>CM060706.1:18727500-21127500 GCA_030686995.1 Artemisia argyi | reverse complement strand
GTCCCTTAGCTTATTAAGACGCACATCAACACTCAGTTCTGTCAATGGGTTGTTATGTTTTTCAGGTTTTTATGGAGATGTGGATTCAAAAACTAGGATGGCTGTTATTTGGAATCCCACTATTAGGAAATCTGTTGGTATTGTTGTTATCCATAGGGTAGGGTACAAGCGTACTTTTGTTGGTTTTGGGGTTTGTCCCGATACTAGTGACCCTATGCTTGTTAAAATTAGCGTTTCTAATAAAATACCTAGTATGTGGGAGGTTGATGTTTTTACGTTAAGTACACGTGTTTGGAAAACTGTGTATACGGGTGCGCCTTTTAAATCGTGTGATTTGGCGTCGCCTCAGGTTTTTGTAAATGGGGTTATTTATTTCGGTGCTTATGATATGCGTTTAAATATTGTTATTTCATTTGATTTCAAGAGCGAGAAGTTCGGTGAAGTGTGTCTTCCGGAGAGATTGGTACATGCACCTTATCTTGATGTGGCGAAGGTGAATGACTCGCTTGGTTTACTTGAGTATTATTTTGAGGGTGAGATGTCGGTTTGTGGTGTGTGGACGAGTAAAGATGGTGCTAATAAACCTTTTAACAAGATATATACTATTAGGGTTGAGGGTAAGCCGTTGTACGGTAGGGTATTGGGGTTTAGGAACAATGGTGAAGTTGTAATTGAAATGGATGATGATAATTATAAAGAGTCTCGAATTGAACTTTATGAACCCTTGTCTGGGCATATTAGTGGTGTTGGGATTAATGGAAACCAATGTACATTCTTTGTGGGGTCGTACATGGAAACGCTACTTTTGCTTGATCAGTCAGATTCGATCATTCATTGACAACGATGATGGTGCATATTGCAAAGTGTCAAGATCAAGCTCTAGAAAGATATGTGTGAACGTATTTGTAAGGTAATGCTGGTGAAGGTGGTTTAGTAGTTGGTATCACTGGTATTTGGGACAGTAGATTAAATAGTGTCTTAGTGTTGTCATTCACTAAAAGAAATGAGTAATTGGTGTCTATATGATGCCATATTGGTGTCTGCAGCTGTGTACTTTTCTGCCTGAAGTATGTTTTTCGATTCGTTTGTTTATTTATTCAAATATTTGAAACATTTATATGTTTTTAAAGTGAGTCAGACTTATAAGCATCGAGCTGAGACCAATAGCTAAAACAAGTTGAGCCAAAGTCCTCGTAGCCATACACGTGCTTCTTTATTAGATTAGCTTTGATTGTAACCAATGCTATGTTGGAATTATCAGGTTCTTGTAATTGCACACGCATGAACATATGTCTAGATCAAAGTAAAAAAACACATGAATCAATGATAAGGGATACACTGTTCACAATCTCTGCTGTTGATTGACGTTGATTAGCGATTACTGATTTGTTTAGCAATAGCAAATCCATTCAAGAACATGAGTAGCTTTAGAACAGTTGTTGCTCTCCTACATCATGGCAGCCACAAGGGCTTTATATTTCTGTCATGTAAGTTTTGGTGTTTCCACATGTTTGTTTGCTTTTTCAAAAAGATGAAGCACACATTAACACATATCCTATTAGTAGTTCTATGGATTTAACACATTTTGTTGATAACTCTTAATTATCTATAAATGTGCTATGAGATGGGAGGTGATGCAGGTCACCACTCAAGTCCTTTTCTTTCTTTCTCCTGCCATTCCTCTGGCTTGATTTTTTACGCCTGTCTCCCCCGACCACAAGACAGTGGGTACATTCTTCTGTATCAATTTCGACTTGCTACCAACCAGCTCATAACTTTGTTCCCCTCTATGGCAGTCATCGCTGAGACTCGTCACATATCTTGACTGTGCTGCAACAGCAAGGTCTTTGATGGTCTTAGATGTGTGAGGGTCTTTTAGGATGATACATGAATACTAATTTATTGGTTATCTAATCTTTTCGTTTTGTAGACATGTAGTGCTGATATATAGCTTTTCCTTCGATTACTGCTATGTCTTGATGCATAGATTTTTACTGATGTTATCTAAATAACTGATCTTGAAGAACAACTATTCTTGTGTACTAATAAGGAACACGTACACTATTCTCTCTAATCAAATCATATTAGGTTTTAAGCTTGAACAAAATGTCAAGCAATGGGCCTTTCCTTTTTTGCACTAGTTCCCGAATGAACCTAGGTGGGAGAATACACTAGTCGCATTAGAACAACAAGGCCTTGCTTATGTTTTCCTACTGATGAGGTAACATTAAGGATTAAACAGCAGATATATCCCACATAATTGTCATAAAGGTTGAAATGTGAAACATATTCTCGTAATTAACTCCAATTTATAATACTCGTTTTTTTTACAAACTAAACAATCATTCACAACAATTATATACAGCTTAACAGCTGCAAACAAGTAAAACAAAAATCCAGTGGACAACTTCATCTTAAAACAGGAAAATAATGAAGGGTTGACTAGAAGCTGATGTACTAGATTGTCGGATATAAACGGGGTCTTTCATATGATATGTCAGTTGTAGTCCAGCCCCAGAAGCATTTGGGTCGAATCAAGCTGATGTATTCAACCCTTTTCATCATAAGTGTATCTTTTGGCTCGAATCAAGCTGTAGACCACACTTTTTCCTCGGCCGGGCCTAATACCGGTTTCTGGCCTAGGTCCGTTTCTACATTTTGAACCAGGACGACATGACAGGTTTAATAAAGCTAAAATTTAAGATTGAGATTTTTACTTAAAGAGTTAATCTCTTATAGTTGCAATTTGGAACAAAAGGAAATGCAATAGTATTAATTCATGTAGCAAACCAAAACTCAAGTCTATGTTCGGGTGCATACTCTATGGGTCGGATCGTCTGAACCTAATAAAGTTCTCAAAGAAGTAACAAACAAGACACTGAAGACAACTTAAATACATAGATGTATGTTACACTCTAAACACGTTTTGATTTAATTCTCATGGAAACATAATCCGACCTGTAGTAATTGTTATATAATATTCCACAAAACATATGCTACCCAAAGATAAATTAGTCTAGACAACTTGCTATTCTCACCAAGAATGGGTGATATTATTTTAGAACTAGGTGTGTATGCTTTAGTCATCTTCATTTATGGAGCAATAAGAAAGGAATCATGTGCATTTGATGTGATCGTTGTACGTTTATTACTAACAGCAATCTTAGAGCTTGGTCATTTGTTGACTGAAACTCGGGTCAATGCAAACCACCACCTGCAAACAAAAAAAATTCCATTAAGCTAAAAATAAACACGCAAAGTTTCTAGATTGATATTGAATGTGACGGGAATGCTTTTTTGTAAGGTTTGCACATACCTGTGACAACCGGCAGTTTAGGGAGCTATTTTAAAAACCCGCGTTACAATTTAAGCTCGTTTATAATTTTTATTTGAAATTTTCATTTCACAACGAACTTGTAAGACCTATTTTATGGATATTCTTAATTAATGACGTTATGGAATTCGTGAATTATGTTCATAATTCATTTTTGATTAAATGCTCGGTGATGTATATTTGAATTCACTTGGTACAACGTTGACTTTGGCACTAGGATTACCTAACAAAAGTTTGTGATTCGTCTTAACGAGTCCGACTATATTTTTAATTAGTTACGAGATGTTCTCGAGTGATATTGAAGTTTAAAGTGAGTTCGGGTTCGGGCCACATGTTTTTACATTTACCCGCGTTACCCGCTCCACACCGTAATAATATTATTATTATTATTATTATTATTATTATTATTATTATTATTATTATTATTATTATTATTATTATTATTATTATTATTATTATTAATATTAACTTAAAAAAAAAATAGTAACTGCTAAAAGGGTCCCTTTGGTCCGGTTCTTCACACAAAACACAACCACCCTCACCACTCTCATCTCTCTCTCTCTCATTTGTTCTTAAACAAACCCTAGCCGCCGAACCTAAAATCCGGCCACCACCGCCGCTACTCCGACCACCCAACAAAATAAATACCACCATCTTCTTCCTCTTCAAACCCTCTTTCTTTTGGTATATCATACATACCCTAGAACCACCATTAACACCACCAAACTTTCAAGAATCCATTCGAATTTTATTATCTTTTCTAGATCCGTTCATTTGGAGGTCCAAGAAGGTGAGAAGGAGTTATTTTCGGTTTTTAGGTGCCACAAATTGGTACTAATCCGTGGCTACATGGGTTATTTCGATGGGAATCGAATTGATTTTAATGGGAAATGATGTTTTAATGATAAATATCACGTTTGGTATCCGGGTTCTTGGTTTTTGGACGTGGTTGACTCGGAACCGAGAGCTTATGCTCTCGGCTTATTTTTGATTCGATCCTTTGTGAGGCTTTGGATCCCTTGGTTTTGTTGTTGGTTGTTGTCGATGGTGTTGACCTCCGACCCGAGCTAACCGAGACCCATGAGATCTCGGGGTTTCCATTGATTGCTCGTATAACCACGCCGAGACCCATATGGGGGTTCTCGTTTGGTCGTGGTTCGAGCCTCGAGCTCGAATTTGTTGTGATTCGACCCTTGTGGGTCGCGGCTATTAGCCGCGTATTTATTGTTGTTGCCGAATGACCTTATGGGTCGAATGGTTACTTTGTTGTGATATTGTGAGCTATGTGATTATTGTATGGTTGGTTCGAGTCCTTGTGACTCGTGGTATTGAGCCGTGACTCAAGTGAGTCGAGGGCTCGGGTTTGGCTTGGTAAACCGACCCAAACATTAACCTTGTTGATGTTATTTCTTGTAACACTGGTGAACTTAATTTTGGACATTGTTGTGGCATTATATTTTCGGTCGAATGCTCTTGTTGGGTCAAGACCTTTTGTGGTCTCGACAAGGGAATTATTGCGATATTGTGAAGTGTTGACGAAAAGTGTGATTGGGGACCGATTGTGAGACGGTCGTTAGATTGACGGAGATAGGTTAGTCGGGTGCCGTAGTCGGACCCTCATGTTGTAGCACGTGGTTTGAGATTGTTTGGACGGAGATGTATTATTTTATGACTTTTACTTATTATTATTGGACTTGGACAATGAGCCGAGAGTCATGACTCGGACATGTGACCATTTCGTACGACTCAATAAATATTAAAATTAAAACGAAAATAATAAAACTCGTAATAATAATTATTGATAATATGAACGTTTATATGAATATATATACGTGAATAACGTATATATAACTATATAAGCGCGCATATTAATAATAATAATAATCACGAGTCGTATTATAAATAATACAATTAGATATATATTAGGCTACGAAAGTAGCGTAATATTATTGAACGTATTATTATTATAAAAATTGTGTTATAAAACGGGAAACTCCCGACAATTATTAAACGTTTAATAAAATGTCATTTCGGATATATAACAGATAAACTTATTGAGTTATGCGAAATCATTGTCACTCGGGTTCAGGTAAGTTACTATTTGTGACGTTCGTGTTGTCACGGATATATGACGACTAATATAGACGTTTTCTATAACTAAATAACCACTTGACCGTAAGGCTGAACCGGGTTATTTGGCTATATGAAATGAATATATTAGTGGGCATCGTATCCTACGACGCCCATAGGTTGTAGTATATGTAAAGTGTAATAGATTGCGAGTGTATATATCGGGAAATCTGGCCAATTTGACGATATATATGAGGAATTTATTAAACTATGATATATACTATATAGTAATTATGTGCTATGTGCTCTAGGTTGGGTGTAATCTTGGAACGGTATGTTACGTAAATAAACATGAGGATTATCAAACCGACGGATTTGGTAAACTTTAGCGATTTATTTAAATAATATATTGGGCTACTATTAGATCCATAGTTTATTTATTTTTCTTTATGTGATCTTTTGGTTTGTTATGAGTCAACCCACCACCCGTATGGATACCAAACGCAAATACACCAAACTAATACGAAATGGATTTTGGGAAATAAAACGGATTCTCGTCCGGGTTTGGGAATATTATAAATTTGAGGAAATGATTTCTGAAAGAGTTAATATTGTTAGGTCGTGCCAAGTCCGTAGTTGCTGTTTCGTGAGTTATCATACATCTTATTTCTACCGACTTCTTCTTGCTATTTTCTGGACTTGAGGTGAGTCATAGCCCCACTTTTTACTCTTGAACTATGTTTTCAATGATTGGGGTGAGAAACGTGCAAATCATTTTACGTGGACTATTATCGCTTTTATATTCTTTCTAAACTTGCTATGCGTATGGACTAGGATCTATTGTCAGCTTTAGTCACACATGTCGTGTGTACTATTCAAGGTTGGCTTATTTGGTTATTGGTGGATTTTCAGCTTTAGTCACATATAGGTTGTGTGTACTATTCAAGGTTGGCTTATTTGGTTATTTGGAATTGTCAGCTTTAGTCACATATATGTTGTGTGTACTATTCAAGGTTGACTTATTTGGATACTGTAGTGTGCACCTATAGGTTATTAATACTTCGGAGGTTATCCGAGTTATTATTGGTATTGCGGGGGCTACCCGAATATCTATGTTAGTACGGAAGGGTATCCGTGTGTTATGTTGAGAGCGGAGGGTATCCGCAGGCTTTTAGCGAATCCTTAGTCTAGCTAGTAAGCGTTTTGCGTATATGTCCACTATATAGTTAGTTGAATTTAAACCTATGATCTCACCAGCGAAAGCTGACTTTTAGCACGTTTTCTCAGGTAAGTAAGTGTTGAGATGCATGCTTGGAATGGAAGGCTCGGCCAAGGCTCGCGGTTTATGGATCTATTTTTCTAAACTCTGATAACTAAATTTGGACCTACTGTTATTTTATTTTGGGCCTGACTCTGAATGATGTTGGGATAAATGTAAACCTTAAAACCCCGTTTTGGTTGTGTTTTTATTATGTTTACTTTATCTCGTTCTATATTGTCTTGTTTTGGATACCAATCCCTGTAGCACCCCGAAAGCTTGTTGAGTCTTCCGCTGTATCAAATTTTGGGGGTGTTACAGATTGGTATCAGAGCCAAGGTTATAGAGAACTAGGTAAATAAACGCCTAAACTATAACCGTAATTTTTATAGAAAATGATCCTTGACCACCGCCCGCCAGCCCGCCAAGCCGAAGCATCTTCTATTATTTGAGGTATTATGAGATATTTGAGATGATTTGAGATTTATGGATTTTAGTAATAAGATGGCGTTCTCGAGGATCTATATGGTCTATATGTTTTATAAACATTTTAGTAATGCGGTGTTTGAAATTCTTTTATTGAGATTATATATGGAACTATTTGATGAGTATATTTGGTATGGTATTATGAGTTGTGATTTAAGTTGTTTTGAAACACTTACACCTACCCTACGCCGTTGTCACAGACTATGGCCTCCCATATGCCCGATGTCGTTGAGGACATTCTTACTGCACCGGTTTTACCTGCACAGTTCACTATGGCATCTGATGACCCTTACCAGATGGCCATGTCTTCAGCTACTGTATCACAGACAGCTTCTACTTCAGCACTACCTGCTGCATCTACGCAGGGACCCTCAACTTCTCTAGGGCTCCCTGGTACATCGAGGCCGCTTACTCTTCATCAGGCTTTGGCTCGTGTGGCACCACGCTTTGCCCACCGAGCTACGGCACGCATGTCGGTACGCCCTACTCCATCACCTTTACAGATTGATGCTCATTCTCTTCTGTCTGAGGCGCCACCCACATCATTGCGTCGTCGTCCTAGATCACCTACTACATCTCTATTTGGTTCACCTGGTAGGAGACGACGAGTGATGAGGTACTCTTCCGATGAGGAGGAGGGGGAGTACGAGGGTGAGGATGAGGCTGATGACCCTGAGGAAGAGGATGACCCTCAGGAGGCTGAGCAGGGTGATGATGATGACCCTGAGGAGGAGGATGACCCTCAGGAGGATGAGATGCCTGATGATGATGATGATGAGTTAGCACCACCAGCTCAGGCTGAGGAGCCTGATTCACCTGTACACCCGATTGAGCCTGATTCACCTGATCATCCGTTCTTGTTTGAGTTGCCACCTGGTAGTCCCGTTGAGTCGGATGCATCTTCTGAGGTTTCTGCTGAGCATGCAGAGTTGGGTGAGGTTGGCAGGTTGTGGGCTCGGATTACTGAGCTTAGTGAGAGAGTTGCACGTGTATCTGATCGACTTGAGAGAGTTATTGGAGAGTTTTTAGCAGATTTGAGAGTTGATTTGACTGTCGTTGTGGGCAGGACTACTGAGCTGAAGAGAGTTTTGATGGATGTCCACGAGGATATCGATAGTTTGCAGCGAGGATTTGTTACTGCTCGTGAGGCCGACCGCAAGCTTTGGCAAAGGAATGCCGAGCTAGAGAAGGAGGTGGCTGACCTCAAGAGAGACCGGGACACCCATAGCGTGGAGTTAGGATCGTTATGGAGGGATCTTGATGGCTTGAGGCAGGAGTTGAGGAGTCTCCGCCAGCCACGTGGCTAGTTGTTTGGGTTATGTTATCTTTTTGCTTTCTTAACCGAGGAGTGTTCGGTTAGAAAAGCTATTTATCATATCTTGATGTATTTTGCTCAGTATTCGTCTCTTTTGGAACGATTAGTATGTTTTGTGTTATCCGTTAGTTGGAACGATGTTAGATCGCTATTGTATGGTTGATGATTATTAGTATATGGTATTATGTGATTTTGGGTGATATGGAAATTGAGTCCTTATTCGCTTATTTGTTGTTACGTGGTGTATTGTTGCTATTCTTTCCATGACTTGATTTCGTTGAGATGTTTTGTTGAGCATATCGATAAGTTCTATTGGAGACTCATGAACTTGTATGATGTTACAGATCAATGGCACCACGTCGAAACCCTGTTAGGTCTACCAGAACTGGTCCTGCTGTGACTACTCCTGCTCGCCGAGGTCGCCGACCTACTCGAAATGTTGAAACCCCTACTCCTGACAACCTGGACACCACTAACCGTAACAACAGGAATCAAAATGTTGATGTTCAGGGAGACAATGGTCATGTTCCACTTAATGCACCTACTGTAGATCAAGCAATGATCAACCAACTCGTGGAGCAAAGAGTTGCTGAACTACTAGCTGAGTCAAATCATTCCAACAATTCTGCTGGAACTTTTCCACCTGTCCGTGCTAATGGATGTCAATACAAGGAGTTCAAGATTTGTGGACCCATTGAGTTTGGTGGAACTGAAGGAGTGGTTTACTTAGTCAGGTGGATTGAGAAGACTGAGTCAGTGTTGAATGTCAGTGGTTGTGCGGAGAATGCGAAGGTAAAGTTTGCTTCTTTTACTTTCAAGGATGAAGCTTTGACTTGGTGGAACAACTACCGAAATGCAGTTGGGAGTGATGTAGCTTATGCCATGACTTGGGAGCAATTTAAGTCTTTGCTGATTCAGACTTATTGCCCAAGGAATGAGGTCAAGAAGCTAGAGATTGAGTTTTGGAACCACAAGGTGAAAGGTACTGACATGGCAACTTACAATCGTCGTTACCAGGAATTAGCCTTGTTATGCCCAGATATGGTGAAAACTGAGACTCAAAAGATCGAGAGGTATACTGATGGGTTGCTTGTAGCTACGAGGAATGATGTGATTTCTGCTAGGCCTGCAAACATCCATGAGGCAATCACAATTGCTCAACAACTTATGGATTTGTTGGAATTAGAAGAAGCTGATAAGGAGAAGAATGGAAAGAGAAAGAGAGACCGTCACTCTAAGAGTAATGATCACCGAAGCAAGAGACAAGCTAAGGCTTATGCTATTGGGAATGGAGATAAGAAGAATCAGAATGGTGATGCATCCAAGTGTGATCGTTGCCATCAGCATCATACTGGATGGTGTAGTGTGAAATGCCAGAATTGCTCAAAGAAAGGACACACAGCTAGGGACTGTAGAGCTCGACCTCTTGCTATGGTTCAAGCCGCTCCTGAGGTGAGAAACAAGGCAGATGTTACTTGTTATGGGTGTGGAAAGAAGGGACACTATAGGAATGAGTGTAGAGAATCGCAGAACCGTGGAAATCAAGGCTCGGGTGGTAATGGGTACAATTATGGAAACCGTGGAACTGGAGGAAATCGTGGACGACGAGATAATGGGGACCAACGTGTGGAAGCTGGAGCTGCTCAGGGAAGAGTGTATGCACTCAGGAATGAGAGAGGAGAAGATCCGAACGTCGTTACTGGTACGTTCCTTCTCAATAATCGTTATGCTTCCATACTATTTGATACTGGTGCCGATAGGAGTTTTGTGTCCACTACGTTTGCACCCTTACTAGAGAAACCCCCGATGGCCTTAGGAATTGGATATGATATTGAGTTAGCAAATGGAAACCTAGAAAGGATTAATACCATCATTCACGGTTGTACGTTAAATTTCTTGAACCACCCTTTCAACATAGATCTTCTACCCGTCACGTTAGGAAGTTTTGACGTCATCATTGGTATGGATTGGTTGTCGAAGTATCGTGCTCACATACTTTGCGACGAGAAGATCGTGCGTGTACCATACGGAAAGGAAGTCCTAAACATATTGGGAGACCGAAAGGATTCTAGGAGCCCATCCCGATTAGCAGTCATATCTTGCACAAAGTTACCGAAGCTAATGGAGAAGGGATGTTACCTTTTCTTAGCTCAAATTTCTGAGAAGGGAGAGACGAAGAGAAAGGAAAGGTGCATTGGAGACGTGCTTATAGTTCGTGATTTTCCTGATGTGTTTCCCGATGATTTGCCGGGGATCCCGCTGACTAGACAAGTGGAGTTTCAGATTGAGTTGATACCTGGTGCTGCACCTGTAGCACGAGCACCTTATCGTCTTGCATCTACCGAACTAGAAGAGTTGTCGAAACAATTGGCGGAGTTAGCCGAAAAAGGATTCATAAGACCAAGTTCTTCACCTTGGGGAGCCCCAGTCTTATTTGTGAAGAAGAAGGATGGTTCGTTTCGTATTTGTATTGATTATAGAGAGTTGAATAAGTTAACGGTGAAGAATCGATACCCGTTACCTAGGATCGATGACTTGTTCGATCAACTTCAAGGATCGAGTGTGTATTCGAAGATCGATTTGAGATCGGGATATCATCAACTTTGAGTTCGCGAGGAAGATATTCCAAAAACGGCTTTCAGAACCCATTACGGGCATTACGAGTTTCAGGTGATGCCGTTTGGGTTGACTAACGCACCAGCAATATTCATGGATCTCATGAATCGTGCGTGTAAGCCTTACTTGGATAAGTTCGTGATTGTATTCATCGATGACATTCTGATTTATTCAAAGAGTGAGAAAGAGCATGAGGAGCATCTAAGACTCATTTTGGAATTGCTCAGGAAGGAGAAACTTTATGCCAAGTTTTCGAAATGCGAATTTTGGATTCCGACGGTACAATTTTTGGGTCATGTGATTGATAGACAAGGAGTCCATGTGGATCCTGCTAAGATTGAGGCGATAAAAGATTGGGCTGCACCTACAACCCCAACCGAAGTTCGTCAATTTTTGGGTTTAGCTGGTTATTACCGAAGATTCATTGAGGGATTTTCGAAGATAGCTAAACCATTGACCAAATTGACTCAAAAGAGTGTTACGTATGAATGGGGAGATAAAGAAGAGGAAGCGTTTCAATTTCTTAAGAAAATGTTGTGTAGTGCTCCTATCTTAGCGTTACCGGAAGGTAACGAGGATTTCGTCGTCTATTGTGACGCCTCACATAAAGGTTTGGGAGCCGTGTTAATGCAACTAGAGAAGGTGATAGTTTATGCTTCCCGACAGCTCAAAAAGCATGAGAAAAACTACACTACCCATGATTTGGAGCTCGGTGCTGTGGTTTTTGCTTTAAGAATATGGAGACATTACTTGTACGGAACCAAGTGTGTTGTATTTACTGACCACAAAAGTCTACAACATATCTTGAATCAAAAAGAGCTCAACATGAGACAGCGACGTTGGATTGAGTTGCTAAGCGATTATGATTGTGAAATTCGCTACCACCCTGGTAAAGCAAACGTTGTTGCTGATGCTCTTAGTCGAAAGGAAAGAGTACCACCATTACGAGTTAGGTCATTGGGAATGACTATCGTATCGCCATTACCGTCTCAAATACTCGAAGCTCAAACGGAAGCGTTGAAAGCAGAAAATAGATCTGCCGAGAATATATTTGGGATGGCTGATAATGAGAAATGATTTGTTAAGCGTTCTGATGGATTATTATGTTTTGGAAATCGGATTTGGGTACTTTATATGGAGAAATTCGGGAATTGATTATGCATGAGTCGCATAAGTCAAGGTACTCCATTCATCCTGGTTCTGATAAAATGTACCAGGATCTTAAGAAGTTCTATTGGTGGCCGAATATGAAGGCAGATATAGCATCGTACGTTAGTAAGTGTCTGACATTTGCTAAGGTTAAAGCTGAACACCAGAGACCGTCAGGATTACTAACGCAACCAGAATTTCCAGTCTGGAAATGGAAGCGGATTACTATGGACTTCATTACCAAATTACCGAGGACAGCTAGCAGTTGTGACGCTATCTGGGTAATTGTGGATCGTCTGACAAAGTCTGCTCATTTCTTAGCTATTAGTGAAGATGATAGTGTGGATAAGCTTGCGAGGTTATATGTGAAGGAAATTATTTCGCGTCATGGAGTCCCGATATCTATTATTTCGGATCGTGATAGTCGTTTTACGTCAGCTTTGTGGCGATCACTTCAAACGGCTTTGGGGACGAGGTTTGATATGAGTACTGCATATCATCCCCAAACCGATGGTCAAAGTGAGAGGACCATTCAGACGTTAGAGGATATGCTTCGTGCATGCATTATAGACTTTGGTAAAGGCTGGGAGAAGTATTTACGCCTTGCGGAATTCTCCTATGATAATAGCTACCACACAAGTCTTAAGGCTGCACCATTCGAAGCTTTGTATGGCAGAAAGTGTCGTTCACCTATTGGTTGGGCAGAAGTTGGAGATAGTCAACTTACAGGCCCTGAGCTTATTTTGGAAACTACAGAGAAAGTAACTCAGATTCGTGATCGATTGCAAGCAGCCAGAGATAGGTAGAAGAGCTACGCCGATCAGAGACGTAAACCTTTAGAATTCCAGGTTGGAGACAAAGTAATGCTGAAAGTCTCGCCTTGGAAGGGTGTAATACGTTTTGGGAAACGTGGTAAACTCAACCCACGCTACATTGGACCATTCTTGATCTTAGAAAGGATTGGGCCCGTGGCTTCTAGGTTGGAATTACCATCCGAACTGAGTAAAGTTCACGACGTGTTCCACGTGAGTAATCTGAAGAAATGTCTTTCTGATGAAATGCCCGTCATTCCAATGAGGGATATTCGTGTTGATGAGAAACAGAATTTCGTGGAAGAACCGATTGAGATTTTAGATCGTGAAGTTAAACGACTCAAGAGAAGTCGCATTCCGCTCGTCAAGGTTCGCTGGAATTCCCGACATGGACCAGAATTTACGTGGGAACGTGAGGACGAGTTCAGGAAGAGATATCCGAAGCTTTTCACTTCGTAGATGAATTTTCCGAGTGAAACCCGGGACGGGTTTCCTTCTGAGACTGGGAGGATGTGACAACCGGCAGTTTAGGGAGCTTTTTTAAAAACCCGCATTACAATTTAAGCTCGTTTATAATTTTTATTTGAAATTTTCATTTCACAACGAACTTGTAAGACCTATTTTATGGATATTCTTAATTAATGACGTTATAGAATTCGTGAATTATGTTCATAATTCATTTTTGATTAAATGCTCGGTGATGTATATTTGAATTCTCACTTGGTACTACGTTGACTTTGGCACTAGGATTACCTAACAAAAGTTTGTGATTCGTCTTAACGAGTCCGACTATATTTTTAATTAGTTACGAGATGTTCTCGAGTGATATTGAAGTTTAAAATGAGTTCGGGTTCGGGCCACATGTTTTTACATTTACCCGCGTTACCCGCTCCACACCGTAATATTATTATTATTATTATTATTATTATTATTATTATTATTATTATTATTATTATTATTATTATTATTATTATTAACTTAAAAAAAAAAAATAGTAACTGCTAAAAGGGTCCCTTTGGTCCGGTTCTTCACACAAAACACAACCACCCTCACCACTCTCATCTCTCTCTCTCTCATTTGTTCTTAAACAAACCCTAGCCGCCGAACCTAAAATCCGGCCACCACCGCCGCTACTCCGACCACCCAACAAAATAAATACCACCATCTTCTTCCTCTTCAAACCCTCTTTCTTTTGGTATATCATACATACCCTAGAACCACCATTAACACCACCAAACTTTCAAGAATCCATTCGAATTTTATTATCTTTTCTAGATCCGTTCATTTGGAGGTCCAAGAAGGTGAGAAGGAGTTATTTTCGGTTTTTAGGTGCCACGAATTGGTACTAATCCGTGGCTACACGGGTTATTTCGATGGGAATCGAATTGATTTTAATGGGAAATGATGTTTTAATGATAAATATCACGTTTGGTATCCGGGTTCTTGGTTTTTGGACGTGGTTGACTCGGAACCGAGAGCTTATGCTCTCGGCTTATTTTTGATTCGAGCCTTTGTGAGGCTTTGGATCCCTTGGTTTTGTTGTTGGTTGTTGTCGATGGTGTTGACCTTCGACCCGAGCTAACCGAGACCCATGAGGTCTCGGGGTTTCCATTGATTGCTCGTATAACCACGCCGAGACCCGTATGGGGGTTCTCGTTTGGTCGTGGTTCGAGCCTCGAGCTCGAATTTGTTGTGATTCGACCCTTGTGGGTCGCGGCTATTAGCCGCGTATTTATTGTTGTTGCCGAATGACCTTATGGGTCGAATGGTTACTTTGTTGTGATATTGTGAGCTATGTGATTATTGTATGGTTGGTTCGAGTCCTTGTGACTCGTGGTATTGAGCCGTGACTCAAGTGAGTCGAGGGCTCGGGTTTGGCTTGGTAAACCGACCCAAACATTAACCTTGTTGATGTTATTTCTTGTAACATTGGTGAACTTAATTTTGGACATTGTTGTGGCATTATATTTTCGGCCGAATGCTCTTGTTGGGTCGAGACCTTTTGTGGTCTTGACAAGGGAATTATTGCGATATTGTGAAGTGTTGACGAAAAGTGTGATTGGGGACCGATTGTGAGACGGTCGTTAGATTGACGAAGATAGGTTAGTCGGGTGCCGTAGTCGGACCCTCATGTTGTAGCACGTGGTTTGAGATTGTTTGGACGGAGATGTATTATTTTATGACTTTTACTTATTATTATTGGACTTGGACAATGAGCCGAGAGTCATGACTCGGACATGTGACCATTTCGTACGACTCAATAAATATTAAAATTAAAACGAAAATAATAAAACTCGTAATAATAATTATTGATAATATGAACGTTTATATGAATATATATACGTGAATAACGTATATATAACTATATAAGCGCGCATATTAATAATAATAATAATCACGAGTCGTATTATAAATAATACAATTAGATATATATTAGGCTACGAAAGTAGCGTAATATTATTGAATGTATTATTATTATAAAAATTGTGTTATAAAACGGGAAACTCCCGACAATTATTAAACGTTTAATAAAATGTCATTTCGGATATATAATGGATAAACTTATTGAGTTATGCGAAATCATTGTCACTCGGGTCCAGGTAAGTTACTATTTGTGACGTTCGTGTTGTCACGGATATATGACGACTAATATAGACGTTTTCTATAACTAAATAACCACTTGACCGTAAGGCTGAACCGGGTTATTTGGCTATATGAAATGAATATATTAGTGGGCATCGTATCCTACGACGCCCATAGGTTGTAGTATATGTAAAGTGTAATAGATTGCGAGTGTATATATCGGGAAATCTGGCCAATTTGACGATATATATGAGGAATTTATTAAACTATGATATATACTATATAGTAATTATGTGGTATGTGCTCTAGGTTGGGTGTAATCTTGGAACGGTATGTTACGTAAATAAACATGAGGATTATCAAACCGACGGATTTGGTAAACTTTAGCGATTTATTTAAATAATATATTGGGCTACTATTAGATCCATAGTTTATTTATTTTTCTTTATGTGATCTTTTGGTTTGTTATGAGTCAACCCACCACCCGTATGGATACTAAACGCAAATACACCAAACTAATACGAAATGGATTTTCGGAAATAAAACGGATTCTCGTCCGGGTTTGGGAATATTATAAATTTGAGGAAATGATTTCTGAAAGAGTTAATATTGTTAGGTCGTGCCAAGTCCATAGTTGCTGTTTCGTGAGTTATCGTACATCTTATTTCTACCGACTTCTTCTTGCTATTTTCTGGACTTGAGGTGAGTCATAGCCCCACTTTTTACTCTTGAACTATGTTTTCAATGATTGGGGTGAGAAACGTGCAAATCATTTTACGTGGACTATTATCGCTTTTATATTCTTTCTAAACTTGCTATGCATATGGACTAGGATCTATTGTCAGCTTTAGTCACACATGTCGTGTGTACTATTCAAGGTTGGCTTATTTGGTTATTGGTGGATTGTCAGCTTTAGTCACATATAGGTTGTGTGTACTATTCAAGGTTGGCTTATTTGGTTATTTGGAATTGTCAGCTTTAGTCACATATATGTTGTGTGTACTATTCAAGGTTGACTTATTTGGATACTGTAGTGTGCACCTATAGGTTATTAATACTTCGGAGGTTATCCGAGTTATTATTGGTATTCCGGGGGCTACCCGAATATCTATGTTAGTACGGAAGGGTATACGTGTGTTATGTTGAGAGCGGAGGGTATCCGCAGGCTTTTAGCGAATCCTTTGTCTAGCTAGCAAGCGTTTTGTTAGAATCACATATATACTTATATATACATATATATACTATTATACGTAATAAATATATATATATATATATATATATATATATATATATATACATATATATTCACTTGTACATAACCTAGATACTTCATTTGTTGACTTTTTAGAACTCCAAGAAATCGTTCTTTATCGAACCCTTTCTTTCCCCCTTCACGTTATTCTAGTAAGTCCTCTTTTAGGAGATTCATGATGATGAAGGGATATGAGTCAAGTGGACTTTTATAATACAATGACGCCTTCGCACGTGAACACTATGGATGAAACAAACTCCTCTCGCCAACTATATCCTATCTCCGCTACTATCCTTAAAATCTCACTCATCAACCCATCTTTCAATCACATTTATACTTATATATATAAACAATATATATATATATATATATATATATATATATATATATATATATATATATATATATATATATACACTTATTCACATATTCCCGAACACACCTCAAACCCTTCATCAACTTAACACTTTGATCATTTTATCCAAAAATTGTCAAAGGTATATTTTAATTATCGAAACGGTAATTAAAAATTGTTAAGAATTTTATCATCGTGCCAATAGACGTTTATGTATTTTTGATATATTATAAATCTAATTATATACGTACAAATATTTTTGTTCCAGAAACGAATTCCGCAAAATTTGGAAAGTTTCAAAGGCGGCCCCCTTCATGATTAAGGGGACCAGCTTGTTATTGAGGGCGGTCCCCTTAATGTTTAAGGGGGCCGGACATCTGACACTTCCAAAATCGTTTTCCTCCTTAATTCCATTTCCAAACACTCCATTTACTCACTCACCTCTTCCCCTATACTGCTGTGAACGAAACTAAACCTCCAAAACCACCAAAATCCTTCACCAAATCACCAATTCGGGGTCGTTTCGCAAGGGGCAAACATCAACCAAACATATAACAACATCTTTTGTAAGTTTTCCAACATGCATTTCATCACATTTCATTCGATTTGGTGTCTAATCAATAATTATGCATTTTATTAAATTTCATTTTAATTCAATTTTAAGTGTAATTGAAGCTAGAAATTGAACTACCAAATGCTCCCCATAGGATTAGGATGATGTTTTGCAACTCAAAATTAGTATAACATATCATCTTGTCAAAATCATTAATCGCCCATAAACCCTAGTCGAATTTTATTTTTCAAAAGGCACATTGTTGATATAACTCTTAAAAACCATTTAAAACTTACTACATTACATTGTTTTAACGCTCTAAACAATCAAAGCATACTTTTCAAGTTGTTGTCAAATAGTTCATGAAGACAACATGGGCGTTTGGTTCATGAATAAACCATAACTATATGAAGTTATTTGAAACCTAAAACTAGCTTATAAGTTTTGTTAATAATACTAGAATCAATAGAGGTCATCAAGATATATAATCAATATATATATTGATATTTTTAGGATATTGTTATCTAGTTAAGGGAGCGTTTGGTTTATCTTTAAAATGATATTTTTGAAAACTAAAATTCGCATTTCAATCTTTTAAACAAGCTTATGTTGTGTCAAACTCTTACGAAATGGAAGATATATAATCTAATATATATCTAGCTTTATTTCGAAATAAATTATGATATCATACCCTTTAGATATTATACATTCTAAACGAGTTTAAAAATCAAAATAAAAGGAACATCATGAAACTACTTCATTGAATATTTTTTTTGTGTCGAAGTAGAATTTCGTTCCACATATAGTGCATATAATTATATAAATATATAACATATGCATGATAGCTGTTTTTATATTAATTTTATTTTTGTTGTTATATTGTTTAGGTGAAAATGCCTAAGACCACGGTTGGTGATGTATCCAAAACCAAACAATACATTCCAAATGTCTCTTCTACTCCCGTCATGTCTCCTTCAGTTGCATGTTTCTATCGTCCTATTGAAAATAGAAACATTCACGAAGGAAGAACTGTCGACCCATCTTTCTATGAATCTGATGACACAGAACGAATGTTCTCCAATATTCGTTTTGAATGTCTTTTTCAAATCAACGAACCTGTCATTCCTCGTTTTATCCTCGATTTCTATAGCCAAGTGACGGTGCAAACCGATCCCTATGGTCATCTCCTCATTTCCTTCATGATTCAAAATCAATTCATCACTCTTACTCTTGCTCAATTTGGGCAAATTCTTAGAATCCCATTCAACGGCCAAGCCGTTTTCTCAAATGAATGGGATCTTTCCACTCTTGAAAGAAATCGTCCTCAGGATGGCCCCTACTATTCTGAGATTCCTAGTCCTGAAGACATTCGTCGAATGCTTGAACTAGAACGTCGTACGACTAGTCAAGTGATCAAGTCGAAGAATGTCGACATTCATGCTAATCAAATCCTCCTCAAAGAGCTAAGCCCCGACATGAAGAAGTGGGAAGAACTCATTCGCGAGAATGCGTTTGGTACGGGTGGTCACCGTGATCATGTCACGGCGAGCATTGCCCACATGCTTTACTGTGTTATTGCTGAAGAGCAATACAATTTGGCTTATCTTTTTGTTCATCGAATAATGTCCGCCAAAAACACCCCAAATGCCAATCTTCCTTATGGTATGTTTCTCACACGACTTTATCGTTATGTGATGGAACATTACCCACATCTTCAAAGAGACTACTACGTTCATATCCTTCCACTTTGAATCAACTTACTTGTGTTCGTACTCGTCGTCCTCGTAGTGACAAAGGAAAATCACGTGTTCCTTTGTACTCTAGGGGTCGTGGTTCTACATCTCATCGTGATGACGATGATGATGAGGATGAAAACACCTCACGTGTTAGACCTCCATCCCCCACGACCTTTGTTGATGATCTTCCTGATCTTGATTACTCCGAATATTCAGTTCCTCTTCCTCACGAACGTACCGATAAACTTCTCTTCACTCGCCAAACCTCCATCATCAATCAACAACAACAAATGCATGAAGAGATGCGAGGAGGATTCAAATCCGTTGGGAAGATGTTTAGGAAGATGCTTAGAAAGAAGAAGAAGTAGAAGATTTTGATGTATTGCTACTTGTTACTTGTTTCTATTTGACATTTGTATGGTTTGCTACTTGTCCGACTTATTCGGAAATACTTGTGTTAGCTCTTGTTTATCTCTTGAATAATTTTTAGTCTTTGAATAATTATCATGCTATGCTATGCTTCTTTTCAAATATGGATTATAATATGTTAATTTGCATGCAAAATTTGATTATATATATATGTTTATATATCATCATTCCTAGTGTTTATGCTTCTAATAGAGCTTGCTGGAAAAACAAACTTGAAAAATGGCCAAATTCTGCAAATTTTGGGTTTCTAGTCGTCTGGGAAAACACCAGATGGGCGGCCCCCTTAATTCCCTAGGCGGTCCCCTTAATGATTAAGGGAGCCGGCATACAATTAAGGGGACCAGCCATCTGGAACTGGGTTTACTGTATTCTTTTGCATCTTGTGAATCCTTTCTCTAGTTTCAGCTACCATTTCCCATTTTGACCCAACTGGTTTTAGAATCTCTTTCAACCATTTCAAACATTTACCTAAATCACCCACTTCCATACTATAAATTCCCTCCATTATCACCATTCTTCATCTCATCATTCATCATATCATCATGACTCCTCCAAGCACCTCAAACTCCAAAACCTCCAAGAAACAAAAACTTGTGGTCATCCCTCCAAAACAACTCTTCATTGACTTAACAAATGAAGACAACAAAACACCATCACCTCCACCCAAATGCTCATCCCCAAGTGCACCCAATGCACCATCTAAAACACCTTCCACTTATGGAACTTCTTCATCATCCGTACCCTCAACCTCATCAATCAATGACTACATCAACTTACACTTGTCACCACAAGTATCATCACCACCTCCTACACAAGAACCCATGTCTACTCATCTTACCATCTCACTTTCACCAACAACACCACTTGATGCTCATCTCTCATCACCACCATTCTTTGCCAATCCCGTACCTTGGAGGCTACTTGAATCCCATGGGGATACTTGTCTTTGTTGCATCCATAACCGCACGGTCATCTTTGGCCTTAGAGATGAAATTCAATATATGTTTTCATATATTGAACATTTGCTTACCCACCCACCACCACTACCAACTCTACCATCCTCTCCAATAATCCCTCCACCACAATTCTCACCCATTACTCCACCATCACCATCGTGCTCTCCAAATTAAGCATATGATATGCTTAATAAATAAAGCCTTTCCCATCCCTTTTGCTTGCAAGCTCTATGAAGTCCATGTACCCTTTGCATGATGATGTATTTCTATTGTTGTTAGCTTATGTAATTGCTAATATCTTGTACTCTTCATTATTTGTACTTGTATTGTTGTGTCTTGACACAACCATTGCTCTAATATGAATGCTTCTTTCTTTCCTTATTACATTATATTTGTGTGCATGTCTATACTTGTGCTTCTAATATTTTTGTTTTGCAAGCATTCCATAGCTCGTTCTGTTGGTGCCCCCAAACGAGGGGGAGTACACATCAAGGGGGAGTTTCTACCCGTCAAAATTTTCACAAATGAAAACTTGTCGGCATAACCTTTTTGATGTTCCAAAAAGGGGGAGAAGTACATATAAACTCACTAAAATACTTGTTTAAAAACTAATTTTTGAGTTAATGAGTTTAAGTTTTGTAATTATCAAAAAGGGGGAGATTTTTGATATAAATAATGTTTGTGAATGTTATTAATATTTCTCAATAAACCTATGTTTTGATAATCACAAAACTTAAATCAAATTAAGTCAAGAATAAGACATAAACAAGTATTTGGTGACAAATATTTACCTCCACATCTTATATCACTCAAGGTATGCATAAACTTAGTAACTTATGCATTACATGATCAAAGGAAATTTTATATTAATACATAACATTATATAAAATGATTTTAACATTTTATATATATTTGTAAATCATTTTTGGTAAAGCTTTATTAAACCACAAAAATATGATTTCAAATTTCCAACCAAAAAGGGCAATTTTTATCCAGAAAAACTTTTCAAACGTTCAGGAGGGCGGCCCCCTTAATTTTACTAGGAGGCCCCCTTAATCATTAAGGGGACCGGCCTATAATTAAGGGGACCGACACGCTCCCGAACAGTATTTTCTGGCCCAATAAATATTGGATCATTCCACATATTTTTCTCACCTTTTTGCACTATAAACTTTCTGATCCAATCTTCTTCTCTAGATCTAAAATCCTTTGATCATATATTTCATAAGTCTTTGTTTCCAAGTGATCCAAAGCTTCATCCATTCAAGTGCAAGAAGAAGAACACTTCTCTACATCCATCTTATTGTAGTGGTGTTGTGTATAGCTAGTTTCATATAGTACTAGTGATAGTTATTTGTTAAGGTGTTTTGTGTAACACCCCCAAAATTTGATACAGCGGAAGACTCACAAGCTTTTGGGGTGCTACGGGGATTGGTATCCAACACAAGACAATATAGAACGAGATAAAGTAAACATAGTAAAAACACAACCAAAACGGGGTTTTAAGGTTTACATTTATCCCAACATCATTCAGAGTCAGGCCCAAAATAAAATAACAATAGGTCCAAATTTAATTATCAGAGTTTAGAAAAATAGATCCATGAACCGAGTGCCTTGGCCGAGCCTTCCAATCCAAGCATGCACCTCAACACTTAATTACCTGAGAAAACGTGCTAAAAGTCAGCTTTCGCTGGTGAGATCATAGGTTTAACTTCAACTAATAATATAGTGGACATATACGCAAAACGCTTGCTAGCTAGACTAAGGATTCGCTAAAAGCCTGCGGATACCCTCCGCTCTCAACATAACACACGGAAACCCTTCCGTACTAACATAGATATTCGGGTAACCCCCGCAATACCAATAAATACTCGGATAACCTTCGAAGTATTAATAACCTATAGGTGCACACTATAGTAACTAAATAAGTCAACCTTGAATAGTACACACGAAACTATGTGACTAAAGCTGACAATCCAAATAAGCCAACCTTGAATAGTACACACAACAAATATGTGACTAAAGCTGACAATCCAAATAACCAAATAAGCCAACCTTGAATAGTACACACAAAAGATGTGACTAAAGCTGACAATAGATCCTAGTCCATACGCATAGCAAGTTTAGAAAGAAAATAAAAGCGATAATAGTTCACATAAAATAATTTGCACGTTTCTCACCCCAATCGTTGAAAACATAGTTCAAGAGTAAAAAGTGGGGCTATGGCTCACCTCAAGTCCAGAAAATAGCAAGACGAGGTAGGTAGCAATAAGATGTATGATAACTCACGAAACAGCAACTACGGACTTGGCACGACCTAACAATATTAACTCTTTCAGAAATCATTTCCTCAAATATATAATATTCCCAAACCCGGACGAGAATCCGTTTTATTTCCGAAAATCCATTTCGTATTAGTTTGGTGTATTTGCGTTTGGTATCCATACGGGTGGTGGGTCGACTCAAAACAAACCAAAAAGATCACATATAGAAAGATAAATAAACTATGGATCTAATATTAGCCCAATATATCATTTAAATAAATCGCTAAAGTTTACCAAATCTGTCGATTTGATAATCCTCATATTTATTTACGTAACATACCGTTCCAAGATTACACCCAACCTAAAGCACATAGCACATAATTACTATATAGTATATATCATAGTTTAATAAATTCCTCATATATATCGTCAAATTGGCCAGATTTCCCGATATATACACTCGCAATCTATTACACTTTACATATACTACAACCTATGGGCGTCGTAGGATACGATGCCCACTAATATATTCATTTCATATAGCTAAATAACCCGGCTCAACCTTACGGTTAAGTGGTTATTTAATAATAGAAAACGTCTATATTAGTCGCCATATATCCGTGACAACACGAACGTCACAAATAGTAACTTACCTGGACCCGAGTGACAACAATTTCGCCTAACTCAATAAGTTTATCCGTTATATATCCGAAATGACATTTTATTAAACGTTTCATAATTGTCGGGAGTTTCCCGTTTTATAACGCAATTCTTATAATAATAATACGTTCAATAATATTACGCCACTTTCGTAGCCTAATATATATCTAATCGTATTATTCATAATACGACTCGTGATTATTATTATTATTAATATACGCGCTTATATAGTTATATATACGTTATTCACGTATATATATATATATTCATATAAACGTTCATATTATCAATAATTATTATTACGAGTTTTATTATTCTCGTTTTAATTTTAATTGTTATTGAGTTATACGAAATGGTCATATGTCCGAGTCATGACTCTCGGCTCATTGTCCAAGTCCAATAATAATAAGCAAAAGTCATAAAATAACAAATCTCCGTCCAATCACAAATTCAAACCACGGGCTACAACATGAGGGTCCGACTACGGCACCCGACTAACCTATCTCCGTCAATCTAACGACCGTCTCACAATCGGTCCCCAATAACACTTACCAATCGACAACAACTCCACAATTACCAATAACAATATCCAATGTCGAGACCACAATGGTCTCGACCCAACCAAAAGTATTCGGCCGAAATGAAATACGTAACAATAATGTAACAATTAAGTTCACAATTATATCAAGAAATAACATTAACAAGGTTAATGTTTGGGTCGGTTACCAAGCCAACCCGAGCCCTCGACTCACTTGAGTCTCGGCTCCAAACCGCGAGTCACTAGGACTCGAACCAACACATACAATTAACCAAAATAAGCTCCATTGAGCACAACGATTTAGCCAAAACGACCCATAAGGCCTCGGCAACAAATAAGAGTCAAAGAGGACTCGACCAAGGACCATATTAGTCTCGGCAAAAGCTCAAATGAGCTAACCCAAAGCTGTCCCAAACGCCCTTTTAGGTCGCGACACCAAATAATAATGACAATAACAAATCGATAACCAAGTTAGCCAAGGATCAAGCCACTCGGACCATTGGTTACATAAGGCTCTCAACCGAGCCAAGGATCATATTACATCGAGACCATAGGGTCTCGGTTAAGCTCCATTGAGCTACAAACATCACCAAACGGGACCCAAGCATCCAAATCGAGCACCAAACATGAACCATCAAGGATTCCAAGGTCGAATAACAAGAAAATATAACGAGCCAAGTGGCTCGTACCCACATCTAGCCGTGAGTCTTCGACTCACGGTTCGTTTGAACCCACAAAGAAGCTAAACCCCGGATACCAAACCATTTGAAAACGCGATTTCATCAAAAACCCATAAACATATCACGTTTTAAATGAAAACCCAATCGATTCTTATCAATTCGTGACCCTTAGTCATGATTTGAACCCATAAATCGAGTCAAAACTCGACCTACCTTCCAAAACAATATTAAATCGAAGAGTACACAAGAAAATAACAAGAAAGTGGTGATGAACTTGTGATTATATGATTCGGATTTGGTGTTAATGTGGGAGTTAGGGCGCGTGTTATAGCTCAAATGAAAGATCTCGATGAGAGGGTTAAAGTGATGGTGTTATTTTTGGTGTGGGAGTGGCGGTGTGACGGTGGTGGCCGGCCAAAGAGGCGGCGGCTAGGGTTAAGGAAGTAGGGGAAGAAGAGAGGTGAGAGAGAGATGGAAATTTGTGAGTGTTGGTGTGTGTGTTTGGGTAAACCGGACCAAACACACCCTTTAATATCTTTTATTTTTATTTTTTTTTATTAAAAGTTTTTATTAATAATAATAATAATAATAATAATAATAATAATAATAATAATAACAATAATAATAATAGTAATAATAATAATATTATTACGGTGGAGCGGGTAATGCGGGTAATTGTAAAAACATGTGGCCCGAACCCGAGCTCATTTTTAAAACTTCAATATCACTCGAGAACATCTCGTAAATAATTAAAAATATAGTCGGACTCATAAGACGAATCACAAAACTATCGTTAGGTAATCCTAGTGCCAAAGTCAACGTAGTACCAAGTGAGAATTCAAATATACATCACCGAACGTTAAATCAAAAATGAATTATGAACATAATTCACGAATTCCATAACGTCATTAATTAAAAATATCCATAAAATAGGTCTTACAAGTTCGTTGTGAAACGAAAATTTCAAATAAAAATTATAAACGAACTTAAATTGTAATGCGGGTTTTTAAAATAGCTCCCTAAACTGCCGGTTGTCACATTTTGTATATTTGTTGATTGTAGAATCTTGGTGTGTTGTAAACTAGTTTAGTAGTTGTGACTTAGTTGTGCATAGAAGAAGGTGTGATGATTGACAAGGTGTGAAGACGGTGTGAAGTCTTGAAGAAGGTGTGAAGGTGTGATTAAGGTGTGAAGATCACGTGGTGTGATATTTGGTGTGAGATTGGTTCTAGCTACGATTAGAACTCGACATTTAGCTTAGTGTCGTTAACTTGTGTAAGCCAAGGTGTGTAAGGTTTCTCCACCATAAGGAGTTTGTTGACATAGTGAAGAAAACTCTCGAGTGTGGTACTCGGGGAGTGGAGTAGGGCAAGGAAGGTGTCCTTGTAGCCGAACCACTATAAATTCACGTGTTGTGGTTTGATCTTTCTAACTCTATCTTTTCTTCATTATATTTCAATACTTTCAATATTAGTTTAGACTTGCTTATATTGGTTGTTGCTTGAATTCACTTAAGATCGAATCGAAAGTTTTTATAACCAACAAAATATTTTGGAAATAAATTTTAAAAGGACATAAAACTATTCAACCCCCCCTTCTAGTTTTCCACAGATTAGTCTTTACCAAAAGCCGTTTGCTTCTGGACTAGCCAACTCTTGATGGAATAGTCAACATCTTGGTGAGCTGATTACCAATTATTATTTTTCCACGGCCTTTACCACAAGCCATAATCTTGCGGGCTAGCCAACTCATTTGTTTTCGGGGAGTTGAGGAACCATACCATTTTGGGCAAATTGCAAGCCATAAACGGATTTGAGATATCTTTACCAAGAGCCGTTTGCTCCTGGATTAGCCAATCCCTTTGTCGGTTAGACTTGGCAGACTGATTACCACAAAAAATTTTGAACTTTAGTGAAAAATTTTTGAAAAATTTTGGTCAAAAACGGGGGTACTAGATAGTAAAATGTGATAAAATTCGCTAGAATAGCGAATTACCCCCCACACTTAGAATGAATATTGTCCTTAATATTCAAAGTCCCGACTATTATGCCAACATTTTGAACGTAAAAGGGCAACATTACAAGCTAAGCATGGAAAACACCATGTTGTATTCTCACTTTATTTGTAACCATAGTGGGGTAACTCCCCCACACTTAGGGTGAAAACCCTATAAGCATGCTACTGTTTTTGTTTACCGAGTCGCTAGCTTGACTCGACCCCGAATTCATTTGTCCTTGGGGAAGCATGATGTGGAAGAAACAATCTCCATCAGACTTTCATTCAAGATGTTTGGATAAACATTTGAAGCACGTGAAAGTTCCACACCGATGAGATAACTATCCGGCTCAAGATAATGATACATGAAAATGCCGGGATCAAAGATGGTGTCTTCATTCCCGAAGGAGTGAAGAACAAGAGAAGTCACCTTATAGGTGAAGAAAAGGAAGAAAACCATGATGAAAATCATGATTTGATTTTCTTCCTCGAGATCAGGCTCCGTAGCCTGAATTTGGATTGCAAGGGTTAAGCTCATAAACAACCCGGGAGGGTGGGTGGGAATTTACAAATTCTCATAATTGAGAGCATCTCCCCCCCGGGCTATCAAACTCTAGAGGAGTTATGATATGATGAGTGAGTTCACCAGAGAACTCCTCATGAAGAGAATTATTCACAAGATGTGAATCTGTGAACTCATGTTCCGGAATAGACTCATCACAATCCTCATTCTGAATATCAAAGAGTGGATTATCAGAAATCAAAGTGAATTCAGAGTCGAATTCAAATAGAGGATTGGTGAGAGTAGTATTGAATGCTTCAGGAACAAAGTGATTAACATTCTCTATTGGACTGTCGGGATCAGAAGTGAGTGACGGATCATGAGATAGGAGACTTTCAATTTCTCCCAGATCGGCTTCGAAATCGAGGAGACCATCATCACTTTCCAATGAAAGTGGATTGATGTGAGTAAGTTCATCAGCGAACTCCTCAAGAAGATGATCAGCATCAGTTTGTGGAACTGATGCCTCAACATACTCGATGTCTCCATGAGATGTACAAACACTATCCGTCACTCACTTCTAAGTGTGTGTGTGTGTGGGGGGGGGGGGGGGGGGGTATTTCACACACATGATCAAAAGTTCCCTGTGACTCTCCTGGGATTAGGATAAGGTTCTCAACACTAGACTTTATGAATTCGTCCGATTCCTTATCAGGAACAGTGTCAAGATGCTCGTCCCCCATGATCAAAGAGTGAGTGGGAACCTCGGGTGTGATATCAATAGACTGAGGGAGTTTAGAAGTACTAGCAGTTATGGAATTTTCAAGTTCCATTTGATCAACGGCTAGTGACTCTGTCACATTATTTTCTCCCTGATTCTCCATGGAAGGAATCACAACAGATGATTCTGATGAATCTTTTTGAATAATGACAATGTTATCTTCATCATCATCACTGTCATCATCGTCATCATAAAGAGCATCATAGCGAAGATTGGCACGTATTTTAGCCGCTCTTTGCTCAGCAAGTAATTCTTCCATGCTCAATTCGTTTCTAGCATGTCGTTCTTCAGCAAGTAATTCTGCCATTGATTTTTCACGAGATTCTTGAAACGATGTAGTAGCCAACCCCTCCTTAAATTTTTTAAATGCTTCAAGAACCTTATCACAAAGGTCTTGCGGGAATTGAGGAGTTGCTTGAGTAATTGGGTACTGTGGAGGTTGGTCTTGAAATGAATAGTCATAATTGTTACAAGGAATTGGATTCCCTGTTTGACAATCCGAACTAAAGTGAGGACCTCCACAGTTTTCACAACAGTAAGACTGATGTGGTTGTGAGTCATATGTGCTTGAGTCATAATTGTTATCGGGAAACTGCTCATAGATAAGCGTGTCGCCCGATTGACAATCAGAACTGTAGTGTGGGCCACCACAGTACTCACAACAGTTAAACTGTTGAGTCTGGTTTGGTGAATTGTATAGATATTGGTCGTAACCAAAATTTTGATTATTTTGACAATCAAAACCTTGGTGAGGACCTCCACAATATTCACACGAAAAGTTTGGTGTATTTTGATACGAACAATCATTGTGATTAGGATAATATGATTCTTGCTCGTATGAATGTGATGGGTAATTGGAAAAATTTAGGGAGTCGTTAAATGAGTTCTGATTAGGATCATAAGCAAATGAATTCCTCGAACCACAAAACAAACAACTCCCGTCTCGAATATCATTACCACATTGTACACATGTATACCAACGACATGGCAAAACAAAAAGTGGCTCACCACAACCAACACAAGGGATAAAATCCGGAGGTGGGACAAGTGGTGTGCTCTTAGAGCTAGCAATTTCCACCACTTCCGTTATGGTCTCGGGTTTTGGTTCTTGATAAACGTGAAGATTGGGCAAGTCGTTCTTTTCAGTCACCGCCCTAAGCTCTGTACGTTTTCTTGACAAACTTTTAACCGTAAACCATGAAAGGTTAGGATCAATTCTTGACGGTTTAGGAGCAATTGTGAGCATAGGTTTTTGGGCAACCGTAGGTTGGACGTATTTAGCACTTCCATCGTCAGAGGGAAGTACATGGTCCTTTATCACCTCGGTTTCTTGTTCCATTTCCCTCACTGGAGAGGGAATATGAATCGATGGTCCATCATAATCAACACGACATCTCGACATATTTGACAAGGCCACAATTTTTTCAATTTTGCTCTGAAAGGCCCATTGTTCAAAGAAATCGTCATCGAGAGATGCCATTAGAATCAATTACGGGACAAGTGGAAGAAGTTAGAATCAAAAGGATAGAGGGTAAAGGGATGAAGAATCAAAAAGGTAGGAGGGTAAAGATGGATATTTTTGGTGTTTTTGGAAAATATTTTGTAAGAAAGAAAATCTTTTTGTGTTTTTGTGTTCGTTGAAAACTAATGTTACAAAGTTTTCAGGAACAGTTTTTATGAAAATATACACAAGGATGGTAAATATACAATGGATGTATATCCAGGTTCACTAATACGCAAAACCGTTTAGAATACGCACACAACCTCCCCGGCAGCGGCGCCAAATTTTGGTTGATTCCAAACGGTCATCCTAAACTGACCAGGGATGGTCAACAAGGTCAAACAGCCTAGAGTCAATGCTCCGCGGAAGTATAGTGTTTTCCCGGGTCGTTATGTCCCGACGAGGTATGGATTGTAATCAAAACGGTTGTGATCGGGTGAATTTGGATGGAAAAAGGGTTTGTGAATGGTTTAACTAAGGAATCTACAATGAAATAGCTTAAACAAGCTATATGAATAAGACGGGAAAGTTACAAAAACCAGAAATGATTTAAACCTAAAAACGCGTACGTTACGTTTAAATAAAACGTAAACGTACGAAATAAAAAGTAAAAACGAAAATCTGAAAACACCCAGGGGTGAAAATTACTTTTTTACAAACTAAAAGGTAAAAGAAAATTTTTAGAAAAAGAAAATAAATTTTAACACTAATTAATTATTTATTATTAATTAAATACTAATTAAAACTAATTATTAATATTTAAATAACTTAAATACAATATAATATTAATTAAATACTAGAAAAATGAAAATAAAATTTCTAAAATTATAAAATAACTGAAAACTAATTTTAAAAATAAAAATAAATATTTTTGTCTTTTTTGTGATTTTTATATTAATTAATTACTAATTAATTATTAATTACCTAATTAAGCTATTTAAATTAAGAAAAATAGAAAATGAACAGTAAAAAATACAAGAAAATTTCTAAAACTATTTTACATTATATAAAAGCTAGGAAAAATATAAAAACTAGATTTTACTTAATAAAAACTAATTAAGCTATTTTGAACTAATTATTAATTAATAATTAATAAAACTAAGATTAATTCTAATAAATACTAAATAATAAAATGAAAATCTGAAAAAATTATTATAAATACTTAATATAAGAGGAATTTAAGAAAAATATAAAATAGATAAGTACTTAATAAAAATTTAAAAATGAAAATGAAAATTAAATTACATTAAATAGAAACTATCACTTAATATTAAATTGGTTTTTCTTGGTTTTTCTTTTACAAACTTATTTAATAACTAAAAACATGAACTTTTTACAAAAACAACTTTTTAGGAAATCAGAAATAAGCACTTTAAGTGCTTCTTTGCTTGGCAGTTGACTTTGTTTGACCAAGATAGGAAATAAGCTAAAATGAGATCAAATGGGACCCACTATGGTTAAAACTGATCCAAATAACTTGTTTGAACTTGTTAGAGCAGGAATAAGCAATAGTGGACCACAAAATAAGCTATAAGCTACAATAAGCACTTTGGAAACTTGTTTGGAAACTGAAAATGGGGACAGATTTGGGGACTAAATTAAGTGGGGTCCACAGGTTTCTAGGTCAACCCATTGGTCAATCTTGGAAGCCTGGTAGGAGGGTGATGGAAAGGAACCAAAATTCAGGGCTTTGGACCACTGAGGTGGTCAGAAACCCACCACCAAGTGGTGGTGATGGTGGTGTCTGCTGGTGCAGTAGGGGAGGGCTTTGCCCTGCAGCTGAGTTTGGTGATTTGTGGGACCCACCAGAAAAATCACAAAAATCAAGGAACCATGGAAACTTAAAGATGAGGTGGTAGACTATGATACCTCAAAAGCACAAGTTCTGAAATCATATACACAATTCATGAAAATTCATTCCATTTTGAGAAAACTGAAAAAGGTGCACATTTGACTTTTTCATATAAACTTGTTATTTTGGCTTTGGTGACTTTTGTTTGATCTCAATTGATTGAAAACATGTTTCTAAGCTAAAATGGACTAAGTTAAGCTAGAACAACAACTTTTAAATTGAAATGGGTGAGATTGGAACTCAAAAGTTTCAACAGTGGACTGCCATGGTCCTTGGGTGTGATTTTTGACTTTTTACAACACAACCTTGGTTTTATGGTTTGACTAGCTCCCACATTACCTAAGAATACTAATTGTGCAGGGGAACAAGCCAGAAAACAAAGAAACCATCCAAAACACAAGTCATCCAAACACCCCTTTTGAAACTGTCTTGAAGGTTTTTTCAAAAGAAACCACTGATTTAGACTACAAAACTGATGCAACTAATCTAAATAAGTTAAAAAAGATGAGATTACACTAAAATGATGCAGAATGAAGCAATGTAAGAGGCTAAATGAGATTATGCAAGCAAGACTTTTAACTTGCACAATTGAGACAATATGAAATCTATATTATGGAAGCAAGTAATACTAGTACAAATGAAAACACAGAAGCCAAATAAGCACAAAAACTCAAATATCAACAACCATAAACCATCAATTCCACAACTCTCATTACAAGGCAATGATTAGACAATGAGTTGAGAATATGACACAAAGGCCTGCAAAACTATAATAATTGAACTAGATTAGATATTCTACACTATAAATATCACAAATAGGCAATAATACACAGAAGTTAAACCACAACAAGCTATGCTACAGTAAAATGGAAAATTGAGCTTACAAATGATATCCAAATGAAAACATGAACCAGGGACCACTAACTCATCTTAATACCTCCCCTGTGGTCCTAAACCTTTGCATCCAATATCCACCATACTCCAATGCTTTCTTCCATATTGATTTCCATTTTATGATTTTATTATCTATTTTATTTTTTTGTATTTTCTTCTATTTTTAGTGAGACTGAAATTAAAATGAAACTTGAAATTCAGAACTGAAAACTTATATTAATTCAAAAGGGAACAAATTACAAGCTAAAGTCTTTTACTGAGATTACAATAAATTCATACTATTAAAATTAAAAATTACAACTAATGACTAAAATTAACTAACTGTGTGCTCCCTACTAGTCTTCTCTCTTTTATATGATCAATTAGGGTTTCAGTGGGACCCACTAGAGCTTTCCCATCCATTGATAACAGCCATTGGATCATAAGAGTCAATCCTGACCCTTTAAATATTTTGGCGCCCAATTGTTCTTTGGCGTTTCCTTTGATTATTGAAGCCAGGGAGATATCTTTGGAGGGTAGTGTTTTTTTGGTTAGGCCAAGGGGGGGAAAGGTTGAGTGTTGCAGGGTTGTAGCAGTGTAGGGGTTATGATGGTGTGTAGCAGGTTCCAAGGATGAGGTGGAAGGAAGGGTCAAATGGGGGGTTTGGGATTTGACTTTGGTTGACTAGTCAATAATAAAAAACGGGGTATTATTGTTTTGTGGAGTGGGCTTTTGGATGGGGAGTGGGCTGTGAGGTGTATGGGCCAAAGGAAGGGTGTGTTTTGGATTTGTTATTTGGGTTTGTTTGTTTTGTTTGTTTAGTTTAATACTTAAGAAACCACAAGGACCATATTCGTAACATTCTGAAATTCCAGGGGCTGTTATCTCACTTTTCCAAAAGTACTTATAAGGTCCAACATTTCCAATCTTCAATAATACAAGGACCATAAAAGTTAATATTTCCATAATTTTAAATCCCGGGGATCAAAAATGTAAAATGTGAAAGTAGAGGGACCAAACACGTAAATTTCCCAAACTTTCATCCCAAGGACTAAAATTGACTTTTGTGACTTCCCAAGGAATCAAAATGATTTTTCTTTCAAAAATTTCCCACCAGGGACGAAATCTGCCAAAGTTTGAAACTCAAGGGACTAATTTTGTAATTTTCCAAAACTTTTCCAATTTTTCACCAAAGGACAAAATACGAAAACTTATGATTGTAAAGGACCTTTGGTGATAATTTTCCATATTTTGAATATCCATGGACTAGTTTTGTCATTTTATGAAAGTTGGGGGACTGAAACTGCCAATTTTGCAAACTTTGTACGTTTTTAATATGTTTTTGCTCATTTTGCATCTAAAACATATAAAACACAATTTTGGGATAATTTGTGTATTTTGATGCGTATTTGGGTGTTTTTGGATGTTTTGGCAGTTCAGATACGATAAAAATGATGAGTATTTACACACTTATCACTCGCCTTACTTAAAAGCCACATAAGCGAAAATGGGTGGGACCCAACTTATACACAATGGCGTGAACACGGTGTACCAGATCCTCTTCCTATACAAGATAACACAACACGATGTGAGATGAGTGACATGCGTGCGTGCATTAATGATCTTTTTGACATTCCTCCAAATAATGAACAAAATGAGCCAACTCTTCCAAATGTTGGCGAGACAAGTAACGAGCCAGCTCAAGCAACGACACCTCCTGTACATAACGAGTATGAAGAGTTACTTGCCAGTTCCACCCAGCCTCTTTACCCGGGTTGTGACTTTATGACAACCTTGGATTTTATGTCAAAGTTTACGCATCTCAAGGTCAGCGGTAAATGGAGTGATACTTCATTTAACAATACGCTAAAATTTCTCCAGGAAGTATTTCCTCCCAGGTTAGGTTACAATCTCCCACCATCATACTCTGCTATAAAAAAAAAACATTTAAAAAGGTCGGGTTAGGGTATGAGTCGATACATGCTTGTGAAAATGATTGCTTTTTATATCGGGGGACTGGTGCCGAAGATTTGGAGTATTGTCCGGTCTGTAAAATGAGTAGATGGAAGACAAGAACACAAAGGGGAAGAAAGTTCCTAACAAGGTGTTGTGTTACTTTCCTATCATTCCTAGGCTACAACGTTTGTACAAATCTATTCACACCGCAAAACATATGGCTTGGCATGCTACTGGAAAGTCTACGGTAAACGGTATGATGCAACACCCGGTTGATGGTGAAGCATGGCAGAAGTTTGACAGCGGTAAATATTCAGAATTTGCTAACGAACCGAGAAACGTTCGATTAGGGTTGGCTGCTGATGGTTTCAATCCATTCGGCAACCTTAGTCAGACTTACAGCATGTGGTCTGTTATCTTAACAACATACAACTTGCCTCCGTGGTTATTGATGAGGCAAAAAATGATCCGTTTTTAGGGGGTCATTTAAGCCCGAATCCGACTTTATTTGATCAAATATTGCCCTAAATCGTTCCTTTTGTGATTTTAGGTGTTTGGAGAGTGAATTCTGGAAAAGAAGCCATTTTGGACGTTTTTGGAGCATAAAAGTGAAGAAAACGGCAAAGTATCAATTTTCCATGCTGAAGACACTAGGTGACGGCGTCAAGAGTTATACCCTGACGGCGTCAGACATCATGAATAAAACACCGTAGTTGGTGACGGCGTCAAAAGTCATCCTGACGGCGTCAAAGTACAAAGAATAAAATACCGTGGTTGGTGACGGCGTCACATAGGCCGTCATAAGTAGATCAAGGCCGTCCGAGGAAGTATTTGGCAGCGAGGTGACGGCGTCACATGGTTGTCTTGACGCCGTCAGCCCAGTTTTCCTATATATAGTTTTCTAGTTTTTTCATTAAAAGGAGAGAAGTTTTGGTGAAACCCTAAAGACGAATTTGGTGTATCTTTTACAGGTTTTTCAAGGGTTCCAAACCCTTGATACCTTGCATTGTAATTGAGATAAGTGTTCTTCTAATTCAATCAATATGTCTATGTGTTGGTTGTTTATTTCTTGTTCTTGTCTCAATTCCATTATGCTAGGCAAGATCTCTTTTGTGTTTGCTTAGATCTAATGAAACCTAGATGTTGATTATGTGTTGATTACTTGTCTATTCTTGTCTTGGATGAATGATTTTATATGTTAGGCTTAAGAAAACTGGCAGATCTCCAAATGGTAACATGCTTGAACGTCTTAAGAAACATGAACCGAGGCATACTAGGTCTTTATTGGTTGTATTTAATGCATGAGCCACTGTTTACAATCCCTATAGTTGTGCTGGGTCATGGTGTAGGAGGAGATAAGAGCTCATAGAGTTGGGGAGTTATGTATGCCACCCCACGAATGGTATTAAGGAATACAATCCGTCATCCATACAAGTATAACAAGTAATTAACGTGTAAAAGATATCTAGGGAGTAGTGAAGTCTAAGTAAACACAATTTCTCCAATTACTGCTCACAACCTTAGTATAATTTAGTTTAATTTCATTTTCAGTATTTTATTTCGATTATATATTAGTTTTGGGTTAGTTGAATAGCAACTAATTCCGCCCACTCTTCCAAAACCCGAGATTTTACTTGCTTTCATAAAAATATAAAAATACAAAAATAATCATCCCTCACCTTTAGAACTATTAATTAGGTTTTCTAATCCTAGCAACACTATTCCTAAGCTGAACGATCAATCCCCCGGTACTTGTCACTATACTATACTACAACGATCAGGTACACTGCCTGGTGGGGGTTGTAAGCTTCTCGAGATCCCTCGAGAGGTAAAGCCTGTTGCGATTCCCACGCATCAAGTTTTTGGCGCCGCAGCCCGGGGAATAGTTATTGTCTAGGTTAGGATTTCTTTTTATTAGGTCTACTTGCTAGATTCCTTTCTAGTAAGATTTTATTTTTATTTTTTTTAGGTCTTCTTTAGTCTATCTTATTTCTTTGTGCCTCTGTTAGTAAATTAACCTCATTGACTATTCCGTTGACCATTATGGAAAACGCGAATCCACCCCTTTCCCCTAGTGAAGCGGCTGTGTTACGTGAACAAATTGAGAGTGAGATTAGGGAGCTTAGAGAGCTTAATAGGTTGATTAAGATTGAACTCGAACATACATTTAGTGACCTAGCAACCGCCTTGTATTCAAATAAGGACCTAGGGTCTAATGACTTTGTGAGTATTGTTGAGAGACTTGAAGAGGAGGCAATGGATCCGAGGCTTAACAGCCACTTTAATCTATACCCCACTAAGGAGGAGATTGCATATTATAATAATCTTATTGATAACCCGCGATCTCCTTTCACCATAATTGAACCTAAGATCAAGAGAGGCGATCCTAAGAATGCTAAGATACCATGTATGATTGGATATAGGCACATTAGCAATGTTTACATTGACTTTAAATCTCCAATCAATATTATGTCCTCAACGGTTTATAATGATATAGTGAACACAAGACTTGAACCTAGAAGGGATCCCAAATACCCCGGTGGAGTTTGTAACTTTGTCGGGAGAGTTAAAGGTTTACGTGTCTTTGTTGGTAATTTCACTTTTGTCACCGACTTTATGATTGCGGAGGATCTTGCTAATGTTATTGATTGTCGATTATCCAATGTTGTGTTTGGCAAACCATTTGTTGAGGAGTCTAAGTTAGAATATGATGAGGTAGAAGGCACGATTCGATTTGCAAGTAACATCGATAGTATCACTTATAGAATGCCCAATAGGATGAAAGAATTTCGCTTTATATCTCGTTTTGATCAGGACAACGTTGGTGCTTTTGAGGATATTGATGAGGAGGATAAGAAAAAGGGCATGGACTATGTATGGGAAAAAAGTAGTCTTTACTACAAAGATTGCTTGGCCCTTGGACCAAGGTATAAGGTTGATGAAGAATTTGCCCAAATGATTATGGGGGCGATTGAGAAAAAGGTGATTGGTTTCTACAAGGAATATTTACAATCGGAGAATGGAACCAATGATGAGGTCACGTGATAACCCATGACCTTGAGTCTAGCTACAAGACTCGTAAATAAAGAAAAGCGCTTCTTGGGTGGCAACCCATGTTTTGTGTGATTTTATTTGTTTGATAGTTATTTGCTTCCGTATGCATGTTTTATTTTTATTGTTGGTTGATCATGTTTCTCAATTAAAATGTGGAAATACTTTATTATGTTGTTTGGCCTAGTCTTAACTTCAACCTAAAGGTATTTTTTGCAAAAGATAAGTGTAAGGGGAAACCCCAAATATGTTTTTAAGAACAAACCGATCATGATTCTCCACAATATTAAATGGACATGTGTATTCGTATTTGTTAGAGTTAAATGCTTGTATTGAGTCATAATGAAGTTTTGCAGGATTTTCCAGGAAGTAGGACAAAGTTTTTCCAGAAATTTTCCGGAAACTTAACATAAGAATTTCTGCAGGTCCATTCTGACAGCGTCAGAGTATTACTCTTGACGGCGTCAGGAGTTAAAAATCTGGAAATTTTACCGGTTTTGTTTTTCTAACGGAGTCTTATGGTTTTTGTGAATTATTAAGTTTTATAATCTCCAGGAAATCTGCAAACTTCATTCCACAAGCATTATATCTTATCTTGTTTTCTAGGATTTAGTAACTTATATAGGATGCCGCCGATTTTACGCGAGGTTGTCTTGTCTATTGTTGTCAGGATTTACAGGTTATTTATGACAAGAAGATGATTTATATTCTGGAAGGGAAGCTTTGATTGTTCGTTTTCTTGGAGGAAGATTTAACCTGGCCAACCTATAATCCATACGAGCGAATCAGGGGAGTATTTGATTTCATTCTCTTTACTTTTTCACTTTTACATTCTTTACTTGAACATTGGGGACAATGTTCATCTTAAGTGTAAGGGGAGGGTAAAAAGATGATACCTTACATATGCACTTTCGCTTGAGTTTGTTTTGTTTGATAGTAGGTGTGTAATAAAACTATGAGAAATACTTGTTAGTGTAATTTTAGCGCCAAATTTAAAATTTTTTACAACATTTAGGAGTGAAACTTTAGCCATAGCAAGCGTCTCATGGATAGGAGATTGTATGACTAGCACATAACCGTATATTCAGAAAAATTTTCCACCCAAAAATGTGAGGTTCGCCTTTAGATTTGATAGGAAAAGCATTCATTATTGGTGCTTATGAGTGTACCGGTAGCATTTAGATTCTAGAACTTGCGTTAGTGATGCATCCCGAGACCGCTAGTGAGACTACATTCGTGTAGTAGGATTTACTACATGATAAGAGGCATTAGGATCACCCTTGTGTTAAACCCGTATCATAATTACTTGACCATTTAAGTCATATTACTTGGCTAGTTAAGTCAACTAATTTTTCCCACACCCTTAGCGTTGTACTCATTTTTAGTACACGAAACCCCTAGTACACCCCTCCGAGCCTATCTTTTTGTTTCTAACTTTAAGCATCTTACTTAAAGGAAGAATTTGTTACACCCCACTTAAATGTACACCCAAATCGCCTTAGCCTTCCGTGTATGCGCTCATTTTTAGTGCATTATTGTTATTTGTTAAACCCTAAGTTAACTTTCTAATTGATTACATGGTTGCTAAGTCGAGTCATATCCTTGTACATATTGTTTTGGGACGATTGGGACTCATGGGTAAGTACTTATTTTATGGAGTAATGGGGAAGAACATCATATTATTACCCCCATATGTACGTTAATCTTAAAAGTGGTCCAAGTGTTTTGATTTTCTTAATTCGAGTCATTAGAATAGTTTAATGTAAAGTATGTAAAGATTCAAGTGTAAGGGGGACGTTCATACCCCTATGATGTATTATTTTGGATGGTAGGGTAAAAGTGTATGAAAAAAAAAAATAGAAAAAATTAAGAAAAAAAAAATGGAAAAGAAAAAGAGAAAAAAACATACGGACTACCATCCCATTTTTATTCTATGTTCATTTTATGTTTTTGTTATTTTTCATTTTTTAGCTTAAGTCGAGTCTAGTCTTGGCTTAGCAACGCCATCTTGTACATGTAATTAACCAAGATTGTTAACTCGCCACCAGTAAAACTTCCTTTATCCAACAAAATCGTGTAATTCATATCCTTATACCTAACGTTACAACCCTTTAAAAGACCTCTTTGATAGTTTATCCTAGGTGCTTACGCCATGTGGTGGAGGTTTGATCCTTTCCCAAGCCTATGGTAATCTATTTTGTTATGACAGGTAGTGAGAGATATCTTCCATTTCCATAATGTTATATTACTTTATTATACCCGAGAGATGTGAGTATCTAAACACTATTTGCGAGGTGCTTGTGTATGACCTCCGTGCTTGTCTATTGGTCTTTAGTGGAACGATTATTTGTTGTAATTACTTTTATATTAGTGTTAAATGACCCCTAACTTGTCTTTTGAGTAGAATAAAAGCTCATTTGCTTGAGGACAAGCAAATCTCAAGTGTAAGGGTATAAGATGAGGCAAAAAATGATCCGTTTTTAGGGGGTCATTTAAGCCCGAATCCGACTTTATTTGATCAAATATTGCCCTAAATCGTTCCTTTTGTGATTTTAGGTGTTTGGAGATTGAATTCTGGAAAAGAAGCCATTTTGGACGTTTTTGGAGCATAAAAGTGAAGAAAACGGCAAAGTATCAATTTTCCATGCTGAAGACACTAGGTGACGGCGTCAAGAGTTATACCCTGACGGCGTCAGACATCAAGAATAAAACACCGTAGTTGGTGACGGCGTCAAAGTACAAAGAATAAAATACCGTGGTTGGTGACGGCGTCACATAGGCCGTCATAAGAAGATCAAGGCCGTCCGAGGAAGTATTTGGCGGCGAGGTAACGGCGTCACATGGTTGTCTTGACGCCGTCAGCCCAGTTTTCCTATATATAGTTTTCTAGTTTTTTCATTAAAAGAGAGAGAAGTTTTGGTGAAACCCTAAAGACGAATTTGGTGTATCTTTTACAGGTTTTTCAAGGGTTCCAAACCCTTGATACCTTGCATTGTAATTGAGATAAGTGTTCTTCTAATTCAATCAATATGTCTATGTGTTGGTTGTTTATATCTTGTTCTTGTCTCAATTCCATTATGCTAGGCTAGATCTCTTTTGTGTTTGCTTAGATCTAATGAAACCTAGATGTTGATTATGTGTTGATTGCTTGTCTATTCTTGTCTTGGATAATGATTTTATATGTTAGGCTTAAGAAAACTGGCAGATCTCCAAATGGTAACATGCTTGAACGTCTTAAGAAACATGAACCGAGGCGTACTAGGTCTTTATTGGTTGTATTTAATGCATGAGCCACTGTTTACAATCCCTATAGTTGTGCTGGGTCATGGTGTAGGAGGAGATAAGAGCTCATAGAGTTGGGGAGTTATGTATGCCACCCCACGAATGGTATTAAGGAATACAATCCGTCATCCATACAAGTATAACAAGTAATTAACGTGTAAAAGATATCTAGGGAGTAGTGAAGTCTAAGTAAACACAATTTATCCAATTACTGCTCACAACCTTAGTATAATTTAGTTTAATTTCATTTTCAGTATTTTATTTCGATTATATATTAGTTTTGGGTTAGTTGAATAGCAACTAATTCCGCCCACTCTTCCAAAACCCGAGATTTTACTTGCTTTCATAAAAATACAAAAATAATCATCCCTCACCTTTAGAACTATTAATTAGGTTTTCTAATCCTAGCGACACTATTCCTAAGCTGAACGATCAATCCCCCGGTACTTGTCACTATACTATACTACAACGATCAGGTACACTGCCTGGTGGGGGTTGTAAGCTTCTCGAGATCCCTCGAGAGGTAAAGCCTGTTGCGATACCCACGCATCAGTTATGCATGAAAGAGACTACTTTGATGCTGACGTTGTTGATTCCTGGACCTAAATCACCCGTGAAGGACATTGATGTTTACTTAAAGCCTTTGATTGATGACCTTAAGGAATTATGGAAAATACCAGGTATCCCGACTATGGACGCTGTTACAGGCAAAGTACTCAACATGAGAGCGATGCTTTTATGGACCATCAATGATTTTCCTTCTCGTAGTAGTTTGTCAGGTTGGAGTGGGCAAGGTTACTACGCATGCCCTACATGCAAAGTAGGCACTCCGGCTACGCGTGTGATAAGCAAAATAGGTTATGTTGGCCATAGAAGATTCTTAAAAAAAAACCATAAATGGAGGAGGGATACTACTACATTCAATGGTGCACCTGATTTTACAGATCCTCCTAAAAAAGAATGTCCGGCTGATATCTTGACTCAACTTGCAATATTGCTCACACGTTTGCCGGGGAAACATCCAGATTATAGGGGTGGGAAGATAAAACGTAATACTACAACCGACCTGAACTGGACTAAACGGTCTATTTTCTACGAGCTTGAATATTGGTCTTCTCTTACTCTAAAACACAATTTAGATGTCATGCATATCGAAAAAAATGTGTTGGAGAGTATCTTGAAGACTTTGTTAATGAATGAAAAATCTAAAGACACCGCTAAGGCAAGACAAGACTTGCAAGCTTTGGGCATTCGAAAGGAGTTGTGGCTCGGAAACAAACAAAACGGGAAGTACTCAAAGCCTCAAGCTAAGTACTCCCTCACACCCGATAAAAGAAAACTGTTCTGTCAATACATCAAAAAAATTAAACTGCCAGATGGGTTCGGATCCAAGTTTAAGTCGAAAGTGACCAAAGATGATAACAATATAACGGGCATGAAGTCTCATGACTGTCATATAATGATGCAACGGTTACTTCCTTATGGACTTCAGCAATACCTGGACACACCGACTTATACACCAATAATCGAGCTTTGTTCATTCTTTAAGCAAATTTGTGCCCGAACTTTGATGGTGAATGACATGGTGAAAGCTAAAGAACAGTTGATCAAAATTTTGTGCAGTCTCGAGCAAATATATCCTCCTGCTTTTTTTGACATTATGATTCACTTGGTTATGCATTTACCTGAAGAGGCTATTTAAGGCGGGCCTGTTTCATTTCGGTGGATGTATCCATTTGAAAGATACATGAAGAAGCTAAAAAACTATGTACGAAATAAAGCTAAGCCGGAAGGTTCAATAGCAGAGGGTTATGTTGCAGACGAAGCATTAACTTTTTGTTCTCGTTATTTTTGGGGCGAAATTGGGACGAAATTTAATCGTCCCACTGCATCTCAGGGCTGTCCTCTCCCAACAAGTGATTTCCAGGTGTTCCGATCACTATGTAAAACGTCTGGTAATGTGACAATTATTCGGTTAGGTCTCCAAGAAATGAAGAAAGTGATATAGTATGTACTTCACAACAGTCTTGAGATCGACGCGTACATGAACGAGTTCGAGAGGTACGCGTTTTTATTTCGAAATTTCTTTTTCCCAAGTTATCTTTTCGATTAATTCTAATATCATGTCCATTTTCAGTGAACATCCTGATAGCGACATGCAACAAGAATTTCCTAGATGGTTTCAGACGAAGGTAAACTTATTATATGTAATTCCTTGTATAAATAACGACTATATATATTACTCATCTCCATCTATTCTTATCTTTGTTCATAGATCGGTAAACTTTACACAGACAATGACCCAAGGTGTACTCCAGACTTATTCGCTTTGGCTTGTGGACCATTATCGACCGTAACCTCAGTTCACACTTGCGTAGTCAACGGTGTGAAGTTTGTTGTACACAGCCGCGATGTAAAACGTACAACTCAGAACATCGGAATTTGTTCTCCTGGCGAGAACGAAGGAGAAATGTATTATGGTCAGCTAGAAGAAATTCTGGAGTTCGCGTATACCCAGTTCAAAGTTGTGCTGTTTCGAGTTAAGTGGTTCGACTTGGTCAAAAGAGGTAGAAACAACATGACACAAATTTGGGCATGTAGCACAGCGTTTGAAGATCAACCTTACATTCTCACAACACAAGCAAAACAAGTCTTCTACCTTGAAGATCCTGCCAGACGACCACTCCATTGGAAGGTCGTCCAAGAAGTGAATCACAACACAACCTGGGATGTCATTGTGACAGAAGACGATGATGATGTGATACATGGCAACAACTCATCGAATCTCCAACTGTCTGCTAATTTGAATGATTTGGCATTTGAAACCTTAAATATCGATGGTCAATCAACGTTAGTTGAGGCACCACCACCAATCATTCAAGTTGATGACGACGGTGAATTTATTGATGATGAGGACGACGATCCTTATGATTTAGTAGATTCTGATGGAAACAATTCTGATGATGAAGTTGAAGATGCGACTCATGCTGTTTATGATAGGGATGTAGATGTAGCAGATTGATCTTAAATTGTAACTTGTAAAACGACACTTAGCTTATTTGAATGAAATTGTTATGGATTTTTTAAATGTGTATATTTATTTTAAATGTGTATGTATTTGAATGTGTGCATGCTTATGTTAATTTGTTCCCGAATTTCTATATGTTCATTCAACTTGTACTTTTACAGATGGCAGCAGTAGCGTGAGGTCACGGTGGTGACGGTGCCGATGACCCACCACCACCTTATCGTTCAATTACTAGCGGTCACCGTAGTGGTAAGAAAATTAAACTTGATAATTTGAATTTTGTTACTTGTTATTTTTTAACGTTTTCACTCACTTCAATTGTAGGTTAGTCACAAAAACCTCGACGAGGAGGTAGAGCGAGACAAGCTGGCGGCAGGGGTAGAGGTCGGAATGGCGGCAGGGCACAGGTCCGTGAAGCCAACAAAAACAAAGACCTCAAGAAAACTGTGACTGCCTCGGGCCCGCAATCGATCGAGTTCGAGTGGGGTGATCAGAAGACATTTCATCATGTTGGGCCCAACCGCGCATGGTTCGGTAACTATGTTGGCGAGCTGGTTAGGTCCTTGTCATTGCACTATCCCTCCTGGCACAACCTTGACGAAGCGACTCGACAGGGCTTCATGAACCGACTCGGGGTCAGTTATTTTTTTTCCTTTTAATTATATCTTTATATTTAATTCTTTGAATGTGTACATTTATTTAAATTTGTTTAATTGTGTATATTTGTTTAAATTTGTTTGCAGGAATTCTTCGACTTGCAGACCCACATGAACTCACCCAATTGGAAAACCATTTCGGCGGGCCTCAATGCGTACATTGCTAAGGTCGACTCCGACAACAAGGGCACGATGAAGAGGGTTTACTTCGACGGGGAGGGTGGGCCTGAAAAAGTGGATGAGATACGAAGAAACCCTCCTCCGAACGTCGAGCCATCTGTGTGGGAGGAGCATATCAAGTTTTACATGAATGAGAAGACCCTGAAGCGTGCTGCTGTGAACAAGGAGAACCGAAAGAAGTTGAAGGTGTACAGCCGCCACGGTTCAAAGTCATTGGCCGCTACTCGCCACGACTACGTAAGACACATTTTATTTTTATACAAGTATTTTATTTTTATAAAATTATTTAATTATAATTATATAAAAGTAATTAATTTTGATTTTATAAAAGTATTTAAGTTTAATTAAAATAAATATGGTGTTTGATTTGCCATTTTTAATTTGTTTCATCTTATACATATGCATGTGTATATACAGTTTCTGAACAACAAGGACAAAAAATACCCGTCCCTCATCCAGTCGTTTTACGACACACACTGCGACAGTGATGGTATGTGGTTGCAGGATGAGGCTCGTGTTCAATATGTAAGTATCTTTTTTTTTTAATTTATTATTTATTTTTTTATTTTTTTAATATATATATATATATATATATATATATATATATATATATATATATATATATATATATACACACTTACATATATATATATAAATTTTCTCAATTTTTTTCTCAATTAAATAGGAAGAGATGGTCTGTCTGCGAGATCTGGGAGCGAATACGTCGGAAGGGGTGGCGTACACGGAGGAGCAGATACTTGCTAAGGTTTTGAAGGGCAAGCAGCGGGGCCACATCGCCGGACGGGGTAGGGTCGTACCCGGGCTCTCCAGGCCACCGTTACCATACACCCCGCCTCCACCTCCAGGTATGTACAGTTTGATAATATATTAATTATAGATTACTCAATCATGACTCAAATTAAGTATTGCAATAGATCTTTTTTAATTTTGATTGTTTCATTTTCAAAATACGTTGAGATGGAGAAAAAGCTTGCTGAGGCCGAGAAGAAGATTGCTAAGGTCGAGGAGAATCGCCTTCGAGAAGCTGAAGAGCATAAGAAGTTGAAGGCGGAGATTGCTTTGATCACAGGTTTTATCTCCTCCAACCCGCGATGGAACGAGTATGTTAGTCAGGCGGGTTCTCAGCACATGGATGGCTCAGGCAGTGGCGTTGGAGGTAGTGACTCAGCTGGAGGGAGCGGGAGTCGCAGAGGCGATGAGGATGGTTCTGGCGATGATGAGGGTCCTACTGATGATCACGAGTGATTTTGGATGTAGAGGTACAAACTTGGGTATTTTGTGTTTTACTTATGCTTGAAACAATATTTTGGCGACCCATATGTTAGTATTGTATAGTTTAACCTTTTGGCGACTTGAACGTCGCGGATATTAAAACATTTGTGGATATGGCAGCTAGGTTTAGACATTACCACACCCCGTTTTGTAGACTTTATATGTTTTTATTCATTTTGAGGGTATTTAGCGATATTTTGCAAGTGTTATAGCCGATGGCGAGTTATACGTTTAGGACATGTTGATATTGAGTGGTTATAGGTGCTTGTACTGTTACAGGTTTTGGTAGATTTTTTCCGGAAAATCCGGAAAAAATATGGAAAATTGCAATATTTGCAGCCTGCTGTTCGCAGGGTGTTAATAATGATACCGTCGACATGTCGATGGCATCATTTAAACATAATTATTGGTTATTTAATGATACCGTCGATATGTCGACGGTATCATTAAAACAAAAACAGTGTTTTTAGTATTATGCCGGTGACATGTCGACGACATTATATTAAAAACAATACGTTTGTTTTAATGATACCGTCGACATGTCGATGGTATCATATAAACCATAATTATAATCAACTAATTAAAACGTTAATTAGTTATATGGTACCGTCGACATGTCGACAGGAAGAGTTTGACGGACACCAAATTTCTTTGACTGGAAAACGACGTGGGACCCACAGTGTCGACGGTGATTGTCGACGGGAACACTGTTCCCGTCGAAGCACAGCCGTCAATGTGATACCGTCGACATGTCGACGGTAACGTATTATTCCGTCGACATGTCGACGGAAAGGGCTTAAAAAAGTCGCCGGGGAAAGCCTCGATTGTACTAGTGAACTGCACTCCCCATTCTGCTGCCACAGCTTCAACCTCATTAGATTTCTTGACTTGAATACTAAGTAACTGCAGTCTAACATTATCCTCAATTTCCTTAACCAGCACATTATGACTTTTCTTCTCAGATGTAAAGATTCTAGCATTTCTTTCTCTCCAAATATGATATACACTTGTAGCGAAAACCATTTTCTTAACCACACTTCTTATGTTGTTATTACAGGGCATATCAGACATCTTATCAATCACCGTTCTCCATTCAGTATCAACATTATTGGCTTTCATCTTCCTTTTCAAAACCTTCCACACCTCTTTGGAGTAGTCACAGTTGAAAAACAAGTGGTTGTAGGAGTCATTGCATTTAGAACATAATTGACAAATCAAGTTCATATTTGAATTCCATAGCATAATTCTGTCTTGAGTTTGTAACCTTTCTTTAATGGCTAGCCACAATATAAAAGAATGCCTTGGAACCCCTTGAGAATACCAGACCAGCTTGTCCCATTTCACTTTCTGTCCATGATTTCTCATATCCTCCCATACTATTTTAACACTGAATTTTGTCAACTCTCCATTACTTTTCTTCCATTGAATTTTATCAGGCACATCATTATTCAAATTTGGAATAGTAATAGAAGCAATAATAGGAATAGCTTGAACCCAACCATTTGGCCATAACCAGTTGCCATTCTCTATCATTTCTGCAACAGTCAAATTATCATCCATACTAGCTGCATATCTGTAGGCTTGAGGAACAATGTTACCTATAACCTCATGATTACCCCATCTATCATGCCATATTGAAGTAGACTTACCATCTCCAATTTTATTGATCACATAAGGCCTAATCTTATCTCTCAATCCCGTTAAAACCATCCATATCTAATTGTCATTTTTCTCAATTTCAGCATTCCATATACTCTTACCTTGTAATTTCACCACATTCACCCATTTTACCCATAATGATTCTTTCTTAGCTGCTATATTCCACACTTGTTTCATCAGTAATACTTCATTCCATTTGATTACAGGTTAAATGCCAAGACCTCCCTCTTTTTTAGGAGTGCACACATCTTTCCAAACAACCTTAGCTCTGCCATTAACATATTCACCTTGACACCATAAGAAAGCTTTTAGAAATTTATCAATCTCTTTAACAATTACTTTAGGAATAAGGAAAACAGATGCCCAGTAAACTTGCATTGAAGATAAAACTGATGCTATTAGCTGCAATCTACCAGCAAAGGATAAGAATTTGTTTTTCCAATGATTAACCTTGGCTTTCACCTTTTCCACCAGACCATTACATTCATTTATACCCAACCTTTTTGTTATTAAAGGGACACCCAAATACTTAATAGGTAAAGTGCCAACCCTGAAAGGTAAGATGTCAAGGATATGTTGTTTTTCTAAAATGTTAATGTTTCCAAAGAAAATTGTACTCTTGCCCATGTTTGGAATTAAACCAGAACACTTTCTAAATTCATTTAAAACTTCCTTAATCACTTTTACTGACCATACATTCCCATGTCTTAAGACTAACAGATCATAAGCAAAGCATATGAGAGTCAGCTTCAACTCCTTACACCCCACATGAAACTTAAATCAAGGATTCCTTTGGACATTTCTAGCCATCATTAAGGTTAGAACTTCCATTACCAGGGTGAACAGATATGGGGACAATGGATCTCCTTGTCTCAGTCCTCTCCCACCCTTAAAATACCCACACCTTTCCCCATTGATACATATAGAAAATTTTGGGGTAGAAACACATTCCATGATCCATTCAACCATGATCTCATGAAACCCAAATTGCTTCAAACTTTCCTTTAGAAATCTCCAATTGACAGTATCATAAGCCTTAGCTATATCAATTTTCAAACAACATCTCTTAACTCGCCATTTCCTGTTGTATCTTTTGAGCAACTCTTGAGTAAGCATTATATTATCTTGGATCACCCTTCCTTCAATGAATGCACTTTGATTAAGATTGACAAGAGATTTAAGACGTGGCTTTAATTTGTTGGAAAGAATTTTGCTTATGCATTTATAGACAACATTGCAACAAGCAATTGGTCTAAACTCAGTGACCTTTTTAGGCTTTTTCACTTTTCTCAAACGTTAACTTTATATAATTTATCATTTTATTATTTATTTAGGACACTATATTCCAAAGTTAGTTTTAAATAAATATATCTTATATACAAGAGTAAATTGCAAAACTTGTTTTGTAGTTTGGCCAAATCACATATATATATATATATATATATATATATATATATATATATATATATATATTATTTTATTTATTTATTTATTTATTTTTTTTGGAGAAATTGAAGACGGCCTCCCAATGGAGAAACTTTCAATATTCCATTTTAATATTTGATTAAAATGAAATGGCTAATGTACCCTTGTTTTCTTCCTCCTTTATTTTCTCATTGTATTATATTTTTCTTGTAAATAGAAATTTATCATATTCAACTCAATTTACTTTAATTTAACTCAAAAACAACATCAAGTATCACAGACATAGAATTAAAAACACACGTATCAATCAAAAGACACCACACACATTCACACACAAAGCACACATTCCTACATATAGGCACATCATCTATAATCATCATCCAACATCCACCACCACCACCATTGTTTGATGGCCGGGATATCCAGATCTTTGGGTTCCAGATCTAGTTTCACTGTTTATGATATCCTCAAAATCGGTTTTTCGGTTTGGCTCGGTTCACTTTGGTTCGGTTCTCGGTTTATTTTTTCCTCAAAATCGGTTTTCGATTCTGTTTGCTTTTGAACCGATGCTCAGCCATTAAGTGATTCACCCAAAACACAACCTGTTAACCTACTTCCGACCCAAACATGACGTGGTTAAATAAACGGGTAAAGTGGGTAGCCGAGACATGCACCATCCAACCAACTTCTGAACCAAACACGCAAGGGCGGACCTATGTAGGGGCAGGGGAGAGCCCCCAAAATTTGCAGCACTTAGTGTAAATATTATAGGTTTTAATGGTAATTTAGTTGAGGTTACAAACAAATCTCCTATTCGGCCCCCTAAAATAAATTCTTCCCCCCCGCCCCCCCCCCACAAAAAAAAATGTTCTAGCTCCGTCACTGCAAACACGTGTTTAATAAATGGCTTATGTGGCTCATGCAAAACCTAGTCAAAAAGTTTCATGTCTGAAAGATCTTGTTACTTCTATTAGAAATATCTTGTATCATAATCACTGAATTAAAATTTCCAAACAGTAGCAAAATTGGTAGGAGAAACCGAAGCAGAGACAGAAACGAACAAAGAAACAAAAGAGGTTGATATGATTTCATCACAAAAAGGCACAAATGTTGGAGATGCAGTAGCAATAGATGTAGATTCAACTAAAACCGAAACAGAAGGTGAAGATCCCAATAACAAAGCTGCAGGCAAAGACAAGATCGAAACCAAGAGGAAATTGCTAGAAGTAACTATGAAGGGGGATTGGACGGTTGCAAAATCCATACTAAAAGCGGATAAGGGTCTAGTGAAAGAAGCAATCAGCAGTGATGGTAGCAAAATACTTCACATAGCCATCGGAATAGGTAATAAAAGATTTCTTGGAGAATTTATTTTCATATATAAATGAGGACGATGTAGTTGCAAAGAGAAAGGATGGAAGCACAGCCCTTCAGATTGCGGCTATTGTTGGGAACACATATGCAGCGTATCTGTTGTTAGAGAAAAACAAAGAATGCCTGCGAATTAAAGACGAAAACGGGAAAGAACCATTGCATAAAGCTTATGAAAATATGCATCTTGATACTATTGGATATTTGTTAAAGGTCGTCGAAGATGATCGTAAAATCGAAGACTCTGTTCACCCTCACCCTGGGGATGAAATGGGGGTTGACCTTCTTGTTAATGCTATTTCTGCAAAACAATACAGTAAGTAGCCAATATATTGCAAATACTAATAATCTATTATACAAAGACATATTGCTTTAAATATATTATTAACAAGTCCACTATTTAGGCTGCATGCAGTAAGCATATACGATCGACTTGGGTGATCGATTCCCAGTCGATCCCCTTGCTGTGGAGACTCGGTCGAGCAACAACAAAAACACCAAACGGTCGTGTGGCCGATCGACTGTTTTGGTTTTTTTTTTTTTGTTTACTTTTTGCTCCAAGTACACAAAGTAATGTTTAGGAGGTGTGTATGTGTTTTCAGTGTGTGTTTAGTGTGTGTATGTGTTTTCAGTGTGTGTTTATTGAAGATGATATAGTTTGACTTTTTTTTTTGCTAGTGTGTAGTTGGATTGTGAATAGTTTGACCATTTTTTTTCCTTTTAAAATAAATTATTTTTGTAATGTTTTAAAATATTATTTGTAATTTGTTAAAAAAAAAAAAAAAAAAAAAAAAACTGAACTAGGTCGCCCTTACTGGGGGCACTGAATCGCCTGCAGGTCGCTGGAGAGAGAAAGCTGACGTGGCAGAGAAAAGTAAGGGGATTGAATCCCCTTACTGTGGGTAGCCTTAGAAAACCCATTATATATTAGCTTATGCTTGCAGATTTGGCATCAGAGTTAATCAAAATAAGTCCAAAATTTGCTTCGAAAGATGACCGTGTACTAATGGCAATAGCTAAAACCTTTCCGAGTGGGGACTATGGGCAAAGATATATCCGTCTATGTAAGTTACTTTACTTAATTATTCTCTATTTTTTTTTCTTTTTTCTCAAGGGTGATCAGTTTTGTATTCTATATCGTAGCTTGGAAGCATCTTTGGGAAAGTATACGCGGTCTATCTCCAATAATGAGTCTTTTAATATTGAGGAGTTTTCTAATGGATGAATGGAACAAGCCGTCACCATTGATAACTGTTACCAATGTGATACTTATGGGTAAACACGAGTATACGCCCCAATAATTAATGTTACATTTAAACCCTTAGTCGTATAATGTGTTCTAATAAACTTTTTTGTCATTGTGCAGTTATAGCCTTGCTTATGGATGTCTTTCTCTTTTTATCTGGCCTTATACTATTACCTAGTAGCGTGTTGCTTTATCTCCTGTGGTGGATGAGCAGATTACTTGAGTTTGAGTTTGTGTGGTAGTGGGTTCAAACTCCGTGGTTTAATCGGCTAAACCGTCGGAAATCATGGTTACAAAAAATAATTAAAAATAAAATAAAATGATAAGTCATGTTAGTTTTATTTTTTAGTGTGAATTTGAATTAAAGTAAAATAAAAGTGATTCATTACAGGGCTCACATTTTTTTTCTTCTCACAAAAACATTAACATGACCTATCATGTTCAAATTGAACTTTAAAGTTCCAATCTGTTAAGATTAAGATCATCTAATGTTCAATTTAAACATAATAATTCATGATTGAGTAAATTTCCTTTAACATTTTCTATTGAAATATTGCATGGCTTGGACTGCAAAATATCACGCTATGCTACTTATCTTTTGCTATTGTTTAAATATGTAAACAGTGAGTAAATTCTTAACTTTTGAAGATAATTAGTAGATCTCAAGTTTTCATTCCTCTTGCACTCTAAATGTGGTTTTTTTTATAAAACTCCAAGACGTACTTTTCTACGCCAACAACATTTTATAATTATTTGTGTAAGATTAGGAGTGTGGAGTCTCTATTCTAAATTAACTCTTATGCATGAGACATGGAGCTTTTATATATTTTATTATATGATTTTTTTTTCCTTTTAGCACCATAGATTACTGTTATGTAAAGTTGGTCATATATATATATATATATATATATATATATATATATATATATATATATATATATGAATGCTAATCATTTTACTTTTGTTTTATGTTGCAGTTGAGCCCATCACGCAAATTCAGAAGAAAAAGGAAGAGATGGATGAAGCGGAACATATTCTAAGATTGGTATGTAATGAAATAGACAATCTAAAGCTGGAGGTCACGAGCACTCATCATCCATATTATAGCCGTCCAATTCTTGAGGTTGCATGTCAAAATGCTCATAAAGTTGTTGATGAGATTCTATGTAGATTACCCGAAGCAATTTTATAGACAGACAAAAGTGGGTATGACATTATTCAGTTAGCAGTAATACACTGTTCGGAAAGAATCTACAACCTTATCTATGACATCAAGAATCTTTATAGAAGAATTGTAGATTCTTCTAAGAACAATATCTTGCACCTGGCAGGAAGGCTAGCGCCTTCAAGTAAGCTCAACAAAAGAACAGGTGCAGCATTACAATTACAACGAGAGCTTCAATGGCGTGAGGTATATAATATATAAGGCCAAAATGTATTTTACTACCTCAAACTTGGTTAAATGGGTTTTTTTGTACCATAAACTGTTAAAGGTATAGCACACTACCTCAAACTTAACAAAGATGTCCATTTAGTACCCTACACAAGGTTTGTCTCGGTCATGTGACTGACACATGCTTGTCATGTACCTCAAACATAGTTTCTGTATATTTCTTGGTTGGCTTCTTAAATTCATCATATATGTTTTTATCATTACTGCAACACAACCAACAACCGTTAACTTTCTATCATCAGGTACAGTACCAATATTCATATCTGAATAAACAAAATAACAAAAACTAGCAAAGATAAGAAACACCCAAATAATAATCTTGTTTTTGTTTATGTGTATAGTAGAGGTTAAATGAAATTACCGAGTGTCTGGGTATATGAACGATACAATGTCTGCAACCAACAATTACAAAACACTTTTGACGACGAATAACACTTCAACACATGGTGCCATATCATGCCCAGATATAAGGAATTGGGTTAAATATATCATCAATTTGCCTAATTGGGTTAAGTATATCATGAATTGAAAAGCAAGTAGATGACGAAAATTGAAAAGATAGCCACTAGATGACGGCAAGAAAAAAGCCACCAACCAATGAGAAGTGAGAATGACTTGGGGGGTTCCGGTTGAATTGATTTGTTGTGGTTGTATTATATGTGCTTATGCCTCAACAACAAAAATAAGGAGATTTCCAAATTCCACTATTATATGTGGTTGTATTATTGTTGTGGTTGTTGATATAAATAATGCTTAAAAACGTTATTAATATTTTTTAATAACTCTACGTTTTGATAATCACAAAATGTAAACTAAATTTAATAAAAAATTATGATGTAAACAAACATTTAGTGGTAAATACTTATTTCTACAACTAAATCACTTAAGGTATGTATAAACAAAGTGTCTAATGCATTACATGATCAAAGGAACATTTTCTTAATCACTAGATTTTTGTAAAATTTCATAAAACATCTTATATCTTTTATAAAACATTTTTGGAATTAAAAGAATATTTTTAATTCATTATAAATATATGAATTCAAATTTTCAACAAAAAATGGCAAAAATAATCCAGAAAAATCTTTCCCACAAAAGGACAGAAATGTCCAACATTCTGGAGGGGCGGCCCCCTTAATTCACTAGGCGGCCCCCTTAATCTTTAAGGGGACCGGCCACGCTCCAGAACAGTAATTTTGTGCCTATAAATACTGGTTCATTCCCACAGATTTTCCTCACCTTTTTGCACTAAAAACTTTCTGATCTCAATCTCTATTTCTATTCTAAAATCCTTTGATCATATATTCATAAGTCTTTGTTTCCAAGTGATCCAAAGCTTCATCCACACAACTGCAAAAAGAAGAACACTCCTTCAATATCTATACAAAGTAGTAGTGTTGTGATTTGTTAGTATCATCTTGTAGTAGTGCTAGATTATTTGTAAAGTGTTGTGTGATTAAGTTAGTTGTTGATATTAGTTGTCTTGGAAAGAAGTATTGTTGAAGTTGTGAATAAGTTGCGCAAAGAAGAGGGTGTGAAGAAGACGTGAAGAAGTTGTGAAGCTATCGTGAAGAAGTTGTGAAGTTGTGAAGAAGTCGTAAGATTAGTTCTAGATAGGATTAGAACTCGACATTTAGCTTAGTGTCGTTAATCGGTGTAAGCCAAGGTGTGTAAGGTTTCTCCGCCAAAAGGAGTTTGTCGACATAGTGAAGAAAACTCTTGAGTGTGGTACTCGGGGAGTGGAGTGTGAAGTTGTGAAAAAGTCGTGAGATTAGTTCTAGCTAGGATTAGAACTCGACATTTAGCTTAATGTCGTTAATCGGTGTAAGCCAAGGTGTGTAAGGTTTCTCCGCCAAAAGGAGTTTGTTGACATAGTGAAGAAAACCCTTGAGTGTGGTACTCGGGGGGTGTCCTTGTAGTCGAACCACTATAAATTCGCGTGTTGTGGTTTGATCTTTCCATCTCTATCTTTCATTTCATTTCATTACCTTACTTACATTATTATATTATACTTGTTTACATTTGCTCATATTTGTTAACAATTGAATTCACATAAGATTGAACCAAAGTTTTAATAAGCAACAAAAGTTTTTCGAAAATAAACACAAAAAGAACGTAAAACTATTCAACCCCCCTTCTAGTTTTCCACAATTGGTATCAGGAGCCACGTCTAGCAAGATCTTTAAAATATATTGTATTTTAAAACTTGTAACGATCTATGGAATCTGAAAAATATTTAGAAGGGCAATCTGTGCAAAGACCACCACTATTTGAAAGTGATGGATTTTTATATTGGAAAAATCGATTCGAAACTTATGTGAAATCAAAAGATCTAGATCTTTGACATGTTTTTACTAATGGTGATTTTTTACCTATTCAAAATAATCCCGAAACAAAGAAATATGAAATCGTACCTTTTGAAAAACAAAACGATGATTTAAAAAGAAAACTTGCTAAAAATGATGAAGCAAAAATGGTTATTTACAATGCGTTGTCACGTAAAGAATACGAAAGGATCTTTATGTGTGTAACCGCAAAACAAATTTGAAACTCTTTACTAATAACTCACCAAGGCAATAGTTAAGTCAAAGATAACAAAATAGATCTACTTGTTGAACAATATGTGCAATTTACGATTCCGGAAGAAGAATCAATTGATAATGCTTTTGCTAGGTTTAACACTATCATCACAAGTTTAAAAGCACTTGATGAGAATTTTTCTAGTAAGAATTTTGTTAGGAAATTTCTTAGGGCTCTTCATCCAAAATGGCGAGCTAAAGTGACGGCTATTGAAGAATCAAAGAATTTGTCAACTTTACAACTTGATGAATTAATTGGGAACTTGAAAGTCTACGAAGTAATAATAAAGAAGGACTCCGAAATGGTCAAAGGAAAACGAGAGCAAAATAAGTCAATCGCCTTGAAAGCTAGAAAGGAAAATAGTGACGAAGATAGCTCATCTTCCGAAAGTGATGACGAAGAATATGTCATGGCCGTAAGAGACTTCAAGAAATTCTTCAGAAGGCGAGTAAGATTCGTTAGACAACCACATAATGAAAGGAAAGCATCTCAAAAGAATAAAGATGACAAGAATAGCAAAAATGAAAGGAAGTGCTTTAAGTGTGGTGATCCAAATCATCTCATTGGAAAATGTCCAATGATGACAAGAGATCAAAATCAAAGGGCATTTGTTAGAGGAGCTTGGAGTAATAGCGATGAAGATGAGAAAGAAACGACAAAGGAGGAGAAGTGCCTTATAGCTAAGACATCAAGCGAGGTACGTTCCGAAACCGAATACTTTAGTGATGAGAATCTATCATTAGACGAAAAAGATTTAGATAGTGAGTAAAAACAAATCACTAAAACACATAAACAATCAATTAGAAAATGAAATACTAGAACTGAAAATTAAAATACGTAAATTAGAAAGAATTTTTGAAGAATGTAAATCATGTCAAGAGCTTAAAAGTGAAAACGAAATACTTAGGAAAGAAATGTACAAACTTGACTGTTGGGAATTATTCTATCAGTTACCACGGCCAGTGAAGATATTACAACTGCAAGAAGATTGTACTTGCAGTGGAAACTCATTACCACTGCAAGAACAAATATTACCACTGCTCACTTGTTAGCTGTTAGAGAAACGCGCATTGATAAACATAGAAAAGATTTTGTGTATATCTTATTCTATTAGTATTATACTTATCTTGTACAAGAGGACTCCTTGTTGTATAAAAGGAGATCCTAGATCATAGTTAGAATAATCTTTCTAATACGTTTTCTTAGAACTTCAAGGTGTAACCCTAGTAATATCTCAGATCACTCGTATTATTATTATTAATAATAATATTGGAGCTAGTTGTTTTGTTACATTCATTGTTCATACATAAATCTGTTTCACTTATAATCAATCTTCTAAGTATCATTAAGTAGATTCCGCATACTTAGTGATATCACTCAAAGTATCATTATCAACACAAGTTCAAGGTGTTCTCGATCCAACAAGTGGTATCAGAGCAAGGCTTTGATATTTTGATTTAGAAGATCCTATGGCAGATTCAAAAGATACAATGGAGACAGAAACAAGCCAATCAAACATTGCTGCAAAGCTTCCCAAGCTTAAAATTAATGACTTTGAGATGTGGAGGCTTATGATAGAACAATTCTTTATGGTTCAAGACTACACATTATGGGAGATCATAATGTGTGGAAATTCATTCAAACCTGGTACAACTGTAGAGATGGTTGGTGACAAGCCAGTAACAAAAGTAAACGCTGGTCCTGTTACCAATGAAGAAAGAAACCAACTAAAGAATGATTTGAAGGCTAGAGGTTTGCTATTGATGGCTCTACCCAGAGAACAAGTTCTGGCTTTTACCAAATACAAGTCTGCAAAGACCCTCTTTGATGAGATATGTGAAGTGTTTGGTGGTAATGACTATACCAAGAAAACTCAAAAGACTTTACTGAAGCAGACCTATGAGAATTTTGGTTCATCAAGCAATGAATCTCTTGATAGCATATTCACAAGGCTACAAAAGATTGTAACTCAGCTGAGTGCTTTTGGAATTGAGGTAGAAAAGGAAGACCTCAATCTTAAATTTTTAAGAAGTTTACCTGCTGAGTTTGATACAAATGTTACTGTATGGGAAGACAAGTCAGATCTTGAGACCATGAAGCTTAATGATGTGTACAATAACTTCAAAGTTATTGAACAAAGACTAAAGAAAGCTGGCAAGTTAAAAACAAGTTCTGCAGGTGTAGCACTCATATCATCATCAGGTAATGATAGTTCTGATGATGAAAGTGACAGTGATGATGACAGTGGTAACATGATTGTTTCCACTGGTAATGGAAATGTTTCCACTAGGAGCTTAAAGAAGCAGATTGCAGGACTAAGTGATGCTACTTTCTATGCCTTTATATCAAGCCATGTGGGTGGTTCAATCCTCAATCATGAGGACTTGGATCAAATTGATGAAGATGATATGGAGGAGATGGACATCAAATGGCAGGTAGCATTACTCAGCTTAAGATCAAAGAAGTTCTGGAAGAAGACAGGGAGAAAGATACATATAAGTGGTGATGAGACTGTAGGTTTTGATAAAAAGAAGGTGGAGTGCTATAATTGTCACAAGAAGGGGCACTTTGCAAGAGAATGCAGAAAACCAAGGAAATCTGACAATAAGTCAACTTGGTACAAGAAGGAAAAGACCAAAGAACCTACAACAGAAGAGCCAAAGGTGCTATTGGCTATTGATGGAGTGAGCTTTGATTGGAGCTTTATGTCTCAGAATGGAGAAGATGATTCAGAATCTGCAATGCTAGCCACTGAGCATGCACTCATGGCTTTCTCTGACTCTGAGGTATATACTGATAATGCTTGTTCTAAAAACTGTAAGGCTGCAAAAGAGTTAGAGATTTCTAAAACAAAATATGATGAACTGATGCTAGATTTACATCATACTAATTATAATTTAGCAAATCATAAAAGAGGTCTAGGTGTTTTAGAAAAACAGATAGAGCATTATAGGGCTAATGAATCTAAGTTCAGTGATGACATTGCATTTTTAAAAAGAGACTTAGATTTTTATGTTGAAGTTAATAAAGCTCTTAGGGAAGAGATTGAAAAAGTTAAAAAGGCTAGTGAGAATATTCAGATTACTAAGAAAACACTAGACCATCAATCCAAGAGCATTGACAAAATTTGGGAAGCCCAAATTGTGAGCAAAGCTAAATCAGGTCTTGGATACAATTCTGTTCCACCACCTCCTGGCATTGACCTAGCTCACACAGGCTTAGAAGAGTTTCAGGATCCACCCATGACCTATGGACCAAAATTTGTTAAACCAGTTGAAACTGAAAAGGTTCAGGTTGAGGTTGAGACTTTTGATAGTGCTAGTGACTCATCTCTTAAAGATGAATGTTTGAAAGTTGAGTCTAAAACTAGTGTTACTAAAGATGTTAAAACTGAGGAAAGTAAAAGCATTCCTGAAGAAGTCAAAGAGAAGCCTAGAACACAGTCAAATTTCACTAGGTCTACTACTAGGTATGCTGAAATGTACAGGGATAGGCCTAAATCTCCTATAGGGAACATGAGAAGTTGGAATCATGTTAAAACTAGGCAGTTTGGTAGTGATTTTGTGTTCAACAATAAGACTTGTCATATATGTGGTAGCTTTGACCATTTAGCTAAAGACTGTACCTACCACATGGGAAGAAGGGAAGTTTTTACAAGGGTGAATGGATCAAATTCTAATAAAATGACTCACCCAAATCCCCTAAGCAAGATGGTTCCCAGGTCTGTTATGCTTACGACTGGCATTAAACATGTTTCCACTGCTAGACCAGCAGTTACCACTGCCAGAAGTAATAACAGAGTTTATCCTAAGTCCCCTGTCACTTCTTTTGTTAAATCTTATCAAACAGGGAAAAAGACTTATTTTGAAAAGAATGATCACAAGAACCACATGTGGAGACCAAAATTTTCTAATCCAGCAGTTTCCACTGCTAGGCATGCAGTTACCACTGCAAGACCAATTGTTTCCACTAATGTTCAAAAGAAAAGGGTAGACTTGGGAAAAGCTGTTAAGGCCTCAGCTCATTGGGAATGGAAACCAAAAGGAACAACAAACAATCCCAATGGTGTATCAATGACCTTTGATAGATATAATTATATTGATACACGAGGCAGATCCAAGTCATTTGTGGCTTGGGTCCCCAAAAGGTACTAATTCCTTTATGTTGTGTGCAGGGACAGTCAAAGATTACAATTGATTATGAATGACTTGATGATATTTTCTAATATGTTTTCAAGTTGTTTGGTATATGTCTGTTCTGCAAATGTTCATGAAATTGCAAGAAGTGTGTTACAGTCACCAAGAGATGTAGACAAGGAATGTGATCTAATGAGCTGTATTTAGTCTCTATTGCAAAAAAAATAATGCTGAAGGTCTTACATATTGAGCAAATTAAGAAGATCTCTTCATTCATTTCAAGACATAAGTTACAGCTTACATTCAAGGTTCCAACTAGATTACAAAGATCATTCCTAATACATTTGGCTAAATGTGTACTACTAGCTTCTATCAATTATTACATAATACTTGAGGCTATGACAAGTACAATGAAGAAGCTGAAGCTGAAAATGGAAAAAGAAGAGAAGGAAGACTGTGAAGATGCTCAAGTACCAAAGTCAAGAAAATACTCTCAAACTTTGGTCCTTGGCAACATTCATCAATCATTTACTTCTGCTTCTCCTTTCCCTTATGTAGAATTTGAGCTTTATTGCTCTGTCCAATATGTTCTTGATGCAGAAGACAAGGTTCTGGAGCAGGAAGATCCACCATCAAGTTTGATGATGTTGGAAGAGATGGATCTCTCTTACTTGATCTTGATTGGGATCTCTCTGGTGTGGAAGGAGGAAGAAAGGTTGGATCTTCATTCTCTTCCTCTGAAGATTCTTCATCAGATGTCCAGATAAAGGGAGAGACAAGCTCAGCAGGATTAGTATTATGGCTTGATTCACCCTCTATATATGCATTCCATTTCTTGTCTTCCACATCCCATCGTTTCTTTATCTCTCTCTCAAAATCAGAACCTTCAAGTCCCCATGGATATGGTGGTACCTCTTCTTCTGATGTTGGAACAGAAGAGTGTTGATCAGAGGACTCAGGGTTTGATGACATGATTTTTGGATGCAAATTGGTTTTGAGATTTTGTTGTGGGCTATTAGGGTTTGAAAGATTGTTGGTGACTAAGATGTTGTGTTTGGAGGAGGTTAAATAAGCCAAGGTTAGGTGTTACAATAATTAATGAAGATTATTTACTTCCATCTGTTTTGGTTGGTTTGAGGAGTAACTGTGGTTTGACTTTTGAGAAGATATTTTGTGTATAGTAACTTGGTTAAAAAGTTACTTGAGTTAATAATTGTGAGTTAAGATGAGATTTATTTTGTGATGTTACATCTCATTGGAGTTATAAGGTGTGTAATATAGACACACAACAAATGGTTATTGATTCACCATGTCTAACCCACATAAGAATCAGCTAGTCCATAAGCAAACGGCTTCTGGTAAAGACTTATCAAATCCGTTGATAGCTGATAGTTTGCTAAAAACTATGATAAGAGCAGTACATTTTACATATTTTACTTGCCACTGCTCTTTGAAATTTTGTTAATTTTTACCACTGCAAGTTCATTGTTTCCACTGATAGTGTAAATTTTACCACTGATGAACTAGCCGTTACAACTGTGTGTCAGTAATCTTATTTTTACTAGCCGTTACCAAAATAACTACTTTCCTTATTAATAGGGTTAAATTTTTGGGAATTATCTACTTACCAAATTGTATTTCTTAAAGATACATCTTTCTATAGATAATTCTTTATCCGCGTTTTTCTCAAAACCCTATTAATATAAATTGATTTTATACGGCTTGCTTTTTACTCACGATTACTAACACTTTCATCTCTCAAATCACAAAATCATGGTGACTCTCAAGTTTGCAGAAGAACACAACCAAGTGGCTTATCTACAAAAGTCAAACGTCAAGAGTGGACCTACTTTTCATCAGATTGTGGACTTCCTAAACTCAACTCATATAAGGTATGCCTTAACTATGAATCCCACAATCTTTGTTTCTCAAATCAAACAGTTTTGGAACTCTGCGAAGTCCATCACACTTGAACAGGGAGACATACATGAACCTGTGGAAGCTCTTAGAGCCACAGTTGATGGGGTAACTATTGATGTTACTGAGTCATCTTTGAGGAGAATTCTCCAATTAGATGATCTCAATGGTATCATCACATTACCTAATTCAGACATATTCCACTACATTGATCTGATGGGGTATGATACATCTGATCAAAAAGTAACTTTTAAGAAAGGATGTTTTTGCCCCCATTGGAGATTTTTGATACACACTCTGTTGCATTGCCTAAGTCCTAAGAAAACTTCTTATGAACAATTTGGATCAACCATGGCTTACCCTTTAGTTTGCTTGGTTTCTGATAGGACTTTCAATTTTTCAAAGTTTATATTTAATAACATGAAAGGCAATGTAACAAGTTCATACAAATTTTTGATGTATCCAAGGTTTGTGCAAGCAGTGTTAAATGAATTTCAACTGCAAAATCATAATAGGATTTATGACACTCCATGTCTTAAGCCAAAAGTATTTCAAAACATGAGTAAGGCTTCAGATCTTTGGAATGGAGTGACTCATCCTCTTTTACCAAACATGCTTGCAAAGATTTCACAAATACAGGGTGAAGATGCAACAATCCCAGTTGTATCCCATCACACACCCACTATTTCTGTTCCACAAATTCAACATTTTCCTGCTGTAACTCACACATATGAAAGGAGGCAAAAATAGCCAACTCCTTCCATGACAACATTGCATGTTGCTGATCCTTATGGTTTAGGAACAAGCAGTGGTGGTTCAAGGCTTCAATCTAGTCCAACTAGAGAAGAGCCTGAATCAATGCCTTATGATTCACCTCTCCCAACAGGTAACAAAGTTGGAAGTGTTGAAGGCAGTGTGACACTAACTGAATTGATGGAATTATGTACCAAATTAATCAAACAGGTTCAAACTCTGGAGAAAGATCTGGCACTGACCAAAGTACAACATGCCACAGAGTTGAATCTATTGAAGACTGAGATCCAAAAGTTGCAGGCTGAAGTTGTGGATCTCAAGAAGAAAAGACATGTTCAGGTTGTGGTTTCTTCTCCATCATCCTCTCATGATGGTCTTTCTACAGGTTCTAGTTATGCTTTGGGAACTTCTTCCAAACAGGGGAGGAAACCAGATGCAGAGCTTAAGGAGAGGAGTAAAAATTTTGATAAAGAGTTTGCTGAGCTTCATGATTCTGATGATGATCAACTAAAAGATGATGATGCTGAGACTGAGGGGAGGAAATTGGATTTTGAAGATATGGATGCTGATGCAGGTTTTAATTTTGATGATTTAGTTGGAACTGCTCAACCAATTTCCACTGAAGCAGAACAAGTTTCCACTGATCAACACCTTACCACTGCAAGTGAAAATATTCCCACTGCTAGTCAAGGTATTACCACTGCAGAGGAAGAAGCTGTCAGAAGAAGCTTAGTTAAAGGAAAGGCTATTGAAATTGCTTCAGATCAAGTGACAAGAAAGATTTCTAAGTTTGAACAAGCTCAGATTGACTTTGATCATAGGTTAGCTGAACAACAACAAGCTGAAGAGTATGAAAGAATTAAAAAGATTAAGGAAGATGAAGTTGCTAGTTTCATGGAAGCAAGAAGGTTGGATAAACTTGAAGCTGTTGTAGCAGAACCTATTTCAAGTGTCTCACCAACTGTTATGTATGAGAAACCTCCAGAATTTACCTATGTGCCTACAGAAGAAGAAATTGATTATTTGATTAACAATGATCAAATAATTAGGAAGAAGGCTATTGAATTGATTGCAAATACAACCTTGAATGAAGAAAAAAGGTCTGCTCAACTTAAGGATTTCATTCTAATGAAAAATCAGCAGGCTCTTGATCAAATCATTGGAGATGCAAGAAAAGGTCAAAAGAAGCCAAGGAAACTTACAAAGGCACAAATTATCTCTAAGATGAAGATTTATTGTTGTCATGTTGGTAATATGAAGATGAGTCAATTCAAAGGAATGTCACATGATCAGATTGAAGGTATTTACTACAGAATCAAAAGACAAGATAGTAAATTCATTCCAATGAATCAAGAACCATTATCTATGAAGACAAAAAGGACTGGAGTGAGTCTTGAATCAAAAGAAGCAAAGAAGTTGAAGACTCAGAAATCATCTAAAGAAGAAGAAGGTCCTAGCAAGTTGACTGAAGAGAAAGTTACAAACATGTTGTTCATAGAAACTGATGTGCTTAACATTGAACCTCTACAAGCAAAATATCCAGTAGTTGGTTGGGAAATCTTTTCTGATAGTTTTGGTGTAGCTTGGAAGATCATCAGAACTGGAAGTGTCACAAGTATTTGTAGAGATTTTGAAGATGTTATTAGATCTTGTGATAGAGAAGATCTGGATACTTTGTGGAAAATAGTTCAAGATCAGTTTAAGAAGGAAGAACTTGTTGATGTCAAAGCTAAGGAATTATGGGTTCACTTCAGAAGATTATATGAACCTGATCCAAGTGATAGATATTGGAGATTTGAAGCTCATGATCAAAGAACCTTGTGGAAATTCTATGATTCAAGTTTTGTGCATCATGTTTCTACTCAAGATGGAGTTGATGTCTTTATGCTGGTTGAGAAAGAATATCCATGGAGAGCTGGAGTATTGGATGTAATGAGAACTGTGAAGCTTAGGTGTTGGGAAAGAACTGAAGTCATAGATGATTTGCTGCAAAGGATATATGATCAAAGTGTAAGAGCTGATAAAGGATTAAGAAAAACAAGATAAGTGTTTGGAAGAATTCCTATATCCTCAGGTTTATTGTATACTTGCAGAAACTTATTGATTTACTAATAAATCATAAGTTTAGGGGAGGATTGTTGGGAATTATTCTATCAGTTACCACGGCCAGTGAAGATATTACAACTGCAAGAAGATTGTACTTGCAGTGGAAACTCATTACCACTGCAAGAACAAATATTACCATTGCTCACTTGTTAGCTGTTAGAGAAACGCGCATTGATAAACATAGAAAAGATTTTGTGTATATCTTATTCTATTAGTATTATACTTATCTTGTACAAGAGGACTCCTTGTTGTATAAAAGGAGATCCTAGATCATAGTTAGAATAATCTTTCTAATACGTTTTCTTAGAGCTTCAAGGTGTAACCCTAGTGATATCTCAGATCACTCGTATTATTATTATTAATAATAATATTGGAGCTAGTTGTTTTGTTACATTCATTGTTCATACATAAATCTGTTTCACTTACAATCAATCTTCTAAGTATCATTAAGTAGATTCCGCATACTTAGTGATATCACTCAAAGTATCATTATCAACACAAGTTCAAGGTGTTCTCGATCCAACATTGACAAATTTAAAAATAGCAGTAACTCACTTGAGAAAATAATAAGCATTCAAAGAATATCCAGAGACAAAACCGGCTTAGCATTTAACCCAACCGAAGCTTCAACTAGTGAAATGATGAGTGTGTAAATACTCATCATTTTTGTCCCATCTGAACTGCAAAAACATTTAAAAACACTTAGAAATGCCTCAAAATACAGAAAATATTCCTAGATTGTGTTTTTATATGTTTCAGGTGCAAAAGGATTGAAAACAGATGAAAAACGAGCAAAGTTTGTACACTTGGCAAAATCAGTCCCTAAAGTTTCATAAATAGCATAAATGGTCCCTGAGTATTCAAAAGTGGAAAATTTGCATTTAAGGTTCTTGTTAGGGATGGCAAAAGCACCCGAAACCGACGGGGAAAACCGAAACCCGAACCAGTTGGATCGGGTTCGGGGGCGGGTTGGCGGGTTTTGATGCGGGTTTGGGTATTGATATAATTTTTTAACCGGGTACGGGTTCGGGTACGGGTTCTGGTAATACCCGCCCGATTACCCGTACCCGTACCCGTATCCGCTTACCCGAATCTATACCCGCTTTATTAATATTATAATTAACTAGAATATATATGCATTATGTATATAATTTCTTCCATTATATTTTGTATATATGTATCTCTATTACATAACATATTTTATTTTGTACATGAATTATTCAAAAACATTAAATCATTTGATACTATATTCATTTTCTTTAACTTTAAAAAATATGATTATATTAGGATGTTTTCATTTGTTTTTCCGGTGGATTTTAGTGTGACATAATCTTAATACCATCATTTTGTATATATATTATTCAATTGGGGATAACCGAAACCCGTGGGGAAACCCGAAAAACCGATGGATAATATTAATCGGGTACCCGACGGGTTTTAGGTCGGGTTTCGGTATGGATATTATAAACGGGTACGGGTACGGGTTCACTAAAACCCGACCCAAACCCGACCCGTTGCCATCCCTGGTTCTTGTAATATTCACCTTGGCAAGATTGACCATTTTTGTTAACTTTGGAAGAATTACACATCAGGCCCCTCAACTATGCAGTATTTACACTTTTGGTGCTTGTAATATTTTCCAAACCAAACGGACCCTTTTTGTAATATTAAACAAAATCCATTAATCCAATCCAAACAAAAACAAGCCCACCCAAAGCCCAAAAATAAACAGCCCAATCCACTCCCTGGCGTTGACTCGGTCAACCCCTCCAAATACCACCTTCCCTGTTCACCCTTCACCCTTACCCCTGCAACCAAGAAACCATGGTGGTTTTATGCCACCTTCACCCCCAGCTGGCTACTCTATCCTCCACCTCATCCCCTCTCATCATACAATCCTACTGAGCATTTAATGCTTCCCCACCACTCAACACTCCATCTTCACCTCACATCCCTGGTTTTGCTGCCAACTCACCCCCAACTCCACTCCTACTATCTAAATTGTCCCCCTCTACCTCCACAACCCTCCATAATTCTTTAATTGCTTCAAAACTGCCCCAATCCACTTACACGACTTTTGGCGCCAAAAGTATTTTAAATGACTAGGATGCATTGCAGTGATCCAACGGCTGAGATTGTTGATGGGATATGTTAAGAAGCAAGTGGGGAACCCTAGAAGTCATTATTTGACAAGAAGGAAGAATAGGAGAAATCTATCTAGTTTAATTTAGCTTAGCTTATGTCGAATTAATAACTTTACAATTTCCAGTGTAATTTTAAGCTTTCAAGTGTTAAATTAAGTTATCTCGGTGTATTTCAAAACTTTTCCAATAATCAATTTCAAGTTTCAGTTTCATTCTCAGTTTATGCATTTTTTTTACTTCAAAAATCTCATATAGCTTAAATGTTGTTTGTAGTTGATGTTATGGACTCCTAAGCTCACATAGGTTCCTTGTATAGCTTCTGTAAGCTATTAGAAGAAGTAAAATCAAGTATTACTTAGAAAATAAAAAATACTAAAAAATTAATTAAATAGTGTGAAAATAAAAAATTGAGTGATCAATGGTAAAGAAGCTGGAGCAGGGTGGCTTATGGGTTGCCCTGGGTTAGAAGCTTAGTGGTAAGCTTATAGGAGTGGTAATTGGTCCTTGTTCATGGTAATTGGCTTGGAAGCAAATTTGTAAGCAATTTCCTTCCAATCTGTGATTGTGGTTATTTGTGCTCATTTCTTGCTTATCTGTGCTTATTTTGCTTATTTATTACTTATTAGATAAAGTTCATTTCATAAATTAGGCCTTTGTTTTAGTTTCATCAAGTTTCATTCAAATCTGTATTTTAAAGTAGTGTTTGGTTTAATCTGTTTGACTGAGTATTGGTACTACCTTGTGTCTAAAATCTGCTCAACCATCATACTCAGTACCTAAATAGACTAGGTAAACCATTTTTTAGGTGGTTGTAAGTTTAAAAAAGTCAAACTCACTTTAATCTTGGCCTAAACACTCACTGTGAAGGATTTAAGTTAGCATAAGCATCATATCAACTCCAAGTAGGTACTCTAGCATAATTTAGTCTTATTATAGCTTATTAACTCATATTCAGTCCATAAATCAAGATCAAATTTCACTTTAGTCAACATAAGCTAAAAATCAAAAAGTCAAAATTCAAAGTACTTTCAGAAATCCAAAAATTCAAGGATTTTTCATGATTCTTGTGTTCACTTTCAAGACCTGAGCTTTTTACAAGTTGAAGTCCATCACCTGAACTTGCAAAACCCATGGTCACCGTATTTGTTAGAAATTGTTAGAGTGCTTATTTGAGGGTGTGAAAAGACCTGCAGGGCAGGTTAGTACCCTGCACCAGGGTACTTGTGATTTGTGGTCAAATTTCAATTCCCCCTCCTGGGTGCATTTGGAAACTTTAGACCTTGAATTTTAGCTTTCTGGAAAGCTTATTAATATGCCTTTTTAGATTTCAACTTATTTTGGATCGCAGTTGTGGAAGGATTGTTCAACTTTGTATTGAATTGTGCAAACACTTGAGATGTTAAACTCAGTAATGTGTTTAGGATATTTATGAATGAATGTGAGTTAGCACGCGGAATTTACTAAAACACACTAAAGGAACAAAGGTGGTGAATAAGTAAAATGGAATGAGTTGCAACAAGAATAACACAAAATGATTCAATATTATTGATGAAATAATACGGGTGATCTAAACTATCACCAGGATTACAAGTGTAACCTTGAATCTTTGATACGTGAAAGAGTTCAAAAATGGAAGTTATGCATGGGTAAGATGATTGTAACAGATGTAGGTTATGCAAGATATGTGTAGTTCTTTTTTTTTTAAGAAGGTGTCTTAAGGGTTCCTTTTATAGTATAAGGAGCCCTTGTTACAAGTGGTCAAGTTGCTTAATATAATATACTAGAGGTTTATCTTATCCTAATATTACACCTTTCAAGGTAAAACACTCCATTACATCTACTGAGACTTATGTACTACTTTTACTTAACGTATAACTTTGTACAAAGACTAATAATACAAGTAAATATCTCTAATTAAAATATAGCAACTTGTTGTGAAAACTGGCAGGACCTTCTTTAACTAGCAGTACCTTCTTACCCAGAAGGTACTGTTAGTATATCTTCAACATCAGCAAACTGAAGAGGCAGGCTTAACTATCACTAGCAGGCTCTTCTGGCAGACTCTTTACCTTGTGCATTTTATTCCCAACAATCCTCCCCTAAACTTGTTATTCCCATACAAAATAACCAAGTTTCTTTTGTGAATAAAATTCATACCTTGAGGATTTGAGGGAACTCTTCCAAAAACTTTATCTAGATCTTCTTAGGCTTTCATACTGATCAAGTATGCTTTCCTTTAATCTTTTGACTGCATCAGTTTCTTCTTCACATAATAGCTTGTTGGAGATCAAGACTGACAACACTTCATAGCTTAAGGGGTACTCTTTTTCACCTAGCATAAAGAGCTCTATTCCACTTTGAGTGGAAAGATGATGAACATGACTCATGCTAAAGTATTCCCATGTAACAGATAAATCATAGTAAGGAAATTTCCAATGAGTATCAGTAGGATTTGGATCATACAATCTGCTGAACTCTACCCATAGCTCTTGCTCCTTTGCATCTGCCTTGTATTTGGTTTTTAGCTTCTCTTGAACTAATACCCATAATTCATCTAAATCCATTCTGCTACATGCTCTGAGTAGATTTTCAAAGTTTTTGAAAATCTCAACCTTGTTTCCAACTCTTGTTATCTTCCATGCTTTGCCAAACTTGTCATTGAATATTTCCCAATCTATGACTGGATGCCTTGCATGTAATGGTTCAGCAAAAACAACTTGTGGAACATGGACAACCATTTCTCTTGATTGAACAGGAGGTAATTCTGCTTTTTCTTTTTGTTCCTTCTGATCATCTTCTCTTCCTTTGGAAGGTCTTTCTTGAGTATCCATTAGAAAACTGGTTTTGTTTCTTTTGTAAGCCTCTAAGTATAGAAGCTTCAATTCATCAAAAGATTTATCTTTGAGTTGATGATCTTTCATGTTTACTTCTCTTTTCAGATATATCTTGAAGAACTTCTTCTGATCTGCTTCAGAATGTGGCATTTTGAATCCTTTCTTCTGATTCTTCTGAATCTGCTGATAGACATCATCCAATGCCTCTTGATTGTATTTCTTGGTGATGAAATCATTGAGCTTGATTGTCATTTCTTCTGAGCTAAGAGATTCATCACAAATCAGGGTATAAGCTTCACCTCTTACAATTGGGTCAATGGAGATGATGTGTTGCAGCTGAGCATCAAACTTTTCTTGCAGCATTCTTGATTCTTCTTCAGCCCTCAATACTTCTTCTTCATGAAGCTTTTGGATAACTCTTCATCTACAGCCAATTGTACTTGTTCTTTCTGCTTCATCTTTTTAGGCTTTGGTTCATCATCAACCACAATTTTCTTGCCTTTGTCTTTTGGTGATGATACTGGACTTGGAGCAGCAGATTGCTCATCAGAGACACTAAACCTCCCCTGAGGTTGTGATCCTCTCTTTCTTTTATAAGATACATGATCAGATCCTTTTAAATTCATATCTAATAGCCTCTTAATTCCCGCAGGCTCTTGCTTTGCTTCAGCAGTATCTGTAGCAGCAGTATCTTTCAAGCTAACAGGCTCTTGCTCTTGAGTAGCAGGCTCTTCATCAATCACTGGAGTTCCTTCATGAAACTGAAATGGAATCTCTTCTTCATCTTTAGAACTACCCATCCTCCCCTTTTTGGAAGAGAGACCCAAACCCTCTGCATCTGAACTTGAGGAACTAGAAACAAACAACTGAGTAGACTTTTTACCCTTCAACAACTTCACTTTCAATTCTAATTTCTCAACCCTCTTAACTAACTTTGTGTTGATCTCTGTAAAATGCTTGTTTTGACTTTCAAGAGAAGTTTGTAAGTTCTGCACTTGCTCTTTTAATTCCTTGATAGTCTGAGCATCTACATTTTGTTGTGGAGGAGACTGAGGTGGTGAGTTATGATGTGATAATGATGGTGATGTTGCAGATGGTGTGTGTGTTTGTTGAGGAGATGGTAATGGTACTGTTGATGGTGGTGTGACTGATGGTACTGTTGGTGTGGGTGATGGTACTGGGGATGGATGTGGTGATGAATGAGCAGGTTCTTCAGAATGTTGTGGTAACATTTCCTCAAAAAGTGGTGCTTCTTCTCCTTGAAAACCAATTTTCATGTTTGAAAACACCTTGTGTGTAAGTTTGGGAGTCTTAAAAGGTTTGTTTGGGGGAAGCAACAAATGTTTGGATTTGTTTATGAGACACTGAATGAACCTTGGGTACATCAAAAACTTTGTATCACTGTCCACATTTTTAACCAATCCTTCAAAAATGTATTTTGAAAAGTTGAATTTCTTGTTTGTTGCCAGGCAAATGAGAGCTGCAGCCATGTTACCACTAAATTGCTCCCATGAGGTTTTCTTTTGGCTTAAACAATGAAGGATGGTATGAATCAAAAATCTCCATTGAGGGGTAAAATGCTTTTTAAGAAATGTAAGCTTTGTAGAAGTTACATTATACCCCATTTTTGTCAATGTTTCAAAGATTTCAGTATCAGGTAGTTGACTAATGCCATCTGAATCATCCAAATGAAGATGTCTTCTAATGGATGCTTCGGTAAAAGTCAAGGTTCTACCATCCACTTTGGCCATTAACTCTTGAATCCCATCCTCAAGAGTATTAAGTTTAGCAGTTTGCCAAAATTGTGAAATTTGAGATTCAAAAATAGTGGGATTCACGAGTAAAGCAAACCTGACATAAGAATTGTTTAGAAAATCCACTGCTTGATGAAAAGTTTCATTGGCGTCAGATTTTTCCAAAAATGCCAATTGATTGTGACGTTTGACAAAACTTAGACGAGCCATGGTGAAAGGTTTGATTTCAATGGTGGGATTTTATTGTTGTACTGGTAGAGAATGAAAGGTGAGTGTGAATTATGATAAGGATTGAATATGAGAAAAATAACTTTTGACCGACTATAAAAGTTATGGATAAGAAATTGAAGAGGCGGTTAAAAAGATCTTTTATTATAATAACTATATCCTTAAAAACATGAAGAATTCACAAAAATACCCTTTTAAGAGCAACGGCTATAATTTAGCCTGACAGACTCAACGGCTATGTAGCAGTACCATTTTACACTACCAGTACTAAAATTTGAACTACCAGTACCTTGTTTTAAAATAAAACTTGGCAGTCTTTTTGAAATTTTAGAGAATATCCCATATAGTTTTTAGCAAACTACCAGCTATCAACGGATTTGATAAGTCTTTACCAAGAGCCGTTTGCTTTGGACTAGTCAGTTCGTTTAAGTGTTTGAAACTGGGTGAACTGATTACCTTATAGTTTTTAGCAAACTATCAGCTATCAACGGATTTGATAAGTCTTTACCAAGAGCCGTTTGCTTTGGACTAGTCAGCTCTTAAAGTTTTGAACAACTTGGTGAACTGATTACCAGTTCCATATCTTGATTGTGTTAGCATGCTTTGAGTAACCTGAAATGGTTAGTTGTAAACAAAAATAACAGAGTGCAAAGCACTTGTTTTATAGCATTGTTATCATTTAAACATCAAGATGAGCAAAAGTAGAGCAAACTTTGAACTAGCAGTACCAATTTTGTACTGACAGTACCTTATGATTAACTAGCAGTACCATGTTTAGAGTCCAGAACTTGTTTATTTATATACAAAACACATGTTTTTCAAAGATTTATCATACCAATACCTGCTACCAGATATTTAAACCTACCTAAATCAAAAGCTTTGGTGAGAAGGTCTGCAAAATTATTTTCAGAATCAATTTTGACAACTTGAATTAACCTTTTCTCATTGCAATCTCTTATGAAATGGTGTCTGATTTCAATGTGTTTTGTTTTTGAATGTTGAACTGGATTTTTTATGATACATATAGTACTGCTATTGTCAATGTAAATAATGGTGTTCAGAAAATTGTACCCATAGTCAAGCAATTGATTCTGGATCCAAAGAACTTGGCCACAACAACTTGCACTTGCAACATATTCTGCTTCAGTTGTAGAGTTGGCCACCATTGTTTGCTTCTTGCATTGCCATGATATGAGTCTGCATCCAAGAAATTGACATCCACCAGTTGTGGATTTTCTGTCTAGGGTTGCACCAGCATAGTCACTATCTGAGTAAGCTACCAAATCAAAAGATGATTCCCTTGGATACCATAGACCCAACTTAGGCTGGCCTTTGAGGTATCTGAAGATCCTTTTTACTGCTGTGAGATGAGAAACTTTTGGATTGACTTGAAATCTTGCACATACACATACTGAGAACATGATATCTGGTCTTGATGATGTAAGGTACATTAGAGACCCAATCATTGATCTGTAGTTGTGCACATCAACATCTTCACCCTCAGCATCTTTATGTAACCCCTTTTCTGGATCCATTGGTGTACTTGCAACCTTTGAATCTGCAAACCCAAATTTCCTTAAGATCTCAGCTACATATTTATCTTGGCTGATAAATATGCCTTCATTTGATTGTTTCACTTGGAGACCTAAAAAGAAAGTAAGTTCCCCCATGGAACTCATTTCAAACTTACTATGCATAAGTTTTTCAAACTCTACACACAATTCTTGATTTGTAGATCCAAAGATAATGTCATCAACATAAATCTGCACTAGCAAGATGTCTTTCTTGGTTCTTTTGATGAACAAAGTTGGATCAATCTTGCCTCTTTGAAATCCATTCTCCAATAAATAGAAAGCCAATGTTTCATACCATGCTCTAGGAGCTTGGTGTAGACCATAGGGAGCTTTGGTAACCTTGTACACCTTGTCTGGATATTCTGCATCAATGAAGCCTGGAGGTTGAGAAACATACACCTCTTCTTCAATAGTACCATATAAAAAGGCACTTTTGACATCCATTTGGTAGACAGTGAATCCTATGAAAGAAGCATAGGCCAAAAATAGCCTAATTGCTTCAATTCTTGCAACTGGAGCAAAAACTTCTTCATAATCCACTCCTTCTTCTTGAGTATACCCTTGGGCCACCAATCTGGCTTTGTTTTTGATCACTATTCCCCTTTCATCTTTTTTATTTCTGAAAACCCATTTGGTTCCAATTGCCCTGTATCCTTTGGGCAAATCAACCAGTACCCAAACCTTCTGTAGTTTAAATTGAAGTAGCTCTTCTTGCATTGCTTCAACCCAGCTTGAATCATCTAAGGCTTTTGTAATGTTTTTGGGTTCTACTTGAGAGAGAAAGCATGAAAACAGGCATATGTGGGCAACTTCATGGTTCTTTTCTTCATACACAGCTAGGACAAACCCATCTTTGTTTGAAGATAAGACTTGAGTTCTTGTTTTAACACCAGAATCAATGCTGCCAATCACATTTTCAATGGAGTGATCTTTGAGAATTCTTGTGTTGTGTGTTGTAGGAACATCATAGGAAATTGGAAGATTTCCAATTCCTATATCTTCTTGTAAGGAATCATCTGATAGAACATTTAATGGTTCAGCAGGACCAATTTGTGAACTAGCAGTACCATCTGTTGAACTGGCAGTACCATCTTGAGAATTGACAGTACCATTTCCATTTTCAGAATTTTCTTGATTTCCTTGATCTTGAGTTCCATGATCTTGAGTTTCATGATCATCTTCAATACCTTCATTTGTTTCTTGAATCCCTTGATTTGAAGAATTTGAAGGCTCTCCATGACTTGAAGATGAGTCCAATCCTGTCCAAATTGGCATCAAGATATAATCTTGACCCTCAGTTGTTTCATCATTGTCTTCAGAACCTGCATTATGATTAGTATTTGTACCTGTGACAGGCACATAATTCATAGATTCTGAAAGCTTATCAATGTCAAAACACCAATCTGGTCCAGTGCCTGCAACATTTGGTAGTTTCTCTTGGAACTCTATGTGCAGGTTTTCTTCCACTAGCCTAGTGCATTTATTATACACCCTATAGGCCTTACTTTGCAAAGAATACCCTATCATGTAGCCTTCATCAGCTTTTCCTTCAAACTTTCCTAGATGATCTTTGGTATTGAGAATAGTGACATGACATCCAAAAGGTCTCATAAAACTTAGAGATGGTGTTCTACCAAACAAAAGTTCATAAGGAGTCTTTCTATGAGGTTTAATTACAAGAACCCTATTCTGTACATAACAAGCAGTACCTACTGCTTCAGCCCAAAATGAAATAGGCAACTTAGAATCTACTAGCATTGTTCTAGCAGCCTCAATAAGTGTTCTATTTTTCCTTTCTGCTACTCCATTTTGCTGTGGGGTTCTAGCTACACTATATTCTCTTTTTATTCCTTTTTCTTTGCAAAATACATCCATAACTCTATTCTTGAATTCTGTCCCATTGTCACATCTAATTACTTTTACTTTCTTATCAATTTGGTTTTCTATCCCTGTTATGTAGGACTTAAGGATCTCACTTGTTTCATCCTTAGTTCTTAAAAAGAAAACCCAAGAGAATCTGCTGTAATCATTAGTAACTACAAGACAATATTTTTTACCATTCAAGCTATTCACAGAAGTAGGACCAAAGAGATCCATATGAAGCATGTATAAAGCTTGAGAAATTGAGTTATGGGTCTTGGGCTTACAAGAAGCTCTATGTTGTTTGCCTTTTAGACAATCAACACAGGTTTGGTCATTTTGAAAAATCTTTTTGGGTAAACCTCTGACCAAATCATATTTTGCAATTGTATTGATTGTTTTGAAGTTTACATGACCAAGTCTTCTATGCCAAAGCATAGATTCATCCAATGAGGCTTTTGCTACTAGACAGGTTAAGCTCTCTTTAGGAACAATGTTCTTTAAATCAACAATGTACATATTGTTCTTTCTAGGGATTTTAAGAAGAATCTAACTTTCATTAGGGATTTTAAAATCAGGAGAAAGCACAATGCATTCAGTGTCAGTAAAAAGAACTTTGTTCTTTGTGTCACACATTTGTGAGACACTTAAGAGATTAAACTGTAGTTCTTTCACAAAATACACATTTTCAAAATCTAATTTACTGGTTTTAATTGTACCTTTACCAGTAATCTTTCCTTTGATTCCTCCCCCAAAGGTAACATATCCTCCATCAAATGATTTGAAGTCTGTGAGGTAAGACATGTTGCCTGTCATGTGCCTTGAACATCCACTATCTACATATCCTTGATCTGCAATATCATTTGAATGTTCCTGCACATGTATACACATATTAGTTTCTTTGGGGTACCCAAGCCATGACTGACTTGGGTTTGCCTCGTGCATCAATGTAATCAAACCTTTTTAGGACTGTTGATGCACCATTTGGTTGGAGTGGTCTCCAAATCCAACATGCTGAGGACTTAACAGCATTTTTATTTTTGACACATTTTGTGGTTTTTGGTCTGACAGTACCAAATTTGGCAGTACCATTTGGTCTAGCAGGACCATATGGACTAGCAGAACCTTTTGGTTTTGGTTTCCAGTCTTGTGATTTATCCACAAAATTCCTTTCAATATGACTTTTCACAACTTTTGGTGTATGTTTGAAAGCATTACTTGCACCCTTAGTAGTGAACTTTGGGTAAACAGGCTCATTTGTTCTAACAGTATGATTGACTTTTGGTGTGTTAGATTTAACAGAACCTTTTCTGGGGTTTGTTTTACTTGTTTTAGACCTTGATGTACTCTCAGAAACCCAATTGTTACAATAAGCATGAGTATGATTAAAACTACCACAGTAATAGCATGCTTTATTGTACAAAACAAAGTTATCACCAAGTTGATGTGACTTAAGATTGTTCCAATTTCTCTGACTACCTCTAGGTTTGCTATTACATTTAGCACAACATTCAACAGTTTTTAGAACAACTTTAGTCTTTGTTATACTCTCTACACTTTTAGGACTAATGAGTCCTACTTTGTTTCCTTTCTTAGAAACAGTCTCTTTTCTATTCTCATCAGATGTACAAATAGTTGTAACATCTGAGCTTTTATCAGTGAGCACCTTTTCTTTGGAGAGAGAAGTATTACTTGTACTCTCAAAAGGTTCACTATTTTCTACAGGTTTTACTTTTTCTAGTGGTTTATTTGTGAGCTCATGTAGACCTGATTCAGCAAGATCTAAACCTGGGGGACAAGGAATTCCTCTGTAAGGAGGAGGACATGTGTTGTATCCAATCCCAGATTTGATTTTCTTGTTCATTTGGTTCTCAACTATACTTTTAGTACAAGCAGAAGCATTTTCTAATCTTGTAACAGTTAGTTGAATATTATCTTTTGCTTGTTTCACTTTAGCAAACTCAGTTCTTAACAGGTTTATTTCAGCATCTTTAAGAAATATGTCTCTATTAAGAATAGCTTTTGTGTCAGAAAAGGTGAGTTCATTTTCTCTAAAGTGAATTATCTGTTTCTCAAGCTTGGACATACCACACTTATGATTAACTAGTTCTTGATGAGTTTTTCTCTGTTCTTCTTTCAGCTCATCATAAAGTTTTCTTAAGATTTCTAGTTCTTTAAAAACTTCACAAGTAGCAGAACATTTAGTAATTTGTACCTCAGGATTTGAGAGAGCCATTAAGGCTATTTCATTTGAGGATGACTCTTCTTCACCCATAAAGCTCCAATCAAAACCCAGCCCATCAATGGCTACCATTGCTCTTGTTTCAGTGATGTCCACTTCCTTGCTCTTGTTCTCATTGTTTCCCTTGTTCTTGTTCTCAAAACCTCTTCCCTTATCACCCTGCTTCTTTGGTCTTCTACATTCTCTTGAGTAGTGACCCTTCATGTGGCAGTTGTAGCACTCCACTTTAGATTTTTCATACCCAGCAGGTTCATTGCTATTGATGACAATCTTCTTTCCAGTCCTCATCAAATATTTCTTAGCCCTCATGCTAAGAAGTGAAAGCTGCCATTTTATGTCCATTTCTTCAAGATCATCATCACTGATCTCTTGAAGATCTTCAAAGGTCAATGTGGAACCATTGTGTTGTGATGTTAGAAAAGCACAACCAATTGTTTCATCTAAAATGGTTTTGGTACTGCTGGAAGTACTGGCAGTATCAAAATTTGTGTTGGCAGTACCTTCTTCTCTACCACCTTTTTCTTCATCAACTTTCTTGGTAGTACCATGAGATGACATGAATGCCATATTTCCAGAGCTTGAACTAGTAGACTTCTTTAGTTCATGCTCTACTATCTTGAAGTTGCTGTAAAGATCATTAAGACTCATGGAATCAATATCCGGTTTGTTTTTCCAGACAATGACATGCATGGCCCATTCAGAGGGTAGACTTCTAAGAAATTTGGAGTTTAAGTCTTCTTGAGATATTATCACTTCATGAATGGCTAACTGGCTAGAAAGCTTTTGTAGTCTATTGAACATGCTGTCCAAGGACTCATTTGGTGTGGCTGAAAAGTTTTCAAACTGTTGTTTTAAAAGTGTTTTCTGAGTTTTCTTGGTGGCATCATTACCACCAAATCTAGCTACAATAGCTTGAAAAAGAGTTTTAGCACACTTGTATTTGTTAAAGACTAGAAGCTGGTCATTTGGAATAGACATGAGAAGCATACTCCTGGCTTTAAGATCATTTCTCTTTTGAATTCTTTCTTCAGCGGTTATTGGGTTTACTTGTACGGTTGTGACAAGTGCATCATTTACTGTGGAGGTGGTGGTTGTTGGTTTAAATGAGTTTCCTTCTTTAATAATTTCCCAAAGTGCATAGTCTTGCACTTGGAAGTATTGTTCAACCCTCAGTCTCCACATCTCAAACTCATTCTGTTTAAGTAATGGAAGTTTTGCAGCCACATTGGTTTGAATGTGCTCAACATCCATTTTTGCTTTGTTCTTTTATGTCGTAAATATCAGCCTGGCTCTGATACCACTTGTGGAAGGATTGTTCAACTTTGTATTGAATTGTGCAAACACTTGAGATGTTAAACTCAGTAATGTGTTTAGGATATTTATGAATGAATGTGAGTTAGCACGCGGAATTTACTAAAACACACTAAAGGAACAAAGGTGGTGAATAAGTAAAATGGAATGAGTTGCAACAAGAATAACACAAAATGATTCAATATTATTGATGAAATAATACGGGTGATCTAAACTATCACCAGGATTACAAGTGTAACCTTGAATCTTTGATACGTGAAAGAGTTCAAAAATGGAAGTTATGCATGGGTAAGATGATTGTAACAGATGTAGGTTATGCAAGATATGTGTAGTTCTTTTTTTTTTTTAAGAAGGTGTCTTAAGGGTTCCTTTTATAGTATAAGGAGCCCTTGTTACAAGTGGTCAAGTTGCTTAATATAATATACGAGAGGTTTATCTTATCCTAATATTACACCTTTCAAGGTAAAACACTCCATTACATCTACTGAGACTTATGTACTACTTTTACTTAACGTATAACTTTGTACAAAGACTAATAATACAAGTAAATATCTCTAATTAAAATATAGCAACTTGTTGTGAAAACTGGCAGGACCTTCTTTAACTAGCAGTACCTTCTTACCCAGAAGGTACTGTTAGTATATCTTCAACATCAGCAAACTGAAGAGGCAGGCTTAACTATCACTAGCAGGCTCTTCTGGCAGACTCTTTACCTTGTGCATTTTATTCCCAACAGCAGTCTACATTTGAATAGCTTATTTTGGTCTTAAAATTTGTCTGGTTTCAACCCTGTGTACTAAGCACTCAGTATAGAACCATCAAGTTCATAAGACCATATCTTTTTCATTAGTGGGCCCCACCCTAACCTTTTTGGCTTTTTAGAAACCCCAATAAGCCAACTTGTCATTTCTAAGCTTATTTTTTACTTGTGAACTTATTTGGACCTTGGAATCAGTGCATGCTACTTCGTGAATTCATTAAGAAATCTGAGACCTAAGTGTTTTTTGGCTTATTTTCAAACACTCATATCTAGCTTATTAGTGAGAGTTAGGACCTGATTTTTGGCTTATTAGAAAGTCCTTCAGCTTATCTTCAAGAATCAGGCTTTTATTTGGATCCCTGACCATTTGTGTGGCCCCCACAGAGGGCTGCAGGTTAACCCTTTTGGCCTATTTGGCCTGTTGCCTAAGCCAAGTGCTTATTGGCATGTCTCAGCTTATTCTGTGTGCTTATTTCCTTCTTTTGGTTTCTTTCTAGTATAACTCAACTTATTGTAGCTTTTCTATCTCTGTGGAACCTTATTGTAGCTTTTTGAGTAACTTATTTGAAATCAAAAATCCTAATAAACCTTAAACCTTAATCTGTTAAGCTCATAAGCTTACCAACTGCTTATTTTTTATTTCCAAAGTTTTTGTCTTTTTAAAAGTTGCTTATAATCAGTATATAAATAGATTTGAAAAAGAAAATCCAAGAAAAACCAAAAATAAAAAAGTAAGAGCTTCTATTTAAGCCACTTGGTTTATTTTCAGCTTTTTACAAAAGCAATTTTCATTTTTATAATTTTCAAAGGTTCTTATACTTATAAAATATTTTTAGAAAAAGTTTCATAATTCTCCCTGTTCATTTAGTATTTATTAGAATTTAAATTAGTTTAAATTAATTAATAATTAGTTTTTAATTAATAATAAATAGATAAAAAGTGTCAAAAATATAATTTCAATTTTAAAATAAGTTTTAGGTTATTTTAGATTTTTCAAAGTTAAAAATTTTATTTTTCTAGGTTAAATTCATAATTTCTTGTATTTTAGTACATTTTTAAATGGTTAATAATAGTTATTAATTAATAATAATTACTTAAATAGTTATAAAAATAATTTTAATTTTCCAATAATTTTCTTTTGTTATTAGGATTCCAATAATATAAATTTCACATCCGTGGGATTTGTATTGATAAGGATTCACTTTTTACTTGGTACGTTCACGTTTATTTAAAAATTAAACGTACGTTTCCTAGTTCTTTTACGTTGGTAGATTATCTGATTTCACGTATTTGTTGATATAGCTTATTGAAGATATTTTTACTTATATTTCATTAGTGTAATCACTTCAAACCTTTTCCTGTTCAATTTCACATGATCACAAAATCGTCTTATTACAGATTTCACACCTCGTTGGGATTAAACTACCCGGGGAGACACTACACTCCACGGAGCATTGGTTTAAGCTGTTTGACCTTGTTGACCATTCACATGGTTAATTTGGAGTGATTGTTTAGCACCAATCATGAAACAAAAAATGTTAAGTTTGAAAGCGAACCTAGTAAACTAAAACCTTTATAATCAAATCCAAAATACATACTCATAAATGATAAGAAAATACCTCTTGCTAGTAATGAAAAAAATAAAAACTTTTTATAAACCTTCTTTAAGAACCGAAGTAGGATCCTCTAAAACAAGATCTAAAACTCCGCCACCTAGAAAGCCAAATAACTCTTATCCTAGATCTAAAACACCTCAACCAAGAAGAAATCAAAATATACAAAACTACAATAACAATAGTAATCAAATGTGGAACTATCAACGAAGTTACAACCCATGGGGAATACTACCACCTTTTATGCATCCTAGCCAAATGTTAAGCATGTTTGGACCAAAGAGGCAATGGGGACAAAATAGCTACATCAATATTCCTCTAAGAAGGTTCAACGTTCTATCATCTTAGAATTTTATAAAGTCTACAAATTTTATTGAAGATAATGAAGTATTCCATTGAAGACCACAAGGTACGCTTTTCCTTCATGATCTTTGCCATGACGTATGCTTAGATTAATCTTTAGTTAGTTCGTATATGTTTGATTGCTTTGATAGATTTTTCTTTAGGCTTTGTTCCCCTCTGCTATTCCCCTATATAAATATATACATATACTTATATATACATATATACATATACCTACATATATATACATATATATATATATATATATATATATATATATATATATATATATATATATATATATATATATATATATATATATATATATATATATATATATATATATATATATATATATATATATATTGATGCGTGGGAATCGCAACAGGCTTTACCTCTCGAGGAATCTCGAGAAGCTTACAACCCCCACCAGGCAGTGTACCTGATCGTTGTAGTATAGTATAGTGACAAGTACCGGGGGATTGATCGTTCAGCTTACGAATAGTGTCGCTAGGATTAGAAAGCCTAAATACTAGTTCTAAAGGTGAGGGATGATTATTTTTGTGTTTTTTATATTTTTTAGAAAGCAATTAAAATCTTGGGTTTTGGAAGAGTGGGCGGAATTAGTTGCTATTCAACTAACCCAAAACTAAGATGCAATCAAATAAAATACTAAAAACGAAAATAAACTAATTATACTAAGGTTGTGAGCAGTAATTGGAGAAAATGTGTTTACTTATATTTCACTACTCCCTAGATATCTTTTAAACGTTAATTACTTGTTATAATTGCATGGATGACGGATTGTATTCCTTAATACCATTCATGGGGTGGCATACATAACCCCCAATTCTATGAGCTCTTATCTCCTCCTACACCATGCCCAACTCAACTATAGGGATTGTAAACAGTGGCTCATGCATTAAATACAACCAATAAAGACCTAGTACGCCTCGGTTCATGTTTCTTAAGACGTTCAAGCATGTTACCCTTTGGAGATCTGCCAGTTTTCTTAAGCCTAACATATAAATCATTCTTCCAATACAAGAATAAACAAGTAATCAACACATAATCAATATCTAGGTTTCATTAGATCTAAGCAAACACAAAAGAGATCTAGCCTAGCATGATAGAATTAAGACAAGAACATGATATAGACAACCAACACATAGACATATTGATTGAATTAGAAGAACACTTATCTTAATTAATCATGCAAGGTATCAAGGGGTTGGAACCCTTGAAAAACCTGTAAAGTTACACCAAAATCGTCTTTAGGGTTTCTCCCAAAACTTCTCCCTTTTAATGTGAAAAACTAGAAAACTATATATAGGAAAATAGGGATGACGGCGTCAAGAACAAAGGTGTGACGCCGTCATCTAGCCGCCAAATACTTCCTCGGACGGCCTTGATCTACTTCTGACGCCGTCAAGGCCTAGGCCGTCACAAAAATTACTCTTGACGCCCTGTGTGTGACGCCGTCATCAACTACGGATTTTAATTCTTGGGGTTTGACGCCGTCAGGAAAACTCTTGATGCCTTCATGAACTCTCGGATTTTATTATTGAGGTTTGACGCCGTCAGGAAATTACTCTTGACGCCGTCACCTACTGTTCCCAGCATGGAAAATTGAGACTTTGCCGTTTTCTTCACTTTTATGCTCCAAAAACGTCCAAAATGGCTTCTTTTCCAGAATTCACTCTCCAAGTACCTAAAATCACAAAAGGAACGATTTAGGGCAATATTTGATCAAATAAATTCGGATTCGGGCTTAAATGACCCCCTAAAAACGGATCATTTTTCGCCTCATCATATACCCTTACACTTGAGATTTGCTTGTCCTCAAGCAAATGCGCTTTTATTCTAGTCAAAAGACAAGTTAGGGGTCATTTAACACTAATATAAAAGTAATTACAACAAATAATCGTTCCACTAAAGACCAATAGACAAGCTCGGAGGTCATACACTAGCACCTCACAAATAGTGTTTAGATACTCACATCTCTCGGGTGTAATAAAGTAATGTAATATTATGGAAATGGAAGATATCTCTCACTACCTGTCATAGCAAAATAGATTACCATAGGCTTGGGAAAGGATCAAACCTCCACCACATGGCGTAAGCACCTAGGATAAACTATCAAAGAGGTCTTTTAAAGGGTTGTAACGTTAGGTATAGGGATATGAATTACACGGTTTTGTTGGATAAAGGAAGTTATTACTAGTGGCGAGTTAACAATCTTGGTCAATTACATGTACAATATGGCGTTGCTAAGCCAAGACCAGACTCGACTTAAGCTAATAAATGAGAAATAACAAAAACATAAAATGAACATAGAATGAAAAGGGATGGTAGTCCGTATGTTTTTTCTCTTTTTCCTTACCATACCCTACCATCCAAAATAATACATCATAGGGAATGAAAATTCCCCTTACACTTGAATCTTTACATACTTTACAATTAAACTAATCTAATGACTCAAATTAAGAAAATCAAAACACTTGGAGCACTTTTAAGATTAACGTACATATGGGGGTAATAATATTATGTTCTTCCCCATTACTCCATAAAATAAGTACTTACCCATGAGTCCCAATTGTCCCAAAACAATATGTACAAGGATATGACTCGACTTAGCAACCATGTAATCAATTAGAAAGCTAACTTAGGGTTTAACAAATAACAATAATGCACTAAAAATGAGTGCATACACGGAAGGCTAAGGCGATTTGGGTGTACATTTAAGTGGGGTGTAACAAATTTTTCCTTTAAGTAAGATGTTTAAAGTTAGAAACGAAAAGATAGACTCGAAGGGGTGTATTAGGGGTTTCGTGTACTAAAAATGAGTACAACGCTAAGGGTGTGGGAAAAATTAGTTGACTTAACTAGTCAAGTAGTATGACTTAAATGGTCAAGTAATTATGATACGGGTTTAACACAAGGGTGATCCTAATGCCTCTTATCATGTAGTAAATCCTACCACACGAATGTAGTCTCACTAGCGGTCTTGGGATGCATCACTAACGCAAGTTCTAGAATCTAAATGCTACCGGTACACTCATAAGCACTAATAATGAATGCTTTTCCTATCAAATCTAAAGGCGAACCTCACATATTTGGGTGGAAAAATTTTCTGAATATACGGTTATGTGCTAGTCATACAATCTCCTATCCATGAGACGCTTGCTATGGCTAAAGTTTCACTCCTAAATGTTGTAAAAAAATTTAAATTTGGCGCTAAAATTACACTAACAAGTATTTCTCATAGTTTTATTACACATCTACTATCAAACAAAACAAACTCAAGCGAAAGTGCATATGTAAGGTATCATCTTTTTACCCTCCCCTTACACTTAAGATGAACATTGTCCCCAATGTTCAAGTAAAGAATGTAAAAGTGAAAAAGTAAAGAGAATGAAATCAAATACTCCCCTGATTCGCTCGGTATGGATTATAGGATGGCTAGGTTAAATCTTCCTCCAAGAAAATGAACAATCAAAGCTTCCCTTCCAGAATATAAATCATCTCCTTGTCATACATAACCTGTAAAACGTGACAAAATAGACAAGACAACCTCGCATAAAATTGGCGGCATCCTATATAAGTTACTAAATCCTAGAAAACAAAGTAAGATATAATGCTTGTTGAATGAATGTTTGCAGATTTCCTGGAGAATATAAAACTTAATAATTCACAAAAACCATAAGACTCCGTTAGAAAAACAAAACTGGTAAAATTTCCATATTTTTACACGTGACGCCGTCAAGAGTAAACTCGTGACGCCGTCAGAAGTGACCTGCAGAAATTCTTATGTTAAGTTTCCGGAAAATATCTGGAAAAACTTCGTCCTTGATGAGGCGAAAAATGATCCGTTTTTAGGGGGTCATTTAAGCCCGAATCCGACTTTATTTGATCAAATATTGCCCTAAATTGTTCCTTTTGTGATTTTAGGTACTTGGAGTGAATTCTGGAAAAGAAGCCATTTTGGACGTTTTTGGAGCATAAAAGTGAAGAAAACGGCAAAGTCTCAATTTTCCATGCTGGGAACAGTACATGAAGGCGTCAAGAGTTGTTCTTGACGGCGTCAAAGTCCCAAGAATAAAATACCGTAGTTGATGACGGCGTCACATAGGGCGTCAGAAGTAGATCAAGGCCGTCCGAGGAAGTATTTGGCGGCGAGATGACGGCGTTACACCCTTGCTCTTGACGCCGTCACCCCTATTTTCCTATATATAGTTTTCTAGTTTTTTCACAAAAAGAAAGAAGTTTTGGAGAAACCCTAAAGACGAATTTGGTGCAACTTTTACAGGTTTTTCAAGGGTTCCAAACCCTTGATCCCTTGCATTGTAATTGAGATAAGTGTTCTTCTAATTCAATCAATATGTCTATGTGTTGGTTGTCTATATCTTGTTCTTGTCTCAATTCCATTATGCTAGGCTAGATCTCTTTTGTGTTTGCTTAGATCTAATGAAACCTAGATGTTGATTATGTGTTGATTACTTGTTTATTCTTGTCTTGGATGAATGATTTTATATGTTAGGCTTAAGAAAACTGGCAGATCTCCGAATGGTAACATGCTTGAACGTCTTAAGAAACATGAACCGAGGCGTACTAGGTCTTTATTGGTTGTATTTAATGCATGAGCCACTGTTTACAATCCCTATAGTTGTGCTGGGTCATGGTGTAGGAGGAGATAAGAGCTCAAAGAATTGGGGAGTTATGTATGCCACCCCATGAATGGTATTAAGGAATACAATCCGTCATCCATACAATTATAAAAAGTAATTAACGTGTAAAAGATATCTAGGGAGTAGTGAAGTCTAAGTAAACACATTTTCTCCAATTACAGCTCACAACCTTAGTAATAATTAGTTTATTTTCATTTTTAGTATTTTATTTTGATTGCATCTTAGTTTTGGGTTATTTGAATAGCAACTAATTCCGCCCACTCTTCCAAAACCCGAGATTTTACTTGCTTTCAAAAAAACATAAAAATACAAAAATAATCATCCCTCACCTTTAGAACTAGTAATTAGGCTTTCTAATCCTAGCGACACTATTCCTAAGCTGAACTATCAATCCCCCGGTACTTTTCACTATACTATACTACAACGATCAGGTACACTGCCTTGTGGGGGTTGTAAGCTTCTCGAGATCCCTCGAGAGGTAAAGCCTGGTGCGATTCCCACGCATCAAGTTTTTGGCGCCGCAGCCCGGGGAATAGTTATTGTGTAGGTTAGGATTTCTTTTTATTAGGTCTACTTGCTAGATTCCTTTCTAGTAAGATTTTATTTTTTATTTTTAGGTCTTCTTTAGTCTATCTTATTTCTTTGTGCCTTTGTTCGTAACTCTTTACCATCCGACATCATGGAAGGTGGTAACATCTTTGAACCCGTCATCCCACCATAACAAAACCCACCACTATAACCCCTTAGGCCCCGAACCTTAGGAGAGTATTCCTGACCTAGCCACCAAGGCTACCGAAACACCATTTAGCTCACCGGAGACAATGTGACCCCCTTGCGATCCGACACCATCCGGTTGGTGCAAAGCGGATGTGCATTCCATGGACTTCGTTCCGAAGATCCAAACCAACATCTTAAGGACTTTCCCAAAATCGTAGACTCCATAGACCTAGGTGTTGAAACTAGAGAGACTACCCATTTACGCCTATTCCAATTCTCTTTACGGGATCAAGCTAGTCAATGGCTTGAGCGTTTACCCGCGGGATCCATCACCACATGGGATGATCTCACCACTCGTTTCCTTGCTCAATTTTTCCCACCGGGGAGAACTAATAAGCTTAGGAAGGACATCTTGATGTTCCAACAATGTCAAAATGAATCTTTTTATGAAGCATCGACTCGTTTCAAGGACTTACTCCAAAAAGTCCCTCATCATGGCATAGATCTTTGGCTCCAAGTCCAAATCTTCTATGACCATATCGACATTTCCACGAGGCGAACCATTGACCAATCGGCCGGTGGTAAGCTACGTGATCTTAGTGCGGAACAATCATGGGAACTCATAGAAGATCTTGCTCTCTATGACAACGAAAGTTGGAATGATCCCCGTGATTTGAACAAAACGGTCAAGGCAATATCTTTGCCTTCGAACAATTCTAGCACTCCCGACCGTAGGATCATGGAACTTGAGGACCAAGTCAAGTTTCTCATGAAATCTTACGAAGCTCCGAAGCCTTCAAGCCAAGTGAACAAAATCACTTCTTCATGCAAATTATGTAGTGGTCCCCATGACACTCGTGATTGTGTGGAACTCCCCGGAACAGCTTTTGCGGACTACGCATCCACACGTACCGACGAAGCGGGAGATAAGTGGTACACTTTCAAGCCCGAGCCAAACACATACGGTGATTCATACAACCCCTCATGGAAAAATCACCCAAACCTTAGGTGGAGACAAAATCAACCCAATTCCTCCAATCCGCCTAATCGTTATCAACCAAACGGTCCACCATCCAACCGTACTTTCAACAACAATCCTTCTAACAACTATGGTAGTACCAACAATCTTGAAGGATTGATGTCAAAGTTCATGGCATCTCAAGAAGCTCGCATAGCGAGGTTCGAAACCGAATTCAACCAACAACAAACGGAGATGACCAACAAGATTGACAACTTGTTGAAAGCCCTCAACAACCAAGCATTAATCACACCTAGGAAGGACACTAGGGACACCAATAGTGGAATCCAAATTAAATACCCCTCATCATCCAAACATGTCCACTTTGTCAATGTTGTCACCATTAAACCGATAGATAAGGAGATAGAGGAGAGTGACAACGATGAAGTTAGAGTAGAAGCCGATAGTAAGGATGAGAGTAGGGAAGTTCAGGTTAATAAGGGTGAGGAATTAGAGGAGGTAGAGCCTATATAAGAATACTTTGATAAGTTGCCAACCAAGGAAGAACGGGAATACCATAAGGATTTATTCGATAGTCCCGAGAGAACATATATCTTTGGCGACCCCCTTATCAAAATGGGAGACCCCTCTAACATTAACATCCCATGTAATATCGGGCACATGCATATATGGAAAGCTTACATCGACCTTAGATCCCCCGTGAACATCATGACTAGGACCTATTACAATTGGGTGATGAAGAAGCATTTCAATTTTAGGATGATGCCCGGTAAAAATTGGATAAGTAATTTTGTAGGAAGAGTTAAGGGATTACATGTGATTATAGAGAATCTCACCTATGAGATTGATTTTATGATAGTAGAAGACACTCGTCCGGTGATAGGTGCTTGCCTAAGTCAAATAGTATTCGGAAAACCATTTGTTGAGGCCACTAGGATGAGTTATGATCCGAATTTAGGGATAGTTAGGTTCAAGAAAGAGAATGATGAGGTTGCTTATCAAATGCTCTACAAGATCGAACAATAACGCCTTCTCTCTAATTTCGAAAAGGAACATAAGCAAGCGGCTTATTATAGGAATGAGGAGGATAGACGCAGAGGAGTAGAGTATGTTAGAAATAGGATGCTTGGTTTCTACAAAGAGTGCTTGCAACTAGGGCCGAAATACAAAACTGGTTTAGAAGACGACCTAGAAAATGGAACCAAAGATGAGGTCACGTAGTAACCAATGACCTTGAGTCTAGCTACAAGACTCGTAAATAAAGAAAAGCGCTTCTTGGGAGGCAACCCATGTTTTGTGTGATTTTATTTGTTTGATTGTTATTTGCTTCCGTATGCATATTTTATTTTTATTGTTGGTTGATCATGTTTCTCAATTAAAATGTGGAAATACTTTACTATGTTCTTTGGCCTAGTCTTAACTCCAACTTAAAAGTATTTTTGCAAAAGATAAGTGTAAGGGGAAACCCCAAATATGTTTTTAAGAAACAAACCGATCATGATTCTCCACAATATTAGATGAACATGTATATTCGTATTTGTTAGAGTCAAATGCTTATATTGAGTCATAATGAAGTTTTGCAGGATTTTCCAGGAAGTAGGACCAAGTTTTTCAAGAAATTTTCCGGAAACTTAACATAAGAATTTCTGCAGGTCCATTCTGACGGCGTCAGGGCTTTACTCTTGACGGCGTCAGGAGTTAAAATCTGGAAATTTTACCGGTTTTGTTTTTCTAACGGAGTCTTATGGTTTTTGTGAACTTTTAAGTTTTATAATCTCCAGGAGATCTGCAAACTTCATTCCACAAGAATTATATCTTATCTTGTTTTCTAGGATTTAGTAACTTATATAGGATGCCGCCGATTTTACGCGAGGTTGTCTTGTCTATTTGTTGTCAGGATTTACAGGTTATGTTCGACAAGGAGATGATTTATATTCTGGAAGGGAAGCTTTGATTGTTCATTTTCTTGGAGGAAGATTTAACCTGGCCAACCTATAATCCATACCGAGCGAATCAGGGGAGTATTTGATTTCATTCTCTTTACTTTTTCACTTTTACATTCTTTACTTGAACATTGGGGACAATGTTCATCTTAAGTGTAAGGGGAGGGTAAAAAGATGATACCTTACATATGCACTTTCTCTTGAGTTTGTTTTGTTTGATAGTAGATGTGTAATAAAACTATGAGAAATACTTGTTAGTGTAATTTTAGCGCCAAATTTAAATTTTTTTACAACATTTAGGAGTGAAACTTTAGCCATAGCAAGCGTCTCATGGATAGGAGATTGTATGACTAGCACATAACCGTATATTCAGAAAAATTTTCCACCCAAAAATGTGAGGTTCGCCTTTAGATTTGATAGGAAAAGCCTTTACTATTAGTGCTTATGAGTGTACCGGTAGCATTTAGATTCTAGAACTTGCGTTAGTGATGCATTCCGAGACCGCTAGTGAGACTACATTCGTGTGGTAGGATTTACTACATGATAAGAGGCATTAGGATCACCCTTGTGTTAAACCCGTATCATAATTACTTGACCATTTAAGTCATATTACTTGACTTGTTAAGTCAACTAATTTTTTCCCACACCCTTAGCGTTGTACTCATTTTTAGTACACGAAACCCCTAGTACACCCCTCCGAGCCTATCTTTTCGTTTCTAACTTTAAGCATTTTACTTAAAGGAAGAATTTGTTACACCCCACTTAAATGTACAACCAAATCGCCTTAGCCTTCCGTGTATGCGCTCATTTTTAGTGCATTATTGTTATTTGTTAAACCCTAAGTTAACTTTCTAATTGATTTCATGGTTGCTAAGTCGAGTCATATCCTTGTACATATTGTTTTGGGACGATTGGGACTCATGGGTAAGTACTTATTTTATGAAGTAATGGGGAAGAACATAATATTATTACCCCCATATGTACGTTAATCTTAAAAGTGCTCCAAGTGTTTTGATTTTCTTAATTCAAATCATTAGAATAGTTGAATGTAAAGTATGTAAAGATTCAAGTGTAAGGGGAATGTTCATACCCCTATGATGTATTATTTTGGATGGTAGGGTAAGAGTGTATGCAAAAAAAAAAAAAAAAAAAAAAAAAAAAAAAAAAATCGAAAAAATCAAGACAAAGAAAAAAAAATAGAAAAGAAAAAGAGAAAAAACATACGGACTACCATCCCGTTTCATTCTATGTTCATTTTATGTTTTTAGTTATTTTTCATTTATTAGCTTAAGTCGAGTCTAGTCTTGGCTTAGCAACGCCATCTTGTACATGTAATTAACCAAGATTGTTAACTCACCACCAGTAAAACTTCCTTTATCCAACAAAACCGTGTAATTCATATCCCTATACCTAACGTTACAACCTTTTAAAAGACCTCTTTGATAGTTTATCCTAGGTGCTTACGCCATGTGGTGGAGGTTTGATTCGTTCCCAAGCCTATGGTAATCTATTTTGCTATGACAGGTAGTGAGAGATATCTTCCATTTCCATAATGTTATATTACTTTATTACACCTGAGAGATGTGAGTATCTAAACACTATTTGTGAGGTGCTTGTATATGACCTCCGTGCTTGTCTATTGGTCTTTAGTGGAATGATTATTTGTTGTAATTACTTTTATATTAGTGTTAAATGACCCCTAACTTGTCTTTTGAGTAGAATAAAAGCGCATTTGCTTGAGGACAAGCAAATCTCTAGTTAGGGGTCATTTAACACTAATATAAAAGTAATTACAACAAATAATCGTTCCACTAAAGACCAATAGACAAGCACGGAGGTCATACACAAGCACCTCACAAATAGTGTTTAGATACTCACATCTCTTGGGTGTAATAAAGAAATATAACATTATGGAAAGGGAAGATATCTCTCACTACCTGTCATAGCAAAATAGATTACCATAGGCTTGGGAAAGGACCAAACCTCCACCACATGGCGTAAGCACCTAGGATAAACTATCAAAGAGGTCTTTTAAAGGGTTGTAACGTTAGGTATAGGGATATGAATTACACGGTTTTGTTGGATAAAGGAAGTTTTACTGGTGGCGAGTTAACAATCTTGGTTAATTACATGTACAAGATGGCGTTGCTAAGCCAAGACTAGACTCGACTTAAGTTAATAAATGAAAAAATAACAAAAACATAAAATGAACATAGAATGAAAACGGGATGGTAGTCCGTATTTTTTTTTTTCTTTTTCTTTTCTATTTTTTTTTTCTTTCTTTTTTATTCGATTTTTTTTTTTTTTTTTTTTTTTTTTTTTGCATACACTCTTACCCTACCATCCAAAATAATACATCATAGGGAATGAGAATTCCCCTTACACTTGAATCTTTACATACTTTACATTCAACTATTCTAATGACTCGAATTAAGAAAATCAAAACACTTGGAGCACTTTTAAGATTAACGTACATATGGGAGTAATAATATGATGTTCTTCCCCATTATTCCATAAAATAAGTACTTACCCATGAGTCCCAATCGTCCCAAAACAATATGTACAAGGATATGACTCGACTTAGCAACCATGTAATCAATTAGAAAGTTAACTTAGGGTTTAACAAATAACAATAATGCACTAAAATGAGCGCATACACGGAAGGCTAAGGCGATTTGGTTGTACATTTAAGTGGGGTGTAACAAATTCTTCCTTTAAGTAGAATGCTTAAAGTTAGAAACGAAAAGATAGGCTCGGAGGGGTGTACTAGGGGTTTCGTGTACTAAAATTGAGTACAACGCTAAGGGTGTGGGAAAAATTAGTTGACTTAACTAGCCAAGTAATATGACTTAAATGGTCAAGTAATTATGATACGGGTTTAACACAAGGGTGATCCTAATGCCTCTTATCATGTAGTAAATCCTACCACACGAATGTAGTCTCACTAGTGGTCTCGGGATGCATCACTAACGCAAGTTCTAGAATCTAAATGCTACCGGTACACTCATGATGAGGCGAAAAATGATCCATTTTTAGGGGGTCATTTAAGCCCGAATCCGACTTTATTTGATCAAATATTGCCCTAAATCGTTCCTTTTGTGATTTTAGGTGTTTGGAGAGTGAATTCTGGAAAAGAAGCCATTTTGGACGTTTTTGGAGCATAAAAGTGAAGAAAACGGCAAAGTACCAAATTTCCATGCTGAAGATACAAGGTGACGGCGTCAAGACCACCATCTTGATGGCGTCAGACATGAAGAATTAAACACCGTAGGTGGTGACGGCGTCAGAAGGCTTCATGATGGCGTCAAAGTGGCAAGAATTAAATACCGTCGGTGGTGACGGCGTCATATAGGCCGTCATAAGTGGATCAAGGCCGTCCGAGGAAGTATATGGCGGCGAGGTGACGACGTCAGAAGTAACTCTTGACGCCGTCAGCCTGTTTTTCCTATATATAGTTTTCTAGTTTTTTTCATTAAAAAAGAAGAGAAGTTTTGGTGAAACCCTAAAGACGATTTTGGTGCCTCTTTTACAGGTTTTTCAAGGGTTTCAAACCCTTGAGACCTTGCATTGTAATTGAGATAAGTATACTTTCAATTCAATCAATATGTCTATGTGTTGGTTGTTTATCTCTTGTTCTAGTCTTAATTCTACTATGCTAGGCTAGATCTCCTTTGTGTTTGCTTAGATCTAATGAAACCTAGATGTTGATTATGTGTTGATTACTTGTCTATTCTTGTTTTGGATGAATGATATTATATGTTAGGCTTAAGAAAACTGGCAGATCTCCAAATGGTAACATGCTTGAACGTCTTAAGAAACATGAACCGAGGCGTACTAGGTCTTTATTGGTTGTATTTAATGCATGAGCCACTGTTTACAATCCCTATAGTTGTGCTGGGTCATGGTGTAGGAGGAGATAAGAGCTCATAGAGTTGGGGAGTTATGTATGCCACTCCACGAATGGTATTAAGGAATACAATCCGTCATCCATACAAGTGTAACAAGTAATTAACATGTAAAAGATATCTAGGGAGTAATGAAGTCTAAGTAAACACAATTTCTCCAACCACTGCTCACAACCTTAGTATAATTTAGTTTAATTTCATTTTTAGTATTTTATTTCAATTATATAATAGCTTTGGTTTAGTTGAATAGCAACTAATTCCGCCCACTCTTCCAAAACCCGAGATTTTACTTGCTTTCATTAAAATATAAAAATACAAAAATAATCATCTTTCACCTCTAGAACTATTAATTAGGTTTTCTAATCCTAGCGATACTATTCCTAAGCTGAACGATCAATCCCCCGGTACTTGTCACTATACTATACTACAATGATCAGGTACACTTCCTGGTGGGGGTTGTAAGCTTCTCGAGATCCCTCGAGAGGTAAAGCAAGGTGCGATTCCCACGCATCAAGTTTTTGGCGCCGCAGCCCGGGGAATAGTTATTGTCTAGGTTAGGATTTCTTTTTATTAGGTCTACTTGCTAGATTCCTTTCTAGTAAGATTTTTATTTTTATTTTTAGGTCTTCTTTAGTCTATCTTATTTCTTTGTGTCTTTGTTCGTAAACTGTTTCGATGGATAACAATAACATTGATCGGCTGATCCCTGTTATTCGTGTTTTTCGTCGTAGGATGTTCCAATTGCCCGCCCCACTTCCTTTAGCAGAAAATGAGAACCCACCTAACCTCTCACCCAACCACCACTTTGACAATAATTCTGAGCTAGAAGAGTCTGATCATGATGATGACCGTAGGGCTAGTCCTTTTTACTATTCAGACTCCGATGAGGATCTTGATGATGGTGACGTAATCAATGAGGATAGAATGGAAGAGGAAATAAACCCTCTTAGGTATGTGGACCCTAGAACTAGGATTGAGTGTGATAGTTCATTTAACATGCAATTCCCTTGTAAGATTGGATTTAAGAGCTTTAACGCCTATCTCAACTCATCTCTTCCGATGAACATAATTTCACGTAACGAATACAATAAAATCATGGTAGATGAATTAGAATACAAAGGGGACAACATTGTTGCTAAGGCATACCATTGCACGTGTTTGTAGGAAAGTTGGTTTATCTTGTTGAGTTCATGGTTATGGAGAATCTAGGAGAGTTTATTGATAATAAATTGACCCAAGTTGTGTGTGGAAAACCCTTCAAACGGTTGACCAACCTCGATGAAAAAATCATAGAAGGGCTAATTACATTCTCGGGTGGGGATGAAGATTTTGTCTATCAAATGCCCCGCGCACACCCTAGGTTCAAAGATTTCTCCATGGAAAAGTGTAGTAGGTATCCGCCCATGGAAATGCTAAGTGAGAATGATAAGAGAAAAGGACTTAAGTACACGCATGAAAAGAATAAAAAGTACTATCGCGGGTGCTTAGAGTTAGGAGAAGAGTATAAGAAAGATGAGGCGACTATTAGATGGCTCACACTTGGTTATGTGAGCATAAGCGATACACGATAGCCCATGACTTTGAGTCTAGCTACAAGACTCGTAAATAAAGAAAAGCGCTTCTTGGGAGGCAACCCATGTTTTGTGTGATTTATTTGTTTGATTGTTATTCGCTTCCGTATGCATGTTTTATTTTTATTGTTGGTTGATCATGTTTCTCTACTAAAATGTGGAAATACTTTATTATGTTGTTTGGCCTAGTCTTAACTTCAACCTAAAGGTATTTTTGCAAAAGATAAGTGTAAGGGGAAACCCCAAATATGTTTTTAAGAAACAAACCGATCATGATTCTCCACAATATTTAATGAACATGTATATTCGTATTTGTTAGAGTCAAATGCTTTTATCGAGTCATAATGAAATTTTGCAGGATTTTCCAGGAAGTAGTACAAAGTTTTTCCCGAAATTTTCTGGAAACTTAACATAAGAATTTCTGCAGGTCCATTCTGACGGCGTCAGGGTATTGCTCTTGACGGCGTCAGGTGTAAAAATCTGGAAATTTTACCGGTTTTGTTTTTCTAACGGAGTCTTATGGTTTTTGTGAATTATTAAGTTTTATAATCTCCAGGAAATCTGCAAACTTCATTCCACAAGCATTATATCTTACTTTGTTTTCTAGGATTTAGTAACTTATATAGGATGCCGCCGATTTTACGCGAGGTTGCCTTGTCTACTTTTGTCAGGATTTACAGGTTATTTATGACAAGAAGATGATTTATATTCTGGAAGGGAAGCTTTGATTGTTCATTTTCTTGGAGGAAGATTTAACATGGCCAACCTAAAATCCATACCGAGCGAATCAGGGGAGTATTTGATTTCATTCTCTTTACTTCTTAACTTTTACATTCTTTACTTGAACATTGGGGACAATGTTCATCCTAAGTGTAAGGGGAGGGTAAAAAGATGATACCTTACATATGCACTTTCGCTTGAGTTTGTTTTGTTTGATATTAGATGTGTAATAAAACTATGAGAAATACTTGTTAGTGTAATTTTAGCGCCAAATTTAAAATTTTTTACAACATTTAGGAGTGAAACTTTAGCCATAGCAAGCGTCTCATGGATAGGAGGTTGTATGACTAGCACATAACCGTATATTCAGGAAAATTTTCCATCCAAAAATGTGAGGTTCGCCTTTAATTTTGATAGGAAAAGCATTTACTATTAGTGCTTATGAGTGTACCGGTAGCATTTAGATTCTAGAACTTGCGTTAGTGATGCATCCCGAGACCGCTAGTGAGACTACATTCGTGTGGTAGGATTTACTACATGATAAGAGGCATTAGGATTACCCTTGTGTTAAACCCGTATTACAATTACTTGACCATTTAAGTCATATTACTTGGCTAGTTAAGTCAACTAATTTTCCCACACCCTTTGCGTTGTACTCATTTTTAGGACACGATACCCCTAGTACACCCCTCCGAGCCTATCTTTTCGTTTCTAACTTTAAGCATCTTACTTAAAGGAAGAATTTGTTACACCCCACTTAAATGTACACCCAAATCGCCTTAGCCTTCCGTGTATGCGCTCATTTTTAGTGCATTATTGTTATTTGTTAAACCCTAAGTTAACTTTCTAATTGATTACATGGTTGCTAAGTCGAGTCATATCCTTGTACATATTGTTTTGGGACGATTGGGACTCATGGGTAAGTACTTGTTTTATGGAGTAATGGGGAATAACATAATATTATTACCCCCATATGTACGTTAATCTTAAAAGTGCTCCAAGTATTTTGATTTTCTTAATTCGAGTCATTAGATTAGTTTAATGTAAAGTATGTAAAGATTCAAGTGTAAGGGGATTGCTCAAACCCCTATGATGTATTATTTTGGATGGTAGGGTAAGAGTGTATGAAAAAAAAAATCGAAAAAATTAAGAAAAAAAAATAGAAAAAAGGAAAAAGAAAGAAAAAACATACGGACTACCATCCCGTTTTCATTCTATGTTCATTTTATGTTTTTGTTATTTTTCATTTATTAGCTTAAGTCAAGTCTAGTCTTGGCTTAGCAACGCCATCTTGTACATGTAATTAACTAAGATTGTTAACTCGCCACCAGTAAAACTTCCTTTATCCAACAAAACCGCGTAATTCATATCCCTACACCTAACGTTATAACCCTTTTAAAAAGACCTCTTTGATAGTTTATCCTAGGTGCTTACGCCATGTGGTGGAGGTTTGATCCTTTCCCAAGCCTATGGTAATCTATTTTGCTATGACAGGTAGTGAGAGATATCTTCCATTTCCATAATGTTATATTACTTTATTACACCCGAGAGATGTGAGTATCTAAACACTATTTGTGAGGTGCTTGTGTATGACCTCCGTGCATGTCTATTGGTCTTTAGTGGAACGATTATTTGTTGTAATTACTTTTATATTAGTGTTAAATGACCCCTAACTTGTCTTTTGAGTAGAATAAAAGCTCATTTGCTTGAGGACAAGCAAATCTCAAGTGTAAGGGTATATGATGAGGCGAAAAATGATCCATTTTTAGGGGGTCATTTAAGCCCGAATCCGACTTTATTTGATCAAATATTGCCCTAAATCGTTCCTTTTGTGATTTTAGGTGTTTGGAGAGTGAATTCTGGAAAAGAAGCCATTTTGGACGTTTTTGGAGCATAAAAGTGAAGAAAACGGCAAAGTACCAAATTTCCATGCTGAAGATACAAGGTGACGGCGTTAAGACCACCATCTTGACGGCGTCAGACATGAAGAATTAAACACCGTAGGTGGTGACGGCGTCAGAAGGCTTCATGACGGCGTCAAAGTGGCAAGAATTAAATACCGTGGGTGGTGACAGCGTCACATAGGCTGTCATAAGTGGATCAAGGCCGTCCGAGGAAGTATATGGCGGCGAGGTGACGGCGTCAGAAGTAACTCTTGACGCCGTCAGCCTGTTTTTCCTATATATAGTTTTCTAGTTTTTTTCATTAAAAAAGAAGAGAAGTTTTGGTGAAACCCTAAAGACGATTTTGGTGCCTCTTTTACAGGTTTTTCAAGGGTTCCAAACCCTTGAGACCTTGCATTGTAATTGAGATAAGTATACTTTCAATTCAATCAATATGTCTATGTGTTGGTTGTTTATCTCTTGTTCTTGTCTTAATTCTACTATGCTAGGCTAGATCTCCTTTGTGTTTGCTTAGATCTAATGAAACCTAGATGTTGATTATGTGTTGATTACTTGTGTATTCTTGTTTTGGATGAATGATATTATATGTTAGGCTTAAGAAAACTGACAGATCTCCAAATGGTAACATGCTTGAACGTCTTAAGAAACATGAACCGAGGCGTACTAGGTCTTTATTGGTTGTATTTAATGCATGAGCCACTGTTTACAATCCCTATAGTTGTGCTGGGTCATGGTGTAGGAGGAGATAAGAGCTCATAGAGTTGGGGAGTTATGTATGCCACCCCACGAATGGTATTAAGGAATACAATCCGTCATCCATACAAGTGTAACAAGTAATTAACATGTAAAAGATATCTAGGGAGTAATGAAGTCAAAGTAAACACAATTTATCCAACCACTGCTCACAACCTTAGTATAATTTAGTTTAATTTCATTTTTAGTATTTTATTTCAATTATATAATAGCTTTGGGTTAGTTGAATAGCAACTAATTCCGCCTACTCTTCCAAATCCCGAGATTTTACTTGCTTTCATTAAAATATAAAAATACAAAAATAATCATCTTTCACCTCTAGAACTATTAATTAGGTTTTCTAATCCTAGCGACACTATTCCTAAGCTGAACGATCAATCGCCCGGTACTTGTCACTATACTATACTACAACGATCAGGTACACTGCCTGGTGGGGGTTGTAAGCTTCTCGAGATCCCTCGAGAGGTAAAGCAAGGTGCGATTCCCACGCATCAACTCATAAGCACCAATAATGAATGCTTTTCCTATCAAATCTAAAGGCGAACCTTACATTTTTGGGTGGAAAATTTTTCTGAATATACGGTTATGTGCTAGTCATACAACCTCCTATCCATGAGATGCTTGCTATGGCTAAAGTTTCACTCCTAAATGTTGTAAAAAATTTTAAATTTGGCGCTAAAATTACACTAACAAGTATTTCTCATAGTTTTATTACACATCTACCTTTTAACAAAACAAACTCAAGCGAAAGTGCATATGTAAGGTCACCATTTAGTAAACACAAGTATGATATAAAGAGAAATGAGATGAGAAATAGACTTGGTTGATTAAGAGATAATAAGAAAGATAAAAGTGCAAGAGTTTCCTTAAGGTAATCTAATAACCAACAATTATAATGAGTACATAAGCATGGTATTTATAGGAGGAGGACTAGGGCAACACTCCCTTCCTCCTTCCTTTCATAAAACGTGGGCTTTTAGGCCCATAGGGCTTTAACACTTAAGCCTAGTAACAAATACTAAGTAAGTAAAATGACTAAGCAACCTATTACAAAATGTAATGACCGAGACTTGACTAAATACTGAAAGTATGATCCCAACAATCTCCCCCTAAGGGTCGGTCATCACGGTTGCTTGACGTCTTCATCATTGTCTTTGTCTTGTGACATGTGAAACTCTAGACGTCTTCAAAAATGAGTGAATAATAGTGAAAGTGCTTTGCTCTTTGTCATTGTTCTTTGGTGATGATGCAGTGATTAGGTTATGAAGTTGTCTGCCGTTTGTCACTCCTGCGTCTGTGGTGGTTGTCCGCCATTCCAACATACTCATACATCTTAAGACTTTAGACTTTATCGTGCAAGAAGTTCCTTTACATGCATTGGGATCTTTGTCTTTAAACTTTGTAGATTCTGCTTAATGCTGTAGAATCTTTCTCTTAACTTTGTGTTGCAATGATCTTTGGGGGAGCTTTCTTTGACTTCAAGATGTATGTATGAGCATGTTGGAATCTGCCATCATGGAGGTGAAGTACCTGCGAGTAAACAGTTAGCAATAATACAACCGGTACTTACAGATAAGGAATTAGAGATCATCAACAGCATAGTGTGAAGACTCCTTCTAATCCTTATCCTGGCCGTTCCCATATCAGATACTCCCGAAGGAGCTTACTAGACCTACTAAGTAGCTCAATGACTGGGTGAGTCGCTGGGGATCACTCCACGACTGTAGACCGAGATGGAACCACCGCAAACACTAAGCGTAACCCTTGTGGGGTTACCGAAGTGACCTGCTGTCAAGGCTGTTTGATGTTGACCCTGGCAGGATTTCCGTTCAATCATTGAGAAATACCTAAGTAATCCTCTCATAAACGTTCTCGGCAGATTGCTAAGATCTGCGAAGGACTCGATAGTTTACAACTGATGCCCATTGAAGTAGAACACCAGTCGTAGAAATACTAAGTGTTCCTAAGAGATCTTTGATGTATCTCAAGGCTCTAGACTCTATAAGTGCACTCCTAGGTTTCCTATACGGAGACTGGGGATGTGACTCCTGCTTCAATATCAACCGTCTCTAAGAGATAGGTCGATAGATTATGCGGGTTCCCCGTGAGAATGAAACAAGCTCTTTTAAGAGAACTTGAGTGGTTAAGAAGGTTTAGTGCATTGCGTCACTGGGTCCATGACGTCTTAATCTTCAATACCGGTGTTGCCTTAGCAACAACCAGTAGCATACTTATTGAACCCGGTGTCTGCCCTAAGGTTGAACTTATGGAGGGCTATTTCTTTACACCCTTTACTTTTGCTTTTCTTTTTAATTCTTCAACTCCTTCTTTCCCTTTAAATAATATCTCCTTTTTTTTTCGTATCATACCTAAGGACTTCTAATTTCTAACTATGGGAGATGTCCTTGGGTAGATCCCTCCGGCTCTGGCGGATCATAGGACGGATATTCCTATCTTAATCACCTTATAACTCCAACAGTAGCCAGGAAACCGTTTATTGAAAATCTCTCAAAGTGTTTGTGATAATCAAATATTTTGGTTTAACATTTTGAGAGTTTTGAGTACACTTTTGAAGGGCTCCCCCTGCACATGTGCTCATAAGTATTTAATAAATTTGCACATGCGAGAGGAGCAAACACTTTTGAATTGATCCACTTTCTGTGAGTAGGACCGATTCGAGACACGCTTACATCACTAGTTAGACTAGCTTGAAGTTATTACCCGGCCTGGTCAAGTCCACAGAAGGCTTCTCGAGACGGTACTTTTCTACTAAGACAAATCCTTTTCGAGACACGCTTACGTGGTTAGTTAAAGAGATGCATTGTCAGCTTTTAGGTGACAACTAGCTCTAGTAACTAACTTGATGTTATTACCCGTCGAGGATTTGTCCTTTCGATATAACTAACTTGTATTATCTCGTCAATTCCAGGGTCAGTGCTGAGTCTAGCTCGCTTATGATACAACTTTAAAGCTTTTGTATGTTTTAATCACTTTTTCATTTTCTCCCCCTCAAAAATAGCATACAAAATGGTGTTTTTGACAAACTTTGAGATTAAAATATGCCTTTTGAGTTTTACGGGGAGATTCACCACAAACATTTGATATTGAGCAAAGCATTTTGATTTTGACAAGTGCTCCCCCTCAACAAGTGATTAGGTCATATTGAGGTGAAATACTTGTCTTTTTGAGCAGAATTATGAAAAATCAGAAATGTTTGATTAATTCTACTCAAAAGTAAGAAGCCTTCGCTCCTTATATTAGGATTGAGGCACTGACGCGTACCTCAGGGTCCTTTCTTTACAAGTTCGGGTTGTGCACTGAAATGCGTGCACAAGCCATTATGAAGTATAAGTATGACAAATCAAATGAAATCCTTACAAAATCTACCATTCAGGCCTCTGAAATGTCAATACCGGGAATTTCTGTCTGCCTCCCACATAGCTCTCCAACCTACGAAACTGATCCCGTCGTCTTAATCGGTTCTCGATCCTTGATATGAATCTGCGGGCATCCCTAACCTCTGTCGAATTCCACCGTTTAGATTTCCCCAAAGCAATATCATCTACCCTGCTTTTGATGCCGTCCCTGACGAACTTAAGTGTTTCATCACAGAACTTATGAACTTCGGTGTAAGCCATGAAGCAGTTTCGACCATTGATGCTACGGTAGGTGAATCCGAACGGATGTTTGATCAGGGTGTACTGAGGCAGATGCTGAAGATCGGGAATGTCGAACATGTTAGGCTTGGTTAGATTGAGCTTCTTCTGATAGCTTTCGACTCCTAACTGAAGATCTTCAACACGTTCTCGGATAACGATTTGCCTGATGTAGATGAGGAGTGCTTAGATGAAGGCAAGTTGTATGTCTTTGGGTAAACCGCACAGTTTGCCTTGCACTTTGAGAAGGTACAGGTCTTCGATATCGTTGAGAAGCAGGCGTGGAAAGTCTGACTCGGAGATGTCGTAGAACTGTTCATCACTTCTCTTCAGTGTAATCTTGCTGAGGAAGGGGTACCCGAAATGTGTGACAGTTGAGATGAACTGAATGGAAACAATCTTCAGATCACTTGCCACTTCGCCCATAGTCTGGTTCAGTCTACTGCTACGATAGTATTGTGCCCTGGATTGTGGCCAGTGGTGAATACCGTAGAGTGCATTTCTGTCATACTCAACAAGTTTGTCGACGAATAATGCAGAAGCTTCTTCTTCAATGGCATTGTTGAGATAACGAGCAGCCGGTAGAAAGGCGAGTGAGGTAACATACTTCTTCTCAGTAGCACTGCCGAGTTTCAGAAATTCCAGATCGGTGTTGAAGAAGAACATGTAAGGAATCTTCGGTTCTTTGGGCCTTCCAATCATTGGTAGTGGTTTTGACCAGTCAGTGATGTACGGTGCTGACTTCTTGGTGACTGGGTCGACAAATGCTTCTGGATTGATCCAGTCAATATCTCTTGACATGGCTCGAGCGATGTTTTCCAGATGATATTCCAGCTCGATGGAGTTCGCAGACCGATCTCTAAGAAGATTGAATGCTTCATTCTTAATTCTGCGCAGTTCTTTCTTGTTCATCTTTTTCATCTTGAACCTGTGCTGAAGTAGTTGAGCATATTCCACTGTACGACCATCTTGTGGTTCCTGATTAGCTTCCAGTGGTGGTTGGGAATTAATCATCTTCTCGAACCACGAATACTCGGTAGTCTCATCTTTGTCTAGCCATTGTAGGACGGTTTTGGGCTTCTCGGGTTCCTTTCCCTTAGATGAGGTGTCCGGTTTCGGTTGAGGATGTTTTCCTTTCCTTTCTTTCTTCTTCTTCTGTGATGGTTCTGGAACTGGATCGGGTTGGGGAATGTCGTCACCACCAGTGTATTCAAAGTGATCGTGATCTTTGGGGGCAGAACCCGATGCTTTAGGTTGGTGTGAAGAGGTGGTAGAGGTAGGAGGAATGACCGGTATGCGAGATGAGGGTCCTTCAGCTTGTTTCTGTTTCTTAGCTTGAGAATTGGGATCCCTGTCTCCGTCATCTCTTCGTCTTTTCAACTTTTCTGCCTCTGTGCTGCATGTGTCTTTGGTCATCTTTTCTTTCAGTGCTTCCAGTACTTTAGCTTCTTCTGGTGTTAAAGTGAACTTGTTGGCGAGCTTCTCAAAGAGTTGAGCTTCCAGATCATCCAGAGAAAGTCCTGGCAGAGGAGCAGTGGACTTGTCTGCTCGAAGAGTAAATGTTGTAGATCGGATGACTTTCTTCACTGCTTGCTCAGCGAACTTGGTGAGTTCGTCTCTCATCGGTGCCAGCAGGTCTTTCAGCTCAGCCACTAAGTGTTGTGACATGTATTCCTGTGCTTGAGCTGCTAGTGCGGCTTCCAGGTTCTCTGTAACGTCTTTAGCTAGGAAAATGTCGACCTTGTCTTGTAGCTCTTTGACGTTCTCGTTCAGCTTAGAAAGCTCAGCAACCTGGGATGCAAGTGTGGCAACCTGATCTTCAAGCTTACTTTTCTTCTTCTCATGCACTTTCTTAAAAGCAGACTTGAGTAGTTTAGCGGCAGCAGAGGCTTTGGAGCTTGGTTTCTTAATTGATTTGCCTTGTGTTGATCCAGAAGCAGGAGGTGATGACTGTGTGGATTCAATGATGGTGGTGGAGACTTTGTCATCACCTTTCTTGGTTACGGGTTGTGCAGCTTCTTTTACTCTCTTTTCTGCTGCCAGTTTTTCTGCTTCATCATGCAGCCTTTGCTCCTCAGCAACCCTGGCTTCTTCTTTTAACTTTTCCTCAGCCAGTTTGGCTGCTTCATCAGCTTTCCTTTGTGCCTCTGCAAGAGTGGCAGCCTCAGCTTTAAGTCTGAGTTCCTCAGCTAGCCTAGCTTCTTCTGCTTTCTTTAACTGTTCTTCCGCTAGCTTAGCTGCCTCTTCAGCTTTTCTGCTCTCTTCCATACGGATTGTCTCTTCAAGTTTGGCTTGAGCTAACTCTTCCAGTCTGGCCTCTTCAGCTTCTTGTTTTCTTTTCAGCTCTTCTTCCTGAGCCCTTTCTCTGCTCTCCATTTCTTCCACAGACATAAGTCTAGGAGCATCTGTATCCATAGGATCTCCTTCTTCATCCTCTCCCAAAGTCATGTCGAAGTCGGTGGGAGATACTGAGGGATTGTCATAAGTCACCATCTCAGTATGGACTCTAGTTGTAGACTCAGGAATGCTGCTGGAAGTGCCAGCCTCTGTGGTGGTTTGGGTGAACTCTGGAGGTGGTGGTTGGTTAGCATTGAAGTCGTCAATTCTGTTGTGAAGGAGACCAAGGTTGAGTGCCCTCTCATTCTCTTCTTCTACTGACAGACCTTCAGACTCTTGTGCAACTTTAGCGGGTTCCTTCATCTTTTCCCTTCTCAACCTTTCTTCCTCCAGTAATTTCTGAGCCTCTGTGAATGGTTTTTGATTGAGGTGTGGGGGATAAACGGCATTATCAGCAAATTCATCGATGTTCTTATCCCAATCGATGTCTTCCACATTCTCATCTTTCTCAGGCTGGGCAAATGCTTCTCTATACTGAGGACCTTCATCAGATTCAGTCCTTTCTGAATCAGATTTCTTGGGAGAGGCAGGTGGAGTGGGAAACCACCCAGGTTCAGCAGTTGGCTTCTTTGTGGGATTTCTAACCTTGGAAGATGGCTTCTTCTTAGGTTTTGTCTTGGTAGAACTTTCAGAGCTGCCAGATTTGCTGCTTTTCTTGCCTTTCTTCATGTATGCAGGAAGTGCAGCTTCATCCAAGAATCCGACTTTCTCTTCTTCAATGGCTTGTAGGTAGTACTTGTAGTTGTTACAAGCCTTGACTTTGTCATTGAGGAGGCTATCTGGAAGTTTCTTTCCCTGTTTCCTTGTACTTGTATCCATTCTTTTGATGACCTTGAGTGTGTCCTCATTCCTGTAAGTGTGCTGGAACTCATCATTCAGTCTCTGAGGAATGTCATCATATTCATGGATAAAGCTGGCGATCAGAAGCTTGGTGAAACGGACGAAAGGAATGTTGCTTGTCTTGTGTTGTATATGCCACACAATGTCTTCCCAGATGATGCTGGCATAGTCAACCTTCTTGACATTAGCAATGGCCCAGAATAGCTTGAGATGTTGGAGCTTGGGATGTTCATGGCCTGTGTCTCTGCCAGACAGCGACTTGGCAATGATGATGTAGAGGGTTCTCCAAGGTTGTGGAAGGAACCTGATATTGACCTTGGAGTGCCTAGTAATGACTCCTTCAGATTCGTCGTACCCAATATCTCTTAGCCATTCAATCAACTCTTGTTCACTGGGAACTTGGTCATATTCTTCATTTGGTTCAAGTTCGGGAAGTCCCAGAGCACTACGGAGAATATCCTGGTCTACCGTGACTTGTCTCATGTGAAGCATGCAAGTGAATGATTCTTCCAGGAGGTCCAGATGAATTGTGTGCCAAAACTGATGAATGTAGAAGCAGGCCACAGCAGCAGATTTGGTGAGTAGAACCTTGCATGGGTGATAGATGAGTGCATCAACAGCAACAAGGCATGAAGACTCATTGCATGTCAGGTTGTTGAAGTTGACTCTGAGGTTGTTCTTTCCAATCTTCCTGGAGTAGTTTTCGGGAAATGTGTCTTCCCATGCACGAATGGGTTCAGGTTCTGGTCCGTATGGGATGTCATTAAGTTCTGCCATCTGTTTTGATCAAAAACACACAAACATGGCAAATTGTTGATGATGTTAGTCTTAGCATTCATTTAGCATGTGTTTACTTAGATTAGCATGTTTTGATCTTGATCAGTGGGGGTTTGTGTGTGTTAAAACTTTTGATTAGTGACAAACTTGAGTTCTTTTACTAGTTATAAACATGAAACAATTCAATTACAACAAAAGTTTATCATATACAACAAGTTACACAATGGAAAATTTCCAACACTTAGAAAAAATTTGGATTTTTGACAAGTTTACGCGTAAGTGGTTGTTTTACGCGTAACCTGACTTAGGCGTAAGTAAAGGAATAAGGCGTAAGTGCAAAATCTACGCGTAAGTTAGAATTTTACGCGTAAAAGTGAAACTTACGCGTAAGATCAATTTTATGCGTAAGATAGGTCTTATGCGTAAAAATTGAAGTTACGCGTAGGATTCCCCTTAGGCGTAAATTGTAACTTATGCGTAGGTAATGACTTACGCGTAAGTTCTAGACTTATGCGTAAGATCAGAACTTATGTGTAAGAACAATATTATGCGTAAACTGTGTCTTATCCAAGACACAATTTGTCCACGTGTCGAATCTTACGCGTAAGATTTCATCTTACGCGTAGGATGAACTTTTAACGCGTAAGAACGCCATATCCAGAAATTCACCTTAAGAAATTCGATTTATGAGTATCCTGAAAGTGCACAAACATAACCACTGATCAAACATCAATTCAAAACACTTATTTCATTCATATTAACGCGTAATCATGCCAAATAATACTTAACGCGTAAACATGCATGAACACTCAATCACTTCATCAAACAAAAGTGTTTCTGGGTACGATTAATCATGGGGGAAATGTTTCTGACAACCTAAGGGTCATATGGACAAAATTACAACACTTTTCATCCACATAATCTCAAGATTAAATCTGCTATAGACCTACGAACCCTAAGCCTTAGATTCTAGAGCAAATCATGTTCAAGATCAAATTAAATCATGTAAGAATGATCCTAGACATACACAAACACTAACCCCATCACTAATTGTAATCTTATAGCACAAACACAATAATCCCCAATTCGTACGTATGAACCCTAATTCGCCAATAACACAATTGGTGATTCTGGGAGTGAATGGAGTTAACAAACATGATTAATAACATAATATGAACAAATCCCACCACCAAATACAATCAAAACAACACATAATTCTGGGTTTTAATTTTACGCATAACTTCAAGAACAATTTAATCAATTGTGTTAGATTTAACCGTTGGATTGTTGTAAAATTAAAAACCTTTGTTTAGAATTATGATCAAAACATGAGCATACTTACAGATTTGACGATTGTAACACAGATCAGTCTTTTGATTGTGGATCGTAGATGATGGTAGTTGAAAAATTAAATGTGTGGTGAAAAAATTAAATGTGGTTGGTCAATAGTGTTTTGACTGTGGTGAATACATGTTTCACTAGTTGACACTTTCAGTCCCTTAACCTTAACACACATTTAAACTTAATACCTAACCATATAATACACATAACATATACGTATCGTAACTCCAAGAAATGATAAGAACAACTTGTCGTACTCCCCCTTGACCTTGGATCATTGTAAAATTAACAGGTTTTGATCAAGGAGAGTAACCCGAAATCCTTTTTGAATCAACACTTAAAAGATTTATTTATTTTAGTTAAACTATAAATGTTTTTTGGTAAAAAATGCAAGTATGAAAGATAAAATAAAAAAAATGTTACTTTTCCTCCCCCTCAACACTAATTTTAAATGATTGAAGACGTTTTTGAAAAAAATAGTGTTGAAAGAGATTTACACTTGCATTTTTTTTTTTTTTTGTTAAAAATAAAAGACCAAAAAATATTTTTGAGTTTTTCATTGGATGTTGTTTTAGAAAAAAATATTTTACAGAGATAGTTTTGATGTTTGACAATCACTTGTGTTTTAAAAACTTTTCCAGATCCTCTGGAGTCAAACATCGCATACCAATTTGGTGAACTAAACTAGCAAACCTGGATGGTGCCAAGGATTTGGTAAGTAAGTCCGCCAATTGGTATTCAGTTCCAACAAAATAAAGCTCAACTGTACCCTTTTCCACATGCTCTTTGATGAAGTGATACCGGAGATCAATGTGTTTGGATTTGCAATGATGGACAGTGTTGCAGGAGATAGCAATTGCACTCTTTGAATCACAGTAGATGGGAATCTTGTTGAATAGGTAGCCATAGTCTTTAAGTTGTGATCTCATCCAGATGACTTGAGCACAACAAGCAGACATGGCTACGTATTCAAATTCTGTTGATGACAGTGAAGTGCAGTCCTGCTTCTTAGATTGCCATGACACAAGTTTGTCTCCAAGAAATTGTAATCCACCAGATGTACTTTTGCGTGTGTCTAAGCATCCTGCATGGTCAGTATCTGAAAATGCAATTAGTTCAAAGCCAGAATCCTTCGGATACCAGATCCCCAAATTAATGGTTCCCTTTATGTATCGAAGGATTCTTTTGACCTCACTGAGGTGTTTTTCAGTTGGTCTTGACTGATAACGGGAGCACATGAAGACAGCAAAAACTATATCAGGTCTACTAGCTGTGAGATACATGAGGGACCCAATCATACTTCGGTATTTGGTAGGGTCAACTGGAGTCCCATGTAAATCAGCATCTAGTTTAGTTGTATAGCTCATTGGTGTATTAAAGGTATCACAAGACATCATTCCATACTTCTTTAAAATTTCAAGAGCATATTTGGATTGATTTACAAAAATTCCACGGGGTGATTGATGAACTTGTAGTCCTAAAAAGAACGAAAGTTCACCCATCATGGACATTTCAAAATTGTCTTTCATTAATTTTGCAAAATCATTTGAATAACTTCTTTTTGTTGAGGCAAAAATGATGTCATCGACATATATTTGAACAACAAGTAAGTCCTCCCCGTAGGTTTTTGTAAATAGTGTGGGATCCACTGATCCTTTAAAGAACTTATTGGCCAGTAAGAAAGTGGACAGTTTATCATACCACGCCCGTGGGGCCTGCTTGAGTCCGTAGAGAGCCTTTTTGAGTCGGTAGACGTGATTAGGACGCTCAGGATCAACGAAGCCTTCAGGTTGGCTGACATAAACTTCTTCACGGAGATCTCCATTCAGAAATGCTGTTTTCACATCCATTTGGAAAACCACCATATTCCTATGTGCAGCATAAGCCAAAAAGATCCGAACAGCTTCATGTCTTGCCACTGGAGCAAAGGATTCAGCAAAGTCTAGACCTTCAAGTTGAGAGTATCCTTTAGCTACCAGACGTGATTTGTTGTGGATGACTGTCCCTTCTGCATCAAGTTTATTCTTCCAGATCCATTTTAACCCGATGACAAAGACTCCGTCAGGTCTTTCAACCAATTCCCAGACTTCCAATCTTATGAATTGCTGAAATTCCTCTTGCATAGATTCAATCCAGTTGTCATAAGTCATTGCATCTTTAATGTTCTTGGGTTCTTCATGACAAACTGTGAGTGCGTAGATGCAAGTTTCTCAATCGGTGTGAAGTCGTTGTCTTGTCATAACAGGTGCATCTGGATGACCAATAATGTGAACCAGTGGATGGTCACGAGTCCATTTATGTGTGGACGGGTGTAGTTGATATGTATCTCGCATGTTGGCAGGATCCAAGTTGCGTGTTGACGACTCAGCTATATCAGGAACTGTAGTAGCTGGTGCAAACGGATTAAAGAACGCATCAGGATCATGCCCTGCGGATTATGGAACTGATAGTGTTTGTGGATCTTCAGCTGTAAGGCGGGAAGTAGAACCAGTTTGTTCTGCTGTAGATGGTGATACAACTGGAGGACCGTCTTTCTCAACACTTGTAGTAGTTTGTTGAGGTGAGTCTGGTACTTGAATGTGATCAGGTTGAGCAGCGGAATTTGGTGAGACCCCAGTAGGACGGTAGTCAATTGTGTCATCAAATAGTGGAGCAAACAAGGTTTCTAACTCTTTGCGGTTAAGTGGCAAAGGTTCAGCTGAAGATGCCGGTGAGTTGAGACGGTTAAATTCGGGTCCTAAGCTGTGTTGCTCAGAAGCCATATGGGTGAGTTCATCAAAATTAGCGTGAATGGTTTCTTGAATTTCTCGAGTACGACGATTCCAGATCCGGAAACCTTTAGAATTTTCACAATATCCAACGAACACTCCAATGTCAGCCTTTGCTTTAAGTTTACCTAAATCATCACGATCATTTTTCAGATAACAGAGTGCTCCAAAAACATGAAAGTAATCGATGTTTGGTTTCCTTTTGTGAACAATTTGATATGGTGTTTTGCGGTGACGTTTTGTGATCATACAACGGTTTTGAGTATAGCATGCAGTTGACACAGCCTCTGCCCACAAGTAATCTGGTAATTGAGCATTAATCAACATAGTTCTAGCAGCTTCCACTAACGTCCTGTTGCGTCTTTCAACAACTCCATTCTGTTCTGGGCTTCTAGGAATAGATGTTTGATGTTCAATTCCAACTTTCTCATAATAAGACCGAAGTGTCTGGTTCTTAAATTCAGTGCCATTGTCAGTTCTGACGATTCGTACTGTGTTGCGTAGCTGAACTTGAATTTTGGTGAGAAAGGTGATAATCATCGAAGGGGCACCTGATCTTTACTTCGTAAGAAATAAACCCAAGTCCATCTGGAGAAGTCATCCACAATTACTAGTATGTAGCGTTTACCGTTGATACTTTGAACACGCATTGGTCCACACAAATCCATATGTAGCAGTTGCAGTACATGATTCGTACTGTGCTCAGGTTTACTGGGAAAATGAGCACGAGTACTTTTCCCTTGTTCACAGGCTGGACATAAGTGATCTTTGGTAAAGCGGAATCTTGGAAATCCCTCAACAAGTTTGTAACGAGCAAGGTCAGTCATAGTTTTGAAATTCAAGTGTGAAAGACGTTTGTGCCATAACCAAGATTTAGTTGATTCTGCTTTGGAGAGAAGACATATCGGAGATGTTGCAATCATATCTGACATTGAAATTGTGTAAAGATTGGAGCCACGGGAGCCAGACATGAGGTCGTTTCCTTGTAAGTCACGAACAAAGCAAGTTTTCTCTCGAAATGCTACTTCTAGATCCCCATCACAGAATTGGCCAACTGAGAAAAGGTTGTGTCCAAGTCCTTCCACATAGTAAACACGGCTGATTTCGATGTTTCCACTGATAAAGTCACCATAACCCATTATCAAAGCGTAATGGTCATTCCCGAATCTGACAGTGCCAATGAACTTTGAGACAAAGTTTTTCAACAGTTTAAGATTGCCTGTCATATGTCGGGTGCATCCGCTATCAACAATCCAGAGAACGATCTGTACCACCTGCATCACAAGAAGAGGACACGGATGGAACAGAAGTAAGGGTGGAACCCAAAGAAACTGCGGGTTCCAATTGGTTAGAAGCACAGGTATTCAATAATTTAGGAATCCATTTAAAATCAGGTTTGTGCTGTAACCAACGCTGCCAATTCCAACTAGTACGTGCTTTCTTAATTGTGAAGTCACTAGTGTTTGGCTGATTCCTAGACTTGTTCTCTGTACTTATGGTGACATTCTCGTCCTTAGAGACCATAGAAGGCGGCTTTCCTAAGATAGACTTAGAGGCAGTAGTGGGCCTAAGAGGAATGCTTGTCCTATGTTTCTTATGACGATTGAGTAGAGAGTTAGCAATACATTTAGTATGATCACCACATGATACACTTTTACGACAAAACACACAAGATGCATTAATATTCAAAACATTCAAAGGTTTATCATTCGTTACATTTAGATTTGGATTACAATTTGCCAGACTAGAATCTAAATCAGATGCAACATGAGTTTTATTCAAATTCCTAAGTTGGTTTTCTACTTCTTGAGCTTCTAGTGATCCTCTCTTACGTTGCCAGAGCCTATGCTTCCTTTTACTTTTACGCTCGGGTCTGCTAACGCTATTAGTGGAGACTAGTCCTGTAGAAGTGGAGGTATCAACATTAGTGGTTTGAACAACATTTCCTTTAGTTGTTTTGTCTACTTTATACATTCCTGGTGCTATCACTGTGGTGTCTACCATTTTTCCTTTTTGAAGGAGCTTAACTTTCTCTTTTAAATCAATGATGATGTGATTTTTATCCTGTATTTCAGACTCAAGTTTCACATTGCAGTAATTAATGTCATCACGGTTTTGTTGCCATTCGGCGTTTTCAATTTTTAAATCCGCAATTTCATTCTCGTATTTGAGACACAAACTTTTGAGAGACTCATTTGTTTTGCAAAGCTGACAAGAGTTAGAAATGTTTTGACTTTGAAGTTTCAATTCCATTTTAAGACTCTGAGCTTGACACCATTCAAGCCGTTGATTGAGTTGACAAATTTCTTTTGAAAACTGTTTTGTCACATCATCATTCTTTTTCTTCAGAAAAACATTCTCATTTCTAAGTGTCTCTAATTCTACGTTCAACAAATTATTATCAACACAGAGATCATCCACAAGCATAGAAGTACCAGATTTATAGAGATCATTCATGATAACAGACAAAATATCAGCACTGAGAACTTGTTCCAAGAGTCGATCAGCATCATTTTTGAAAACTTTAGTTTGTAGCTTTTGGACCAAAATCTCATTTTCAGCAGTATCAAAAACGTTTATCATATTTTTGACCTCCTTTTGAAGTTCCTGATCCCAACGTGTAGCACATAAACGGAGGTGTTGAACAATTGGTTTCATTTGTTTTTGAAAAATATCTCTTTTTTCTCGCTCGTAAGCGGATTGAAAAGTTTCAATTTTTATTTCAGAATTTCGTTCAATTGTTTCCTCCAAAATATCGATGTCTTCCATAAAGGTTTTGAAATAATTTAAGACACGACATCTTGGTAAACGTGTAAGTTCACCGGATGATGGTAAAGGACCATTTATTTGTGCTACAGATGAGACAGGAGCCGCATTGTGAGATGAAACATATGACTCTTCAATAAACCATGATTTATCAGGTAATTCCTTTTGAGTGACAAAAGATTTTGAAAGTGGAGGAGCTTTTGAATAGTCATATGGTGTCCAATATTGAACTTGACTCATTTTAGACCGACTCTCTTCTTCAAGTTCTTCTTCCTCCTCAGTATCAAAAACAACGGCACGCACAATCGTATTATCAAAAAAATAATCCATACTGTAAATTTTTGGAATTTCTTTGAATGCCGTATGTAGAAACATTGAATTGTAAGCACCAAGTGCATATCCTGTATTGGGTTTCGGTTTTAAAGTGAATTTCTGAATTGTTGTGACTGAGTTCCCGTGTTTGTAAACAATGTGACGAAATTCTTTGAGTTGTTTCTCAAGATCAACAATATCACCGAGTAAGTTATCAATGTACTTCCTTTTCCGTATTTTATGTTCATGAAAATCCTTTTTACAACTTGACAATTCAGTTGCTGTTTTTGAAAGTTCATTTTGAAGACATTCAACTTTTGTTTTCAATTCACGCTTCTCACTTTCAAGTTTCGAAATCAACTTTCCATGTGACTCAATTAAATCTTGCATTTTACGTTGAAGATCTTGTACTTTGTTGTAAGACTCTTGAAAAGCTTTTTCAAAACTTTTAGTGTTTTTAATCTTTTCTTCTTGATTAGAAAGCTGAATTTTATAACACTCGATGTCTCTTGCAAGTGCTGCATTAGTTTCTTTTAAAACTTTGTTTTTCTCGTTGCACTTTGCAATTAGCAATTGTTGAGCATTCAGTTGTTTAGATAACATTATGAGGTCAGGGTCTGGATCAAATGATGGTTCATGTTGTTCTAACTGATCATATTTATCGTTCTCAATAGGATCATCAAATGAGACAACTGTGTCATCATCAAATATGACAACAGTGCTTATTTGTTCATCTGTTTGAGAGGATGAAGATGATGTAGATGGAACAACTTGCGCCGTATCTGATTCAGAAGCAAAAGGTGAGATTATTTCATTTATAAAGCATGCATTAAGGTCATGTACCTGAGACAAGTCGTCAGTGTCATACACTGGACCTGAATCATTGAGCTTAAGTTCCTGCATGTTGGCCATAAGCATCACAGCTGCATTAGCTTCAAGATCTTCCATGTCATCATCATTGTGTACATTTGCCATGAAGTTGTTGTCTTGTTCAGGGAAATGTCCATCCTTTTCATCTTGAAGAGCCATGAGTAATGCCTGCTTGTGAAACTTACTACCCCGAGTACGCGGTTTAGTACATGCAGTTGCAATATGACCCTGTTCATTGCAGTTATAGCACCAGACTGCATTCCCTGAGTTGGAGTTTCTAGTGACAACTGGTTCAGACCTTTGCTGAGAAGATCCTGAGTTGTTCCTGAACCCTCCATTGTTACCAAACCTCTGACCATTCCCATAGTTTCCTGAAGAGCTTCCTGAACCAGATCGACCATAGCTACGATTCTGAATTTCCACTCTTCCATCATTAACAACTGCTTGATTCCTGGTGTTTGAAGATGAATGTTGACGGTTGTTTGTTTTGTTGGAGAATTTGCTGAAAGCACGAGCAATAAGAGCAAGTCCCTGATTCAATGTATTAAAATCATCATCATCATCATCATTGGAGTTAGAGTAGTACACAGCATCATTGTTGTTTGACGGAACAAGTTGAGTAGAAGAATCGTGTGGAGATGAATCATAAGGGACCATTTGGTTCGAGTTGGAAGATTGTGGATAACTGAAGTAGTTCTGCTCTTGAACATATGCATGATTGGACATTGGTGGTGGAGCATAGTGAGATTGAGCTACGAGAGCCAAAGAATTTAGAGTTGATGTTGGTGTGTATCCTCCTCGTAGAGCTCTATCTTTTTCCACTTCAGGTTCATGGTGTTTTAGAAAATCATACAACAAACCATATGGAGCATCATGAAGATTCTTTGTCTGACGAACAAATGTCACATATTTATGCCAATCAGGGCCAAGACTACCAACATATTTTGAATTCACAGCGATCCTTGGTACAGTGATTTTGTGACGTTCCAGATCATTGACTACATTTGTGAAACGATGATAGTAGGATTCAAGTGATTCACCAGGTTCAATGGTGATGTCAGTGTATTCCATGTATAGCTTGGATTCCATATCATCTTTGTTCAATTGAGTTCCTTCCATGAGGAGATGAACGTGTTCCCACATAGCTTTGGCTGTTTTCTGAGCATCGACACTGCGATAGATCGGATTAGGTATACCTTGAAGTATATAAGCCATTGCATACTGATCAGCTTCACGATGTAGTTTCTGTTCTTCAGTAAGTGCAGTTTCTGGAAGAGGTCTTTCACCAGGAGGACGTGGAGGATCAGCATTTGGATCACCAGCTTCAAATCTTGTTGGCCACTCAAATGGTCCTTCAAGTATCACTTGTTTTAAGAGATGCCCATGAGGTTTCTTGAGTTCAAGAAATCGTAGGAAACGACTTGACCATTGCACATAATTACCAGGTGTAAGCATTGGTGGTGTTTCAAGTGATCCTGCCTCATGTCGGGATTGTTGAGTTGTAATAACTTCACACATTCTGTCAAACCAGTGAGGTTGTTTGGAGGAGAACTGAGTGTTTTGTTGTGGCACTTGATATGGTTGCTGATGAGGAATGAGTTGTTGTTGCATCATTAGGTAATGTTGTTGTGGATTGTATTGAGGAGGTTGTTGATTCATAATGTGCGGAAGGTATTGTTGTTGCTGATACTGCTGAGGTTGTTGTTGCTGAGGTGTTTGTTGTTGAACATGAGGAAAGTAATGATTAGGTGGTTGAGACATCCTAGAACACTTGTGTAGAAATGGATCTTTGTAGAAGATTGAAATGCACGTTCTTTTGAGTAAATAGCAAAATCCTTGGGGTAAGTTTAAATCTTACGCGTAACTTAATCTTACGCGTAAACTTTAAGTTATGCGTAAAGAGTAGGTTTATGCGTAAACTTCTAGTTTATGCGTAAGTTTCCTCTTTACGCGTAAGCTTATGCTTATGCGTAAGTATAGACTTATGCGTAAGGTTGAAACAACCAAACAAATCTTTCAAACTTATCCAAGCTTGAAAGATGTCCTTAGTCGAAGTATTCCACTAACTTATCCAAGCTAGGGAAGTACTGAGTCACCTTTACACGAGGAGAAGATCGTAGATGAAGCTTTACGCGTAAACTTTGGCAAGTTACGCGTAACTCAGACTTACACGTAGAATACAACTTATGCGTAGGATTTAAGGCGTAGAGAAGCACTTTACGCGTAGGATCAGGGTTTTGGCAAATATTACGCGTAAGAAAAGGGTTTAGTCCTATTTTACGCGTAAGAAAAGGGTTTTAGCCTATTTTACGCGTAAGAAAAGGGTTAAGTACAAATATTATGCGTAAACCGACCAAAAAACACTGTAGACAGCTGGAAATAGTACTTTTTCGACCACTTTACGCGTAAAACGTACTGTTCACCTCAAATAATGACTTTTTGAAGAGAAAATGCTTAAAATTAAGGTACTTTTGATCAAATAACTTCACCAATACTTAGAAAAACCTTAACTTTATGAGAAATAACTACCAAAAACTAGTTTTCCAATATCAAAGAAGCTATAAAACCTAAAAAAAACCTTAAAAATCACAACTTTATGCAACAACTAAGCTTCAAATCACTATATCAACCTTGAAACTTATCCAAGCTTCAAGATTTGAGTGAAAGAAACAAAGAAAAATGCAAAAAGATGAAGAATAAGCCTCAAATCCCCACGTTAACAAAAGAACAACACTTCAAACTTCTAGTAGGCGAATGATACCACTTGTTAGGTCACCATTTAGTAAACACAAGTATGATATAAAGAGAAATGAGATGAGAAATAGACTTGGTTGATTAAGAGATAATAAGAAAGATAAAAGTGCAAGAGTTTCCTTAAGGTAATCTAATAACCAACAATTATAATGAGTACATAAGCATGGTATTTATAGGAGGAGGACTAGGGCAACACTCCCTTCCTCCTTCCTTTCATAAAACGTGGGCTTTTAAGCCCATAGGGCTTTAACACTTAAGCCTAGTAACAAATACTAAGTAAGTAAAATGACTAAGCAACCTATTACAAAATGTAATGACCGAGACTTGACTAAATACTGAAAGTATGATCCCAACATAAGGTATCATCTTTTTACCCTCCCCTTACACTTAAGATGAACATTGTCCCCAATGTTCAAGTAAAGAATGTAAAAGTGAAAAAGTAAAGAGAATGAAATCAAGTACTCCCCTGATTCGCTCGGTATGGATTATAGGTTGGCCAGGTTAAATCTTCCTCCAAGAAAACGAACAATCAAAGCTTCCCTTCCAGAATATAAATCATCTTCTTGTCATAAATAACCTGTAAATCCTGACAACAATAGACAAGGCAACCTCGCGTAAAATCGGCGGCATCCTATATAAGTTACTAAATCCTAGAAAAAAAGTAAGATATAATGCTTGTGGAATGAAGTTTGCAGATCTCCTGGAGATTATAAAACTTAATAATTCACAAAAACCATAAGACTCCGTTAGAAAAACAAAACCGGTAAAATTTCCAGATTTTTAACTCCTGACGCCGTCAAGAGTAATACTCTGACGCCGTCAGAATGGACCTGCAGAAATTCTTATGTTAAGTTTCCGGAAAATTTCTGGAAAAACTTGGTCCTACTTCCTGGAAAATCCTGCAAAACTTCATTATGACTCAATACAAGCATTTGACTCTAACAAATACGAATATACATGTTCATTTAATATTGTGGAGAGTCATGATCGGTTTGTTTCTTAAAAACATATTTGGGGTTTCCCCTTACACTTATCTTTTGCAAAAATACCTTTAGGTTGAAGTTAAGACTAGGCCAAACAACATAATAAAGTATTTCCACATTTTTAGTTTAGAAACATGATCTACCAACAATAAAAATAAAACATGCATACGGAAGCAAATAACAATCAAACAAATAAAATCACACAAAACGTGGGTTGCCTCCCAAGAAGCGCTTATCTTTATTTACGAGTCTTGTAGCTAGACTCAAAGTCATGGGCTATCACGTGATTCGGGTGAGTTCCTCGTTGAGGACATCTTTGGGATCAAACTTAGGTTTCAACTTTCTATTGGTTTTCGTAGTATGGTAAGACCTTTCAAACTTTTCTCCATCCGGATCATACAAGGTCATTCTAATATGCCATGAGCCGTCACCTTCTTTAGGTGGTTTGTCCCACCTCTATTTACACGTATCTCCCTCTATTTTCCATTTATTCCTTTCTATGTTGATGGGCATTACGCTTAATAACTCAATCATCTTCCTAAAAACTAAGGGGTCTTCAAAGGGGTCTAGCTCCTCATCCCTAGCTATGAGTTGTTCTACCGAATATGTCTTATCAACAAAGTCCTTCTCAAGGTAGAATGGGCATTGAGGTCATATAAAGTTCCTTTCTATCCAAGTCCCATATCTAGACGGTCTCCTATTCATCTCTACCCAATACGGTGTTGGTTCATCATCACAATCATAACTATGCTTCTTAACATCATACACCGACCAAGTATCGCCTTCACCTACCGTTATCTTTGATTCCTTGTAATCTATCATGGCACTAGCGGTTGCTAAAAATCCTCTTCCTACCAATAATGGGCATGTAGTGTCACTAACCATGTCTAGGACGTGAAAATCTGCTAATATAGTTAACTTCCCTACGTGAACAACTACATCCTTAATCATTCCAACCGGGTGTGCAATACTTCCATCCGCTATTCCTATCAATACCTCCGTTTCCTCTAACTTTCCTAGCTTAAGAGCGGTGAATAAGGATAAGGGAATCAAGTTGAGGCTTGACCCTAAATTGGCTAATGTGTCGAAAGCTTCGGATCTTCCTATCTTACAAGGCAAAACAAATATACCCGGGTCATCAAGCTTTTTAGGCAACTTATTTTGAACGAAGGCGGTCCCATTTTTGCCTAGCTTACACTTCTCATATTTTTCTAGGAGGGCACTATAGTAGGGAGCACGCGCTAAGACATCAATGACGGGGCATTCTAGGTGAAGTTCTTTGAATTCATCGTCAAGGTCTTGCGTAAGAGGTGTTTCAACAATGCTTTTGACCGGTTCTATAATGGGTGTTTTATTTGATTGGTCCTTTTGGGGAACTTGGTTTTGTTTGAAACACGTGCTCGTTGATTTGACCGAGTAATATTGTGGACACGAAGTGGGTGACGAAACGGATGATATGGAATTAACGGTTAGTTTCGGATTCTTGACCATGTCACTCGGGAGTGCTCCCATTTCTCGGTCATTGAGAACTTTCAACAATGCATCAATTCTAGTGCTCATCTCGCTTTGCTTTTGTTTGAAATCGGCTTCAAACTTGGATATGCGAGCTTCTTGAGATACCATGAACTTTGACATCAATCCTTCAAGATTGTTGGTACTACCATAGTTGTTAGAAGGATTGTTGTTGAAAGTACGGTTGGATGGTGGACCGTTTGGTTGGTAACGATTAGGCGGATTGGAAGAATTGGGTTGATTTTGTTTCCACCTAAGGTTTGGGTGATTTTTCCATGAGGGGTTGTATGAATCACCGTATGTGTTTAGCTCGGGCTTGAAAGTGTACCACTTATCTCCCGCTTCGTCGGTACGCGTGGATGCGTAGTCCGCAAAAGCTGTTCCGGGGAGTTCCACACAATCACGAGTGTCATGGGGACCACTACATAATTCGCATGAAGAAGTGATTTTGTTCACTTGGCTTGAATGCTTCGGAGTTTCGTAAGATTTCATGAGAAACTTGACTTGGTCCTCAAGTTCCATGATCCTACGGTCGGGAGTGTTTGAATTGTTCGAAGGAAAAAATATTTCCTTGACCATTTTGTTCAAATCACGGTGATCATTCCAACTTTCGTTGTCATAGAGAGCAAGATCTTCTATGAGTTCCCATGATTGTTCCGCACTAAGATCACGTAGCTTACCACCGGCCGATTGGTCAATGGTTTGCCTCGTGGAGATATCGATATGGTCATAGAAGATTTGGACTTGGAGCCAAAGATCTATGCCATGATGAGGGACTTTTTGGAGTAAGTCCTTGAAACGAGTCCATGCTTCATAAAGAGATTCATTTTGACGTTGTTGAAACATCAAGATGTCATTCCTAAGCTTAGTGGTTCTCCCTGGTGGGAAAAATTGAGCAAGGAAACGAGTGGTGAGATCATCCCATGTGGTGATGGATCCCGCGGGTAAACGCTCAAGCCATTGACTAGCTTGATCCCATAGAGAGAATTGGAATAGGCGTAAACGGGTAGTCTCTCTAGTTTCAACACCTAGGTCTATGGAATCTACGATTTTGAGGAAGTCCTTAAGGTGTTGGTTTGGATCTTCGGAACGAAGTCCATGGAATGCACATCCGCTTTGCACCAACCGGATGGTGTCGGATTGCAAGGGGGTCACATTGTCTCCGGTGAGCTCAATGGTGTTTTGGTAGCCTTGGTGGCTAGGTCGGGAATACTCTCCTAAGGTTCGGGGCCTAAGGGGTTCTAATGGAGGGTTTTGTTGTGGTGGGATGATGGGTTCAAAGATGTTACCACCTTCCATGATGTCGGATGGTAAAGAGTTACGAACAAAGGCACGAAGAAATAAAATAGACTAAAGAAGACCTAAAAAAAATAAAAATAAAATCTTACTAGAAAGGTATCTAGCAAGTAGACCTAATAAAAAGAATTCCTAACCTAGACAATAACTATTCCCCGGGCTGCGGCGCCAAAAACTTGATGCGTGGGAATCGTAACAGGCTTTACCTCTCGAGGGATCTCGAGAAGCTTACAACCCCCACCAGGCAGTGTACCTGATCATTGTAGTATAGTATAGTGACAAGTACCGGGGGATTGATCGTTCAGCTTAGGAATAGTGTCGCTAGGATTAGAAAACCTAATTAATAGTTCTAAAGGTGAGGGATGATTATTTTTGTATTTTTATATTTTTATGAAAGCAAGTAAAATCTCGGGTTTTGGAAGAGTGGGCGGAATTAGTTGCTATTCAACTAACCCAAAACTAATATATAATCAAAATAAAATACTGAAAATGAAATTAAACTAAATTATACTAAGGTTGTGAGCAGTAATTGGAGAAATTGTGTTTACTTAGACTTCACTACTCCCTAGATATCTTTTACACATTAATTACTTGTTATACTTGTATGGATGACGGATTGTATTCCTTAATACTATTCGTGGGGTGGCATACATAACTCCCCAACTCTATGAGCTCTTATCTCCTGCTACACCATGACCCAGCACAACTATAGGGATTGTAAACAGTGGCTCATGCATTAAATACAACCAATAAAGACCTAGTACGCCTCGGTTCATGTTTCTTAAGACGTTCAAGCATGTTACCATTTGGAGATCTGCCAGTTTTCTTAAGCCTAACATATAAAATCATTCATCCAAGACAAGAATAGACAAGTAATCAACACATAATCAACATCTAGGTTTCATTAGATCTAAGCAAACACAAAAGAGATCTAGCCTAGCATAATGGAATTGAGACAAGAACAAGATATAAACAACCAACACATAGACATATTGATTGAATTGGAAGAACACTTATCTCAATTACAATGCAAGGTATCAAGGGTTTGGAACCCTTGAAAAACGTGTAAAAGATACACCAAATTCGTCTTTAGGGTTTCACCAAAACTTCTCTCCTTTTAATGAAAAAACTAGAAAACTATATATAGGAAAACTAGGCTGACGGCGTCAAGACAACCATGTGACGCCGTCACCTCGCCGCCAAATACTTCCTCGAACGGCCTTGATCTACTTATGACGGCCTATGTGACGCCGTCACCAACCACGGTATTTTATTCTTGCTACTTTGACGCCGTCAGGATGACTTTTGACGCCGTCATCAACTACGGTGTTTTATTCTTGATGTCTGACGTCGTCAGGGTGTAACTCTTGACGCCGTCACCTAGTGTCTTCAGCATGGAAATTTGGTACTTTGCCGTTTTCTTCACTTTTATGCTCCAAAAACGTCCAAAATGGCTTCTTTTCCAGAATTCACTCTCCAAACACCTAAAATCACAAAAGGAACGATTTAGGGCAATATTTGATTAAATAAGTTCGGATTCGGGCTTAAATGACCCCCTAAAAATGGATCATTTTTCGCCTCATCAGTCCTCGAACCTTTGCTTCCCCCTCTTGGCCCTCTTGAACTTTAACGATTCAACTTGAAAATCTTTTATGTCCACTATTATAAAACTCATGATGATGAAAATAAGTGAGTTAAGTGGATAAACATAAAAGTAGAACGCCTTCGCACAAGAATGCTATGAATGAAACAAATTCCCTTCGCCGTATAACACTCATCTCCGTCCTTTCCTCATCATGTCTCAATTCCGCTTAATAACCCACCATTCCCACACACTTACATCAAATATACATACATATATATATATATATATATATATATATATATATATATATATATATATATATATATATATATATATATATATATATATATATATATACACACACACACATTCCTGAACACCTCTCAAACCCTCTATCAACTTGACGTCTTGATCATTTTATCCAAAATTGTCAAGATACATTTTAAATTGACGAAACGTTAATTAAAAATTGTCAAGTATCTCATCATCGTGCCAAAATATTCCTACGCATTTTTTATATATTATAAATCTATTATATATGTATAAATATGTTAATGTCAGAATCAAAACCGCGAAAATTGAAAACTTGGCAGGCGGCCCCCTTAATGATTAAAGGGACCGACTTGTTATCGGGGGCGGTCCCCTTAATGATTAAGGGGACCAACCATCTGATGCTTCCAAATTCGTTTTCCTCTTAAATTTTTTTGCCAAACTCTCCATTTCTTCAAACATTCCCTCTCCCTTACTGCTGTGAACGAACCTCAACGCCCAAAACTACCAAAATCCTTCACCAAATCACCAATCCGGGCTTGTTTGGCAAGGGGCAAACGCTATCTACACATATAACATCTCTTGTAAGTTTTCCAACATACATTTCGTCTAATTTCATTCAATTTTGTGTCTAATCAAAATTAGGTATTTTATTAAAATTTGTCCAAATCCGAATTTTGTTAAAATTAAGTATAGGATTTACATAACTAAATGCTTCCCTTAGGATTAGAATGTAAAATTGCCACTTAAACTAAGTCATAACACATTATGTTGTCGAAAATTCTAATCACTCATAAACCCTTGCTAAAATTGTTTTTCAAAAAGCACATTGTTGATACACTTCTTAAAAACTAGTTAAAATTCACTACATTGTAGTGATAAAATGTTTTAAACATCAAAAACATATTTTTCGAATCATTGTAAAAAATTTTATAAAAACAACATGGGCGTTTGGTTCATGTACAAAGAGCACTTGAACGAGTTAATTTAAATCTTGCAACTACTTTGTTAAACTTATTAGCACATTACTAGTCTACGGAAGTCATCAAGATATATAATTAATATATATATTGATGTGTAGGTCAATGTTTGTCTCGTTAAGGGAGCGTTTAGTTTAACTAAAAAAGGATATTTTTAAAACCAAAATTCAAGTTTTCACTTTCTCAACAAGTTTACTATTAGTCAAACTCATAAGAAATATCAAGATATATAATCTAATATATATCTAGCTATATTTCAAAATGGCTTATGATGTCTAAAGAGACGTTTGGATAGTCTTGGTATTATATCGAACTAATTCCACAACTACATCTTGACATCATAGGATACATTTTAAGCGAGTTAAGAATTAAAATCAAGGAATATTATGAAACTACTTCCTAGGATATATTTTTAGGTCGAAGTAGGTTTCTGTTCTACATGTAGTGCATATATTTATATAACATATGCATGTTAATTGTTTTTGTCTTAATTTTATTTTTGTTGTTATATTGTTTAGGTGAAAATGCCTAAAACCACGGTTGGTGATGTTTCAAAAACAAAGCAATACATTCCTATAGTCTCCGCCACTCCCGGCATGTCTCCCGCCATTGCATGTTTCTATCGTCCCATTGAAAATAGAAACATTCATGAGGGTAGAATTGTCGATCCATCTTTTTATCAATCTGAGCAAATCGAACGAATGTTCACCAATGTTCGTCTCGATTGTCTTTTCAAAATCAACGAACCAATCATTGCTCGTTTTGTCCTCGACTTCTATAGACAAGTTACGGTGCAAACCGATCCCTATGGCCATCTTCTTATCTCTTTCATGATTCAGAACCAATTCATCAATCTTACTCTTGCTCAGTTTGGACAAATCCTCAGAATCCCATACAACGGCTAAGCCGTCTATTCAAATGAATGGGATCTTTCAACTCTTGAACGAAATCGACCTCAAGATGGTCCATACTATTATGAGATTCCAAGTCCTAAAGACATTCGTCGACTACTTGAGCTAGAACGTCGTACGACTAGTCGAAAAATCAAGTCGAGAAATTTTGATATTCATGCTAATCAAATCCTTCTCAAAGAGCTAAGCCCCAACATGAAAAATTAGGAAGAACTCATTCGCGAGAATGCGTTTGGTACCGGCGGTCACCGTGATCATCTCATGGCTAGCATTGCCTACATGTTGTATTGTGTAGTTGCTGAAGAAAACTACAATTTGGCTTATCTCTTTGTCAATCGAATCATGACTGCCAAAACCACTCCAAATGCCAACCTTCCTTATGGTATGTTCCTCACTCGACTTTATCGTCATGTCATGGAACACTACCCATATCTTAGGAGTGATATCTATGAGTTTGTTCATCCCACTTTGAATCAACTTACTCTCGTTCGTACTTGCCGATCTCGAAGTGATAAAGGAAAATCTCGTGGCCCTTTATTCTCTGCACCTCGTGGTTCGACATCTCATCGAGGAGATGATGATGTTGAGGAGCAAGACACCTCGCGTGTTAGTACCCCATCTCCCACGACCTTTGATGATGATCTTCCCGATCTTGATTATACAGAATATCAAATTCCTCTTCCTCACCAACGTACCGATGAACTTCTTTTCGAACATCAAACATCACTAATGAACAGGACTCAACAAATGCATCAAGAAGTTTGAGGTGGATTCAAGTCAGTAGGAAAGATGTTCAGAAAGATTATGGGGAAGAAGAAATAGAATCGTCGATGTGGAACTACTTGATATTATTGATGAATTTTTAGACATTTATGTGTTATGTTATTTGTCCGATATATTCGGAAATACTTATCTTTTATCATGTTTATTGCTTGTTACTTGGATGATGTTAAGTTATTAACTATTATTGTGCTAGGATCTTGTTTATTCTTAATGTTATTAGTGTACTTTCTTTATATTAAATTTACAATATATTAGTTTGCATGCATGCTTGATTATTATTCTTATATGCTTATATTTCATCATTCTAAGAGTGTATGTTCCAAATAGAGCTTGCTGAAAATACATACTTGAAAACCAACCCATTTCTAAAAATTTTTGATTTCTGGTCGCCTAAGAAAACACCAGATGGGCGGCCCCCTTAATTCTCTTAGGCGGTCCCCTTAATTATTAAGGGGGCCGACCTACAATTAAGGGGACCGGCCATCTGGAACTGAGTTTTACTGTTTTCTTTTGCATCTTGTGACCTCTTTCTCTAGTATCAGCTACCATTTCTCCTTATAACCGAACTGATATTGGAATCTCCTTAAACCACTTCAAAAACTTACCTAAACCAGCCATGTTGTCATATTATAAATTCCCTCCAAATGAAAACTCTTCACCTCATCATTTTTCACCTCTATCAACCTAATCCACCATGTCATCACCAAGCACCTCTATATCTAAGGCCTCAAAGAAACAAAAGATTGTTATCATACCTCCAAAACAACTCTTCATTGATTTAACTAATGAAGACAACGCCACTCCATCACCTCTACCTAAATGTTCATCTCCTAGTGCACCAAATGCACCATCTAAAACACCCTCCACTCGTGGAACATCCTCTTCCTCCATACCTTCAACCTCATCCATCAATGATTACATAAACTCACACTTATTATCACCACAAGCATCATCACCACATCCTACCCAAGAACCCCTCTCCATCGAACTTACCATCTCACTTTCACCAATAACACCACTTGATGCTTATGTCTCATCCCCACCAATCACACCACCATTCCTTGTTAATCCCGTACCTTGGAGATTACTTGAAGCTCATGGTGATACTTGCCTTTGTTGCATCAACAACCAAACCATCATCTTTGGTCTTAGAGATGAAATTCAATACATGTTTTCATATATTGAACACTTGCTTACCAACCCACCACCACCTTCACCATCATCACCTATTGTTCCACCTCCACCATCTTCACCCATTTCTCCACCATCACCTTCATACTCTCCAAATTAAGCATATGCTATGCTTAATAAATAAAGACCTCACAACCCTTTTGTTTGCAAGCTCTATAAAGATCATGTATTCTTTGCATGATGAAGTACTATTCTTGGTGTAGTATTTCCTAGTTGTTGTCCTAGTTGTAATGTTTCTTGATGATCTATGTATTGTTGTGTATTTTTACACAACTTTTGCTTTTAATGAATGCTTTTATTTCATGATGATTGATTATTTTTTTCTTTTCAATATATATATAAATATATATATATATATATATATATATATATATATATATATATATATATATATATATATATATATATATATATATATATACTTGTGCTTCAAATATTTTTTTTACCAAGCATTCCATAGCTCGTTTCCTTGGTGCCTCCGAACGAGGGGGAGCACACATCAAAGGGGAGCTCTCATCCCATCAATATTTCATAATTGAAACTTGTCAGCATAACCTTTTTGATTCTACAAAAAGGGGGAGAAGTAAATATAAACTCACTAATTTACTTGCCTAAAAACTAATTTTTGATTTACTGAGTTTAAGTTTTGTAATAATCAAAAAGGGGGAGATTGTTGATATAAATAATGCTTAAAAACGTTATTAATATTTTTCAATAACTCTACCTTTTGATAATCACAAAATGTAAACTAAACTAAATAAAAAATTATGATGTAAACAAGCATTTAGTGGTAAATTTTTATTTCTACAACTAAATCACTTAAGGTATGTATAAACAAAGTGTCTAATGCATTACATGATCAAAGGAACATTTTCTTAATCACTAGATTTTTGTAAAATATCATAAAACATCTTATATCTTTAATATAACATTTTTGAAATTAAAAGAATATGTTTAATTCATAATAAATATATGAATTCAAATTTTCAACTAAAAATGGCAAAAATAATCCAGAAAAATCTTCCCCATAAAAGTACAAAAATGTCCAACGTTCTGGAGGGGGCGGCCCCCTTAATTCACTAGGCGTCCCCCTTAATCATTAAGGGGACCGACCCCTAATTAAGGGGTCCGACCACGCTCCAGAATAGTAATTTTGTGCCTATAAATACTGGTTCATTCCCATAGATTTTCCTCACATTTTTGCACTAAAAACTTTTTGATCTCAATCTCTATTTCTATTCTAAAATCCTTTGATCATACATTCATAAGTCTTTGTTTCCAAGTGATCCAAAGATTCATCCACGCAAGCGCAAAAAGAAGAACACTCCTTCAACATCTATACAAAGTAGTAGTGTTGTGATTTGTTAGTATCATCTTGTAGTAGTGCTAGATTATTTGTAAAGTGTTGTGTGATTAAGTTAGTTGTAGATATTAATTGTGTTGGAAAGAAGTATTGTAGAAGTTATGAATAAGTTGTGCAAAGAAGAGGGTGTGAAGAAGACGTAAAGAAGTTGTGAAGCTATCGTGAAGAAGTTGTGAAGTTGTGAAAAAGTCGTGAGATTAGTTCTAGCTAGGATTAGAACTCGACATTTAGCTTAGTGTAGTTAATCGGTGTAAGGCAAGGTGTGTAAGGTTTCTCCGCCAAAAGGAGTTTGTTGACATAGTGAAGAAAACTCTCGAGTGTGGTACTCAGGGAGTGGAGTAGGGCAAGGAAGGTGTCCTTGTAGCCGAACCACTATAAATTCACGTGTTGTGGTTTGATCTTTTCATCTCTATCTTTCATTTCATTTCATTACATTACTTACATTATTAGATTATACTTGTTTATATTTGCTCATATTTGTTAACAATTAAATTCATATAAGAGCGAACCAAAGTTTTAATAAGCAACAAAAGTTTTTCACAAATAAACACAAAAAGAACGTAAAACTATTCAACCCCCCTTCTAGTTTTCCATAGTGGTTGTATTATATACGTAACAAGCATGTGCTAGTCACATGATCGAGTCAAACTCAGTGCAGGGTACTAAATGGACCTGTTTGTCAAGTTTGGGGGTAGTATAATATACCTTTAAAAGTTTAGGGTACTAAAAGATCCAGTTGACCAAGTTTAAGGTAGTAAAATACATTTTGGCCAATATATAACTTCTAATTATAAGCAATGTTGACAGATTTTATAGTAGCATACTTATGTAAGTCAGACTAATTCTATAGGAAGTGAAGAAACATGTGTTTCCTACATACCTTACTCAAGAGAACATTTTTAAGGAGACGCCACGTATGGTTTTCACAAGAGAACATGAGAAGTTGGTGAAGGATGGAGAAAGCTGGATGAAAACCACAGCTGAATCATGCAGCATCACCGCCGAACTAATTATGACAATAGTATTTGCAGCAGCAATTACTGTACCTGGCGGAAGCAATCAAGATACAGGCATGCCTATGTTTACAAAAGACACTGCCTTCATTATCTTTGCTGTATTAGATGCGATCTCACTATTTGCATCTAGTACAACATTACTAGTATTCTTATCCATCTTGACTGCATGTTTTTCTGAAAAATACTTCTTAGTAAGTTTTCCTAGAAGATTCCTTATTGGTATGTTGTAGGGATCTATACCTTGATAGATCACGAGCCAATAGATCGTTAGTCAACTAATGTAATCACTAGCTAGACTAAGTTAGATAATCTCTGTGAGCTTGTAATTATGCGGAATATAAAAAACAAACTTATACTAAACTTGATCCTCTATGGATCAATAAACTAATAATATTAATGAAGCTTCGTACTAGAAACTTGTACATATTACAATGACCTAGGGTTCCTTATATACTAGTGGAAACCCTAACCTTTCTTACAAGAAACGAATAATGAAAAACTAATAAAAGATATTCTACATATCTTGTCCTAAAATACATAAGTTATATCCACGATTAAACTCTATCCGTAGGATCTCTAGATGTCCGCAGGAACCAGTCATCAGCAGAAAGTCACTAAGCCTTCCGCAGGAACCTGTCAGCAGTATCAATCAGTAGTATCTTCAATAATTCCTTACAATCCTCCCCTAATCTTGAATTTGACATAGTTAAGTTCAAGATTTCTTGATAGATCGCCAATAACACAAACCAGAGAATTGAGAAAACTTATCAGCAGCAAAGAATCTTCATAAGTAGAATCTCTATGATCAGCAACCAATTGAAAAGCACCATTCTTTGCAGCAACACAAGACTAAATGTACATCAAAACATATAAGTTTCATACTATTCTCGTCACATCCAGGTGTGTTAACTCCTGTGAGAGGTGAATCATTGAAAATAATGGATTTGATGTCTCTTTACCGATAGCCATCACTACTGGAGTAGCCAAGTGTTCAAAGGTACGCTGATAACCACATGATTTTTAGCAAATCATCAGCTATAAATGGATTTGAGATGTCTTTACCTGTAGCCGTTTGCTCAGGACTAGTCAATTATTGATGAATAATCATCTTGGTCAATTGAATACCAAATATGGTTTTCGACTACCTTTACCACAAGCCATATACATATGGGCTAGCCAATTATTTGGAATCCATAAAGGAAAAATCCATGGTGAATTGACAACCATTTCAACTACTCAACAATGAAGCATGGGTGAGTTGAAAACCCTATGATTTTGAGCAAACCATTACAGCTATCAACAGATTTGATGAGTCTTTACCAAAGCTGTACCCTTTGGACTAGCCAACTTTTTGATGGAATAGTCAACATCAGGTAAGTTGATGACCACAAAGAGTGTGATAAGAATCAACACCAAACAAGTATACAACATACACAAAACTATACAAATATGCTAGTTTTTTTTTATTTTTTTTTTATTTTTTTTTAATACTAAACTAAGAAGCAGAAAATAAAAAAATATATATATACAACACAATACAATACCAAGATCAACTCATTGCAGATATGAATCCATTTGAATGCCATGCTTGGTTGCTAGTTCCTTCTTAGTCAAGATACTTCTTCTTATGAACCTTACCAATTGTTCAGCATGATGAAGATCATTTTCAGTCATATCCAATGGAACTGATAATTTTGTCTCCAGCATGAGATGCATTACTTCCTTTGTGATTGGGTAAAGAACATCAGCCCAGCAATACATGGTCTTACCAGTGGTTGTAACAATCATATGAACATTAGGAAGTGGAAAGAACTTCCAATATTCAACCACCCATGTCTTTTGACCTTTCCATACTTGAAACCTTACACCAGAATCACCTTTATAAGAATCACACAAAATCTGCAAATCACCCATCAAATACAGTCCAATGTCATCAGGGGAATGAGTTTGATAGTACTTGGTAACCCAATCATAAAGTGAGAGAAGATCTTGGTTGTCCACCATATGTAAGATCTGACTCAGAAACAAGAATGTCTTAGTAGTTCCATCTTGTCTAGTTATGACATTCACTTTTCCTTGACCAAGCTCAGAATCAACCAGTTCCCACTTCACAATTTTCTCCCATACAACAGGGTCTTGACCATCATTAGAAGCATAATCAAAGAAAGTAGTACTATCCTCTAAAGGAATATCTTTTGGAGCTTTCCTCTTGATAGCTTTAGTCTTTCTCCTAGTGCCAGTATTAACAGGAATAGAAGGACCATCACCAGGTTCTTCTATAGGCACTGGTTTGGAAGTATCAGCAGGAACATCTGCAGAATCATCATCATCAGGTACTTCAATTGGAGTATCTTCTGAAGCATCATTGGTAACATCATGTGGAGCTTCAGGGGTATCAAGATGAGATTTAGCAGTATCATGATGAGAAGAAGCAGGAATATCATCCATCTGAACATCAGGAGTATCATCCTTCTGAGTCAGAACTGAAGGATGTAGCACATTCTCCTGACCACCATGAAAAGACCCAATAGATTCAGTAGGTTGAGTAGCAGTATCATGAATCTTAGCTTTCTTAGCTTGAGGCTCATCCAATAATCTTCCTCTGAACTCCAAAACATCTTGAACATTTATACCAGAGGATTGAAGATTAGAAATGATCTTGTCATAGTAGAAGGTGAGCTGCTTATCTGAAAATCCCCAAACATTCTTCTGAGTCCAGCCTGACCCAAACATAGAACATCCCTGATTCTTCACAAAGTTCCTCATATATTTCTTTATTTCATTCTTTGTCCAAGGTCTTTCCCTGAGATACTTAGCTTTAATCTCTGCCTCTTGTTGTCTCTTCAATCTTCCCCTTTCAGCCATTATTTGAACAAAAGCAGGATTATCAATTCCAAGCTCAGATTCACTCAAATTAGGCTTGGAAGCAGCTTGTTCAGCCAAATTCTCCCATTGTTCAGCATTAAGATTCTTAGCTATTTCATCAAGCTCCTTCTTTCTTTCAGCAGGCAAGGTGGTAGTAAATTGAGGTCCCATCTTATCCAAATCATCTTGAACTTTTCTAGCCAATGCTTCTGAGGCTTTCAAATCCAATTGAACTTTAGTAACTGCAGCATCCTCTTTAGCTTGCAAATGTGCAGCAACATTCTCACTAAGTTTTTCATAAGCAAGTTCCTCCTTGGATTTGACTCTAGAAGGAATGTCTTGATCAATCAATATAGACTTTCCTTTATCTTGCTTCTCAGAAGGAACAAAATTTTTATCAAGAGAAGCAGGAGAGAGATCAGCTTGGATATCTACTGATGGACCATGAGTTCCCACTGCTGGCAAAGTAGTAGGAAAGGATTCCTTTTTAGAAACATCAGCAGAAGTCTTCTTGGTAGGAGCATCAGCAGACTTCTTATCAGCAGAATGCTTCCTTCTGACATAATGAGCAACACCAGCAGACTTCTTATCTCTGGAATCCTTTGGGACATTGGCATCAGTAGAATGAGAAACATCAGCAGTTGGAGCAACAGATGGTTCAGGCCGAATGTCAGCATTCTTCTGAACACTTTCCAAAGTGGTAGCAGCAAGAAGTTCAAGGCCTTGTAAGTCAATGTTGTCAGATGCTTTAGTAGAGTCCTCATCTGAGTCATACACCACACCTTGTTTCTTTCTTTGCTTAAGCTTACCCTCCAACTTCTTAACTCTTCCAATTAGAGTCAGAACAACATTGCTGAGGTTCTTTTTGGTGATGTTCAGATCATTCTCCAACTTATCCACCCTAGATACATACCTGTTCAACAAAGCTGATACAGAAGTAAGAGTAACAGGACCTTCAGCTCCACCAACAGGGATATCTGTGGTGTTGGAAGCATCATTGGTCCTGTGGGTAGAATAATTTAAATTTACATCTACATCTACATGATCCTCAAAGTGAGGTCTCAAAGGACTGAGTGAAGGAAGTCTTGTAAATTGTGGTGAGTGTACATTTTGGTCAAAGCCTAAATTCTCATTGAGCTCATGCTCAGGAGAATGAAGATCCATTGGTGAATGTACAGGTGTGGGTAACCTTGGTGAGAGTGGAGGCTGAACATCAGAAGCAACTGATGCATTTGCATCAGGAGCATCTTCAATTCTTTCAGGAGAATCCTCTGGTGCTTGAGCATCAGGGGAATCCTGACCACCAGCAGATATATCAGCTGCATCTCCATCAGGGGAATTGCCCACCAGGGCATCAGCAGCTACTCCGTCAGGAGGATTGCCACCAAGCAACATGGCTGGAAGTAAGGGTCTTATTTCACCAGTAAATCTAAATTTCATTTGAGAAAACAACTTTTTAGATAAACCCTTAACAGGCAAGTGAGTGGGGTCATTGGTCTCAATGTCTAAAATGATTTGAAGAAACCTAGCAATCAATAAATATTTAAGTTTGGTATCCTTAACATTTTCAAGCATAGCATTAAAGATATACCTAGAAAAGTTGAATGTTCTTCCCTGAGAGAGACACACAATGGCAAGAGCAATGTCTGTAGAGAATTGGTCTCATCCACCAGACTTAGAACCCATGCACTGAAGTAAGGTGTGTGTCAAAAATCTCCATTTTAGACAAAACAGATTCTTGTACCATACTTTCCCATCACCAGTATAACCAGCAGCCTGAAGCCCTCAAAGTATGTCACTCTTAGGCAACTCAGTCACCCCTCCTTCATCATCCAACTGTAGTTTGGTCCTGACCAACGACTCAGTAACCACATATTCTTCCCCATCAATAACAGCAACAATCTCTGTTGGTCCATCTTCAACAGTCCTTATTTGAGCGGTTTCCCAAATTTGTACAACAAGAGACTCATAAATAACATCTGGATACTGGAGCAGAGCATAACAAATCTTGGACCTTTAAAGAAATTCCATCATGTCCACATAATCTTCATCATTCTTACCACAATCGAGAAAAGCATGTTTGTTATGATCTCCTTTGAAATATAGCTCAACCATTGATTGAGAAATAGAAATTAGGGTTGGGTGTTCTGAAAAATATTGAAATGGTTTTTGAAATTATATAGCGAGAGAGAATCAGTTAATTTGGGAGTGGGATATACACGTTTTGGTTAATAATGGAAGTTACCAAACGTGGAGTGAAACTGATATGTATTATTGGAAAGAAATATTTGACCAATAATCAACTAAGGCAAATCCCAATTAACTGAATCATCCGTAGAAACCAAATCAAACGGCTGAAAGCAAATGGTCAATCCGCAGAAAATAGTCAAACGTTGACTATGGTCAACAGAACCTTCCGCAGAATCGATCAGCAGCATCTACCCTTCAGTGGAAACCAAATATTTTTGAAAAAGATCTCTCAATTTAAAATTTCAAAGAACCCTTAATGATCTCCAAACTGCCTCACATTAATGGTAATATGACACGCGGTTGGGGGATCTTATAAATAAGGCTAATTATCCCCAAATCTCTCCACTTCAAATCAAATCCCTAATTATCATATCTCCAGTCAACAATACATCCATGGCTTCCAATCAACACATCATCAACCTTTCTTCTGACTCATCAGATACTTCTGACTCACTCACATCTCCACCACCACTGAATATGCCAACACGTCCTCGTGGTCTCATGATGCGTGGGAATCGCAACAGGCTTTACCTCTCGAGGGATCTCGAGAAGCTTACAACCCCCACCAGGTAGTGTACCTGATCGTTGTAGTATAGTATAGTGACAAGTACCGGGGGATTGATCGTTCAGCTTAGGAATAGTGTCGCTAGGATTAGAAAACCTAATTAATAGTTCTAAAGGTGAGGGATGATTATTTTTGTAATTTTATATTTTTATGAAAGCAAGTAAAATCTCGGGTTTTGGAAGAGTGGGCGGAATTAGTTGCTATTCAACTAACCCAAAACTAATATATAATCAAAATAAAATACTAAAAATGAAATTAAACTAAATTATACTAAGGTTGTAAGCAGTAATTGGAGAAATTGTGTTTACTTAGACTTCACTACTCCCTAGACATCTTTTACACGTTAATTACTTGTTATACTTGTATGGATGACGGATTGTATTCCTTAATACCATTCGTGGGGTGGCATACATAACTCCCCAACTCTATGAGCTCTTATCTCCTCCTACACCATGACCCAGCACAACTATAGGGATTGTAAACAGTGGCTCATGCATTAAATACAACCAATAAAGACCTAGTACGCCTCGGTTCATGTTTCTTAAGACGTTCAAGTATGTTACCATTTGGAGATCTGCCAGTTTTCTTAAGCCTAACATATAAAATCATTCATCCAAGACAAGAACAGACAAGTAATCAACACATAATCAACATCTAGGTTTTATTAGATCTAAGCAAACACAAAAGAGATCTAGCCTAGCATAATGAAATTGAGACAAGAACAAGATATAAACAACCAACACATAGACATATTGATTGAATTGGAAGAACACTTATCTCAATTAAAATGCAAGGTATCAAGGGTTTAGAACCCTTGAAAAACCTGTAAAAGATACACCAAATTTGTCTTTAGGGTTTCACCAAAACTTCTCCCCTTTTAATGAAAAAACTAGAAAACTATATATAGGAAAACTAGGCTGACGGCGTCAAGACAACCATGTGACGCCGTCACCTCGCCGCCAAATACTTCCTCGGACGGCCTTGATCTACTTATGACGGCCTATGTGACGCTGTCACCAACCACGGTATTTTATTCTTGCTACTTTGACGCCGTCAGGATGACTTTTGACGCCGTCATCAACTACGGTGTTTTATTCTTGATGTCTGACGCCGCCAGGGTGTAACTCTTGACGCTGTCACCTAGTGTCTTCAGCATGGAAAATTGATACTTTGTCGTTTTCTTCACTTTTATGCTCCAAAAACGTCCAAAATGGCTTCTTTTCCAGAATTCACTCTTCAAACACCTAAAATCACAAAAGGAACGATTTAGGGCAATATTTGATCAAATAAGTTCGGATTCGGGCTTAAATGACCCCCTAAAAATGGATCATTTTTCGCATCATCATATACCCTTACACTTGAGATTTGCTTGTCCTCAAGCAAATGAGCTTTTATTCTACTCAAAAGACAATTTAGGGGTCATTTAACACTAATATAAAAGTAATTACAACAAATAATCGTTCCACTAAAGACCAATAGACAAGCACGGAGGTCATACACAAGCACCTCACAAATAGTGATTAGATACTCACATCTCTCGGGTGTAATAAAGTAATATAACATTATGGAAATGGAAGATATCTCTCACTACCTGTCATAGCAAAATAGATTACCATAGGCTTGGGAAAGGATCAAACCTCCACCATATGGCGTAAGCACCTAGGATAAACTATCAAAGAGGTCTTTTTAAAGGGTTGTAACGTTAGGTATAGGGATATGAATTACACGGTTTGTTGGATAAAGGAAGTTTTACTGGTGGCGAGTTAACAATCTTGGTTAATTACATGTACAAGATGGCGTTGCTAAGCCAAGACTAGACTCGACTTAAGCTAATAAATGAAAAATAACAAAAACATAAAATGAACATAGAATGAAAACGGGATGGTAGTCCGTATGTTTTTTTCTCTTTTTCTTTTCTATTTTTTTTTTTCTTTTTCTTAATTTTTTCGATTTTTTTTTTTTTTTTTTTTTGCATACACTCTTACCCTACCATCCAAAATAATACATCATAGGGGTATGAACGTTCCCCTTACACTTGAATCTTTACATACTTTACAATCAACTATTCTAATGACTCGAATTAAGAAAATCAAAACATTTGGAGCACTTTTAAGATTAACGTACATATGGGGGTAATAATATGATGTTCTTCCCCATTACTCCATAAAATAAGTACTTACCCATGAGTCCCAATTGTCCCAAAACAATATGTACCAGGATATGACTCGACTTAGCAACCATGTAATCAATTAGAAAGCTAACTTAGGGTTTAACAAATAACAATAATGCACTAAAATGAGCGCATACACGGAAGGCTAAGGCGATTTGGTTGTACATTTAAGTGGGATGTAACAAATTCTTCCTTTAAGTAGAATGCTTAAAGTTAGAAACGAAAAGATAGGCTCGGAGGGGTGTACTAGGGGTTTCGTGTACTAAAATTGAGTACAACGCTAAGGGTGTGGGAAAAATTAGTTGACTTAACTAGCCAAGTAATATGACTTAAATGGTCAAATAATTATGATACGGGTTTAACACAAGGGTGATCCTAATGCCTCTTATAATGTAGTAAATCCTACCACACGAATGTAGTCTTACTAGCGGTCTCGGGATGCATCACTAACGCAAGTTCTAGAATCTAAATGCTACCGGTACACTCATAAGCACTAATAATGAATGCTTTTCCTATCAAATCTAAAGGTGAACCTCACATTTTTGGGTGGAAAATTTTTCTGAATATACGGTTATGTGCTAGTCATACAACCTCCTATCCATGAGACGCTTGCTATGGCTAAAGTTTCACTCCTAAATGTTGTAAAAAAATTTAAATTTGGCGCTAAAATTACACTAACAAGTATTTCTCATAGTTTTATTACACATCTACCTTTAAACAAAACAAACTCAAGCGAAAGTGCATATGTAAGGTATCATCTTTTTACCCTCCCCTTACACTTAAGATGAACATTGTCCCCAATGTTCAAGTAAATAATGTAAAAGTTAAGAAGTAAAGAGAATGAAATCAAATACTCCCCTGATTCGCTCGGTATGGATTATAGGTTGGCCAGGTTAAATCTTCCTCCAAGAAAACGAACAATCAAAGCTTCCCTTCCAGAATATAAATCATCTTCTTGTCATAAATAACTTGTAAATCCTGACAACAATAGACAAGGCAACCTCGCGTAAAATCGGCGGCATCCTATATAAGTTACTAAATCCTAGAAAACAAAGTAAGATATAATGCTTGTGGAATGAAGTTTGCAGATCTCCTGGAGATTATAAAACTTAATAATTCACAAAAACCATAAGACTCCGTTAGAAAAACAAAACCGGTAAAATTTCCAGATTTTTAACTCCTGACGCCGTCAAGAGTAATACTCTGACGCCGTCAGAATGGACCTACAGAAATTCTTATGTTAAGTTTCCGGAAAATTTCTGGAAAAACTTTGTCCTACTTCCTGGAAAATCCTGCAAAACTTCATTATGACTCAATACAAGCATTTGACTCTAACAAATACGAATATACATGTTCATTTAATATTGTGGAGAATCATGATCGGTTTGTTTCTTAAAAACATATTTGGGGTTTCCCCTTACACTTATCTTTTGCAAAAATACCTTTAGGTTGAAGTTAAGACTAGGCCAAACAACATAATAAAGTATTTCCATATTTTAATTGAGAAACATGATCATCCAACAATAAAAATAAAACATGCATACGGAAGCAAATAACAATCAAACAAATAAAATCACACAAAACATGGGTTGCCTCCCAAGAAGCGCTTTTCTTTATTTACAAGTCTTGTAGCTAGACTCAAAGTCATGGGTTACTACGTGACTTCATCATTGGTTCCACTCTCTAGGTCGTCTTCTAAACCAGTTTTGTATTCCGGACCTAGTTGCAAGCACTCTTTGTAGAAACCAAGCATCCTATTTCTAACGTACTCTACTCCTCTACGTCTATCCTCCTCATTCCTATAATAAGCCGCTTGCTTATGTTCCTTTTCGAAATTAGAGAGAAGGCGGTATTGTTCGATCTTGTAGGGCATTTGATAAGCAACCTCATCATTATCTTTCTTGAACCTAACTATCCCTAAAGTCGGATCATAACTCATCTTAGTGGCCTCAACAAATGGTTTCCCAAATATTATTTGGCTTAGGCAAGCATCTATCACCGGACGAGTGTCTTCCACTATCATAAAATCAATCTCATAGGTGAGATTCCCTATAATCACATGTACTCCCTTAACTCTTCCTGCAAAATTACTTATCCAATTTTTGCCGGGCATCATCCGAAAATTGAGTTGCTTCTTCATCACCCAATTGTAATAGGTTCTAGTCATGATGTTCGCGGGGGATCTAAGGTCGATGTAAGCTTTCCATATATGCATGTGCCCGATATTACATGAGATGTTAATGTTAGAGGGGTGTCCCATTTTGATCAGGGGGTCGCCAAAAATATATGTTTTCTCGGGACTATCGAATAAATCCTTATGGTACTCCCGTTCTTCCTCGGTTGGCAACTTATCAAAGTATTCCTCTATAGGTTCTACCTCCTCCAATTCCTCATCCTTATTAACCTCAACTTCCCTACTCTCATCCTCACTATCGGCTTCTACTCTAACTTCATCCTTGTCACTCTCCTCTATCTCCTTATCTATAGGCTTAATGGTGACAACATTGACAAAGTGGACATGTTTGGATGATGAGGGGTCCTTAATTTGGATTCCACTATTGGTGTCCCTAGTGTCCTTCCTAGGTGTGATTAATGTTTGGTTGTTGAGGGCTTTCAACAAGTTGTCAATCTTGTTGGTCATCTCCGTTTGTTGTTGGTTGAATTCATTTTCGAACCTAGCTATGCGGGCTTCTTGAGATGCCATGAATTTTGACATCAATCCTTCAAGATTGTTGGTACTACCATAGTTGTTAGAAGGATTGTTGTTGAAAGTACGGTTGGATGGTGGACCGTTTGGTTGGTAACGATTAGGCGGATTGGAAGAATTGGGTTGATTTTGTTTCCACCTAAGGTTTGGGTGATTTTTCCATGAGGGGCTGTATGAATCACCGTATGTGTTTGGCTCGGGCTTGAAAGTGTACCACTTATCTCCCGCTTCGTCGGTACGCGTGGATGTGTAGTCCGCAAAAGCTGTTCCGGGGAGTTCCACACAATCACGAGTGTCATCTCATGAGAAACTTGACTTGGTCCTCAAGTTCCATGATCCTACGGTCGGGAGTGCTTGAATTGTTCGAAGGCAAAGATATTGCCTTGACCGTTTTATTCAAATCACGGGGATTATTCCAACTTTCGTTGTCATAGAGAGCAAGATCTTCTATGAGTTCCCATGATTGTTCCGCACTAAGATCACGTAGCTTACCACCGGCCGATTAGTCAATGGTTCGCCTCGTGGAGATATCGATATGGTCATAGAAGATTTGGACTTGGAGCCAAAGATCTATGCCATGATGAGGGACTTTTTGGAGTAAGTCCTTGAAACGAGTCCATGCTTCATAAAGAGATTCATTTTGACGTTGTTGAAACATCAAGATGTCATTCCTAAGCTTAGTAGTTTCCCCGGTGGGAAAAATTGAGCAAGGAAACGAGTGGTGAGATCATCCCATGTGGTGATGGATCCCGCGGGTAAACGCTCAAGCCATTGACTAGCTTGATCCCGTAGAGAGAATTGGAATAGGCGTAAACGGGTAGTCTCTCTAGTTTCAACACCTAGGTCTATGGAATCTACGATTTTGAGGAAGTCCTTAAGGTGTTGGTTTGGATCTTCGGAACGAAGTCCATGGAATGCACATCCGCTTTGCACCAACCGGATGGTGTCGGATCGCAAGGAGGTCACATTGTCTCCGGTGAGCTCAATGGTGTTTCGGTAGCCTTGGTGGCTAGGTCGGGAATACTCTCCGAAGGTTCGGGGCCTAAGGGGTTCTAATGGTGGGTTTTGTTGTGGTGGGATAATGGGTTCAAAGATGTTATCACCTTCCATGATGTCGGATGGTAAAGAGTTACGAACAAAGGCACGAAGAAATAAGATAGACTAAAGAAGACCTAAAAAATAAAAATAAAATCTTACTAGAAAGGAATCTAGCAAGTAGACCTAATAAAAAGAATTCCTAACCTAGACAATAACTATTCCCCGGGCTGCGGCACCAAAAACTTGATGCGTGGGAGTCGCAACAGGCTTTACCTCTCGAGGGATCTCGAGAAGCTTACAACCCCCACCAGGCAGTGTACCTGATCGTTGTAGTATAGTATAGTGACAAGTACCGGGGGATTGATCGTTCAGCTTAGGAATAGTGTCGCTAGGATTAGAAAACCTAATTAATAGTTCTAAAGGTGAGGGATGATTATTTTTGTATTTTTATATTTTTATGAAAGCAAGTAAAATCTCGGGTTTTGGAAGAGTGGGCGGAATTAGTTGCTATTCAACTTACCCAAAACTAATATATAATCAAAATAAAATACTAAAAATGAAATTAAACTAAATTATACTAATGTTGTAAGTAGTAATTGGAGAAATTGTGTTTACTTAGACTTCACTACTCCCTAGACATCTTTTACACGTTAATTACTTGTTATACTTGTATGGATGACGGATTGTATTCCTTAATACCATTCGTGGGGTGGCATACATAACTCCCCAACTCTATGAGCTCTTATCTCCTCCTACACCATGACCCAGCACAACTATAGGGATTGTAAACAGTGGCTCATGCATTAAATACAACCAATAAAGACCTAGTACTCCTCGGTTCATGTTTCTTAAGACGTTCAAGCATGTTACCATTTGGAGATCTGCCAGTTTTCTTAAGCCTAACATATAAAATCATTCATCCAAGACAAGAACAGACAAGTAATCAACACATAATCAACATCTAGGTTTCATTAGATCTAAGCAAACACAAAAGAGATCTAGCCTAGCATAATGGAATTGAGACAAGAACAAGATATAAACAACCAACACATAGACATATTGATTGAATTGGAAGAACACTTATCTCAATTACAATGCAAGGTATCAAGGGTTTAGAACCCTTAAAAAACCTGTAAAAGATAAACCAAATTCGTCTTTAGGGTTTCACCAAAACTTCTCCCTTTTTAATGAAAAAACTGGAAAACTATATATAGGAAAACTAGGCTGACGGCGTCAAGACAACCATGTGACGCCGTCACCTCGCTACCAAATACTTCCTCGGACGGCCTTGATCTACTTATGACGGCCTATGTGACGCCGTCACCAACCACTGTATTTTATTCTTGCTACTTTGACGCCGTCAGGATGACTTTTGACGCCGTCATCAACTACGGTGTTTTATTCTTGATGTCTGACGCCGTCAGGGTGTAACTCTTGACGCCGTCACCTAGTGTCTTCAGCATGGAAAATTGATACTTTGCCGTTTTCTTCACTTTTATGCTCCAAAAACGTCCAATATGGCTTCTTTTCCAGAATTCACACTTCAAACACCTAAAATCACAAAAGGAACGATTTAGGGCAATATTTTATCAAATAAGTTCGGATTCGGGCTTAAATGACCCCCTAAAAACGGATCATTTTTCGCCTCATCATCTCACAAAAGAACAAGCCAAGAAGAAGAAACATGATGTCCCTGCTCCTAGTTCATCATCAGAAGATCTTCCACCATACCCTTCTAAAATCGATGATCCAGAGTACCAGAGAGAGATGGAGAGAAGACGGAATGAATTGGAGAGGGTAAACAAAGTTCCCAATCCTGATGAGTCTTTCATCTTCTTTACATCTTCTGATGAAGAGGATGATGAACTTTACACCCCTACAACCTCTAATAAGCCTCAATCCTCTCGTCCAAGAAGAAGAAAAGTAAATCCATCATTGCCAAAGATCATAAAGGTTGTGTTAGGTTTGCCCTGTCGTCAATGGAAAGGACTCTTCAACATCAACAACAAGGGCAAGAAGAAGACTGTGGAAGGCAAGGGCAAGGGCAAAGTAGAATAGGAACTTAGTTGTTAATCTTTCATTTTCACTATCTTGTATTGTACCTCTGAAGAATCAATAAAATTTGCCTTGTTAATTATTGCTTGTTTTAATTCTTCTGTTTAGCATTCCCCTGAATAAATTGAACTTGAATAGGCCATCAGCAGGAACACACTTAACAACAAGATAACTAATATCAGCAGCATGTTGGTCAAACCATTGACCTTCATCCGAAGAATCCAATTAAGTGGACAACTTGCACACTTAGTAATTGCTACTGACTCAACTACCTCCTATTTACTTACATTAACTCCTAGCAAACTCAAATCAAGTCTTTAAAAGAAGTCTTCAAGTCATAATCAACTAACCATCCCACAAATAACATATCCCAAAGTTTTTCTCACAATCAAAACATGAAGCCATCCCCCAAAGTCATTGAAATCTCATCTGATTCATCAGACTCTACCTTTGACATACCTCAAATCCAAAGATCATACTATTACTTAGGTGAAGGTCCTTCAGAGTTTTGTCCATCTCCAACCTCATCAGAAGGAACAACTGAAGCTGAGGAAATACCAACTCCTCTAGCTATGATTGTCCCTGATTTCACTCCTGTCACAGCATTCTTAACAAGTGAAATGGAAAGAGTCTGTGCAGATATGAGAAGAATCTCTGTCCCTGAAGAGCCATAGTCCTTAAGTAGAAAGAAGGGTCCATTGAAGGTGGTACTTGGTCTTGCAGCTCCCAAGCTCTGGAACAAAGACATGCAATCTAGAGGAATCCACAAGAAAATGCCAGACCCAAAGGACTTGGGTAAAGGGAAGAGGAAGATGGATTAGGTTGTTGCATAGGGATGGGGTGGTATGATGGTGGTTGGTTGTTGGTGAATGATGTATTTTGTGTTTCTTGTGATGACAGATCTTGTAATGGATGTACCAAACTTTCCACTGATGAATAATATTTTACTTTTATGTCTTTACATCTAATTCCACTGGATGTAGATCTTTGTATATCAGCAGAAACATGACCTGTAACCAGACATTCAAACAAAACATAAAAACACAAAAGAATAACCAGAATAATATACAAGATTATTGATTAGTAATGACCTAAAAAAGAAAGTTAGTAAACAGAATTCTAGAAAACATAATAATCTACATAAATACAACATGTACAATCCTCCCCTGAGGCATATGCCTCCCCTGAGGCTTATGCCTCCCCTCAAACATAGCATTCAATGGTTAAACATCCCAATGTTGACAACTAGGTGATTAGACCTAGGTCCATCAAAAGCTTTTGTTAACAAATCAGCCACATTATCATCAGTATGAATTTTAAGCACTTGAATTAGATGCTTTTCATTTGCATCTCTTATAAAATGGTGCCTAATTTCTATGTGTTTAGTTCTCTTATGAAAAACATGATTTTAACAATGGAAATAGTACTTTGATTATCAATGTAGATTTTAGTGTTCATAAAGTTAAACCCATAATCCAACATCTGATTTTGAATCCAAAGTACCTGACCACAGCAATTGGCAGCAGCAACATATTCTGCTTCAGTAGTAGAAGTAGCCACAATGGTTTGTTTCTTGCACTGCCAAGAGATGAGTCTTCTTCCAAGAAATTGACAACCTCCTGTTGTGGATTTCCTATCCAAATTAGCTCCAGCATAATCACTATCACTATAAGCTTCCAACACAAATGGTAAATCCCTTGGGTACTAAAGGCCTAGTTTGGGTTGGCCTTTTATGTACTTGAAAATTTTCTTCACAGCATTCAGGTGGGAAGTCAGTGGAGTGACTTGATGTCTTGAACAAGCACTGACAGCAAAGGTAATGTCAAGCCTAGAAGCTGTGAGATACATGAGTGATCCAATCATGGATCTATAAAGATGAACATTCACAGCCTCATCTTGCTCATTTGGATTCTTAAGCTTGGGTGGTTCATATGGAGTGGTAGCAGTCCTCAAAAGTTCAAAGTCAAACTTTTTCAAAATATCTTTAACATATTTCTCCTGATGAATAAAGATCCCTTCAGGTTGTTGATTGACTTGGAGCCCTAGGAAAAAGGTTAACTCCACCATTGCACTCATTTGAAATTCACCTTTCATCAAATCTTCAAATTCCCTGCACCATGCTTCCTTTGTGGATCCAAAGATGATGTCATCCACATAGACCTGTACTAGAATGATGTCCCTGGAGTTTTTATTAATGAAGAGGGTCTTATCAATAGCTCCTCTTCTGTAACCATGCTCCAAAAGAAATGTTGACAATCTAGCATACCATGCTCTTGGTGCTTGGTGAAGTCCATAAAGTGCCTTGACAACTTTGTAAACCTTTTTAGGATGATGGGGGGGTCTTCAAAGCCCTGTGGTTGAGTAACATATACCTCCTCTTCGATTTTGCCATAGAGAAAGGCACTCTTGACATCCATCTGATAGACCTTAAACCCCATATATGAGGCAAAGGCTAAAAATAGTCTAATGGCCTCAACCCTAGCAACAGGTGCAAAGACCTCAGTGTAGTCAATCCCTTCTTCTTGTCTGAAACCTTGTGCCACCAATCTTGCTTTATTTCTAACCACAATACCTCTGGCATCCCTCTTGCATTTTAAGATCCACTTGTTCCCAATTGCAAATTTCCCTGCAGGTAGATCAACAAGTATCCAAACATCTTGATTCTTGAATTGTTGCATCTCTTCCTGCATAGCTTCAACCCAACTAGGCTCACTCAAAGCCTGTTTAATGCTTGTGGGTTCAACTTGAGACAAGAAACAAGCAAACAAACAATGCTTCTGATCTGTGTGGTTGTCTCTCTTCTGAGTGGATACATAGGTCAAAAATGCACATTGCCCAAACTTGGTATTCTTAATAGCACTCCTCGTGAGTACCATAGCATTTGGATCACCAAGTATATTATCTTGTGGATGAATGGTGTTAATCCTTTTAGTTGCAACAGAATTAACATCAATAGAGGTATCAAGATTGGTTAAAGTAGGAGCAAAGTCTTCATCATAAGAAGCTGATTGAAAAATACCATCACTTTGCTCAACATTAGCAAGATCTGAGGGAGTTGGAAACCTGCCATAAGGTTCATCTAAACTTGTGGAAGCTTCAGTGGAAACAGGAACTGCAGCAGAAATTCCTTCAGTAGAATCTCTATCAGCAGAATCAACAGTTGCATCAGCTGATGCATCAGCAGAATTAGGTTTTCTGCTTTCTTCAACAACAGCTTGTTTTAAGAGGGCTTCAGTATCTTGAGCAAATTCAAGACCAAGTCTCTTAGCTTCCTCAGCAGCTGCATGTTCTTGCTTTTTGAGTCTAGCAAGATCTTCTGCATATGTTGAATTTTCCACATCATCAGCAGATTTGGCATCAGAGGCTTCTTTGGTAGGAGGATCTGCTAGCTGGATTGGTAGAGTTGTTACAACAATAGTAGGTTCATCACATTCTGAATCACTGTCTGAATCATCCTGTAGGGTACCTGCATTGTTAGAAGATGACACTTGTATACCTGCAGAGGGGTTAGTTTTGTGCCTAGTATAACCCAAATAATCTGTAAGATAATCAAGGTCAAAATACCATTCATGACCTTTTCCTTGAACATTAACATTCTCTTCCAGAAATTTCAGGTTAAGAGTCTCTTCTATCTTCTTTGCAGCCAAATTATAAACCCTATAAGCCTTGCTGTGAGCTGAGTAACCAACAATATATCCTTCAGCAGCTTTAGCTTCAAATTTGCCTAGGTGATCACTTGTATCCAGAATGGTCACCTAACAACTAAAAGGTTTCAAGTGTTCAATGGTAGGCTTCATCCCTGTCAATAGTTCATAGGGTGTCTTATTGTGAGGTCTAGTAATCAACACCCTATTCAATACATAACATGCAGTAACAACTGCCTCAGTCCAAAACATAGTGGGAAGTTTAGAGTCAGCAAGCATTAATCTTGCAGCCTCTATAAGGGTTCTATTCTTCCTTTCAGCAACTCCATTCTATTGTGGAGTCCTAGGAGTGCTATAATCTCTTTTAATACCCTTTAAGCCACAAAGGTCAATAAGATTGGCATTTTTGAACTCTGTCCCATTGTCACACCTAATACTTTTAATCTTCTTGTTAAGTTGATTTTCAGCTAGAGCCATAAATTCTTTGAGTGCCTGAAAGGTTTGATCTTTAGTCACTAAGAAAAATGTCCAACTGGATCTGCTGAAAGCATCAGTGATCACCAAACAGAAGTACTTATGATCAATACTCCTGATGGATGTTGGACCAAAAAGATCCATGTGAAGCAGCTGCAATGGTTCTGAGATTGTGCTCACAACAGTAATGGCCTTATGAGAAGCTTTGTGTTGCTTTCCCTTATTGCAAGCCACAAAATTATGCTAATTGGTGAAGATCTTGGAAGGAAGTCCATGAACCAGTCCATCTTTAGCAAGTTTGTTGATGACTTTAAAATTAACATGTGCCATCCTTCTATGCCATTTTGTAGATTCATCCAAGGATGCTTTAGCCACCAAGCATGTTAGATCACCTTCTGGCTTGACATCAATCAAGTCAAAGGTATAAAGATTATGGTTTCTTGGAGCCTTTAGTAATACTTGATTGTCATCAGGCATTTGGAAATCAGGTGAAAGAATGAAACAACCATCTTCAGTGAAAAGCACAGGAAGCTTTTTGTCACAGATTTGTGAGACTGAGAACAAATTGAATCCTTGAAGTTCCTTCACATAGTAGACATTCTCAAAATCCACCTTTGGAGTTCTAATAGTTCCTTTGCCAGTAATTCTTCCTACTCCACTTCCAAACCTTACTATGCCTCCATTAATAGGCACAAAGTCATGCAGCTTCTCTTCATTACCAGACATGTTTCTTAAACAGCCACTATCAACAATACCTAAGCCTTTATTAAGAAGAGGATGTTCCTACAACAAAGAAAGTTAATATACAACAACAACAACAAATAATAAGAGACTTTAGTCATGAAAGACTTGAGCCTGCCCTGTGGATCATTCTGATGAACCCAAGATGATGAGTTAGATCCACTATTGTTCCTGGATTCCCTGTAGTTAAATGGTCTTTTATATGTCCAAGAACAATCTGCTGAGGACTTTTCAGCAGAATCCCAATTACCCCTTCCCATACACATTTGGTCAGTATATTCATACCAATGATTAACACCATTGAAAGGGTGAGATCCATATCTAATTCTATTGGTATTCATATATCTATTATTAAGAACAGACCTATTGGAATAATCAGGCCAATCAGCAGGAGTGGAATACATTCTGCTGACAGGATATTTAGCCTATGGAGCTACTGAGGGTTTGGTACATGTGGTAGTCCACTTTTGTCCAGGTCTATTATTAACAACAGAAACACCCATCCTCTTTTCATGAAAATCACAATCCTTAATTAAATGCAACTTCCTACCACAAACAAAACACTTCTTTTTCTTATAAGGTTTATTAAATCCAAAAGATGTCTTAGTAAACATAGAATTATTCAAACAAACATCAGAAACAGAATTGTTTTGTAAACACTGAAAGGAATTGTTTTCAAAAGAAATAAATAACAAGTCTTCAGAAGAGGCTGTCTTAGAAAAAACTTCATCAGCAGCAACTTCAGAGTCCACAGACTTGTAAGATGACTTGTCAGAATTCTTTATTAAGGACTTGGGTGAGTCTGACTTGGTCTTGGAATCACAGCTGGCATACCTAGAGGTCTCTAAGGTCTTGTCCCTATAAGAACAAGAGACATAAGTGTTAGAATCATTACTAGATATACTTCTAGTGTCAGGGGAGTCATTGATCTTAATGCCAGTGGTTTCCTTTGAGTTTGGTAAGTCAACCTTATGGGATGTGGGCTTAGGGGTTCCTATGGTTGGGGAGTCTTCAGACTTATTTGGCAAGTCTTTAGACTTTTTGCCAAAGAGATGGTGTGAACCATCAAAGTCAGAGGTTTTGGTAGTAGGCATAAATACACCTCTGATAGGTCCTGGTACAGTATGCATCTCACCTTCCTTTAGATAGTTTATTGGGACAGAATAATTATGATTTTTCTTATCTAAATAGGGATTTGCTTCTGGACCAACATATTTTCTAAACCCTAGACCTATCTCAGATGTTACAGACTTACTACTGTAGAGTAACCTAGATAATTTATCACCTGAAACTAGCCACTCTTTATGCCTAGCTACTTCTTTATCCAATTTCTCTTGCAAGACATTTTTCTCAGACTCAATCCTAGCTTTTTCTTTTTCAGAAAATTTTAACTCATTGCTAGCACATTCTAAACCTCTACTTAAAACTCTAATCTTTTACTCATAAGCTAATTGATTCTGTTGAAACCACACCTTTTGTTGTTCTAAAGTTTTAAAAGCTTCTTTATATGTTGCAGCTTCAATAAAACAGGCATTATATTTTGGTTTCAGTTCATCATAAGCTTCTTTTAGAGATGTATAATTAGAATCACAATCACAAACACAAGTAGATACCTGAGGAGAGATTCCCATGAGACCAAAGCTATCATCACAACTAGCCATGCAGGAGATTTGAGGAGAGCTGCTTGTAGCATCTTCATGCTCATTCCAGTCCACAAATGTATCTATAGCAGTGATCAAGGCCTTTGATTCTCCAGCTTCCACTTCTTTCTTCTTGTATGCTGAATACCTGGTACTTGCTTCACCCTTCTTGGCTGTGCATTCTCTTGCAAAATGGCCAATTTCTCCACAAGCATAACACTTTACTTTCCTTCTATCAAACCTAGCTGCATCTCTTCCATCAACATTGAGCTTTTTACCAACATTTTGCTAAAATCTTCTAACTTTGAGAGAGAGCATAGCCATCTGCCACTTTAAGTCCAATTCTTCCAAAGCAAGTTCATCAATTTGCTCAATGTCTTCATAAGCTATTTGTTGCTGTTTGTCAACTTCAGCAACAAATGAATGAAGCACATCTTCCATCACATTGCTAATCTTTGGATGAGTTATTGGATTAGCACTTGAAAAAGACAAAGTGGTCATTGGAAGACTTTGGCTTGGAGTGGATGGACTTGTGTAAACCTGAGGTGTTGGAGATGGACTTGAGTAGGTATGTGGCATGTAGCTTGAGTTAGAACTAACAAATGCAGATTGTGAAGGAGTAGCTGCATATGGAGAGAATCCCTTTATGTCACCTTCCAAAGCTCTGAGTTTGTTGTACAAGTCATCAAAGCTGAGGTAGTCCAAGCCACCTTTGGTTTTCAATGATATGCTCACCTGAGACCGTGAGGAAGGCAATGCTCTCAGAAACCTGGGGTTCACCTCCTCATTGTCAGGTCTGGCTAGCAGCTGATTCAAGTGACTTAGAATCTTCTGAAACCTATCATACCCTTTGTGGAGACCTTCTTCTTCAGTTATCTTGAATTCTTGGAATTCTTGTTTCAACATACTCTTCCTCATCCTCTTTGATTCTTCATTCCCACCAAATCTGGCTTTAATGGCCCACCAGATTTCTCTTGGATCAGTCATGGAATGAAAATCTCCCATGTGGTCATCAGGGATTGCCTGCAGCAATATGGTTCTTGCTTTGTACAGCAAGAATTTCTTCAGCAGAAACAGGTTCCAAAATCGTAACTTTACCATCAGCATCTACACTTTGCTTTTTGGGACGACAGCCATTGAGTATAACATTCCAGAGGTTATAGTCAACACTTGCAATCCAGTTCTGCATCTTCATGGCCCAGATCTCATACTCATCCTTCCTAAGAAAAGGAAGTTTTGCATTGCTGTTGGAGAAGGCCACCTGTTGTAGTTGTTGAGTAAGAGAGCCTGCTTCTGAGAGAACAACATCACTGCCTGGTTTGTCTCCCATTGGTACTGAATGAATAGTTTTTGTGATTGTGTTGAGGTTACAGAGAGTATCTAGTGGCTCTGATACCACTTGTAGGGATCTATACCTTGATAGATCACGAGCCAATAGATCGTTAGTCAACTAATGTAATCACTAGCTAGACTAAGTTAGATAATCTCTGTGAGCTTGTAATTATGCGGAATATAAAAAACAAACTTATACTAAACTTGATCCTATATGGATCAATAAACTAATAATATTAATGAAACTTCGTACTAGAAACTTGTACATATTACAATGACCTAGGGTTCCTTATATACTAGTGGAAACCCTAACCTTTCTTACAAGAAACGAATAATGAAAAACTAATAAAAGATATTCTACATATCTTGTCCTAAAATACATAAGTTATATCCACGATTAAACTCTATCCGTAGGATCTCTAGATGTCCGCAGGAACCAGTCATCAGCAGAAAGTCACTAAGCCTTCCGCAGGAACCTGTCAGCAGTATCAATCAGTATTATCTTCAATAATTCCTTACATATGTGTTCCTTGTTGCTCTCTGCAATATCCATGATGGTAGCCTTCAGCTCAACTTAGTTCCTAGTCTTTTGTCAATGAAAGCTATGGATGCTTGCTCCAATTTGTGGATTATCTCTTATCCCGATTTCATTTTTTGTTGCGCTACAACTCCCGCTCATATTGGATGTTTTTTGGTCAACATCCTTACGGAAATTTGGCCCAAGGAGGAGAGGTAAGCCTGCTAGATTCAATCCAGATAATATAAGGTTGTTTTGGTAAATGAATCGAGTATAGATTTTAAATGGTGTATCCATGTGAAGTATTATGGGAAGAACAATGTTGAATTAAATACTATGTTATTAAGAATCATGTTATTTGTGTCTAAAATAGCTCATTAACGATTTAGTAATTTGATTCTATTCTAAAATGCAATTTTTGATATATATGATCCACAATAAATGAATTCTGCTCAAGTTGCATAAAACCTACTTTATGTCAAAAATAAGGCAGCGCATATGCCAGCTAAATGAGAGTTATGTACTCATTCAAAACACCGTCAGTTTTCTTATAGACAATGATGATAGCCTTTTGGTTTACTGTATGCAGCTTCCTGAGACTCGTATGCTGGCTAGGCAATCACCCTAAGTGTGTTATTGCAGTCGTATGGATTGTGTGGTTGTGCTACTGTTTATGCTAATATGAGCCTGATTATCAATAGATGTTTGAAACGATGGCATTTTGAAATAGCTAGCATACCTATCTCAATGATGATACTACTATGCACTTATATTCCTTATCTTGGCAAGGCACCCAGGGTAGCGATGATGTTTGAGGGCATACGTTCTATAATAGAGGTCTCAAAATATGACATATCATGGGAAAACATTGTCGGTTACATTTTGTATCCAGGTTACAAATGGGCATAAGAGCTAAAGAGAGACGAAAATTGAAAAGTACTCGCAAATGATTCACAATTATAGTATGCTGAAGAAGGTTACGGCGTAACTTACACTCTCCATTACGTCGTAGCAAGGAATTCAATTATGAAGACCAAAGTCAACTCAGACCAAGAACTACGGCGTAACCAGATTACCAAGCTACGCCGTAACTATTTAATGACTTAGAAGAATTCTTGTTGATGAAGGCTACGCCGTAACCATTATGAGAAGTTACAACATAGCAGTGACACCGAAAGTGGTCCTAGATCTAGAATTAAGCTACGACGTAGCCCTCTTGAAGACTGCGACTTTTGTGAAACCCTAAAAGGAGTTATGACGTAACCAACTACATCAACTACGCCATAAACGTGGCTATTGGATAAGATCGTTTTACGATTACACTAGCTACGGCGTAACCGATTCTAGAGTTACGATGTAGCAGTTACGTGCCTATAAATACAACCCTAATTTCTACATTTTAAACATCTTCTAACACCACTAAAAAGTAGAGAACGAAGGAGGGTTCTACCAAGGCATTCCACCACAGCATACAGAGTATTTCCAAGGGAGAGATCACGCCACAAACACCATAAGTTTTAGTTATCATTGTTTAATTTACATTATCGAATTATGTCTTCAGTTCTTTTGCAAAACATTGATTCGGCTATACTTTACAACATGATTGGCTAAGCACCATTGGTGCTAGCCTAGCTATGAATCTTATATTGTTATGATTATGTTTTTGTACTATTCCATAATGCTTATAGTGTGTGCATGCTTAGTTTATCGTTAGATCATCTAGTTGTGGTAGTTTTGAAGAACCGGTTGTACCCAGTGCACTAGGGAAATAGACCAAACGAACCTAGTGTAGTTGGGTTGTGAGGGAAATGGGAAAGCATACCGCAAGTGCAAGTCATTGACCTTGTGTGCAAATTGACCACAGGACCACCCTCCGGGTTGGATAAACTTAAGTAATTAGAGGTATGGCCTAAGATCTGAAAGGCCGTACCATACAAAGATAAGTCTAGCATGTAATGGCACTTAATGACTCAAACTAGTCTACCGTACGTTGGCTTACTTTCAGAGGTAGCGTCTTTTGTTCCCGGCAGGATTCTAGGGAGATAGGCTAGGGAACTAAACCAAATGAACCTAGGGATATATGTCCACCCCACTTGTTACATTCGAATAGTTTTATAGAAAACATAGTCATGGTAATATAGGATGATTAGCTAGGCTAGTACACTTTCTCCTTATTGCTCAGAACTTCATTTTATTTTATGTCATTTAATTTTCAGCATTCTTAGTTTAATTAATCATTTCAATCTTATAACCAGTTAAAACGTGACACTTAGATTTAGATAAAATCCACCTCACATAGCTCTTGGGACGACCTCAGTTTTACAATTTATTAGTCTACACGCGACCGGATACACTGTCCGTTAGTGCATTAGGGTTGACCATTAGGTAATCGAGACTATTATAAATTTAAGACCTGGTTCGTAAAACCTGCATCATATACTCAACAGAAAAGGTGTGGAAATTACTATAACGTTGTAATATCATAGTTATGACACATTGACACACCTCTGTATAGTTTTATTTGTTGTAATATAGAATGGATTTTTGTCAACCAGAAGAAATGACAGTGATTTTTTAAAGAGACATATTTTAATGTTTAAATAAGTCCAGTGATATATTGTTGTCCATGTATTGGTTTCAAACTGCGAAATATGATTACAGTTATGTATGTAGTTGGCTTTATAAGACAACTATTGAGGTTCTTAATGTTTAATTGTATCTAAGGCTGAAATGAGAAGGATATAAGCTATTACTTGAGATTTTTATGGCTGTGTATGAGCTTATTGGCTTTTTTTTTCAATAACAAATAGGCCTATAACCCGACTAATTAAGATAACCCAAACACCCCCTTTTAATGGTTAAAATTAAAATAAGTTGAAAATAGCTTTTGACATAACCTTTTATCTTAATATTAAGTCTACTAGAGTAGACTATTAGATTAGGGGGTTGAAATGTAACCTGCATTATATACTCAGCAGAAAAGGTGTGGAAATTACTATAACGTTGTAATATCAAAGCTATGACACATTGACACACCTCTGTAAAGTTTTATTTGTTGTAATATAGAATGGATTTGTGTCAACCAGAAGAAATGACAGTGATTTTTTAAAGAGACATATTTTAATGTTTAAATAAGTTTAGTGATATATTGTTGTCCATATATTGGTTTCAAACTGCTGAACATGATTACAGTTATGTATGTAGTTCACTTTATACGACAACTATTGAGGTTCTTAATGTTTAATTGTATCTAAGGCTGAAATGAGAAGGATATAAGCTATTACTTGAGATTTTTATGGCTGTGTATGAGCTTATTGGCTTTTTTTTTTAATATCAAATAGGCCTATAACCCGGCTAATTAAGATAACCCAAACACCCCCTTTTAATGGCTTAAAATTGAAATAAGTTGAAAATGGCTTTTGACATAACCTTTTATCTTAATATTAAGTCTACTTGAGTAGACTATTAGATTAGGGGGTTGAAATGTTTTTATTAGCTAAAAAGCTGATAAAAGCTGCTATGTTGCAGTAACTATAATAATTAAGGGGTGTTTGGGTATGCTTATATCGAGTGCATAATAGCTTATTGTATCCAGGAAAAGCTACTAAGCACTTTGAGGGTGTTACGCTTGGCGAAGATCATTGAAATGATTTATATTTCGAGATAATTGCTATAACTTCTAATCTATAACCACTAGCAATAACTAGATGGAACTAGAAGCAATATTTTTCTGATGTCATCTTAGTTTACGCATAATGAAAGATATGACATAAATAAACCTTCATGTAGGCCCACATTAAGGACCCATGGATGCTGCAAACAGTAAGAAAATGGTTTAATGGTGCTCATTTGCGATAAGGATGAAAAGCCAACAAATCGAACAAGAAATGTGGTCCACAAAAGAGGCCTTGAAAAGATTACCTGAGACTTCCTTACAAGGTAAAAGCACATCATATTATTTATATACACTTGGGTACTTTTCATATTTCTCAGCGCATACAAAAGATGGACAAAGTATTTATCGTGATTGGTTTGGAATTGAAATGTGATTTGTTTTATAGACTTTGTTTAACGAAAATGGAGATTGGGTTGTTTGTTGAACCGCATCAGCACCAAATTTTTGGATCAGCCCATGTGACAAATTTTCCACATTTTAAAGGCCAATTAGCCACGGTTAAAAATGTGTCAAATTATAAATTCCACACTTGCAAATGTGTGGTAAAAATGGGTGTGACCAAATTTGATACACATATAAGTGTGGAGATGCTCTTTGAATGTCCACACTTAAAAGTGTGGCAAACACACTTTGAATATCCACACTTAAAAGTGTGGAAAAATTGCAAAAAGATGCTTACAATTAAAAGTGTGGAGACATTGTTAAATATTCACACCTAAAAGTGTGGACATATTTTCTAGAAGAAGAAAAAAATAAAAAGAAATTACATATAAATACGTAGATAAGAGCCTTATGCAAAATAGAAAATAGACCAAAACTATAGCAAAGAAGCAAAGAAATGTATATTTCAATGTCTACATCCATTTGTCAAATGCTATTTATTAATAAGTCATTTAGCATGTTTTCCAGTAATGTACAAGTAAAAACCAACTAACAGTGAGTATACACATTTTTTGTTTTCTACGCTTTTTCTACCCTTGAGACAACTGTTCAAGGCTGGTGATTCTGAACTCTAGAAACATAAGGTATTTTCATACTAGATTGCCAAAAAATTTGCCACATTTTCCCCAAAGGCTCCTATTGTCTTTGGTGCTGTTGTTGTTGCTACTCCTCCTGACATAAATTTGGAATCTTATATTATAATATTTTTCAATGGAATAGATATAGATAGCATATTCATGAAAATGCCACAAGATTCTAAAAAACTAAGGTTATTTATCATCTAATGAGTACGTTAGAGCGAATGCGTTGCATCTGGATTATAAGACTAAGAGCAAGCAGTCATGACTATGACAAACAGAAAACCAATAAAACCAGTTGTTATTGATTGTACTATAGGTAGAAATAAGGCAAAAAAAGTTCAGATTTTGGAGCAGATATATCACTTGCATCAAAGGGGTGATCAGATAAGCTAAATCAGGATCCCAACCCAAATAAATCCTATACATCGATGAACCAAAGCCCTAAAGTGACCTACGTCGAATAAATCAGGGGTGTTCAGATTGAAATTAACATAGTAATTATATCATATTGCCACTCGACATGTTGGATAGGCAACTTAGTGAAGCTTGGGGGAAATAATACAGCACACACACTCCTGCTCCTTTCTAACAAGATACCCGAAATCCCCATCCCAACATCAACCCTCGATGCACAAAGTATGTTGTGAAGTTCCAAATCTCTGTTTCGACAGTACCATCACGTTAAAGTGTTATTTCTTATGCGGGTAGAAGGTTATATTTTTATCTTTCTCAATGATTTATGAGTGTAACCTTACATCAGCAAGTGTATTTTATCTTTAATGTAAAATGGTCACTAATTTTAATGTAACCTTACATCAGAACTCACTAATTTTAATGTAACCTAAACATCTTCCAATTAGCTATTTCAAAATCACGACATAATATATTAGATTTCTGAGTATTGGTACTCAAATGAGCCTTTTATAAAGATTGTACCTGTAAATTCTTGCTTCAATTGAGTAGGAAATGTCACCAAATTTAAACAGAAACAAAAATTGTTGACCTGACAGAAGCTGAAAACATGAACATATGTTAGACAGAAGCTGAAAACACCACCTCTAAATAGTTTTTGTTAAAATAACTGAAAATAACATCATTTTTATCGAGATAAAATGAGTTTACAAGGATTGTCAATAGTATCAAACATGTTCGGCAGTTGTAATGTTCAAAATTTCAGTACAAAAGTGTGAAATCTATCTAAGAAGAGATGCAATCACAAATGACAAATTGACCATGACATATATGCATTTGGACAGTTATAGCCTACATTAGTAGCAGCCTTCAAAAATATTCAGTGTACGATTCATATTTTATTGCTATATGCAGTATTCCTTTTAAGCATTTGATGTAACATGCTTTTTTAAATGGTAAGAGTATCAAATTCAATGGTCACAAATTGCAAAAATTACCAGCAACTATATGTATGCATTAAGTGGTGCATTGGTTATGACAGCAAAACTGAAAAGCACATAACATTTTCTTGCACTTTGCTAAACCTATATTGGATAAACAGAAGGGTAAAAGAAAGACTGTCTTAAACTTTCTGATCAGTTAAATCCCGTCATGCATATATCTTTAGATAGTTTTCTAAATGCAAATGTGGAAACATATATAAGAGAAATTAGAGGCTCACCCAAAGAATCCTTCGGTGGAGTCATTACCGGCATGTGCGAGGATTGCATCGCCACCAGGGTGTTCTTCTACATAAGGAGTGGCATAATATACCTATGGGAAACTAGAGTCAAATATGAGTTAATAAAATATGAAGGCCTAACAAAAACCATGCATTTCTTTGTAGGGTTTTCCTAGTCTTACATATAATGATGAATTAAAATAACCGGTTTTATAGCCTAAACCTTGTCTTTGATGATGATCCACCAATATCTCTTGTTATGCAATGAAACTTCGGCTTTTTTGTTTGCTTTTATAGTATGCATTCACAAAGAAATGAAAGGAATTAGTAATGGGCCATACGGGTCAAACATGATGACAGTTTCGCAAAATGTGATTTTATGGATACAACACAAATAGATTAATTCACGTATATAGAATGTTCTGGAGATAGTAGTGTATTTTACTCATACTTATGCATTAGTTATTAGCTACAATTAAAAACTAGTTAAAAGTGTTTTGCTGGTCAGCCTGACCCGTTTCGACTCGTTAAACAGATTGACCCACCTCAACCGAACATGTTACCCATCACCCAAGTCGCCACCTTTACTATTGATTCAAATGTGAATTACACTACATTTCTAGCACAAGCTAGCCAAGCATATTTTCTTTTCAAACCGAGGTTTTCAATTTGCTGGAGACAATATTTTGAGGTATTGTAGCCGCCCAGTAATTTAGTGAACGCATACTGTACTATGCTTAACTCCAAATAATTTGTAAGTAATAATTCTACTCCCTTTGCCAACAATCACAATTTGAACTCCAAAGCCAGGGATATCATTTTACTGGAATTAAATTTAATATCTGATAGTATATAATAAGTTGTATCGCTTTGCTAAACTCAGTTGGTAAAAACCATACATCTTTCTATTCAACAGCCGTAATACCCTATTCAATTAATACAATATTCTAACAAAAACCTTAGGCTACAGTCTGATATAGAGATATGTCCTTTCACAAACTTAAGAGAAAAGGACAACAAACTATCATCACAGTGATCCATAAAATGAACCTTTTATAAAGATTGTACGTGTAAATTCTTGCTTTAATCGAGTAGGAAATGTCGCCAAATTTAAACAGAAACAAAAATTGTAGACCTGATAGAAGCTGAAAACAGAAACATATGTTAGACAGAAGCTGAAAACAAATATGTTAGACTACCAGAAAAGTCTAAGATTTTATGAACTCGGGTGATACATGTTGAGAAATCAATCTTCACATGTATGTTTGGAACATGAATTGAAAAAGAATAAATACGGAAATTGAATATGTATTGATTTTGAATTGTATTGAATTACAACTGATTTGGAATACAAAATTCATGACCTATTTATACTAATTGAATCGGTGCCATGATGAAGGGGTATACCGATTCACTAAAAGTAAATGTTGTGTTTTTCTAATCGTTGAAACCTATCTAAACAGTTTATACCGTTACCTTTTGGACCCAGCCCAATTACATATTCGGTTTATAGACTTTACATAATATAAATATACTAATAGTATCCCTAAACTTTGCTTCTATAACATTAAGGTCCAACAATACACCATCACTGGTCATACACTGCCTCCATAATATCTTTGCCTCTCCTCATTACTAAATATTTACGCTTAGAGCCTAGGATAGGGCCCTCAATGTGGTAAGGTGGGTCTAATTTGACCAAACTGCCCAACCCACCCATATTATACCCATATTATTCATCTAGTCATAGATATTTTTGAATGACCAATAGTAACAGACATGTTTGAACAACCACTTTCACTTAGCAAGAAATGTTTTATTTAGGATTGCCTATTAAGTTTGATTTAATGCCGTTAAAAAAAGTTTTGTTATAACGCTTATTGATTTCATGAGTTAAGATAACCAGTTTACTTTTGTTTATTCATATTAGCTTATTTTCTCATATTTACTCTATTAAACAAACCTAAGTGGAAAACTAGAAGGGGGGTTGAATAGTTTTCCGTCTTTTTCGTTTTATAAAAGTTTGCTTCTAAAGAATAGATGCAAATTTCAAAAATCTTTAACACAAAAATATAGATGCTAGTTTATTCACAGTTTTCTTATGAACACTACTTATATAGAAAGTTGAGTAGAAATTATAATTATATATATCACAAATAAATATATATGTATATGTGTTTTAATATGTGTTTATCTACTTGGTTTGTTTGTATCAAATTAATGTTGTGAATGGAGCCTAGTTTGATCTTTATGTTAAATCAATATATGCACAACACAAGCAATAATAACTATATATGAAATGCTAACGAGTAAATAAATAAAGAGTGAGAGATGGAAAGATAAAACCGAGAGACAAAGGATTTATAGTGGTTCGGCTACAAGGACACCTTCCTTGCCCTACTCCACTCCCCGAGCACCGAACTCGAGAGTTTTCTTCACTAGATCAATAACCTCCCTTATGGCGGAGAAAACCGTACACATCTTAGCTTACACCAATTTAACGACACAAAGCTAAATGTCGGGTTCTAATCGTAGCTAGAACCAATCTCACAACTATGATCACAACACACCTTCTTCTACACACTTTCACACCTTCTACACTTCTTCACACCACTTGCTTCTTCACACCTTCACAACTTTGTTCTATCCACTACTTCAAGATTTATACTTCATCACAACTTCTAGGCTTCAAGGTCTTCTCAACTTAAAGGCTTCAACTTCTTTGTCTTCACAACTAATCTCTACTTCAATATACTACCACTTCTTATATCTTCTACCACTAATCCTATGCGCCTCTACTTCTTCACTTCTATTACCACTTCACACCTTCAACAAATCTAGATCCTATATCTAAATCTAGCTAACCAATATATACACTTAATACACCAAAGAATGAATAATATACAAGATGAAATGATCAAACAACTTAGATAGCAAGATGATACTAAGTTGTAATACTTCTAGTCTTGATAGATAGAAGTATTCTTCTCTTTGCACTTGAGTGGATGAAGCTTTGGATCACATGGAAACAAAGACTTGTGAATTATATGATCAAAGAATTTTTAAGATAGAATTGAAGGTTTGAATCAGAGAGATTTTTGTGCAAAAAGGTGAGAAAAATATGTGGAATGATCCAGTATTTAAAGGGCCAGAAATCACTGTACAGGAGCATGCCGGTCCCTTTAATTCATGGCCGGTCCCCTTAATTTTAAGGGGACCGCCCCTTATAATTAAGGGGGCCGCCCAGCTGTAACAGCCAGAACTTTGTCATTTAGTGGGGAAAGTTTATTTGGTTAAAAACTAACTGATTTTGGTTAAAAATTTGAATTCATATATTTAGTATGATTAAAACATTTTTCTTTATTACCAAAAGTGTTTTTCAAAAATATATAATATGTTTATATAATTAAATAAACTTTGTAATAATTAATTAAATACCCCTTTGATCTTATAATGCATTAGACACTTTGTTTATTCATACCTTAAGTGATTAGATGGTAAAAGTTAATATTTACTACTAAATACTTGTTTACGTCATGATCTTTGGTTTGATGGGTTTTCGTTTTGTGATTATCAAAATATAGTGTCACACCCCCAAAATCGGGTCCAGCGGAAGCATACAGGTAGCTGGGGTGTAACTCAATTGGTAATACAGTACAAGTACAAAATTTGTTTTCACTTCAATCATTTAGACTAAAATTGTTTAACTAAAAGCATTGAATTTGCACTGTTTAACATTTATGCGAAAGTAAGCCCTTAAAATAGTTTAAAGCGGTCCCCATAAGAATATCAGAGTCTTCTATGACCATGCCATGCCCTGCCAAAACCTCCTGTAGAGTGCCATTGCTTAAAACCTGAAAATACATGCTAAAACGTCAGCATAAAGCTGGTGAGTTCATAGTTTTAAGTAAACAAGTATTTTCCAGAAATCAAGTATTTCCCGTAAACAAGTATTTTCCAGAAATCAAGTATTTCCTGTAAACAAGTATTTTCCAGAAATCAAGTATTTCCTGTAAACAAGTATTTTCAGTAATCAAGTATTTTCCGTAAACAAGTATTTTGCGGAAGGCAAGACAATATAACAAATACAATGTCACAGCCAAAAATAAGGTATACAGTGCCTAAAGCTCATGACCCCGAAGCTCGACGTAATCGTATGCAATCAAGCATAAAATGCCCCAAGTAAGTGTTTGCCAGACACTCGGAAGTAATCCGAATGATATGCGTCCGTTTGACAGGTTGGCGCGACCAACTCGGACGGGGTGTCATCCCAAATAGATCTATCCACAGCATTCGCGCTCACACGCATGTAATTAACGGTTCATGATAAAGGGGACTTCAGTGGCAGTAATAGGTAACTCAGGCAAAGTAACAGTTTTGTATTTATGTCCGCAAAAGCAAGAACTTGTATCCATAAGAAAGTAATCAAGGATGGAATAAGTAATTCATAATGTATTCAAGAAATCAATCAAGTATTTCAACCATCCAGTAATGTTTGAGAAAATGATTCGCGTTCAAGTAAAACAAGCATTAAATTTAAATAGTAATGAGCATGTATCTTCCCCCAAAATAGTTGTAAAACAAGTAAAAGTAGGGGTTATGAACTCACCTGGTGCGATAGCTACGATGACAAAAGTGAATACACGAAATGAGGCACGATCTCTAATCGCAACCTAATATGAATGATAGTCTAATGTAAGAAATGAAATGATGCTACACATGCAAATGCGTATGTTATCGATACCACTCATTAGTTTTGAAAATAACGTTTATCGTCGACAAATACGTTTTTGACGTCTCGTTAGGTTAATAACCACTTTTCATGTAAATATGTTGAAACGGTACTCCACGATCCTTGTTTGGTGATCTATCGGCAAATATAAGGTTTTCGTCGCAAAAATAACCTTTTATTACTTGAAAATATGCCCAAAATGGCCTCGCAAAACATGTCGCGAAATATTGTACGTTAAGGGTTAGTGATGAAACTCGGCGTTTTCGAAAACCTTGTAACAATATCTAGAAGTCGTGTCATTTAACTTTTGGCGATACGGGTCTCGATCGATGAGAAAATCGACCCTTATTGTTGTTACTTGAAAGTATTATGTTCAATACTTAGAAAATTTTATTATAGTAAAAGCTGTCAAAATATATAGTTTATCGGGTATATAGATGAGGTCGTAGTTTATTCGTTATAAGTCTATTCGACGAACGGCCAATTGATTTGAAAAGTAGGCGAGGAGTACTTGATTTTACTTAACTGCGGCTCGGACTCAAACTAATCCGATCATAAGGAAAAACAGCCGTGAAAGTGGTGTCTTGCAAAGACAGTTTTGCGGCAAAAATAATAATAGAAAAGCTGATGGAAATATATATATATCGTCGGATTTCAAACACTTGTATCTATTTCGTTATAAGCCCGTTTTCTATGTTCTTTATATCCCCGCGAAGGTAATCAAGTATACTAATATATTTTTGATAAGTCGGGATGGCTAGATCAAGTTTTAGGTCTCGAAATAGCCCATGAAAATCGTTGGACAGCAAGTACTTTTTCAGAAAAATAGTTTTCGTCGTTAATATTGAAAATAGCATATCTTTTTCGTCGTAACTCGGATTTTATCCCCGTTTTCGGCCATAGTTTCGTCTCGGAATGTATTTTCTAAATCTTTGGTCCAAAGTTACCCAAAACCCACTGATCTTTCCAGATTTTACGTTTTTGGACAGAACCTTTATATAGTTTGTAAAAAATCAATTTTTCTAGTTCAAGACTTGTTTAGAACTTACCCAAACTATCTCAAATCAACTCCACAAGTACCCAATCCTACCATACACCTTCTTAGGGTGTCATGGGGTCCTAAACATCACCAATCTTGGTGGATCTCATGAGATTGCTAATAAAAATTATAGATCTATGTTTATAAACAAAAATAAACAATAAGTGGTATGGATCATAGTATATTTGCATGTTTTTGTTACTAGATCATGAAAATATATAAAGTAGATGTTTAAAAGAGTAGGAAAGATTGTTAGTAACTTACTTGAAGATTTGAGATGATTTGGATGAAAATACTTAAAGAACCTTGGGATTTTTATTTCAAAATCCAAACAAGGTATATGTAGATGACTTGATTATAACTTGAACTTCAAAAATTTATGATTTCTTCTTGGTGTTCTCCCTTTGGTCGTGGCATGGAACAAGAGAGAAAGAGAGAAAGTTTTACTAGGTGTTGGTTAAGAAAATGTGCAAGAATGAAGTATATATTTTCCTTTTTGTTGTTTATAAATGGAAGATTTAAGATCAAGTCAAAAACACACCTTTGGTCTTTTGGTGGCTAGATGTTGGCATGTTTTAGGGGAGAAGGTGGGGAGTTTGTGGGCTAATTAATGTCCTTGTCTATTGGTTGTAAGATTTAGTTAGATTTTGAGGTGTATTAGGTGTATTAGGTGTTATCGGGTACCGAGTTAACTAAAAATAAATGTTAACGAGGTGAAATAAAATACGACGAAGTTGTAAAAGTTGTAAAATATTATTCCTGATGAGAATCGGGTGTTGAAATAATTATCGTTTTGAAATAACGCAAACCGACGGAGTTATAAGCTCCGACCGTAAAGTATAGCCATTGATTTTAAAACACCGGGTAAATTAATAATATAATTTTTATATTATTATTATGAGTATGTAAATATGTTAGGATCATAGTCGAGAGTATTGGGTATACGTTAGTAGTAAAACTGAGTGGTAACGTTAATTACAAATTAAGCATACGTAAATGAAAATAATGCATATTCGTGTAGGGCCTAAAGTACTGATGATGTTACTGATGATATATATAGACTACTCCAGTCTATATGAAATGTCATAAATGAAGGATGCATGAATTTGCAGCCAAACCACATTGGTTACGCGAATTGGAAGACCCGTAAACTCAGTTTACGATGAAATGAACGGCAATCGTGAATAGTGATTTCCCTCCGGAAATGAATAGTGTCACATGAATAGTAAAATTTCTGAACGCTTCTCGGAATCACAAACTGACTCCGAAAACGATGAATAGTAAAATGATGAATAGTGACCGGTGAATAGTGAACGGTGAATAGTAACCGTTGAATAGTAAAATTGTCGGGATTTGGAAAATGACCTGAAATTACGAGTTGTGACATTCTCACCCCCTTAAAAGGAACTTCGTCCCGAAGTTCAGTTTGTGTTGGTCTCTAGAGTGGTATTGGTTAAAAGATGATGATATAATCGTGTAAGCTACTGAGCTCTAACAAGGTTCAAGTCTGACGGCCACTAGGCCTACTCTGTCAGAATTCGTAAATGGTTCAGTGTATATTGAGTTTAACTTTATGAAGTTTTCTGAATGGTATTATGCCTTTCCTAGGCAGAACTTTCCACAAAATCATGCCACGAACTTGAAATTCTAGTGGTTTACCGCTTATCGAACTTGTAATTGATTCTTGATTTGTAGGAAATTCCAGGTTATTCCATGAATGCTTACGGGACTAGTGAGTTGGGCTTTTCCAAGTTTTGATCCGTCAATGGATGTTGGCACTTCGACCATAGAGTGCTTCGAATGGTGTAGTCTCTAAGCTCGTGTGATAACTATGGTTGCAACTGAATTTGATTTATGGCAAATGGTTAATCCAACCATTTCTAGTGTCAATCACACCCGATTTGGGCATATCACCCTATGTTTGAATCAATCTCAAATTCTGACCATTGGTCTACAAATGATAGTTGGTGTGGTTCCAAAGAAGTCTTTAATGTAATCGCTAGAAGTTTGAGGTGAATCAAATTCCTTTATTAGGAATAATTGAAATGGGTATCATGAATCTTGTTTTGAAAGACTTACAGGGTTAAATCCGTAAAAGGGTGTTGTTGAAAATAATAGATTAGGATAAGGTTGTGATCCTTCGCAGGATGTCAGGAATTGAGTCTTTCTCCACCTACGGTGCTTAGTCTCCGTTACTAAGATTTTCCCCAAGTTATAGGTCATCAACTCACAAACTCCTAAAGGTATAAGTGAGGTAATATAGTGATTGATTTTCAAAGTTTGTTTTGAGATTGTGTTTTGTTCATAAACCTTTCCTGAATAAATGAATCTACAAGTTTAAGCAAACAGCTTTTTAGGTAAAATCCTTCTTGATGTTTCAAAATTTAGTAGTTATGCAATATAGGAAAATTTTCAACATAAGGTGGATAATATGGTTTACCAAAGGTCGATGTTTGAAATTTTGTAATATTCAATAGTTTTGTAAAAGATTAGCCAAAAGGAATTTGCTTATCAAAATAAGAGCATCAGAAAAGTATTTCTTACAAGATATATGTTTTGTATAACGGTAGTTTGGAGAAAAATCCATTTTAAAGTGAAAGTATTAAGAGGATAAAATAGCCAGGTAGGTATGTCTGCACAAATGCATAGGTGTCTAACATGTTCGAATAAAGTCTATTGGTGAGGACATGTTCAATTTATAGTCTTGGTTAAAAGGTTGGATTTATCTCTATGGTGTGGCTTAGTGAGCACTCGTATCGAAACAAATCCTGTAATTCAGTCAAACCAATACTTTCTAGATGGTAGAATTTTTGGTGATCAGGCCAGTGATAGTGGTTCGAATGGTTTTGTGATATCTTGCGGTTTCTATTGAGTTTTGAATGGTCTTACTGTACCGAGGTATCCTCCTTATAGAAGGTATGGAAAGTCTTTCCTAAGGAGGTCATTGATAATATCCACTTATCAATATAGGGAGTAGTGAGGGATGAGTGACATCGGAATCTATAGTGTGTCACCTAATTCTTTGTATATATGGGGGTGGGGAAAAGAAATGATAGTGATGGTGAGAAGGGAAGAGACTGTGACAACTGCAACAAAATGAGATTGTGACAAAAGAAAATACTGTGATATGAGTGTATTGTGCATAAATATGAAAGTTTATGAAATAAAATGACTAGCTGACATGCTTCCAATCGGTGGTTTACGAAGTGATGAAAAGTATGAAGGTTCCAATAACGAGAGTATACACACACATGAATGAAACATTTGGAAATGAGTTGAGAATTCAATCCAGACATAATCTTATTATAACCATTCTCAGTGTTGCAAAATTCACTTCTGAGTCAGACATAGGTGGTCAGCCTATATCTCACTATCCCGGGTCGAATATAGATGACCAGTCTATATTCCACCGAGGTTCCATGAATTTTAAAATACTCAGCTCAGTTATACTAATACCATGTCCTTCACAAGTACCAAGACGTTCTGAAAGACAAAAGCAGGTGACCAAACTCGAGGTCAAATGATGAAACTATGCAAGGAAAAACATAACGCGGTGAAATATATGATACATGAACATGCTTATATGAAAGATAGTTATAGTAATCAACTATGATAGATGAATATAGTATACCAGATAATGAGACACAAATCTCATCACCTAAGTCAGCAACAAACTACAAATGAGGCATCATCTTGGCAGGCAGGCACGTGACGGTCATAGGGTTAAGTTTTCGTAAAAGTAGCTATAGTCTAGGTTTTAAAAACACTTAGTTCGCTATAGCCAAAGCTCTGATACCAATCTGTTACACCCCAGCTGCTTGTATGCTTCCGCTGGACCCGATTTCTGGGGGTGTGACATATAGAGATATCGAAAGATATGAATAACGTTTTTAGTCATTTATTTATATCAACAACCTAGATAAGTGATCTAAAACACCCTCAAAAATGTTTATATGTTGTATGCAACAATTTAGATTAGCAGTTCTGATAAGCAATCCCAAACACCCCCTAAAACTTTACTTTGAGTGAAAAATAGGCCGATGAGATTTACTTGACAGTCAGGGGAATAATCTTTACTTTGAGTGAACACATGATGAGTAGCAACAATCACATGGTCTAATTATACTTCCGTGTCTCAAAAACAAAAACAATGCATCAAAAGAGAGGGCATGGTTCTTGGTACATATAGGGCATGTCTTATTTACCAGGACATCAACAATCTAGCAACTTAATATATATCACAACTAAGATAACCAGAACTTGATACTTACCAAATCCTAATATCAGATGAAGCCTTTCCAATATTTAAGATTTCCAAGCTGCACAGGGTGACCTCCACACAACCTGCACTGACATTTGCAAAAAGATGTCATAAAAGTTCAGGATACAAAAATCTTTGCATCTAGTGCACCATTAAATTTACAAAACAAACAACAAATAGACAAATCAGATCTGTAATACAGTTCCATTATTCATTCATGTAATGGAAATTGTGGCAAAATATCATTCTATAGTCGGCAACCTAGAAAACTTGCAGCCGAGATATAATTCTTTGTCACACTGTTCTAGCAACTTTTTATAAGGAATATCCTCAACATTGTGATCACTTGTTTTGGCAGATTCATCTTCTTATATCTCTATGACGAGACGAAAAGTGTACCACTTTTAAAGGGTCATTTAAGCCTTAAGTTGAGATTATTTGATCAAATATTGCCTTAAATCGTTCCTTTTGTCATTTTAGGTACTTTGGAGAGGAAATCTGGAAAAGGAAGCATTTTGGACGTTTTTGGAGCGAAAAATGAAGAAAACGACTAAGTCTCCGAATCAGGCTGGAAACAGTACCTGACGGCGTCAGGATTTGCATGTGACGCCGTCACTCATGGACAAAGAGGTGGATAATCAAGTATAACGAGACGCGCCAGAACATTTTGGAGAATTAACACATGACGGCGTCACCAAGGCCGTCACGTACGAAATACAAGAGACGGCTAAGAGATAAGTTACAAGGGACGGCGTCAGATCTGGATCTAGGCAATACGGGAAGAATATTGACAGTGAGATGACGGCGTCAGAATCACAACGTGACGCCGTCATATCAAAAAATCTATATATAGTTTTCTAATTTTCGTGTTTTAGGAGGAGAATTTAGAGAGAGTTTTGGGAGAACTTGTGGAGAAACCCTTGGTCAAATTTTACAGGGTTTTTCACCCTTTTATCATCCATGTTCTAATAAAGATATATCTTCCAATAATCATTCAATATGTCTATGTGTTGTTTGATTTTATCATACGCTTGTCTTTACTTTAACATGCTAGGCTAGGTTTTCTTTATGTTTGCTTAGATGTAATGAAACCTAGCTATTGATCATTAGTTGGTTGTTTGTTATTAGTTGTATTGGATGAATGATTATCGATGTTAGGGTTAAGAAAACTGGCAGACTTCCAATTGGTAACATGCTTGAACGTCTTAAGAAACATGAATCGGATGTGTCCTACGATTATATTGGTTGTATTTAATGCATGAGTGACTACCGAGGATGCCATCTTAGGAGCTAGTTGTCGGCTCGACATAGGGAGAGGTAGAAGCTTATAGAGTTAGGGAAGATCGTACACGGCCCTACGAATGATATTAAGTAATATAACCCGTCATCCATGCAATTATAACAAACTAATCAACTAATGAAAGATAGCTAGGGAGTAGTGAAATCTAAGTAAACACATTTCTCTCATTATAAGGTTTTTTTCCAATTTACTTTCTTGTCATTTTATTTTTATTGCATTTGTAGTTATTTGGGTTAGTTGACTACCAACTAATTCTTCTTTCCATAAAACCCTAAAAATACCCGAGATTTTTACTTGCTTTCCATAAAACCATAAAAATACAAAAAGAATCATCCCTCACCTCTAGACCTAGTTTAATTAAGTTTTGATCCTAACGAGCACTATTCCTTGTGGAGAATGATCAATCCCCCATACTTGCCACTATACTATACTACATCAGTCAAGTACACTGCCTGGTAGGGATTGCAAGCTTCTCGAGATCCCTTGAGAGGTAAAACCTTTTGCATAGCAATCCCATGCATCAAGTTTTCGGCGCCGCGGCCGGGGAATAGTTATTGTTTAGGTTGAAATTTCTTTTTATTAGGTCTACTTGCTAGATTCCTTTCTAGTAAGATCTTTATTTTTATTTTTATAAGTTTTCTTTAGTCTATCTTTTTCTTCGTTCCTTCGTTCGTAACCTTTACCATCCGACATCATGGAAGGTGGTAATCTCTTTGATCCCATCAACCCACCACAACCAAACTAACCTCGTAGACCCCGCACTTTAGGAGAGTATTCCCGTCCTAGCAACCAAGGCTATCGAAACACCATTGAGCTCACTCAAGGAGCCAATGTGTCTCCCTTGCGATCCGACACCATCCAATTGGTGCAAAGCGGATGTGCATTCCATGGACTTCGTTCTGAAGATCCAAATCAACACCTCAAGGATTTCCTAAAAATCGTTGACTCCATAGACCTTGATGTTGAAACTCAAGAGACAACCTGATTGCGTCTCTTCCAATTCTCTATACGTGACCAAGCTAGTCAATGGCTTGAGTGTTTACCTGTGGGATCCATCACATCTTGGGATGATCTCGCCACTCGTTTCCTTGCTCAATTTTTCCCCTCGAGGAGAACCACCAAGTTAAGGAATGACATCTTGATGTTCTAACAACGTCAAGGTGAAACTCTTTACGAAGCATGAACTCGTTTCAAGGACTTACTCCAAAAAGTCCCTCATCACGGCATAGATCTTTGGCTCCAAGTCCAAATCTTCTATGACCATATCGATCTCTCCACGAGGTGAACCATTGACCAAGCAGCCGGTGGTAAGCTACGTGATCTAAGTGTGGAAGAATCATGGGAACTCATAGAAGATCTTGCTGTCTATGACAATGAAAGTTGGAATGATCCCCGTTATTTGAACAAAACAGTCAAGTCAATATCTTTGCCTTCGAACAATTCAAGCACTCCCGACCGTAGGATCATGGAACTTGAAGACCAAGTCAAGTTTCTCATGAAATCCTACGAGGCTCCCAAACCTTCAAGCCAAGTGAACAAAATTGCTTCTTCGTGCGAATTATGTAGTGGTCCCCACGACAAAATCGCTTCCTCGTGATTGCATGGAACTCCCCGAACAAGCTTTTGCATACTGCGCATCCTCGCATACTGACGGAGCGGGAGACAAGTGGTACACTTTCAAACCTAAGCCAAACCCTTACGGTGATTCATACAATCCTTCTTGGAGAAAACACCCGAACCTTAGGAGGAAACAAAACTAAAACATTCCCCAAAACAATTCTTCCAATCCACCTAATCGTTTCTAAACAAACGGTTCAAACTCGAACCGTACTTTCAACAACAATCCTTCCAACAACTATGGTAGTACCAATAATTTTGAAGGGTTGATGTCCAAATTTATGGCATCACAAGAAGCTCGTATGGCCAAGTTTGAATCCGAATTCAATCAACAACAAACGGAGAAGACCAATAAAATAGACAACTTGTTGAAAGCCCTCAACAACCAAGTGTTGAACACGCCGAATAAAGACACTAGGAACACTAGTAGCGGAACCCAAATTAAGGATCCTTCATCATCCAAACATGTCCACTTTGTCAATGTTGTCACTATTAGGCCAATCGATAATAATAGGGAAGAGAGTGATAAGGATGCAGTAGGTGTAGGAAGTGAATCTAAGAATGAGGTCAAGGAAGTTGAGGATAAGAAGGAAGAGAAGGTAGAGGAAGTAGAAAATGTAGAGGATTACTTCGATAGGTTACCTACCAAGGAAGAACGGGAATATCAGAAGGATCTATTCAATTACCCTGAGACACCATACGTCCTAGGTTCACCAATCATCAAAGCAGGCGATCCTTCTAACATCAATATACCATGTAACATTGGGCATGTGTATGTGTGGAAAGCCTGCATCGATCTCAACTCTTCCATAAACATTATGACTAGGATCCATTACAATTGGATAATGAAAAAGCAACTTGGATCTAGGATACTTTCCAACACGGGTTGGATGAGTAACTTTGTACGAAGAGTAAAAGGCTTGCACATTCTTGTTGGAAATTTCACATACTTTACCGACTTTGTGATTGTAGAAGATATTCGTCCGGTAATAGATGGTTGCTTAAGTCAAGTAGTGTTTGGAAAGCCGTTTGTCGAGGCCTCTAAGATGAATTATGACCCATCTCTAGGGATAGTTAGATTCAAGGATGAGACCGATCAGATAACATACCAAATGCCATATAAGATTGAACAATTCCAGCTTTTATCAAACATTGAAAAGGAGCATAAGCAAGCGGTCTACTATAGAAATGATGAGGATAGACGTAGGGGAGTAGACTATGTTATGAGTAGAATATTTAGGTTCTACAAAGAATGCTTGCAACTAGGTCTGGAATACAAAACTAAGATTGAGGATGACCCAGATAACGTAATCAACGGCGAGGTTACTTAATAACCCATGACTTTGTGTCTAGCTACAAGACTCGTTAATAAAGAAAAGCGCTTCTTGGGAGGCAACCCAAGCTTTTATTTGTTTGCTTGTTTGTTTGTTTGATTTTATTTGTTTCCGTATGTATGTTTTATTTTTATTTTTTGTGGCTCATGTTTCAGAGTAAATTGTGAAAATGCTTTGTTTTGTTGTTTAACTTCGTCTTAACTTCATATAAAGGTATTTTGCAAAAGATAAGTGCAAGGGAAATTCAAACTTGTTTCTAAGAACGAAATTAAATATGAACCACAACAATATTTAAATGAACATGTATATTAGAAATTGTTTGAGTCAAATGCTTGTATCGACTCATAATGATGTTTTGCAGGATTTTCTAGGAATTAAGGCGTGAGTTTTTCCAAAAATTTTCTGGAAACTTAACATAGAATTTCTGCAAAGTCACTTCTGAGGGCGTCAGGGTTAAAACCTGACAGCGTCAAGTGTAAAATTATGGAAATTTTTGAAGTTTTGTTTTTTTTTCCAGAGTCGTAAAGTTTTTGTTAAATCTTTTGTTTTATAAACTCCAGGAAATCTACAAACATTCATTCCACAAGCATTATATCTTTATTTGCTTTCTAAGATTTTAGTATATATAGATTTTGCCGCCGATTTTACGCAAGGTTTGCCAAGATTGTTTTCTCAGGTTTAACAGGTTATTTTGGACAAGATGATGATTATATTTCTGGAGGGAAGCTTTCAACATTCATTTTCTTGGAGGAAGATCCAACCATGTTGACACATTATCCACACCGAACGAATCAGGGGAGTATTTGTTTCATTATTTTACCTTCATTACTTTTACATCCTTTTTATTGAACATTGGGGACAATGTTCAGCCTAAGTGTAAGGGGAGGGTAAATGATGATACCTTATAGAATGCAATTACACTTGAGTTTGTTTGTTTAATAGTAGGTGTGTAATAAAACTAAGAGAAATACTTGTTAGGGCAATTTTAGCGCCAAACTTAATTTTTTTTACAACATTTAGGAGTGAAGCTTTAGTCTTAATAAGCGTCTCATGGATAGGAGTTGTATGACTAGCACAAAAACGGTACCACTCAAAATTTCCCACCCCAAATATGTGAGATTCGCCTTTAGATTTGTTAGGAAAAGCATTCATTATTAGTGCTTATGAGTGTACTGGTAACACTTAGATTCTAGAACTTGTGATAGTGATGCATCCCGAGACCGCTAGTGAGACTACATTCGTGTATTTAGGATTTACTAAATGATAAGAGGCATTAGGATAACCCTTGTGTTAAACCTGTATCATAATTACTTGACCAATGAAGTCAATATACTTGACTAGTAAAGACAATTAATTTTTTCCACACCTTTGTGATGTACTCATTTTTAGTACACTATACCCCTAGTACACCCTGAAGAGCCTATCTTTTTCGTTTCTAACTTTAGGAATTTTAATTAAAGATAGAAGTTGTTTACAATCCACCCCAAATGTACACCCAAATCGCCTTAGCCTACCTTGTATCCACTCATCTTAAGTGCATTATTGTTATTTGTTTAAACCCTTAGTTAATTGTCTAATTGATTACATGGTTGCTAAGTCGAGTCATATCTTGTATATATTGTTTTAAGACAATTGAGACTCATGGGTAAAGTACTATTGTTATGGAGTAATGGGGAAGAACATCACTTATTACCCCCATATGTGCGTAAATATTTTAAAGTACTCCAAGTGTTTTGATTATCTTGATTCGAGTCATTAGAATAGTTGATTATAAAGTATGTAAAATTTCAAGTGTAAGGGGAATGCAAATCCCCTATGATGTATTATTTTGGATGGTAGGGCAAGAGTGTATGAAAAAAAATTGAAAAAATCAAGAAAAAGAAAAAAAAATATAGAAAAAGAAAAAGAGAAAAACATACGGACTACCATCCCGTTTCCTTTTATGTTTATTTTATATATTTGTTAGTTTTCATTAACTTAAGTCGAGTCGAGTCTTGGCTTAGCAACACTACATTGTACATGTAATTGACTAAGATGATTAACTCGCCACCAGTAAAGATTTCCTTTATCCAACAAAACCATGTTTATCATATCCCTACACCTAACGTTATAACCCTTTAAAAGACCTCTTTGATAGTTTATCCTAGGTGCTTATGCCAAAGTGGTGGAGGTTTGATCCTTTCCCAAACCTATGGTAATCTATTTGCTATGACAGGTAGTGAGAGATATTTTCCATTTTCATTTTGTGATATATATACTTTTATTACACCCGAGAGATGTGAGTATCTAAACACTATTTGTGAGGTGCTAGTCTATAATTTTCGTGCTTGTTTTGATTGAAGTGGAACGATTATTTGTCGTAATTACTTTTATATTAGTTTTAAATGACCACTAGCTTGTATTTTGAATAGAATAAAAGCGCATTTGCTTGAGGACAAGCAAATCTCAAGTGTAAGGGTATTTGATGAGATGAAAAGTGTACCGCTTTTAGGGGGTCATTTAAGCCTCAAGTCGCGATTATTTGATCAAATATTGCCTTAAATCGTTCCTTTTATCATTTTAGATACTTTGGAGAGGAAATCTGGAAAAGGAAGCATTTTGGACGTTTTTGGAACGAAAAAGTGAAGAAAACAACAAAGTCTCCAAATCAGGCTGGAAACAGTACCTGACGGCGTCAGGATTTGCATGTGACGTCGTCAATCATGGACAAAGAGGTGGATAATCAAGTATAACGAGACACGCTAGAACGTTTTGGAGAATTAACACGTGACGGCGTCACCAAGGTCGTCACGTACAAAATACAAGAGACGGCCAAGAGATAAGTTACAAGGGACGGCGTCAGATCTGGATCTAGGCAATACGGGAAAAATATTGGCGGCGAGATGACTGCATCAGAATCACAATGTGACGCCGTCAGATTACAAAATCTATATATAGTTTTCTAATTTTAGTGTATTGGGAGGAGAATTTTAGAGAGAGTTTTGGAAGAACTTGTGGAGAAACCCTAGGTCGAATTTTATAGGGTTTTTCACCCTTTTATCATCCATGTTCTAATAAAGACAAGTCTTCCAATAATCATTCAATATGTCTATGTGTTGTTTGATTGTATCATACGCTTGTCTTTACTTTAACATGCTAGGCTAGGTTTTCTTTATGTTTTCTTAGATGTAATGAAACCTAGCTATTGATCATTAGTTGGTTGTTTGTTATTAGTTGTATTGGATGAATGATTATCGATGTTAGGTTTAAGAAAACTGGCAGACTTCCAATTGGTAACATGCTTGAACATCTTAAGAAACATGAATCGGATGTGTACTACGATTATATTGGTTGTATTTAATGCATGAGTGACTACCAAGGATGCCATGTTAGGAGCTAGTTGTCGGCTCGACATAGGAAGAGGTAGAAGCTTATAGAGTTAGGGAAGATCGTACACGGCCCTACGAATAGTATTAAGGAATATAACCCATCATCCTCGCAATTATAACAAACTAATCAACTAATGTAAGATAGCTAGGGGTAGTGAAATCTAAGTAAACACATTTCTCTCATTATAAGGTTTTTCTCCAATTTACTTTATTCTCATTTTATTTTTATTGCATTTGTAGTTATTTGGGTTAGTTGACTAACAACTAATTTCGCCCACTCTTCCAAATACCCGAGCTTTTTACTTGCTTTCCATAAAACCATAAAAATACAAAAAGAATCATCCCTCACCTCTAGAACAAGTTTAATTAAGTTTTGATCCTAACGAGCACTATTCCCTGTGGAGAATGATCAATCCTCCGTACTTGCCACTACACTATACTACATCGGTCAGGTACACTGCCTGGTGGGGATTGCAAGCTTCTCGAGATCCCTTGAGAGGTAAAACCTTTTGCGTAGGCGCAATCCCACGCATCACTCTAACACAAGCGAAATTAATAAAAGACTCAACTCCTTTTCTAAAAGTAATGCTTTTTATGTGTGCGTTGATCCAACTTTTTTCCATTATATTGATTTAACTAAACAAGTAATAACGGTTTATAACATACCATACCGTTAATATACAATATAAATGCTTTGCAAAACTTAAAGATCTAATGAAATGCCTAGTCCTTGTCGAGCTAATAATGCACTTAGTAGCAAAATATTACGAAAATATGAGCAAGTTATTTCTAACTCATTATTAGCAACATATCCTAAACATGCTACACAAACAAATCATCTACAACAACAAGCTCTCATGTTGCTCGATTACAAAAAAAAGGAACACAATTATATATTATACTCGAGTCATTTTCACTATAACTTTTTTGCTCCTTTACTCTTATACATCCTAACACTAACTAAAAAATCTAAGTTATAACTATTAAAGCTGATTCTATCCAAAATCCTTTCATCAATAATTGCACAAATGAGCGATATCATGATTTTCTAACCGTTAACAAGGGATTACTTGTACATATCATATGGATTCATTCACAAACAACACTTCTACCACAATCAACTAGCAAATACTTGTAGAATTGCTAACGATTAACAGTTAACAACTAAACTAACCAACAGATACATATAATTAAACCAAGTATAGCATTCAATTAATAAAAATCTACCAACGCAATCCGGACCGAACCGTTATATCTCTACTTAACTAGACCGATACATGTAACAGTTAACAACTAAACTCTACCAATTTAATTAATAAAACTCTACTTAAGCATCACAAAACACATAATAATAATCGATTACAGATCCACAATGACAGTAAAACAATTAACTAACATTGACTTGATGATCCACGGCGATTACAGATCTACAGCGACGATTAGAAAACCACGGCGATTACGAATCCACAGAGACGATCACGAAACCACGGCGATTACGGCAATGATTACATAGTGATTAAAAAGTTAGGGTTTGATTTTATGAATTTATTTTGATTTTTATGATTTTATATTGAGTGAGGTGATGTAACAGTAAGTGTAGCGTTATTTTTATTTTGTGGAGATGATGTACAGGGAATGGATAGCCTTCTATTTTATGGCTTTTTTTTACAAGTGTAGCCTTCTTTTATAACTTCTCTATTGTGTATTTTTTTTATACTAATTTGATTTTGTGGCTTTTTTTTTAAGTGTAGTTTTTGTCCGTTTCCACAATTATAAATGTGGCGTTCTTATGTAGTTATTATTTTTACACTTATAAGTGTAGCAATTTTTAAGTGTTTTCTTACACTTATAAGTGTGGCCTTTTAATAATTTGTTTTACTTCAATTATAAATGTAGCGTTATTGCGATTGTCCACACTTATATACGTAGAGTACTTTTTAAAATATTTGTAACACCTATAAATGTAGCAAAATTATGCTTCATATAAAATAAACTCCACGGTTCACTATACCGTGGAGAAATAAGTGTAGAGAATTCAACTTTTTTTTGTAGTGATCATATTATTTATATACACTTGGGTACTTTTCATATTTCTCAGCACATACAAAAGATGGACAAAGTATTGTTCGCGATTGGTTTGGAATTGAAATGTGATTTGTTTTGTAGACTTTGTTTAACGAAAATGGAGATTGGGTTGTTTGTTGAACCGCGTCAGCACAGAATTCTTGGATCAGCCCGTGTTGGGAACAGTTGAATGTATGGCTTGTGGTTGTATTCATTTGATTTAAAGTTAATGGCATGAAAGACGATAGCATCAAAGGATAAACACAACACACTAAAAGGTATGTTGCATTTGATCTTCATAGGTTTGGCTATTGGTGTCAGCCTTTAAATTTGCTGAAACGTATCAGAATGAGTTTATTTCTATTAATTAAAATAAAATAAATTTATGTTTGCTGTATATAGGGGCTGTTTTGTTTTCGGGTAGATTTTGTTTTTCTCAAATTCGGTTTACATTTGGATTTGCAGCAGCGTTGTTAGTTGAAAATAGCGAGATTCTGCTTTCTACTAAAAGGACTAAGAGAACTACTTACACCAGGTATGTTATCTCCATGGATGCTGACCAGTTATAAAGCTTGATAAAATCCAAAACATCTACCCATAAGTAGCTATTGTAATGACCAATTTTTTTGTCATGATCAATTAGCAAAAAACATAAAAGATGCAGTTTTTATCCAATTTGCATTTTAGAATCTGGGTTGCAACAACTGTTAGATTATGGATATTATTTTAGTAGTTGTATGTTAGGATCAAACTCGAGGTCGTGGGATTGCACACTTTACGTATGAAGAGTAAAAGAATAATTATTTATAAAAGTTATATATAATTATTAATAAACACAAAACTAGTAACAACCGTTAGTATTTAACGGAGAATGGCTAACGACCGTTTGACGAATATTAGGAAAGTAATACTTGTGAATACTTGGAAACAATAGAAGGTTCCAGAATCCCCTTGGGGAAGCTATGACCAATCGGCCAAGGGAGGGATTCCACCTCCTTTGTGCCTTGAGCTCCAAGTAATCACAAGTATATAAACACCTCATGGGATATTTTTTTCTCATAACTTGTACACATAATAGGTGTTTTCTTTCTCTCATCTTGTCCTCAAAATCGATCCATCTTTATTACCCATAAGGGTTTCGATTTTTATAAACCTCAAAAAGTTTTGTGGTTAATTTACTTGCATAAACTTTTACTTGAATTAGTACGTGTGTACAAGAACACGATTCAAACACACTATTGTTTGATTCTTGGATTGAATTACAAAAGAGGTAAGGGGTAATTCGTATAATCCACATAAACCCTAATTAGGGTTCTTGTATTGAAGATTGCAATTGATTCTTGTTCGGGCTAGAATCACTACGGTACGTTTACTATTTATATTTGATTAATTAATTACATATTATATGATCTTGTTATAACGCTTCCGCAATGTTTACTTAATTTGTTTGGTTTATTTATATGATGGTCATGATATTATAATTCCAACAGTGGCATCATGAGCCGTTATAATGTTTAATTAATTATCGAAACGCATAAAAATTGAATTTTGATTCGTTTAATTACATGTTTTTAGGGTTTTCATATTCCTAACCCTTATTTTTTTATTTAGGTCGATTGACCTTATTAGATATTTAGGGTTTTTGGTTTTGATTTTAATATGATTAGAAACCCTAGGATGTCATGTAATTGGTTATGCGTTTGAGTAAACGATCTTGGTGCAATATGTTAATTGTTAAGCATAATCCATGAAAGTGCATGTTTGCATGGATTTTATTGTGTGATAATTTAAATGGTTTAAATTGGATATATGAATTAATTGTTAAGTTATATCGAAACATGTAAATTTATTAATATATATCGAATTGGGGAAGACTCCAATATTAAGTAATCAATTATGTGCTATGAGATATTTGTTTAGTTTTGGCTTACGCAATCGATTTATCGATGTATGTGGCTCTTTTGCCATTGAAGAAGAAAGCCTTAATTGAATAAATGCATTATACACCTAGACTTGATTATTAATAGGACTATTGAATAAAATTTGCATGTGGCTACATGTTTATACATATTTAATTGTTATGTTATGTATATGTTTATTTGGTTGTTTATTTTTTATTATGTATTACTTGTTTTTTTTTATTATTATGTGAGACATGTTTATAAATGAAAAAGGGTAATTTTGAGTAAAAGAATAATATGGAGTAAATAAATGGCAAAATTGTTTTCAGAGTAAATTTCAAAGGATTGGTTGATTGATGTTTTTGTACATAGTGTGCGAATGGCGAACCGAAGGTTGCCATCCAATGTACTTGTAGAGAGGGGTTTTTAAAGCTCATGCACCTACCGGTTCTCTACAACTGCTTGGTTGCCGACTCTAGACTTACCTATATCACTATATTACGTACATTGTCATCTTAAGGGTGAATTCACCATAATTCCACAATGATTATCCGAAACACTAAGCCTTAGAGCTTATGCAAAAGTACGATATAGTGGACGATAATTGTTGGTAATTCTTTAATTGGTAAACCCGATACCTCAATCAAAACTTTGCTATTTTACTCTTAGTGAATTGGTAATAAAATAGTTTTATAAAACCAATGATATGAAGTTGTATGCATGCTTCTTCATACATTATTTTGATTACACGTCAAAATCTAATACCCTTATAAAATTAAGTCAAATGCCATCTAATTAAGAACACTTGAAATTGTAATTTACGTCATGTGAGAACTTGGCGAGATTGCAATGGAGAGGTAAATTTCATAAATTCATTGCTAGCAGATCAACTGATGTAATGGATTTATGAGTTTGCAGTTTTTAAGTTAGACGACTTAAATTGAGTAGGAAGTGAGAACTTGGACTCAAGGCATTAAGATGGGGATGAAACATGCTTACATTACAAAGGTTTTGTGAATGTAAATCCCATAATGATCTAGGAATTGCAATATGATATTGGCAATTATTGTTCGACAATTACCTTGTTGAATACTATCATTACTAGCAGATCAACTGATGTAATGGTACTATGTCAATTAGGATCCTAGCTTTAAGGAAATACTATGGTTTATAAGAATATTTACCAATGGGTATTTTATTTTCTTAAAGATCTAATTATCGAAAATACTGAAATTGAATTTTGTAAGTCGTTTTAATGTATTAATGCAACGTTCAAACCGTAAACGTATTTTGGGCTTTGGTAAATTGATCTCGTTCTGTTTTCAAACAAATGTTTGATTAAGAATAATTTACTTAAAAGACAAAAGAAGTCTCCTTTCTATGAAAGAAGAGTGAGACACAATCCTGTTCCTTTTCATGAATGAGAAAGAATAATAGGAATATTAGATATGTCTAAATTCTAATATAACTCATAGCAAATTTTTTAATAGTTAAGAAAATTGCGAATATTTTCCATAGAGATTTTATCATCCTCATTTGGTGATTAAATTCTTAGTAACAAATATGATATTTGGTTAACAGAAAAATTATGTATGACATTTTATGAGTTATTATAATTAGAAGCTAGACTAATTACCGCAAAATGGTAAAAGACAAACTAGTTAATACATCTAGTTGTTTTGACTATTTAAAAGGTGCTACATACATTGTGAGATGGTAGACCTGTTAAGGAAGAAATTGCATGCCAAATTTTTCAAGTTAATAGCATTTGGTGGATAGTCCATCATTTACAAAGTAGAATATACACTTTAGTACATCAATAATTGTTACGTATGGACATTTAAAGGTGTAGGAAAGTTAAAAGCACACTATTTTCTTTTACTGGATATGAAACATTTACAATGTTGTCAAATTCAGTGGGAGTATTGTGTACTCATTACTGAATAAGGAATTATTGTAATGATCTTTAATTCAGTGGGAGTTACAAGCTTTGACATCTTGGTAGCTAAAGATAATTATTTTCCAAGTGTAGACATTCATACTTTTAAGGATAGTCTTGTACGTTTCCTTACTAGATATTGTTGTTCTATCACTACTTGTTGTGCTAAAATCTATGACACAATCATATTGATCACATAAACATATGCATGGCATGTTGTTTATCAACTATATGAGGTTGTTCCATGCACAAGTGGGAGAAATGTTATCTTTAATGTGTGCAAGAAACAACTCATAAAGATATGATTTAATGGATTCTCTTGACTGCAAGGTAAGAGAATAAAGTTCTAATATGAATTATACTAATCTAATTCAAGAAACACTTGGTGTTACAATTTATGTTATGTGAGAGCTTAGCTAGATTGCAACAACAAGGTGAATTTCATATTTCATTACTAGCAGATCAACTGATGTAATTGAACTATGAGAATTTGCAGTTTCTAAATTAGATACCTATTAGAACATGTGTCAATATGATATCAAGACTACTTTAATTTGTATATTTATGAATACATGGAATGACATAAATTAATAAAGTAATCTAATGCTGCTTCAATCTGAATATATATTTTTTTTTGGGTAAAAGGGACAGAACCCCGGCAAATATATTAAAACACAAAAACTATACAAATAAAACTAACTATGGACACTCCCATAGAAGTTTTCCGTTCCATGACATTCCTAAAACATGCTTCGGGAATGTCCTAAGCAAGGATAAAGTATGATTTCTACTAAGCACATTACAAAACAAAATACTTCTAGTGTAGATAAATGACAAAGAATGACAGTACTTCTTCTCCAAATCCAGATCATAAATAGTAGAGAACAAATGGAGCATTTCACTAAAACGAGATTGCCTCCTTAAAAACCTTCCCGAGTAAATCCCATCGAGACAAACCCCGGGCAAGGAAAAAAGAGTGCAACTCTCGTATAGGACTCCAACCAAAGTATCTTTGGCCTTCACATCAATAATCCAATGAAAAGCATAAACCTGATGCACTTCATCATCTAAGAATATCATATTGGACCCCCATGCGCATATAATCAGAAGCCCATAACAATCTTCGAAGATAAAGTAGAAACAAACATCCATAGAAGAAGACTTCACACCAGTTAGCCCATCCAAGGAAATAACATGTGTAGCCCACAGCAAATTAATCCATAGAATTAGAGCCCCATACGTCCAGCAAACAAACACCACCAAAGTCCTCCAAACCTTATACTCCAACATCAGGATAATGGAGAAAGACCAAGGAACCATAACTTTGAAGCAAAACCCCTGGTCACCCATATTAAAGTCAGAGAACAAGAACACCCCATGTAAGCCAGATAACTGAGAAACCCATTACAATCAAGCACACAGCACAAGCCCGCCAGGATAGGGAACCTATAACTAGAGTTAAGAGGCCACAAAATTAACAAGATTATCCCATCATAATCTGTGCCAGGCACACACCATGTCAGACAATCAGTTAACATGTAGACCTTTACAGTCACAGGAAGACCATAATTACCATAAATAACAAACCACTCCCAAACTATATGCCAGAAATACAAGAGGTACAGATCACAAATAGAGGTGCTAAGAACAGGCCTCCCACACCAGCACTTATTGAGTAAATAAAAACCCAAAAGCAGATCAAAACCAATATTATAAGGCCAAAGTAAAAATAAAATTGCCCAAACATCATCTGAACTAGGTTCACACCATGTTGAGTAATCATTTTTACAAAGAGACCTTAAAATATGGATTTAAAAAAAGAGGTGAAAGAAAGAACTTGGAGTTCACCGTATCTAAGCACAAGCAAACAAACCTCCCTGAGATTGCAATAAATCACTCACACAATATTGGATATAACAATGAAGAAGTTAAGATAGCCAGTAAGAGTAGCCACCTTATATCTCCATTTAAACCGATACCAAACCAAGGAACTGTAATAAAATATATCAATAGTCCACAAAACCAGATCCCACCTTATAACCATAACATCAATCATGATTAAAATGAACTCTTTTTCCACCCATACTCTTAACTACATGGAAATTCCAAATCCTAGCAGCCTTAAAAACCTGCGGAGACGCCTTAAGGCTAAGACTCATCACTCTGAGTATAACCGTATCTTTGATCAGATTGCAAACCTCATCACAAGTTCTAGCTCTATCTTGAAACATTCTAAGATTTCGTGTAACAATTCGCAATTTCAGGTTAATTACTATTCCCGGAAAATTTTACTATTCACTTTTACTATTCATTTTTCCCGAAATTTGATTTTTGTTTCTTGGCCTCGAGTGATAAATCATTTCTATGGCAAATTAAAAGTTTGACATTCAGCAGATCATTTTCGTGAAAGTTATTAAGGAATTACACATTTTAGGGTAAAACGTCATTCAAAAATTCTACGCGCAACGAAACTCGACCGCGTTAAGTGACCCCGCATCAGAAAAATGTTTAGTACTCTCATGGTTAATTTGAGAATTAATCATGACTGAGAAAAATATGACCAAATAAACCTCGGCCGTGAGAAACAGGAATTCTCATTTTTAAGCACTTTTACTTAGCCGTAACCTTAGCCTATACCTGCACCGTGTTTCTAAGATGATTTGAGTTTTCAACTTCTTAGAAAAAGTCAACATATTTTTCCCTCCTCCTTTGACCAAAAATCATTCATTGATTTTATAAGTCATTCCTTGATTTTTAGGCTTACGGTTTTATGTCTAAAAGACATTAAATAGCAACCGACACTAGACAGAGCCCAGCCTAGACATTATAAGCCATTTTAAGTCATTATTACCCTATTAGAAAAGTTACATTTTTCTTTTCTCAATTTTACGCAACTTTCGTACGTTTTACGTATTACGCGTTTTAGACCCGTGTTTCCAGTTTTAGCAGGGTTTGAGCACCCCAATAGAACCTACCACTCATTTTATATTTTAATATGGATTATATTGATAATTTCTAGCATATTTACAAGTTTCATATTTTTAGGATACCCGATTTTAAGTTTCATGACTTAACGACTTACCGTTAGCGATTACCGGGACCAAAACTCACTCCGTAACTTAGATAAGACCATGACTACTCATCTAGTCACCCTAGATCAGCCTTGGCCAACTTAGAGGGGGGGGGATTCACCTATTGTGTGTCATGATCTCATGCCTTAAGCCCTAGGATCCATACATGTGTAAAACTTGCTAAGAAAGCTTCCTAAATATCCTAAAAACTAACCTCCTCAATGAACCTTCCTAGGCACCTTCCTTGCACCTCCTCTTCATGTTATAAATACAAGCTTAATCTCTTCCTTTCTTCATAATCCAAATGCCACTCATAAATCCTTAGCACCATGATCCTTTGATCTTCAAACTACAAGTTACACTACAAAGTTCAAGGTCTTAGTATTCTCTACCTAGTTCTTAAGTTTGTTTGGTGATTCCATGGTTGAATTAGGAGCTACAAAAGGTGATTAGGGGCTGAAGTTAAATGGTTTTCACAAGGTCTATATCAAGGCTAGCAAGGGTTACAAGAGTTGTGGTGAAGGGTTTGCAAGCATAGGTTTAGTGTCCTAGTTTCATACTTGACTTCCTTTCTTTAGAAAGCCAAAAGTTGTAAGAAACCCTATTACACTTTCTTGCTCTATATCATTTTCATGCTTATTATGTTTCTTTCATGCTATATATGGTCTTTGTATTATGTTCATGATGTATAAAAACTAGTAAAACAAGTTATGGTATATATATGTTAACTTATGATATTTAAACAAGTAAACTAGTGACTTTTATGGAGAACCACGACCAAAATAGTATAACTATGATATTTAACACTTACGTACTGTTAAAGAGGACTTAACAAGGAAAACATAGCAATTTGAATCACCCAAAATGAGTACCCGAGTCAAAAGTTATGACCATTTGAAGTTAGCAAAACCAAAACGCCGAAACTGCCGATACCTACTGTTTTTCATTCTGCCATTTTGAAAGTCACCCTTCTGGTCCGATTCATCAAAAAGTTAAAACACAAAATTTGTCCAGAACAACGTTTTCGTTCAGCAAAAAAGAAGCTCGAGCCCTGAAAACGCTTTCCGAGTGATATTTTCTTCAAATTCTTAACAGCCCATTTTTAGACCAAAGTCACTATATTATAGTTATGATTTACTAAGACCAAGAGGTCTAATGACCTAAATCCGAGACCACAACCATGGCTAAAGCCAAGGTTGAGTCTCAAGACCATGGTAACAATGACCAAGGTCACGGCAAAGCCACGGCTAAAGACCATATAACTTTTAAAGATCAAAAACTTATATATATGTTATCAAATACTACAATAGTAGGGAGCCTCATGTGAGGAGTTCATTAAGTAAGCCGTCGAGATGAGTTGTGGATTTACGAATTAAAGTGTCCTGGCTCCTCGAACGTTTACTCCATGACTTCTGAATTATGTCGGCCCGAACGGTATTAAGAGATATACAACCTATACATGGTTCATAAACCATTTATATTCAAAGACTTACACTATATACTAAGTACTATATCATGAACATTATGCAAGACATATATAGGCAATTCTTCGTATTCTTAGACGTTACTCCAAACCTAAGTCGCAACGTTCTATTATAGGCTGCTCTTAGAGACTTTCGCGATTCGACTACCACTTTCATTTCTCATTACATAAGCTTAAGGTGAGTCATAGCCCCTACTTTTTCATACTTGTTTTAACTCTTTGGGGGAGATACATGCTCAACTACTTGCTTACTTATACAAATATTCAAAGCTTTTATACTTGATTGTCTTATACTTGATTGCATTATACTTGATTTCATACATACATGATTGTGTTATACTTAACTGCGTTATACTTGATTGTGAGACTTCCAGTGGCTCCAGATTAAGTTACTAGATGACCATTGAGACTGCCAGTGGCTCCAGATTAAGTTGTTGGATGACCATTGAGACTGCCAGTGGCTCCAGATTAAGTTGTTGGATGACCATTGAGACATACAACAAACGTGAGGTCTTCGGAGATGAAGTGTAGACTCACGACTAATTGCTTAACTGTTTTGATGAACTTATACATGTCTTATTCATACTATATGTTAGCAGTAGGTTGTGAACACACAGGTTGCAAGTCTCTTATGGCGGGACTTGCAACTGAGTGGATTCACAATGCCTTTGCTGTGTAAACATTCTTTTGAGGCTTTTCAACTGTTTTAAGACAAACTCTATGAACTCACCAACCATTGTGTTGACACTTTAGCATGTTTATCTCAGGTTAGTAAGGTGATAGCTAGTGCGTGGAACTTAGAGTCAAGCTGCATATTCTGAAGACTTACGCTTTTATCATTTACCATTCAAAACATTTTGTATACATTTATGTATCATACTTTGGAATCTCATGTTTGTAACTTTGAATTCATTAATCGAATGGTAACTTTTCAAAACGTCTCATTTAGAGTTCGTTTTCTATACCTTGTACTTTGTATTATGAAGTAGCACCCCTATGACACAGTCTTCCGCTGCGGTATTTTGGGGTTGTTACAGATATACATGCTCAACTACTTGCTTACTTATACAAATATTCAAAGCTTTTATACTTGATTGTCTTATACTTGATTGCATTATACTTGATTTCATACATACATGATTGTGTTATACTTAACTACGTTATACTTGATTGTGAGACTTCCAGTGGCTCCAGATTAAGTTGCTGGATGACCATTGAGACTGCCAGTGGCTCCAGATTAAGTTGTTGGATGACCATTGAGACTGCCAGTGGCTCCAGATTAAGTTGCTGGATGACCATTGAGACATACAACAAACGTGAGGTCTTCGGAGATGAAGTATAGACTCACGACTAATTGCTTAACTGTTTTGATGAACTTATACATGTCTTATTCATACTATATGTTAGCAGTGGGTTGTGAACACACAGGTTGCAAGTCTCTTATGGCGGGACTTGCAACTGAGTGGATTCACAATGCCTTTGCTGTGTAAACATTCTTTTGAGGCGTTTCAACTGTTTTAAGACAAACTCGATGAACTCACCAACCATTGTGTTGACACTTTAGCATGTTTATCTCAGGTTAGTAAGGTGATAGCTAGTGCGTGGAACTTAGAGTCAAGCTGCATATTCTGAAGACTTACGCTTTTATCATTTACCATTCAAAACATTTTGTATACATTTATGTATCATACTTTGGAATCTCATGTTTGTAACTTTGAATTCATTAATCGAATGGTAACTTTTCAAAATGTCTCATTTCGAGTTCGTTTTCTATACCTTGTACTTTGTATTATGAAGTAGCACCCCTATGACACAGTCTTCCGCTGCGGTATTTTGGGGGTGTTACAGATTGGTACCAGAGCCTTGGTTATAGAGAACTAGGTTGCATTTAGTTCCTAGACTATAACTGCTATATACATTAAGACTCTCCTCTTTATTTGCCTTACACACACTACATACACATATGCTTTTTGGTAGTTGTTGGTTTAGTTCCACGCTGTTAGATGATGTGACTTTAGTATTATAAGGAGCCCCAGAGATTAGTCGAGTCATTAAAAACAATGAGCTCAGTAATAACTAATTATTTAACTTAATCTTATGATAATTCTTGTTTGATGAGACACAAGATTTGAGTTAAATAATATTATTGCTTAGCTTTAGGGATTTGATGACTTGATTATCTTACTATCTGCCTCAGAAGGCGGATTTTGTGTCGAAAATTCTTAAGTAGGATGTTTTAGAATCTCCTTATTTAAATGGATTGGGACGCCTCTTCATTTAAATTAAGAAATTGTAAATCACCGAACCATACGTTTATGAGACCTTACTTACATAAATTTGGACGCTTCTTTATGTAAGTAATGTGTTATAAATAAGTGGGCTTAATTGTAGCCGATACGACTCCTTAACCAGAACCTTAGATGAATCAGAGTAAACACCACTATATTAGAAATCCCAAATTCTTTTAGACACACCATAAGTAGTTAACATCAACTGAACTTCGGGACGAAGTTCTCCTTAAGGGGTAGAGACTGTAACAATTCGCAATTTCAGGTTAATTACTATTCCCAGAAAATTTTACTATTCACTTTTACTATTCATTTTTCCCGAAATTTCCCAAAATTTGATTTTTGTTTCTTGGCCTCGAGTGATAAATCATTTCTACGGCAAATTAAAAGTTTGACATTCAGCAGATCATTTTCGTGAAAGTTATTAAGGAATTACACATTTTAGGGTAAAACGTCATTCAAAAATTCTATGCACAACGAAACTCGACCGCGTTAAGTGACCCCGCATCAGAAAAATGTTTAGTACTCTCATGATTAATTTGAGAATTAATCATGACTGAGAAAAATATGACCAAATAAACCTCGGCCGTGAGAAACAGGAATTCTCATTTTTAAGCACTTTTACTTAGCCGTAACCTTAGCCTATACCTGCACCGTGTTTCTAAGATGATTTGAGTTTTCAACTTATTAGAAAAAGTCAACATATTTTTCCCTCCTCCTTTGACCAAAAATCATTCATTGATTTTATAAGTCATTCCTTGATTTTTAGGCTTATGGTTTTATGTTTAAAAGACATTAAATAGCAACCGACACTAGACAGAGCCCAGCCTAGACATTATAAGCCATTATAAGTCATTATTATCCTATTAGAAAAGTTACATTTTTCTTTTCTCAATTTTACGCAACTTTCGTACGTTTTACGTATTACGCGTTTTAGACCCGTGTTTCCAGTTTTAGCAGGGTTTGAGCACCCCAATAGAACCTACCACTCATTTTATATTTTAATATAGAGTATATTGATAAGTTCTAGCATATTTACAAGTTTCATATTTTTAGGATACCCGATTTTAAGTTTCATGACTTAACGACTTACCGTTAGCGATTACCGGGACCAAAACTCACTCCGTAACTTAGATAAGACCATGACTACTCATCTAGTCACCCTAGATCAGCCTTGGCCGACTTAGAGGGGGGGGATTCACCTATTGTGTGTCATGATCTCATGCCTTAAGCCCTAGGATCCATACATGTGTAAAACTTGCTAAGAAAGCTTCCTAAATATCTTAAAACTAACCTCCTCAATGAACCTTCCTAGGCACCTTCCTTGCACCTCCTCTTCATGCTATAAATACAAGCTTAATCTCTTCCTTTCTTCATAATCCAAATGCCACACATAAATCCCTAGCACCATGATCCTTTGATCTTCAAACTACAAGTTACACTACAAAGTTCAAGGTCTTAGTATTCTCTACCTAGTTCTTAAGTTTGTTTGGTGATTCCATGGTTGAATTAGGAGCTACAAAAGGTGATTAGGGGATGAAGTTAAATGGTTTTCACAAGGTCTATATCAAGGCTAGCAAGGGTTACAAGAGTTGTGGTGAAGAGTTTGCAAGCATAGGTTTAGTGTCCTAGTTTCATACTTGACTTCCTTTCTTTAGAAAGCCAAAAGTTGTAAGAAACCCTATTACACTTTCTTGCTCTATATCATTTTCATGCTTATTATGTTTCTTTCTTGCTATATATGGTCGTTGTATTATGTTCATGATGTATAAAAACTAGTAAAACAAGTTATGGTATATATATGTTAACTTATGATATTTAAACAAGTAAACTAGTGACTTTTATGGAGAACCACGACCAAAATAGTATAACTATGATATTTGACACATACTTACTGTTAAAGAGGACTTAACAAGGAAAACATAGCAATTTGAATCACCCAAAACGAGTACCCGAGTCAAAAGTTATGACCATTTGAAGTTAGCAAAACCAAAACGCCGAAACTGCCGATACCTACTGTTTTGCATTCTGCCATTTTGAAAGTCACCCTTCTGGTCCGATTCATAAAAAAGTTAAAACACGAAAGTTGTCCGGAACGATGTTTTCGTTCAGGAAAAAAGAAGCTAGAGCCCTGAAAACGCTTTCCGAGTGATATTTTCTTCAAATTCTTAACAGCCCATTTTTAGACCAAAGTCACTATATTATAGTTATGATTTACTAAGACCAAGAGGTCTAATGACCTAAATCCAAGACCACAACCATGGCTAAAGCCAAGGTTGAGTCTCAAGACCATGGTAACAATGACCAAGGTCACGGCAAAGCCACGGCTAAAGACCATATGACTTTTAAAGATCAAAAATTTATATATATATATATGTTATCAAATACTACAATAGTAGGGAGCCTCATGTGAGGAGTTCATTAAGTAAGCCGTCGAGATGAGTTGTGGATTTACGAATTAAAGTGTCCTGGCTCCTCGAACGTTTACTCCATGACTTCTGAATTATGTCGGCCCGAACGGTAGTAAGAGATATACAACCTATACATGTTTCATAAACCATTTATATTCAAAGACTTACACTATATACTAAGTACTACATCATGAACATTATGCAAGACATATATAAGCAATTCTTCGTATTCTTAGATGTTACTCCAAACCTAAGTCGCAACGTTCTATTATAGGCTGCTCTTAGAGACTTTCGCGATTCGACTACCACTTTCATTTCTCATAACATAAGCTTAAGGTGAGTAATAGCCCCTACTTTTTCATACTTGCTTTAACTCTTTGGGGGAGATACATGCTCGACTACTTGCTTACTTATACAAATATTCAAAGCTTTTATACTTGATTGTCTTATACTTGATTGCATTATACTTGATTTCATACATACATGATTGTGTTATACTTAACTGCGTTATACTTGATTGTGAGACTTCCAGTGGCTCCAGATTAAGTTGCTGGATGACCATTGAGACTGCCAGTGGCTCCAGATTAAGTTGTTAGATGACCATTGAGACTGCCAGTGGCTCCAGATTAAGTTGCTGGATGACCATTGAGATATACAACAAACGTGAGGTCTTCGGAGATGAAGTGTAGACTCACGACTAATTGCTTAACTGTTTTGATGAACTTATACATGTCTTATTCATACTATATGTTAGCAGTGGGTTGTGAACACACAGGTTGCAAGTCTCTTATGGCGGGACTTGCAACTGAGTGGATTCACAATGCCTTTGTTGTGTAAACATTCTTTTGAGGCTTTTCAACTATTTTAAGACAAACTCTATGAACTCACCAACCATTGTGTTGACACTTTAGAATTTTATCTCAGGTTAGTAAGGTGATAGCTAGTGCGTGGAACTTAGAGTCAAGCTGCATATTCTGAAGACTTACGCTTTTATCATTTACCATTCAAAATATTTTGTATACATTTATGTATCATACTTTGGAATCTCATGTTTGTAACTTTGAATTCATTAATCGAATGGTAACTTTTCAAAATGTCTCATTTAGAGTTCGTTTTCTATACCTTGTACTTTGTATTATGAAGTAGCACCCCTATGACACAGTCTTCCGCTGCGGTATTTTGGGGGTGTTACATTTCGTTCTTGCCATATAAAATAAATAGAAGCACCCACCACCAATCTTTGCATAATACTCCATATTGATTTGTTAATAGGTCTGCTAAGTAAAAATTGTTGAATATCAGTCCATGCGTTGGGAGCAAGGTCCAACCTCACTAAGCATTTCATCTTATTCCAGACTTTACATGGAAAGTCACATTCAAAGAAAAGGTGATTGTGACTGTCAGGTCTAGTTTTACAGAAACTACACACCATGTCATCTCTTTTCTCCCAAATACCCATAGTATCCTGAGTTTTCAGCCTACCATGAATGGCTAACCAAACCATAAAAGAGTATCTAGGAATGCATTGACTAAACCACACAAGATTAGCCCAATTAACCACATTGCTCTTTTCCCTTATATCATCCCATACTCTAGAAACAGAGAACCCACCATGTCTAGCATTGCACGTTCTCCAAAGGACTTTGTCTTTTTTATTATCATACAATAACGGGGGTGGGATAACAGTAAGGCCATCAAACAACTCCGTTAAATAATTTGGCCAAATCCACTCTCCATACTGAATAACTTCAGCTACTTTAGTATCAAGGGAAAGGCCAGCACTGAAAATTCTTCTTTTGCTAATAAAATCACTCAAGGGGCAAATGGGATGCCAGTTATCATACCATAGGGAGGTATTCATACCATCACCTATCCTATGGACAATATGCTCTCTTAAAACACTCCTGAACCTAAGCATATTCTTCCAAGCCCAAGAATCACCATTTTTCTTCGAAACGTCCCAAAAATTTCTTCCCCTAAGTTTATAACTGTGAACCCACTTTACCCATAAAGACTGTTTGTGAGTAATGAGGTTCCAAACATGCTTTGACATTAAAGCTATATTCCAGGTTTTCAAAGATTTAATTCCCAAGCCCCCCTCAACCTTTGGCTTACAAACATCACTCCATTTAATTTTAGCTTTACCCCTCTTAAATTCACCATGATTCCACAAAAAATCTCTCATTATACTCTCTATTTCATTAGTATTAGAAACTGGAAGAACAAACATAGTGGCCCAATAGACTTGCATAGAACCCACAACTGATAGAATGAGTTGAAGCCTTCCCACAAAGGAAAGAGCTTTATTCTTCCAATCACCCACCCTTTTCCTAGCTTTATCTATCAATGGCTAGCAATCCTTGATATACAGTCTTTTGGATATTAATGGAACACCCAAAAAATCTAACTGGCAGACAACCCTCAACAAAAGGCATAACACTAAGAATTCTAGCCTTATTAAAGGGTTTAACATTGCTAAAAAAATAGTGCTTTTAGAAGGGTTATGAAGTAATCCAGAAACCATACCAAAATCATCCAGTGCTTTCTTCAAAACCGACACAGACTTCCAATCTCCATTACAAAATAACATTAGATCGTCAGCAAAGCAAAGATGTGTGATTCCCAAATCCTTACACTGCCAATGGTATTTGAAATCTGGACTTTGGGCAATCTGTCTCTTCAGCATTAGATTGAAGACTTCCATAACAAGAGTAAAGAGATATGGCGATAAAGGGTCACCTTGCCTCAACCCTCTCTTACCTTTGAAGAATCCTTGTGGAACACCATTAACATTGATGGAGAAAGAGGTGGAAGTAATACACTCCATGATCCACCTTACCATTTTCGCATGATAACCAAAATTTATTAAACAGTTCTTCAAGAAAGTCCATTCCACTGTATCGTAAGCTTTTTGAATATCTACTTTGAGAGCACATTTAGCATATCCTCTGTGAGTATGATACCCTCTCATAAGTTCTTGGGAGAGGAGAATATTATCACTTATTTGCCTTGAAGGGATAAAAGCACTTTGGTTGATGTCAACCAGCGAGACCAATGTACCTTTTAACCTATTCACCAAGATTTTACTAATACATTTATAGACCACATTGCAACAAGCAATGGGTCTATAATCCATAATTTTGGTAGGATTAGGAAGTTTCGGAACAAGAGAAATAATAGTAGCATTGACCTCTTTGAGCAGCTTACCACTAATAAAAAACTCTTTAACAGCATTGCATAGATCTTTACCAACGATATCCCAAGAGGCTTTAAAAAATTGTGAAGAGTACCCATCAGGACCAGGCGCTTTGTTTCCATCTATGTCAAATAATGCCACCTTTACTTCTTCGTCAGTAACCTCTCTGACCATAAACTCAGCATCAGCACCAGAAAGTTTGTTAGTGAACAAAGTATTAGGGTCTGGAATATGAGAAGCCACAGAAGATTTACCAAGAACATTCGTAAAATGATTAACAAATTGATCCCCTACAACCAGACCATAGTGAGGAATACCCATATTGTCTTCAACCATAGAAACCCGACTTTTATTGATTTTACCTTTAACCACATTGTGAATCTATTTCGTGTTCCTATCCCCCTCATTTAACCAATCCACCTTAGCCTTTTGTTTCAGAAAAGACTCTTCATCTTTTAAAGCAGCTTTATATTTCTTAAGGCAAATAAGCTCAGCTTCTCTTAAAGAACATGAATGTGGTTCATTCACCATAGCACTTTGAATGTCAGCAAGTTCAGTTCTTAGAGCTTTTACATTCTCAAAAATATTACCATGTTCATAATTAAGCTTCCTAAGGGGTTTCTTCAACATCTTAGGTTTAGAGACAAGTGAGAACATATTGTACCCCATTACATCAGTATCCCAAATCTTCTTAACAACAGGAATGAAGTTATCCTTACCAGTCAGATAATTATAAAATTTGAATGGCTTATATTTCGTATTAACAACTTCAGGAATAATAATGACAGCTGGAGTATGATCAGAGGTCATAAAAGGGAGAAATTGAGCATACGAAGTAGGGAAGGTAGAAAGAAACGGAGTATTGCACATAACTCTATCCAGATTCTTGAGTAACCCACCCACTTTGCCAGGCTTTTTGTTCCAAGTGAAATTCAGACCATGGCTAACTATATCATCTACCTCAATATCAGCAGCACACTCTCTAAAATCATACATAGCTGTAGTAATTTTAGATCCCCCAGTGTATTTTTCAAAAGAATCAAAGCAGGTATTAAAGTCACCTAAGAGAATCCACGGTAAATCGCCCACAACCCTCTTATGCTTGTGGAGTAATTTCTACAAACTCCTTCTATCAATAGTATGAACAAAAGCATAGACAATAGAAACATGGAACCTTTATTACCATTAGTAGTTTCTACAAGGCAGTGAATTACCTGTGCGGTTTGCTCCAAAACCATGACATTAATACAATTAGGATCCCATCCAACAATGATTATAGTGCCACCCGTACAGGAGGAATTATTAGAAACCCACTCCCACTGTCCCAAAACATGCCTACAAATTTTAACAAGCTTATTCTTCTTAATATGAGTCTCCAAGAGGCCACACAGACTAAACTTATTCTCCCTAAGAAGCTCAATGACTTGATCTTGGTTGCGGGTGTTGTTTAAACCCCTAATATTCCAGGCAAAAGCTTTAAATACCATTGGGAACACTAGAAAGGGGAGCTGCATCATTACCTATACTACTTGCAGCATTCACGTCATACTCAGGTTTCATTTCACTAGCAATACCATCACATTCAGATACAACATCATCTTCATCACTATCGGGAATAGGATCAAGTTTGTATTTATGACAATTCTTAGAGAAATAATCAAGTTGATGGAGAGTCCAATCAAGTCTGACAATTTTTGAAGGATAAATACCTGCACTTAATAGAACGTCCACTTCACTTCTTAAATCATTCCACTCTTTTTTACCACAAATATCTTGATTCTTCTCACTACCACCCAGAGAGTCTTCAAGTATTTCCTCATCGTTGAAAGCCGCAAAAGTGTTGCTAAGAGGAATGTTTTCTGCTATTGCACCACCAGATGTATTGTTAGAACTAGAGCCCCTCACCAGGACTTTAGGTTTAAAATTTGGATCTTTGCTAAGTTGTTATAAAGATTTAGAAGGAGAGTTTTTAACAGTACTCTTGTGTTTATTAGATTGATCCTTATTGAGAATATTATCCATAGCTATACCCCTGTTCTTCGCTTGATATATACCCTGCTTACCATTAACTTTGTTTTGCATTCCAATACTCTTCTTGTATAAAGGCTGACCATTACTCTGCTTGTTGTTGTTAGACTTCAAAGATGCAACATTCATTTTCCCAGCAGCTTGTAGATACTTAGCATCACCCCCTTCATATCACCATTTCTTCCAGATCCTTTGGTACTACCAGCATTTACATTTTTTGTAGGAACACCATCTTGAGAGCTCCCCATAGGTCTGTTATTCTTACCAACAGTGGTAAAACCATCATCATCTACAACAACAGGTTTTCGCTTAGCAACCTCATTCTCTTTTACATTAATAGCATCTTTAATGGTTTTTGCTGCTATTTCTTCTTGAGTCCTTGGTCTACTTTTGCATACCACAGTACTATGTCCAAAGGTTTTTTAATGCGTGCAAAGTGGTGGTTTCCACTGGTATTTCACTTCCAACTTACCCACCCAAGCAGGTCTATTCCCTAAAGGAGGGTAAGAAATTTCCAGCACACTCGGGAGATCCTCTTCAACAGAAATCTCAACCAATACTCTTGCAAAATCAAGTTTTCCCGCCTTTTTAAGACATCTCTCCTTGGTCATCTTATCCATAATCATAGGCCTACCCACACCACTCATAATCTTTCCTATACCATTACCATTACAAAGCTCCATTGGAATGTTGTGCACACATACCCAAATAGGAATGGTAGTAGGTTCAGCTTTTTCAAGCCAAATACCAGGCTCCCATACATTAAGGACCAAAGGGACATTTTGCACCATCCAAGGACCACTATCAAGCACTGTTTTCATTCCCTCTTCACTTTTAAACTTGAAATAAAAAATGCCATTGTTAGTTTTAGTAATTTCCTCAATGTCATACACCCTCCACATCTTCATTAAGTTAGATCTAACCACTCTATAATCCATGGATGTCCCTACAAAATACCCGTACAACTGCATAGCACAAGCCTGACCACCCTTGTATACTTCATCAGCTGAAAATTCAATTCTCCTAGTTCCATTTTCCTGAACAGACACAAAACCAGGAGTATACTCCATTTTCAAAGCCAACTCCTCACTTCCCTTCTTTAGCTTTTCAGCAAACCTATCTGCAACAGCTGAGTACTGATTTGAGATAATAGTAGAACCAAAAGCATTCCCGAAACCAGCACTCCAATTACCAATTTTACTAGAACTAGTAGGATTAGATAGGAAAGGATTACCAGCAACATTACAACCCAAACCAGCTCTCCAATTACCCTTATTACTAGTAGAAATAACATTCTTAATAAACGGGTTACCAATAACATTGTTATCAAACTGATCCTTTAACAAAGGAACACTAGGCTTTTTAAGAATGCCTTTACCACTATCACTCTTCCCAAATTCAAAATCCATGTCAACCTTATTACAAGCAATACCATCCAAATTGTTTGATGAAGCACCACCCGCATTTACAACTCCTTCCATACTAGTGTGCTCAATCCTAACACTTGAACTAGCTATTCCCTCACCAAACACTAAACCTGCCTTAGCATCAACTATGCCATCTCTACTACCAGTTTCACCACCATTAGTACTAACTACATCACCAGCACTAGGGTTGTCAGAACTATTTTCAAGACCACAATTCCTAGCCACATAACTACTCTGCCTACTTTTAATGGGGCTAACATCAAGGGGAAGATTAATGAAAGACCCATCATTACCATTGACAGTGTTACTAAGATCAATAACAATTTTGCCACAAGCCTTATCACTAAAATCAGCCTTCTTAGAAGCAGACTTATTATCAACAGAACTACCCACTTCAAATTTAAGGTTTGAATCAATAGAACCAGCCTTCATGTTAGAAAGCACTTCACTAATTTCAACATCAATATTAGGACTATGAATAACTCGTTTACCACCCCTATTATCCATAGGAGATGATTCAATACGCTTTCTAGACTTACCAGTAGCCCTTGACGAATGAAGGTTCCTTAGAATAGATCCAGCACCAACAGATGCCGATCCAGGAGAAAAAACCCTTATTCTGATGCCATAGCGGGGCCTCCGAGCTTTACCCTCCTTCATCTTAGGTAAAGGAACACTCGATCTCGAAAGATGGACCTTATCCGGTGACATTCCGGTAAGCTCACAGAACTCTTCAATAAGTGGATCTGGGGGTTTATTGTTTTCAATAGGCATAACAAAAAGTTTGTTTTAGATGAATTACAAGAGGAATTACAGATTTAGAAGGTGGGAAATTCGATCAACAAATCGATTGTTGATTGAATATTTTAGGGTTTTGGGGATTTCGCCACAATCACCAGAGAGGAGAGCAATCTGAAATATTTATGTGTTCTTGGAATGACATAAATAAATGAAGACATAATGTTATTTACATTATTGTGAAGTAATAAATTAACTTGAAATTACTATTGAAACAAAAAGATGGTGTTCATAATTACTTTAGTTAAACATGTTTATGTTTCATTGTAAAGATATAAACATAAAGTCTTTTAATTGTTACAAGACTTATAATAAAGTAAGACGTTATCTTGTTATGTTTTTTAATTAAGACATATACATGAAGTTATTAAATTGTTAAATAACTTATAATGTATAGTGGGATTATAACAGTTTATGTTTTCTTGTAAAGACATGGACATGAAGTGACTTTGTAAAAAGTATTTGTGTTATAAAGCATGTAATTGGCTTGAAAATACTATTATACCATTAAAATGTATTAGTTGGTTAATAGACAAGTCAAAAGAAATATGGTTATCTTATATATTGTTATATTGTCTTACAATATTAATACTAATGAAATACCAAATGTTTATGGTATGTTCAGTTAGGAAAATGAAACTCTTGTTATATTGTTTGATTAAAGATAACTATGACTTCTTTTCTTCCAAAAGTTATCAAGGTTAGAATGTTGAGTATGACTTGGACATATTTAATAAAACTCCAACCTAGAAGATTAATAAGACATCATCATATGATGGAATGTGATGAATTACATTAAGTCTTAAATTGAAGTTCTAAATTTGTTTAACTGCTTATGAAGAGGTTATTAACAAAGTAAAGTCAGGAACAGTCAATAAGTATTTGTAATATCCCAAAAGAGAACATTGTATTGTTGCTTTATTTGCTAAGTATTTAAAGATAGTCTTTAAATTGCTAAAAGCAAGTGGGAGTTTTGATCTTTAAAAGATAAAATTACAAGATACATAATCTTTTAAAATACACTAGTAAATATCATGATGAAGTTTGACATTTGAATGTTAAATCTCAACATGATAATAAAGTTTGACATTTAAATGTTAAATCTCAAGATGATGGAATTATCATTCATAGAATAGTAATATATCTCAAATATTTTATTAATATGCTGAGGGCTATGATTTACAGGATTATTGTAAACCTGATAATCATTATGATACATTACCAAATATGAAATTGGGTATAGTATACATGATATGAATGATTAAGATGCTGTCTATAAAGATAATCAATTTTAGAAATGTGGTTTATCTAATAGTTAGAGTAGAAAATGAAGATGAGTTTCTTTAAAGATTAGGTAACCCTTGTGGTTTAAATCTTTGTATAGAAATCATATGGACACTATTGTGCACGTATTTAATGCATGTTTTATGACAAGATTATTAATCACACTTAGAAAATTAACTGTGATTGAATATTCTTTTCTAAACACATTAAATATATAAAGATTATGATTTTCATATTTATGAAATTGACAATGGAATATCAAAACTCTTTCTTGAGTGATTGCTTGAGCGAGGACGATAAGTAATCAAAAGGGAGTTTATGAATTCAAATAAATCTTTGGAAGTGTACAAAGTGCAATAATCCATGGATGGATAAATGCATGCATCTAGAAGATTACTCTTATGTTTAATTATTAAATCCATGTCTTGATTTATAATTTAAATAAGATAATTTCTAAGTATTCCTAAAAGCTAGTGGGAGTATTATGTTTAATTTCCTAAATCATATATGTTGTAAAACATATGAAAGGTAACATTCCATATAAGTTTAAAGTTAAGTCTTAGTTTGGAATGAAACTTTACTTGAAAGATTTAGAAAATAAGAAATACAACCTTGTAATGAATGTTTATTGTTGAAACATGTGCGGTAAATGAATCTAATATAACATGATATATTATTTAGAAAGTCTAAATAGATATGTATGACATGAATAAACATCTAAGTATGACTCAAAGATATTTCATGAACATCATGTTTTGTTGTATCATGCTTGATTACAAGTTGATTTAGCAATATAAATATCTAATTAAAAGTTATTAGATAACTTGTGTAATATTCTGAAAAGAATATGTTTGATTATAGAATCACATCCTAAATCTGGAACAGCTTCCAAATTCTATAGATGAACAATTTTTCAATTGTTGTGAAAATTTTCATAGCCAACAAACTTGAAAGTTTGAAGGGCATCAATCATTACATAATAGATATTAATGTTTACGGGAAGTTTTAATAGCATATTGTTGTTTGCATACAATGATGCTAATGAAATTGAGATGACAATCAATACTAGTTATGGAAAGGATTTCATCCTTGGCTATTACTAGTTATACTTAATAAAGCATAGTTGCATTATACATTAAGAGAATAAGAATACTTTAAACTTTAAAATATTTGGAAGTTTGATTATCATAAATTGGTGGTTAAGGATGTCACACATTTATGAAACATTATAAGGCATTATCAAAATAGTTGAATATGCATATACAAGAACTTCAATAGTTGAATTCTTGAAATAAGTATTTTTAAAATTCTAATAGATCAAAGTTGGATGATTTATAGCTTGTCAACAAGTATGAATGTCATTGCTTGAGACATAATTCATCAACAAGAGTTATCATGCATTGATCTATTTAGTATTTGGATAAGGGATATTAAACAATTATTATAATAAATTTAAATAAATGGTATGTTTAATTTATAATATATTGTATCCTGTTTCTACATGTTTAAATTCATGAATAAAAGTTATTCTAAATTGTCCGTTGTCAGTTAATAATATGGGAATATTATTAAATCAAGACAAATCTGAAGGTTGGTATAATATACTTAAAGTATATTGATGCGTAGTCATGCCATTTCAGATGATATTCAATGAAACTGAATATAGGACTTATCCCAACTACATGATGTTACTTTATGGATCATGTCATTAAGTAAATCATGAGAAGTTATCCTCAGACTTGAGATGCAAGATAAGTGTCATGAATGTAGTACATTTTTGTGGAACAACTTAACGCTATACGTAACTGGTAGTCATAAGGGTTGTTTTCGAAAGTGTTACAAAGTTTGTGGGTTTTGCTTGTAGTCAAGATAGAATTTGTTCCTTCAAATTTATTTTTGGAGTTTAATACTGCTGGGTACCTCGTAGGGTTGGTAAGATGCATGTGCGGCCGCACCCAAGATCTCCCCTGAATATGTTTAGAAGATTTGGTAATCTTGATCAATCATAAACAACGAGAAACAGAATGGTTAATTAAGGAATGACTTTAATCCATATCCTTATTAATGTGGTATTATAAACAAAAGGATAATAATAATGAGAAATCATTAAAAGGTTTTTCCAAGAGCCTTACTCGAGATCGTACTAGAGGCATCGGCGTGTTGCAAGACGCTAACCGATGTGATTACACTATTAAAATATGTCCAAGTGGGAGCTGTTAGATTATGAACATTATTTTAGTAGTTGTATGTTAGGATCAAACTCAAGGTCGTGGGATTGCACACTTTACATATGAAGAGTAAAAGAATAATTATTTATAAAAGTTATATATAATTATTAATAAACACAAAACTAGTAACAACCGTTAGTATTTAACGGAGAATGGCTAACGACCGTTTGACGAAGATTAGGAAAGTAATACTTGTGAATAATTGGAAACAATAGAAGGTTCCAGAATCCCCTTGGGGAAGCTATGACCAATCGGCCAAGGGAGGGATTCCACCTCCTTTGTGCCTTGAGCTCCAAGTAATCACAAGTATATAAACACCTCATGGGATATTGTTTTCTCATAACTTGTACACACATAATAGGTGTTTTCTTTTTCTCATCTTGTCCTCAAAATCGATCCATCTTTATTACCCATAAGGGTTTCGATTTTTATAAAGCTCAAAAAGTTTTGTGTTTAATTTACTTGCATAAACTTTTACTTGAATTAGTACGTGTGTACAAGAACACGATTCAAACACACTATTGTTTGATTCTTGGATTGAATTACAAAAGAGGTAAGGGGTAATTCTTATAATCCATATAAACCCTAATTAGGGTTCTTGTATTGAAGATTGCAATTGATTATTGTTTGGGCTAAAATCACTACGATACGTTTACTATTTATATTTGATTAATTAATTACATATTATATGATCTTGTTATAACGCTTCCGCAATGTTTACTTGATGTGTTTGGTTTATTTATATGATTGTTATGATATTATAATTCCAACAACAACAACATATACATCACAGGTGACGACTGCAAGATCAGGCAGCAAGACTGAGAGGTGCTAAGTGGTCGAATTTGGTTTTTAGCTCGACTGAGAATTTATTGCTATGCTTAGTTATGGTATATGTAGATTGAACTTGTACATGCCATTTGTCGTGGTTTTATTGTAATTTTACTCATTTACTGAACATGGATTCATATTGAGATTGTTATTCTTTGTTTTCGTAAATTCATTAGATATAATACTTCTGTACGCAAAATCCCACCGCGAAGCGCGGGTATTCAAACCTTGTATTAGACATTTCACAATGCATATGCACTTAGACTTAGTGTTATCATGTAGGCTTACTAGTTTAGGTATTAATCAATCATTGATTGTTCCTTAAAAGTTACGTATAAATGTCAACTGTATGTAGAAAGCCGCTGATATTGACTACAAAATCAACTACATAGAAGGAACTCCTCAAGTACAGTATCTTTTGAAGTAACGTGGCAATATACTGTCATAAATGATTATTTGCGTTCTCTAATACTCCGTAACATACTACGAGTATATCGAGTGTCACCATAAAATTTACTAGCTGTTTGGTTGACATAAAAAAGAATGAAGTAATACTATCAATCTCATTGAATATGTTTGGTATAACTATTTTGGATTGATCTATTGGAATGAATAATATATATCGTTTATACTCCATAGTTATGGAAAGTGACTCCTTTCAAATTCATTCCCTGATTTTTTAGGGTGCGTTTGGTTTACAAATGGTATTAGGATTTGGGAATAGTTTGAAAGATTCGAGAAAGGTTTGAGAAAAAATAAGAGAGAGAAAATATATTATTATATATAATTATATTTAATTTATTAAATTTATATTAGATTTAAAATTTAGTAAACATAAATTAAAAAAAATAAATAAATGAATATTAAATGAGAAAGGTACAAAATTCGTGGATGAGAACATTTGAATAGATGTTTTGTCAAAACATTTGCTCCATACCCACCATTTAGTAGTTGAATGGGTTTTGAAAATTGAATCCTTTATTTTATTCCGAAAGATCTAACCAAACAATTGTTTTGATATTTCAATTCATTCCAACAGTGCCACACCTACATACCAAACACTTCCTTATTTCTTTATGCCTTTTATATGGGCCATTTGTATTATTATACATTCAAAATTTATTACCTTCTCACTCATCATCAATTTTTTTATTGGATTAAAATCATTAATAAACAAAAATGAGTCCATAAGTAGGAACAAAAGAATTTGCAACCAAACAATTACAATGGAATCATTAATCCATTGTTATTCCATTTTATACCTAAACTCATACTCATTGTGATTCACGACAACAAATCAAACGCACCCTTAAAATTATAGTTTATTTCCAACTATCATAGTGACTTAATATAAATTTGCATGAAAATGCACAAAAGCACTGATTTAATTTTGATACTGTTACACATTCCATGCTATAATATCAATTGATAAGGCCAATAGTCAATGAAATCGTGCAACATGGCCTTTTTATTATTCACCATGCATGTTGGCTATTAGGTAACATCAAAGCAATCCATTTAATTGGTGTTTTATGAGTATAATTAACTAAAGCCATGCATGGTAACGTAAATCTAAAGTATATCGTGGACATTTTACATATATATATATATATATATATATATATATATATATATATATATATATATGGGCTAATCAATTAACCAACCATACACAAAGTTAATCTGTTAACAAGTTCAAAACTTTTTAAGATGCATCTCATAACGATACTTTTGTTTAGCATACTAGTATCGTTGTCTCATGATGTCTTATCCCAAGATAGTTTTCCTTTCAATACATCAGTTATGCCCATAGTCAAGGATGCCAAAACATCTATTCACAAATTTTCTTGGTCTATCCCACCATATGGGCCTTATTACCTCATTGATCTCGACGCACCTTTCACATGGACAAACTGTGTTGTGCGTCCCCCTCCTATCGATTGTGGATTAGAATTTGCATGCACATTTCCTTTACGTTGTGATGACACCGATTGCAAAGAAGCACACTCATATATAAATCCAATGTGCCCTTCTCTTGTTAATATCACAGCCAAATATGGTTGCAAAATATGTCCAGTCACCCCCTTGAATCCCATCTCACAAACTTGCAAAATATCACAACTAACGAATGATCTACTGTATTTGTATGTAACTGATGGTCGGAACGCTTTTCCTCCTCTTTATACAATATGGCTCCCAACCCAGCATGTAGTATCATGTGCACCTACGTCCCTGTTGAAATCATTTCCGAAAGGTGTGCGAGGAGTTGCAGCCTTTTCATGGTCCGCTTTGGCATTTCCGCGTCAAGTACATGATCGTAATGTGACAGATAAATTTTCACTTTGCCTACCAAGTGACTCGTCAGTTCTTGGAGTTGCATTTTTAGGTGAGGGTCCTTTTTATTTTAAATTTCATCCAAACCGTGATCTCAGAAGCATACTTTCTTACACTCCAATGAAAAGAAAGTCCTCCAAATCCCTTGGATACTATATCAAGATCAGCCAAATTTCAATAGAAACGACACCGGTTGCTTTACCGTTTAAAATTGGTTTAGTGAAGCTTAGTACCATTTTGCCTTACACCACACTCAGAAGTGATATCTATAAGGCTCTTATCACAAGCTTTTCCGAAGCTACAAAAAAAATTCCCCGAGTAAACACAGTTAAACCCTTTAGTCTATGTCTAAAATCTAGTGCAATTAGATCTATTGGTACTGGGTTTCGCGTTCCCAAGATTGATCTTGAAACAGAAAGTGGAAAAACCTGGACGATATATGGAGGCAACTCGATGAAGTTCATTGGGAATGGTACTGCATGTTTTGCATTTGTTGATGGTGGTTTAGATGCTAAAGATCCAATTGTTGTTGGGACATTTCAGATGGAGAATAACTTCATGTTCTTTGATCTCCAGAATCAAAGGTTAGGGTTCAGCTCGTCCTTGTTAGCTCGTGGAACCTCTTGCAGCGGTTTCAACTTTACCCGATCTTATTAATATACAAGTGATTACATTTCATATTGCTCTTCACATTAACAAGTAATTGTTATGATGTTTGTAGTTTATGTTGGTTACAAATAACTGTATCGGAATACCTCTTAAAAGTTATAGTTTGTAAAAGTTGTACTGTTTATTAGTAGTAATAATTATGTGCAGAAAAGTTCAATCGGATAACTTGTACAATTGTATTATGTATTTTCTCTTTCAAATTTCCACTAATCATTTTTTGAAATCAACCAATCAAATGATTAGGTATATTTGTACACACGATTAGTAGGCACAAGACACAACAATCATTTTTCTTATATCTAATGATAAAGATTTAATGTGCTAAACCTATTTTCTCCCAAAGCCTTTTTATTTTCTTTTTCTTTATTCTTTCATTTGTCCTCATTTATTTTCAACTCTTTCTCCTCCCTTCCCCAAATTAGTTAATCCCTGTCCACTATTTCGATCATTCTGATTTTTCGCTTTCCCTTCAAAAAGGTATGATTCAAATTGTCTCTCGTTCTTAGTTTTCGTTTTCTTATGATTTGATTTATTTGTTGTTTAGTTAATTGCTTTAATATATAAAATTATAAATTATTATAAAGGTTATGAAGATGAGCATATTACCTTACAGGACCTTTTCGTTTTCGTTTTCGTAGAGTTTATTTATATTTGTTTAGTTAATTGCTTTAGTATATAAATTATTATAAAAGTTAGTAGCTAGTAATAAAATTTGACTGGAAGAGTTAAAGTAGTAGGTTCGAGTACCATTGGTTGACTTTAGCTGATGGACGCCAACAGTTTCATAAATTCCAGAATGAAACTGCTGTCGTTTTAAAATTCTGTTTTAGTGGTTTAACTACGTCTCTACTCGGCCCGATGGCCGGTTTTCTCAATACATGGTTAAAATTGTAAACTATGTTTAAGATTGAATATACACTAATTATAGCATAATGCACATGCTTTGCAGTGGATAATATTCAAGGAGTCATAAAAGAACAACGTGATGTTTCGATTACGTGTTTTAGCATATCTTTGTCGAATTTAACCCAATTTACCGTTTAGACTCGATTGTTAACGTCCACCAAGTAATAAAAACAAATGAACATCTAAGACTTGTGTATCTAGCTTCATGCTATGCACTAACAACTAAACACCAATAAAAAAAGTAAAGTTAGATAACTTAATTGCATTAATAGGAAGAACATTGAAAAACATGTTGCATATGTGATTCAGTTATGATGAAATGTAGTTGGTTCTCTTTTGGTAAGGAATAGGATATGACTATGTTTAAACAACATGTTTAGTAAACATTTATGTCAAGAAATCAATTAGAAAGCCCATTTATGTTTGAACACCCTCGATACAACCTCTGGCCTATCTTCTGATTTTAGATTTCTTTCAGCTATAAATATGTTGATTTCTGGCAACTTTGTGTTGCAAGTGAATGTTATAAACAAATCGGGGTACCCATAGTACTTGCAAATAGCCATGGCGTCCAAACAATTATGTACCACATTCATTGCGAACAATAAACCACATTCATTGCAAACAGAGAATGATGACAGTCAAGCAAAATCATCACCTTTCTCCTTTGAACAATTAGTTTTGAAACAACTAAAGAAAGCATAGTCTCCCACTTACGATTAAATGAGAAGAAAAATAAAAATAAAAATAATAAGAAGAAATCACAACGATACATTTTAAATACATATACAAAAATAAATACATTTCCTTTTAAAATTCTCATTTTTATTTAATAAATGCATATCCTTATCAAATTTTCTTTTTTATTTAAAATATGTGGTTAAAATCCTTTTGATTCTTCTCATTTAGTTTTTCTTCTCACTGAATCTTTTCTAAGATTCCCATTTTAATTTTACTATGTGGATTGGAGTTGCCACCTCTTGTTTCTATATATGTTGCTTATGTGTCTATGTGTCCGTTTGCGATGCTCTGTCAAGAAAGAGGTTTATTTTAAGAGGTAGCCGGTGTTGTTAAAGGACTAGGATTGACAATACAAAGGGGTGATGGAGTCTCGTAACGGGAAGACAAGGGTACACTTTACTGAAGAGGCATGTCCCGAATGTCTCTCAACAATCAAATCTGAAATCTACTGATTTCAAAATTCTAACGATTTTTTTGAACAGGCTAAGAGGAATGTGACACGAATGTAAATATTTATCTCACATTCTCACTTATTATTCTCTTCGACCCAGCTGCAAAAAATGGTGCATCATCAGCTGGATGTGATGCGAATGTGAATATTTCAGTCCACAAAAATTAGTGCATCAGCAGCCGGATGTAATGCGAATGTGAATATTTGAGTCCACGAACAATTTCAACCAATTAGCGACTAACCCCACAATTGTTGGACCACATAATTTTATACAGTAATGCCACTATGTGGCTTGCCGTGACCAACATTGATCCCAACCTGGTCTTCTTGATCAACCAAGTGTCGCTTGTTATAAGCTCGTTGTTGGATCGAGTAAAACTTATTGCTTGGAGAATTCGTGTCACTTTCTTGGAGCATCAATGCCAATGTAGCTTAATCTTGGTGTGCATTGTCATGTATTTATTAAGTGGTTGTGTTTTAAATTAGTTTGCTCTCTATTTTTTTTTTTTTTTTTTTTTTTGCTACGTTGTTTGAGAAAGTGTGAACTGATGGGCCCGATATGTTAAGACACTTTATGTGTCAAATGTATTGCAACTATTAGATAGATTTCTGTAACAACTTTTAGATAAGTTAGTCATGTATCTATTGTATATCTAGTACGTAATTATCTCTTAGACTGTTATACATGATAGGGAAACCTCTTGTATATATATGGCATTATTAATGAATGAAAGGCAACGCTTCCAATTCTTTCATGGTATCAGGCCTCTAAACAGCCGATCCATTCATTCACATCTCTGCTATTTTTCTCATTCTTCTAGTTCACATCTCCAATGGCTGACAAGATTCACCCTGCAATCACAGTCACTCAAATCAAAAACCTAATCCCTATCACACTCGAGATGGAGAAGAGCCAATATGGCTCATGGGCAGAACTATTCAAAATCACCTGTCGTGCGTATGATGTTCTTGATCACATCCTCACCCCTCCTTCACCTTCTTCATCTTCGTCTAAGGACAAAGAAACTACACCACCAGCCGTCTCCCCTGAAGTTTGGGCTCGCTTGGACGCTGTTGTTTTACAATGGATCTATAGCACAATCTCCAATGACCTTCTCCATACTATTCTCAAACCCAACTCTACTGCTAAAGAAGCATGGGTTCGTTTGCAGGACATCTTTCAAGATAACAAAAATTCACGAGCTCTATATTTGGAACGACAATTCACCAACACTCATCTTGATAACTTTGCTAACGTGTCTGCTTATTGTCAGGAGTTGAAGCTCTTGGCGGATCAACTCTCTAATGTTGGTCAGCCTGTTCACAATGATCGCTTGGTTCTTCAATTGATCGCTGGTTTGAATGAAAGTTATGATGGGGTTGCTGTGATTCTTCAACAAAGCGACCCGCTTCCACAATTTTATGAAGCTCGTTCCCGTCTCATCCTTGAAGAGACTCGCAAGACCAAACAAGCTGCTACTGCAGCCAACAATGCGGGGACAGCCCTTCTGTCCTCAACCCTTTCATCTAAGGTGCAACAACCTGGCAATTTCACTCAGTTCAAGAACACCTCTGGTCCCGGCTCCTCTTCTAATAACCGTGGCAGAGGTGGTGGTCGAAACAACCGAGGTGGTCGTAATGGTGGCCGGGGTCGTGGACGCGGCAATGGAAACAACAATAACTACAACCACACCAATGGTCTGCCACAACAACAGCAGGTTTGGGGACCCATAGCTCCATGGGCATGGGCTGTTCCTCCGTGTCCATATCCGACCAGTGCTTGGGCTCGACCTACTTACCCTAATGGCAGCCAAGGTATACTTGGCCCACGCCCTACCATGTATCCACAACAAAACCATGCTGCTTCTGTTGCACCTGCTCCTTCCGTGTATGCACCAACAGATATCGAGAATGCCATGCACACCATGACCCTCAATCCTCCTGATGAGAATTGGTATATGGACACCGGTGCTACATCTCACATGACAGCCTCCCAAGGTAAACTCTTGTCTTATTTCAAATTGAGCAAACCTAATAATATAATTGTTGGTAATGGTCATGGAATTCCTATTCGCGGTTTTGGACATACAACCATTCAAAATCCCATTCGTCCCTTACGTTTAAACAATGTCCTATATGCTCCTCAACTCATAAAAAATCTTATATCTGTTCGTCGTCTTTCAGTTGATAACAATATATCTCTTGACTTTGACCCTTTTGGTTTTACTGTGAAGGATTACCCGACGGGGACACCGCTCATGAGATGTAATAGCACGGGGGACCTTTACCCGATCACCACTTCTTTGCTCCATCACCTACAACATCCATCTACTTTTGCTGCTCTCTCTCAAGATTTATGGCATTATCGCCTTGGCCATCCGGGTGTTAATGTTTTAAAATCGCTTAGGAATAAACATTACATTCAATGTAATAGGTCTAGGTTGTCGTCTATTTGTCAATCGTGTGTTTTTGGCAAACAAGTTAAATTACCATTTAGTGATTCTTCTTCGTTTACTATATCTCCTTTTGATATTATTCATAGTGATTTGTGGACATCACCAGTTTTGAGCACAAATGGACATCGTTATTATTTGCTCTTTCTTGATGATTTTTCTAATTTTCTGTGGACATTTCCAATTGGACAAAAATCACAAGTCTTTTCTATTTTTCTCAAGTTTAGTGCTTATATACAGAATCAGTTTTCCAAACCCATTAAATCTTTTCAATGTGATAATGGGAAAGAGTACAATAACACAAACTTTCATCATTTTTGCAACAAACATGGAATGGTTTTCCGGTTCTCTTGTCCCCACACCTCATCACAGAATGGAAAAGCCGAACGCAAAATCCGGGCTATCAATAACATTATTCGTACTCTACTCTCACACTCATCTATGCCGGAAAATTTTTGGCATCATGCACTTGAAATGGCTACATATTTACTAAACATTCTTCCAAGCAAATTACTACACCAAAACTCACCCACTCAACTTCTATTTCACCGAACACCCTCCTATGACCATTTACGTGTTTTCGGTTGCTTGTGCTATCCTCTTCACCCTTCCACCACAATCAATAAACTTCAATCTCGTTCCACTCCGTGTGTTTTTTTGGGTTATCCAACCAATCACCGCGGTTACAAGTGCTATGATCTACAAACCAAACGAATTTTCATCTCTAGGCATGTTGTGTTTGATGAGTCGAAATTTCCCTTCGCCAATTTACACAACCCCACACCCACAACATATCAATTTTTACATGATGGACTCCATCCATCTTTCTACCAGTATGTTGATTCACAAACCCCATCAAATGCACCCCCTGTAACTGAGCCACCCACACCACCCTCTACTATTGTCCAGCCTAACGATGCAACCCATTCACGTGCTTCACAAACTGGTGTCTCCACTCGTCCATCTCAGCAGCCCCACTGTGAAAGTTTATCTCCTGGACCAACTCCTCAACAACAATCCACTCGGCCCATATCCCAAGCCTCTCTACTTCAGTCTCGGACCGTTCCTAACAGGACCTCACCTGTCTCTCAATCTCGACCTACTGGTCATGGTCCATCTAGGTCTACTGTTTCATCTTCTGTTCATACACCCACTCGGTCCATGACAACTAGAAGTATGTCAGGTATCTCCAAAGCTAAAACACCATTTAATTTCTCCACATCAGTCGCCCTATCACCAATTCCAAGCAATCCCAAAGCTGCCTTGTCCAACCCGAATTGGAAAAATGCCATGACTGATGAATATAATGCTCTAATTGATAATAAGACTTGGGTTTTAGTTCCTCGTACACCGGATATGCATGTTATTCGCTCTATGTGGATTTTTAGACATAAAATGAAATCTGACGGTTCTTTTGAGCGATACAAAGCTCGTCTTGTTGGTGATGGCAGGTCTCAGCAGGTTGGCGTTGATTGTGAGGAAACCTTCAGTCCGGTAGTCAAACCGGCCACTATTCGCACCGTACTTAGTCTTGCTTGCTCGAAATCTTGGCCTATTCACCAATTGGATGTTAAAAATGCATTTCTGCATGGCAACTTAAATGAAACCGTCTACATGCATCAACCAATGGGTTTTCGAGATTCTTCATATCCAAATCATGTGTGTTTGTTAAAGAAGTCTCTTTATGGGCTCAAGCAGGCACCCCGAGCTTGGTATCAACGATTTGCTGATTTTGTGTCTACACTTGGCTTTGTGCATAGTAAGTCTGATCATTCTTTATTTATCTACCTAAATGGACGTGATGTGGCTTATCTCTTATTGTATGTTGATGACATAATTCTTACCACTTCAACTGATTCTCTTCGTCTCTCACTCATGACACGGTTATCTCAAGAGTTTGCTATGAAAGATCTCGGGCCTTTGAGTTATTTTTTGGGTGTTGCGGTATCTCGTACTTCTCATGGTCTCTTTCTTAGTCAAACAAAATATGCCAAAGAAATTATTGAACGTGCAGGTATGTCATCATGCAAGTCCGCGACCACTCCTGTTGATACCAATCCAAAACTTAGTGCTTCTTCTGGTGAACCATTTTCGGATCCTACTTATTTTCGCAGCTTGGCAGGTGCTTTGCAATATCTTACTTTCACTCGTCCAGATATTTCGTATGCTGTGCAACAGATTTGCCTTCATATGCATGATCCTCGTGATGGACATATGCATGCTCTTAAGCGCATTATCCGTTATTTGCAAGGGACTCTATCTTATGGCCTACATATTTCAAAATCTGCAAATCAGAATCTTGTGGCTTATACTGATGCAGATTGGGCTGGTTGTCCGGATACTCGACGCTCCACTTCTGGTTATTGTGTCTTTTTGGGTGATAATTTGATCTCTTGGTCTTCCAAACGCCAACCTACACTTTCCAAGTCAAGTGCCGAAGCTGAGTATCGAGGTGTAGCGAATGTTGTTTCCGAATCTTGTTGGATACGCAATTTGTTACTTGAACTACATTGTCCCATCCCTAAGGCTACGTTGGTGTATTGTGACAACGTAAGTGCCATATATCTTTGTGGTAATCCTGTTCAACATCAAAGGACTAAACATATTGAATTGGATATCCATTTTGTTCGTGAAAAGGTCGCTCGCGGTCATGTTCGAGTCTTGCATGTTCCTTCTCGTTTCCAGCTTGCGGACATTTTCACTAAAGGCCTTCCACGTGTTCTATTTGATGATTTTCGAGCCAGTCTCAGCATCCGTCCTCCTCCCGCTTCGACTGTGGGGGACTATTAGATAGATTTCTGTAACAACTTTTAGATAAGTTAGTCATGTATCTATTGTATATCTAGTACGTAATTATCTCTTAGACTGTTATACATGATAGGGAAACCTCTTGTATATATATGGCATTATTAATGAATGAAAGGCAACGCTTCCAATTCTTTCAGCAACATTTTCTATTCTAGAAAAACAAAAAACCTGTTGATACAGTTGAGTTGCCTGAACATGGACTTATCAGTCTCATTTAAATCACTTGTTTCCGGGTGTGTCATGTAAGTAAGACCATACATTTTTTAGCTAGCTTACAATGTTCATGACAACAAAGAGGGCTAATACTTAATAAAGAATCAGATTATAAAGAAATAAAAAACAACATAGCATGGGAAAAAAGTAATTCTATCACGAACAATATTTCCCAAATTTTAGTTCATAATTTAGTTAATTTATTAGTTATTGTTTTGGAATAATATTTCACAAATTAACTATTTAAAAAACAACCCACAAAGATGTGTTTGTAGGCTAACCCCACCTGGATCTTAGTGACCCATTTCAACCCATTTGACCCATTACCTCTAGTTCTACATAATTCGGGAATTTATAGATATAAAGCAAAATTCATATATGTTATTACACGTTCTTATACACTTATATATATATATATATATATATATATATATATATATATATATATATATATATATATATATATATATAACGTAACTTTATTTTCAGAACTCTGTTAAGTGCGAGAACTGCGAGAACTCATTTTCTACCTTTGGATTAACTTGATCAATGGTTAAGATTGCACCATGGCATTTTTGTAATTAAGTGAAACCACATTTTCTGGAAATATTTATGAAAAGGGTATAAATGGTAATTAACTTTTTTACACAATCTCATTAACTGCATGCTTGAAATTCGGATTTTATCTAAAATTTCTCTCCACAATGATCACATCCAATTAAAAGCCATAAAAACGTAACTGATCTCATTCTTTTTATATATAAAAACACGCACGATTACACCTACAACCCTAAAACCCAAATCTGTAGATAATCAAAAATCGAACTAACCAGTTCTATTTTTTTTAACAAATATCGAACACGATTAATGGAAGGTATGATCATTATTGCTTTTATTTTTTAATTTTTAATTGACTGTATGATCATTAGTTCTATAAATCTTTGTAAATCATATTGATTAAAACATTATCAATGGGTGTAAGAGGAGTCCGTATTCTGTATATCCACCACGTCTATCAGATCTAAACGATCTCAACAGTATAGGTATATCACAGATCTAAAAGTTGGTAATTTATTAGATTAGCAATAGTTAAGAAAATAAACTTGATTATGATTATTTCATTAGAACTAGAAATTTTGGATATCAATGTGGTTTGTTATGGTGATCGTACTGAATTGATACCACTAATATTTGCATTTCAAGAACTGAATTTGAAAATGGTTTTGGTAATTTAGAGGATGTTTGGAATTGTGCTTGATACGTTTCACTAAAGAAAGCTGCGTTTTTTTTTTTTTTTTTTTTTTTTTTTTTTTTGAGTTTTGATATCTAAGCCTAACAAGTAGACCTAAAGTTAGACCTAATCCATTTATCTAATGACAAGTGTAATACATTTCTTCTCTCTCATACTTTTACACCAACCATTTTTTGAAATGCACCAATCAAATTTTTAGGTCTAAATTTAAGTTCTTGTTTTAGGCCTACAAATCATTTTTCTTCTAATTATTTGTATTAAATGCAATAATTGGATAATTTACTCCCAAATGCAATCCTCGAAGACTCTCTTATTTGACTAGCAATATATATGCAAGCCAGTAACTTTATCATAAAATAGGCTAAATTGATACATACATACATACATACATACATACATACATACATACATACATACATACATATATATATATATATATATATATATATATATATATATATATATATATATATATATAGGACTAGAACTCTAGAATAGCTAGGTGATTGTTTTTGGTAATTAATGAGGGTGCATGTATGTTCTAGTATTAATTTTGGATGAATCTTAGATATCTTCTCTAATATTACTTTTGGGTGAGTAATTAAGACTTATTTATTTTTTAGGCGTGAAAATATGTTCTTTCAAGGCGTGCATGTATGTTCTTCGAAAGCGTGTACACATGTTCAAAAGATGCTGATGAGAAAGTTCAAATACATATGTTTTATGCACATATGTTCTTGGACGGCTACGAGTGTGCACATATGTCCGACTTATAAAAATGTTCGATAACATTGAGTGTGCACATATATCCGTTTGCGTTAAATATTATTAGTGCACACATGTATAGATCGATTATATTCATGTATTTCTTCTTTTTAGAAATTTGTAATTTAATTGTATTTCAATCGATATCGAATTTTGTGATTAACACTTATGTTCTTCGTTTGTTATAAATTTATATTATCTAAAAAACATCTTACTATTTGAAAAACGTGCATGTTGAAAAAATTATTCCAAAACTGAAATAAAAAAAGTAATTCTCAAAAACACATAGGTTCTCAATCAATTTTAAAACATGCGTGCTAAAAAAAACACCTTACTATTTGAAAAACATGTATGTTGAAAAAATTATTTCAAAACTGAAATAAAAAAAGTAATTCTCAAAAACACATATGTTCTCAATCAATTTTAAAACATGCATGCTAAAAAAAAAAAAAAAAAAAAAAAAAAAAAAAAAAAAAAAAACACTAATCCGAAAATTAAAGATTTTTAAAAAACGGGATTTAATAAAAAAAAATCTAAAAAAGTATAAAATTGTCTTTTACAATTATGCCCTTTAGATTAAATAATAATCTTTTATATATAAAAAATCTCATTGGTGTAAAGGAGTTCTCGCGCTTAACAGGGTTCTGAAAATAAAGCCCCATATATATATATATATATATATATATATATATATATATATATATATATATATATATATATATATATATATATATATATATATATATATATACTAGACGAATACCCGTGCATAGCAACGGGATTTTTTAACGACAGATCATTTAGTGATAAAAGAAAGTTTATGGGTTATAAATGAAAAATAATAAAAGTTAGGGGTGGCAAATCTTGCCCAATTTGTAATTTTTGACACTTTTTTAAAAGTTTGGGGCGTTTTTGCCCCCTTGCATTTATTTGATGGGCTCTTACAGGCAAAAGATAAAAACAGATATTATTAGATGGGCTTTCGAATCACACAATTCAACTTTCAAGCAATTACTCTCATTTTTTTCCGACCAATTTACTTGTCACTGGTAACTATAAAACATTCTAACTATTTTAATTTTAATTTATCTCATTTATTAATTATTTTATGCATAATTATTTAATACTCTAATTAATTGATAGATATATTTAATTCTTTGCATTTTTATTCATTTAATACTCTATTTTTTTTTAAGAAAAAATAATTAAATATAGTTAAGACTCAGATGCTTGATCTTTTTTTACAAGATGAATTAAAGGGGTTTTTAGGACTGTTCCGAATCTTTTTAATAGTTGAATTATAATTTGCTCGTTTTAGCCCGTGCCCGTTTGGCCCGATTTATAATTTGTCAATTTAGCCCGTGCCCGTTTTAACCCGTGCCATTTTAGCCTGTGCCCGTTCCCGCCCGTTTTGCCACCTCTAATAAAAGTTTGAAGATTTAGGGATTAAATGTGTTGACTTATTGACTTATTGACTTTGTTGACTTATTGACTTTGATACTTAAGCTCATGTCAACATAATGTTTTGAAACCCGGTTGAATCGTTCCGGTCGAAAAATGGGTCGATTTAAACCGAGTCATGCTTTTAATAACTGAACCCGTTGTGTTCAGTTTTCAAAACTATATGTTTTTCCTAGTTGAACCCGTTGGTCCGGTCCGGTTTTCAAAACTATATGCAACATCAACTTGTTAGCTTGTATAAAGTTTTGTGTGTTTTATTGATTTGTATAATGTGTATAATAACATATACTTTTCATTTTAGGGTGTTTTAAAAATAACATTAATTAGTGTGTTTAATTATTTTATATTTTATATTATGTTGTACCTTGTTTAAATTGTATATTGTGAAAATTTTATTGTACTTTTTTTAGTAAGGGGTGTTTTAATTGATTGTTTTTAATTTGATATAGATGCTTTTAATTGGTTGTACCATATGAATAAATTATTGTAATTTAAAGTTATGTGGTGTTTTAATAAGAGCATTAATTACACAATTTATTTTCTCTCACCCTTCTAGTATAGAAGGGCAAAATGGGGATTGACTGAAAATTCAGTTTTCCACTTTTCCCCTTTGACTAAATCTACATTATAAGTAGTTAAGATATATACACGTTCTTATATACTTTTGTAAAAATGTATTAAAAACGTATATAAAACCGTAGAAAAAAAGTATATATAAACGTCTATAAGAACGTTTTTGTAATAACGTATATAAAAACGTATATAAAATTGTATATAAAAACGTATTTAAAAACGTATACAAAAACGTATATACAAGCCTATAAAAATGTATATAAAAGTATATATGTTATATAAAAACATATATAAAAATAAAAACACTTTAAATAAATTCAAAAAAATAGAGTTATAAACGGCGTTAGTTAAAGTATGGACGCCGCAACAGATGTTAGCCTAAAGGGCTAACGTGTAAATCATAACGAAATCTACTTAACTCCAGTTAAAATCAGGGATAAAATTTGCTCGAAGGTTTCCCACAGGGATAGTTTTTGCACTTTTGAAATGGTTGGGACGAAACATGCAATCTGGCTAAAGTTCAGGGACGATTTTTGCAATTAACTCTAATAGAATTTTCAAATGGTTGTTACACTTGTTGAGTGGCTGTTACAATTACTTTAAATGGGCTATTACAATGGTATTGATGGGGTGTAAATGGGCTTTAAATGGACTTGTCTACATATCATTTGTAATTGAAAACTAATACAAATATTTTCATTATAAGTAAAAAGTTGAATCTAAATTTCTAAGCCTTCTATTAATAGCATGTCCTAAATCTAACTATCTTATAATGGAGGAATGCCTACTATTAATAAAAATACTTAAAATTAAGCAATACAACTTCTAAAGCTATAAGTACAACAACAAATGCTACTTATAAAAATTTCTCTCATATTTAATTCTAACATACAATTAATACTAATATTAAATACAATAAATAAATCATTATGTACATTAAATACAATTAATTAACTTGTCAATAAATACAATTAATGCACTTATTAAAGCACCCCTTAAATAAGAAATACAAATTATCAAGCATATTGTACAACCAACTTAAATACAATTCCTGCATTAAATGTCACTAATACAAATAATAAAGCATATTATACAAATATTCAAGCCCGCCCGTGTAACACCCCCAAAATTTGATACAACGAAAGACTCAACAAGCTTTCGGGGTGCTACGGGGATTGGTATCCAACACAAGACATAAAAGAACGAGATAAAGTAAACAAGAGAAAAATACAACCACGCGGGGTTTTAAAGTTTACATTTATCCCAAATTCAATTAAAGTCAGGCCCAAAAGAAAGTAAATGTAGGTCCACAATTATTTATCAGAGTTTTAGAAAATTAGATCCATAACCAGGTGCCATAGCCAAGCCACCAATCCAAGCATCCAAGGGCATCACTTAATTACCAGATAAAACGCGCTAAAAGTCAGCTTTCGCTGGTGAGATCATAGGTTTAAATTCATAACAAAATCAAGTGCACATATACGCAAAACGCTTGCTAGCTAGACTAGGCCTCAATCATCTAACCAAAACGAACCACCCAAATCGAATCAACCCTATAGGTGCACACTATAGCTTAAATCAATCAAATCAATAGCTTACATAGTTCGGGACTAGGCCTCGCTCTATAACCAAATCAATAGCTTACCTAGTTCGGGACTAGGCCTCGCTCTATCCTACCTAGTTCTATAAGCATAGCAAGTTTTAAAATAAACGAAGCGATAATAGTCCACATAAAACATTTGCACATTTCTCACCACAAGTACTGAAAACAAAGTTCAAGAGTAAAAGTGGGGCTATGACTCACCTCAAGTCCAGCAATCCGCAAAAGAAATCGATAGATGAAAGACGTAAAACAACCCAAATAACGGTAACTACAGACTCGGCACTTCCTAACAATATAAACGTGTTTAGAATCATTTCCTCAAAATCAAATATTCCCAATCCCAAACGTATTTCATTTTACTTTCCAAAAATCCATTTCTCGAATTATCCTCATATTAATTTGGAGTTTGACGTTTGGTATCCATGCGGGTGGTGGGTCGACACAACTCAAACCAAGAAGCCACAACAAAAGGATAATAACAATCTATAGGTCTAATATTAGCCCAATATATTATTTAAATGATCATCGAAGTTTATTAAATCCATCGATTTGGTAATCCTCCATATTTATTTACGTAATACATCACTCTAAGATTATACCCATCCTAAATCACATAGCACAAAGCATACTATATGGTAAGCATCGTAGTCAAATAAATTCCCTAGATATATCTCAAATTTGCCAAATTCGTCAACTTAGCCAACTCCACGAGATATTTAGTAATTCATTATTCTAATACACGTACCATAACCTATGGGCGTCGTAGGATACGATGCCCATTAATATACTCGTTTTATATAACTAAATAAACCCTATTTAATCCGTCGATTAGATAAGTCACGTAGTTATAGAAAATGGATATATTAATCGTCATATATCCGTGACAACACAAAAGTCACATAGTAAAATAAAGTCCACCTAGACTTAAGTGACCACAACCCCGTATAACTCGATAAGTTTTCCTAATTTATTAAAAGACATGTTTTTATTTATTAATTATCCAACGTATTACATTTCGTCATCATTATCGTCACGCTATTATAATTTTTACTCGTGATCGTTTTATTATTAATATACACATTTATAATATTATATATACGTTTATCACGTCTATATACTTATATAAATGATCATATTACTAATAATATTATTACGAGTTTTATTATTAACGTTTAATTATGAATAATTATCGAGTCATAAGAAATGGTCACATGTCCGAGTCATCACTCTCGGCTCATTGTCCAAGTCCAAAAATAACATAATCAAGTCATAAATAAGTAATCCATCTCCGTCCAAATCAATCCCAATTCACGTGCTACAACAATAGGGTCCGACTACGGCACCCAACTAACCTATCTCCGTCAATCTAATTCGACCGTCTCACAATCGGTCTCCAATACCACTTTGTCAACACCTCTCCATAATCAAAATCAAAAGTCCATATGTACCACTTCAAGCTCAAGGTAACCATAATTAAATAATAACAATACTGTTGACATAAATAATGTCTTAAAACATTGTTAGCATATTAACAATGTCTCTATATTTTGATAATTACAAAGCATAAACTCATTAATCTAAAACTTATGACGTAAACAAGTTTTTAGTGCTTAATATTTGTCTTTGCTTCCATATCACTTAAGGTATGAATAAACAAAGGGTTTATTACATTTCATGATCAAAGGAAATTTTTCTAATCACTAGAATTTTTATAAAATGTATTAAACATCTTATATCTTTTACAAAATTACTTTTGGAATTAAAAGAATATGTTTAATTCATAATAAATATATGATTTCAAATTTCCAACCAAAAATGGAAAATTCTATCCAGAAAAATATTCACCACTAAAAGACAAGAAAAACCAACGTTCTGAAATGGGCGGCCCCCTTAATTCCTTAGGCGGCCCCCTTAATCATTAAGGGGACCGGCCACTAATTAAGGGGACCGACCACGCTCCAGAACAGTGTTTTTCTCCCCTATAAATACTGGATCAGTTCACACTTTTTCCTCACCTTTTGCACTTCTAAACTTTCTGATCTAGATCTATTTCTCTATTCTCTCATCCTTTGATCATAAGTGTATATATTCTTTGTTTCAAAGTGATCCAATTTCCATCCTCTCAAGTGCAAGAGAAGAATACTTCTTTCTTCCTAGACAAGAAGTATTACAACTTGTTGTGATCTCCACATCCAAGTTGTTGGTGTATCATCAAGATTATTTACATATTGTTTGTGAAAATTGTTGTGAATATTTGCTTGTAGATAGTTGTGTTAGATATAGATTGTGTGATTAGTTGATAGCTTGGTGTGAAGAAGAAAAGCTAGGAAATCTATTGGTGTGAAGAAGATAGAGTTGAAGTAACTAGTTGTGAAGTAGATTGATTTGAAGAAGGTGTGTAGAAGTTGTGACTTAGGTGTGAAGGTGTTGTGGTGTGATTATTGGTTTGTAAATTGGTGTGTAAATTGGTGTGTAGATTGGTGTGTATATTGGTGTGTAAATTGGTGTGTAAGGTTTTCTCCGCCATAAGGGAGCTTGTTGATATAGTGAAGAAAACTCTCTAGTTAGGTGCTCGGGGAGTGGAGTAGGGCAAGGAAGGTGTCCTTGTAGCCGAACCACTATAAATTTCTTGTCTCGCGGTTCGATCTTTTCATCTCTTACTTATTTCATTACTTATAATTGTTATATATTTCGTATTGATATTTGTTTGTATTGTGCAATACTTGAGATCACATACTATCGAATCTAAGTTTTAAAAATTAAGAAAACACTAAAACTATTTTTACAACTAATTAAAAAGACGTAAAACTATTCAACCCCCCTTCTAGTTTTCCACAATTCGTATCAGGAGCCACGTCTAGCAAGAATTTTAAAATATATTGTATTTTAAAACTTGTAACGATCTATGGAATCTGAAAAATATTTAGAAGGGCAATCTATGCAAAGACCACCACTATTTGAAAGTGATGGATTTTTATATTGGAAAAATAGATTCGAAACCTATGTGAAATCAAAAGATCTTGATCTTTGGCATATTATTACCTTTGGTGATTTTCCCCCTATTTAATATAATGTTGAAACTAAAATGGATGAAATTGTAGCTTTTGAAAAACAAAATGATGATTTGAAAAAGAAACTAGCAAAAAATAATGAGGCTAAAATGGTTATTTATAATGAGTTACCACGCAAAGAATATGAAAGAATTTTTATGTGTAAAACCGCAAAAGAAATTTGGGATTCTTTACTAATCACTCACCAAGGTAATAGTCAAGTTAAAGATAATAAAATAGATCTTCTTGTACAACAATATGAACAATTTACGATTCCGGAAGAGGAATCAATTGATAATGCTTTTGCTAAATTTAACACCATTATCACAAGTTTAAAAGCACTTGATGAGACATTTTCTAGTAAAAATTGTGTTAGGAAATTTCTTAGGGCATTGCATCCGAAATGGCGAGCTAAAGTCACGGCTATTGAAGAATCAAAGAATTTGATGACATTGTCACTAGATGAGCTTATTGGCAACTTGAAGGTCTATGAAGAAATTATAAGAAAAGATTTGGAAATGGTTAAAGTCAAGAAAGAACAAGTCAAATCCGTTGCTCTAAAAGCCAAAAAGGAACTTTATGATGATAGTGACTCAAGTGACGAGAGTGAAGATAAAGAACATGCAATGGCCGTAAGAGAATTCAAGAAATTCTTCAAGAGACGAGGAAGATTCACTAGATCATCACATGACGATAGAAAATCGTTCCAAAGAAATAGAAGTGACAATTACGTGAAAAGAAAATGCTTTAGATGTGGAAGTCCAAATCATCTCGTTGGTGAATGTCTAAAGCCGCCGAGTTATGATAATCAAGGTGCATTTGTTAGTAGAACATGGAGTGATAGTGACAAAGAAGAAGTGGAAAAACCAAGAGAAGAAAAGTGTTTCATGGCAAAAGCAACCGACAAAATATGCCTTGGAATTGACTTGGAGCCTGACGAATGGATCAAGGATAGTGGATGCTCGAGGCACATGACAGGGAACCGAAAGCTATTCTCTGCATATAAGGCATACAACGGAGGTAACGTTATTTTTGGTAGTGACTTGCGTGGAAAAATTATTGGCAAAGGTACGATTTCTCAAGACTCACTTACTATTGAAAATGTTGAACATGTAAATAATTTAACATATAACTTACTTAGTGTAGGCCAAATATGCGATAATAAATGTAGAGTTATCTTTTCCGAAGAAGATAGCGAAATAGTTAAGAATGGAAAAATTATAGGTAGAGGTATTAGGAAAGGAGGTGTATATGTTATGAAACTAGGAAACAAACCTGAAGATAGGATATGCCTAACGACCCTAGACGAAAACTCCACATTGTGGCATAGGAGATTAGGACATGCTAACATGCAACAAATACAATCTTTGGCCTCTAAGGAATTAGTTAGAAACTTGCCTAATCTAAAATATGACAAACATTTTTGTGATGCATGTAAAATTGGAAAACAAGCTCATGCTAGTCACAAAGCTAAGAATATAGTATCCACTACTAGGCGCCTAGAATTATTACATATGGATCTTTTTGGTCCATCCGCTGTGCGGAGCTATGGAGGAAACAAATATACCTTAGTAATAGTAGATGACTATTCACGATACACGTGGACTAGGTTTTTAAGTGACAAAACCCAAGCCTTTGAAAAATTCGAAATATTTAGTAAAATGATTCAAAATAAATTAGGATGCTCAATAATTGCCATTAGGACGGACCATGGTAGGGAATTTGATAACGAAGTACAATTCGGAAAATATTGTGAGTTAAATGGAATATCTCACAATTTCTCCGCTCCTCGTACTCCTCAATCAAATGGGGTAGTAGAAAGAAAAAATAGGTCACTACAAGAAATGAGTAGAACTATGTTAAATGAACAATCCATTCCACAAAAATTTTGGTGTCACGCCGTAGATACATCGACTTATATTTTAAATAGGGTATCAATTAGAAGAATTCTAGGAAAAACTCCTTATGAGGGACTAAGAAATAGAAAACCAAACTTAAGCTACTTTAGGGTATTTGGAAGTAAATGCTATATCCTAAACACTAAGGACTACCTCACTAAGTTTGATCCAAAATCATATGAAGGAATATTTTTAGGATACTCACAAAATAGTAAAGCATATATAATACTTAACAAACACTCCATGAAAGTAGAGGAATCACTAAATGTAACATTTGATGAAACACCACCACCTCCTAAAACGCTACCTTTAGAAGATGATGATTTAGTCGAAGATGAAGCCATTGAGGTTAGTAAAACAAAACCCATAGGAAATGATAATGAAGACATTCACTTAGAAAATAACGAAACCGTCAATATTAAAGAATCTAGATCACATCCATTAGATAATATAATAGGACATCTTAACCAAAGAACCCTTAGGTCACAAGCCCAAGATAAAAACAACTTCTTTTGTTTCCTCTCAGCAATAGAACCTAAGAAGATTAGCGAGGCTTTAAAGGATGAAAGTTGGATTATAGCTATGCAAGAAGAATTAAATCAATTTAAGGCAAATGATGTTTGGGAACTAGTCCCAAATCCAAAGGATATGACTATCATAGGAACCAAATGGGTATATAGGAACAAGTTAGACGAGAATGGAATAGTTACTAGGAATAAAGCTAGGTTAGTTGCCCAAGGTTATAATCAACAAGAAGGAATTGATTATGATGAAACTTATGCCCCCGTAGCTAGACTAGAATCAATTAGGATATTACTTGCCTATGCTTGCGCCCTAGATTTTAAGTTATTCCAAATGGATGTGAAAAGTGCATTCCTTAACGGTTTTATCAATGAGGAGGTATATGTGGCACAACCTCCAGGATTCATTGACTTCGCGAAACCTGATTATGTTTATAAGTTAAAGAAAGCTTTGTATGGACTCAAACAAGCTCCCAAAGCTTGGTATGATCGATTAAAAGCTTTTCTTATTAAACATGATTATTCCATGGGAATGGTAGATAACACTCTTTTCACTAAAAGGAAAGACCGTAATCTCATCATTGTTCAAATATATGTTGATGACATTATATTTGGATCGACTTGTCAAGACATGTGTGATGAATTTGCCAAAATCATGCATGATGGTTTGAGATGAGTATGATGGGTGAACTTAACTTCTTCCTAGGATTACAAATAAAACAATTAGAAGATGGAATATTCTTTAACCAATCTAAGTACATTAAGGAAATGCTTAAGAAATTTGGCCTAGAAGACTCAAAACCCATGAAAACACCCATGTCTACGGAGGTAAAGCTCACAAAGGACGATGAAGGTGAGTCCGTAGATAACACCAAGTATAGAGGAATGATAGGTAGTTTACTATACTTGACGGCAAGTAGACCCGACATCATGTTTAGTGTCTGCCTTTGTGCCCGTTTTCAAGAGGATCCCAAAACCTCTCACCTAGAAGCGGTTAAGCGTATCTTCCGATACGTTAAAGGCACTATACACTTAGGATTATGGTATCCTAAGGAATCCGGCATAGAAAATTGTCTATGCGGATTCGGATCATGCGGGAGACTACGTAGATAGAAAGAGCACTAGCGGCATTTGCACGTTTATGGGATGTTGTCTAACGTCTTGGTTTTCGAAGAAGCAAACCGCTCTTGCTATTTCTACCACCGAAGCCGAATATGTAAGCGCCGGAAAGGCATGTCAACAAGCACTATGGATGAAACAAGCTCTCGTAGACTATGGCATTAGGTTAGAAAATGTCCCCATTATGTGCGATAACAAAGGTGCGATAGATTTAAGTAAAAATCCGGTGCAACACTCTAGGACTAAACACATAGAAATACGTCACCATTTTCTTAGGGATAATGTACAAAAAGGAAATATATCTATAGAAAAGGTTGCATCGGAAGACAACATTGCGGATATATTCACAAAACCCCTTAAGCGTGAATTATTCAACCACTTGCGTTTAGGATTAGGAATGATGGAACAAGTTGACTAAATTATATTGAATTATTTCAAATTTATACTTGCATGAAATTTATTTTTCTTCCATTTCACCTTTTCTGAGTCTAGGAATCTATTTCGCACAAAACTAAAGATTGGGAAAATTTATTTTCTTTGCATAAACCTATTTGAACTCAATCAATTTTCTCTAAAAATTATTCTCACAATCTAGGAACCCCATGAAGATCATTTTCCTTGCATTGTTGACTAATTCTAAAAACATTGTATTTCAAAATCATGCATAAACTCTCACATAAATTGTCAAGGTATATAATCTAATATATGTCTTTGACATTCATGATCGAGCAAAAATTGAATCAAGGAGATTATTTGGATTGTTTCTTAGGATCGTTATTTCTTTTTGCTTCTAGGAGTCGAAACAATCACAACTCCACATTTGTTGCATATAGACACTCACTAGGACAAATTCACTAATAATGGTGTCATCTTGATCCATCACTAGTTTTTCACTCACTAATTATCCTTGCCTTCAATCTATGATAGGTGTCTTAGGAAGCTTAAGTGTGCTTGCCTTTGTTTACCTCCTATTGCTTATTATGTGTTGATTATTTGCTCTTTTGCCTATATGTTTTTGCATGCATGCTATATCTTGATTAGATTAGACTCTATATTGCCTAAGAGAATTGAACTTGCTTAAATTCTAATCCAAACACATAACCTTTCTGCAAATTTTCTGCCAAAAACCCAATTTTGGCAACCTGGAAATCACCAGATGGGCGGCCCCCTTAATTTTGTAAGGCGGCCCCCTTAATCATTAAGGGGACCGCCCCCTAATTAAGGGGACCGGCCATCTGATGGTCGGGCTTACAGAATCTTTTCTGCTTTTTAGCCCATTTCAACCTACATTTCCCAATCTTCACCAACACAATTTGTCCTAATCTCCCAAACAAACTTTATCCATCCATAAACACACAAATCTTACACTATAAATAACCACAATCCTCAAAACTCTTTACTCATCCCTTCATGGCTTCTCCAAACAAACCCAAATCAAAAGCCTCAAGGCTTGCAAGAATGACGGAAAAACCCGTTTGGCGAAGAAAAAGCCCTCGAAACAAATCCATCATAACAAATGAAGTTGGAAGTCATTCAACACCACCAACCACTTACTTCCTAAACTTTCCACCACATTCACAAGGACATTCATTTGATCCTACTTACAAACCATACAACATTGGCCAAACATCTTCCTTCTTGCCAAATCACTCACCTCATCCTCAAATCCCTTGTAATGATCCATACAAGGTTGATCAACCATCCCACTACAACTCCAACAACACAAACCCAATTCATCCATATCAACACAATGAATTTCTCCACATTCCCACGGAAAAGCAAAAGTTCCGTGATGAAATATCAAAAATCCATGATCTTAGTGATCTCAATGCCATGCATCTTGCACAACGCAACAAAGGGCAACCTCCATCATCACCCTATAACAATTGCCTTCCTCACTCTCTCAACTTGGATCAAGTTATAAACCACACTCACTATTGCCCTTGTTGCATCTTTCTCCCAAAACAAATCCTTTACTTGAGTGAAGATATTTCTTGGATTGAATATCTCCTCACTCGACCTCATCCCATTCCACCCCTAACACGATACAATATCGTAAGGGCCACCTATTCCGCTCCATACCTCACTCCATATCCCTCTCCATCTAACAACTAAGCTTCATGCTTATGTTATCCTTCAAGCAAATAAAACAATCAACCATGAGTTGCAAGCAAGTCCAAGTGCTCTTTCTAGGCAATATAGGACTATGTCTTTTCATTTGGTTTATTATGATTAATATGCCTTAAGCATATTAAATGTTGTAATGCTTTCTATGATGCTTGAATGAATCTATTTTTATAACTATTGCTTTGCATGAATATTTGTCTTGCTCTCTTCTAATATTTTGTGTAGCCAAGATTTCCATAGCTCATCTCCTTGGTGCTCTCAAATGAGGGGGAGTATACATCAAGGGGGAGCTTTAACCTTTTTGATTTTACAAAAAGGGGGAGAAGAGAATGTTAAACTCTAAATTGTTGTCTAAAAATTATTTTTTAGACCTAATGAGTTTAAGGTTTTGTAATCATCAAAAATGGAGAGATTGTTGACATAAATAATGTCTTAAAACATTGTTAGCATATTAACAATGTCTCTATGTTTTGATAATTACAAAGCATAAACTCATTAATCTAAAACTTATGACGTAAACAAGTTTTTAGTGCTTAATATTTGTCTTTGCTTCCATATCACTTAAGGTATGAATAAACAAAGGGTTTATTACATTTCATGATCAAAGGAAATTTTTCTAATCACTAGAATTTTTATAAAATGTATTAAACATCTTATATCTTTTACAAAATTACTTTTGGAATTAAAATAATATGTTTAATTCATAATAAATATATGATTTCAAATTTCCAACCAAAAATAGCAAATTCTATACAGAAAAATATTCCCCACTAAAAGACAAGAAAAACCAACGTTCGGAAATGAGCGGCCCCCTTAATTCCTTAGGCGGCCCCCTTAATCATTAAGGGGACCGGCCACTAATTAAGGGGACCGGCCACGCTCCAGAACAGTGTTTTTCTCCCCTATAAATACTGGATCAGTTCACACTTTTTCCTCACCTTTTGCACTTCTAAACTTTCTGATCTAGATCTATTTCTCTATTCTCTCATCCTTTGATCATAAGTGTATATATTCTTTGTTTCAAAGTGATCCAATTTCCATCCTCTCAAGTGCAAGAGAAGAATACTTCTTTCTTCCTAGACAAGAAGTATTACAACTTGTTGTGATCTCCACATCCAAGTTGTTGGTGTATCATCAAGATGATTTACATATTGTTTGTGAAAATTGTTGTGAATATTTGCTTGTAGATAGTTGTGTTAGATATAGATTGTATGATTAGTTGATAGCTTGGTGTGAAGAAGAAAAGCTAGGAAATCTATTGGTGTGAAGAAGATGGAGTTGAAGTAGCTAGTTGTGAAGTAGATTGATTTGAAGAAGGTGTGTAGAAGTTGTGACTTAGGTGTGAAGGTGTTGTGGTGTGATTATTGGTGTGTAAATTGGTGTGTAGATTGGTGTGTATATTGGTGTGTAAGGTTTTCTCCGCCATAAGGGAGCTTGTTGATATAGTGAAGAAAACTCTCGAGTTAGGTGCTCGGGGAGTGGAGTAGGTCAAGGAAGGTGTCCTTGTAGCCGAACCACTATAAATCTCTTGTCTCGCAGTTTGATCTTTCCATCTCTTACTTATTTCATTACTTATCATTGTTATATATTTCGTATTGATATTTGTTTGTATTGTTCAATACTTGAGATCACATACTATCGAATCTAAGTTTTAAAAATTAAGAAAACACTAAAACTATTTTTACAACTAATTGAAAAGACGTAAAAGTATTCAACCCCCCTTTTAGTTTTCCACAAATACGATAACAAAAATAATCCAACATGTATAATATGCAAACAAGTAATATCACACTTGCGGGTTGGTTTACCAAGTCAACCCGGGTCAAAATGAAACCACATGAAATGTGATCTCACCCGAGACCTCTTGGGTCTCGGATTGCTCTATACGAGCCAAACCCAACGGACCTTAGTGGTCGAATAACATCAGAAGCAACAAAAATATTCGACCGGACCCAAAGGGTCACGGTCTTGCTCCCAACGAGCCAACACAAACCAAACGGACCCTCATGGGTCGTCGGCCAAAACCAACAACAACAACAAAATAGATACGAGAGCCAAAAGGGTCTCGACATGGCTAGTGAGCCATCCAAGACACGACTTCGAGACCACTTGGGTCTCGGCTAAGCTCAAACCGAGCTTCAATTCCATCAATCGACAACCAAGTATCAAATCCTTCCACAAATCTTCATCCAATCGACCCACCCGGATACCAAACCATCAAATCTTTATCAAAACTTCATTTCCCACTTGCAAAACTCGAAACCCGACCAAAAACAACCCGTATACATACGGATTAAACATAAATCGAGGCAGACAACAAGGATGTCATGGCCACTCACCTTCCAAACGGCTTCAAAACTCGAATTCTTCAAAAACTCAACAAGATTAAACAAAAATGGTGATGTTTATGTGGTGGTGGTAATTCGTACGTGATGTTAAAGTAAGTTTTAGAGCGCGTGGTTTATACCAAAAGATAGATCAGAACAAGGTGGTGATGATGGTGGTATTTGTTTGTTTAGGAGGGGGCGGTGGCGGCGTTATTGGTGGTTGTAAGGTGGCGGTGGTGTTGTAGTTTTAAGAGAGAGAGAGAGTTGGTGAAGATGGCTGTTGGTTTTGTTGCTTATGCAGGTTCACAAGGACGATTTTTGTTTATTACTCTTAAAAAAAAGAAATTTTAGTAATAATAATAATAATATTAAGTGTAAAGTGGGTTAAGTAGCTTGGTGTAGAATACACGGACCAAACCCGAACTCATTTAAAGAAAAACAACTCTCCCGAACCGAGCTCATTCCAAACATTCAAAAGTCTCGCGATACATTCCAAAAAAATATAAAATACCCGAACCAAACATTTAAATATATAAAAATTGTTAGGTTATCCTAGTGCCGGAGTCAATGTAGTGCCAAATAAATAACTCACAAATAAATCATCACGAAATGTACCAAACCAAACCAATAATTAATAATCATCTTCCATAAATAGCTCAAGGTTTAAAAATCACATTCCAACGTTTGCAATTCTCATCACGAATAAACTTTTCAAATATTCCAAAAATCATAAATTTTAAAGTAATGCGGGTTTTCAAATTGGGCCCCTAATTTGCCAGTTGTCACATCCCCCCAGCCTCAGAAGAAACCCGTCCTGGGTTTCACTCGGAACAAACCATCTACGAAGTAAAAAGCTTCGGATATCTCTTAGGAAACTCATCCTCACGTTCCCACGTGAATTCCGGTCCATGCCGCGAATTCCAACGAACTTTGATGAGTGGAATACGACTTCGCTTAAGTCGTTTAATCTCTTTATCCAATATCTCAATCGGCTCCTCCACAAAATTCAAACTCTCATCCACACGAATATCCTTGATCGGTGTAACCGGCGTTTCATCCGAAAGACACTTCTTCAAATTACTAACATGAAATACATCGTGAAATTTCTCAGTTCCTGTGATAATTTAACCGATAAGCCACGGGCCCAATTCTTTCCAAAATAAGAAATGGTCCAATGTTGCGGGGGTTGAGTTTCCCACGTTTCCCGAAACGTATCACACCTTTCCAAGGCGAGACTTTCAGCATCACTTTGTCTCCAACCTGGAACTCTAGGGGTTTACGTCTCTGATCGGCGTAACTTTTCTGCCTATCTCTAGCTACTTGTAATCGATCACGAATTTGAGTCACTTTCTTAGTAGTCTCCAAAATAAGCTCAGGGTCAGTGAGTTGGCTATCTCTAACTTCAGCCCAACCAATAGGCGAACGACATTTTCGGCCATATAAAGCTTTAAATGGTGCAGCTTTAAGACTTATGTGGTAGCTATTGTTATAAGAAAACTCCGCAAGGGGTAGGTACTTCTCCCAGCCTTTACCAAAGTCTATTATGCATGCACGAAGCATATCCTCCAAAGTCTGAATAGTTCTCTCACTTTGACCGTCGGTTTGGGGATGATATGCAGTACTCATATCAAGTCTCATCCCTAAAGCGGTTTGAAGTGAGCGCCACAATGCTGACGTGAAGCGGCTGTCGTGATCAGAAATAATCGATATCGGAACTCCATGACGAGAAACAATTTCCTTCACATACAACCTCGCAAGTTTGTCTACACTATCATCTTCACTAATTGTCAGGAAATGAGCAGACTTAGTCAAAGGATCCACAATTACCTAGATAGCGTCACAACCGCTAGCCGTCTTCGGTAATTTGGTAATAAAGTCCATCGTAATCCGCTCCTATTTCCAAACCAGAAGTTCTGGCTGCGTCAATAATCCTGACAGTCTTTGATGTTCGGCTTTAACCTTAGAACATGTCAAACACTTGCTAACGTACAGTGCTATATCTGCCTTCATATTTGGCCACCAATATAACTTCTTAAGATCCTGGTACATCTTGTCAGACCCAGGATGAATAGAGTATCTTGACTTATGCGACTCGTGCATAATCAACTCTCGAATTCCTCCATACAATGGTACCCAACTTCGGTCTCCAAAACACAATACTCCGTCAGCACACTTAACAAATCCTTTCTCATTTTCTACCATCCCAAATATGTTCTCAGCAGGTCGATTTTCTGCTTTCAATGCTTCCGTTTGAGCTTCTAATATTTGAGACGGTAACGGCGATACGATAGTCATTCCCAATGACCTAACTCATAACGGTGGTATTCTCTCCTTTCGACTAAGAGCATCAGCAACAACGTTTGCTTTACAAGGATGATAGCGGATTTCGCAATCATAATCGCTTAGCAACTCAATCCAACGTCGCTGTCTCATGTTGAGCTCCTTTTGGTTCAAGATGTGTTGTAGACTTTTATGGTCAGTAAACACAACACACTTGGTTCCATACAAGTAATGTCTCCATATCCTTAAGGAAAAAACCACAGCACCTAACTCCAAATCATGGGTGGTGTAGTTCTTCTCGTGCTTCTTGAGATGTCGGGAAGCATAAGCTATCACTTTCTCTCGTTGCATTAACACAGCTCCCAAACCTTTATGCGAAGCGTCACAATAGATGACAAAGTCCTCATTACCCTCAGGTAACGCTAAGATAGGAGCACTACACAGCATCTCCTTAAGTAATTGAAATGCTTCATCTTCCTTATCTCCCCATTCGTACTTAACACTCTTTTGAGTCAATTTGGTTAACGGTTTTGCTATCTTTGAAAATCCCTCAATGAATCTTCGGTAATAACCGGCTAAACCCAAAAATTGACGAACTTCTATTGGGGTCGTTGGTGCAACCCAATATTTAATCGCTTCAATTTTAGCAGGATCCACATGAACTCCCTGTCTATCAATCACATGACCCAGAAATTGTACCGTCGGAATCCAAAATTCACATTTGGAGAACTTGGCATACAGCTTCTCCCTCCTAAGTAATTCTAAGATGAGCCTTAGATGCTCCTCATGCTCTTTCTCACTCTTCGAGTAAATTAGAATATCGTCTATGAACACAATCACAAACTTATCTAAATAAGGCTTACACACCCGATTCATGAGATCCATGAATACTGCTGGTGCGTTAGTCAACCCAAACGACATCACTTGGAACTCATAATGCCCGTAACGGGTTCTGAAAGCTGTTTTTGGAATATCTTCCTCACGAACTCTAAGCTGATGATATCCCGATCTCAAATCGATCTTCGAATACACGCTCGATCTTTGAAGCTGATCGAACAAGTCGTCGATCCTTGGTAACGGGTATCTATTCTTCACTGTTAGACTTGTTCAACTCTCGATAATCGATACACATACGAAACGATCCATCCTTCTTTTTCGGCTAACTCCGCTAGTTGTTTCGACAACTCTTCCAGTTCAGTAGGTGCAAGTCGATAAGGCGCTCGTGCCACGGGTGCAGCACCAGGTATCAACTCAATCTGAAACTCCACTTGTCTAGCAGGCGGGATTCCCGACAATTCATCGGGAAATACATCCGGAAAATCACGAACTATAGACACATCTCCAATGCATCTTTCCTTCTTCTCCTTTCCTCCTTTCTCAGAGATTCGAGCTAAGAAAAGGCAACATCCTTTTTCCATTAGATTCGGTAATTTAGTGCAAGATATGACCGCTAATCTAGATGGGCCTTTCAATTCCTTTCGATCTCCTGGTATATTTAGAATCTCCTTGCCGTAAGGCACATGCACGATCTTCTCATCGCAAAGTATATGAGCATGATACTTTGACAACCAATCCATACCAACAATGACGTCAAAACTTCCTAATGTGACGGGTAAAAGATCTTTGTTGAAAGGACGGTTCAGAAAATTTAACATGCAACCGCGAATAATAGTCTTAATCCTTTCTATGTTCCCATTAGCTAACTCCACATCATAACCAATTCCTAAGGCCATCGGGGGTTTCTCTAGTAAGGGTGCAAACGTAGTGGATACAAAACTCTTATCGGCACCAGTATCAAATAGTATGGAAGCATAACGATTATTGAGATGGAACGTACCAGTAACGACGTTCGGATCTTCTCCTCTCTCGTTCCCAAGTGCATACACTCTCCCATGAGCAGTTCCAGCTTCCACACGTTGGTCCCCATTGTCCTGTCGTCCACGGTTTCCTCCAGCTCCACGGTTTCCATTATTGTACCCATTACCACCCGATCCTTGATTTCCTCGGTTCCACGATTCCCTACACTCATTCCTATAGTGTCCCTTCTTTCCACATCCATAACAAGTAACATTTGCCTTACTCATAGTTTCAGGAGTAGCTTGAACCATAGCAAGTGGTCGAGCTCTACAATCCTTAGCTATGTGTCCCATCTTAGAACAATTCTTGCACACCACAATACATTGTCCAGAATGATTCCTATAACATCGGCTACACTTGGGTGCTTCTCCATTGTAGTTCTTATTATCTCCATCTCCCATAGCATAAGCTCTAGTAGTTGTTTGTCGTTTGTTTCGGTGATCATTACCCTTAGAGTGCTTGTCCCTCTTCCTCTTTCCATTCTTGTCTTTCTCAGCTTCCTCCAATACCAACGAGTCCATCAATTGTTGAGAGATCGTGATAGCCTCATAAATATTTGAAGGTTTAACAGAAATCACATCGTTCCTTGTAGCTACCGGCAACCCATCGGTGTTCCAAGTCAACCCGGGTCAAAATGAAACCACATGAAATGTGATCTCACCCGAGACCTCTTGGGTCTCGGATTGCTCCATACGAGCCAAACCCAACGGACCTTAGTGGTCGAATAACATCCGAAGCAACAAAAATATTCGACCGGACCCAAAGGGTCACGGTCTTGCTCCCAACGAGCCAACACAAACCAAACGGACCCTCATGGGTCGTCGACCAAAACCAACAACAACAACAACAAGATATATACGAGAGCCAAAATGGTCTCGACATGGCTAGTGAGCCATCCAAGATACGACTTCGAGACCATTTGGGTCTCGGCTAAACTCAAACCGAGCTTCAATTCCATCAATCGACAACCAAGTATCAAATCCTTCCACAAATCTTCATCCAATCGACCCACCCGGATACCAAACCATCAAATCTTTATCAAAACTTCATTTCCCACTTGCAAAACTCGAAACCCAACTAAAAACAACCCGTATACATACGGATTAAACATAAATCGAGGCAGACAACAAGGATGTCGTGGCCACTCACCTTCCAAACGGCTTCAAAACTCGATTTCTTCAAAAACCCAACAAGATTAAACAAAAATGGTGATGTTTATGTGGTGGTGGTAATTCGTACGTGATGTTAAGGTAAGTTTTAGAGCGCGTGGTTTATACCAAAAGATAGATCGGAACAAGGTGGTGATGATGGTGGTATTTGTTTGTTTAGGAGGGGGCGGTGGCGGCGTTAATGGTGGTTGTAAGGTGGCGGTGGTGTTGTAGTTTTAAGAGAGAGAGAGTTGGTGAAGATGGGTGTTGGTTGTGTTGCTTATGCAGGTTCACAAGGACGATTTTTGTTTATTACTCTTAAAAAAAAAGAAATTTTAATAATAATAATAATAATAATAATAATAATAATAATAATAATAATAATAATAATAATAATAATAATAATAATAATAATAATAATAATATTAAGGGTAAAGCGGGTTAAGTAGCTTGGTGTAGAATACACGGACCAAACCCGAACTCATTTAAAGAAAAACAACTCTCCCGAACCGAGCTCATTCCAAACATTTAAAAGTCTCGTGATACATTCCAAAAAAATATAAAATACCCGAACCAAACATTTAAATATATAAAAATTGTTAGGTTATCCTAGTGCCGGAGTCAATGTAGTGCCAAATAAATAACTCACAAATAAATCATCACGAAATGTAACCAAACCAATAATTAATAATCATCTTCCATAAATAGCTCAAGGTTTAAAAATCACATTCTAACGTTTACAATTCTCATCACGAATAAACTTTTCAAATATTCCAAAACTCATAAATTTTAAAGTAATGCGGGTTTTTATAAATTGGCTCCCTAATTTGCTAGTTGTCATAGAACGGGTAATGGGCCAAATGGGCTTGAGCCCGAATGGGCACGGGTCAAACGGGATCGAGCCCGAACGGACATGAGCTAAACAAAATTTTTGATATCCATAAATTTATTGTCAAAAAGAACATAATAAACTAAAATATGTTCACATATTGTACAAACCAAGCAAAATACTAAATAAAAAATAAATAAATAAAATAATACAAACTAAGCAAAATTTCATCAATTTTTTGCCATAAAAAACTAATCAGCAAAGCTATTGCCAAAAAATGTACAAATAAAATAAATTATTAGCCGAAAAAATTAAATTACAGGGTGCCCGCAGTTGCATCGCGCGGGGACCCTACTAGTATATTATAAAGTATTATATATAATATTTTTTTAAGCTTAGAATTCCTATTTATTTTTTTATTTTAGTTTTTTTTCTTCTGTTGCTAAAAGTTTATATAATTAGATGAAAGCAAATATAAATTATGTAATTTGGGTTAATTAGGTTAACCCGAAAACCGAACCAATGTTAAATTCTGTTCGGTTTGATTCGGTTTTCGATTTTACCAAAAATTTTGTTTAACCTAACTGAATAAACTGAACAACCAAATAACCAAACTGACGAACGCCCTTTTACACAAGTAAAAAAATTTGCATCTCAGTGTCACAAATTGTTTCACCAGACCAATAAAAAAACATATGAGCCAGAAACATCGTTGTCCTATGAAAATAAGAATAGGAAAGGTAGATGAACGCACATATTTTCTACTTTTACAATGTCTCTTATTGTAAACATATATTTTACGTAAAAAAGTAAATGGATATGCAATGCTTTTTCTTTTTCTCCATAATCGTTACTCGTCACATAGTTCAGAGGATGTTTTGTAAAGTTTCTCTTTCTTACTTTACGGCGTCGTTTTGTTTTCTTTTTTGTGAAACATTGTCGTCGATATATGACCACAAATGTATATGGATAATTATTCACCTCTTTTTGTAAAATTCATTTTGTAATTTTTTTTTATATTTATAGCATTTTTCATTTTAAATTAATCCATAAAATCAATAATTAAGCTACCCAAACACCCCCTAGTGACAACAACCTAAAAAGGCATCTCTCTAATACAAGGGACTACTTTTGCTTTTGTCTTAGTGATTCGAAATGTATACCTAAAAAAGAAGGGCAGATATTTTAAATTAATCCATAATATACTACGGTGTCACTTTTGCTTTTTGTATACCTCTTTAACTTTAAAGCATTTAGCAAAACAATACGAAACAAGAGTAGATATTAGTATACGTTGCAAGTAGCTAAAGCATACTACTGTACTAATTAAGCGTATAACCACTTGTTCAAGAAAAGCATATGATGGGATCCACATGATTATTTCCTATATAAACTTTCAGCTGCATCTACGTCAACCATTACACACTAACACAAATCTTATATATCTGTCATAATCCTTTTATATGGCAGACTCATCAAACCCTCCTAATATTTCCAAAAAAATACAAGACCTAGAGTATTTATATGCATCAAATGCTAATGTGTCTAACTTTGTTTCTGTAAAACTCTCTAGTGATCGCAACTACCATATTTGGAAGACACAGATGCTTTGTCTCCTGAGGGCTCACAATATGGGCGGCATCGTAGATGACGCATATGCAAGTCCAAGAGCTTCCAGAAAGGAGATCATGGACCAATACGATAGTCTTCTCAAGGGTTGGATTTTTGGTTCAGCCAGTGAGAATGTACTTGGTACTGTCATTAATCTGGATTCAGCCAAAGATGTTTGGAACAAACTGAAATCCATTTATGATGCAACTATAAGTCATCAACAAGGTATGTTTCACTTAACCAACATTATATTATTAGAGCTATACATGCCTGCTATCATTATCAAGTTTCTTAATCCAACAATTTTGGAGCAAGCTAATGGATATTTTTGGTTTTAGAAAGACAAACCAACAATCACACTATATATTATGCAAATATTTCACACATACATCCCAAACGGGACTCGAACCGACAACCTGTTGGGAGCATCTCGAAATAAAACTAGACTACATGTTGCTAACTAGCTAATTAATTAAGCACCGGTTACTGTAGTCAAACCTTTCAAATTTTCATCAACATTGGGAACCATCACATATGTATGTTCCTAAATGATCACATAACAAGATTGCAGTATTAAATTATCACTAATCAAATTATTTTAAACATATACAGTACATCACCATGCCATTTGCATCCAATTTGATTACTGGTCCAATTAGCATAATTAATATCCCACTTATCAAAAGAGAAAAAAATTGGAAATATTGAAAAAGTAATTTGATAACCCACTTTACGAAAGACAAAAATTTGATCCGGTCACTTTACCACAAGGTTATAGCATTATGGAGGTTAGTACGATGCCGACCTTTGCTTCAGGCGTAAAACCATTTGTTATTTACATATCTCGTTGTAGAAGATACAACAGTAAAGATTTTCTTATGTTGCGATATTCATTATTCATCATCTCTACTCTCGAGTGAATAATATAATCAAATTGCCAGGGTTATACTCCTAGATATTATATGGTTAATTATAATTAGAATAAACTTCAAAATACATTACTATGGTTTGTCAAATATCACCGTTTATATCTTTGTTAAAAAAGTTGAGACATCTACATCCATCCCTTTAATAAACGTTAAACAATATATATCTTTAAGGACGAATGATGAAATGTTTTCCCCGTAATCCGCTAAAGTGGGTCTAACAAGGGGTTGTATTCGTCTTTTTACTTGTAACAATGATGTATTTTGTAGTTTCTTATTATTATTACATTTTTTTAGTTATTATTGTTGTTGGTGTAGTTATTATTATTATTATTCATTTATGTGGGATTTGTCACCAAGTTTCTTTGTCATTTTGTTTGTGTTTATTAGTCGATGAATTGAGTGGGAAAAAGATGATTTTGTTAAAAAGACGTTTGCTTTTTTTTTCTTCTTTTTTTTTAAAAAAATTTTAATAAAGTGAAAAAAGAGGATTTAAGTTGAAAAAGATGGAACGTGTGTTTTAATAATAATAACAATAATAATATTCATAATAAAAATAAAAATAATAAGTGTAAAAGTTAAAATTAAAATATTTAATACCCTTGTCGAGATATGTTTTCGGTTTGGAATTTTGGCTGGTAAAGAAGTTGATATAGCTTGGTAGAGGACGTGACAAATCCTTACATCCAACGGATATATTACTCTACTCATAGAATAGATGGCTTGATATATGTGTGGATTTGATAGGGTCCTCGCCCTTGACGTAGACTGGGATGGATGATTTTTTTCCTGGGCGTGCGTTGGTTTATTCAGCACAACGTAAACTCGTTAAGTATGAGGTTAAGTGTGTAGATATTGGATACAATTTTCTCCCTTTTTCTTCGACTCTTGGGAATCAGACAAAGATGCGGTAGCCTTACTGAAACGAATCCGAAAGTTTTCTGTGGCTCAAGATATTAAGGTGCGAGCTGTCATTCATATTTTTAGTAGGATTAACTTTGCTATAACTAAAGGAGTGGGGGCCTAGATAGTATCTCGACTTCCCATTATTTTTTTTTTTGTAAATACCTTGAATTTCTAATAAAGTGATGTTGACAACGAAGACGACGACACCGCCAACTCCATAGCCACAGTCACCAACGCCGTGCCACCGCCAACGACAACGACAACTGTGTTGCAATAGCTAAAGGAGTGGTATAATTATTTGTCGATATACACCGTCACTATGAGCGAGTATTCGTCTAGTTTAATTAATTATCAAAGGGCTTGCAACCTAAAGGTACATGATAATGTGATGTATATATATTGTGAGATTATGTGTATTAAAAAAAAGAAAAAAAAAATGTTCTCTAATTAACTGACACTTAAATTGGCAACACATAAGCATTCTTTAATTTAGATAATTGCTAAATAATATAACTTTTCTAGTAATGTGAATCCAACTATCAACATGTATCATGCAATATCCTAATGTTCATGTATCGCACAATATATTGTACATAAATATAGTAAGTGAATAGAGAAGCAAACTAATAAGCTCGGTTCAATCACGACACTAAAACATAAATATAATACTCCATAACATAAGTATCACACATTCATCAATGGTGGATTGAGAAACCATTAGAGGTACATGATCATAATGCATAAGTCGTTTCTAATCTTATAAAACGATTAAAACATTTTTATTGCTTGAACTGAAACAAGATCAGACAAGCCTCTAAAAAAAGTTTCATGTTCTTAGAATTTCTTATTACCTAGACTGATTTAATCTTTCAAATGGGTAATTAAACATATACTGCTCCAACAAAATCAGATGCAGAAGTAGAAACAAAAACAGGAGACACAGATGCTGTTTCAGCACAAACAAGCACAGATTTGAAAGAGGCGATAATAGAAGTAGATTCAACAAAAGAAATCAAGACCGAGGAGAAAAAGTTGCATGAAGCTACTAAGAAGTTGTATGAAGCTACTATAAAAGGGAACTGGTCACAAGCAGAAAAAATACTTAAACCAAATAAGGATCTAGTAAAGAGGGCAATCAGCAGTGATGGCAGCATGGTACTTCACACAGCCGTTGGAATAGGTCATAATAATATTGTGAAAAACTTATTTGCGTATATGAGTGATGAAGATATACTTAGAACCAGAATTTCTGATGGAAGCACCGCACTACACATTGCTGCAATTGTTGGGAACAAAAATGCAGCGGATTTGTTGGTTAAAAAAAACAAAAACTTGTTGCGCACTAAAGACCGAAATGGCAAAGACCCATTGCATAAAGCGTATGAAAATATGCATCTTGATACCATTTTATATTTGTTCAACGCCGTCAACGTCCTCGATGATGAAAATGAAAAGACGGTGCAATCTCTAGTCCCTGACGAAATAGGGGTTGACCTTCTCGTTAATGCTATTTCCGCAAAAGAATACAGTAAGTAGTCGAGATATTACCACTAAGTGTATGAGAAAGAGACATTGTTTTAAATATTTACAGTTTAAAGCTTATGATTGCAGAACTAGCATTAGCCTTGATCAAACGATTTCCTAAACTTGCTTCGGAAAGTGATAGTGTACTCATGGCAATAGCTACAAGCTTTCCGCGTGGGGACTATCAACAAACATTTTGTAAGTTATTTTATTTAAAGGTTAGGTCCATAAAATATGGACGTTCAAATCACGTCTTCATATCATACATTTTGTAATGTGCCAAGAAGTAGACTGCCAAAATATCTCTTGGCACATTAACAATATAATAGAATGATGTCGAAACGTATTTGAAAGTTCAAGGGTGATATTTTATTTTTAAAAGTTCACGTATAATATATATATATACAATTTGAAAAAGTACGTAGATCATTTGAGGATTAAACTTTTTTTTACAAGGACTAATCTCCACCCTTCATCTTTATTTAATTTAATGAATAAGATTAATTCCAACAATTTAAAAAACCCACTTTATATTTTTTTTTTTCAAATATTAATATCTTTCAAACCGTTAATCATTAAGCGAAAAAAAATATACCGTTACGACGAGCATTTAATTATCTTTCTATAAATAGACACTTTGATATATTTTCGACAATTTTTTTTTTTCATTTTTATCACCTTTTTTTTATGGCTTAAAAAATCATATATGATATATCATATATAATATTACATATCATATATGATTTTTTCGCCCACGAAGAAAAACGTGAAAAAAATGATTTTTTTTTGTCGAAAGTATATCAAAGTGTCCGTCTATAGAAAGATAATTAAATACTCGTCGCGATGGTGTAATTATTTTCGCTTAACGAATAACGGTTTATAAGATATTTAAATTATAAAAAATGGGCGAAATATTAAAATGCTTTTAATCTTAACCATTGATTTCTTTTTAAATGAATGGTGGAGATTAGTCCTTAGATATGTAAGAAAAGTTTGGTATTTAATGTAACTCTCCTCTTTATTTGAAATGGCAACAAACTTTCAGAAATTGTTTCAATATGCACATTTTGATTACCTATCATACCATAAAATCTAACACGTTTCACTATTTTTACGTCACAACTCACAAAAAGATGTGCACAAACCATTTCATTTCTATTTAATGGCATAAACCATTTCTTTTCTTCATTTTTGTTGTAAGAGTGATCGTTTGTGGTTTTTGCATTGTAGCTTGGAAGGAACTTTGGATATTAATATGTGACATATTTAAGTCTGGTAGGGAGTTTTTAATTGATATGTGGGGGAAGCCGCAATCAATAGCTGACCAGATTTTGAGTGCGACAATTTTTGTTCTTTCAATAGGTAAACACGCTCGAGAGTTAAATGTATATTTAAAAATCCATAATAATGTGTTCTAATATGCTTTCTTTTGTCCTAATGCAGCTATAGTCATGCTTGTATACCTCGTAACCGTGGCTTGTCTCCCGATCTTTGTGCTATATACCCTGTGGGGGAAGGGCACAATACTAGGTATTCATTAAAAAAGTTTTCGCTTATTGCTTAACCTAGGGGTGTTAATCGGTTCGGTTTTCATGTTATTCGGTTAATTCGGTTAAAGTTTTTTTAGGGTCAAACCGTGAACCAAATCAAACCGAATTCAGATTCGGTTTTCGGTTCGGTTTGGTTGAATTCTAGTTCGGTTTGGTTCGGTTCGGTTTTTGGTTTAACCGAATTCCACACTTTATTTAAAAAAAATAAAACTATACAAATATATTTAGCCAAAAAAGTTATTTCAAACATAAAAAGTATTTTTTAATATTAGGATAAAATTTTATTGTTATATATATATATATATATATATATATATATATATATATATATATATATATATATATATATATATATATATATATAAAGTTTTATTGATCTTTTTATATATATAAATATAAAAAATATATATAAATTTATATGAATTCGGTTTTTGGTTCGGTTTTCGGTTTTGATTACCAAAACCATATCCAAACCGAGAACCGAATAAAAAGTTCGGTTTGGTTCGGTTTTGGCAAATTTGGTTCGGTTATTAGTTCGATTCGGTTATTTTTGGTTCGGTTCGGTTTCGGTTTTCGGTTTATTCGGATATTTCGATTTTTCTGCTCACCCATAGCTTAACCAATTTCACGAGTTAGCATTTTAAATTACTTTTATCCATTAGTTAAGTAACAGTAATAATTAAAACTGTTTTTAGGGTAAGGATCTAATGAGAAGAAAAACTTAAAATGAAAGAAATAAGAAATAACTATAACCGCATATTTGAGATGTGTCGACTTGAATTAGATGTATCTCTATTCATTTAGATGCATCACAATTAGTTTTGAAAGTGACTTTCAAGTGGAAACGATGCAAATTATTACTAGCAACAAATTTGACCGGCAGATAATGAAAAATACATAGGATTCGTCTAATTTGATGAAATGCATCTAATATATGTATATGCATTTAATTTTTAGTTAGAAAGTATCTTATGATTCATCTAATGTGTAATTATAGTTATTCTCAATTTTCTTATTTAAAAAATTCTTCTCATTTGATCCTTAGTGTATAAAAAGAATCTAAATATTAATAAAGTTGTTAGTATCCAATAAGTGTTTAAAAATTCTTATTAAAAAATTTGTCAACAAGAGGTTTTGATATTCGATTGAAATTAACCAATAATTGAAGCAAGTTTTGTTTTTGGGGCACAAAACAATACGTAAGTATCACAGTTGCAAAATAGATCTAATAATAATGACTAAATGCTAATAAACACGCATTAGATAATCCGCTCGTTGTGACGGGATATGACAAATATACGTGAGGGCGGAGCCATAAAATTATGGTCGAATAGCAAACTTTGATAAATTATAAAATTTATATTACAAATCGGTTAATTGGGAAAAAAATACAAAAATAATTAGATATTTAAAAATTTTACACAATAATTTTTTTATTTCTTTTATTATTATCTTTTTTATAATAAGGCACTTGACCATCTGCCACCCTCCTGTCTCCGCCTGTGAATATACATCTATATACATTGATCACCTAAAACCATTTTAATCTATTTCCTTCTCTTTATAGTTAGAAATTTAGAATAAGTTTTTTTGGTGCTAAAAAGTTAAGAGATATATTTTTATTAACAAAGAACGAACCGTGGATTTCATACGCATCTCTTGCATGGTTAACAAAGAACGAACCGTCTTGAGATCGGGAAAGGGTTCCCGACTAGAAATAACTGTAGAAATCACATCATACGTGTTTGGCAAACCTTCTAGTGCAAATGAAACTATATCATCATTGCTAAGACGAGAACCAAGACCAGCTAAAACCGAAACAATTGACTCAATTTTCTGAAAGTATGCATCAATTATTAAATCCCCAAGCTTCAAATTTCGTAACTCCGCCTTCAAAGCCATAGCTCTTGGGCGTTTATTATCTTGAAAAATATTCTCAAGATAGATCCACGCCTCCTTGGCAGTTGTGGGATTAAGGACAACCAATCGTTTCTGATGATTCAAGGCAAGTGTGGAAAAGATCCAAGACCTAATAATGAAGTCAACCTTGAGCCATTCTGCATCCTTAGTCTGAGGTGGAGTAGGTGGAGTAGAGGAGGACGCGGGTGGATCAACAACACGGTCAAAGATACCATAGCCATGACAAAGATGAGAAAAGTAATACACCCATGAGGAGTAATTCATCTCTTCAACATCAAGTTTGATTGGAACAAAGGTGGTTAGATGATTCATGGCCATAAGTTTATCAGACAAAGTGAGATACGGTGGGGGAGGAGTTGTGTCCGTAGTCATGGTTAAGGTTTGTAGTAGCCAGATAGTATATGTAGTTGATGTAGGGTTAGGGTTTTTGATGATCGAATAGTAGATGGTTTTTTTTAGGGTTAGGGTTTATAATGATCAAATAGTAGCAGCAACCAACAATTGACAGTATAGGTGAAACAACTCCTTTGATCGAAAAGCAGTTTAAGCAAAAATAGATCACGATAATGACAATAACAAAGAATAAAGAAAGCAACTGAGTATATTAAAGTATTGCTTTTGATGTTGTGTCGAATGAATAGCAAACCAAAACAACCAATGAAGTTGTATATTCTGCCGCCGTATATCTTTGATAAAAAAAAGAAAAGAACTTTGCAACTAGAAACAGTACCCTTCAAACAAAAAAATAGTAACCTTTAAATAGTATCCCTCAAACAAATAGTAGCTTGGAAACAAATAGTAACCTTCAAACAAAAAGTAACCTTCGAACAAAAAGTAGCCTGGAAACAAACATTATTCCTCAAACAAACAGTAACCTTCAAAACAGTAACTTGAAACAGAACGTGAACAAGGTCGACAACACGAGGTCGACAAAAAAATAAACACGGTAGACAACACACATGGTCGACAAACAATAGCCTGGAAACAGAAACTTGGAAACGAACAGAAAGAAACGAGCAAACAAGGGTTTACAGATGGGAGTTAGGGTTTGCAGGTGTATAGAGGATCGTATAAACCTCTGATACCATGTAAGATTGTGTAAAACGTGTATCTTGATTGCATAATAATGTTCGGTTATATGAGTATATAAAAGAGCTAATATGGGCCAAGATACATCACTGGTCTAATCCTAATATAATACTAATTCTAACTGTCTAACAATTATATGCTATTTAAAATTCACATCTGCCTTTAACATGTCTAAAAAATTATCACTCCTCAAGGTTATAATGCAATGACGCATGATAAATATTCATTGTCCTTCCCTTCACAGTTTACCCTTAGATTTCAAAAAATATTACTCCGTATTTGATAAGTATTCATTGTCTTTCTCTTTACAATTAAAGTAAGTATATTAGAAATATTAAACCTAATATCAAAATGAAGCATTATTTATTGTGATTTGCAAATGAATTATTGAGATTGTGTTTATTCATCATGAATCTAAAAATTTTAAATAGCAATCTTAATACTATACTAGTTACATACCCCTGTGTACGCACGGGACTTTGGCATAAATATTACTTAATTTGTAATGATATAAGCGACAACACATCTAAATTTTAATTATTTATGCATACAAACTGTATATTATCTTATTTTAATAATACAATTGGTTAAAAATGTAAATTTCTATCTTGTAATTTTTTGTTTTGGCATAATAAGGCTTCTCCAGCTGAATATACAGAGTTGTTAAATAAGATTTTTCTATAATATTATTAAAGTATTTTATACTTATATAATTATAATACCCATATATGCACAAGTTTTTACATAATTTTTCATTATTTATTAATATCGATTAATATTTTGTGTAAGATTTTTGTTGGATGAAGAATTTGACTTTCTTTAATTGGCATGATGTTGGTGTTGATATTGTTTAAATTTAACTATTGATATAATGTTTTAGACATTCTTCGTGTTCACCAACACGCAATGACCATTAGAAAATGTTTTTCTAGATATCCTTATTTAAACTTTAAAGCGTAATTACATGCGTCGTTGATATATGCACATTATCGTGTATATGTTTTTCAACTCGCAGTAACCCGTGGGGTCGTGCCTTCATTTATATATTTTTATTCATGTTATTAAATTTAACAGTATTTAATTTAGAAACTCGTATACGCGCGAGTTAAACTTATAAAAAGGAAACCACAAAAGGGTGGCCTAGTGGCAAAATGACATGTGACTATCATACTAAAATATGTGAGGTCTCAAGTTAAATTCATGCTAGGTGCAAATAACTCTGAAGTGGTCATGCCAACCTCCTGAAAGGGATAACTTTACCCGATTTGAGTCTATGTAGCGGTGGGTTCAAACCTCGTGTATTAGTCGGCCAAAAGGTCAGAAACCATGGTTACCAAAAAAAAAAAAAAAAAAAAAAAGTCTTATCAAGAGGAATAACATGAGTTTTTATTGGATGTCATTAGTAAAAGAACTTTTGAGGATCTCACTACTTGATTTTATAAAGAGGAATAGCATAAGTCATTCGTATATTTACAATCTTATGTATTTATTTACATAATACAATAATTCATGCTTTAATTTTTTCTATTATAATTCGTGCATACACATTAATTTAATTTATGATGATAATAGTATTTATTAATGATAACAATGTATGCGTTTTTTATAAAGAAATATAAAGAATTTATTAAATTCTTAAAGTTTTTAACAAAATGGATACCGCTAATTTGTACAGGGCTAACTTTGAGACTGGCCAATCGCACATGTGTTAGTGTATTTCTAGACCCACTTTGGTTAATTATTTCAAATGAACCAAGTGACTAGCGAATTTAATAGAAATGCAATATGTGTCACTAAAAAAAGTCACTCTTAATCATTATATGTAAGACACAACTAGGAGTTCCTTTTGAGCTACTTATCACTAGCGACTTTTAAAAGTTTGAGCGACTTCTAATAATATTATTTTAATCTTTTTGTCCTTCCCAACACTTCTCATCGCCACACCCTCTACCACCATACAACCATCACAACCACCACCCTCCACCATCAAATAAACAAAAAGATGCTTTGGTGGTGGTGGAGGGTGGTGGTGATGGTTGTGTGGTGGTAGAGGGTGGTGGTGATGGGAAGTGTTGGGAAAGGGCAAAAAGATTAAAATAATATTATTAGAAGTCGTTCAAAATTTTAAAAGTCGCTAGTGATAAGTAGCTCAAAAGGAACCCCTAATTGTGTCTTACACATAATGATTAGGCGCGTCTTTTTTTAGTGACACATGTTGCATTTCTATTAAATTCACTAGTCGCTTGATCCATTTGAAGAAACTAACCAAAGTGGGTCTAGAAATACACTAACACCTGTGCGACGGGGCCATTTGTAGAATTGACCCATTTGTTTATTGTCTTATTATATACTACCTCCGTCCCAAAATTATTGTCCCTATTGACTTTTTCGGTCTTTTTTTCTCAACTTTGACTATAAATATTTTTGTTTGTGTTATACAATTTTTGATAAAAATTATGCCAAATGAAAATACGTTTAAAACTCGATCCGTTCATATATTTTGTATCAAGTATTATGTAATATAAATAAAAATATTTAAAGTCAAAGTTGAAAAGTAAAGATCGAAAAAATTAATAGGAGACAATAATTTTGAGACGGAGAGAGTAGGAGATACTTAGGATAAAGGAGATACTTATTAAACATGTAATTGCGAGTAGATTCTTAACTTGTGTGATAAATGTGACATAAAAAATATTCCAATATTTTCACTGTAATGTGAACATATTACATTAAAACTATGTGAACATACTCACATTAAAGATGTATATTTGCCTAAGGCACGGAGCTTTTACATATATGTTGTAGAGAAATGATTAGTATGGATGTGTCATTGATATTCTTATATTTTTCGCACAAAATAGATAAGTGTCAGATAGAACTAAACATAAAAAAAAAATAATAAAAAATAAAAAAAAATAAATAAATAAAAAAATTAATTTTCGACATATTTTTAGGCATGTATCATTGTTCTTTGTTGTATGTTGCAGTTGAGCCCATCTCGCATACAGAGATGGATGAAGCAGAAAAGGTTCTAGAAATGGTGTGTGATGAAATAGACAAGCTGGAGTTCAAGGGTACTGATCATCATCCATATTATACCCGTCCAATTCTTGAGGCTGCTTGTCGAAATGCTCATAAAGTTGTTGACGAGATTCTATATAGATCACCTGGAGCAATATTATCGAAAGACCAAAGTGGGTATGACATTATTCAGTTAGCAGTAATACACCGTTCAGAAAGAATCTACAACATTATCTATGACATTGGGGAGCGTAAAAATCTTTATAGAACAATTGTGGATTCTTCTAAGAACAATATCTTGCACCTGGTCGGAAGGTTAGCGCCTTCACATAAACTCAATCATACAACATGTGTAGCATTACGGCTTCAAGAAGAGCTTCAATGGCGCCAGGTACATAGTAAACATCTATATGTTACTTAATCATTTGTAAATAGTTTTTTTTTTTTTTTTTTTTTTTTTTTTTTTTTTTTTTTTCCCTGTAGCTAGCATCATAAAATTAATTCTACAGGAAGTAAAAAAACTTGTATATCCTACATACATTACTCAAGAGAACATTTTTAAGGAGACACCAGATATGGTGTTCATAAGGGAGCATGAGGATTTGTTGAAGGAAGGAGAGCAGTGGATGAAAACCACAGCTGAATCATGCAGCATCACTGCTGCACTAATTACCACAATCGTATTTGCAGCAGCAATTACTGTACCTGGTGGGAGCAATCAAGAAACAGGCATTCCTGTGTTTACAAAAGACATTGTCTTCATTATCTTTGGTGTATCAGTTGCGATCTCACTATTTGCATCTAGTACGGCATTACTAGTATTCTTATCCATCCTGACTGCACGTTTTATCGAAAAAGACTTTTCAGTAAGTTTGCCCAGAAGATTGCTTATTGGTATTTTTTCCTTGTTTCTCTCTGCAATATCCATGATGGTAGCCTTCAGCTCAACATTGTTCCTAGTCTTTTGTCATAAAAAGCTATGGATGCTTGCTCCAATTTGTGGATTATCTCTTATCCCGATTTTATTTTTTATTGCGCTACAACTCCCGCTCATAGTGGATCTTTTTCGGTCAGCATACTTACGCAAATTTGGCCCAAGGAGGAAAGGTAAGCGTGCTAGATTCAATCCGGATAGCATAAGGTTGTTTTTTGGTAAATGAATCAAATACATATCTTAAATGGTGTATCCGTGAGGAGTATTATGGGAAGAATGATGTTGAATTAAATACTATGTTATTAAGAATCATGTTATTTTTGTCCAAAATAGCTCACTAGCGATTTAGTAATTTGCAACCGATTCCATCACCAACACAACCTTAACAGCTGTGCATCTCTGCCCACTGTAAACAGGACCGATTAGTTTATGCTTTACACAATTTCATAAAAATATTGTCACAGATCTGTAGTAAATGTTTTATAGCATGGGTTGTACCAAACAACAAAATATAATTGCAAAATTATTTCTAGTTTGAGTTACCTATAAGAAAAACCTCCTTTGATAATATTTGCCCCTACTAAATCAAGATCAGCATCTTCAAGCACAATGCAAGCATCTTTTCCTCCAAGCTCCATCTGAAGTGGCACCATGCCGGCTTTCTTGGAGATCGCGACTCCAGTGTCACCACCCGCAAAACTAGAAAGCTCATAAAGACAAAAAAATAATATTTTAAAACCTCACATTTTAACCGCTGGTGGATCAAGGAATTTTTCTAATTTCTTCACTCTCATTACAAATCACGAATTGTTTTTGAACAATTTCTAGGAGTGAATGTTCAATACCTGATACAGTTAACTCCAGGATGCATAGTTAGAAAATCTCCGATTTCTGATCTTTTTCCAGTCACGCAGTTGATTAATCCTTTAGGAAAGCATGCATTGCACCATATGTAGGCTAGCCACTGCACCCTGAAATCAAATTTAAAAATTGGCCTTTAGAGAACCAAAAACTAATTTTGGGCGACATATTTATGTGTTGTTTAGACTAGAAAACCACCTGAGTTGGAGGCTTGAGGACAAGGGAGTTTCCAGCGATAAGTGCAGGACCAATTTTAGAAACAGCAAGGTTGACTGGATAGTTGAAGGGAGGTATGGCCAAGACAACTCCAAGTGGAATCTGTCATTATCCAATAATCATTTTCAAAGCACGGATCCAAAAATGTAAATAATCATACCCATAGATCTTTTTGCAAGTTTTGAGGATATGGAAAATTTTGAGTGCAAAATGTATGTGTTGTACCTTTGAAGTGAGGCAGTATTTAGTCCTTTCATTGCCTGGAAAACTGTCGGAAACCAAGAACTTGCCTTCTCCTAGAATCCTAACCCCTTCTTCAGCACAATATGATATGAGATCTCCTGATCGAACGACCTATTTGACAAGGTATAACTTTTAAATCATACTAATATTAGTTTTGTTATAACGAACGTCACATAGATGGTATGGTAGTTTAGTTTAGCTCTTTATGAATGTAGGACAGTCCATTGTCCATTTTGGACAGAGTACATTGATATACAAATCATAAATGTATTTGCTCGGATTGTTCGAAGTTATACGTAATATAAGAAATAAAATGCACTTCGAACATCTGGTATTTGTTTAGCAAGACGCACTATAATAACAAGAAAACCAGTAAACAATAAGATTTAACATGGTTCAGCCTTAGAGAGTTAGGTTTCTTAATTGAATTTATAAATTTACCTCAGTTACCGAATCCTTGGCTGGTTTCGCAATTTCCTTGACTAGGCATTCGGCAATAGGGGCCTTGTGCTCTTTCAGAATAGCTGCGGCCTTGTGAAGAAGCTCGGCTCGCTTCCATAAAGGTGTTTTTGCCCATTGCTTTTGAGCGATTTTTGCCGACTCCATCACTTTGTTTACTTCTTCTTGTGTACATGCTAATAACAAAAAGAAAAAACTTGATATCTTTACAACTATAATTTTGAAGAAACTTGTTTCACGACAATAATTATGTGCTAATCAAATTTATATAAGTAATTATCTAACACATCTAAGAAAAGTATTATGATTTTCAGGGGCCATTAATTGGTCACTCAAAATTTTGACTGTGTTTTAAAGTTATGGGGGGCACGCTTCTGAAAAGATTTGAAATGTGTCATTGCATGGTCCCCAAGTGCATCAAAGATACGAAGTTACAATTTCAATAGCATTACGTACATATTGAATATAAGTTAGAATGGTGGCAGTGTACGACAGCATCACCAACGGCATGGCCATGCCGCCGGTGAACACCGCCACCACCTCGGCGGCATGGCTTCAGCGGTAATACATGATTCGGAGGTATAGGATTGTAAAGTTGTAAAATGTAACCGTTGGGAGGGCTTTTGGAAATTATTGGTGGGAGGTATGGAAAAGGCATGGTTGCCGCTAAAAAATGGTTGGGAGGTATGAAAAAAGTATGAATGAGGTGGAATGAGGTGGAATGATATTATTGGTGGATTTGAGAGGTATGGATGATTTCGGAAGCATGACTGCCACCCTACTTATAGATCAGAGAATCAAGAGAAACCGTTGCCCTACAACCAACCAAGTGTTCGGTTCTTGTAGTCATTTAAGTGTCTTAATTTTTCTTCTAAAACATGCATGATAATATACGGATCAAGGATCATATCACTGCTTAAGTATTAAATTTTCTTTCTGCAGTTTTGTGTTTAGCTAATGTTTTGTTCTACTCATTTTCACTTCTTAATTTTTTTCCCAAAGATGAACATAGGTTAAATTTAGGTTTCTACTAGTAATCCTTTTTTGTTTTTTTTTTTGAGGAAACCAGCCAAGCCAGTTTTGGTCGCAAGATTTATGAAGCATGATAAGTCACTAGCCTTTCATTCGTATATATTTCTAATATTTACTGATCGACCCAAAAATGAAAACTCTAGTATTCGAATATAGCTTTTTCGCTAATATGCACCTCAAATTTGCATAATCTAGACAACAAGTCTTTAATAACTATAGTAATATGGTTTTAGGAATCTAAAGTTGTGATCAATAATTATCTAAGGGTCTAAAAGTGTACCTTGAACCTTGTACTGAGTGGTTCTAGTAGTTGGATTAATAATAGCAACAGATTTGCCAGAAGCAGATTTTTTCCATTCACCCTCAGTGTAATATTTGAAAACTTCTCCATCAATTATGTCTTCAAACACACCAGTTCCTGCCATTGATATGTTTTTATCTATCTATCTGTCTACTACCCTTATCTTCTTAACTTTGTGTGTGTGTGTGAGATAAAGGGTGAGTGAGTGAATATGAGTGAAGGAAAAAATGAATGGTGTATGGTTTTCTTGATGTGTTGTTGTGTATAAATATTGGAGGAAGGTGAGCCACACTTGGTAGCATGCATACCAAGTGAATAATGTATTACAAATGTAATTATTGTAGTTGACAAAATTATAAAGGCCCAAAATTTGACTGTAGTCACTGGCTAGTGAAGTATGTACGTGGTAAGTGTTTGAAAAAGATGTGTTTACTTTTTACCTGTATTTGTGATCATAAAATTTAAAATGATGTAAAAGCTAAACGTACGTTTCTTTAAGTAGTGTACGAAAATTAGCATTTTAGGGGAAAAAAATAAAATAAAATAAAGACCGAAATGCTAAACGGTTATTACCAGACAAGCTAGCTTTGAGTTAAACACTGAATGCTAAGACGCTAAACGTCATTAAACGCTCTTAAAAGTTCCCGGCCTCGCCTGATGAACATATGCTATAATTTGCATTTGTGAATTAAAGATAGTTATTGTAGACATAAAGGTCAAGGATGATGGTTAGGTGATGTCAACGTTATATAATAGGTCTTAATTAATTAGTGTCTTGAAATATATTACAAGTTTACAACCATAATGTTACAAGTTTTTGCATTGTTTCACATGTTCGATTATGGTACTTTTTACTTTTTTAGGTTAACGTAAGTACATGGTAAAAGTACTTATTCTGGTTCCAAGGCGAAATTATAACCCATGGGGTAGCTAGCTATGATACTCATGTTTCTCGTGCATTTGCTTTTAAATTCGGGCAAACATCAGTGGCTTTTTTTTTTTTTTTTTTTTTTTTTTTTTTTTTTTTTTTTTTCGTAACTTGATTTCTATATATATATATGTGTAGTTTCATTGGTTTAAAACAAGTTATACTCAAGTATATGTGTTTTGAAAATATGCAAGTCATCTCATAATTGAACCTTCAAATTGTCTTGTAAAAATTACGATGTCTTCTTATTTACGAAGAATTTTCTTCATTATTATTTTTTTGATTATTTTTGGGATAATAGACCACCATACCTTTTACTTTAGCATGAGCATGACCGCATGGGCACTTTATAATTTATTTTCGATATTCATTTAATTTTACCTAGCATAGTCCAAAAGAGCCATTCCCACAAAATGGGGATGTGTACCTCTATCCTATTTGGAATATGCTATATTGTACTATATGAATATTACTAGCACTTAGATACAGACTTTTGGGACACTCCTTTGGATTAACAGTATATAAAAGCTAGTTTTGGCTTCGGTACTCAAACATTCTTTGTAGGAGGAACACCTTAGCATTACATTTTGATGCCGTAACAAGATTACCAGATTTACACCTTTGAAATCCAAAATTATATCTTATATTTTTATATTTTTATTTTTTTCGCGTTTGATACTTTTGGTTTTCTTACACCTAAAGCAGTGGAGCTTTTTAACAGTGTTAAACGTGTTATGCATAGTAATGTTATCACACCTAGATCTACAAATGTTGTTTTAAAGAAAAATCAGTTTTGCAATTTAAAAAGTGCTGGTTTTGCAACTTGTTACTCGTTTAATTTCTAACTCTATGTAAATCCAAATTAATAGAAATTGCTGTAAATAAAAGTTTTTGATATTGTAATATTTGTCGTGGGTGTTGTTATCAAAGGCATGGTAGGTTGGAAAGAGAACCACAAGTTTTGATAGTAGTTGGTGAAGATGATTGAAGTTGAGGGGCCAGAAATGAATGTCTTCAATTTCACTCGTTTATTTGGACCACAACCCTTTGGGCCCATTCCAACCCATATCCACAACCACAATCGCTCAATGCCTCAATCGGTCAAATAAGTTGCACTTTAAAAGCCCTTTTGGTGTTCACGAATCGGGTATTACTCACAAGAAATCGAAACTAAATAGGATCAAATAAAACGAATCAAATTTGTAATTGAACCTAATGAGTAGGGCATCGGTCCGTCGCGTTGCGGCTAGCCGTTGTATTTGCCGAAGAATTTAGGTATGATTTTAAGATAGAATATTGATGTAAAAAGTTCGCGTTAATTTAAAATTGGATAAATATATATACATATATATTTCAATTTTGGTTTGGTAATGTACTTAATATTAAAAATAATGTCAAATGGTTTTTTTTTTTTTTTTTTTTTTTTTTTTTTTTAATATGTTGTGAAACTTTTATTTAAGTATAGTAAACATACACATTCCTTTTGAAAATGTTTATTGGGCTTCTGCCAATTTTTTTTTGCCATCAATTGAGCTTATAAGTATAGTAAACATACACATTCCTTTTGAAAATGTTTATTGGGCTTCTGCCAATTTTTTTTTTCGCCATCAATTGAGCTTATTGTTGTTATAATTTGTTTGGTCCATTTACTGTATTGTTAATTACAATTTCATGGGTCACAGAAAAAGCAAATTATTGGATCGTTTCATAGGCTACAGAAAAAGCAAAGTAGCATGCTATGTTGAACGACGTCGTCGATGATGACAAATTATATATATATATATATATATATATATATATATATATATATATATATATATATATATATATATATATATATACAGGGGCGCAGCTTCTAAGGGGCGGGAGGGGGCGGCCGACCCCCCGAATTTTTTTTTGCGATGTAGGGGTATATAGTTTTCGTGTAGAAAATTTTCGGTATTTTCGGTTTCGCCCCCCCAATTTAATTCGGTTTCGACCCCCCATAGTGTTAGGAAAAAAAATTTTAGATCCCGACCCCCCACTCGAAATTTCCAAGCTTCGCCCCTATATATATATATATATATATATATATATATATATATATATATATATATATATATATATATATATATATTAATATGCTAACGAGTAAAACTCTTTTTTAGTACGAATATAATATTTTTTAAGCTTGATTTTATTTTATTCTTTGCTTAAAGTTTATATAATTAAACGAAAACAAATATAAATTATTTAATTCGGGTTAATCAGTTCAACCCGAAAACCAAACCAAATTCAAATTCTATTCAGTTTAATCCAATATGAATTCATTTCGGTTCAATTTGTTTTCGATTTTACCTAAAATTTTGTTTAACCGAACTGAATAAACCGAACAGTCCAATAACCAAACCGACGAACGCCCTTTGTCAAAGGAAAAAAAATGCATCTCAGTATCACAAATTGTTTCACCAGATCAATAAAAACCATACGATGTTGCTCCGGGAAACATCTTTCTGCTATGAAAATAAGAATAGAAACGGTAGATGGACGTACATATTTTCTACTTTTACAATGTCTTTTCATAAAAAAAAAGTAGTAAATAGATATTATTTTTTTTTTCTTTTTCTCCGTAATCGTTACTCGTTACTTGTCACATAGTTCAGTGGATGTTTTGTAAATTTTCTTTTTCTTACTTAACGGCGTCATTGTCTTCGACGACCACAAACGTATATGTTTAATTATTCACCTCATTTTGTAAAATTTCTATACTTGTAGCATTTTTCATTTTAAATTAATTTCCATAAAATCGATAATTAAGCTACCCAAACACTCCCTAATAATCTATATCTATACTATATATAAAGCATGAATGACTCTTTATCCAAAATTTTAAGACTTAAAAGAAATTAAGCATGATTTACAACACTTTAACCTTAGAACATGTCAAACACTTGCTAACGTACAGTGCTATATCTGCCTTCATATTTGGCCACCAATATAACTTCTTAAGATCCTGGTACATCTTGTCAGACCCAGGATGAATAGAGTATCTTGACTTATGCGACTCGTGCATAATCAACTCTCGAATTCCTCCATACAATGGTACCCAACTTCGGTCTCCAAAACACAATACTCCGTCAGCACACTTAACAAATCCTTTCTCATTTTCTACCATCCCAAATATGTTCTCAGCAGGTCGATTTTCTGCTTTCAATGCTTCCGTTTGAGCTTCTAATATTTGAGACGGTAACGGCGATACGATAGTCATTCCCAATGACCTAACTCATAACGGTGGTATTCTCTCCTTTCGACTAAGAGCATCAGCAACAACGTTTGCTTTACAAGGATGATAGCGGATTTCGCAATCATAATCGCTTAGCAACTCAATCCAACGTCGCTGTCTCATGTTGAGCTCCTTTTGGTTCAAGATGTGTTGTAGACTTTTATGGTCAGTAAACACAACACACTTGGTTCCATACAAGTAATGTCTCCATATCCTTAAGGAAAAAACCACAGCACCTAACTCCAAATCATGGGTGGTGTAGTTCTTCTCGTGCTTCTTGAGATGTCGGGAAGCATAAGCTATCACTTTCTCTCGTTGCATTAACACAGCTCCCAAACCTTTATGCGAAGCGTCACAATAGATGACAAAGTCCTCATTACCCTCAGGTAACGCTAAGATAGGAGCACTACACAGCATCTCCTTAAGTAATTGAAATGCTTCATCTTCCTTATCTCCCCATTCGTACTTAACACTCTTTTGAGTCAATTTGGTTAACGGTTTTGCTATCTTTGAAAATCCCTCAATGAATCTTCGGTAATAACCGGCTAAACCCAAAAATTGACGAACTTCTATTGGGGTCGTTGGTGCAACCCAATATTTAATCGCTTCAATTTTAGCAGGATCCACATGAACTCCCTGTCTATCAATCACATGACCCAGAAATTGTACCGTCGGAATCCAAAATTCACATTTGGAGAACTTGGCATACAGCTTCTCCCTCCTAAGTAATTCTAAGATGAGCCTTAGATGCTCCTCATGCTCTTTCTCACTCTTCGAGTAAATTAGAATATCGTCTATGAACACAATCACAAACTTATCTAAATAAGGCTTACACACCCGATTCATGAGATCCATGAATACTGCTGGTGCGTTAGTCAACCCAAACGACATCACTTGGAACTCATAATGCCCGTAACGGGTTCTGAAAGCTGTTTTTGGAATATCTTCCTCACGAACTCTAAGCTGATGATATCCCGATCTCAAATCGATCTTCGAATACACGCTCGATCTTTGAAGCTGATCGAACAAGTCGTCGATCCTTGGTAACGGGTATCTATTCTTCACTGTTAGACTTGTTCAACTCTCGATAATCGATACACATACGAAACGATCCATCCTTCTTTTTCGGCTAACTCCGCTAGTTGTTTCGACAACTCTTCCAGTTCAGTAGGTGCAAGTCGATAAGGCGCTCGTGCCACGGGTGCAGCACCAGGTATCAACTCAATCTGAAACTCCACTTGTCTAGCAGGCGGGATTCCCGACAATTCATCGGGAAATACATCCGGAAAATCACGAACTATAGACACATCTCCAATGCATCTTTCCTTCTTCTCCTTTCCTCCTTTCTCAGAGATTCGAGCTAAGAAAAGGCAACATCCTTTTTCCATTAGATTCGGTAATTTAGTGCAAGATATGACCGCTAATCTAGATGGGCCTTTCAATTCCTTTCGATCTCCTGGTATATTTAGAATCTCCTTGCCGTAAGGCACACGCACGATCTTCTCATCGCAAAGTATATGAGCATGATACTTTGACAACCAATCCATACCAACAATGACGTCAAAACTTCCTAATGTGACGGGTAAAAGATCTTTGTTGAAAGGACGGTTCAGAAAATTTAACATGCAACCGCGAATAATAGTCTTAATCCTTTCTATGTTCCCATTAGCTAACTCCACATCATAACCAATTCCTAAGGCCATCGGGGGTTTCTCTAGTAAGGGTGCAAACGTAGTGGATACAAAACTCTTATCGGCACCAGTATCAAATAGTATGGAAGCATAACGATTATTGAGATGGAACGTACCAGTAACGACGTTCGGATCTTCTCCTCTCTCGTTCCCAAGTGCATACACTCTCCCATGAGCAGTTCCAGCTTCCACACGTTGGTCCCCATTGTCCTGTCGTCCACGGTTTCCTCCAGCTCCACGGTTTCCATTATTGTACCCATTACCACCCGATCCTTGATTTCCTCGGTTCCACGATTCCCTACACTCATTCCTATAGTGTCCCTTCTTTCCACATCCATAACAAGTAACATTTGCCTTACTCATAGTTTCAGGAGTAGCTTGAACCATAGCAAGTGGTCGAGCTCTACAATCCTTAGCTATGTGTCCCATCTTAGAACAATTCTTGCACACCACAATACATTGTCCAGAATGATTCCTATAACATCGGCTACACTTGGGTGCTTCTCCATTGTAGTTCTTATTATCTCCATCTCCCATAGCATAAGCTCTAGTAGTTGTTTGTCGTTTGTTTCGGTGATCATTACCCTTAGAGTGCTTGTCCCTCTTCCTCTTTCCATTCTTGTCTTTCTCAGCTTCCTCCAATACCAACGAGTCCATCAATTGTTGAGAGATCGTGATAGCCTCATAAATATTTGAAGGTTTAACAGAAATCACATCGTTCCTTGTAGCTACCGGCAACCCATCGGTGTTCCAAGTCAACCCGGGTCAAAATGAAACCACATGAAATGTGATCTCACCCGAGACCTCTTGGGTCTCGGATTGCTCCATACGAGCCAAACCCAACGGACCTTAGTGGTCGAATAACATCCGAAGCAACAAAAATATTCGACCGGACCCAAAGGGTCACGGTCTTGCTCCCAACGAGCCAACACAAACCAAACGGACCCTCATGGGTCGTCGACCAAAACCAACAACAACAACAACAAGATATATACGAGAGCCAAAATGGTCTCGACATGGCTAGTGAGCCATCCAAGATACGACTTCGAGACCATTTGGGTCTCGGCTAAACTCAAACCGAGCTTCAATTCCATCAATCGACAACCAAGTATCAAATCCTTCCACAAATCTTCATCCAATCGACCCACCCGGATACCAAACCATCAAATCTTTATCAAAACTTCATTTCCCACTTGCAAAACTCGAAACCCAACTAAAAACAACCCGTATACATACGGATTAAACATAAATCGAGGCAGACAACAAGGATGTCGTGGCCACTCACCTTCCAAACGGCTTCAAAACTCGATTTCTTCAAAAACCCAACAAGATTAAACAAAAATGGTGATGTTTATGTGGTGGTGGTAATTCGTACGTGATGTTAAGGTAAGTTTTAGAGCGCGTGGTTTATACCAAAAGATAGATCGGAACAAGGTGGTGATGATGGTGGTATTTGTTTGTTTAGGAGGGGGCGGTGGCGGCGTTAATGGTGGTTGTAAGGTGGCGGTGGTGTTGTAGTTTTAAGAGAGAGAGAGTTGGTGAAGATGGGTGTTGGTTGTGTTGCTTATGCAGGTTCACAAGGACGATTTTTGTTTATTACTCTTAAAAAAAAAGAAATTTTAATAATAATAATAATAATAATAATAATAATAATAATAATAATAATAATAATAATAATAATAATAATAATAATAATAATAATAATAATAATATTAAGGGTAAAGCGGGTTAAGTAGCTTGGTGTAGAATACACGGACCAAACCCGAACTCATTTAAAGAAAAACAACTCTCCCGAACCGAGCTCATTCCAAACATTTAAAAGTCTCGTGATACATTCCAAAAAAATATAAAATACCCGAACCAAACATTTAAATATATAAAAATTGTTAGGTTATCCTAGTGCCGGAGTCAATGTAGTGCCAAATAAATAACTCACAAATAAATCATCACGAAATGTAACCAAACCAATAATTAATAATCATCTTCCATAAATAGCTCAAGGTTTAAAAATCACATTCTAACGTTTACAATTCTCATCACGAATAAACTTTTCAAATATTCCAAAACTCATAAATTTTAAAGTAATGCGGGTTTTTATAAATTGGCTCCCTAATTTGCTAGTTGTCATAGAACGGGTAATGGGCCAAATGGGCTTGAGCCCGAATGGGCACGGGTCAAACGGGATCGAGCCCGAACGGACATGAGCTAAACAAAATTTTTGATATCCATAAATTTATTGTCAAAAAGAACATAATAAACTAAAATATGTTCACATATTGTACAAACCAAGCAAAATACTAAATAAAAAATAAATAAATAAAATAATACAAACTAAGCAAAATTTCATCAATTTTTTGCCATAAAAAACTAATCAGCAAAGCTATTGCCAAAAAATGTACAAATAAAATAAATTATTAGCCGAAAAAATTAAATTACAGGGTGCCCGCAGTTGCATCGCGCGGGGACCCTACTAGTATATTATAAAGTATTATATATAATATTTTTTTAAGCTTAGAATTCCTATTTATTTTTTTATTTTAGTTTTTTTTCTTCTGTTGCTAAAAGTTTATATAATTAGATGAAAGCAAATATAAATTATGTAATTTGGGTTAATTAGGTTAACCCGAAAACCGAACCAATGTTAAATTCTGTTCGGTTTGATTCGGTTTTCGATTTTACCAAAAATTTTGTTTAACCTAACTGAATAAACTGAACAACCAAATAACCAAACTGACGAACGCCCTTTTACACAAGTAAAAAAATTTGCATCTCAGTGTCACAAATTGTTTCACCAGACCAATAAAAAAACATATGAGCCAGAAACATCGTTGTCCTATGAAAATAAGAATAGGAAAGGTAGATGAACGCACATATTTTCTACTTTTACAATGTCTCTTATTGTAAACATATATTTTACGTAAAAAAGTAAATGGATATGCAATGCTTTTTCTTTTTCTCCATAATCGTTACTCGTCACATAGTTCAGAGGATGTTTTGTAAAGTTTCTCTTTCTTACTTTACGGCGTCGTTTTGTTTTCTTTTTTGTGAAACATTGTCGTCGATATATGACCACAAATGTATATGGATAATTATTCACCTCTTTTTGTAAAATTCATTTTGTAATTTTTTTTTATATTTATAGCATTTTTCATTTTAAATTAATCCATAAAATCAATAATTAAGCTACCCAAACACCCCCTAGTGACAACAACCTAAAAAGGCATCTCTCTAATACAAGGGACTACTTTTGCTTTTGTCTTAGTGATTCGAAATGTATACCTAAAAAAGAAGGGCAGATATTTTAAATTAATCCATAATATACTACGGTGTCACTTTTGCTTTTTGTATACCTCTTTAACTTTAAAGCATTTAGCAAAACAATACGAAACAAGAGTAGATATTAGTATACGTTGCAAGTAGCTAAAGCATACTACTGTACTAATTAAGCGTATAACCACTTGTTCAAGAAAAGCATATGATGGGATCCACATGATTATTTCCTATATAAACTTTCAGCTGCATCTACGTCAACCATTACACACTAACACAAATCTTATATATCTGTCATAATCCTTTTATATGGCAGACTCATCAAACCCTCCTAATATTTCCAAAAAAATACAAGACCTAGAGTATTTATATGCATCAAATGCTAATGTGTCTAACTTTGTTTCTGTAAAACTCTCTAGTGATCGCAACTACCATATTTGGAAGACACAGATGCTTTGTCTCCTGAGGGCTCACAATATGGGCGGCATCGTAGATGACGCATATGCAAGTCCAAGAGCTTCCAGAAAGGAGATCATGGACCAATACGATAGTCTTCTCAAGGGTTGGATTTTTGGTTCAGCCAGTGAGAATGTACTTGGTACTGTCATTAATCTGGATTCAGCCAAAGATGTTTGGAACAAACTGAAATCCATTTATGATGCAACTATAAGTCATCAACAAGGTATGTTTCACTTAACCAACATTATATTATTAGAGCTATACATGCCTGCTATCATTATCAAGTTTCTTAATCCAACAATTTTGGAGCAAGCTAATGGATATTTTTGGTTTTAGAAAGACAAACCAACAATCACACTATATATTATGCAAATATTTCACACATACATCCCAAACGGGACTCGAACCGACAACCTGTTGGGAGCATCTCGAAATAAAACTAGACTACATGTTGCTAACTAGCTAATTAATTAAGCACCGGTTACTGTAGTCAAACCTTTCAAATTTTCATCAACATTGGGAACCATCACATATGTATGTTCCTAAATGATCACATAACAAGATTGCAGTATTAAATTATCACTAATCAAATTATTTTAAACATATACAGTACATCACCATGCCATTTGCATCCAATTTGATTACTGGTCCAATTAGCATAATTAATATCCCACTTATCAAAAGAGAAAAAAATTGGAAATATTGAAAAAGTAATTTGATAACCCACTTTACGAAAGACAAAAATTTGATCCGGTCACTTTACCACAAGGTTATAGCATTATGGAGGTTAGTACGATGCCGACCTTTGCTTCAGGCGTAAAACCATTTGTTATTTACATATCTCGTTGTAGAAGATACAACAGTAAAGATTTTCTTATGTTGCGATATTCATTATTCATCATCTCTACTCTCGAGTGAATAATATAATCAAATTGCCAGGGTTATACTCCTAGATATTATATGGTTAATTATAATTAGAATAAACTTCAAAATACATTACTATGGTTTGTCAAATATCACCGTTTATATCTTTGTTAAAAAAGTTGAGACATCTACATCCATCCCTTTAATAAACGTTAAACAATATATATCTTTAAGGACGAATGATGAAATGTTTTCCCCGTAATCCGCTAAAGTGGGTCTAACAAGGGGTTGTATTCGTCTTTTTACTTGTAACAATGATGTATTTTGTAGTTTCTTATTATTATTACATTTTTTTAGTTATTATTGTTGTTGGTGTAGTTATTATTATTATTATTCATTTATGTGGGATTTGTCACCAAGTTTCTTTGTCATTTTGTTTGTGTTTATTAGTCGATGAATTGAGTGGGAAAAAGATGATTTTGTTAAAAAGACGTTTGCTTTTTTTTTCTTCTTTTTTTTTTAAAAAATTTTAATAAAGTGAAAAAAGAGGATTTAAGTTGAAAAAGATGGAACGTGTGTTTTAATAATAATAACAATAATAATATTCATAATAAAAATAAAAATAATAAGTGTAAAAGTTAAAATTAAAATATTTAATACCCTTGTCGAGATATGTTTTCGGTTTGGAATTTTGGCTGGTAAAGAAGTTGATATAGCTTGGTAGAGGACGTGACAAATCCTTACATCCAACGGATATATTACTCTACTCATAGAATAGATGGCTTGATATATGTGTGGATTTGATAGGGTCCTCGCCCTTGACGTAGACTGGGATGGTTGATTTTTTTCCTGGGCGTGCGTTGGTTTATTCAGCACAACGTAAACTCGTTAAGTATGAGGTTAAGTGTGTAGATATTGGATACAATTTTCTCCCTTTTTCTTCGACTCTTGGGAATCAGACAAAGATGCGGTAGCCTTACTGAAACGAATCCGAAAGTTTTCTGTGGCTCAAGATATTAAGGTGCGAGCTGTCATTCATATTTTTAGTAGGATTAACTTTGCTATAACTAAAGGAGTGGGGGCCTAGATAGTATCTCGACTTCCCATTATTTTTTTTTTTGTAAATACCTTGAATTTCTAATAAAGTGATGTTGACAACGAAGACGACGACACCGCCAACTCCATAGCCACAGTCACCAACGCCGTGCCACCGCCAACGACAACGACAACTGTGTTGCAATAGCTAAAGGAGTGGTATAATTATTTGTCGATATACACCGTCACTATGAGCGAGTATTCGTCTAGTTTAATTAATTATCAAAGGGCTTGCAACCTAAAGGTACATGATAATGTGATGTATATATATTGTGAGATTATGTGTATTAAAAAAAAGAAAAAAAAAATGTTCTCTAATTAACTGACACTTAAATTGGCAACACATAAGCATTCTTTAATTTAGATAATTGCTAAATAATATAACTTTTCTAGTAATGTGAATCCAACTATCAACATGTATCATGCAATATCCTAATGTTCATGTATCGCACAATATATTGTACATAAATATAGTAAGTGAATAGAGAAGCAAACTAATAAGCTCGGTTCAATCACGACACTAAAACATAAATATAATACTCCATAACATAAGTATCACACATTCATCAATGGTGGGTTGAGAAACCATTAGAGGTACATGATCATAATGCATAAGTCGTTTCTAATCTTATAAAACGATTAAAACATTTTTATTGCTTGAACTGAAACAAGATCAGACAAGCCTCTAAAAAAAGTTTCATGTTCTTAGAATTTCTTATTACCTAGACTGATTTAATCTTTCAAATGGGTAATTAAACATATACTGCTCCAACAAAATCAGATGCAGAAGTAGAAACAAAAACAGGAGACACAGATGCTGTTTCAGCACAAACAAGCACAGATTTGAAAGAGGCGATAATAGAAGTAGATTCAACAAAAGAAATCAAGACCGAGGAGAAAAAGTTGCATGAAGCTACTAAGAAGTTGTATGAAGCTACTATAAAAGGGAACTGGTCACAAGCAGAAAAAATACTTAAACCAAATAAGGATCTAGTAAAGAGGGCAATCAGCAGTGATGGCAGCATGGTACTTCACACAGCCGTTGGAATAGGTCATAATAATATTGTGAAAAACTTATTTGCGTATATGAGTGATGAAGATATACTTAGAACCAGAATTTCTGATGGAAGCACCGCACTACACATTGCTGCAATTGTTGGGAACAAAAATGCAGCGGATTTGTTGGTTAAAAAAAACAAAAACTTGTTGCGCACTAAAGACCGAAATGGCAAAGACCCATTGCATAAAGCGTATGAAAATATGCATCTTGATACCATTTTATATTTGTTCAACGCCGTCAACGTCCTCGATGATGAAAATGAAAAGACGGTGCAATCTCTAGTCCCTGACGAAATAGGGGTTGACCTTCTCGTTAATGCTATTTCCGCAAAAGAATACAGTAAGTAGTCGAGATATTACCACTAAGTGTATGAGAAAGAGACATTGTTTTAAATATTTACAGTTTAAAGCTTATGATTGCAGAACTAGCATTAGCCTTGATCAAACGATTTCCTAAACTTGCTTCGGAAAGTGATAGTGTACTCATGGCAATAGCTACAAGCTTTCCGCGTGGGGACTATCAACAAACATTTTGTAAGTTATTTTATTTAAAGGTTAGGTCCATAAAATATGGACGTTCAAATCACGTCTTCATATCATACATTTTGTAATGTGCCAAGAAGTAGACTGCCAAAATATCTCTTGGCACATTAACAATATAATAGAATGATGTCGAAACGTATTTGAAAGTTCAAGGGTGATATTTTATTTTTAAAAGTTCACGTATAATATATATATATACAATTTGAAAAAGTACGTAGATCATTTGAGGATTAAACTTTTTTTTACAAGGACTAATCTCCACCCTTCATCTTTATTTAATTTAATGAATAAGATTAATTCCAACAATTTAAAAAACCCACTTTATATTTTTTTTTTTCAAATATTAATATCTTTCAAACCGTTAATCATTAAGCGAAAAAAAATATACCGTTACGACGAGCATTTAATTATCTTTCTATAAATAGACACTTTGATATATTTTCGACAATTTTTTTTTTTCATTTTTATCACCTTTTTTTTATGGCTTAAAAAATCATATATGATATATCATATATAATATTACATATCATATATGATTTTTTCGCCCACGAAGAAAAACGTGAAAAAAATGATTTTTTTTTGTCGAAAGTATATCAAAGTGTCCGTCTATAGAAAGATAATTAAATACTCGTCGCGATGGTGTAATTATTTTCGCTTAACGAATAACGGTTTATAAGATATTTAAATTATAAAAAATGGGCGAAATATTAAAATGCTTTTAATCTTAACCATTGATTTCTTTTTAAATGAATGGTGGAGATTAGTCCTTAGATATGTAAGAAAAGTTTGGTATTTAATGTAACTCTCCTCTTTATTTGAAATGGCAACAAACTTTCAGAAATTGTTTCAATATGCACATTTTGATTACCTATCATACCATAAAATCTAACACGTTTCACTATTTTTACGTCACAACTCACAAAAAGATGTGCACAAACCATTTCATTTCTATTTAATGGCATAAACCATTTCTTTTCTTCATTTTTGTTGTAAGAGTGATCGTTTGTGGTTTTTGCATTGTAGCTTGGAAGGAACTTTGGATATTAATATGTGACATATTTAAGTCTGGTAGGGAGTTTTTAATTGATATGTGGGGGAAGCCGCAATCAATAGCTGACCAGATTTTGAGTGCGACAATTTTTGTTCTTTCAATAGGTAAACACGCTCGAGAGTTAAATGTATATTTAAAAATCCATAATAATGTGTTCTAATATGCTTTCTTTTGTCCTAATGCAGCTATAGTCATGCTTGTATACCTCGTAACCGTGGCTTGTCTCCCGATCTTTGTGCTATATACCCTGTGGGGGAAGGGCACAATACTAGGTATTCATTAAAAAAGTTTTCGCTTATTGCTTAACCTAGGGGTGTTAATCGGTTCGGTTTTCATGTTATTCGGTTAATTCGGTTAAAGTTTTTTTAGGGTCAAACCGTGAACCAAATCAAACCGAATTCAGATTCGGTTTTCGGTTCGGTTTGGTTGAATTCTAGTTCGGTTTGGTTCGGTTCGGTTTTTGGTTTAACCGAATTCCACACTTTATTTAAAAAAAATAAAACTATACAAATATATTTAGCCAAAAAAGTTATTTCAAACATAAAAAGTATTTTTTAATATTAGGATAAAATTTTATTGTTATATATATATATATATATATATATATATATATATATATATATATATATATATATATATATATATATATATATATAAAGTTTTATTGATCTTTTTATATATATAAATATAAAAAATATATATAAATTTATATGAATTCGGTTTTTGGTTCGGTTTTCGGTTTTGATTACCAAAACCATATCCAAACCGAGAACCGAATAAAAAGTTCGGTTTGGTTCGGTTTTGGCAAATTTGGTTCGGTTATTAGTTCGATTCGGTTATTTTTGGTTCGGTTCGGTTTCGGTTTTCGGTTTATTCGGATATTTCGATTTTTCTGCTCACCCATAGCTTAACCAATTTCACGAGTTAGCATTTTAAATTACTTTTATCCATTAGTTAAGTAACAGTAATAATTAAAACTGTTTTTAGGGTAAGGATCTAATGAGAAGAAAAACTTAAAATGAAAGAAATAAGAAATAACTATAACCGCATATTTGAGATGTGTCGACTTGAATTAGATGTATCTCTATTCATTTAGATGCATCACAATTAGTTTTGAAAGTGACTTTCAAGTGGAAACGATGCAAATTATTACTAGCAACAAATTTGACCGGCAGATAATGAAAAATACATAGGATTCGTCTAATTTGATGAAATGCATCTAATATATGTATATGCATTTAATTTTTAGTTAGAAAGTATCTTATGATTCATCTAATGTGTAATTATAGTTATTCTCAATTTTCTTATTTAAAAAATTCTTCTCATTTGATCCTTAGTGTATAAAAAGAATCTAAATATTAATAAAGTTGTTAGTATCCAATAAGTGTTTAAAAATTCTTATTAAAAAATTTGTCAACAAGAGGTTTTGATATTCGATTGAAATTAACCAATAATTGAAGCAAGTTTTGTTTTTGGGGCACAAAACAATACGTAAGTATCACAGTTGCAAAATAGATCTAATAATAATGACTAAATGCTAATAAACACGCATTAGATAATCCGCTCGTTGTGACGGGATATGACAAATATACGTGAGGGCGGAGCCATAAAATTATGGTCGAATAGCAAACTTTGATAAATTATAAAATTTATATTACAAATCGGTTAATTGGGAAAAAAATACAAAAATAATTAGATATCTAAAAATTTTACACAATAATTTTTTTATTTCTTTTATTATTATCTTTTTTATAATAAGGCACTTGACCATCTGCCACCCTCCTGTCTCCGCCTGTGAATATACATCTATATACATTGATCACCTAAAACCATTTTAATCTATTTCCTTCTCTTTATAGTTAGAAATTTAGAATAAGTTTTTTTGGTGCTAAAAAGTTAAGAGATATATTTTTATTAACAAAGAACGAACCGTGGATTTCATACGCATCTCTTGCATGGTTAACAAAGAACGAACCGTCTTGAGATCGGGAAAGGGTTCCCGACTAGAAATAACTGTAGAAATCACATCATACGTGTTTGGCAAACCTTCTAGTGCAAATGAAACTATATCATCATTGCTAAGACGAGAACCAAGACCAGCTAAAACCGAAACAATTGACTCAATTTTCTGAAAGTATGCATCAATTATTAAATCCCCAAGCTTCAAATTTCGTAACTCCGCCTTCAAAGCCATAGCTCTTGGGCGTTTATTATCTTGAAAAATATTCTCAAGATAGATCCACGCCTCCTTGGCAGTTGTGGGATTAAGGACAACCAATCGTTTCTGATGATTCAAGGCAAGTGTGGAAAAGATCCAAGACCTAATAATGAAGTCAACCTTGAGCCATTCTGCATCCTTAGTCTGAGGTGGAGTAGGTGGAGTAGAGGAGGACGCGGGTGGATCAACAACACGGTCAAAGATACCATAGCCATGACAAAGATGAGAAAAGTAATACACCCATGAGGAGTAATTCATCTCTTCAACATCAAGTTTGATTGGAACAAAGGTGGTTAGATGATTCATGGCCATAAGTTTATCAGACAAAGTGAGATACGGTGGGGGAGGAGTTGTGTCCGTAGTCATGGTTAAGGTTTGTAGTAGCCAGATAGTATATGTAGTTGATGTAGGGTTAGGGTTTTTGATGATCGAATAGTAGATGGTTTTTTTTAGGGTTAGGGTTTATAATGATCAAATAGTAGCAGCAACCAACAATTGACAGTATAGGTGAAACAACTCCTTTGATCGAAAAGCAGTTTAAGCAAAAATAGATCACGATAATGACAATAACAAAGAATAAAGAAAGCAACTGAGTATATTAAAGTATTGCTTTTGATGTTGTGTCGAATGAATAGCAAACCAAAACAACCAATGAAGTTGTATATTCTGCCGCCGTATATCTTTGATAAAAAAAAGAAAAGAACTTTGCAACTAGAAACAGTACCCTTCAAACAAAAAAATAGTAACCTTTAAATAGTATCCCTCAAACAAATAGTAGCTTGGAAACAAATAGTAACCTTCAAACAAAAAGTAACCTTCGAACAAAAAGTAGCCTGGAAACAAACATTATTCCTCAAACAAACAGTAACCTTCAAAACAGTAACTTGAAACAGAACGTGAACAAGGTCGACAACACGAGGTCGACAAAAAAATAAACACGGTAGACAACACACATGGTCGACAAACAATAGCCTGGAAACAGAAACTTGGAAACGAACAGAAAGAAACGAGCAAACAAGGGTTTACAGATGGGAGTTAGGGTTTGCAGGTGTATAGAGGATCGTATAAACCTCTGATACCATGTAAGATTGTGTAAAACGTGTATCTTGATTGCATAATAATGTTCGGTTATATGAGTATATAAAAGAGCTAATATGGGCCAAGATACATCACTGGTCTAATCCTAATATAATACTAATTCTAACTGTCTAACAATTATATGCTATTTAAAATTCACATCTGCCTTTAACATGTCTAAAAAATTATCACTCCTCAAGGTTATAATGCAATGACGCATGATAAATATTCATTGTCCTTCCCTTCACAGTTTACCCTTAGATTTCAAAAAATATTACTCCGTATTTGATAAGTATTCATTGTCTTTCTCTTTACAATTAAAGTAAGTATATTAGAAATATTAAACCTAATATCAAAATGAAGCATTATTTATTGTGATTTGCAAATGAATTATTGAGATTGTGTTTATTCATCATGAATCTAAAAATTTTAAATAGCAATCTTAATACTATACTAGTTACATACCCCTGTGTACGCACGGGACTTTGGCATAAATATTACTTAATTTGTAATGATATAAGCGACAACACATCTAAATTTTAATTATTTATGCATACAAACTGTATATTATCTTATTTTAATAATACAATTGGTTAAAAATGTAAATTTCTATCTTGTAATTTTTTGTTTTGGCATAATAAGGCTTCTCCAGCTGAATATACAGAGTTGTTAAATAAGATTTTTCTATAATATTATTAAAGTATTTTATACTTATATAATTATAATACCCATATATGCACAAGTTTTTACATAATTTTTCATTATTTATTAATATCGATTAATATTTTGTGTAAGATTTTTGTTGGATGAAGAATTTGACTTTCTTTAATTGGCATGATGTTGGTGTTGATATTGTTTAAATTTAACTATTGATATAATGTTTTAGACATTCTTCGTGTTCACCAACACGCAATGACCATTAGAAAATGTTTTTCTAGATATCCTTATTTAAACTTTAAAGCGTAATTACATGCGTCGTTGATATATGCACATTATCGTGTATATGTTTTTCAACTCGCAGTAACCCGTGGGGTCGTGCCTTCATTTATATATTTTTATTCATGTTATTAAATTTAACAGTATTTAATTTAGAAACTCGTATACGCGCGAGTTAAACTTATAAAAAGGAAACCACAAAAGGGTGGCCTAGTGGCAAAATGACATGTGACTATCATACTAAAATATGTGAGGTCTCAAGTTAAATTCATGCTAGGTGCAAATAACTCTGAAGTGGTCATGCCAACCTCCTGAAAGGGATAACTTTACCCGATTTGAGTCTATGTAGCGGTGGGTTCAAACCTCGTGTATTAGTCGGCCAAAAGGTCAGAAACCATGGTTACCAAAAAAAAAAAAAAAAAAAAAAAGTCTTATCAAGAGGAATAACATGAGTTTTTATTGGATGTCATTAGTAAAAGAACTTTTGAGGATCTCACTACTTGATTTTATAAAGAGGAATAGCATAAGTCATTCGTATATTTACAATCTTATGTATTTATTTACATAATACAATAATTCATGCTTTAATTTTTTCTATTATAATTCGTGCATACACATTAATTTAATTTATGATGATAATAGTATTTATTAATGATAACAATGTATGCGTTTTTTATAAAGAAATATAAAGAATTTATTAAATTCTTAAAGTTTTTAACAAAATGGATACCGCTAATTTGTACAGGGCTAACTTTGAGACTGGCCAATCGCACATGTGTTAGTGTATTTCTAGACCCACTTTGGTTAATTATTTCAAATGAACCAAGTGACTAGCGAATTTAATAGAAATGCAATATGTGTCACTAAAAAAAGTCACTCTTAATCATTATATGTAAGACACAACTAGGAGTTCCTTTTGAGCTACTTATCACTAGCGACTTTTAAAAGTTTGAGCGACTTCTAATAATATTATTTTAATCTTTTTGCCCTTCCCAACACTTCTCATCGCCACACCCTCTACCACCATACAACCATCACAACCACCACCCTCCACCATCAAATAAACAAAAAGATGCTTTGGTGGTGGTGGAGGGTGGTGGTGATGGTTGTGTGGTGGTAGAGGGTGGTGGTGATGGGAAGTGTTGGGAAAGGGCAAAAAGATTAAAATAATATTATTAGAAGTCGTTCAAAATTTTAAAAGTCGCTAGTGATAAGTAGCTCAAAAGGAACCCCTAATTGTGTCTTACACATAATGATTAGGCGCGTCTTTTTTTAGTGACACATGTTGCATTTCTATTAAATTCACTAGTCGCTTGATCCATTTGAAGAAACTAACCAAAGTGGGTCTAGAAATACACTAACACCTGTGCGACGGGGCCATTTGTAGAATTGACCCATTTGTTTATTGTCTTATTATATACTACCTCCGTCCCAAAATTATTGTCCCTATTGACTTTTTCGGTCTTTTTTTCTCAACTTTGACTATAAATATTTTTGTTTGTGTTATACAATTTTTGATAAAAATTATGCCAAATGAAAATACGTTTAAAACTCGATCCGTTCATATATTTTGTATCAAGTATTATGTAATATAAATAAAAATATTTAAAGTCAAAGTTGAAAAGTAAAGATCGAAAAAATTAATAGGAGACAATAATTTTGAGACGGAGAGAGTAGGAGATACTTAGGATAAAGGAGATACTTATTAAACATGTAATTGCGAGTAGATTCTTAACTTGTGTGATAAATGTGACATAAAAAATATTCCAATATTTTCACTGTAATGTGAACATATTACATTAAAACTATGTGAACATACTCACATTAAAGATGTATATTTGCCTAAGGCACGGAGCTTTTACATATATGTTGTAGAGAAATGATTAGTATGGATGTGTCATTGATATTCTTATATTTTTCGCACAAAATAGATAAGTGTCAGATAGAACTAAACATAAAAAAAAAAATAAAAAATAAAAAAAAAAAATAAATAAAAAAATTAATTTTCGACATATTTTTAGGCATGTATCATTGTTCTTTGTTGTATGTTGCAGTTGAGCCCATCTCGCATACAGAGATGGATGAAGCAGAAAAGGTTCTAGAAATGGTGTGTGATGAAATAGACAAGCTGGAGTTCAAGGGTACTGATCATCATCCATATTATACCCGTCCAATTCTTGAGGCTGCTTGTCGAAATGCTCATAAAGTTGTTGACGAGATTCTATATAGATCACCTGGAGCAATATTATCGAAAGACCAAAGTGGGTATGACATTATTCAGTTAGCAGTAATACACCGTTCAGAAAGAATCTACAACATTATCTATGACATTGGGGAGCGTAAAAATCTTTATAGAACAATTGTGGATTCTTCTAAGAACAATATCTTGCACCTGGTCGGAAGGTTAGCGCCTTCACATAAACTCAATCATACAACATGTGTAGCATTACGGCTTCAAGAAGAGCTTCAATGGCGCCAGGTACATAGTAAACATCTATATGTTACTTAATCATTTGTAAATAGTTTTTTTTTTTTTTTTTTTTTTTTTTTTTTTTTTTTTTTTTTTCCCTGTAGCTAGCATCATAAAATTAATTCTACAGGAAGTAAAAAAACTTGTATATCCTACATACATTACTCAAGAGAACATTTTTAAGGAGACACCAGATATGGTGTTCATAAGGGAGCATGAGGATTTGTTGAAGGAAGGAGAGCAGTGGATGAAAACCACAGCTGAATCATGCAGCATCACTGCTGCACTAATTACCACAATCGTATTTGCAGCAGCAATTACTGTACCTGGTGGGAGCAATCAAGAAACAGGCATTCCTGTGTTTACAAAAGACATTGTCTTCATTATCTTTGGTGTATCAGTTGCGATCTCACTATTTGCATCTAGTACGGCATTACTAGTATTCTTATCCATCCTGACTGCACGTTTTATCGAAAAAGACTTTTCAGTAAGTTTGCCCAGAAGATTGCTTATTGGTATTTTTTCCTTGTTTCTCTCTGCAATATCCATGATGGTAGCCTTCAGCTCAACATTGTTCCTAGTCTTTTGTCATAAAAAGCTATGGATGCTTGCTCCAATTTGTGGATTATCTCTTATCCCGATTTTATTTTTTATTGCGCTACAACTCCCGCTCATAGTGGATCTTTTTCGGTCAGCATACTTACGCAAATTTGGCCCAAGGAGGAAAGGTAAGCGTGCTAGATTCAATCCGGATAGCATAAGGTTGTTTTTTGGTAAATGAATCAAATACATATCTTAAATGGTGTATCCGTGAGGAGTATTATGGGAAGAATGATGTTGAATTAAATACTATGTTATTAAGAATCATGTTATTTTTGTCCAAAATAGCTCACTAGCGATTTAGTAATTTGCAACCGATTCCATCACCAACACAACCTTAACAGCTGTGCATCTCTGCCCACTGTAAACAGGACCGATTAGTTTATGCTTTACACAATTTCATAAAAATATTGTCACAGATCTGTAGTAAATGTTTTATAGCATGGGTTGTACCAAACAACAAAATATAATTGCAAAATTATTTCTAGTTTGAGTTACCTATAAGAAAAACCTCCTTTGATAATATTTGCCCCTACTAAATCAAGATCAGCATCTTCAAGCACAATGCAAGCATCTTTTCCTCCAAGCTCCATCTGAAGTGGCACCATGCCGGCTTTCTTGGAGATCGCGACTCCAGTGTCACCACCCGCAAAACTAGAAAGCTCATAAAGACAAAAAAATAATATTTTAAAACCTCACATTTTAACCGCTGGTGGATCAAGGAATTTTTCTAATTTCTTCACTCTCATTACAAATCACGAATTGTTTTTGAACAATTTCTAGGAGTGAATGTTCAATACCTGATACAGTTAACTCCAGGATGCATAGTTAGAAAATCTCCGATTTCTGATCTTTTTCCAGTCACGCAGTTGATTAATCCTTTAGGAAAGCATGCATTGCACCATATGTAGGCTAGCCACTGCACCCTGAAATCAAATTTAAAAATTGGCCTTTAGAGAACCAAAAACTAATTTTGGGCGACATATTTATGTGTTGTTTAGACTAGAAAACCACCTGAGTTGGAGGCTTGAGGACAAGGGAGTTTCCAGCGATAAGTGCAGGACCAATTTTAGAAACAGCAAGGTTGACTGGATAGTTGAAGGGAGGTATGGCCAAGACAACTCCAAGTGGAATCTGTCATTATCCAATAATCATTTTCAAAGCACGGATCCAAAAATGTAAATAATCATACCCATAGATCTTTTTGCAAGTTTTGAGGATATGGAAAATTTTGAGTGCAAAATGTATGTGTTGTACCTTTGAAGTGAGGCAGTATTTAGTCCTTTCATTGCCTGGAAAACTGTCGGAAACCAAGAACTTGCCTTCTCCTAGAATCCTAACCCCTTCTTCAGCACAATATGATATGAGATCTCCTGATCGAACGACCTATTTGACAAGGTATAACTTTTAAATCATACTAATATTAGTTTTGTTATAACGAACGTCACATAGATGGTATGGTAGTTTAGTTTAGCTCTTTATGAATGTAGGACAGTCCATTGTCCATTTTGGACAGAGTACATTGATATACAAATCATAAATGTATTTGCTCGGATTGTTCGAAGTTATACGTAATATAAGAAATAAAATGCACTTCGAACATCTGGTATTTGTTTAGCAAGACGCACTATAATAACAAGAAAACCAGTAAACAATAAGATTTAACATGGTTCAGCCTTAGAGAGTTAGGTTTCTTAATTGAATTTATAAATTTACCTCAGTTACCGAATCCTTGGCTGGTTTCGCAATTTCCTTGACTAGGCATTCGGCAATAGGGGCCTTGTGCTCTTTCAGAATAGCTGCGGCCTTGTGAAGAAGCTCGGCTCGCTTCCATAAAGGTGTTTTTGCCCATTGCTTTTGAGCGATTTTTGCCGACTCCATCACTTTGTTTACTTCTTCTTGTGTACATGCTAATAACAAAAAGAAAAAACTTGATATCTTTACAACTATAATTTTGAAGAAACTTGTTTCACGACAATAATTATGTGCTAATCAAATTTATATAAGTAATTATCTAACACATCTAAGAAAAGTATTATGATTTTCAGGGGCCATTAATTGGTCACTCAAAATTTTGACTGTGTTTTAAAGTTATGGGGGGCACGCTTCTGAAAAGATTTGAAATGTGTCATTGCATGGTCCCCAAGTGCATCAAAGATACGAAGTTACAATTTCAATAGCATTACGTACATATTGAATATAAGTTAGAATGGTGGCAGTGTACGACAGCATCACCAACGGCATGGCCATGCCGCCGGTGAACACCGCCACCACCTCGGCGGCATGGCTTCAGCGGTAATACATGATTCGGAGGTATAGGATTGTAAAGTTGTAAAATGTAACCGTTGGGAGGGCTTTTGGAAATTATTGGTGGGAGGTATGGAAAAGGCATGGTTGCCGCTAAAAAATGGTTGGGAGGTATGAAAAAAGTATGAATGAGGTGGAATGAGGTGGAATGATATTATTGGTGGATTTGAGAGGTATGGATGATTTCGGAAGCATGACTGCCACCCTACTTATAGATCAGAGAATCAAGAGAAACCGTTGCCCTACAACCAACCAAGTGTTCGGTTCTTGTAGTCATTTAAGTGTCTTAATTTTTCTTCTAAAACATGCATGATAATATACGGATCAAGGATCATATCACTGCTTAAGTATTAAATTTTCTTTCTGCAGTTTTGTGTTTAGCTAATGTTTTGTTCTACTCATTTTCACTTCTTAATTTTTTTCCCAAAGATGAACATAGGTTAAATTTAGGTTTCTACTAGTAATCCTTTTTTGTTTTTTTTTTTGAGGAAACCAGCCAAGCCAGTTTTGGTCGCAAGATTTATGAAGCATGATAAGTCACTAGCCTTTCATTCGTATATATTTCTAATATTTACTGATCGACCCAAAAATGAAAACTCTAGTATTCGAATATAGCTTTTTCGCTAATATGCACCTCAAATTTGCATAATCTAGACAACAAGTCTTTAATAACTATAGTAATATGGTTTTAGGAATCTAAAGTTGTGATCAATAATTATCTAAGGGTCTAAAAGTGTACCTTGAACCTTGTACTGAGTGGTTCTAGTAGTTGGATTAATAATAGCAACAGATTTGCCAGAAGCAGATTTTTTCCATTCACCCTCAGTGTAATATTTGAAAACTTCTCCATCAATTATGTCTTCAAACACACCAGTTCCTGCCATTGATATGTTTTTATCTATCTATCTGTCTACTACCCTTATCTTCTTAACTTTGTGTGTGTGTGTGAGATAAAGGGTGAGTGAGTGAATATGAGTGAAGGAAAAAATGAATGGTGTATGGTTTTCTTGATGTGTTGTTGTGTATAAATATTGGAGGAAGGTGAGCCACACTTGGTAGCATGCATACCAAGTGAATAATGTATTACAAATGTAATTATTGTAGTTGACAAAATTATAAAGGCCCAAAATTTGACTGTAGTCACTGGCTAGTGAAGTATGTACGTGGTAAGTGTTTGAAAAAGATGTGTTTACTTTTTACCTGTATTTGTGATCATAAAATTTAAAATGATGTAAAAGCTAAACGTACGTTTCTTTAAGTAGTGTACGAAAATTAGCATTTTAGGGGAAAAAAATAAAATAAAATAAAGACCGAAATGCTAAACGGTTATTACCAGACAAGCTAGCTTTGAGTTAAACACTGAATGCTAAGACGCTAAACGTCATTAAACGCTCTTAAAAGTTCCCGGCCTCGCCTGATGAACATATGCTATAATTTGCATTTGTGAATTAAAGATAGTTATTGTAGACATAAAGGTCAAGGATGATGGTTAGGTGATGTCAACGTTATATAATAGGTCTTAATTAATTAGTGTCTTGAAATATATTACAAGTTTACAACCATAATGTTACAAGTTTTTGCATTGTTTCACATGTTCGATTATGGTACTTTTTACTTTTTTAGGTTAACGTAAGTACATGGTAAAAGTACTTATTCTGGTTCCAAGGCGAAATTATAACCCATGGGGTAGCTAGCTATGATACTCATGTTTCTCGTGCATTTGCTTTTAAATTCGGGCAAACATCAGTGGCTTTTTTTTTTTTTTTTTTTTTTTTTTTTTTTTTTTTTTTTTTCGTAACTTGATTTCTATATATATATATGTGTAGTTTCATTGGTTTAAAACAAGTTATACTCAAGTATATGTGTTTTGAAAATATGCAAGTCATCTCATAATTGAACCTTCAAATTGTCTTGTAAAAATTACGATGTCTTCTTATTTACGAAGAATTTTCTTCATTATTATTTTTTTGATTATTTTTGGGATAATAGACCACCATACCTTTTACTTTAGCATGAGCATGACCGCATGGGCACTTTATAATTTATTTTCGATATTCATTTAATTTTACCTAGCATAGTCCAAAAGAGCCATTCCCACAAAATGGGGATGTGTACCTCTATCCTATTTGGAATATGCTATATTGTACTATATGAATATTACTAGCACTTAGATACAGACTTTTGGGACACTCCTTTGGATTAACAGTATATAAAAGCTAGTTTTGGCTTCGGTACTCAAACATTCTTTGTAGGAGGAACACCTTAGCATTACATTTTGATGCCGTAACAAGATTACCAGATTTACACCTTTGAAATCCAAAATTATATCTTATATTTTTATATTTTTATTTTTTTCGCGTTTGATACTTTTGGTTTTCTTACACCTAAAGCAGTGGAGCTTTTTAACAGTGTTAAACGTGTTATGCATAGTAATGTTATCACACCTAGATCTACAAATGTTGTTTTAAAGAAAAATCAGTTTTGCAATTTAAAAAGTGCTGGTTTTGCAACTTGTTACTCGTTTAATTTCTAACTCTATGTAAATCCAAATTAATAGAAATTGCTGTAAATAAAAGTTTTTGATATTGTAATATTTGTCGTGGGTGTTGTTATCAAAGGCATGGTAGGTTGGAAAGAGAACCACAAGTTTTGATAGTAGTTGGTGAAGATGATTGAAGTTGAGGGGCCAGAAATGAATGTCTTCAATTTCACTCGTTTATTTGGACCACAACCCTTTGGGCCCATTCCAACCCATATCCACAACCACAATCGCTCAATGCCTCAATCGGTCAAATAAGTTGCACTTTAAAAGCCCTTTTGGTGTTCACGAATCGGGTATTACTCACAAGAAATCGAAACTAAATAGGATCAAATAAAACGAATCAAATTTGTAATTGAACCTAATGAGTAGGGCATCGGTCCGTCGCGTTGCGGCTAGCCGTTGTATTTGCCGAAGAATTTAGGTATGATTTTAAGATAGAATATTGATGTAAAAAGTTCGCGTTAATTTAAAATTGGATAAATATATATACATATATATTTCAATTTTGGTTTGGTAATGTACTTAATATTTAAAATAATGTCAAATGGTTTTTTTTTTTTTTTTTTTTTTTTTTTTTTTTTAATATGTTGTGAAACTTTTATTTAAGTATAGTAAACATACACATTCCTTTTGAAAATGTTTATTGGGCTTCTGCCAATTTTTTTTTGCCATCAATTGAGCTTATAAGTATAGTAAACATACACATTCCTTTTGAAAATGTTTATTGGGCTTCTGCCAATTTTTTTTTTCGCCATCAATTGAGCTTATTGTTGTTATAATTTGTTTGGTCCATTTACTGTATTGTTAATTACAATTTCATGGGTCACAGAAAAAGCAAATTATTGGATCGTTTCATAGGCTACAGAAAAAGCAAAGTAGCATGCTATGTTGAACGACGTCGTCGATGATGACAAATTATATATATATATATATATATATATATATATATATATATATATATATATATATATATATATATATATATATACAGGGGCGCAGCTTCTAAGGGGCGGGAGGGGGCGGCCGACCCCCCGAATTTTTTTTTGCGATGTAGGGGTATATAGTTTTCGTGTAGAAAATTTTCGGTATTTTCGGTTTCGCCCCCCCAATTTAATTCGGTTTCGACCCCCCATAGTGTTAGGAAAAAAAATTTTAGATCCCGACCCCCCACTCGAAATTTCCAAGCTTCGCCCCTATATATATATATATATATATATATATATATATATATATATATATATATATATATATATATATATATATATATATATATATTAATATGCTAACGAGTAAAACTCTTTTTTAGTACGAATATAATATTTTTTAAGCTTGATTTTATTTTATTCTTTGCTTAAAGTTTATATAATTAAACGAAAACAAATATAAATTATTTAATTCGGGTTAATCAGTTCAACCCGAAAACCAAACCAAATTCAAATTCTATTCAGTTTAATCCAATATGAATTCATTTCGGTTCAATTTGTTTTCGATTTTACCTAAAATTTTGTTTAACCGAACTGAATAAACCGAACAGTCCAATAACCAAACCGACGAACGCCCTTTGTCAAAGGAAAAAAAATGCATCTCAGTATCACAAATTGTTTCACCAGATCAATAAAAACCATACGATGTTGCTCCGGGAAACATCTTTCTGCTATGAAAATAAGAATAGAAACGGTAGATGGACGTACATATTTTCTACTTTTACAATGTCTTTTCATAAAAAAAAAGTAGTAAATAGATATTATTTTTTTTTTCTTTTTCTCCGTAATCGTTACTCGTTACTTGTCACATAGTTCAGTGGATGTTTTGTAAATTTTCTTTTTCTTACTTAACGGCGTCATTGTCTTCGACGACCACAAACGTATATGTTTAATTATTCACCTCATTTTGTAAAATTTCTATACTTGTAGCATTTTTCATTTTAAATTAATTTCCATAAAATCGATAATTAAGCTACCCAAACACTCCCTAATAATCTATATCTATACTATATATAAAGCATGAATGACTCTTTATCCAAAATTTTAAGACTTAAAAGAAATTAAGCATGATTTACAACACTTTAACCTTAGAACATGTCAAACACTTGCTAACGTACAGTGCTATATCTGCCTTCATATTTGGCCACCAATATAACTTCTTAAGATCCTGGTACATCTTGTCAGACCCAGGATGAATAGAGTATCTTGACTTATGCGACTCGTGCATAATCAACTCTCGAATTCCTCCATACAATGGTACCCAACTTCGGTCTCCAAAACACAATACTCCGTCAGCACACTTAACAAATCCTTTCTCATTTTCTACCATCCCAAATATGTTCTCAGCAGGTCGATTTTCTGCTTTCAATGCTTCCGTTTGAGCTTCTAATATTTGAGACGGTAACGGCGATACGATAGTCATTCCCAATGACCTAACTCATAACGGTGGTATTCTCTCCTTTCGACTAAGAGCATCAGCAACAACGTTTGCTTTACAAGGATGATAGCGGATTTCGCAATCATAATCGCTTAGCAACTCAATCCAACGTCGCTGTCTCATGTTGAGCTCCTTTTGGTTCAAGATGTGTTGTAGACTTTTATGGTCAGTAAACACAACACACTTGGTTCCATACAAGTAATGTCTCCATATCCTTAAGGAAAAAACCACAGCACCTAACTCCAAATCATGGGTGGTGTAGTTCTTCTCGTGCTTCTTGAGATGTCGGGAAGCATAAGCTATCACTTTCTCTCGTTGCATTAACACAGCTCCCAAACCTTTATGCGAAGCGTCACAATAGATGACAAAGTCCTCATTACCCTCAGGTAACGCTAAGATAGGAGCACTACACAGCATCTCCTTAAGTAATTGAAATGCTTCATCTTCCTTATCTCCCCATTCGTACTTAACACTCTTTTGAGTCAATTTGGTTAACGGTTTTGCTATCTTTGAAAATCCCTCAATGAATCTTCGGTAATAACCGGCTAAACCCAAAAATTGACGAACTTCTATTGGGGTCGTTGGTGCAACCCAATATTTAATCGCTTCAATTTTAGCAGGATCCACATGAACTCCCTGTCTATCAATCACATGACCCAGAAATTGTACCGTCGGAATCCAAAATTCACATTTGGAGAACTTGGCATACAGCTTCTCCCTCCTAAGTAATTCTAAGATGAGCCTTAGATGCTCCTCATGCTCTTTCTCACTCTTCGAGTAAATTAGAATATCGTCTATGAACACAATCACAAACTTATCTAAATAAGGCTTACACACCCGATTCATGAGATCCATGAATACTGCTGGTGCGTTAGTCAACCCAAACGACATCACTTGGAACTCATAATGCCCGTAACGGGTTCTGAAAGCTGTTTTTGGAATATCTTCCTCACGAACTCTAAGCTGATGATATCCCGATCTCAAATCGATCTTCGAATACACGCTCGATCTTTGAAGCTGATCGAACAAGTCGTCGATCCTTGGTAACGGGTATCTATTCTTCACTGTTAGACTTGTTCAACTCTCGATAATCGATACACATACGAAACGATCCATCCTTCTTTTTCGGCTAACTCCGCTAGTTGTTTCGACAACTCTTCCAGTTCAGTAGGTGCAAGTCGATAAGGCGCTCGTGCCACGGGTGCAGCACCAGGTATCAACTCAATCTGAAACTCCACTTGTCTAGCAGGCGGGATTCCCGACAATTCATCGGGAAATACATCCGGAAAATCACGAACTATAGACACATCTCCAATGCATCTTTCCTTCTTCTCCTTTCCTCCTTTCTCAGAGATTCGAGCTAAGAAAAGGCAACATCCTTTTTCCATTAGATTCGGTAATTTAGTGCAAGATATGACCGCTAATCTAGATGGGCCTTTCAATTCCTTTCGATCTCCTGGTATATTTAGAATCTCCTTGCCGTAAGGCACACGCACGATCTTCTCATCGCAAAGTATATGAGCATGATACTTTGACAACCAATCCATACCAACAATGACGTCAAAACTTCCTAATGTGACGGGTAAAAGATCTTTGTTGAAAGGACGGTTCAGAAAATTTAACATGCAACCGCGAATAATAGTCTTAATCCTTTCTATGTTCCCATTAGCTAACTCCACATCATAACCAATTCCTAAGGCCATCGGGGGTTTCTCTAGTAAGGGTGCAAACGTAGTGGATACAAAACTCTTATCGGCACCAGTATCAAATAGTATGGAAGCATAACGATTATTGAGATGGAACGTACCAGTAACGACGTTCGGATCTTCTCCTCTCTCGTTCCCAAGTGCATACACTCTCCCATGAGCAGTTCCAGCTTCCACACGTTGGTCCCCATTGTCCTGTCGTCCACGGTTTCCTCCAGCTCCACGGTTTCCATTATTGTACCCATTACCACCCGATCCTTGATTTCCTCGGTTCCACGATTCCCTACACTCATTCCTATAGTGTCCCTTCTTTCCACATCCATAACAAGTAACATTTGCCTTACTCATAGTTTCAGGAGTAGCTTGAACCATAGCAAGTGGTCGAGCTCTACAATCCTTAGCTATGTGTCCCATCTTAGAACAATTCTTGCACACCACAATACATTGTCCAGAATGATTCCTATAACATCGGCTACACTTGGGTGCTTCTCCATTGTAGTTCTTATTATCTCCATCTCCCATAGCATAAGCTCTAGTAGTTGTTTGTCGTTTGTTTCGGTGATCATTACCCTTAGAGTGCTTGTCCCTCTTCCTCTTTCCATTCTTGTCTTTCTCAGCTTCCTCCAATACCAACGAGTCCATCAATTGTTGAGAGATCGTGATAGCCTCATAAATATTTGAAGGTTTAACAGAAATCACATCGTTCCTTGTAGCTACCGGCAACCCATCGGTGTTCCAAGTCAACCCGGGTCAAAATGAAACCACATGAAATGTGATCTCACCCGAGACCTCTTGGGTCTCGGATTGCTCCATACGAGCCAAACCCAACGGACCTTAGTGGTCGAATAACATCCGAAGCAACAAAAATATTCGACCGGACCCAAAGGGTCACGGTCTTGCTCCCAACGAGCCAACACAAACCAAACGGACCCTCATGGGTCGTCGACCAAAACCAACAACAACAACAACAAGATATATACGAGAGCCAAAATGGTCTCGACATGGCTAGTGAGCCATCCAAGATACGACTTCGAGACCATTTGGGTCTCGGCTAAACTCAAACCGAGCTTCAATTCCATCAATCGACAACCAAGTATCAAATCCTTCCACAAATCTTCATCCAATCGACCCACCCGGATACCAAACCATCAAATCTTTATCAAAACTTCATTTCCCACTTGCAAAACTCGAAACCCAACTAAAAACAACCCGTATACATACGGATTAAACATAAATCGAGGCAGACAACAAGGATGTCGTGGCCACTCACCTTCCAAACGGCTTCAAAACTCGATTTCTTCAAAAACCCAACAAGATTAAACAAAAATGGTGATGTTTATGTGGTGGTGGTAATTCGTACGTGATGTTAAGGTAAGTTTTAGAGCGCGTGGTTTATACCAAAAGATAGATCGGAACAAGGTGGTGATGATGGTGGTATTTGTTTGTTTAGGAGGGGGCGGTGGCGGCGTTAATGGTGGTTGTAAGGTGGCGGTGGTGTTGTAGTTTTAAGAGAGAGAGAGTTGGTGAAGATGGGTGTTGGTTGTGTTGCTTATGCAGGTTCACAAGGACGATTTTTGTTTATTACTCTTAAAAAAAAAGAAATTTTAATAATAATAATAATAATAATAATAATAATAATAATAATAATAATAATAATAATAATAATAATAATAATAATAATAATAATAATAATAATATTAAGGGTAAAGCGGGTTAAGTAGCTTGGTGTAGAATACACGGACCAAACCCGAACTCATTTAAAGAAAAACAACTCTCCCGAACCGAGCTCATTCCAAACATTTAAAAGTCTCGTGATACATTCCAAAAAAATATAAAATACCCGAACCAAACATTTAAATATATAAAAATTGTTAGGTTATCCTAGTGCCGGAGTCAATGTAGTGCCAAATAAATAACTCACAAATAAATCATCACGAAATGTAACCAAACCAATAATTAATAATCATCTTCCATAAATAGCTCAAGGTTTAAAAATCACATTCTAACGTTTACAATTCTCATCACGAATAAACTTTTCAAATATTCCAAAACTCATAAATTTTAAAGTAATGCGGGTTTTTATAAATTGGCTCCCTAATTTGCTAGTTGTCATAGAACGGGTAATGGGCCAAATGGGCTTGAGCCCGAATGGGCACGGGTCAAACGGGATCGAGCCCGAACGGACACGAGCTAAACGAAATTTTTGATATCCATAAATTTATTGTCAAAAAGAACATAATAAACTAAAATATGTTCACATATTGTACAAACCAAGCAAAATACTAAATAAAAAATAAATAAATAAAATAATACAAACTAAGCAAAATTTCATCAATTTTTTGCCATAAAAAACTAATCAGCAAAGCTATTGCCAAAAAATGTACAAATAAAATAAATTATTAGCCGAAAAAATTAAATTACAGGGTGCCCGCAGTTGCATCGCGCGGGGACCCTACTAGTATATTATAAAGTATTATATATAATATTTTTTTAAGCTTAGAATTCCTATTTATTTTTTTATTTTAGTTTTTTTTCTTCTGTTGCTAAAAGTTTATATAATTAGATGAAAGCAAATATAAATTATGTAATTTGGGTTAATTAGGTTAACCCGAAAACCGAACCAATGTTAAATTCTGTTCGGTTTGATTCGGTTTTCGATTTTACCAAAAATTTTGTTTAACCTAACTGAATAAACTGAACAACCAAATAACCAAACTGAAGAACGCCCTTTTACACAAGTAAAAAAATTTGCATCTCAGTGTCACAAATTGTTTCACCAGACCAATAAAAAAACATATGAGCCAGAAACATCGTTGTCCTATGAAAATAAGAATAGGAAAGGTAGATGAACGCACATATTTTCTACTTTTACAATGTCTCTTATTGTAAACATATATTTTACGTAAAAAAGTAAATGGATATGCAATGCTTTTTCTTTTTCTCCATAATCGTTACTCGTCACATAGTTCAGAGGATGTTTTGTAAAGTTTCTCTTTCTTACTTTACGGCGTCGTTTTGTTTTCTTTTTTGTGAAACATTGTCGTCGATATATGACCACAAATGTATATGGATAATTATTCACCTCTTTTTGTAAAATTCATTTTGTAATTTTTTTTTATATTTATAGCATTTTTCATTTTAAATTAATCCATAAAATCAATAATTAAGCTACCCAAACACCCCCTAGTGACAACAACCTAAAAAGGCATCTCTCTAATACAAGGGACTACTTTTGCTTTTGTCTTAGTGATTCGAAATGTATACCTAAAAAAGAAGGGCAGATATTTTAAATTAATCCATAATATACTACGGTGTCACTTTTGCTTTTTGTATACCTCTTTAACTTTAAAGCATTTAGCAAAACAATACGAAACAAGAGTAGATATTAGTATACGTTGCAAGTAGCTAAAGCATACTACTGTACTAATTAAGCGTATAACCACTTGTTCAAGAAAAGCATATGATGGGATCCACATGATTATTTCCTATATAAACTTTCAGCTGCATCTACGTCAACCATTACACACTAACACAAATCTTATATATCTGTCATAATCCTTTTATATGGCAGACTCATCAAACCCTCCTAATATTTCCAAAAAAATACAAGACCTAGAGTATTTATATGCATCAAATGCTAATGTGTCTAACTTTGTTTCTGTAAAACTCTCTAGTGATCGCAACTACCATATTTGGAAGACACAGATGCTTTGTCTCCTGAGGGCTCACAATATGGGCGGCATCGTAGATGACGCATATGCAAGTCCAAGAGCTTCCAGAAAGGAGATCATGGACCAATACGATAGTCTTCTCAAGGGTTGGATTTTTGGTTCAGCCAGTGAGAATGTACTTGGTACTGTCATTAATCTGGATTCAGCCAAAGATCTTTGGAACAAACTGAAATCCATTTATGATGCAACTATAAGTCATCAACAAGGTATGTTTCACTTAACCAACATTATATTATTAGAGCTATACATGCCTGCTATCATTATCAAGTTTCTTAATCCAACAATTTTGGAGCAAGCTAATGGATATTTTTGGTTTTAGAAAGACAAACCAACAATCACACTATATATTATGCAAATATTTCACACATACATCCCAAACGGGACTCGAACCGACAACCTGTTGGGAGCATCTCGAAATAAAACTAGACTACATGTTGCTAACTAGCTAATTAATTAAGCACCGGTTACTGTAGTCAAACCTTTCAAATTTTCATCAACATTGGGAACCATCACATATGTATGTTCCTAAATGATCACATAACAAGATTGCAGTATTAAATTATCACTAATCAAATTATTTTAAACATATACAGTACATCACCATGCCATTTGCATCCAATTTGATTACTGGTCCAATTAGCATAATTAATATCCCACTTATCAAAAGAGAAAAAAATTGGAAATATTGAAAAAGTAATTTGATAACCCACTTTACGAAAGACAAAAATTTGATCCGGTCACTTTACCACAAGGTTATAGCATTATGGAGGTTAGTACGATGCCGACCTTTGCTTCAGGCGTAAAACCATTTGTTATTTACATATCTCGTTGTAGAAGATACAACAGTAAAGATTTTCTTATGTTGCGATATTCATTATTCATCATCTCTACTCTCGAGTGAATAATATAATCAAATTGCCAGGGTTATACTCCTAGATATTATATGGTTAATTATAATTAGAATAAACTTCAAAATACATTACTATGGTTTGTCAAATATCACCGTTTATATCTTTGTTAAAAAAGTTGAGACATCTACATCCATCCCTTTAATAAACGTTAAACAATATATATCTTTAAGGACGAATGATGAAATGTTTTCCCCGTAATCCGCTAAAGTGGGTCTAACAAGGGGTTGTATTCGTCTTTTTACTTGTAACAATGATGTATTTTGTAGTTTCTTATTATTATTACATTTTTTTAGTTATTATTGTTGTTGGTGTAGTTATTATTATTATTATTCATTTATGTGGGATTTGTCACCAAGTTTCTTTGTCATTTTGTTTGTGTTTATTAGTCGATGAATTGAGTGGGAAAAAGATGATTTTGTTAAAAAGACGTTTGCTTTTTTTTTCTTCTTTTTTTTTTAAAAAATTTTAATAAAGTGAAAAAAGAGGATTTAAGTTGAAAAAGATGGAACGTGTGTTTTAATAATAATAACAATAATAATATTCATAATAAAAATAAAAATAATAAGTGTAAAAGTTAAAATTAAAATATTTAATACCCTTGTCGAGATATGTTTTCGGTTTGGAATTTTGGCTGGTAAAGAAGTTGATATAGCTTGGTAGAGGACGTGACAAATCCTTACATCCAACGGATATATTACTCTACTCATAGAATAGATGGCTTGATATATGTGTGGATTTGATAGGGTCCTCGCCCTTGACGTAGACTGGGATGGTTGATTTTTTTCCTGGGCGTGCGTTGGTTTATTCAGCACAACGTAAACTCGTTAAGTATGAGGTTAAGTGTGTAGATATTGGATACAATTTTCTCCCTTTTTCTTCGACTCTTGGGAATCAGACAAAGATGCGGTAGCCTTACTGAAACGAATCCGAAAGTTTTCTGTGGCTCAAGATATTAAGGTGCGAGCTGTCATTCATATTTTTAGTAGGATTAACTTTGCTATAACTAAAGGAGTGGGGGCCTAGATAGTATCTCGACTTCCCATTATTTTTTTTTTGTAAATACCTTGAATTTCTAATAAAGTGATGTTGACAACGAAGACGACGACACCGCCAACTCCATAGCCACAGTCACCAACGCCGTGCCACCGCCAACGACAACGACAACTGTGTTGCAATAGCTAAAGGAGTGGTATAATTATTTGTCGATATACACCGTCACTATGAGCGAGTATTCGTCTAGTTTAATTAATTATCAAAGGGCTTGCAACCTAAAGGTACATGATAATGTGATGTATATATATTGTGAGATTATGTGTATTAAAAAAAAGAAAAAAAAAATGTTCTCTAATTAACTGACACTTAAATTGGCAACACATAAGCATTCTTTAATTTAGATAATTGCTAAATAATATAACTTTTCTAGTAATGTGAATCCAACTATCAACATGTATCATGCAATATCCTAATGTTCATGTATCGCACAATATATTGTACATAAATATAGTAAGTGAATAGAGAAGCAAACTAATAAGCTCGGTTCAATCACGACACTAAAACATAAATATAATACTCCATAACATAAGTATCACACATTCATCAATGGTGGGTTGAGAAACCATTAGAGGTACATGATCATAATGCATAAGTCGTTTCTAATCTTATAAAACGATTAAAACATTTTTATTGCTTGAACTGAAACAAGATCAGACAAGCCTCTAAAAAAAGTTTCATGTTCTTAGAATTTCTTATTACCTAGACTGATTTAATCTTTCAAATGGGTAATTAAACATATACTGCTCCAACAAAATCAGATGCAGAAGTAGAAACAAAAACAGGAGACACAGATGCTGTTTCAGCACAAACAAGCACAGATTTGAAAGAGGCGATAATAGAAGTAGATTCAACAAAAGAAATCAAGACCGAGGAGAAAAAGTTGCATGAAGCTACTAAGAAGTTGTATGAAGCTACTATAAAAGGGAACTGGTCACAAGCAGAAAAAATACTTAAACCAAATAAGGATCTAGTAAAGAGGGCAATCAGCAGTGATGGCAGCATGGTACTTCACACAGCCGTTGGAATAGGTCATAATAATATTGTGAAAAACTTATTTGCGTATATGAGTGATGAAGATATACTTAGAACCAGAATTTCTGATGGAAGCACCGCACTACACATTGCTGCAATTGTTGGGAACAAAAATGCAGCGGATTTGTTGGTTAAAAAAAACAAAAACTTGTTGCGCACTAAAGACCGAAATGGCAAAGACCCATTGCATAAAGCGTATGAAAATATGCATCTTGATACCATTTTATATTTGTTCAACGCCGTCAACGTCCTCGATGATGAAAATGAAAAGACGGTGCAATCTCTAGTCCCTGACGAAATAGGGGTTGACCTTCTCGTTAATGCTATTTCCGCAAAAGAATACAGTAAGTAGTCGAGATATTACCACTAAGTGTATGAGAAAGAGACATTGTTTTAAATATTTACAGTTTAAAGCTTATGATTGCAGAACTAGCATTAGCCTTGATCAAACGATTTCCTAAACTTGCTTCGGAAAGTGATAGTGTACTCATGGCAATAGCTACAAGCTTTCCGCGTGGGGACTATCAACAAACATTTTGTAAGTTATTTTATTTAAAGGTTAGGTCCATAAAATATGGACGTTCAAATCACGTCTTCATATCATACATTTTGTAATGTGCCAAGAAGTAGACTGCCAAAATATCTCTTGGCACATTAACAATATAATAGAATGATGTCGAAACGTATTTGAAAGTTCAAGGGTGATATTTTATTTTTAAAAGTTCACGTATAATATATATATATACAATTTGAAAAAGTACGTAGATCATTTGAGGATTAAACTTTTTTTTACAAGGACTAATCTCCACCCTTCATCTTTATTTAATTTAATGAATAAGATTAATTCCAACAATTTAAAAAACCCACTTTATATTTTTTTTTTCAAATATTAATATCTTTCAAACCGTTAATCATTAAGCGAAAAAAAATATACCGTTACGACGAGCATTTAATTATCTTTCTATAAATAGACACTTTGATATATTTTCGACAATTTTTTTTTTTCATTTTTATCACCTTTTTTTTATGGCTTAAAAAATCATATATGATATATCATATATAATATTACATATCATATATGATTTTTTCGCCCACGAAGAAAAACGTGAAAAAAATGATTTTTTTTTGTCGAAAGTATATCAAAGTGTCCGTCTATAGAAAGATAATTAAATACTCGTCGCGATGGTGTAATTATTTTCGCTTAACGAATAACGGTTTATAAGATATTTAAATTATAAAAAATGGGCGAAATATTAAAATGCTTTTAATCTTAACCATTGATTTCTTTTTAAATGAATGGTGGAGATTAGTCCTTAGATATGTAAGAAAAGTTTGGTATTTAATGTAACTCTCCTCTTTATTTGAAATGGCAACAAACTTTCAGAAATTGTTTCAATATGCACATTTTGATTACCTATCATACCATAAAATCTAACACGTTTCACTATTTTTACGTCACAACTCACAAAAAGATGTGCACAAACCATTTCATTTCTATTTAATGGCATAAACCATTTCTTTTCTTCATTTTTGTTGTAAGAGTGATCGTTTGTGGTTTTTGCATTGTAGCTTGGAAGGAACTTTGGATATTAATATGTGACATATTTAAGTCTGGTAGGGAGTTTTTAATTGATATGTGGGGGAAGCCGCAATCAATAGCTGACCAGATTTTGAGTGCGACAATTTTTGTTCTTTCAATAGGTAAACACGCTCGAGAGTTAAATGTATATTTAAAAATCCATAATAATGTGTTCTAATATGCTTTCTTTTGTCCTAATGCAGCTATAGTCATGCTTGTATACCTCGTAACCGTGGCTTGTCTCCCGATCTTTGTGCTATATACCCTGTGGGGGAAGGGCACAATACTAGGTATTCATTAAAAAAGTTTTCGCTTATTGCTTAACCTAGGGGTGTTAATCGGTTCGGTTTTCATGTTATTCGGTTAATTCGGTTAAAGTTTTTTTAGGGTCAAACCGTGAACCAAATCAAACCGAATTCAGATTCGGTTTTCGGTTCGGTTTGGTTGAATTCTAGTTCGGTTTGGTTCGGTTCGGTTTTTGGTTTAACCGAATTCCACACTTTATTTAAAAAAAATAAAACTATACAAATATATTTAGCCAAAAAAGTTATTTCAAACATAAAAAGTATTTTTTAATATTAGGATAAAATTTTATTGTTATATATATATATATATATATATATATATATATATATATATAAAGTTTTATTGATCTTTTTATATATATAAATATAAAAAATATATATAAATTTATATGAATTCGGTTTTTGGTTCGGTTTTCGGTTTTGATTACCAAAACCATATCCAAACCGAGAACCGAATAAAAAGTTCGGTTTGGTTCGGTTTTGGCAAATTTGGTTCGGTTATTAGTTCGATTCGGTTATTTTTGGTTCGGTTCGGTTTCGGTTTTCGGTTTATTCGGATATTTCGATTTTTCTGCTCACCCATAGCTTAACCAATTTCACGAGTTAGCATTTTAAATTACTTTTATCCATTAGTTAAGTAACAGTAATAATTAAAACTGTTTTTAGGGTAAGGATCTAATGAGAAGAAAAACTTAAAATGAAAGAAATAAGAAATAACTATAACCGCATATTTGAGATGTGTCGACTTGAATTAGATGTATCTCTATTCATTTAGATGCATCACAATTAGTTTTGAAAGTGACTTTCAAGTGGAAACGATGCAAATTATTACTAGCAACAAATTTGACCGGCAGATAATGAAAAATACATAGGATTCGTCTAATTTGATGAAATGCATCTAATATATGTATATGCATTTAATTTTTAGTTAGAAAGTATCTTATGATTCATCTAATGTGTAATTATAGTTATTCTCAATTTTCTTATTTAAAAAATTCTTCTCATTTGATCCTTAGTGTATAAAAAGAATCTAAATATTAATAAAGTTGTTAGTATCCAATAAGTGTTTAAAAATTCTTATTAAAAAATTTGTCAACAAGAGGTTTTGATATTCGATTGAAATTAACCAATAATTGAAGCAAGTTTTGTTTTTGGGGCACAAAACAATACGTAAGTATCACAGTTGCAAAATAGATCTAATAATAATGACTAAATGCTAATAAACACGCATTAGATAATCCGCTCGTTGTGACGGGATATGACAAATATACGTGAGGGCGGAGCCATAAAATTATGGTCGAATAGCAAACTTTGATAAATTATAAAATTTATATTACAAATCGGTTAATTGGGAAAAAAATACAAAAATAATTAGATATCTAAAAATTTTACACAATAATTTTTTTATTTCTTTTATTATTATCTTTTTTATAATAAGGCACTTGACCATCTGCCACCCTCCTGTCTCCGCCTGTGAATATACATCTATATACATTGATCACCTAAAACCATTTTAATCTATTTCCTTCTCTTTATAGTTAGAAATTTAGAATAAGTTTTTTTGGTGCTAAAAAGTTAAGAGATATATTTTTATTAACAAAGAACGAACCGTGGATTTCATACGCATCTCTTGCATGGTTAACAAAGAACGAACCGTCTTGAGATCGGGAAAGGGTTCCCGACTAGAAATAACTGTAGAAATCACATCATACGTGTTTGGCAAACCTTCTAGTGCAAATGAAACTATATCATCATTGCTAAGACGAGAACCAAGACCAGCTAAAACCGAAACAATTGACTCAATTTTCTGAAAGTATGCATCAATTATTAAATCCCCAAGCTTCAAATTTCGTAACTCCGCCTTCAAAGCCATAGCTCTTGGGCGTTTATTATCTTGAAAAATATTCTCAAGATAGATCCACGCCTCCTTGGCAGTTGTGGGATTAAGGACAACCAATCGTTTCTGATGATTCAAGGCAAGTGTGGAAAAGATCCAAGACCTAATAATGAAGTCAACCTTGAGCCATTCTGCATCCTTAGTCTGAGGTGGAGTAGGTGGAGTAGAGGAGGACGCGGGTGGATCAACAACACGGTCAAAGATACCATAGCCATGACAAAGATGAGAAAAGTAATACACCCATGAGGAGTAATTCATCTCTTCAACATCAAGTTTGATTGGAACAAAGGTGGTTAGATGATTCATGGCCATAAGTTTATCAGACAAAGTGAGATACGGTGGGGGAGGAGTTGTGTCCGTAGTCATGGTTAAGGTTTGTAGTAGCCAGATAGTATATGTAGTTGATGTAGGGTTAGGGTTTTTGATGATCGAATAGTAGATGGTTTTTTTTAGGGTTAGGGTTTATAATGATCAAATAGTAGCAGCAACCAACAATTGACAGTATAGGTGAAACAACTCCTTTGATCGAAAAGCAGTTTAAGCAAAAATAGATCACGATAATGACAATAACAAAGAATAAAGAAAGCAACTGAGTATATTAAAGTATTGCTTTTGATGTTGTGTCGAATGAATAGCAAACCAAAACAACCAATGAAGTTGTATATTCTGCCGCCGTATATCTTTGATAAAAAAAAGAAAAGAACTTTGCAACTAGAAACAGTACCCTTCAAACAAAAAAATAGTAACCTTTAAATAGTATCCCTCAAACAAATAGTAGCTTGGAAACAAATAGTAACCTTCAAACAAAAAGTAACCTTCGAACAAAAAGTAGCCTGGAAACAAACATTATTCCTCAAACAAACAGTAACCTTCAAAACAGTAACTTGAAACAGAACGTGAACAAGGTCGACAACACGAGGTCGACAAAAAAATAAACACGGTAGACAACACACATGGTCGACAAACAATAGCCTGGAAACAGAAACTTGGAAACGAACAGAAAGAAACGAGCAAACAAGGGTTTACAGATGGGAGTTAGGGTTTGCAGGTGTATAGAGGATCGTATAAACCTCTGATACCATGTAAGATTGTGTAAAACGTGTATCTTGATTGCATAATAATGTTCGGTTATATGAGTATATAAAAGAGCTAATATGGGCCAAGATACATCACTGGTCTAATCCTAATATAATACTAATTCTAACTGTCTAACAATTATATGCTATTTAAAATTCACATCTGCCTTTAACATGTCTAAAAAATTATCACTCCTCAAGGTTATAATGCAATGACGCATGATAAATATTCATTGTCCTTCCCTTCACAGTTTACCCTTAGATTTCAAAAAATATTACTCCGTATTTGATAAGTATTCATTGTCTTTCTCTTTACAATTAAAGTAAGTATATTAGAAATATTAAACCTAATATCAAAATGAAGCATTATTTATTGTGATTTGCAAATGAATTATTGAGATTGTGTTTATTCATCATGAATCTAAAAATTTTAAATAGCAATCTTAATACTATACTAGTTACATACCCCTGTGTACGCACGGGACTTTGGCATAAATATTACTTAATTTGTAATGATATAAGCGACAACACATCTAAATTTTAATTATTTATGCATACAAACTGTATATTATCTTATTTTAATAATACAATTGGTTAAAAATGTAAATTTCTATCTTGTAATTTTTTGTTTTGGCATAATAAGGCTTCTCCAGCTGAATATACAGAGTTGTTAAATAAGATTTTTCTATAATATTATTAAAGTATTTTATACTTATATAATTATAATACCCATATATGCACAAGTTTTTACATAATTTTTCATTATTTATTAATATCAATTAATATTTTGTGTAAGATTTTTGTTGGATGAAGAATTTGACTTTCTTTAATTGGCATGATGTTGGTGTTGATATTGTTTAAATTTAACTATTGATATAATGTTTTAGACATTCTTCGTGTTCACCAACACGCAATGACCATTAGAAAATGTTTTTCTAGATATCCTTATTTAAACTTTAAAGCGTAATTACATGCGTCGTTGATATATGCACATTATCGTGTATATGTTTTTCAACTCGCAGTAACCCGTGGGGTCGTGCCTTCATTTATATATTTTTATTCATGTTATTAAATTTAACAGTATTTAATTTAGAAACTCGTATACGCGCGAGTTAAACTTATAAAAAGGAAACCACAAAAGGGTGGCCTAGTGGCAAAATGACATGTGACTATCATACTAAAATATGTGAGGTCTCAAGTTAAATTCATGCTAGGTGCAAATAACTCTGAAGTGGTCATGCCAACCTCCTGAAAAGGATAACTTTACCCGATTTGAGTCTATGTAGCGGTGGGTTCAAACCTCGTGTATTAGTCGGCCAAAAGGTCAGAAACCATGGTTACCAAAAAAAAAAAAAAAAAAAAAAAAAAGAGTCTTATCAAGAGGAATAACATGAGTTTTTATTGGATGTCATTAGTAAAAGAACTTTTGAGGATCTCACTACTTGATTTTATAAAGAGGAATAGCATAAGTCATTCGTATATTTACAATCTTATGTATTTATTTACATAATACAATAATTCATGCTTTAATTTTTTCTATTATAATTCGTGCATACACATTAATTTAATTTATGATGATAATAGTATTTATTAATGATAACAATGTATGCGTTTTTTATAAAGAAATATAAAGAATTTATTAAATTCTTAAAGTTTTTAACAAAATGGATACCGCTAATTTGTACAGGGCTAACTTTGAGACTGGCCAATCGCACATGTGTTAGTGTATTTCTAGACCCACTTTGGTTAATTATTTCAAATGAACCAAGTGACTAGCGAATTTAATAGAAATGCAATATGTGTCACTAAAAAAAGTCACTCTTAATCATTATATGTAAGACACAACTAGGAGTTCCTTTTGAGCTACTTATCACTAGCGACTTTTAAAAGTTTGAGCGACTTCTAATAATATTATTTTAATCTTTTTGCCCTTCCCAACACTTCTCATCGCCACACCCTCTACCACCATACAACCATCACAACCACCACCCTCCACCATCAAATAAACAAAAAGATGCTTTGGTGGTGGTGGAGGGTGGTGGTGATGGTTGTGTGGTGGTAGAGGGTGGTGGTGATGGGAAGTGTTGGGAAAGGGCAAAAAGATTAAAATAATATTATTAGAAGTCGTTCAAAATTTTAAAAGTCGCTAGTGATAAGTAGCTCAAAAGGAACCCCTAATTGTGTCTTACACATAATGATTAGGCGCGTCTTTTTTTAGTGACACATGTTGCATTTCTATTAAATTCACTAGTCGCTTGATCCATTTGAAGAAACTAACCAAAGTGGGTCTAGAAATACACTAACACCTGTGCGACGGGGCCATTTGTAGAATTGACCCATTTGTTTATTGTCTTATTATATACTACCTCCGTCCCAAAATTATTGTCCCTATTGACTTTTTCGGTCTTTTTTTCTCAACTTTGACTATAAATATTTTTGTTTGTGTTATACAATTTTTGATAAAAATTATGCCAAATGAAAATACGTTTAAAACTCGATCCGTTCATATATTTTGTATCAAGTATTATGTAATATAAATAAAAATATTTAAAGTCAAAGTTGAAAAGTAAAGATCGAAAAAATTAATAGGAGACAATAATTTTGAGACGGAGAGAGTAGGAGATACTTAGGATAAAGGAGATACTTATTAAACATGTAATTGCGAGTAGATTCTTAACTTGTGTGATAAATGTGACATAAAAAATATTCCAATATTTTCACTGTAATGTGAACATATTACATTAAAACTATGTGAACATACTCACATTAAAGATGTATATTTGCCTAAGGCACGGAGCTTTTACATATATGTTGTAGAGAAATGATTAGTATGGATGTGTCATTGATATTCTTATATTTTTCGCACAAAATAGATAAGTGTCAGATAGAACTAAACATAAAAAAAAAAATAAAAAATAAAAAAAATAAATAAATAAAAAAATTAATTTTCGACATATTTTTAGGCATGTATCATTGTTCTTTGTTGTATGTTGCAGTTGAGCCCATCTCGCATACAGAGATGGATGAAGCAGAAAAGGTTCTAGAAATGGTGTGTGATGAAATAGACAAGCTGGAGTTCAAGGGTACTGATCATCATCCATATTATACCCGTCCAATTCTTGAGGCTGCTTGTCGAAATGCTCATAAAGTTGTTGACGAGATTCTATATAGATCACCTGGAGCAATATTATCGAAAGACCAAAGTGGGTATGACATTATTCAGTTAGCAGTAATACACCGTTCAGAAAGAATCTACAACATTATCTATGACATTGGGGAGCGTAAAAATCTTTATAGAACAATTGTGGATTCTTCTAAGAACAATATCTTGCACCTGGTCGGAAGGTTAGCGCCTTCACATAAACTCAATCATACAACATGTGTAGCATTACGGCTTCAAGAAGAGCTTCAATGGCGCCAGGTACATAGTAAACATCTATATGTTACTTAATCATTTGTAAATAGTTTTTTTTTTTTTTTTTTTTTTTTTTTTTTTTTTTTTTTTTTTTCCCTGTAGCTAGCATCATAAAATTAATTCTACAGGAAGTAAAAAAACTTGTATATCCTACATACATTACTCAAGAGAACATTTTTAAGGAGACACCAGATATGGTGTTCATAAGGGAGCATGAGGATTTGTTGAAGGAAGGAGAGCAGTGGATGAAAACCACAGCTGAATCATGCAGCATCACTGCTGCACTAATTACCACAATCGTATTTGCAGCAGCAATTACTGTACCTGGTGGGAGCAATCAAGAAACAGGCATTCCTGTGTTTACAAAAGACATTGTCTTCATTATCTTTGGTGTATCAGTTGCGATCTCACTATTTGCATCTAGTACGGCATTACTAGTATTCTTATCCATCCTGACTGCACGTTTTATCGAAAAAGACTTTTCAGTAAGTTTGCCCAGAAGATTGCTTATTGGTATTTTTTCCTTGTTTCTCTCTGCAATATCCATGATGGTAGCCTTCAGCTCAACATTGTTCCTAGTCTTTTGTCATAAAAAGCTATGGATGCTTGCTCCAATTTGTGGATTATCTCTTATCCCGATTTTATTTTTTATTGCGCTACAACTCCCGCTCATAGTGGATCTTTTTCGGTCAGCATACTTACGCAAATTTGGCCCAAGGAGGAAAGGTAAGCGTGCTAGATTCAATCCGGATAGCATAAGGTTGTTTTTTGGTAAATGAATCAAATACATATCTTAAATGGTGTATCCGTGAGGAGTATTATGGGAAGAATGATGTTGAATTAAATACTATGTTATTAAGAATCATGTTATTTTTGTCCAAAATAGCTCACTAGCGATTTAGTAATTTGCAACCGATTCCATCACCAACACAACCTTAACAGCTGTGCATCTCTGCCCACTGTAAACAGGACCGATTAGTTTATGCTTTACACAATTTCATAAAAATATTGTCACAGATCTGTAGTAAATGTTTTATAGCATGGGTTGTACCAAACAACAAAATATAATTGCAAAATTATTTCTAGTTTGAGTTACCTATAAGAAAAACCTCCTTTGATAATATTTGCCCCTACTAAATCAAGATCAGCATCTTCAAGCACAATGCAAGCATCTTTTCCTCCAAGCTCCATCTGAAGTGGCACCATGCCGGCTTTCTTGGAGATCGCGACTCCAGTGTCACCACCCGCAAAACTAGAAAGCTCATAAAGACAAAAAAATAATATTTTAAAACCTCACATTTTAACCGCTGGTGGATCAAGGAATTTTTCTAATTTCTTCACTCTCATTACAAATCACGAATTGTTTTTGAACAATTTCTAGGAGTGAATGTTCAATACCTGATACAGTTAACTCCAGGATGCATAGTTAGAAAATCTCCGATTTCTGATCTTTTTCCAGTCACGCAGTTGATTAATCCTTTAGGAAAGCATGCATTGCACCATATGTAGGCTAGCCACTGCACCCTGAAATCAAATTTAAAAATTGGCCTTTAGAGAACCAAAAACTAATTTTGGGCGACATATTTATGTGTTGTTTAGACTAGAAAACCACCTGAGTTGGAGGCTTGAGGACAAGGGAGTTTCCAGCGATAAGTGCAGGACCAATTTTAGAAACAGCAAGGTTGACTGGATAGTTGAAGGGAGGTATGGCCAAGACAACTCCAAGTGGAATCTGTCATTATCCAATAATCATTTTCAAAGCACGGATCCAAAAATGTAAATAATCATACCCATAGATCTTTTTGCAAGTTTTGAGGATATGGAAAATTTTGAGTGCAAAATGTATGTGTTGTACCTTTGAAGTGAGGCAGTATTTAGTCCTTTCATTGCCTGGAAAACTGTCGGAAACCAAGAACTTGCCTTCTCCTAGAATCCTAACCCCTTCTTCAGCACAATATGATATGAGATCTCCTGATCGAACGACCTATTTGACAAGGTATAACTTTTAAATCATACTAATATTAGTTTTGTTATAACGAACGTCACATAGATGGTATGGTAGTTTAGTTTAGCTCTTTATGAATGTAGGACAGTCCATTGTCCATTTTGGACAGAGTACATTGATATACAAATCATAAATGTATTTGCTCGGATTGTTCGAAGTTATACGTAATATAAGAAATAAAATGCACTTCGAACATCTGGTATTTGTTTAGCAAGACGCACTATAATAACAAGAAAACCAGTAAACAATAAGATTTAACATGGTTCAGCCTTAGAGAGTTAGGTTTCTTAATTGAATTTATAAATTTACCTCAGTTACCGAATCCTTGGCTGGTTTCGCAATTTCCTTGACTAGGCATTCGGCAATAGGGGCCTTGTGCTCTTTCAGAATAGCTGCGGCCTTGTGAAGAAGCTCGGCTCGCTTCCATAAAGGTGTTTTTGCCCATTGCTTTTGAGCGATTTTTGCCGACTCCATCACTTTGTTTACTTCTTCTTGTGTACATGCTAATAACAAAAAGAAAAAACTTGATATCTTTACAACTATAATTTTGAAGAAACTTGTTTCACGACAATAATTATGTGCTAATCAAATTTATATAAGTAATTATCTAACACATCTAAGAAAAGTATTATGATTTTCAGGGGCCATTAATTGGTCACTCAAAATTTTGACTGTGTTTTAAAGTTATGGGGGGCACGCTTCTGAAAAGATTTGAAATGTGTCATTGCATGGTCCCCAAGTGCATCAAAGATACGAAGTTACAATTTCAATAGCATTACGTACATATTGAATATAAGTTAGAATGGTGGCAGTGTACGACAGCATCACCAACGGCATGGCCATGCCGCCGGTGAACACCGCCACCACCTCGGCGGCATGGCTTCAGCGGTAATACATGATTCGGAGGTATAGGATTGTAAAGTTGTAAAATGTAACCGTTGGGAGGGCTTTTGGAAATTATTGGTGGGAGGTATGGAAAAGGCATGGTTGCCGCTAAAAAATGGTTGGGAGGTATGAAAAAAGTATGAATGAGGTGGAATGAGGTGGAATGATATTATTGGTGGATTTGAGAGGTATGGATGATTTCGGAAGCATGACTGCCACCCTACTTATAGATCAGAGAATCAAGAGAAACCGTTGCCCTACAACCAACCAAGTGTTCGGTTCTTGTAGTCATTTAAGTGTCTTAATTTTTCTTCTAAAACATGCATGATAATATACGGATCAAGGATCATATCACTGCTTAAGTATTAAATTTTCTTTCTGCAGTTTTGTGTTTAGCTAATGTTTTGTTCTACTCATTTTCACTTCTTAATTTTTTTCCCAAAGATGAACATAGGTTAAATTTAGGTTTCTACTAGTAATCCTTTTTTGTTTTTTTTTTTGAGGAAACCAGCCAAGCCAGTTTTGGTCGCAAGATTTATGAAGCATGATAAGTCACTAGCCTTTCATTCGTATATATTTCTAATATTTACTGATCGACCCAAAAATGAAAACTCTAGTATTCGAATATAGCTTTTTCGCTAATATGCACCTCAAATTTGCATAATCTAGACAACAAGTCTTTAATAACTATAGTAATATGGTTTTAGGAATCTAAAGTTGTGATCAATAATTATCTAAGGGTCTAAAAGTGTACCTTGAACCTTGTACTGAGTGGTTCTAGTAGTTGGATTAATAATAGCAACAGATTTGCCAGAAGCAGATTTTTTCCATTCACCCTCAGTGTAATATTTGAAAACTTCTCCATCAATTATGTCTTCAAACACACCAGTTCCTGCCATTGATATGTTTTTATCTATCTATCTGTCTACTACCCTTATCTTCTTAACTTTGTGTGTGTGTGTGAGATAAAGGGTGAGTGAGTGAATATGAGTGAAGGAAAAAATGAATGGTGTATGGTTTTCTTGATGTGTTGTTGTGTATAAATATTGGAGGAAGGTGAGCCACACTTGGTAGCATGCATACCAAGTGAATAATGTATTACAAATGTAATTATTGTAGTTGACAAAATTATAAAGGCCCAAAATTTGACTGTAGTCACTGGCTAGTGAAGTATGTACGTGGTAAGTGTTTGAAAAAGATGTGTTTACTTTTTACCTGTATTTGTGATCATAAAATTTAAAATGATGTAAAAGCTAAACGTACGTTTCTTTAAGTAGTGTACGAAAATTAGCATTTTAGGGGAAAAAAATAAAATAAAATAAAGACCGAAATGCTAAACGGTTATTACCAGACAAGCTAGCTTTGAGTTAAACACTGAATGCTAAGACGCTAAACGTCATTAAACGCTCTTAAAAGTTCCCGGCCTCGCCTGATGAACATATGCTATAATTTGCATTTGTGAATTAAAGATAGTTATTGTAGACATAAAGGTCAAGGATGATGGTTAGGTGATGTCAACGTTATATAATAGGTCTTAATTAATTAGTGTCTTGAAATATATTACAAGTTTACAACCATAATGTTACAAGTTTTTGCATTGTTTCACATGTTCGATTATGGTACTTTTTACTTTTTTAGGTTAACGTAAGTACATGGTAAAAGTACTTATTCTGGTTCCAAGGCGAAATTATAACCCATGGGGTAGCTAGCTATGATACTCATGTTTCTCGTGCATTTGCTTTTAAATTCGGGCAAACATCAGTGGCTTTTTTTTTTTTTTTTTTTTTTTTTTTTTTTTTTTTTTTTCGTAACTTGATTTCTATATATATATATGTGTAGTTTCATTGGTTTAAAACAAGTTATACTCAAGTATATGTGTTTTGAAAATATGCAAGTCATCTCATAATTGAACCTTCAAATTGTCTTGTAAAAATTACGATGTCTTCTTATTTACGAAGAATTTTCTTCATTATTATTTTTTTGATTATTTTTGGGATAATAGACCACCATACCTTTTACTTTAGCATGAGCATGACCGCATGGGCACTTTATAATTTATTTTCGATATTCATTTAATTTTACCTAGCATAGTCCAAAAGAGCCATTCCCACAAAATGGGGATGTGTACCTCTATCCTATTTGGAATATGCTATATTGTACTATATGAATATTACTAGCACTTAGATACAGACTTTTGGGACACTCCTTTGGATTAACAGTATATAAAAGCTAGTTTTGGCTTCGGTACTCAAACATTCTTTGTAGGAGGAACACCTTAGCATTACATTTTGATGCCGTAACAAGATTACCAGATTTACACCTTTGAAATCCAAAATTATATCTTATATTTTTATATTTTTATTTTTTTCGCGTTTGATACTTTTGGTTTTCTTACACCTAAAGCAGTGGAGCTTTTTAACAGTGTTAAACGTGTTATGCATAGTAATGTTATCACACCTAGATCTACAAATGTTGTTTTAAAGAAAAATCAGTTTTGCAATTTAAAAAGTGCTGGTTTTGCAACTTGTTACTCGTTTAATTTCTAACTCTATGTAAATCCAAATTAATAGAAATTGCTGTAAATAAAAGTTTTTGATATTGTAATATTTGTCGTGGGTGTTGTTATCAAAGGCATGGTAGGTTGGAAAGAGAACCACAAGTTTTGATAGTAGTTGGTGAAGATGATTGAAGTTGAGGGGCCAGAAATGAATGTCTTCAATTTCACTCGTTTATTTGGACCACAACCCTTTGGGCCCATTCCAACCCATATCCACAACCACAATCGCTCAATGCCTCAATCGGTCAAATAAGTTGCACTTTAAAAGCCCTTTTGGTGTTCACGAATCGGGTATTACTCACAAGAAATCGAAACTAAATAGGATCAAATAAAACGAATCAAATTTGTAATTGAACCTAATGAGTAGGGCATCGGTCCGTCGCGTTGCGGCTAGCCGTTGTATTTGCCGAAGAATTTAGGTATGATTTTAAGATAGAATATTGATGTAAAAAGTTCGCGTTAATTTAAAATTGGATAAATATATATACATATATATTTCAATTTTGGTTTGGTAATGTACTTAATATTAAAAATAATGTCAAATGGTTTTTTTTTTTTTTTTTTTTTTTTTTTTTTTTTTTAATATGTTGTGAAACTTTTATTTAAGTATAGTAAACATACACATTCCTTTTGAAAATGTTTATTGGGCTTCTGCCAATTTTTTTTTGCCATCAATTGAGCTTATAAGTATAGTAAACATACACATTCCTTTTGAAAATGTTTATTGGGCTTCTGCCAATTTTTTTTTTCGCCATCAATTGAGCTTATTGTTGTTATAATTTGTTTGGTCCATTTACTGTATTGTTAATTACAATTTCATGGGTCACAGAAAAAGCAAATTATTGGATCGTTTCATAGGCTACAGAAAAAGCAAAGTAGCATGCTATGTTGAACGACGTCGTCGATGATGACAAATTATATATATATATATATATATATATATATATATATATATATATATATATATATATATATATATATATATATATATATATATACAGGGGCGCAGCTTCTAAGGGGCGGGAGGGGGCGGCCGACCCCCCGAATTTTTTTTTGCGATGTAGGGGTATATAGTTTTCGTGTAGAAAATTTTCGGTATTTTCGGTTTCGCCCCCCCAATTTAATTCGGTTTCGACCCCCCATAGTGTTAGGAAAAAAAATTTTAGATCCCGACCCCCCACTCGAAATTTCCAAGCTTCGCCCCTATATATATATATATATATATATATATATATATATATATATATATTAATATGCTAACGAGTAAAACTCTTTTTTAGTACGAATATAATATTTTTTAAGCTTGATTTTATTTTATTCTTTGCTTAAAGTTTATATAATTAAACGAAAACAAATATAAATTATTTAATTCGGGTTAATCAGTTCAACCCGAAAACCAAACCAAATTCAAATTCTATTCAGTTTAATCCAATATGAATTCATTTCGGTTCAATTTGTTTTCGATTTTACCTAAAATTTTGTTTAACCGAACTGAATAAACCGAACAGTCCAATAACCAAACCGACGAACGCCCTTTGTCAAAGGAAAAAAAATGCATCTCAGTATCACAAATTGTTTCACCAGATCAATAAAAACCATACGATGTTGCTCCGGGAAACATCTTTCTGCTATGAAAATAAGAATAGAAACGGTAGATGGACGTACATATTTTCTACTTTTACAATGTCTTTTCATAAAAAAAAAGTAGTAAATAGATATTATTTTTTTTTTCTTTTTCTCCGTAATCGTTACTCGTTACTTGTCACATAGTTCAGTGGATGTTTTGTAAATTTTCTTTTTCTTACTTAACGGCGTCATTGTCTTCGACGACCACAAACGTATATGTTTAATTATTCACCTCATTTTGTAAAATTTCTATACTTGTAGCATTTTTCATTTTAAATTAATTTCCATAAAATCGATAATTAAGCTACCCAAACACTCCCTAATAATCTATATCTATACTATATATAAAGCATGAATGACTCTTTATCCAAAATTTTAAGACTTAAAAGAAATTAAGCATGATTTACAACACTTTAATGCACCCAATTTTCAGAATTACAACAAAGTAATCCTATTGTACAACAAAATAAAGCATGATATCATTTTAAGACCAAAATTCTATCAAACAACATTAATGCTATTAAAAACACCCCTTCACTAAAAATTACAACAATTTAAGCACAATGTACAATAGCTGCAACCAATTTTCATATTTACAACAAAATAAGCATAATGTACAACAAAATAAGCATGATGTAATTTTCAGATTTACAACATTAATGCTATTAAAGTAGTCAATGTTATTAACGATTATAATGACTACTACTTACAAGAAAATAAACATAGTGTACAACACTTTAATGCACATAATTTTCAGACGTACAAGACAAAAAATATAGTGTACAACAAAACATCACATTAATGCTATTTAATGTACTCAATTATTTAACTGGTCAATATATACAATTAATACAGTTATTAAAACACATCTTTACATAAGAAATACAAATTATCAAGCATATTGTACAATCAAATTAAACACAATTCCTGCATTAAATTTCACTACTACAAATAATAAAGCACATTATACAATTGTTCAAACCTGAACGGGCAACGGGCCAGGGCTCGAACAGGCACAGGCCAACGGGTTCAAGCCCAAAAGGGCACGGGCTATACAAAATTCTTGATATCCGTAAATTTATTGTCAAAAAGAACATAATAAACTAAAGTACATTATTCATCAAAAAAATTTATTTCAGGGTACCCGCCGCTGCAACGCGCGGGTACCCTGTTAGTAAAAACCTAAAGGGGCTTTCTGTGTGATGGTTCGATGCGTGCATCTCTCAAATACAGGGGACTACTTTTCCTTTTGTCTTAGTGATTCGAAACTTGCACCTTAAAAAGAAGTATGGATTCACTTTTGCTTTTGGTTTTGAAACTTCTCAACCAATACCATTACCTCTTTAATTCTAAATTATTTAGCATAACAATACGACACAAGGGCTTATATTAGTACTAAAACAGTAATCGCGCAATGTGGCGGCGGGTACCTGTGACTATATTTTGCGTTATTCGGTTACACATTTAGTTGTCTTTATACTTTATAAGTAGAGATATTAACGATTGTTAAGCCAAATAATTTTAGTTTGAACAACCAACCGCTTTCTAACAAACTTCTTAACCAACTTGCTTCCTAACAAATTAATTTTGAAATCTTTCTATAATAAGTAAGAAAAAGTCTAAATTTTAAGCTTTTCTTTGCAATGTGTAACTAATTTATTTATTTATTTTATTTATTTTTTTTTAAGAAAAAAGAAGGAAGAATTATTGTGAAATGTATCTAACTTGACCTTTTTTGTGAGTTCTATATATGTAACTGTTTTATTTTTCTTTTGCTATGATAACACAAAAGTTTTGAATTCGGGCTTTTGTGTGTATTAAAGTTTTGAATTTGATGTGTATTTTGATCATGTAGAATGACCATTTGTTCATTTTACTTTTTGCGGTTAATAGGGTCGTAAAAACAAAATAAATGTAAAATGTGAGTAGTAGTTACATTTTCAGATAATTATCTCAAAATAGAAACACAAGTGAATTACGCTAATTTTGAAATTGCACGTGTGTGTGTATAATAGTTATACTGAGACTGAGCTTGTTATCACTTCATTTACAAGGTCATGTAAATTTTTGGTCCAAAAGTATTTGAAAATATACATTATTGGCAAACTAGAACAATAGCAGCGTAAAATAATATATAGCGGCGGTGGATAAATTCTTTCTTGTGTGTGTGATTTTGGTTTTTCTAACGGTCTCCGGTGTATATTTTGACAAATAGTATTATGATGGATGTCATACTAATGCAAATATTTACACAAACAGATGTGATGAGCAAGTAGCTAAAACATACTACTAACTAAGCATATCACCACTTGTTCAAGAAAAGCATATATATGATGGGATCCACGTACATGATTATTTCCTATATAAACCATCAGCTGCATCTACGTCAAACATTACACAATAACACAAATTTTATATATCTGTCATAATCCTTTTATATGGCAGGCTCATCAAACCCTCTTAATGTTTCCGAAAAAACACAAGACCTAGAGTTTTTATATGCATCAAATGCTAATGTGTCTAACTTTGTTTCAGTAAAACTGTCTGGTGACCACAACTACTTTATTTGGAAGACACAGATGCTTTGTCTCATGAGGACTCACGATATGGGCGGCATCGTAGATGATGCATATGTAACTCCAAGAGCTTCCAAAAAGGAGATAATGGACAAATACGATATTCTTCTCAAGGGTTGGATTTTTGGTTCAGCCAGCGAGAATGTACTTGCGGCTGTCATTCATCTGGATTCAGCCAAAGATGTTTGGAACAAACTGAAATCCATTTATGATGCAACTATAAGTCATCAACAAGGTATGTTTCACGTAACCCACACTATATTATTACTTATTAGAGCTATATATATATGCCTGCTAACATTATCAAGTTTCTTAATCCAACAATTTTGGAGCAAGCTATTGGATATTTTTTGTTTTAGAAAGACAAACCAACACTCACACTATATATTATACAAATATTTCACACATATATCCCAAACGGGACTTGGACCGACAACCTGTTGGGAGCATCTCGAATACAACTAGGCTACTAAAACCGTGGCGGACCCAGGATTTTATAAGGCGGGGCAAAATTTTTTTGATAAAATTCGTGATGCACTTTAATAAAAAGGTCATAATTTTTTTTTTTAATTATTTTTATACTTTTTACTTTTTTTTAAACAGTAAAAACTAAGGTTTTTACATTTTTGGCTTCAAGGTGAGGGGCTATTTGATTTTTTTAGGTGGTGCACTTTAATAAAAAGGTCACAAAAAATTTATTTTTACACTAAAATCTGATATTTTTCGGCGAATTGTGGAGGGCACCGGCCCCCAAACCCAACACTTGGGTCCGCCCTGGTGCTAACTAGCTAATTAATTAAGCACCGCTTATTGTAGTCAAACCTTTCAAATTTTCATCAACATTGGGAACCATCACATATATATGTTCCTAAATGATCACATAACAAGATTGCAGTATGTTTAATTTTATTGTCCCATGACGTTGGTATATGTTAAGAACGAGTATTAGTGAGTATCCATGCTTTGTTACGGGTTCCTTCTTTGTAGATACCAAAATTATAAACTCTTTCGATTTATCTTCTTATATGTTACTCACCCAAATATAGATAAATATATAAAACTTTATTTGAATTACTACAAAATATAAGAAATACGCATTAAAATGTAAAGCATCAATTCGGGTCTTCAATGCTCTATTAAATTATCTATCACTAATCCAAATTTTTTACACATATCAGTATTCCAAATATATTCATACTCTCCATGCTGTTTGCATCCAATTTGATTACTGGCCCAATTAGCATAATTTATAGCCCACTTAACAAAAGAGAAAAAAAATGGAAATATTGAAAAAGTGATTGATAACCTTACGAAAGACAAAATTTTGATCCAGTCACTTTACCACCAGGTTATAGCATTACCGAGGTTAGTACGATGCCGACCTTTGCTTCAGGCGTAAAACCATTTGTTATTTACATATCTCGTTGTAGAAGATACAACAGCAAAATTTTCTTATGCAGCCAATAATATAATCAACTTTCCAGGGTTATACTCCTAGATATTATATGGTTAATTATAATTAGAATAACTTCAAAATACAATACTATGGCTTGTCAAATTTCACCGCTTACATCTCTGTTAAAAAAGTTGCGACATCTACATCCATCCCGTTAATAAATGTTAAACAATATATATCCCTAAGGACGAACGATGAAATTTTTTTCCCGTAATCTGCTAACGTGGGTCTAACAAGGGGTTGTTTCCGTCTTTTAAAATGTACCAATGATGTATTTTGCAGTTTTATAGTATTATTACAATTTATTTTTATTGTTGTTGTTGTTGCTGCTGCTATTCATTTTTGTGGGATTTATCACTAAGTTTCTTTGTTAGTGTGTTTATGTCTATTAGTCGATGAATTGAGCGGGATAAAGATGATTTTAATAAAAAGAGGTTTGTGTGCATGTTTTTTATTTTAATAAAGTGAAAAAAGAGGATTTGAGTTGAAAAAGATGAAAAGTATGTTTTAATAATAATAATAATAATAATAACAGTTTGGAAAGGCCTTGGAGCTTATTATGATAGAGGGACCTCATTATGGGTTGCATCTTAATATCGATAAAACCGAGGTTTTTTGGCCAAAGGAGGATCCTAGAAGCAGGCTTGCAGGTGTTTTCCCGCCTAATATTGCCCGGCCCTTACACAGTGTTAAGTTGTTGGGGGGACCTGCCAGTGTAGACCATGCATTTAACAGTGAACTTGTTATGAAGCGGGTTGCTAAAACCATTGAACTTATGGATGCTGTTGCTAAGCTTAATGACCCTCAATGTGAGTTGCTACTCCTTCGGGCATGTGCTGGAATCTCCAAGTTGTATTTTTCTATGCACACGTGCCCCCCTCAGGTCTTCGAGAGGGCCCAGATTGCCTTTGATGCGGCGCTTCGTTCCTCTCTAGAGCGATTGTCACTGCTTCCGGGCCTGGTTTTGGTGATTGGCAATGGAGACTAGCCACGCTACCTTTTGAATTTGGGGGACTTGGTGTATACGCTGCAGGTGATGTATTGAAATATGCTTTCCTTGCATCTAGACTCCAATCTACTAGCTTACAGACTAGGCTCCTCCGACATTCTGGCATCGTTACGTCTGGCTCCTCCTTTGATAAGGTCTTGCATGCTTTTAATGCGAAGATGGAAACTGACCTTTTGGGCAGCTCGTGTGAGATCGCTGCCCCCAGACTTATGAAGAAACTAGCAGACGTATATTTCACACGTGTTGCCAAAATGGCTGAATCCACTTTCTGCTTATCTACTAGACAAATGGCTTTATGGAGATCGCAAAATGAGGACCACACTTCAGACTGGCTAAGGGTAATCCCAATTTCTGGATTAGGAAAGACCATGAATGCCAGGACTTACCATTGTGTGTTGTGCTATCGGATTGGTATTCCCCTCTTTTCTACTCAAATGCCATGCTCAGCCTGTTCCAGGGTATTTTTGGGGGACACTTATGGAGATCACGCGGTCTCGTGTGCTGGTATCATTGGGATTCTCGTTGACCCAGGACATTGGAGCACGCGCCGCTGATCATATCTTTAGTAGAATTAGTTTTGCTATAGCTAAAGGAGTGGGGGCCCAACTTGTTTCTCGGCTCCCCTCTAATTTCTTGTAAATCTTATGATTTTCTAATGAAGTGATGTTTTATAAAAATAAATAAATAAAATAATAATAATAATAATAATAATAATAATAATAATAATAATAATAATAATAATAATAATAATAATAATAATAATAATAATAATAATAATAATAATAATAATAATAATAATAATAATAATAATAAAAAATTATACATTGGCTCGTTTGGGTTTTGGCTTGGCTTTTTTCATGCATGAACGCAGCTTGTTCATTATGCGTTTGTAGTGTTTTCTGGTTGTGGTTCTTCACTTTTGTAGTTCGTTAGGCATCTTGTGGTATTGTTGGAATAGCAGGTGCGATTAAGGCTGTAAACGAATTTAACGTTCAGTGAACATTTCAAGTTAACCGACTTAACATGTTTATTGGCCGAGTCAAGTTTGGTTCGGGAGTGGGTTAAATGGGATATCTTCAGATCCAGCTTATTAAGCACGAGTAACTTAACGGGTTTATCAAAACCGAACTGAACTGAAAAGCCGAGTTGAACCGGTCTGACCGAGACTGAACCGACCTTACTCAGTTCGGTTTTCGGTTTTATTAGGTTTCGGTTTGGCTATGTTCGATTCGGTTTGGGCCAAAACCGAGAAAAACACACCTAAACCATCTAAACTAAACCGAACAGTTCGGTTTGGCTCGGTTCACTTTGGTTCAATGCTCGGTTTTTATGTTTTCCTCAAATTCAGTTTTCGATTATGTTCGCTTTTGAACTCATGCTCAGCCATTAAGTGATTCACCAAGAATACAACCCGTTAACCTATTTCTGACCCAAACACAACGTAGTTAAATAAATGGGTAAAGTGGTCAGCCTAGACATGCACCGTCCAACCTACTTCTGAACCAAACACGTGTTTAAATAGATGGCTTATGTGGCTCATGCAAAACATATTCAAAAAGTTTCATGTCTGAAAAATCTTGTTACTTCTAATAGAAATATCTTGTAGCATAATCACTGAATTAAAATTTCCAAACAGTAGCAAAATCGGTAGGAGAAACCGAAGCAGAGGCAGAAATGAACAAAGAAACAAAAGACGTTGATATGATTTCATCACAAAAAGGCACAAATGTAGGAGACGCAGTAGCAATAGATGTAGATTCAACTAAAACCAAAACAGAAGGTGAAGATCCCAATAACAAAGCTGCAGGCAAAGACAAGACCATACTAAAAGAGGATAACGATCTAGTGAGAGAAGCATTTAACAGACTCCATGCTGAAAGAATTTGCAAAACCAAGAAGACGTTGATAGTGTTCACGTGCGAAGGCGTTCTTGCATGATAAAAGTCCACTTGAATCATATCCCTTCATCATCATGAGTCTCCTAAAAGAGGACTTACTAGAATAACGCGAGGGGGGAAGGAAAAGGTTCGATAAAGAACGATTTCCTGGAGTTCTAGAAAGTCAACTAGTGACGTATCTAGGTTATGTGCAAGCAATTATATATATATATATATATATATATATATATATATATATATATATATATATAGGGGAGGGTTAATGTGAGATCAAACTTAAAGTAGTAAAAATAAGATCTAGTATAAACAATCACTAAAACCATTTTATAGATAACCATATTAGCAATAATACACACAAAATAAAGTATTAATACGAATTAACATTTTAGCAACTAATAACCAAATGATACATGAGTTTAGATTAGTGATACACAACTATAAATTTACATGTCGAATCAAGGTGTATCATCCTAACATGATACATTACATGTCGAATCAAAGTGTATCACCTTGTTTTCGTCATTTTAAAAAAGAAAACCATTGGAACTTTCACAATTTTAGTTGTACTCAATAAAAAAAAATTTATTTTATTTTAACTAGAGTGTCATTTGTCAAATTTTAGTTGGATCTTATTTTTACAACTTTAAGATTGATCTTATTTGATCTAGATTCTATATATATATATATATATATATATATATATATATATATATATATATATATATATATATATATAATATTAAGTATAAGAGTATATATATGTAATTAAGTATATATATGATCGAACAAGTAGAGAGAAAAAGGCAAGCTATATCAATGCACACAATGTAATTAACTAAAGCATATTTATCTAAGCATGACAATGAGTTATGAAAGAATGGCGTACCCGGTGGTCTTCAAAAAATCTTCAAAATCATCAATAAGACATATAGACTTTGAAAAAGTCTATGTTGAGAGAAACTTCAAGACTGCCTCAAGGAAAGTTCATCTAGCCATTCGATCCCCATTGTCTCTTTGGTCCAAAGTTGTTTGGTCCAAACATGTTTAATATTTGACTAGGATGCATGAAAGGTGGTAGTATACCCCAAGGATTGTAGCTTTGTTGGTAGTTCCACATTTGATTACTATTGTTATTATAGTTTTGCCTATTTTGGTTTCTTCTCGGGTTGAGGTGTTTTAGACCTAGGTTTAAAATTATTTGATTTTCTAGGTGGTTCTGTTTTAGATCTTGTCTTAGATTTAGAAGATCCTACCTCGTTTTTTAAAGACGGTTTATAAAAAGCTTTTACTTCTTCATTGTTGGCAAGAGGTATTTTTCTAACATTTACAAGTATATACTTAGGATTAGATTTTAGAGGTTTTTGTTTGTTTGGTTCATTTTCGAATTTGACATTTTTAATCTCACTTGTTGAAGCTTCATTTGAGTTAAATCCTAGACCGGTTTTGTCTCCGGATGTTCTTTGAACACTTATTATTTTATTAAGTGAGTGACTACTATTTTCAAATTTATTAAGTTTGCGAATTTCTTCCCTAGGTATTTCGTTTTCATCTTTAAGCACTTGACATGATTTGCATTCTTCAAAAATTTCTTTACCTTTTTCAAGTTGATGTATTTTAATTTTTAGTTCAAGTACTTCATTTTCCAATTGATTGTTTATGTATTTTAGTGATTTGTTTTTAGCGATTACTAGTTGTCCTAATTTGCATAGCCTATTATATTCATTATGTAGATCTTTTTCATCTAATGATAAACTTTCATCACTAAAATATTCGGTTTCGGAACGTACCTCATTTGATGTATTCGCCATAAAACACTTTTCTTCTTTTGTCGTTTCTTTCTCATCTTCATCACTATCACTCCATGCACCTCCAACAAAAGCTCTTTGATTTTGATCTCTTCTCATCATTGGACATTTTCCGATGAGGTGATTTGGATCACCACACTTGAAACACTTTCTTTCAATCTTGTTGTTCTTGTCATCTTTACTCTTTTGAAATGTTTTCTTTTCATCATACGGTTGTCTTACGAATCTTCCTCGCCTTTTGAAGAATTTCTTGAAATCTATTACGGCCATGGCGTATTCTTCGTCATCACTTTCGGAAGATGAGCTATCTTCGATACTAGATTCCTTTCTAGCTTTCAAGGCGATTGACTTGCTTTGCTCTCGTTTTTCTTTGACCATTTCGGAGTCCTTCTTAATGATGACTTCGTAAACTTTTAGATTTCCAATTAATTCATCAAGTTGCAATGTTGACAAATTCTTCGATTCTTCAATAGCCGTCACTTTAGCTCGCCATTTTGGATGAAGAGCCCTAAGAAACTTCCTAACAAAATTCTTCCTAGAAAAATTCTCATCAAGTGCTTTTAAACTTGTGATGATAGTGTTAAATCTAGCAAAAGCATTATCAATTGATTCCTCTTTCGGAATCGTGAATTGCTCATATTGTTGAACAAGTAGATCTATCTTATTATCTTTGACTTGACTATTACCTTGGTGAGTTATTAGTAAAGAGTTCCAAATTTCTTTTGCGGTTTCACACATAAAGATCCTTTTGTACTCTTTACGTGGTAGCGCATTATAAATAACCATTTTTACTTCATTATTTTTAGCAAGTTTTCTTTTTATATCATCATTTTGTTTTTCAAAAGGTACGATTTCATCTTTCTTAGTTTCAGAGTTATTTTGAATAGGTAAAAAATCACCATTAGTAATAACATGCCAAAGATCTAGATCTTTTGACTTCACATAAGTTTCGAATCGATTTTTCCAATATAAAAATCCATCACTTTCAAATAGTGGTGGTCTTTGCATAGATTGCCCTTCTAAATATTTTTCAGATTCCATAGATCGTTATTAGTTTTAAAATACAATATATTTTAAAGATCTTGCTAGACGTGGCTCCTGATACCAATTGTGGAAAACTAGAAGGGGGGGTTGAATAGTTTTACGTCCTTTTAAAAGTTTATTACAAAAATATTTTGTAGCTTATTAAAAACTTTCGATTCGATCTCAAGTGAATTCAAATGACAACCAATATAAGCAATTCTAATATAATAATGAAAGTATTGAAATGTAATGAAGAAAAGATAGAGTTAGAAAGATCAAACCACAACACGCGAGTTTATAGTGGTTCGGCTACAAGGACACCTTCCTTGCCCTACTCCACTCCTCGAGTACCACACTCGAGAGTTTTCTTCACTATGTCAACAAACTCCTTATGGTGGAGAAACCTTACACACCTTGGCTTACACGAGTTAACGACACTAAGCTAAATGTCGAGTTCTAATTGTAGCTAGAACTAATCTCACGACTTCTTCAAGGCTTCACACCTTCTTCACAACTTCACAACTTCTTCAAGGCTTCACACCTTCACAACTTCACACCTTCTTCTATGCACAACTAATTCACAACTACTAAACTACTTTACAACACACCTAGTTTCTACAATCAACAAATTTACACAACACTTTTACAAATATCTAACACAACTATAATATGAAACTAACTATTCACAACACTACTACAATTAGATGGATGTAGAGAAGTGTTCTTCTTCTTGCACTTGAATGGATGAAGCTTTGGATCACTTGGAAACAAAGACTTATGAATTATATGATCAAAGGATTTTAGATCTAGAAATGGAGGTTGGATCAGAAAGTTTATAGTGCAAAAAGGTGAGGAAAATGTGTGAAATGATCCAATATTTATAGGGCCAGATTTTACTGTTCGAGAGCGTGCTGGTCCCCTTAATTAGAGGCCGGTCCCCTTAATAATTAAGGGGGCCGCCTAGTAAAATTAAGGGGGCTGCCCTTCTAAACGTTGGAAAAGTTTTTCTGGATAATATTTGCCCTTTTTGGTTGGAAATTTGAAATCATATCTTTGTGGTTTAATATAGCATTACCAAAAATGATTTACAAATATATATAAAATGTTTATATCATTTTATAAGATGTTATGTCTTAAGACAAAATTTCCTTTGATCATGTAATGCATAAGATGCTTAGTTTATGCATACCTCAAGTGATATTAGATGTAGAAGTAAATATTTGTTACCAAATACTTGTTTACTTCTTAATCTTGACTTAATTTGATTTAAGTTTTGTGATTATCAAAACATAGGTTTATTGAGAGATATTTATAACCTTTTTAAGCATTATTTATATCAACATTATCTATCACTAATCCAAATTTTTTACACATATCAGTATTCCAAATATATTCATACTCTCCATGCTGTTTGCATCCAATTTGATTACTGGCCCAATTAGCATAATTTATAGCCCACTTAACAAAAGAGAAAAAAAAAAAAAAATGGAAATATTGAAAAAGTGATTGATAACCTTACGAAAGACAAAATTTTGATCCAGTCACTTTACCACCAGGTTATAGCATTACCGAGGTTAGTACGATGCCGACCTTTGCTTCAGGCGTAAAACCATTTGTTATTTACATATCTCGTTGTAGAAGATACAACAGCAAAATTTTCTTATGCAGCCAATAATATAATCAACTTTCCAGGGTTATACTCCTAGATATTATATGGTTAATTATAATTAGAATAACTTCAAAATACAATACTATGGCTTGTCAAATTTCACCGCTTACATCTCTGTTAAAAAAGTTGCGACATCTACATCCATCCCGTTAATAAATGTTAAACAATATATATCCCTAAGGACGAACGATGAAATTTTTTTCCCGTAATCTGCTAACGTGGGTCTAACAAGGGGTTGTTTCCGTCTTTTAAAATGTACCAATCATGTATTTTGCAGTTTTCTAGTATTATTACAATTTATTTTTATTGTTGTTGCTGCTGCTGCTATTCATTTTTGTGGGATTTATCACTAAGTTTCTTTGTTAGTGTGTTTATGTCTATTAGTCGATGAATTGAGCGGGATAAAGATGATTTTAATAAAAAGAGGTTTGTGTGCATGTTTTTTATTTTAATAAAGTGAAAAAAGAGGCTTTGAGTTGAAAAAGATGAAAAGTATGTTTTAATAATAATAATAATAATAATAATAATAATAAGTTATACATTGGCTCGTTTGGGTTTTGGCTTGGCTTTTTTCATGCATGAACGCAGCTTGTTCATTATGCGTTTGTAGTGTTTTCTGGTTGTGGTTCTTCACTTTTGTAGTTCGTTAGGCATCTTGTGGTATTGTTGGAATAGCAGGTGCGATTAAGGCTGTAAACGAATTTAACGTTCAGTGAACATTTCAAGTTAACCGACTTAACATGTTTATTGGCCGAGTCAAGTTTGGGTCGGGAGTGGGTTAAATGGGATATCTTCAGATCCAGCTTATTAAGCACGAGTAACTTGACGGGTTTATCAAAACCGAACTGAACTGAAAAGCCGAGTTGAACCGGTCTGACCGAGACTGAACCGACCTTACTCAGTTCGGTTTTCGGTTTTATTAGGTTTCGGTTTGGCTATGTTCGATTCGGTTTGGGCCAAAACCGTGAAAAACACACCTAAACCATCTAAACTAAACCGAACAGTTCGGTTTGGCTCGGTTCACTTTGGTTCAATGCTCGGTTTTTATGTTTTCCTCAAAATCAGTTTTCGATTATGTTCGCTTTTGAACTCATGCTCAGCCATTAAGTGATTCACCGAGAATACAACCCGTTAACCTATTTCTGACCCAAACACAACGTGGTTAAATAAATGGGTAAAGTGGTCAGCCTAGACATGCACCGTCCAACCTACTTCTGAACCAAACACGTGTTTAAATAGATGGCTTATGTGGCTCATGCAAAACATATTCAAAAAGTTTCATGTCTGAAAAATCTTGTTACTTCTAATAGAAATATCTTGTATCATAATCACTGAATTAAAATTTCTAAACAGTAGCAAAATCGGTAGGAGAAACCGAAGCAGAGGCAGAAATGAACAAAGAAACAAAAGACGTTGATATGATTTCATCACAAAAAGGCACAAATGTGGGAGACGCAGTAGCAATAGATGTAGATTCAACTAAAACCAAAACAGAAGTTGAAGATCCCAATAACAAAGCTGCAGGCAAAGACAAGACCGAAACCAAGAAGAATTTGCGAGAAGCAACTATGAAGGGGGATTGGACGGGAGCAGAATCCATACTAAAAGAGGATAAGGATCTAGTGAGAGAAGCAATCAGCAGTGATGGTAGCACAATACTTCACATAGCCGTCGGAATAGGTAATAAAGATTTCGTGAAGAATTTATTTTCATATATAACTAAGGAAGATGTAGTTGCAAAGAGAAAGGATGGAAGCACAGCCCTTCACATTGCGGCTATTGTTGGGAACAAAGATGCAGCGGAGCTGTTGTTTAAAAAAAACAAAGCATGCCTGCGAATTAAAGACGGAAACCGCGAAGAACCATTGCAAAAAGCTTACAAAAATATGCATCTTGATACTATTGGATATTTGTTAAAGGTCATCGAAGATGATCGTAAAAGCGAAGACTCTGATCACCCTCACCCTGGAGATGAAATGGGGGTCGACCTTCTTGTTAATGCTATTTCTGCAAAACAATACAGTAAGTAGCCGATAACATAAATATATGATAGAGATATATATTGTTTTTGGTACTTGCACTTAATAGCTTATGCTTGCAGATTTGGCATCAGACTTAATCCAGAAATTTCCAAAATTTGCTTCGAAAAATGACCATGTACTAATGGCAATAGCTAAAACCTTTCCGAGTGGGGACTATGGGGAAACAAGTCGGCCTCTATGTAAGTTACTTCTTGTTTTATCCTTTTTTATTTATTATTATTATTATTATTATTATTATTATTATTTTCCATTTCTGTTGTAAGGGTGATCGTGTGTGTATTCTATATTGTAGCTTGGAAGGATCTTTGGGAATGGATATGCAATATAGTTGACGCAACGAGTCTTGTGGCTTTGAGGACTCTTCTAAAGGAAGTATGGAACAGGCCGCCAACATTGACAAGTGTTTCTAATGTGACGCTTATAGGTAAACACGAGTATACGCCCCAAGAATTAGTTTTAAATTTTAACACTTAGTCGTATAATGTTGTTGTTTTTTTTTTTTTTTTTTTTTTTTTTTTTTTTTTTTGGGAACAGCAGTCGTATAATGTGTTCTGATAAACTTTTTTTTGTCATTGTGCAGTTTTAGCCCCAGTTTTAGCCTTGCTTATTGATGTCTTTCTCTTTTTATACGGCCTTATAATATTGCCTAGTTTCGTGTTGTATTATCTCCTGTGGTGGATGAGCAGATTACTTGGTAAGCGCATATGATTCACTCACTTGCCCATTTTTGTTTATTATAATTTATTTTTAAATATGCTTAACATCAGTAAACCCACCCATTGTCATAAGTGTCGAAAAACCCATTAAAGAATGTTTTATGTCAAACAAGTCATTTAAGGATTTTATTTTATTTTTTGCTAAAGCTAGTGGGTTAGCATCTTAAATTACAGCATGCACATTTACTTGCTAGAAGTGACTATTATCAAAAAAAAAAAAAAAAAAAAAAAAAAAAAAAAAAAAAAAAAAAAAAAGTAACAGACTTGTCACCGTAATTTATTAATTATTTTAAATAATTGTTTAACAAAAACGTAAATTTGTTAGTTATTATTCCCTTAACATTGTTTAACCACATGACTAAAATGCTAAACTATAGATGACCGTTTAATATTAACCTTTAACTATGTTTGGTCTTTGTCAAATAGATTGAGATCCTTTAAAATTCAATTTGAACATGATAAGTCATAACCACTTAAGGGTAGCCTAGTGGCACAAAAGCTTGTGACTATCACTAAAAAATGTGTGAGGTCTCAAGTTCGTAGTTGGCTAAAAGGTCAGAAATCATGGTTACCGAAAAAAATGATGATTCATGTTAGTTTCATTTTTTAGCGAGAATTTGAATTAAAGTAAAACGAAAGTGACTCATTAGAGGGCTCACATTTTTTCTCTTTCTCACAAAAACATTAACATGACCTAATATTTTCAAATTGAACTTTAAAGTTTCAATCCATTAGGATTGAGATCATCTAAAGTTCAATTGAAACATAATAATTCATGATTGAGCAAATTTTCTTTAACATTTTCTAGTGAATAAATTGCATGGCTTGGACTGCAAAATATCCCGCTATGCTACTTATCTTTTTCTATTGTTTAAACATGTAAATAGTGTGTAAATTGTTAAGTTTTGAAGATAATCAGTAGATCTCAAGTTCTCACTCTTCTTAATCTTGCACTCTAAATGTGGTTTTTTTATAAAACTCCAAGACTTTTCTACGCCAACGACATTTTATAATTTAACTCTTCTACACGAGACATGGAGCTTTTATATAATTTATTATAGGATTTTTTATTTTATTATTATTATTTTTTTTTAATTTAGCACCATAGATTACTGGTATGTAAAGTAGGTCATATATTTAAGCATATATATGAATGCTAATCATTTTACTTTTGTTTTATGTTGCAGTTGAGCCCATCCCGCATATTCAGAAGAAAAAGGAAGAGATGGATGAAGCAGAACATGTTCTAAGATTGGTATGTAATGAAATAGACAATCAAAAGCTCGAGTTCACGGGCACTCATCATCCATATTATAGCCGTCCAATTCTCGAGGCTGCATGTCAAAATGCACATACAGTTGTTGATGAGATTCTATGTAGATTACCTGAAGTAATTTTATCGACAGACAAAAGTGGGTATGACATTATTCAATTAGCAGTAATACACCGTTCGGAAAGAATCTACAACCTTATCTATGACATCGGGGAGCGTAAGAATCTTTATAGAACAATTGTTGATTCTTCTAAGAACAATATCTTGCACCTGGCCGGAAGGCTAGCGCCTTCAAGTAAACTCAATAAAAGAACAGGTGCAGCATTACAATTACAGCGAGAGCTTCAATGGCGTGAGGTACATAATATATACGTAGTAGCTTCTAATTATAAGCAATGTTGACGGATTTTATAGTAGCATACTTATGCAAGTCAGACTAATTCTACAGGAAGTGAAGAAAGTTGTGTTTCCTACATAAATTACTCAAGAGAACATATATAAGGAGACACCAGATATGGTTTTCACAAGACAACATGAGAAGTTGGTGATGGATGGAGAAAGCTGGATGAAAACCACAGCTGAATCATGCAGCATCACCGCCGCACTAATTAATCGTCTTTGCTGCAGCAATTACTGTACCTGGTGGGAGTAATCAAGAAACAGGCATTCCTGTGTTTACGAAAGACATTGCCTTCATAATCTTTGCTGTATCAAATGCGATCTCACTATTTGCATCTACTACGGCATTACTAGTATTCTTATCCATCCTGACTGCACGTTTCTCTGAAGAAGACTTCTTAGTAAGTTTGCCCAGAAGATTGCTTATTGGTATTTGTTCCTTGTTGCTCTCTGCAATATCCATGATGGTAGCCTTTAGCTCAACTTTGTTCCTGGTCTTTTGTCATCGAAAGCTATGGATGCTTGCTCCAATTTGTGGATTATCTCTTATCCCGATTTCATTTTTTGTTGTGCTACAACTCCCGCTTATAGTGGATCTTTTTGAGTCAACATACTTAGGCATATTTGGCCCAAGGAGGAGAGGTAAGCGTGCTAGATTCAATCCGGATAACATAAGGTTGTTTTTTGGTAGATGAATCGAGAACAGATCTTAAATGGTGTATCCATGAGAAGTATTATGGAAAGAACGATGTTGAATTAAATACTATGTTATTAAGAATCATGTTATGTACTTGAAGTGAGAAAATTTATCATTTACTTGGTTTCACCACCCTCTTGTGATTGAAAAACATGATTTATCCTGAAATATTTGATGTAGTGTACTTAAAATTTGGATATCTGGCATCTAAAACTTACTTGGACTAGGAAATAGTACGAACTTGGTCTCTAATCTCACGTGAACAAAGTAAAATTTGGTTCATGCTAGTTCTATTCATGATCTAGAAATGTATTCAATGCTGTATGCCGATAAAAATGGATCAATATAAAAAATGGCATCCAACAATTAAAGATGGCTATATGAGTTAGGTAACGGATCTGGGTCAAAACGGGTCAGATTAAATTTTTTGATTAATCCAATAAATTTTGGTTTACCGTTTTTTATAACATTTTGTTGGCACAATCGACTGGTAGGTTGGGCCACCATTGGCTTCTCTATGGATTCACCACCCCTGTGATGTCATATAAACATTGTCAACTTGGTTAAACAATTGATGTTTAGGCCTAAAGATGGAAATATGATTAAAACGAGAAAATATGTGACAAATTATTAGGGAAATAACTTTTTAGGTTTTATTATAGGTGACAAATTAGGATTTTTATGTAAAAAAATTCAATCTCCAATTTTAATCAAGGATGTTTAATTTCGAGTTAGAGCTCATGTGATTTGTTAACAAGAGTTCTCGATTTTGACAAAATGTTGTTAAATTGTCATGAAACCATGATTTTATTTGGCTATGTATGTGATGTTTTTATTCGTGTTTTTTGAAAGCTGTGTCTTTGATCAATAAAAAGGGTGGCAGTGGGGGCGGCATCACCCACCGGCAAGGTGATGCCGGCAGTGAACACCGCCGCCGCCCCACCGGCATCATCAACGGCAAGACTTGAACGGCAAATATTGCCTCGGAGGCATGGGCTTTCCAATGCAAAAAGTAACCGTTGACATTAAAGTTTTTGGACATTGGAGGAGCGTGTCTCGGGCAAAAAAAAAAAAAAAAAAAAAAAAAAAAAAAAAAAAAATTCCCCTATATATATTCAACCTAAACACATACATTTTTAACACAAACAATACAATTCACATATATAAAATTCACATATTTTTACAATGGTTTTATCTTCTTCTTCGTCCGAATCGTTAGTGAGTCCCCCCGACGAATTGTCCGAACTAGTGCCATCCGGTAGCACCCTAGAAACCTTATTAGCCGTGTACGATGCAATTGACGACACGGCAAGCTCTACCGAAAGTCGGGAGTATGTAACTCGTTTTCGTGAAGAAGCTTTACGAACCCTTATGAATGATTATTTCGTTGAACGTCTAAAGTTTAACGACGAACGTTTTCGTGAACGGTTTCGTATGAATAAAAGCTTGTTTTTAAGAGTTGTTGCTGATGTTGAAGCGAATTTCGAATGGTTTCAAGAGGGCTTAGATGCGAGGGGAAAAAAAGTTTCACGACATTGAATGAAAAGAGATTCAAGAAGCTACAAGAGTCTGCAAGAAAAGATATCGAGCGAGCTTTTGGTCGTCTTAAAAATAAATGGATGATTCTCGCTCGTCCTCTTCGGGCAATGTCGGTTGAGAAGATTCGACAAATCGTTTATACGTGTATCATATTTCACAATATGATTTTAAAAGACGATGGAATGGCAATATCACCTGTTCATATAATGGATCCGCCAGTCGCGCCAGTTTATGACGATAGTGTATTACCGGAGTTAATCGACGAACAAATGTATTACCGACTCCTATATGATCTTACGGACCACGTAGATGCTCAAAACTTAACATATCTCGATGATTAGTTATTTCATTTTTTTTAAATAATGTAATTTTCTTTTTTTCTTTTTTTTTTGTTTTTTTAAGTATTATGTAATTTTCTTTTAGTTATTAATGAAATATTTATGTTTTAATTAAATTGTTTAATTTAATTAATAAAAAAAAGTTGGGAGGTATGAAAAAGGCATGGTTGTCACTAAAATGGGGTTGGGAGGTATAGAAAAAGTATGAATGAGGTGGAATTATATTATTGGTGGATTTCGGAGGTATGGACGATTTCAGAATCATGACTGCCAGTGTCCTAAGGGTTCGCTTGGTTCAAAGTGGGGAAAGGGAAAGAGTAAAGAAAAGGGAATACAAAGGAATGAGTGAGGTAGGTAATCAACCCCTTACCCCCCCAATTTATTATATAATGGTTGATTACCCATTACGGGGTAATCAATCCCTTTGCACTTCCATACCAAGCACAAACAAATGAGTAAAATGAGCCCTTTTGAATACCTTACCCATTCCCCACCCCCTTAACCCCCAACCAAGCACCCCTAACGCTCTGTTCTCAAGTCAATTTTTAAAGAATTGGAAGGGGATGGTATGGGAAGGGGAAAGTAGGGAATGACATTGTGAAAAAAAACGGTTATTTTTATTTGTGTTCTTGAGTTTTTATTTTAAGTTGCAAGGAAAGGAAAGGAAGATACCCAAATTACAAATATACCCTCAAAACATAATTTACTCTTCACATGAAATTTACCCTCTACTTACATTTATTGAGCTTTTGTTTTATATGAATATCTTCCACTTTTGAAGCAACTTTCTGAGTAGAGGGACATTAGGCCCGTCCTATACGAAAGATTCCACATGCCCAAAGCTTGAAACATATCAAATACGTTTAATGTTTAAATTGAATGCAGAAACTTTATTATTTTGGTATTAGTTAATGTAGTTTAGTTGAACAAAATGTTTTGGGAGTTCACATGTCCTTTAAAATTACATTACAGACAAACTTCTACCTATTTAACCTGTTTGCTTATTAGCATTTGATATTTGTTTTTATGATGTTATCTAGCTGAGCCGTTAGAGATAAAACATAAATCACATCAAATTGTATTCCTGAATTGGTATGCTACCGAAAGTTGCTTGAATTCAGTTTCTGTGATCAGCATGCTTCACAAGAGTATGATTAAAGAAACAGCATGCTGGTTTGTTTCATCGTTGTGCAACTAAAGTACAGATACTATTTAACATCGATTCCTTCTCTTCATTATTACAGGTCGGATAAGATTGAAAAATGTTTCTCAAGGTACAGCTAAACTGGAATGTACTGGGTCAGTATCGATCTTAACCTCTCGGTTCAAACTTCAAATCTGTTGTTTCATTATGTGAAATGTAATGGGTCAGGAAAGTGAGGTAACGGGTCAGAATGGTTTTTGGCCAATATGGTTTACTACTCAAACAGGACAAGCTCGTAATGACATATTTAGCTGCAAATTCTCGCAAGACCTTTGCCAAAATGTTTTACTACTCAAACAGAACAAGCTCATATATGACACCATGGAGGAGTAAAACACTGAAACATATGTTATTCCTAATTTAAACATCATAGCCAATAAATTATCCAACTAGATACTAGATACTTGGTGCCTATATACACAATCTCTCGATACTTGGTGCCTCTACTGCTACCTAAACATACTAGATACTTGGTGCCTATATACACAATCTCTCGAATCAAACCCGAAATACAAAGTAACAAAGATCTGCCATTAAAGATTAATCACAAGCTACTAGCACTCAATACGGCCAAGAACCAGGACAATAAACAAACTCATTATCGGCTAAACATCATAAAAACACCTCGACACGATACCCTTTTACAGATAAGAACCATTATTGGCTAAACATCATAAGAACCAGGTCAACAAACAAACTCATTACTAGCAAATTATAATCAATAAAAATAGCTTAATCTGGGTTGCAGATATGTATCCTAGGCTGAAAGTTGAGATAGTAGTATAAGTTTTTATGATTGACAGAATTGACTTTCACCAAATTAAATTTGCTCCTAATTAATAATAAAACAAGTATAAATTGACATGTGTTAATTAAATAATCCTATGTGTATGTAGTTTTCTTGGATGAGTATTGGTAACGCAAAGAATAAAGTTGTTCTTCACAACCACTTTGCATACAATATGCAGATAAACGCATAGTAACTACCTACACCATAACAAAAAATTATAAGCATAGGGTAGACACAGTTGATACCTTGTGATTTTTCTATGAGAATAATGTGTGAAAACTTCTTGTGTTTGTGGTTGTTTGTTATACGCAGCTGCTGTAACTAGGTCAAAGTTATTGATCGTGCATGAGATAATGAGGGTATAATAGGCATTTAAAAAAAACCCATGTTCTCAGAAAACCCGTTCCCTCCTGATCATCCCAAATATGAGCGGATTACAAATACACACAAAAGCCCATCCCTTCCCTCCTTCCCACCTTCCCGTCCCCTACCTTTCCTTCTAAAAAAAACTCAAGAACGCCCCTTTTTTTGATTTTCCTTCCCATCCCCTTCCATTACTTAAAAAAAAAACTCGAGAACAGAGCGTAAGTGTTCTATGAAATGCCTAAAAGAACTGTAATTATCCGATATATCTAAAACCCAGGATTGTGTGGTGCACCAACATGTGGCCACGAATGGGTGTGTTACTGTTATTTCAACTGTTGATGACTTCCCCTCCACATATTTCCTCCACACATCTTCTTTACATTTTTTCACTAGAAGCTTCATTACCGATCCTCCCTCCTAAATCTAACCATTCCCTCCTTTTTTTCCTCCCTTCCCGAATTTTCTTCGCACCAAACTAAACAACACATATTAGTTTCTTTCCTCTACATCTCTCACGCCGCCATATCCCATCATATATCGGTAGTTATCTTTTTTTTTTTTGAATTGTGGTAACTTTGTGTTTGGTTTAAGTGGGTACTCATGGGGGATGAAGGTAAAATTAGGGTTACGTTTTAATTTAGGTTCTTTGTTAATTTTGTGTTTATTTATTTATTTTTGTTTTAGGGGTTTATAGGATTGTCTGATTAACTTTGTTGTTTTGTTATGGGGTGTTTGGATGGCCTTAATCTTGGCTTACGGGGTTTTTAATTTGGCAACTACTCCATTTAATTATATTAGTTTTGAAGACCGTATATAATTCATGTTATTTTTGTAACAAGCTATTTTAACTATAGCCTTATGAATGAGCCAATTTGCCAATATTCTATTTGTTAATGGATCAATTGTTTAGTAGAATGAAAGCAGATAAAAAGGAGACCGGTCGAAAGTCGTCAAAAGTGTTATTTACTAATTTTATTGCATAAAAAAAATGAGATAATCCGTGATGTAATGTAACCTTTGTAGTTATTGGTTACCTATACTGGATTAAAATTTTAAGGAATGTTTTCGGAGAGCCTGACCTAAGCCGTACCAAAAATTACATGTTTTGAACCGAACCCATTTTGACTACTGTTGTTAAAATATCGGTAGTTATCACCGGTTATTATTTTCGTTAATCAAATACTTTTGCGACTTTATATTTGTCTGATGCTATCGTGCTGGTAATATTATAAGCAAAAGATTACCCACAATAAAGTTAATAATTTTGCCCTTTGAGACGTATAACCTTGGCTAATTTTGTTTATTTTTCACATCCATATCAGCATTGTTGGTGAGTTGATTGCAGCATGACCGCAATTTAAACAATCAAATTGGGAACGTTGGACCAACGCATTGTCGTTGGAGGTCCACTAAAGGATGCGACGCTTCTGTTTTTTGAAGCAACCGGGTGTGGATCAGGAATGCGGTTGGTTCGTGGTTTGGAAGACACGGGCGTGCGCCGCAAGGAACTCTTGGAACATCACATGGTAATCTGTAGCCTTTTATGCTAACAGTATGAGGTATTGATATGACCTTTACATAAGAATTAACCTCAGTTTGTGTTTGTTGCAATGACAGCTCAAGGAGGTTCGAAAAATCCTAGAGGCGATCAGAAGAATTGAAGTCATTAAGAAGATGCCGGACCGGTAGGAAAATAATTTGATCTACCATGTCTCTGCATTTTTATAGTCTTTCTGTATTTCACATAATGTATTTTTTATATATAACATTCTGATCTATGTGTTTAGGTGTCGTATATGGTTTTATTTATCCCCAATTTAATCCTCGGTGCTTGCTATTGCAATGATGTTCTCTGCGAAAAGTCCACATCGGCATTTCAAGGTTTGCTACTTTTTACCAAATTTCAACATACAAAAAATCCAGTTGTCGGTTTTTAAGGAACTGCATATTCTCAACATAAACTGAATGAGTGGAATTGAAGCAGCTGTACTGACGACCCTTTTTCACCAATTAAATGAGAAGGCTTTTCATGAAACCCTCTTATGTAATTTAATGCTAAAATAAGGAATGTTTAGATCATGTTGCTGGAAAATACGAGTAACCTGTAAGTATGTCATTCGCTTGGGCATTTTATTTTATGTTTAAAGAAGGTTATTTAAATGTGGTTCTTATAAGTATATTGTTATTCATTCTTATACTGGATGATTGGCAGGATGAAGTTGTTGAAAAAGTTCTGTAGTTTATGGCTTCATACTCCATTATCCAAGCAAACTTGGATTCAATGATGGTGATGTCTAAATTTCAGGTATCAGTTTGTCTTATGATGTTATCATATTCTCTATTTGAACCCACTTTAACTATGTAAATATGTGTTGTTTAGGGGCAAGCATATCCTACAATGAAGGTAGAAAGTCGCATGTACTTTGTTAAGCAGACATGATCGCACTTCCAGTAGTTCAAAATGTTCCAAACAAATAGATTGCAGCTATGTTGGAATGTAAATGGTGGTGCAATGGAGGATGATGATGCTGTCACACATAATAAAGAAAACAAGTCGGAGTATCCTAGCGTAATTGGTGAGAAAACTTTATGGGCATTTACTTATTAGATATCTTAAGCAGGAAACAAGTAACTTTACGCACATTCATAAGTGATATATCGCCATATTTTTATAAATTATGTCTTCTTTGCCTACATGGGTGAACATTTTTGATATCCAAATTTGCCTTTATGTAGAAACTAAGCAGGTGTTTGGTTTAACTTATTTACTTAGGTTATTACCCTCTTTAGAAAAACCAACTCCATAATCTTGATTAACAAGTTTTCGTCTAATCATTTTTTTGTGCAAAATTCTATGTCATGGAAAAAATTGTTGCGGTACCAACATAGTGCATCATTAAAAATCAGGGTGAAAGGGTTGTGCCACTCATCCGAGAAAAGGTTGCTTGCCAAATATTTTAAAACAATCGACATTCTGTTAAGATGTAAAAATAACCTGCAACAAATGTATTATTAACCACAAACTGTTAGTTTTTATTATTCTACATATGTACCGCTCATTTGGAACTTCTACCTTTTGACAAAGACGATTAAAATGTTATCATTTTTACGTGTAGGTAATGCGAATACAATTAAGCGAGTCTGAGGAAGCTACAACATTTTGTCCCAAACATGGATAAGGTAATATTAGTGCTCTTCCAACATCTTTCATTCAAAAATAGAAGAACGTTGGAAGATTATAAGATCTTTGTGCATGATGGGGAGTTGATAGGAATATAGATGCACAAACGTCGTTTTGATTGCATCTGATCAGGTTATTGTTTTTACAAATTTTGAATGGTATTCAAGTCAGTTATGATTGCTTACGATATCTCTATTGAAGTGTTTGATTGGATGACTAAAACATAATCTGTCTCGAACACACGGCTGACATCGTAACACTCATTATAGCACACACTGTCTGCTGTCAAATTGCATGTGCAGACCGAATTTTAAAATATGATACTTGCACCGTTTCTAAAAAAGTATGATACTTGCAGTGTTTATAACAAAAAAAAAATACGATACTTGCAGCGCATACCCTTTATTTAACTAAGGGTATGTTAATTTATATTTACGTCGGAGTGGCACAATGGGTAGGTTGTGCAGGTTGGGTAACGAGTGGTAAACCATACGATGCGAGACTTGAGCCTAATGCTTAAATTAATTGATCTGTTTATCTGTTAGTAACGTTTATTCTTTAATAAATTGAGCAAACTTGCCATTGAACAGATTGTTATTGTATCCCGCGAATCTGAACCTCATTAACAATAGATGTTTAAAACGACGCCATTCTGAAATGGGCCACAAATTCCGAATCATTTGGTGTTCTATTTAATATTCAGGTGGCTACGTGGCACGCCTTCTGATTGTTGTGTTATCATTAGGATTGTTCAAGTTTGTTACAAATAGATGAAAACAAGACCAGGAAGATCGGTGCAAGCTCAGCTTCCAAGTGATGCAGGCAACCAATGTACAGGTCAACATTTAGTTTTAATTCAATATTCAAAAAACATTTATTTTACCCCCACTTTAGCATCTCTGATTATGAAACATCCACATACAGGTGGTCACCATGCATTCAATATACATGCACAACAGAAAAAGATCCAACAAGGTAAAAAAATAAAATGCTTTATCCCTTACTAAATGAATAAAATAGTCCTAGCATACCCACAGACTTCTCACAAATTTATCCTCATACAGGAACAAAGACACAAGCATCGCCATAAACCGCAAAACCCATGAAAACTGTAAAATCAGCCTCGGAAGCAGTGACATCACCGAATCAGCAAAAAGGCCACTATTCCTAGCAAAAGGATCAAAAACCAAGAAGAAAAAACCGAATAATCACAAACTAACTGATGCATTCCATTTGTGTAAAAAAATAAAAATAATGATCATCCTTTTGGTTAGTGTCCCCCAAATGGATAACGCACATATCCGTTTGGTCAACACTAATGCAATATCAGTATTGTATGTATCCTCTTATGTAAAACTCTATGCAATACTGTATTGCAACTGTCTTCTAATGCAATATTAATAATGCATACATCCTTATATGTATAACTTTTCCACTATGCACTCAATATATACTTGCAGGCACAATGGTAAAGTGTTGATTGTTCTTATCCTATGAACTGTATTAAAAAGTTAAAGACACAACATCTGTTACTTGTCGTTCTTTGAACTATATTCAAAAGTTTAACACACAACATAACAAATGCTAATTCGGCAAAATAACCCCATTACCCATTCGTATACATCAAAGCATCACCCACATTTACACAAAGATTTTCGCACACTTTAGGCACCAACTATACTTATAAGAATAGAATTTACAATTTTTACAATTTTAGGCATCAACTAGAATAAAAAAAAAAAAAATGCGCTTTATACAAATAGAATCTACAATTTTTTTTACACTATACTTAAAAAAATAAACACATATCATAAAATAAAAATATCCTAAAACTATTACTAAACAAATTGAACTATCGTCACAAGGCCTTTCTTAATGGAATATGACCCACCACAAAACGCAGCTATTACTAAACAAATTGAATATTTCTTAATAGAAAATCGAAATAACTAGAACCAAATGCAACGTTTATACAATGGACATTATAAACCAACAAACACAAAACGTCTACATAAACTCACCCGCCGCAACGCGCGGGCTACCCCGCTCGTTATATTATAACCTTTGGGAGAATGCTAAACTTACTGGGACTCAAGACCACGAATATTTGATGTCATTGGGAGAAAATGCTCTCAATGTAATAATCTGTGATTTAAGTTATAAAGTAACTTAATACTGAGAAATAATGATTAAATTTAGTATGCAATTTCTTTATGATGTTGGCCATAAAGTTTAGTATGAAAAAAATTGCAGTTAGTTTTGAAATTTAATAGCTTTGTGATATTAAAATTACACTTCGCTCAGCTCCATATGGCCATAAAGTTTAGTTGCAAAACCATCATCAAGTTTGAAAGAAATGGCTGAAGCCATGGTTGAAGTCATGCCTTAAACCTTTTTTTCCAGAAATTAGCGAATGAAGCGTTTAAGCAGTTGCTACTCCGAGGGAATTCACCCAGAGTTGAAGCAACTGGGAAGGATGTTTCCAAGGTACAAAATCTGCTTAATGATGCTCAACAGTGGCTCAATGATCTCCAACAGTTGTTACGAAATTCTCAACGACTTGGCAACTGATGCTATGCATCGTGAGTTCACTGAGCAATCCCAAACTAGCACCAGCAACGTAAGAAACTCATCCCAACTTGCTGTACAAATTTCTCACTAAGTACCATGATGCATTCATAAGTTAGATACTATTAATATTCAAGGTTAGAAAAGGAAAAGAAAAATACTTGGTTTGACTGTCAAGGATCAAAAGTAAAAAGTTATAAATAGAAAAGTTTAGACCTCTTTGATAGATGCATATCTAGGATTGTTAGATGAGAATCTGATAAGGATGCATTAATTGGTTTACAAGCTATATATTGGCGGATGAACCATGAAATGCAAATTTAAGCATCGTGGCATAGTTGGTATGGGTGGCTTAGGTTAGACAATGTTAGCTAGACTTTTGTATCCGCAAAAAGCAAGTGAAGGATCACTGCAAACTCAAGGTATGGGTTTGTTTCTGATAAGTGGTGCTTTTATTTCAATCCATGAGTGGCGAAAAAAAGAATTTGAAGGCAAAAATCTGCTACATGTAGTTCTTAGGGATCCAATTAGTGAGAAACGATTTCTATTAGTTGTTGAAGATGTTCTGGACTGAAAGTGTCAAACAATAATAAAGTATTACTCAAGCTCAATAACCACAGTGTTTAGATGAAACATTAATTGAGTGTGTTTACTAGCATACGGGCTATTGACTTGTCTTATAACCAATAGGTCCCTGGTTCGAATCCTTGAGTGATTCTTTGCTTCTTTTTTTCTTTATCTCTCAAGCAAACACACTTGTAATAGATATTTCTAATATGTTAGTGATATGTAAAATCAGATTTTCATTCTATGGTATGCCAATGATAATGAAGTTAGTTCCTTAAGACATAGTCTTAATGTTAAAAAGGAAACTGATTCTCATAAAAGCTTCTTGTTCATGTGGGAAGGAAGTGGTGACTGAGGTTAAAGAAAATGGTTTTATAGCTAGTTTAATTAACTGCGCAGCCGAGTTTGAGAGATATAAGACAATTGATGTCCATGAGGTCAGTAATTAGCAGTTTCATATTCTAAGAGGCATTGGAACTGAACACATGCTATCGCATTAATGCCCGCATTTTACACATTTTAATGTTTAAGTGTAGATTTGTTCTGCATTAACATCTTAAGATTTAATTTGTGGTATGGAGCATGTTTAGCATAAATGTCTAAAGTTATTCTATAGCACCCATGTATTCAATGTCAATCGTTAGTTATAAAGCTTCTAAGTATGCTTATTATAACGGAAAATTATAGATATGTTGGAAATAAACAATGATGCTGGATTATTAAAGCTTGCTCTCAAACGACCTACCATTGGAGTTGTGGCTATTATAGCAAGGGTGTCTTTGAATCAGACACGAAGGAGTTTATCTGCTTGGCAATGTCAATTAACAAAGTATGGGATGGGTCAGGTCCATAGTCACATAAAACGCGGTACGCTTCGGTACGCGTACGCGGTTCTGGTACGCAATTCGCTCTTGATGACGAATTCGGTACGTGGGGGGTATACTCATTTCGGTACGCATGGGTACGGTGTACCATGTATTTGGTACGTCGTAACAAAAACATTAGTTAACAAAATTTATAAATTTCATAACATAAAGATAAACTTAAACATAACATGATAAAATTCAATAGAAAAACAAAACAACCAAAGCATTTCTAGTCTACTCGTTTCCTTTTTCCTTTGTCATTGTGAACGCTTCCATCATCAAGGTCTTCCCAAACCATTTCTTCAAGACGAGCACTAGAACCATTGCTTTTTAGACCGTTGAACCATTGCTTTTTGGTACCAAGATACAAAGTTTAAAAGTACGGAAACGAGTTTCGAGGCGTTTTCCCTCCGCTTCAAGAGGCGTAAGCCTCGAGGCGGACCGAGGCGTAAGGTCGAGGCAAATTAAAAAAAATATAGAAATTATATATATATATATATATATATATATATATATATATATAAGTTTTAATAAGTATTTATATATTTTATATACATACTTTATAAACTTTTATATATAAGTTTAAGACTTAAATGTAAACTATTAAAGATAGAGGGGGTCAAATGTTTAAATACACAAACTTATTTTAAACTTTTTGAGACTAAATGTAAAATAGTGAAAGATAGAGGGGTTAAATATTAAAACCCTAAAAGAGTAAAACAAAGTTCCAGCTGTTATATCTTTCTTCCCTCTTTCCTCTCTTCCTCCTTGGGTTTCTGGCAGATGTTGCACCGCCGCCGCCGGAATTCGTCGCCGGAAATCACGAATCCGGCTCTATATGGGGTTAAAAACCCTAAAAGTAAATCGATTCAAGGTACAAAATCAATACTATTGACTGATTTGGCTCAAAAAAAAAAGAAAATCCGCCTCGGCCCTGATTTGGTAAGCTGAACCATTGCTTTTGGACCGCTGAACCATTGCTTTTTGGTACGCTGAACCAACAGCGTATGGAACGCTGGTGTACCGCGTTTCGGTACACCCCGTACCAATTCGTGGTACTCTCCCTCTTGAGCGAATTATGTGACTATGGTCAGGTCAAAACAATCATTGACTTGTCGGTATGGGAGAATGGATCAATCGTTATTATGTTATTCATGAAACGTTTGGTATATAAATACCAATACACGACTATTCTAGACTCGGGCCTTAGCCCATATGAATAATACATGGACTCAAATACTAACTATAATACATACGACTAACACTCCCCCGCAGTCAGGGGCGCAACTTATAAGGGGGGGGGGGGGGGGGGGAAGGGGGGGGGGGGCGCCCGACCCCCCGAAATTTTTTTTGCGATGTAGAGGTATATAGTTTTAGTGTAGAAAAATTTCGGTATTTTCGGTTTCGCCCCCCCAATTTAATTCGGTTTTGACCCCCCATAGTGTTAGGAAAAAAAAAATTAGATCCCGACCCCCCACTCGAAATTTCCAAGCTTCACCCCTGCCCGCAGTTGGAGCGGGAGGACACCGGACACTCAAATTGGTTCTAAATTCCTGAAACAAAGCATATGGTAAACCTTTAGTAAAAATATCTGCATACTGATAACATGACGGTACATGAAGCGCTCTAACTTCACCAGTAGTAACCAAATCCCGTACAAAATGAATATCAATCTCTATATGCTTCGTACGTTGATGTTGAACCGGATTAGAAGATAAATAAACTGCACTAACATTATCAGAGTATACCAGCGTAGCAGAAGATAAAAGTGTGTGTAACTCACGTAAAAGATTCCGCAACCAACAAGCTTCAGCAAAATCATTGCACGATACTCTGCCTTAGCACTGGAACGAGACAGCGTCGGTTGACGCTTAGAGGACCAGGAGAGAAGATTGTTGCCCAAAAAAACACAATAGCCAGAAGTCGATCTCCGAGTACTCTATGTGGATGATATTGTGCTCACTGCATCATTGCTTCTTTACATAAGGAGTTTGCTATGCCAAATTTGGGTGCTCTTAATTATTTCTTGGGTGTTTTAGTTACGCGTGACTTTTCTGGTATGTTTTTGTCACAACGCAAGTATGCTATGGAGATATTGGAGCGTGCACATATGGTTGGTTGTAACCCTTCTCGGACTCCTGTTGACACAGAGTCTAAATTGGATGATGATGGTGATCCGGTTTCTGATCCTAAGTTATATCGGAGCCTTTCTGGTTCTCTACAGTATCTTACCTTCACTAACAAAAATGCAGTATCATCACCCTATTTATAAATAAATAACGAGGAGTCACAACGGCTAGGAGAAAATCCAACAGTAGTGTTGTAATTTGCAAAGCGCTAAAACCATGCCCGAGGAGCCTGCTTATGACTATACAGTGAACGCTGCAATAAACATACATAATCAGGATGAACAGGATCACGAAATCCAGGTGGCTGATACATATAAACTATTTCTGCCAAATCCCCATGTAAAAAAGCATTCTTGACATCCAGCTGATGTACTGGCCAATGTCGAGAAATAGCTAAACTAAGAACCGTCCGAATAGTGCCGGGTTTAACAACCGGGCTAAAAGTCTCATCAACATCCACACCCTCTATCTGATTACTACCATTGGCCAAAGACGAGCCTTGTATCGACTAAGAGTGCCATCTGCTAAATACTTGTGACGAAACAACCACATACTACGGATAACATTTGCATTTGGGGGTTTTGGTACAAGAGTCCAAGTTTTGTTTTTAATAAGTGCATCATGCTCATCACACATATCATTTTGCCAATTAAAATCACGAAACGCATCACTAGGAGACCGAGGTAAAGGAGAAATCGTAGACACATGACAACATAACGAGGATTGGGACGAGTAATCCCAACAGGAGCACGTGTGACCATGGGGTGAATCGAACCGGTGGGCTGAGGAATTGGAGGATCAGGTGTTTGTGGCATTTTTGGTGTAGGTGAATGATTGGTCCTGAAAGGTCAACTAAATTGACAAGGTGAGTGGTCAACCGAGTCAAATGTCCAAGACCAAATCTCCAAGGAGTACAGTGTATTCCCGGGTCGTTATGTCCCAGCGAGGTGTGCAATTGTATTTGAAAACGTTTTAAGTGATCGGGTGATTTAACAGGAAGATCAGGATTTTGATTATTATAATATTGTGAATCAGAAACTTAAGGCAACAAATTATCAAACGTATAAGAAACTAAAAACAAGCAATTTAATTAGAAACCGTATAAGTGCGGGAAAGAAAAAGTGAATACCAAACAAGACTAGATCTATGGGCACAAAAATAATTTCCTACGTACTAAATGGCAAAAGAAGGTTTTTAAAAAAAATTAATTATAAGATTAAAATTTTAATTACTACTATTTAAAGACTTGTTTACGCTAATTCAATTTTTAATAAATACTATAACCACTTAAATAATTTTAAAATTTTTAGACAAAACCACAACTGAAATATTGATTGTTAAAATCAATAGGTTTAATGTTTACGCTATAGTGATATTAACGAAACTAGTAAATATCACAGTAACTTTAAGCTAACAAAACGAAAAACAAGCTTATAATACCTTTAAGCTCCAAACCTTAGGCTGCGAAAGATAAGAAAACAAAGATAAATAATTGCTTTGTTAGGTTTAGTATAATAATCATTACGCTAAAAATGACAATAAATAAACAATAATATATAAAGCTAAATTACTAGGACTAGTATTAAAACTAGAATAGATCGGACTAGCATTAACACTAGAATAGATCGGACTAGTGTTTAAACTAGAGTAGATCGGACTATGATTAAAACTAGAATGGATCAGACTAGGATTAAAACTAGAATAATTACTAAACAAAAGTAATGAAAAATAAAAAGACAAACTAATTGTAATATAATAAGTCTTAGTCACCAAACTTTCTCAAGGAGATATGTTTACAAAAAGTAAACTAATTCGGGTATTAAGGTCAAAGATTTAAAAATATAAAGATTTTAAAACAAGCAAAATGAGAATTTAATTAACTAAAACAACATATATATTTTTTTCCTACTAACAAAAATTAAAAAAAATCACAAAACTTTATAAGAAGAAAGAGGTGAATAAGAGTGTGTGTGAGCATATGTAAAACAATATTTTACAACTACACCATCATAAGAAACTCTTTATTTCACATTCCTTTTTATAAATATTTTGTAAACTTTGAAGATTAAATGAAGAAATAAAGAAGAATTAGATGAAAGAAAGATAGATTGCAAGTAAATAAAGTTAAACAAGACAATAATTTTATAAATCTTAAAACAATAATTCAAAGATTACAACTTAGAAAGCTTAAACATAAAGTAAATTAGAGAAAACTAAAAAAATGAAGAGAAAAAAAGGTGTAAATGAGGTGTGGGAGGTGGGTTTTTATAGACCCAAATATTACATGTTTAGTCCCTCCATAAACTACAAAAGAGCACTCCTAAATAATGTCACATCAACCAATAAGCCCAAACGTCTCGATCAAGATAACTAATTCCTAGCTGCTTCCATCTTCATTCTACATAGCATGTGCATGTGGGCCACAAGCAATCAAATCATTGTTTTATTTTTTTCTTCTTTGTCGATCAAATACAAAATGGAACAACTAGTTTGTCATTCTCAATTCACATCTCACATGGTGGTGGGACCCATGCTTCTAGAAACTTGATTTAATTAGAAGTTTGATGTGAATTGCCACTTGACACCCCTGACCTTCATTTATAATCCTTATCTTCTTTATATATATGAAAACACATTTGGTCCCTCATCGTTCTTCATATTTAATTCATTGATCCTTGAAATAAATAAGCTTTATATCGGCCTCGTGCTCCAAGTAAAATTATCATTGGTCTCGTAATTTTTTTGCTCTTTCCAATCTCGTGCTTGGTTATGTCATTTTTTCATTCTTTTTCCGAAAATCTATTCGGGGCTGGCCTTGACTCTATCTTTAATATCACAGTATGTACCGCTTGTTGCCGAGTCGCGCAAATCTGCATGTTGTCGCTCAAAATTGCATGTTTTTGCCCAGAATTCAATCCTTTGTACTTGAAACACATAAAAACGCAAACCAAGGATATTTGCAATAATATTTGGTATATTTGGGTGTTTTTGGTCATTTTTGTAAGATAAATGGGTATAAAATGATGAGTAAATCAATCCCTCACACTAAACTATTGCTAGTCCCTAACAATCTAGAATCCAAAAACAACCCATTTTTTAAAAATTTAATAGATTTGATGTCTCTTTACCAAAAGGCATTACTTCTGGAGTAGCCAAATGTTTTAGTTCAAGTAAGAACTATGGTACACTGATAACCATATGATTTTCAGCAAACCACCAGCTTTCAACGGTTTTGATTTGTCTTTACCAGAAGCCGTTTGCTTTAGGACTAGCCAACTCTTGATGGAATATAGTCAACATCTTGGTGAGTTGATTACCAATTATGGTTTTACACTGCCTTTACCGCAAGCCATAATCTTGTGGGCTAGCCAACTCTTTTACTTTTTAGGATATGGAGAGTTGAATACCATACAATTTTGGGCAAATTGCAAGCCATAAACGGATTTGAGATATCTTTACCAAGAGCCGTTTGCTCCTGGATTAGCCAATCCTTTTGTCGGTTAGACATGGCGGACTGATAACCACAAAAATTTTTGAGATAAAGTGATTTTTTTTTTTTTTTTTTTTTTTTTTTAATTTTTGGCCAAAAACGGGGGTACTAGACGGTATAATTTGATAAAATTCGCTAGAATTTTCCCCTCCCCCACACTTAGAATTGAATATTGTCCTCAATATTCAAAGTCCCGGCTATTATGCTGACTCTTTGAACGTAAAAAAGATAATATTATAATCTAACTGTGGGAACGTCATTTTTCATTTTTCACTTTATTTATATATACATACAAACACACACTTTTTTTTTTTGAATGAAGATATATACATTGCAAACAGCAGCAGGGGGTGGCCACTCCCCCACACTTGGGTGTTAGAAAGTAGAAAGAAGTCAGAGACATGGGTGAAAACCCATGTTTATGCTACTGTTTTTGTTTATCGAGTCGCTAGCTTGACTCGATCCCCGAATTCAATTGTCCTTGAGGAAAGTTTGGAGATCCGGAACAACCATGGATGGTATGTCCTCTCCAAAGTAATGCTTCAACCGATGCCCATTCACTTTGAAATTCGGACCGTCATTTTGAGATAATTCGACGGTGCCATAAGGATAAATTTTTGCGATAGTGAATGGACCAGTCCAACGGGTTTTGAGCTTTCCCGTGAAGATCTTGAGTCTAGAGTTGAAAAGAAGGACTCGATCACCAACCTTGAAAACGTGGTTCTTGATTTTGAGTCATGAATCTTCTTTGTCTTTTCTTTATAGATCAAAGAGTTCTCGTAAGCTTGATCACGAAGTTCATTTAATTCATTCAGTTGAACTTTACGGTGATCACCCGCAGTTTGAAGGTCAAAATTTGCATGCTTGAGAGCCCAATAGGCTTTATGCTTGATGTGTGCTTATTCACACATCCTTTTTAGGCCTTAAATCAGACCAACTACACAAAATACTAACCAAATATGCCAAGAGAATGTATGTCTTTGTATTTGAGTATGTGCAGGTACGGATATGTGAAAAATGAACAAAAACATAGCCAAAACCGACAAAAACGAGCACGAGATTTGGAAAAGTGTCAAAAATACGAAGCCGATGAAGAAATTTATCCAAGAAAAGCCCAAAATGACAAACGTAATCCTTAGAAATTCAGAGAATAACAAAAGAGACTCTTAGTTGAAATATGAAGACCTTTACAATAATGGCCCTCCACGTTTTAGCAAGTTGTCAACTTTGGTCCTTTGAAGAACTTTGGAAGAAAAGTCAACTAAATTCCTCCAAGTTACAAGATCATTACATGAAGTATTTAGTTGTATTTGCAGCGTTTTAATATGTTTTTGAGTAGTTTCTCATGTTTTTGTAAAGGTCTAGGGGCTAAATATGCAACAAACTCAAAGATTAGAGAAGCCCTAGCCCCTAGCCTATAAATACCCCTTAACCACCAGCTTTGAGAGGGGTTGTTGAGGGTTGGTCCTCTTAGTATAGGAGTAGTGTAATGAATTAATGTTAAGTTTTATTTACTTTCTCTCTCTAAAGCTTTATTTTTTTAATTTTTTTTTTTTTTTTTTTTTTAATTTTTAGTTGTTAAATTCGTGTTTTTATTGGTGGGATTTAAAGTTTATGATTAACCTAGGTTGTATAGTAATAAATTTGGTAGAAAAACATTAGTTTTAGGCTTTATTTTGGATCAAAATGGTGTTTTGTTACGGTTTTATCGAGTTAGTACATGAAATTTTCGAGTTAGGAGCCTAGTTTTTTGCATTTTATCGAGTTGTTTTTTAAGTTTATCGAGTTTACTTTTTAAATTTTTATCGAGTTTGCAATTTTCTATATTATCGAGTTATGTTTTGCAAAAATAAAAAAAAATGTTATCGAGTTAGGCTGTAGAAAAATATATTGTCGAGTTTGAAATCTATCTATTAGGGACCATATTGCAATTATCGAGTTTAGAATATAGTCATCACATCGAGTTTGGAGTTTTACATATTTCTTTTTCTTTTTCTTTTTCTTTCCGAGTTACAGTTTTTTTTTTTTTTTTTTATTTTCATTTTATCGAGTTTTGTATTTACCGAGTTTTATTTCTTTTAGCGAGTTAGCCAAGATCATCGAGTTAGATAATCTATACCTCATCGTTTATCGAGTGAGGTCTCTTTTGCTTAATATCTAAACGAAACTCTGCCAAATTTTTCTAAGATTTATCAAGTTAGGGTTTATTATATAACAAGTTAGTATCTTTTATCTAGTAACGTCATCTAGTAAACATTTCTAGTTTAATAATAATTAGTTTTCTATTTCTTTTACCAAAAGTTTCCTTTTTAATTAGTCTTTATATCATTTTCATTTATTAAAATTAAAAAGCTAAAAATATAATTTTCCTTTTACGTTATTTTTCTTTTAATTTAGAAAAACTTAATTTGTAATCGTAGGACTAGTATCGCTTTTATTTTTCTTTTTAAATTAGTAGTGTTAAGTTTTATTTATGCTTTTATTTCTATTTCATGTTTGAGAATGTTTGTTTTATTTGTTCGTTTGTTTTGCTTTATTCGCTTATTCTCTTTGCTTCAATTGCATTTTATTCTTGTTCGTAGTATAATCAAAATATCTTTAAACCTCATTCACTTCACAATCACGCGACACAAGCCGACTTAATCGCCGTCACACCTTCGTTGGGATACGACCCGGGGAACATACTTTCACGAGCATTTCTTCGGTAAAAATCTTTACACGCAAAACGATTTAATCAATTTTTGGCGCCGTTGCCGGGGAAGGTTTGAAACGAGAGCGTCGTACTTGTATCGTTTGTTGGAGATTTGAAGACCCTTCTCCCGAGAAGTTATCGTTTTTTGTAAATATTCTCAAATATTAAAAAAAAATTAAAAAATATAATAATAATAATAATAAAATAAATAAATAAACAAAATATTAAAAATATATAAAAACACAAAACGATTTTCCTTTTCTACTTCGATTTTCTTTTTCAAAAATTTAAAAACCAAAAATAATCTTCTTACCCTCTTATCATTTGATTCTTCTTCTTTCACCCTCTAAACCGATAATTCTTATGGATCCGATGTGTTTTAAATGTGGAGAACCGTTCTTTGAAGGTTCATGTGTTTGGTGTACGTGCAAACAATGTGGTAGTGATATTTTTGACGGAGTCTGTTGGTTTTGTAAATCTCACATGTATGATCAAAGATCGTTCAACAATCCTTCAAACATTTCCAATTATCCTCCAACACCACCACCGCCTTCGTTCACGTGTTTTAATTGTCGAAATTCCTCCGAAGAAGGAGTACTTTGTGAACGGTGTTTTTGCAAAGAATGTGGATTTACTAGTGGATTTTGTATGTGTTATAAAGCTGAACCCACATTCACCTCCGATTATGATCGAACTTTTCCAATTATCCTCAAAACGATTTCAATTCATATGAGCAAGATTCATACTTCAATAATGAATCGTTTCAAAATTCACCGACCTCACAACTACAAAACGGTTGTGAGAATTGTGGAGGTCTAAACTTTAGCACAGATTGTCAAACAAGGAAACCGTTTCCTTATGACAATAATTATCACGACCAACCTCCACAATACAACACAATTCTCACGGTTCAGAATGAGATTCTTAAAAAGATGACTGCTCAAAATAACTTTAATGAGCAGTGTCTCACTGCAATAAACCTTTTTTAAAGAGGAAATTCTTAGAAGAGAACAAGAGCAAACCATTAAGAGTGATGAAAATGAGCTTTATAAAGAAGAAAATTCTACGATTAATCCCACTCAGTCTTGTGAACCATTAAATGTTGAAGATTGTTCTATGACATCTCTCGACGACGATCTCTTTAAAATTAGGGCTTTTAAAATCAAAATGGAACAACTTTACGCCTTGTCAAAAATTTTGAAAATTCGTGTTAATTATGATGGGCCATCGATTCCTACTCTCTCTCCGGTGAGGGAAATGGAACGAGAAACCGAGGTGACAAAGGACTCAGTACTTTCCACTAACAATGGAAGAGCTAAATACGTCCAACCTACGGTTGTCCAAGAGTCTAAGCCTACAATTGTTCCTAATCCGTCAAGATTTGATCCTAACCTTTCTCGATTTACGGTTAAGAGTTCGTCAAGCAAACATGCTGAGCTTAAAACGGTGTTTAGAAGAAATGACTTACCTAACCTTCACGAAGAAGAACCGGAGACCATAACGGAAGTGATGGAAATTCCTAGCTCTGAGAGCACACCACTTGTCCCACCTCCGGATTCTTCAAGATGTTTTTCGAGACTTGAATCAATTACTCCCGACTCTTCTCATCCTTCTCTCACACCGGTTGAGGGAAGTAATTCCGTTGTGGAAAAAATCGATAATTTTCTTGATAACAATGATTCTATTTCGACTAAGATTGTTACGCCGTCAGATCCTTTGGAGCCCGAGCTCAAGGATTCTTTACCCGATTTTGAGAAATATGTTTTTGATACGGCTGAAGAATGTGAGTCATCTCCGATTGATAATTCGATTGATCCTGATGAGATTTTCTCTGATTCTGACGATGACGATTCTATATCTTGTGGAGACATCGACTATGTAGACGAATTACCTTCTGAGCTCGTCAGCTTAGAAGAAGAGAATGATGAAGAAGTTGACACGGAAATTCAAGATGAAGCTCTTTGTGAAAAATTATTGAACATCAATCTTCTCATTTCTAAGATCGAGGCGTTGAATGATCCTCTGACTTCTTTTATTGATTTCTTACCCGAGCTTGAAATTTTTCTATTTGAAGAGACGAGTAGTGGCAATCCCACTACTCATGTTGGTATCTCTCTTCCGGATTATGAGCGTTTTAATTTTAAGATCGACTCTGTGCTTATTTCCGATAATCCGTCACGTGACCCTCTTTTAGTGGATATTGATCGATTTCTTGCTGCGGAGGACTTGATACCACCGGGTATTGAGAATGACAATGATGGCCTTCGAAGAAATGTTCTTGAAGAAATTCATAATGATGATGTAGTTACCGATGCTGATTCATCTATCTTCGATTTACCTTCTTCTCGTCCGCCCGCGAAACCACCGGATATAGATTTTGAATCAGATACGAATGAAGAAATTTTTGGAGTGGTGGACGAGATTTATGAACATGATGTTCCTGTGCTTGATATTTTACCCACCCAACCCACCCATGATTCAGAAATCGACTTTGCTTTTATCATCTGGGTGTTTCATCCGTTCTTTGTTTATCCCATCATTTCTTTACTTTTCCACTCCACCGGGAGTGAGGATACCGCCTTTGACCCCGGCATCTCCGTTTATGCCGAGTGTCCATTCCATCTGCTCTCCCCAAGGACGAATTAATTCGGGGATCGAGTCAAGCTCATGTGACTCGGTTAACAAAAACAAGCGCTTCGTGGGAGGCACCCCATGCTTATCCATTTTCATTTTCTTTATTTTCTATTTTCTTAAGTAACGTGATGTGAGAGGGCGACTGATGAGTGCTTAATCACTCATTCTTTTTAGACCCAAAATCAGACCAAATACACCAAATACTAACCAAAAATGCCAAGAGAATGTATGTTTTTGTATTTGTGTATGTGCAGGTACGGATATGTGAAAAATGAACAAAAACAAAGCAAAACCGACAAAAACGAGCACGAGATTGGAAAAAGGTTAAAAGCCGAAGCCGAGGAAGAAATTTATCCAAGAAAAGCGCAAAATGACAAAAGTAATCCTTAGAGATTCAGAGAATAACAAAAGAGATTCTTAGTTGAAATATGAAGACCTTTACAATAATGGCCCTCCAAGTTTCAGCAAGTTGTCAACTTTGGTCCTTTGAAGAACTTTGGAAGAAAAGTCAACTCAATTCCTCCAAGTTACAAGATCGTTACGTGTAGTATTTAGTTGCATTTGTAGCGTTTTAATATGTTTTAAGTAGTTTTCTCATGTTTTGTAAAAGTCTAGGGGCTAATTATGCAACAAATTAAAAGATTAGAGAAGCCCTAGCCCCTAGCCTATAAATACCCCTTAAACACCAACTTTGAAAGGTTGGTTGTTGAGGGTTGGTCCTCTTAGTATAGGAGTAGTGTAATGAATTAATGTTAAGTTTTATTTACTTTCTCTCTCTAAAGCTTTATCTTTCTAAAAATCTCTAATTTTATTTGTTAAAATCTTGTTTTTGTTGGTGGGATTTAAAGTTTATGGTTAAACTAGGTTATTTAGTAATAAATTTGGTGAAAAACATTAGTTTTTAGGCTTTATTTTGGATTAAAATGGTGTTTTGTCATGTTTTCTTTCGAGTTAGAGTTTTAAAAAAATTATCGAGTTAGGGGTTTTAATATAAGTTATCGAGTTAGGGTTTGCAAGTAACTTTCGAGTTTGGTTTTTGGTTACCGAGTTAGGTGTCAACTTAACATATAGAGTTAGGTGTCAACTTAACATATAGAGTTAGGTGTCAACTTAACATATAGAGTTAGGAGTTTTTTTTTTTTAATCAAGTATTGTTTTTACCAAGTTTCATTTCTTTTGGCGAGTTAGCCAAGATTATCGAGTACGATAATCATTGCCTCATCGTTTATCGAGTGAGGTTCTCTTATGCTTTATGCTAAGGCGAAACTCTGCCGAATTTTATTTTGGCTTATCTAGTTTGTTTCTTTTATCGAGTCTTTTTATTTTATCAAGTAACTTTATTTTATTAATATGAGTTTCGAGTAGTTTATTTTTGTTTGCTTAGTGGCACGAGTTTGTGAGTTAAGTGTGGACATAAAAGAGGTTGTGATTAATAATTAGTGAAATTATTTAGACTTGTGATTTTATTATTTGAAGGGCAAAAGCCGGAGAATAATCAAATTACAAATCTAGTAATTATTTTCTTTTTAAAGGATTATTTTCAAAATAAACCAACGTTGTGAGAAAATAGTTTTGTTTAAGGAAAATAATTCATCGTCAATCCTTGACCCACACTTGATGAACTTATTCACGTCACTTTGCAAACATATTATTTTTAAATTCATTTCCAGTCTTAATTTCTTTTCGCGTTTTAAATCTCGTTTTTCTTTAGTTATTTTATCTAATGCTTGTTTTATTTGATTGTTTTCTTTGCGTCGTTTTATTGTTTCTTTTTACTTTAACTGCGTTTTAAATCCTTTTAGTAGCGTAATAAAAAAAAACCAACCAAATCATCTTTTTAATTCCATTCACTTCACAATCACGCGACTCAAGCCGACTCAATCGCCGTCTTACCTTCGTTGGGACATAACGACCCGGGGAACATACTTTCACGAGTGTTTCTTCGGTAAAACAAACACATACTATAAAAAAGACTTTATCAGCGACCCTTTCCAAACTCGTGTTTTCGTAGTTGTTTGTGAATGTTCAGGAATTTCCCCGAAGTTTGAGGACTCTCGTGCTCGTGGTTTGTTGTTCTCTCCACTCGAGTCTCATCCTTCGCTGCTCTTTCGGAAATTCACCATATCCAAAAATCTTATCACTAACGTTTATCTCTTGGCATACTTAATAAACGGCCTTAGATATTACGTAGACTACCCGTACCCTTAAAACATTGAGGACAATGTTTCACTTTAGTCTGGGGGGTGAATCTTCAATTCGATTTGACCTGACACCTTCGTTTGAGCTGTTAACTTACGCAACTCCGTTTTCCACCAAAAATTTTAAATTTTTGTCACCTCTTTATAATTTAAAAAAAATGATATATGATATGAATAATAAGTTTTGACACCTTGTTTTGACTTTCCTAACGGTGAGAGTAGAAATAAATATTTCGATTTGACCGGGCGTGTTGAGCCCTAGCTCGTCTCCCTTAACCAAAATAATCAAAAGATTATGGCTAAGCATCCGCGGATCTCATTACTTGGGATTTTAAATTTGCGGAGATCGAGGAATGATAGAGTTTATTTAGAAGTTTCGTGCTAAACGTGGAGTAGTTGGATCTCTTTAGAACCCACAAAAGGTACTTGTGGCCTCCTTGTTCCTACAAGATTGCACACCAATAAAAATAGATCTCTAGGATTAATTAAGTGTATGGGGTTTGGGCAATACTTAGTTTTTTCTCGTTCCCAACAAAATCTCTGCATATGGAGGTTTGGTACACATAGGGGTACTGCCAGTGTTACGGTGAAATAGACTATTGCATCTTGCCGGTTCGCAGCCGATGTTGTGATCTTAGTAAAGGCCGTAGGACTCGGGGTTTGGCATATGATTATGAATATCAATAATAATAGTCCAAAGCCAAATAAAAAGGCAGAAGAATCCAAAGCTATAAAAAGCAGCGGATATAAATCCAAGGTCATAATAAAGCTCTTACATCTTGGCGGCTAAAAAAACCGTTGTTGTAAAAGAAATAAAGGACTAAGGACCAAGTATTATTAAAGTGCTTATAATTATGCAAAAATGCCAAGCTTCGACTCCGGGGGTTTCCCTAACAAAAAGCTTCCGTTTCGGGTCTCAAACATGGGATGTCTCGGTCGTAAATAAAAAGGGGGCTCCCAAAAATCATGTTAAATCAGAGACCTTCATGTGGACCCGATTTCTGTGTGCAGGGGTTTTCAAGGGAAAGTTTGGAAACTACTTAGCGTTTGATGCGTAGGGATTGCACCAGGCTTTACCTCTCAAGGGATCTCGAGAAGCCTACAACCCCCACCAGGCAGTGTACCTGATCGTTGTAGTATAGTATAGTGACAAGTACCGGGGGATTGATCGTTCAGCTAGGAATAGTGTCGCTAGGATTAGAAAACCTAAATACTAGTTCTAAAGATGAGGGATGATTATTTTTGTATTTTTATAATTTTTTAGAAAGCAAGTAAATATCTCGGGTTTGAAGGATTTGGGCGGAATTAGTTGCTAGTCAACTAACCCAATACTAAAGATGCAATCAAAATAAAATACTAGAAATGAAAATAAAACTAAATTAAACTAAGGTTGTGAGCAATAAGTGGAGAAATTGTGTTTACTTAGATTTCACTACTCCCTAGCTATCTTTTACACGTTAATTACATGTTATAGTTGCGTGGATGACGGATTGTATTCCTTAATACCATTCATGGGGTGGCGCACTTAACTCCCCAATCCTATGAGTGCCTACTTCACTCCTATGTCGAGCCGGCTAAGAAGCTCCTAACATGGGATCATTAGAATTTACACATGCATTAAATACAACCAATAAAACCTAGTGCACATTGGTTCATGTTTCCTAAGACGTTCAAGCATGTTACCATTTGGAGATCTGCCAGTTTTCTTAAGCCTAACATCGAAATCATTCATCCAATACAACCATAAACAAGTAATCAACACATAATCAACATCTAGGTTTCATTAGATCTAAGCAAACACAAGATAAATCTAGCCTAGCATAGTGGAATTAAGACAAGTACAAGATATAGACAACCAACACATAGGCATATTGATTGAATTAGAAGAACACTTATCTTAATTAAACATGTAAGGGTTTCAAGGGCTGAAAACCCTTGAAAAACCTGTAAAATTCGTAATAGGTTCGGCCTTAGGGTTTCTCCAAAACTTCTCCTCTTTTAATGAATGAAAATTAGAAAACTATATATAGAAAACTGAGGCTGGCGGCGTCAAGACCAAATAGGTGACGTCGTCATCTCGCCTCCAAAAGAATCCTCGGATTGCCTAGATCTACATCTGACGCCGTCATGTATTAGGTTCTTTCAGGCCGTCACGTGTTTAACTCTTGACGCTCTTCATGTGACGCCTTTATGTTTGCTCTGGGCCGTCATGCAATTTACTCTTGACGCCGTCAGGATGATACTCTTGACGCCGTCACCTACTGTTCCCAGCAAGGAAAATTAAGACTTTAGCGTTTTCTTCACTTTTATGCTCCAAAAACGTCCGAATTGCTTCCTTTTCCAGATTTCTCTCCCAAAGTACCTAAAATCACAAAAGGAACGATTTAGGGCAATATTTGATCAAAAAAATTCAATTCCGGGCTTAAATGACCCCCTAAAAGTGGTTCATTTTTCGCCTCATCAGCGTTCAAATTTTGTGCTCTTATCGGACTAACAAATATCAAAACGAGAAAATATGAAGCAATTCATTTCTCACAAATTAAAATCTTGAGATACAAAACTTAGGGCCTGGGAACAAGGGGTAATTACACAAGTAACTTTTGTGGGTAGTGTTAGCACCTAACTTGTGGATAAACAATGATCTCGATTTTACGCTTAGTTTGGGAGCTTGTGAAAAATCAAGGATGACGATTTTTATTCGTATAGTCTCTTCTCTGTGAGAAGTGTTTCTACTCGTTGACCCTGAAAGTTATCAACAGATAAAAATTGATAATGAAAGTCAAGGCAAACCGTCACATATATAAAAATGAAAAGTACAAAAAGAGTAGTAGTAGTTGTTATTCCTGAAAATCGGAAAATGGAGTGTTTTTGGGAATAAATGATTTTAATATCTCTTTTGAACATCAATGCTCAAGCTCGATTGGTAGATGGCACACTTTTCCGTACACAAGCTTGTAAGGCGTACACCCGATAGGTGTTTTGTAAGCCGTACGGAAAGCCAAAGTGAATCATCTAATTTATCCGACCACGATGCACGATTTTCACCTATAGTTCTTTCTAAGATTCTTTTAATTCCCCGATTGGAAACTTCAACTTATCCACTTGTTTGAGGGTGGTACGCAGTAGAAAGACGGTGAGTTACACCATACTTTTGCATGACTTTATCAAATTTGTCATTGCAGAAATGCGTACCACGATCACTGATTATAGCACATGGAGTTCCAAATCGAGCAAAAAGAGCTTTCAAAAATTTCACAACTACTCGGGCATCATTAGTGGGTAAAGCTTTCGCTTCAACCCATTTTGACAAATAGTCAATAGCCACGAGTATGTACTTGTTTCCATAAGATGACAGAAATGGCCCCATAAAGTCAATGCCCCATACGTCAAAGATTTCACACACTTGAATTGCATTTTGAGGCATTTCATTCTTTTGTGAAATATTCCCGTGACGTTGACAAGCGTCACAGGATTTGACTAATTCCTGGGCATCCATATAAATTGTGGGCCAGTAGAAACCGGAATCAAACACCTTTTTGGCGGTGTAGTTTGGATTGTGGTGGCCCCCCGTGGGACCAGCATGGCAAGCCTTGAGAATTTCATTGGCTTCCTGTCCATAAACACGCCGCCGGATGATTTGATCCGCACAGATTTTGAAAAGGTAAGGGTCGTCCTAGAAGTAATGTTTCACATCTTTAAAGAACTTGTTCTTTTGTTGGGACGACATCCCTTTCACCACAAAGTTACCCGCATGGTAGTTTGCAAAATGGGCAAACCATGGGGTAATAGAATCTCTACGAAAGGCAACCGCATTGAGTGTCTCGAGAGGGAAGGTTTCATTAATTTCTTTCCTCTCGAAGACATCTTGGTGGGGGTTTTCCAAACGGGAGAGATGATCAGCAGCTAGGTTCTCAGCTCCCTTTTTATCACGAATTATGATATCAAATTCTTGCAGGAGGAGAACCCAACAGAGTAGTCTCGGCTTTGCATCTTGTTTTGCAAAGAGGTACTGCAAAGCCAAGTGATCCTTATACACTATGCATTTGGTCAATATCAAATATGGCCGAAATTTTTCAAATGCATACACCATTGCTAATAATTCTTTTTCAGTGGTGGTGTAATGACTTTGAGTTTCTACCATTGTTTTGCTCGCATAATGTATCGGCTGAAAGTGTTTTGATTTGCGTTGCCCCAGGACTGCCCCAATAGCATAATCACTAGCATCACACATGAGTTCAAAGGGCAAGTCCCAATCGGGGGCAACAAGAATCGGTGCCTCAGTAAGCTTTTTCTTTAATGTTTCAAAAACTTCGATGCACTCGGGGGAGAAGATAAAAGGAGCATCCTTCTCGAGGAGATGGGTCATAGGCCGGGCGATTTTGGAAAATTCTTGAATAAACATACGGTAAAAACCGACATGACCCAAAAAACTCCTAATACCTTTGACGGTAGTGGGATGAGGTAATTTAGCGATGACATCCACTTTGGCTTTGTCAACCTCAATCCCATTCTTTGAAATTTTATGGCCGAGGACAATGCCCTCTTCGACCATAAAGTGGCTCTTCTCCCAATTTAGACATAACCTTGTGTCTTCACAACATTTGAGCATGTTGTCTAAATGGGAGAGACATGATTGAAATGAATCCCCAATGACCGAGAAATCATCCATAAAGACCTCCATAGTTTTCCCGATCATGTCGGAAAATATGGCCATCATACATTTTGAAACGTGCCCGGAGCATTACATAAACCAAATGGCATACGTTTATAGGCAAAAGTTCCATAGGGGCACGTCTTTTCTTGATCCTGCGGATCAATGGGAATCTGAAAGTAACCCGAGAAACCATCGAGGAAGCAATAGTACTCATTCCCAGCTAATCTCTCGAGCATCTGATCCACAAAGGGCAGAAGAAAATGGTCTTTGCGGGTGGCGTCATTTAACTTGCGATAGTCAGTGCAGACACGCCAACCCATAACCAATCGAGTTGGAACCAACTCGTTTTCCTCGTTTGTGACAACGGAAATGCGACCCTTTTTTGGAACGCAATGTATTGGGCTAACCCAAGGACTGTCCGAGATAGGGTAAATCAGACTGGCATCAAGAAGTTTTAAAACTTCTTGTTTGATGACCTCATGAATTTTTGGATTTACCCTTCTTTGTTGTTGGATTGCTGGTTTGAAGTCATCTTCCATTAAAATTTTGTTGGTACAAAATTTGGGGTCAATGCCCTTGATGTCGGAGAGTCTCCAAGCAATTGCTTGCTTGTGCGACGTCAAAACCTTTATTAGAGCAACCCTTTCCTCAACACTTAAATCTTTAGCAATTATGACGGGTAATTCATCATCACCCTCCAGAAATGCATATTCAAGATGAGGCGGTAAGTCCTTAAGTTCGACCTCAGGAAAGTCATCAGTTTTCTCAACATTTTTGACTTCCTCATTATGAAGTTTTTGTGGTAGAACAGGAAGAGGAGAGGGATCTTCGTTTAATAATTTCTCAAGTAGGAGAATATCCTTCTCAGGGTCAGTCTCTTGGTTATCGATTCCATCGGGAGTCGAATCACTCTTGAGAAAGGCCTCAATTTCTTCTAAGATGAAGTCACTTCCCTCAAACAGAGTGAGGGAAGGAGAAGAATTAGCAATGATGGGATGAGAAGATGGAGCGGAATTTCCACTCGGAGAATTATCAGTGAAACCTAAAACCTCTTGAGCGTACTCCTCAGCAGCTACATCGATGACATCTATTCGGTTTACCGATTCAGAGTAATAATTTGAGGAGTACCTCGAAGTTTGATCGAGGTTGAAGGTGATTGCTTCAGTTCCAACACGCAATGTGATCTCTTGCTCAAATACATCGATGAGAGCGCACCCAGTTCTAAGGAATCCCCTTCCAAGAATTAGAGGGACCCTTGAATCGGCATCAAAATCAGCAATCACAAAATCGGCCGGAAAATGGAACTTTCCCACTTTAACGAATACGTCCTCGGCAATGCCAAGTGGACGAGAAATCGAACGATCAGCAAGCTCTAAAGTCATGCACATATGAGTGAGTTCGGGAAGAGAGAGTTTCTTCCACACATAATATGGCATCAGGCTAATGCTAGCACCCAGATCGGCCAAGGCGAAGCATTCAACCATACCTGGAAAAACACAAGGAATGAGAAATTTTTTGGGGTCTCCAAGCTTCTCGGGAAGCTTTTTCAAAAGAACTGCTGAGCAGTTCTCATTCAAAGGAGTTCTAGCCATCTCAAAGAGCTTTTCCTTATTACTTAACAGATTTTTGATTGTTGATGCGAACTTTGGCATCAAGATGATAGCATCCGTGAAGCTTATGTCAAAATGTAAATCTTGAAAGATTTAGAAAAATTTATCCATTTGGTGACTAGCTTTTTCGCGGAGCTTTTGTTCATTGAGACTTGATGGGTAAGGAATAGAAGTTTTGGATTTAGGGTTGTCCACTGGAGTTTCAGGTGGTTCAAAAACAACTCCAGGTTTGCATCTAGTTTCTGGAATAACCTGAGGTTGGACGTGTGCGGTACTTCGTGAGCTAGGAGATTGCACTTTGTCCGTTGTCACCTCAGGTTCACGTTCCACTACCTTTGGAGGAGAGGAAGAAGAGGTAGTAGGAATCGCGGGTTCATCATAAGAAGCACCACTTCTAGTTGTGATCGCCTTAGCATCGCCCCTCGGGTTAGGGATCGTGTTGCTCGGAAGTGTTCCTGAGCCCGAGGGTCGATCATTTAAAGACTTCTTGATTTCAGTAATCTGGCTAACCAACAACTTGTTCATCTCTTTTTGGGATTTCATGAATTGCTTTAACAACTCGTCAGATGAAGGCCCAGTTGGAACAATGGCTTGATTTTGGTTATTAAAATTTTGAGCACGATTATTTTGGTTGGGATCTTGGTTGAAATTTTCTTGGTTTTGGTGTTGGAAGTTTCCTTGATTTTGGTTGTTATTTCCATGGAAATACCCTTGATAGAAGTTACCCTGACCTTGGTTTCTATTAAAGTTTACTTGATGTTGGAAACCTTGATTTTGGAAACCTTGGTTTTGATTTTGAAAACCATGACCTTGATTGAAGTTACCTTGGTTCACTCTATTTTGATTTTGGTTACGGTTTTGGAAATTTTGGTTTTGATTAAAACCGGGAGGTCCAGGGTAGTGATTAGGATGATAGTTCGGGTCCATAGAAGGGCGGTATTGATTGCCTCCTTGATTAGATGACCCGGCTATAGCATGAGCTTCAAACGGAGAACTATCAGTAGCTGTGCAATTGTAGTAGGCAAGCGGCCCACCACAAGTTACACAGACTTCCACTTTTTTAAACTCAGCAGGTGGAGAGGTTTGTGGAAAAGAGACTTTCTTTTGTTGGGAGAGAACCAAAGCTTGAATAGCTTCAGTAAGCTTGTCAATCTTAGCATCGGTGCTAGATTGACTCATGGAAGATGAAGTAGAAGGACCAGCACTCACTTGGGAAACAACCGGTTTGCTTCGTGTAGAGCGGACCTTAGACTTGTTCTCGATGATTGCTAAAGCTTCTTTGATGGTTCTACTCAGAAAATTACCTCCCGCGGAGGCATTGAGAGAATCCTGATTAGCTTGGCTCACACCGTTGTAGAAAGTATCGAGTTGCATCAACTCGGAGAAACCATGATGAGGACACTTACGAAGTAATTCTTTGAAACGATCTCACGCTTCACCAAATGATTCATCATATTTTTGAGTGAATTTGGTGATTTCATTTTTAAGACTCGTGGTCTTAGAAGGTGGGAAGAATTCATTCACAAACTTTTTTACCAAATCCTCCCATGTCTCAATTGAGCGAGGGGGTTGTTTTTCAAGCCAAATCCGGGCTTGTCCCTCGAGGGAGAATGGGAAGAGAAGAAGCTTGATTGCTTCAGATGGGACATTCTTGTACTTGATGGTTGACGTTATTTTGTTGAACCATCGAATGTGAGCATGAGGGTCGTCCCTCTCAAAACCGTAGAACTGACTTGAGGTTACAAGATTAAGTAACCCGGTTTTGAGCTCAAAATTGTCAGCCACGATGGCTGGAACTACAATAGCATCTCCATAACCCTCAATGGGGGCCTGGAGAAGCTCACACATGGGGCGGCCTTCCGCCATGGTGACAGCTGGAGTGGAAACAACACGGATCTCAGACCCGACTATTTTTGATAATCTTCAGGTATGTCTTCGAGGAATTTTTACGAGTTCTAGTGAAGGGCTTAGACGTACACGAAGAGAACAACTCAATTAAAACAGACCAACTCAACAAGACAAGTTGAACTTAAACCAATAATCGCAAATGAATGGCTTCTTTGAAAAAGACACACCACTCACAAGGATACAAGGACAAGTTTTAATCTTTGGTTTGGGAACTTATTATGTTCACAACCCCAGTTGGTAGGTGTTTTGCCTTGGTTTGCGGTGGTAATATTTTGTGTATTTATTATCAAGGAAACGAAAAATGTTTTTGGGTTTTTGTGTATGGGTGAAAAACTTTTGGACAATATTTTTGTTATCGTTTCGTTAACTAAGAACGTATTTCTTTAAGAATCACCTTAAAAGAAACCGGATATAGAAAACGTAACGATTTGTTTTGTTTATTTTTTGATTTTTTTTTTGTGATTTAACACTTTAGGAAAAGTGTTAGTGACTTTTTTATGTTTTGATTAAGATTTACAAAAGGTGGTGGAGTTTATACAATGATGAATGAAAAATCACTAATTTCTAAAAAACGTGTTCAGATACGCAGCAGATCTCCCCGGCAGCGGCACCAAATTTTGATTGGTCCTGAAAGGTCAACTAAATTGACCAGGTGAGTGGTCAACCGAGTCAAATGTCCAAGACCAAATCTCCAAGGAGTACAGTGTATTCTCGGGTCGTTATGTCCCAGCGAGGTGTGTAATTGTATTTGAAAACGTTTTAAGTGATCGGGTGATTTAACAGGAAGATCAGGATTTTGATTATTATGATATTGTGAATCAGAAACGTAAGGCAACAAATTATAAAACGTATAAGAAACTAAAAACAAGCAATTTAATTAGAAACCGTATAAGTGCGGGAAAGAAAAAGTGAATAGTAAACAAGACTAGATCTATGGGCTTAAAAATTATTTGCTACGTACTAAATGGCAAAAGAAGGTTTTTAAGAAAAATTAATTATAAGATTAAAATTCTAATTACTACGATTTAAAGACTTGTTTACGCTAATTCAATTTTTAATAAATACTAAAACTACTGAAATAATTCTAAAATTTTTAGACAAAACCACAACTGAAATATTGATTATTAAAATCAATAGGTTTAATGTTTACGCTATAGTGCTATTAACGAAACTAGTTAATATCACAGTAACTTTAAGCTAACAAAATGAAAAACAAGCTTATAATACCTTTAAGCTCCAAACCTTAGGTTGCGAAAGATAAGAAAACAAAGATAAATAATTGCTTTGTTAGGTTTAGTATAATAATCATTACGCTAAAAATGACAATAAATAAACAATAATATATAAAGCTAAATTACTAGGACTAGTATTAAAACTAGAATAGATCGGACTAGCATTAACACTAGAATAGATTGGACCAGTATTTAAACTAGAGTAGATCGGACTAGGATTAAAGCTAGAATGGATCAGACTAGGATTAAAACTAGAATAATTACTAAACAAAAGTAATAAAAATAAAAAGACAAACTAATTGTAATAGAATAAGTCTTAGTCACCAAACTTTCTCAACGAGATATGTTTATAAAAAGTAAACTAATTCGGGTATTAAGGTCAAAGATTTAAAAATATAAAGATTTTAAAACAAACAAAATGAGAATTTAAATAACTAAAACAACATATATATATATTTTTTTTCCTACTAATAAAAAAAAAAAATCACAAAACTTTATAAGAAGAAAGAGGTGAATAAGAGTGTGTGTGACCATATGTAAAACAATATTTTACAACTACACCATCATAAGAAACTCTTTATTTCACATTCCTTTTTATAAATATTTTGTAAACTTTGAAGATTAAATGAAGAAATTAAGAAGAATTAGATGAAAGAAAGATAGATTGCAAGTAAATAAAGTTAAACAAGACAATACTTTTATAAATCTTAAAACAATAATTCAAAGATTACAAATTAGAAAGCTTAAACATAAAGTAAATTAGAGAAAACTAAAAAAATGAAGAGAAAAAAAGTTGTAAATGAGGTGTGGGAGGTGGGTTTTTATAGACCCAAATATTACATGTTTAGTCCCTCCATAAACTACAAAAGAGCACTCCTAAATAATGTCACATCAACCAATAAGCCCAAACGTCTCGACCAAGATAACTAATTCCTAGCTGCTTTCATCTTCATTCTACATAGCATGTGCATGTGGACCATAAGCAATCAATTCATTGTTTTATTTTTTTTCTTTGTCGATCAAATACAAAATGGAACAACTAGTTTGTCATTCTTAATTCACATCTCACATGGTGGTGGGACCTATGCTTCTAGAAACTTGATTTAATTTGAAGTTTGATGTGAATTGCCACTTGACACCCCTGGCCTTCATTTTTAATCCTTATCTTCTTTATATATATGAAAACACATTTGGTCCCTCATCGTTCTTCATATTTAATTCATTGATCCTTGAAATAAATAAGCATTATATCGGCCTCGATGCTCCAAGTAAAATTATCATTGGTCTCGTAATTTTTGTGCTCTTTACAATCTCGTGCTTGGTTATGTCATTTTTTCATTATTTTTCCAAAAATCTATTCGGGGCTGTCCTTGACTCTATCTTTAATATCACAGTATGTACCGCTTGTTGCCGAGTCGCGCAAATCTGCATGCTTTCGCTCAAAATTGCATGTTTTCGCCCAGAATTCAATCCTTTGTACTTGAAACACATAAAAACGCAAACCAAGGATATTTGCAATAATATTTGGTATATTTGGGTGTTTTTGGTCATTTTTGTAAGATAAATGGGTATAAAATGATGAGTATTTACACACTCATAAGTGAATCAGGTGTTTGTGGCGTTTGAGGAGTTGGTGTAGGTGCAGGAGATGGACTGAGAGGCTCAACAGGTGCATCAGGTGTAGGAGCGGTAGGTGTTGTGGTGGGAGATAATCTTAGAATATTAGAAATGACATTAGATGAGTCATCCAAAAATGCATAAGAAGAACTGGCAGTGGGAGTGGTGGTAGGAGATGTCTTTGTGGCAAACGGGAAAACAGTCTCATCATAGGTAACATGGCGTGAAAGAATAATTTTATTGGTGTTCAAATCTAAACAACGATAACCACGATGATTGGTGGCATGACCTAAGAAAAGTGAAGGTGTAGCCCGTGCACCAAGCTTGTTATTAGTATCGATGTGAGGATAACAAAGACACCCAAAGGTACGCGAAAGACTATAGTCAGGTTTTAAACCAAAAAGACGAGTAAAGGGAACTTCATTGTCAACGGCACGTGATGGTAAGATATTTAAAAGATAAACAGCCATATTAAGAGCCTTAGTCCAATAATTAGGAGGAAGATGTGCTTGAAATAACAAGGTACGGATAAGGCTATTGATGGTTCTAATCATCCTTTCAGATTTCCCATTTTGTTGAGAAGTACGAGGACAAGAAAATCTAAATTGAATCCCATTATCTGAAAAGAGTTTATGAAAGGCTTGGTTATCAAATTCCCCACCATGGTCACACTGAAAAGACTTAATTTCACATTTAAATTGAGTACGAACAAAGCTACGAAACAAAGTAAATTTAGACAAAACATCAGAGTTATTAACTAAAGGATAAACCCAAACAAACTGAGAATAATGATCCAAAAACAAGACATAATATTTGAAACCAGAAAGACTTGGAATTGGGGAAGTCCACAAGTCTGAGTGTACAATATCAAATGACGAATTAACCAAACTATGAGAATTAACAAATGGAAGTTTCACGTGTTTGCCAAGCTGACAAGCATGACAAAGAAAGGGAGACTTCTCTTTATTACATGAAATAGAACTACTTGAAAGGACACGACGTAGCACTTCACTTCCTAGATGTCCAAGACGTTGATGCCACGTATACTAGCTCACTAGAAAAGCATGCAGAATGGTGGAAGGTTGAGTGACTGGATAAAGATCTCCATTGCTATCACAGCGGAGCAGCACCCGACGCGTTTGAAACTCCTTAACAGAAAAACCAAAAGGGTCAAACTCAACTGTACAATAATTATCACGGACAAATTGACGAACAGAGATCAAATTTTTTACAATATTGGGAGTAATTAAAACATTATTTAAATGAAGGGGATGTGTAGGTGTTGGCAAAATGTTATGGCCAGAGTTAATGACAAGAATAGAATGCCCATCACCAACCGCGATAGAGGGATAAATGCACGAATTAAAAACATCACTAAGACAATTGATATCATCATTAATATGAGAGGACGCACCTGTATCCATATTCCAATTACCATCGGCGGCAGCGTGAAGAGTCTCAGTAGTAAAAGCATGAGGTAAAATAGTTTCTTGACCCAACAGAGAACTCATCTGCTGTGAACTGGTGACATTAGAAGGAAGCTGTGGTGAATTGCCCATTGCAAAAAGACCCCCTATTGTACACCTTGCTACTCCGAACCTGCCACAAAAGAGTTTAAATGTACCCCCTGTTAATGAGGTGAACATGCGGTGTTAAAAGGCTGACCCTCTACTGTTGAACCTGCTGCCATGAACCTGCTGAGTTGAAAAGACCCCCTGCTGTTGAACTGAACCTGCATTGGGTAAATACTAACCCCCCTGAGGTAACCCCGAGTAAACCAATGAACCCCCTACTGTTGTGAACCATTGGGAACAAACTGACCCCCTGCCGTTGCGCGGAAGACATGGATTGATCCAATGGGCCGAAACCAGGTGGTGGACTCACTAAACAGGCCACTGGTTGAGACATAGTGGAAGTACCCCCATTCAGAGCATGCGACAGATTGGAAGCACCCCCATTCAGATTTCCTTGAATTCCTAGCTTAGCCAAAAGAGTTTGAAGGGTGACCAAATCAGTGGAAGACAAAGTAGTACCCGTAGGAATAGTAGCATTGGATGGGCGTTTCGAAGGGTTATTATGTATTCTATCGTGAAGGAACTTGCAATGCACACCAAATCGACAAAACCCTTGAGCAAAGAGGAAACATAACCATGGGTGAAGAAGAGCTAGAATTCGAGTTATTAGTACGCTGCATATTTGAATTCGAGTTAGCCAACAAAACCATGGGTGAAGAAGAGCTAGAATCAACAAGAGTATCTAGTCCACGAGTCTTTAAACACATCTCCTCCGTGGTAAGCATCGAACAGACCATTTTGATATCCAGAAAAACTCGCGATGGGCAATGATCGTAGAGACGCTATCATACTTGGCAGGTAACCCTTCCAAGGTAAATGTAACAACATCATCATTGCTAATAGGAGACCCCAAACTAGATAAAATAGTGGCCACGTTCTCAATCTTCCGAAAATAAGCATCAATGCTTAGATCACCAAGTTTTATAGCACGGAGTTCGGCCTTTAATGCAATAGAGCGAGAACGCTTATTGTCATTAAAGATGGAAGCAAGCATGTCCCATGCTTCCTTGGCCGTTTGAGGATCATCATTGACAAGACGTTGTTGAAGTGTAGAAGACAAAGTGATGAAAATTCATGATAGGACAATAATGTCAATCTTTAACCATTCAGCATCAGGTAGAGCACTTGAGGAGGCATCATCCGAAGACTTGCCCAGGAGATGATCTAAGATAGAGTATCCTTTGCAGATGTACTTAAGAAAGTAAGTCCAGGAGGAGTAATTCATCTCCTCGACGTCCAACTTGACCGGAACAGGGGTGGGAAAGTTGTTGATAGTCATGAGTTTGTCGGACAAGAGGATGACTGGTGGTGGTGGAGTGGAACCTGTCATGATGACTTAGAGTACGTAGGGTTGTGGTTTGGAGAAAACAAAGGTAACAGTAACGTGTATAGGTTAAGGTTATTGGTGTGTAGTAAAATTGATATATTATGGCACGTAGGGATTTTCAGGGTTATAATGGGGTATCAATAATTAATGCTGGAAAAGTAGAGGTGTAGGGTATGAAAACTTAAACAAAACTTAAACCAAACAAGAAACAACTTCAACTGATAACACAGCTACCAACAATCGACAGAAAACCAACGTCCACTGGTAATCAAACAATACCAACTATGGAGAACAAGACAGTCGACTGGTAATCAAAGTAATACCAACGGTCGACGAAGAACAAACCTGTAAAGAGAACGAGATATTGGAAAAAATTTTAGGGTTTTTGTGAAGGATCGAGTTTTAGTTTGGCTGTGATACCATGTGGGAGAATGGATCAATCGTTATTCTGTTATTCATGAAACGTTTGGTATATAAATACCAATACACGACTATTCTAGACTCGGGCCTTAGCCCATATGAATAATACATGGACTCAAATATTAACTATAATACATACGACTAACAGTCGGGTTATGTATCCATATCTGTGAGTAAATATGCATGAACTTATGCTGCTGATTGAAGGTGGCAAAATGGGTGGGGCGGGTAAAGGATTGGGTCAAAGTGGGTGATTTTGTATGGGATGGGCCAGGTAAAAAAAGTTACTGTGTGAAACAGAACGTTAAAGAACATACATTTTCTTATTTTATTAGTCTTTACTTTATTGTGGATATGGTTTTTTTATGCAGGTCCTATGGGCACATAAGGAAGGTGATGGCAATCAAAAGTGAAAACCAAACACAGTCACAAGTTGCGTTGTTTCTTCAACGTTCTGTTTTCTCGAACTCACAGTTATATGTGTCGTTTCAAGAGTCAAAAGTTAGAAAGGCTTGAAGGTTCTTTGTTAATTTGTTGTGATAAAGATGAGAATTACAAGAATTACACCGGTAATGACATGTCGTATACAAATAAGTTCTACATAATCTTTGATGTTTGTTTGAAATCATAAAACACCAAATCCATAACTATGTTATCTAAATTTAAAGCGATGCAATTTCATGAATTTTATATTGCAAAGTAGTGTTTTTAATAACAATGTTTTTAACCTATATAATCTTAACGATCAGATAACCTCGTATATTTACATGATATATATCCAGAAATGATGATTATTAAGCTAGCCCGTTCATCCGACATGTCGTGAAGCTAGTTTATAAATACAATCAAATCTTTTATAAAACAAAGAAAAACACTAAATAGAGGCTATTTTAGAAAAATAACATTTGAGAAAAACCAAATTGTGCTAATATAAGAGCTTGATTCTGTTAGTAACAAATTTGAGCCACTTGATTGCAAAATAAAAGTCAAAATTAAACTCAGAATTGACTTATGATGGCTCTAAGTGGTAGTGGAACCGGTGTGAAAGGCTTATTCGAGCAATGAAAGGAGGACACTTATAATCAAAACTCTTATGATGATGATGCTTTTAATTTTCGTAATTTTTAATAACTTTTGCAAATATTTCTAGACTTTATATTTTTTTCTTTAAAAAATTTAATCAATGTTGTTATCGGTTTATTATAATTATTAATATTATTATATTAAATTAAGCGTAATATATAAACTTCGTATATTTAGAAGATTATAAATATCAACATCAAAGCATACGTTAGTGTGATGAGGCTGTATATATAGCAACAAACCATATATATTTTTTACTACCTCCGTCCCATAATTATAGTTCACTGTTAACTTTTGAAGTCTTAAGTTTTTAACGTTGACCTTAAATATTTTTAATTGTGTTATATATTAATTGATACAAAATATACAAATGGATTGAGTTAAAAATGTATTTTCTATTGGTATAATTTTTATCAAATATTATATAACACAAATAAAAATATTTAAGATCAAAGTTGCAAAACGAAGACTTAAAAAGTCAACAGTTGACTATAATTATGAGACGGAGGGAATAGTAGTTTATTATTTTAAATGCTCATGTATGTTTATAACTAGTCTATACGAACAACCTTTACATGCATATGGTTATAATGCAACGACCTATGATATGTATTCATCTTTTTCCTCTTAAATTGCATATGAATATCCACCGTATTATTATTTTAACAACCAGCGTTTGATAATATGTGCATGTACGGGTTCAAAACTTTAAGTCCGACCAAGTCTATTATAAATCTTGTATATTAAATCCAATTTTTATAATTAAATTTTATTAATGTATAAACTCAGCGCATGCACAAGTCTTATGACTAGTTGAGCATATAAGCTATAAACAAATGCTGATAATCCCATAAGTAAACATAAATTGAGTTGTAAGCTTTTAGTATTTTAAATGATAAACCTTTAGATAATGATGTAGCATGACACTTGCACAACTTATTCTCTCACTTTCTTTTTTTTGTAATAGACGAGGTAAATATGACCGCGCGTGTTGATATATATTGTTGATAAAACTTTTATGAGTAACCTCTTAAAATTATTTAATTACTTTTTTTGCACAGAAAATATTGCATTGCGGCGCAATATTATTTGATAATTTTTTATAGCATAACCATTGTAATGAGTAAAACGTATACAAAACTTGTTAGCATTAAAAATATATAATAGAAAAGTGTTTGTCATTCTCATGTATAGAGCTTTGTATGTCGTGTAGTAGTTCTAGTAAAATGGGCTATGCACTTGGTAATCTAATATGTTACTAGTTAAATATATAATCCTTTTAAAGGAATATAAGCCCATGTAAACCAAGTCCATCACAAAGCCCATGAGAAAGCCTTTAGGGCATCTCTTGTTACTTACTATAAATACACCTCAAAGCTCATTTGAGGTGTGTGCTTGTTTGTGTATTGTGTGTGCCTCTTTTCAATAAAAGTTCTCTTCATCTTATTCTCTCTTTATATCTTATACGCCACATACATAGTTACAAGTCACCATCTTTACTTCATTTACATGCTATATTTGTGTTAAAGTTGATAAATTTAAGGTCAATCGCCTAACAATGATCTAGGAGTGTGTGGAAATCGTTTTCATCAAGTTTTTTTCTTTAAAGTTGCGTTTTTTCATAACAAAGACGTGGGCTTTTCTTTAAAAAGCTTTGATTTTACAAGTTTTAGTGTTAAAGTTGTTGTCTTTATTGAAGTTTTTGTGATTCTAAGTGTTTTGGGAGAGATTTGATCAAAAGAAACAAGTGGAAAAAGTGTTTTTGGTTGAAAAAATCGGATATTTGAGGTTTTGGTCATCTTACGCGTAAAAAGGACAAGCACTACCAAGTTTTTAGCTGAAAATTGTACTTTTTGGTACTTTTAAGCGCGAGTTTTAGCAAAAGACCCCTTTTCTTTATCACTTCCTACGCGTAAGTTTAAGCAGAAAACCCTCTTTCTACGCATAACTTGGAATCCTACGCAGAAGTTTTAGCAAAAAAAACCTTTTCCTACGCGTTAGATTGAAATCCTACGCATAAGGTGAGTTCCAACGCAAAAGTTTTCTTCAACGATTAGAGATTACTCAGTACTTTCCTAGCTTGGACAAGATAGTGAAATACTTCGACACGGGATATCTATCAAGCTTGGACAAGTTTGAGAGATCAGTTTGCTTGAAAAAACCTTACGAGTAACAGTCTTACGCATAAATTCTAAGTTTATGCGTAAAAATCAAAGTTTACGCATAAACATTTTGTTTACGCATAACCTTAATTTTTACGCATAACTTTTCTTACGCGTAAGATTATAAGTTAACCAAAAGATTCTGGATTTACGCAAAAATTCAGGGTTTACGCTTAAGATCTGGGTTTACGCATAAGAATTTGACTTTTGACAACCAAACTTCAAACGGCCATAATTTTTGAACCGTAACTCCGTTTTCGACGAATTAGTTGTCAAAACGACCGTGAGACCGAAGTTTCGAAGCCTAAAAATGCTCTGGGAAGAAGTTATTGAGGTTTTAAGGTTTTATATCAAATTTTTCACCATAAAAACTTGCATCAACTTACACTAAACACAACTCCTACTTCGTTGGAACGATCCAAGATCAATTTTATCATTCTACAATGGCAACTCAACAAGATATTCATGCTGCCGGTGCTGAAAATCAACCTCCCATGCTTGAAAAAGGTGGATATCTTCCATGGACAAGCCGCATGATTCGTTACATCAAAACAAAGCCTGATGGTAAACTAATGATCAAATCCATTAAAGGGGGTCCATTTAAGCCAAGACAAGTTCAAGATGAAGGCAATATGAACACAACACCTCCCACTCAACCATTCATGCGTGACCAAACAGAAGAAGATTACACAGATGAAGACAAGAACCAGATCGCCACTGATGATATGGCAATGCATTTAATCCAACTTGGATTACCATGCGAGATCTTTGCTGCGGTTGACAGCTGTGAAACTGCTTATGATATGTGGGAACGCATTAGAAGGATATGTCATGGGAGAACTTCACATCTACTAAAGGTGAACAAATTGAATCCTACTACATAAGGTTTTGCACATTAATGAATGAGTAAATCAGAAACAAGTTGACACCACGAACAATTGAAACAAACATCAAATTCATCAATAACCTTATAGAAGAATGGGGTCGATATGTTACAATTGTCAACCAAACAAAGGATTTACATCAGGTGAATTATGATCAACTCTATGACTTTCTGAAGCAAAACCAAGCTGAGGCTAATGAAGTTAGGAAAGAAAGATTGGCAAAGAATCATGATCCTCTTGCATTAATTGCTACTACACCAACACCTTTATCAGTGAACACACAACAACCATCATCATCTTCCACTCACAACTACATGCAACCATCATGCGTTCAACCACCAACACCTGTCTACCAACAACAATTCTACCCACAACAACAACATGTTATTCCACAACAGCAATACCCACAATTCCAAAAACCAGAATTCACTGAAAATGATAAAACTACTGCAACCTTGACTCAAGCATTTGCTTTTCTGACAAAAGCATTCCAAGGACGTTATTCTACACCAACAAACAACAACCAAAGGATTTCATCAAACACTCGCAACAAGCAGATTGCTCAGCCGAGTTTTAATATGGGCAACGGAGGCCAAATGGTTGGAGTTTATGGGAATCAGCACGGATATGCTACTGGATTTCATATTGGTGATCAGAATATGCATAATGCAGGTCAGTATGCAGGGAATCAGGATGGTCAGTATGCAGGGAATCAGATGGGTCAGTTTGTTGCCAATCAGAGGGGTCAAAATGTTGGTAATCAGGCAATGGGTAATCAGAATAGGAATGTTGCAGCTCTAGTTGTTGGGAATAATGGAAATGTGAATCAGGGTAATCCGGTAAAGTGTTTCAACTGCCAGGGTGTAGGTCATATGTCAAGGAACTGTCCTACTAAGCCAAACAAAAGAGACCCAAAGTATTTGCTGAAAGCATTGATGTTGGCACAAAAGAATGAGGCAGGGTTTCAGTTGAACGCAGAGGAGAATGATTTTATGGCTCTTATGGATGACATGGAAGATAGAGAGGATATTGATGCGAACTGAATATTTATGGCAAATCTACAGGAGGTGAAGTATGACACAGATTCTGACACACCTCCAGTCTATGACATCAATGCAGTCTCTGAGGTATCATATTTCAACACATGTCACAACAATGATATATTTGATATGTCTCCTCATGAGGAACTGCATTTTGAGAAGCTAGCACCCAATTATGATAAATATCTGGACACGCCAAGTAGTAGCAATACTCCTTCAGCAACTCCAGATGTGAATCAAAATAGAGGCTTCGTTTCACAGCATGCTGAGAATGATGAGGAAACACGTTCTTTATTTGAAACATTATTAAACAATTGCAGCATGGAAATTGAGAATGTCAAAAAGGCCAATCGCGATGTTAAGGTCGTGAATGGTAAATTGACCGCTGAGCTTGAGAGTTACAAGAAAAACGTTAAAGCTTTTGAGTTTCATAACAAAAGATTGTCAGAACTAGAAACCGGTTATCAAAATTCCGTTTCAAGGGAAAAACTTTTGCAAATCAAGTTTGATACACTTGATGTTATTTCTTTCAAGAAGATAAAATCTTTAAACACGGAAATTTATGATTTACAAAACCAACTTTCTAAACAAAAATAAGCTTATACCAATCTTGAAAAAGAAAGGGACGAGTTGAAAAAGGACTTTGCAAAGATGTTTTCTAAGAAAGTAATTGCTTCCAAATCACTTTCAAACATGGAACAAATGTCTTCTAACAACCCTTTTAATACAAGTGATGCTAGAGACATTCTTGATGACGTTAAAAAGAGAATTCAAACACTTCAAAATATTGTTAAATCTAAAACTACTATCAGTATTAACAACTGGCATTCTAGTTTTTATACGAACAGAAAAAGGTATTTGAAAACGAAATTACTATCCCACTGAATAACATCAGTGCGTGGGTAATCCATTTTGAACAAGCTTTCTTAAAAGAAACGGCCGAATTTATCAAGGACCACAAATCCCTGGTAAAAGAAGCTAATGAAACTCGTGAAAACATGAATGTTTTGGAAATGTTAAATGATTCTCTCTTCGAAGCAGTTCTGTCTACTGATATAATGTCTATCATCTTACAAACATATTCGGTTCAAGACGATGAAAGACTGAGAGCTGAGACCTCCGCAACTGTTTCAAAATATGAAAAAGCTCTTATAAAACTTGAAAAAGAAAATGTCTCATATTTTAAACAACTCGATCGAAAAAGCGAAGAATGTAACTATGACAAATTGTCGTATGAGCGTGCCTTCAAGAACATGAAAGAACAAAATGATCTTTTGAGGGCTCAGCTTGAAAGTCAAAAAGGAAAGGGTGTGGATACTAAGTTTGCAAAACCATCGACCTCGGACATACCAAATACCTCAAAAACGGTTGTTAAACCAAAATTGTCGATTTCTCAACCTGTTCCAAAAGTCGATGTGAAAAATGATTTGACAAAACCAGTCACTCCAACACCTTTGCCAAAGAATAATGAAAAAGTAAAGATTGTTGAAAAAGGAAAAGCGGTTGTCGAAACACCAAAAGTGATAGCACCTGGCCTTTTTAGGATTAGTCCCACTAATGAGTCTGCCTCCATATCTAAGACTAATAAGGGCAAAAAGGATAATACTAAAGAGTCTAGTGATGCTAAAAAGGACAACAATATAAATCCTAACGCGTGTGCCTAACCTTCTACAGGATTAGAAAGCACCTCTAGGAGCAGCAGACTAAAGCCTAAGAGCAATACAAGGAACAATAGAGTCTCGCCTGCATCTAAGAGTAGTAGCAAGAATAAATTTGAAGAAGTAGAAGAACACCCTAGGAATTTATCGCTTTGTAATAAGAGACATGTTTCATCTGAATGTAATGTCAAAAGTACTGTTTCTAATGCATGCAATGACTCTGTTTGTTTAATGTGCAAGAAATGTTTAATTAATGATGTTCATGATGAATGTGTTTCCAAGAATGTGGATGTTATGCCTGAACAGAAGAACATTTCGAGAGGACCTTGTGCAAAATCTAGATTTGTTGGAAACCTTATTAAAAGAATTAGGAACACCACTAATAGTTGCACGCCTAGGAACTATCTTAAGTATTGTGTTTGGATTCCAACGGGTAGAGAATTTATACTCAAGGATGGTAAATTAGAAATAGCTCAAGCTAAACAAGTAGCAACTGTCTATGAGTGTGATTTGGATTTTACTCCTAACCCCATGGAACCAAATTTAAAGCTGTTTCTAAATACAAACTCTTCTGTTCTTGGCAGGTTATCGAAATATGTCTTTGGGTCGTCGACTCGGGTTGCTCCAAGCACATGACCGGGAACTTAAAGCTGCTGATCAATTTCATTTGGAAATTCATGGGATCTGTACGCTTTGGAAATGATCATGTAGCAGCTATTCTGGGTTTTGGAGACCTTCAGTTTGAGAATTTTTTGATCACTCGAGTTTACTACATCGAAGGGTTGGGACACAACTTGTTTTCAGTTAGAGAGTTTTGTGATGTAGATTTAGAAGTTGCGTTCAGAAGAAACACGGTTTTCATTAGAAATTTGGTTGGTGATGATCTCTTAACTGGAAATCATGGTACAAACTTGTATGCTATCGACATAAACTAAATGGCTTCTACATCACCAATTTGTCTTATGACAAGGGCAACCGGAACTAAGTCCTGGCTGTGGCATAGACATCAACAAAATGGATAAGGAAATGACTGTAATTCGCAACAAAGCTCGTCTCGTGGCAAAAGGATATCCACAAGAAGAAGGATAGATTTCAAAGAATCATTCGCGCCTGTAGCTAGACTTGAAGCAGTTCGGACTTTCTTAGCCTATGCAGCTCACAAAAACATCACAGTCTATCAGATGGACATTAAGACAACTTTCTTGAATGGAACTCTGAAAGAAGAAGTGTTTGAGAGTCAGCCAGAACGATTCGTTGACAAAGATCATCCAGACTACGTCTACAAGCTTAAGAAAGCCATTTATGGTTTAAAACAAGCTCCAAGAGCGTGGTATGACAAACTATCATCTTTCTTGCTCAAAAAAAATTTCACCAAAGGAACGGTTGATGACACCTTGTTTACCAAAAAATTCAAAGATGACATTTTGATCGTTCAAATTTACGTGGACGACATTATTTTTGGATCAACCAATCCTAACCATTCAAAACATTTTGAAAATCTCATGAAAAGCAAATTTGAAATGTCCATGATGGGGGAACTAAAATTCTTTCTTGGTTTACAAATACATCAATCCCTTCGTGGTATTTTTATCAATCAAGCTAAATATATAATAGAGATTTTGAAAAAACATGGAATGGAAAACTATGATTCTGTTGGTACACCAATGGTCACTTCACTAAAAATAGGTGCTGATTTGTTTGGGAAACCCATCGATTCGAAAAAATATCGGAGCATGATCGGTTCTCTCATGTACCTAACTGCTAGTCGACCCGATATTCAATTTGCTGTTTGTTTATTAGCACGGTTTCAGGCAAAGCCTACCGAACTTCACCTCAAAGAGGTTAAACGGATCTTTCGGTACCTACGAAGCACCATTAACATGGGACTTTGGTATCCGAAGGATTCAGAGTTTAATCTAACACCATTTTCAGATGCCGACCATGCCGGTGATCAAGTTACAGTAAAGAGTACATCAGGTGGAGCACAATTTTTGGGTGAAAAGCTAGTAAGCTGGTCGTCAAAAAAACATGATTGTACTGCACTATCAACCGCCGAAGCCGAGTATGTGTCTCTTTCTACGTGTTGTGCCCTAGTTCTTTGGATGCGGACACAGCTCACAGATTATGGCTTTACTTTCGACAGAATATCTATGTATTGTGACTCAAAAAGTGCCATAGCCATCTCGTGCAATCCTGTACAACACCCAAAGACTAAGCATATCAAAGTCCGCTACCATTTCATCAAAGAGCACGTATAAGAGGGTACTATTGAATTATTTTTCGTGAAGACTGAATACCAACTCGCCGATCTATTTACTAAAGCCCTTACAAAAGAAAGGTTTGACGATTTAGTTCGACGAATTGGCATGCGAAGCCTAACCCTTGAGGAGTTAGAACGTCTTCTCGAATCTTCTTGAAAAATGTTTTCAAAATCGCTTCGCTGTAATATTTTTTGAAAAAAACAAAATACAAAATTTGAAAAACCAACAAAAACAAAATACAAAAATATAAAACTTTCAAAAAATACAACAACAGTATAAAATCAAAAAAAAAAAAAATCCAAAAATATTCATTTTACGACATGTCACTCGTATAAATCACTATTCTGTACGTTTCTAGAAATGTCATTCAACAATGATACGGACATGTACAGATGCTTGAATGGGAGTTCTTTAAAATATTTTTCTAAAACATGTCATTTCTCAAAAGTTTCTTTACAATGGCTTTCGTATACTTCAGTACGAAACCCGGAATTAAACGATGACTTCTGATTATTTTCAAATCAAGGACTCGTTCGTTCAAAGACAAAATCATTTTCAAAAGTTCGAGTATAAACAAACGAAAAAAGATTTCAAAAATAGACTCGTTTTCAAAACAGAATTCTTTAGCACTTTTTCAAGATTGTTCAAAAGATTTCTCAAAATCGAAAAGACTCCCTCCAAACCCTTAATTGATTTTAAAATGAGCTATCATTAAATGGGGAGTACAAAAACAAAAATGTTCCGAATTCATGCAAAATGAAATCTGTCTATCTCTCCAAAAAAACAGTTGATATAAAAAATATCACGATATGCTATTTTTGACGGGGAAAAGACATGATTAAAATGTGATCTAAAAGTGTTTAAAGATTTTGACTGAATCTCAATAGAGCTCGACTCAGATAGTACCAATGAATTGACGAAGCTTAAACTGTCAGTAATCGAAAAGACTTGTCCTGGACGGGTAATAATTTCAAGCTAGTCTAACTAGCGATGTAAGCGTGTCTCGAATATGACTTGTCTGAGTAGAATGTACCGTATCGAGAGACTTTCTTTGGACTTGACCTGGACGGGTAATAATATCAAGCTAGTCTAACTAGTGATATAAGTGTGTCTCGAATCGGTCATGTGGAAAACTAGAAGGGGGGTTGAATAGTTTTCCCTTCTTTTTCATTTTATAAAAACTTTGTTTCAAAATGTTGATTCAAATTTATTCAATTGTTTGTTTGGAAAACTTCAATTAGAGTTTAGTATGAAAACAACATATAATCAATATGATCAATTATATATGTAAGCTTTTGGAAAAGCTTAGTTTTATGAATGAAGCTTTGGTCGATCTTTATGTGAATACGTTTTCCTTTTAAAATCTTAAAACCTTTTGTATCAAATTATCTATCAAGTTAAACTTAATATGAGAAGTGTGAATAATAATCTATTTGACCATATCATGCAATTATACACATAATCACAGTATTAACTACTATGTTCAACACAATCAATCATCACAACTATATAAGCAACAACTAAGACATGTAGGCAATCATAGAAGTAAAGCGATAAATGCAAGAACAAATGATAAGAGATAAGAGAAAGGAAATGCACACCGGAAACGATGATTTATAGTGGTTCGGCTACAAGGACACCTTCCTTGTTCCTACTCCACTCCCCGAGTCACCTACTCGAGAGTTTTCTTCACTACTCAACAAGCTCCCTTTTGGCGGAGAAAACCGTACACAACTTTTACTTACACCATTTAACGACACTAAGCTAAATGTCGAGTTCTAATAGTAGCTAGAACCAATCTCACAACACAACTTCGATCACTACACAACTTCTACACAACTTCACGACTTCATCACAACTTCTTCTAAACTTCTTCACGGCTTCACAACTTCTTCACGTCTTCACGACTTCACAACTTCATCACAACTTCTTCTAAACTCCACTACTTAATCACACACCTACATCTTCACAACTACATGTCTTCTCCACACTACTACTTCCTTCCACTACTTCTTACTCACTCATTAAATCACTACTAAGTAAGATCATCTTGATCTACTTATTACATATACATAACTCACAACTTCACATAAGCACTAACTAGATCCTAATACATCTTCGGCTTTATGATAGGGAGGATTCTTCTCTTGCACTTTGAGTGATGAGAAATTGGATCACTTGAAACAAAGATTAATAATCTTATGATCAAAGGGTTTTAGAAGGATGTTTAGAGAGAGTTGGATCTGAATATTTTTGTGCAAAAGGTGAGAAAAATTCCAGGTTTGAGGTGGTATTTATAGGGAAAAATTTCTGACCAAATCTGACAGGGGAGCGTGGCCGGTCCCGTTAATTGTGTGCCGGTCCCCTTAAAATTAAGGGGGCCGCCCTACTGAAATGGCCAGATTTTCTGTCTTTTAGTGGAGAAAGTTTATTTGGTGAAAAACTAACTAATTTTGGTTAAAAGTTTGAAATCATATATTTAGTATGATTAAAACATTTTTCTTTATTACCAAAAGTGTTTTTCAAAAATATATAATATGTTTATATAATTAAATAAACTTTGTATTAGTTAATTAAATACCCCTTTGATCATGAGATGTATTAAACACTTGTTTATCCATACCTTAAGTGATTGTTGAAGCATACTTGAGACGTTGAGATGTCGAGGCTTGTTGACGTAAGAATGCATAGAAGAATTGTGATCACAAGTAACTTAAGCACTTTACGTTATATGTTGTAACTTACATCTTTGTCATCATCAAAACATGAAGAGGATGTTTAGATTAAATATCGTAATATTCATGCCAACAGGTCGTGTTCACTGAAAATGGATTAATTCAAAAGTGCAAACTCCTCCCGCATGTGCAAATTTCTTAAATAATACATGAGCACATGTGAAGGGGGAGTCCTTTAAAAGAAACCAAAACTCTCAAAGTGTCAACAAAGATGTTTAATAATCATAAACACTTTGAGAGATTTTCAAATGAATGGTTTTATGGCAACAATAGGATAGTCATGAAGATATAAGGTGATGAAGATATAAGAGCTAGAATCAACAAGAGTATCTAGTCCACGAGTCTTTAAACGCATCTCCTCCGTGGTAAGCATCGAACAGACCATTTTGATATCCAGAAAAACCTCGCGATGGGCAATGATCGTAGAGACGATATCATACTTGGCAGGTAACCCTTCCAAGGGAAATGTAACAACATCATCATTGCTAATAGGAGACCCCAAACTAGATAAAATAGTGGCCACGTTCTCAATCTTCCGAAAATAAGCATCAGTGCTTAGATCACCAAGTTTTATAGCACGGAGTTCGGCCTTTAATGCAATAGAGCGAGAACGCTTATTGTCATTAAAGATGGAAGCAAGCATGTCCCATGCTTCCTTGGCCGTTTGAGGATCATCATTGACAAGACGTTGTTGAAGTGTAGAAGACAAAGTGATGAAAATTCATGATAGGACAATAGTGTCAATCTTTAACCATTCAGCATCAGGTAGAGCACTTGAGGAGGCATCATCCGAAGACTTGCCCAGGAGATGATCTAAGATAGAGTATCCTTTGCAGATGTGCTTAAGAAAGTAAGTCCAGGAGGAGTAATTCATCTCCTCGACGTCCAACTTGACCGGAACAGGGGTGGGAAAGTTGTTGATAGTCATGAGTTTGTCGGACAAGAGGATGACTGGTGGTGGTAGAGTGGAACCTGTCATGATGACTTAGAGTACGTAGGGTTGTGGTTTGGAGAAAACAAAGGTAACAGTAACGTGTATAGGTTAGGGTTATTGGTGTGTAGTAAAATTGATATATTATGGCACGTAGGGATTTTCAGGGTTATAATGGGGTATCAATAATTAATGCTGGAACAGTAGAGGTGTAGGGTATGAAAACTTAAACCAAACAAGAAACAACTTCAACTGATAACACAACTACTAACAATCAACGGAAAACCAACGTCCACTGGTAATCAAACAATACCAACTGTGGAGAACAAGACAGTCGACTGGTAATCAAAGTAAAACCAATGGTCGACAAAGAACAAACCTGTAAAGACAACAAGATATTGGAAAAATTTTTAGGGTTTTTGTGAAGGATCGAGTTTTAGTTTGGCTGTGATACCATGTGGGAGAATGGATCAATCATTATTCTGTTACTCATGAAACGTTTGGTATATAAATACGGATACACGACTATTCTAGACTCGGGCCTTAGCCCATATGAATAATACATGGACTCAAATATTAACTATAATACATACGACTAACAGTCGGGTTATGTATCCATATCTGTGAGTAAACATGCATGAACTTATGCTGCTGATTGAAGGTGGCAAAATGGGTGAGGCGGGTAAAGGATTGGGTCAAAGTGGGTGATTTTGTATGGGATCGGCCAGGTAAAAAAAGTTACTGTGTGAAACAGAACGTTAAAGAACATACATTTTCTTATTTTATTAGTCTTTACTTTATCGTGGATATGGTTTTTTTATGCAGGTCCTATGGGCACATAAGGAAGGTGATGGCAATCAAAAGTGAAAGCCAAACACAGTCACAAGTTGCGTTGTTTCTTCAACGTTCTGTTTTCTCGAACTCACAGTTATATGTGTCGTTTCAAGAGTCAAAAGTTAGAAAGGCTTGAAGGTTCTTTGTTAATTTGTTGTGATAAAGATGAGAATTACAAGAATTACACCGGTAATGACATGTCGTATACAAATATATTCTACATAAGCTTTGATGTTTGTTTGAAATCATAAAACACCAAATCCATAACTATGTTATCTAAATTTAAAGCGATGCAATTTCATGAATTTTATATTGCAAAGTAGTGTTTTTAATAACAATGTTTTTAACCTATATAATCTTAACGATCAGATATCCTCGTATCTTTACATGATATATATCAAGAAATGATGATTATTAAGCTAGCCCGTTCATCCGGCATGTCGTGAAGCTAGTTTATAAATACAATCAAATCTTTTATATAACAAAGAAAAACACTAAATAGAGGCTATTTTAGAAAAATAACAGTTGAGAAAAACCAAATTGTGCTAATATAAGAGCTTGATTCTGTTAGTAACAAATTTGAGCCACTTGATTGCAAAATAAAAGTCAAAATTAAACTCAGAATTGACTTATGATGGCTCTAAGTGGTAGTGGAACCGGTGTGAAAGGCTTATTTGAGCAATGAAAGGAGGACACTTGTAATCAAAACTCTTATGATGATGATGCTTTTAATTTTTGTAATTTTTAATAACTTTTACAAATATTTCTAGACTTTATATTTTTTTCTTTAAAAAATTTAATCAATGTTGTTATCGGTTTATTATAATTATTAATATTATTATATTAAATTAAGCGTAATATATAAACTTCGTATATTTAGAAGATTATAAATATCAACATCAAAGCATACGTTAGTGTGATGAGGCTGTATATATAGCAACAAACCATATATATTTTTTACTACCTCCGTCCTATAATTATAGTCCACTGTTAACTTTTGAAGTCTTAAGTTTTCAACGTTAACCTTAAATATTTTTAATTGTGTTATATATTAATTGATACAAAATATACAAATGGATTGAGTTTAAAATGAATTTTCTATTGGTATAATTTTATCAAGTATTATATAACACAAATAAAAATATTTAATGTCAAAGTTGCAAAACGAAGACTTAAAAAGTAAACAGTGGACTATAATTATGAGACGGAGGGAGTAGTAGTTTATTATTTTAAATGCTCATGTACAGGGGCGAAGCTTCATAGGGGCCGGGGGGGGCGCCCGACCCCCCGAAATTTTTTTTGCGATGTAGGGGGTATATAGTTTTCGTGTAGAAAAATTTCGGTATATTCGGTTTCGACCCCCCAAAAATTTCGGTATACCTGAAATATAGCCTTAGGAAAAAAAAAATTTAGATCCCGACCCCCCACTTACAAAATCCAAGCTTCGCCACTGCTCATGTATGTTTATAACCAGTCTATACGAACAACCTTTACATGCATATGGTTATAATGCAACGACCTATGATATGTATTCATCTTTTTCCTCTTAAATTGCATATGAATATCCACCGTATTATTATTTTAACAACCAGCGTTTGATAATATGTGCATGTACGGGTTCAAAACTTAAGTCCGACCAAGTCTATTATAAATCTGGTATATTAAATCCAATTTTTATAATTAAATTTTATTAATGTATAAACTCAGCGCATGCACAAGTCTTATGACTAGTTGAGCATATAAGCTATAAACAAATGCTGATAATCCCATAAGTAAACATAAATCGAGTTGTCAGCTTTTAGTATTTTAAATGATAAACCATTAGATAATGATGTAGCATGACACTTGCACAACTTATTCTCTCACTTTCTTTCTTTTGTAATAGACGAGGTAAATATGACCGTGCGTTGTGTTGATATATATTGTTGATAAAACTTTTATGAGTAACCTCTTAAAATTATTTAATTACTTTTTTTTGCACAGAAAATATTGCGTTGCGGCGCAATATTATTTGATAATTTTTTATGGCATAATCATTGTAATGAGTAAAACGTATACAAAACTTGTTAGCATTAAAAATATGTAATAGAAAAGTGATGGTCATTCTCATGTATAGAGCTTTGTATGTCGTGTAGTAGTTCTAGTAAAATGGGTTATGCACTTGATAATTTAATATGTTACTAGTTAAATATGTAATCCTTTTAAAGAAATATAAGCCCATGTAAACCAAGTCCATCACAAAGCCCATGAGAAAGCCTTTAGGGCATCTCTTGTTACTTACTATAAATACACCTCAAAGCTCATTTGAGGTGTGTGCTTGTGTATGTATTGTGTGTGCCTCTTTTCAATAAAAGTTCTCTTCATCTTATTCTCTCTGTATATCTTATACGACACATACATAGTTACAAGTCACCATCTTTACTTCATTTACATGCTATATTTGTGTTAAAGTTGATAAATTTAAGGTCAATCGCCTAACAATGATTTAGCAGTGTGTGGAAATCGTTTTCATCAAGTTTTTTTCTTTAAAGTTGCATTTTTTCATAAAAAAACGTGGGCTTTTCTTTAAAAAGCTTTGATTTTACAAGTTTTAGTGTTATAGTTGTTGTCTTTATTGAAGTTTTTGTGATTCTAAGTGTTTTGGGAGAGATTTGATCAAAAGAAACAAGTGGAAAAAGTGTTTTTGGTTGAAAAAATCAGATATTTGAGGTTTTGGTCATCTTACGCGTAAAAAGGACAAGCACTACCAAGTTTTTTGCTGAAAATTGTACTTTTTGGTACTTTTAAGCGCGAGTTTTAGCAAAAGACCCCTTTTCTACGCATGACATCACTTCCTACGCGTAAGTTTAAGCAGAAAACCCTCTTTCTACGCATAACTTGGAATCCTACGCAGAAGTTTTAGCAAAAAAAAAACCTTTTCCTACGCGTTAGATTGAAATCCTACGCATAAGGTGAGTTCCTACGCAAAAGTTTTCTTCAACGATTAGAGATTACTCAGTACTTTCCTAGCTTGGACAAGACAGTGAAATACTTCGACACGGGATATCTTTCAAGCTTGGACAAGTTTGAGAGATCAGTTTGCTTGAAAAAACCTTACGAGTAACAGTCTTACGCATAAACTCTAAGTTTATGCGTAAAAATCAAAGTTTACGCATAAACATTTTGTTTACGCATAACCTTAATTTTTACGCATAACTTTTCTTACGCGTAAGATTATAAGTTAACCAAAAGATTCTGGATTTACGCATAAAGTCAGGGTTTACGCTTAAGATCTGGGTTTACGCATAAGAATTTGACTTTTGACAACCAAACTTCAAACGGCCATAACTTTTGAACCGTAACTCCATTTTCGACGAATTAGCTGTCAAAACGACCGTGAGACTGAAGTTTCAAAGCCTAAAAATGCTCTGGGAAAAAGTTATTGAGGTTTTAAGGTTTTAGATCAAATTTTTCACCATAAAAACTTGCATCAACTTACACTAAACACAACTCCTACTTCGTTGGAACGATCCAAGATCAATTTTATCATTCTACAATGGCAACTCAACAAGATATTCATGCTGCCGGTGCTGAAAATCGACCTCCCATGCTTGAAAAAGGTGGATATCTTCCATGGATAAGCCGCATGCTTCGTTACATCAAAACAAAGCCTGATGGTAAACTAATAATCAAATCCATTAAAGGGGGTCAATTTAAGCCAAGACAAGTTCAAGATGAAGGCAATATGAATACAACACCTCCCACTCAACTATTCATGCGTGACCAAACAGAAGAAGATTACACAGATGAAGACAAGAACCAGATCGCCGCTGATGATATGGCAATGCATTTAATCCAACTTGGATTACCATCCGAGATCTTTACTGCGGTTGACAGCTGTGAAACTGCTTATGATATGTGGGAACGCGTTAGAAGGATATGTCATGGAACAGAAATTGGGCAACAAGACATTGAAAACTAACTTCTAACTGAATGGGAGAACTTCACATCCAGTAAAGGTGAACAGATTGAATCCTACTACATAAGGTTTTGCACATTAATGAATGAGTAAATCAGAAACAAGTTGACACCACGAACAATTGAAACAAACATCAAACTCATCAATAACCTTATAGAAGAATGGGGTCGATATGTTACAATTGTCAACCAAACAAAGGATTTACATCAGGTGAATTATGATCAACTCTATGACTTTCTGAAGCAAAACCAAGCTGAGGCTAATGAAGTTAGGAAAGAAAGATTGGCAAAGAATCATGATCCTCTTGCATTAATTGCTACTACACCAATACCTTTATCAGTGAACACACAACAACCATCATCATCTTCCACTCACAACTACATGCAACCATCATGCGTTCAACAACCAACACCTGTCTACTAACAACAATTCTACCCACAACAACAACATGTTATTCCACAACAGCAATACCCACAATTCCAAGAACCAGAATTCACTGAAAATGATGAAGCTACTGCAACCTTGACTCAAGCATTTGCTTTTCTAACAAAAGCATTCCAAGGATGTTATTCTACACCAACAAACAACAACCAAAGGATTTCATCAAACACTCGCAACAAGCAGATTGCTCAGCCGAGTTTTAATATGGGCAACGGAGGCCAAATGGTTGGAGTTTATGGGAATCAGCACGGATATGATACTGGATTTCATATTGGTGGTCAGAATATGCATAATGCAGGTCAGTATGCAGGGAATCAGTATGGTCAGTATGCAGGGAATCAGATGGGTCAGTTTTTTGCCAATCAGAGGGGTCAAAATGTTGGTAATCAGGCAATGGGTAATCAGAATAGGAATGTTGCAGCTCTAGTTGTTGGGAATAATGGAAATGTGAATCAGGGTAATCCGGTAAAGTGTTTCAACTGCCAAGGTGTAGGTCATATGTCAAGGAACTGTCCTACTAAGCCAAACAAAAGAGACCCAAAGTATTTGCAGAAAGCATTGCTGTTGGCACAAAAGAATGAGGCAGGGTTTCAGTTGAACACAGAGGAGAATGACTTTATGGCTCTTATGGATGACATGGAAGATAGAGAGGATATTGATGCTAACTGCATATTTATGGCAAATCTTCAGGAGGTGAAGTATGACACAGATTCTGACACACCTCCAGTCTATGACATCAATGCAGTCTCTGAGGTATCAAATTTCAACACATGTCACAATAATGATATATTTGATATGTCTCCTCATGAGGAACTGCATTTTGAGAAGCTAGCACCCAATTATGATAAATATCTGGACACGCCAAGTAGTAGCAATACTCCTTCAGCAACTCCAGATGTGAATCATAATAGAGGCTTCGTTTCACAGCATGCTGAGAATGATGAGGAAACACGTTCTTTATTTGAAACATTATTGAACAATTGCAGCATGGAAATTGAGAATGTCAAAAAGGCCAATCGCGATGTTAAGGCCGCGAATGTTAAATTGACCGCTGAGCTTGAGAGTTACAAGAAAAACGTTAAAGCTTTTGAGTTTCATAACAAAAGATTGTCAGAATTAGAAACCGGTTATAAAAATTCCGTTTCAAGGGAAAAACTTTTGCAAATCAAGTTTGATACACTTGATGTTATTTCTTTCAAGAAGATAAAATCTTTAAACACGGAAATTTATGATTTACAAAACCAACTTTCTAAACAAAAATCAGCTTATACCAATCTTGAAAAAGAAAGGGACGAGTTGAAAAAGGACTTTGCAAAGAAAGAAGACAAACTTTTGAACGAAATCGTAGAGTCAGAACACATGATTGCACATCTAGAAGAATTAGTGGTTAAGTCGGGTCAGTTAAGTCAAACAATGAAAATGATTTCAAATCAAACTAATTCGATTTACCATACGAAACATAAAGTGGCTCTTGGTAACAACACCCCTTGTAATCTCAAGGAAGCTCAGGAAGAACAGAATGTTTTGTATAATGGTAATCTTATTTACACCAAACATGATCCTCCCGTCGTTCGGAATTCTATGTAAACGATGGAACTTGCCGAAGAGAGCATTAATAAAATGAAATAAAAGGATTTGAAACCCATTGATTACAAAAAATTGAACAAACTTTCGGGAATTACTTTTGTTCCACAAAAAGAACCATCTGTGTTTTTCATAAAATGACCATTCTCAAAAATGTTTTCTAAGAAAGTAATTGCTTCCAAATCACTTTCAAACATGGACAAATGTCTTCTAACAAACCTTTTAATACAAGTGATGCTAGAGACATTCTTGATGACGTTAAAAAGAGAATTCAAACACTTCAAAATATTGTTAAATCTAAAACTACTATCAGTATTAACAACTGGCATTCTAGTTTTTATACGAACAGAAAAAGGTATTTGAAAACGAAATTACTATCCCACTGAATAACATCAGTGCGAGGGTAATCTATTTTGAACAAGCTTTCTTAAAAGAAACGGCCGAATTTATCAAGGACCACAAATCCCTGGTAAAAGAAGCTAATGAAACTCGTGAAAACATGAATGTTTTGGAAATGTTAAATGATTCTCTCTTCGAAGCAGTTCTGTCTACTGATATAATGCCTATCATCTTACAAACATATTCGGTTCAAGACGATGAAAGACTGAGAGCTGAGACCTCCGCAACTGTTTCAAAATATGAAAAAGCTCTTATAAAACTTGAAAAAGAAAATGTCTCATATTTTAAACAACTCGATCGAAAAAGCGAAGAATGTAACTATGACAAATTGTCGTATGAGCGTGCCTTCAAGAACATGAAAGAACAAAATGATCTTTTGAGGGCTCAGCTTGAAAGTCAAAAAGGAAAGGGTGTGGATACTAAGTTTGCAAAACCATCGACCTCGGACATACCAAATACCTCAAAAACGGTTGTTAAACCAAAATTGTCAATTTCTCAACCTGTTCCAAAAGTCGATGTGAAAAATGATTTGACAAAACCAGTCACTCCAACACCTTTGCCAAAGAATAATGAAAAAGTAAAGATTGTTGAAAAAGGAAAACCGGTTGTCGAAACACCAAAAGTGATAGAACCTGGCCTTTTTAGGATTAGTCCCACTAATGAGTCTGCCTCCACATCTAAGACTAATAAGGGCAAAAAGGATAATACTAAAGAGTCTAGTGATGCTAAAAAGGACAACAATATAAATCCTAACGCGTATGCCTTACCTTCTACAGGATTAGAAAGCACCTCTAGGAGCAGCAGACTAAAGCCTAAGAGCAATACAAGGAACAATAGAGTCTCGCCTGCATCTAAGAGTAGTAGCAAGAATAAATTTGAAGAAGTAAAAGAACACCCTAGGAATTTATCGCTTTGTAATAATAGACATGTTTCATCTGAATGTAATGTCAAAAGTACTGTTTCTAATGCATGCAATGACTCTGTTTGTTTAATGTGCAAGAAATGTTTAATTAATGATGTTCATGATGAATGTGTTTCCAAGAATGTGGATGTTATGCCTGAACAGAAGAACGTTTCGAGAGGACCTAGTGCAAAATCTAGATTTGTTGGAAACCTTATTAAAAGAATCAGGAACACCACTAATAGTTGCACGCCTAGGAACTATCTTAAGTATTGTGTTTGGATTCCAACGGGAAGAGAATTTATACTCAAGGATGGTAAATTAGAAATAGCTCAAGCTAAACAAGTAGCAACTGTCTATGAGTGTGATTTGGATTTTACTCCTAACCCCATGGAACCAAATTTAAAGCGGTTTCCAAATACAAACTCTTCTGTTCTTGGCAGGTTATCGAAATATGTCTTTGGATCGTCGACTCGGGTTGCTCCAAGCACATGACCGGGAACTTAAAGCTGCTCAATTTCATTTGGAAATTCATGGGATCTGTACGCTTTGGAAATGATCATGTAGCAGCTATTCTGGGTTTTGGAGACCTTCAGTTTGGGAATTTTTTGATCACTCGAGTTTACTACGTCGAAGGGTTGGGACACAACTTGTTTTCAGTTGGGCAGTTTTGTGATGCAGATTTAGAAGTTGCATTCAGAAGAAACACGGTTTTCATTAGAAATTTGGTTGGTGATGATCTCTTAACTGGAAATCGTGGTACAAACTTGTATGCTATCGACATCAACCAAATGGCTTCTACATCACCAATTTGTCTTATGACAAGGGCAACCGGAACTAAGTCCTGGCTGTGGCATAGACATTATCACATCTCAATTTCGACACCATCAACAAGTTAGCCAAAGACAACATCGTCACCTGACTTCCTAAGTTCAAATACACCAAGGATCATCTATGTCCATCATGTGAACAAGGAAAAAGTAAAAGAGCATCATAAAAACCCAAAACCGTACCTAGTTCGGAAGCAAGGTTACATATGTTGCACATGGACTTATGTGGCCCAATGAGAGTTGAAAGCATTAATGGAAAGAAGTATATTCTTGTTATTGTTGATGATTATTCAAGATATACATGGGTAAAGTTTCTGAGGCCAAAAGACGAAGCACCAGGTACAATCATCACCTTTCTGAAGCGTATCCAAGTTCTACTTCAAGCTCCAGTAAGGATTGTAAGAATAGATAATGGCACAGAATTCACTAATCAGGAGTTAAGAACCTACTTTGAAGATGTGGGAATCACTCACCAAACATCAGTTGTTAGAACTCCACAACAGAATGGGGTAGTTGAAAGAAGAAACCGAACTCTTGTGGAAGTTGCTCTCACAATGCTAATTTATTCTAGTGCACCACTATTCTTATGGGCTGATGCTGTTGCCACTGCTTGTTTCACTCAGAACCGATCCCTAATCCATCCAAGATTCAATAAAACCCCATATGAGCTAGTGAACAACCGAAAACCAGATATCTCTTACCTTCACGTGTTTGGCGCTTTCTGCTATCCGAAGAGTGACAGAGAAGAACTTGGAAAGTTGAAAGCTAAGGGTGATATTGGAATCTTCATCGGATACTCAGAAAACTCGAGGGCATTTAGGGTGTATAATAAAAGAACGAAAAGGATAATGGAGACGATGAATGTGAAGTTTGACGAGATTTCAAAATGGCTTCTGAGAGACTCGCTCTAGAACCCGTGCTTAATCCGATGGCTTCTAATCAAAACGGATTAGGACCCGCAAAAAACCCGCAGACTTCTGGACACATCAGTTCAGGACTCGTGCCTCAAGGAGCTCATTCAACAAACACGGATAAACCTTCAGAACAAGACCTGGAAAATTTTTTCGAGTTAATGTTTGATGAATACCATGGTGGAACTTCGACAAATGCATCTCAACAATGTTCCGCTGCACCCACTCAAAACACTTAACCACCACCATCACAAGATGCATCTACTAGAATCGAAGCTGAAGCACCAACTCCCTCAGCATCATCAACATCTACTCCAGCAACTCCAGTTATTGAAATTGTTCTACCAAGAGTTTATGAGCAAAATCAAACCACAAATTTTCAAGAAGAACCAACAAATAATTCAAAAGATGTTGAGTTAGAAGAAGAAGAAGTATTTTAAAACCCGTTTGCAATAGACTCTGATGAATCTTCTTCAAGGTTACAAGAACCATCTAACACACATTCGTTCAACCCAAGGTACCCTTCTACGCTTCAATGGACAAAAGACCATCCAATTGAACACGTTATTGGTGAACCTCCAAGGCCAGTTCAGAAGAGAAGACAACTTGTCACAGATCCTGAAATGTGTATCTACATTGCTCTATATGCCTCAAAGAACCAAAGAACATTCGGGAAGCAATGGCAGTATACCCATGGATAGAAGCGATGCAGGAGGAAATTCTTCAATACAGTTACATGATAGTTGGGAACTTGTTGAACGACCACTTGATAAACGTGTTCTTGATCTTAAGTGGTTGTGGAAGAACAAAATGGATAAGGAAATGACTATAATTCACAACAAAGCTCATCTCGTGGCAAAAGGATATCCACAAGAAGAAGGATAGATTTCAAAGAATCATTCACGCCTGTAGCTAGACTTGAAGCAGTTCGGATTTTCTTAGCCTATGCAGCTCACAAAAACATCACAGTCTATCAGATGGACATTAAGACAACTTTCTTGAATGGAACTCTGAAAGAAGAAGTGTTTGTGAGTCAGCCAGAACGATTCATTGACAAAGATCATCCAGACTACGTCTACAAGCTTAAGAAAGCCATTTATGGTTTAAAACAAGCTCCAAGAGCGTGGTATGACAAACTATCATCTTTCTTGCTCAAAAACAATTTCACCAAAGGAACGGTTGATGACACCTTGTTTACCAAAAAATTCAAAGATGACATTTTGATCGTTCAAATTTACGTGGACGACATTATTTTTGGATCAACCAATCCTAACCATTCAAAACATTTTGAAAATCTCATGAAAAGCAAATTTGAAATGTCCATGATGGGGGAACTAAAATTCTTTCTTGGTTTACAAATACATCAATCCCTTCGTGGTATTTTTATCAATCAAGCTAAATATACAATAGAGATTTTGAAAAAACATGGAATGGAAAACTGCGATTCTGTTGGTACACCAATGGTCACTTCACCAAAAATAGGTGCTGATTTGTTTGGGAAACCCATCGATTCGAAAAAATATCGGAGCATGATCGGTTCTCTCATGTACCTAACTGCTAGTAGACCCGATATTCAATTTGCTGTTTGTTTATTAGCACGGTTTCAGGTAAAACCTACCGAACTTCACCTCAAAGAGGTTAAACGGATCTTTCGGTACCTATGAAGCACCATTAACATGGGACTTTGGTATCCAAAGGATTCAGAGTTTAATCTAACAGCATTTTCAGATGCCGACCATGCCGGTGATCAAGTTACAGTAAAGAGTACATCAGGTGGAGCACAATTTTTGGGTGAAAAGCTAGTAAGCTGGTCGTCAAAGAAACATGATTGTACTGCACTATCAACCGCCGAAGCCGAGTATGTGTCTCTATCTACGTGTTGTGCCCAAGTTCTTTGGATGCGGACACAACTCACAGATTATGACTTTACTTTTGACAGAATATCTATGTATTGTGACTCAAAAAGTGCCATAGCCATCTCGTGCAATCCTGTACAACACTCAAAGACTAAGCATATCAAAGTTCGCTACCATTTCATAAAAGAGCACGTATAAGAGGGTACTGTTGAATTATTTTTCGTGAAGACTGAATACCAACTCACCGATCTATTTACTAAAGCCCTTACAAAAGAAAGGTTTGACGATTTAGTTCGACGAATTGGCATGCGAAGCCTAACCCTTGAGGAGTTAGAACGTCTTCTCGAATCTTCTTGAAAAGTGTTTTCAAAATCGCTTCGCTGTAAATATTTTTTGAAAAAAACAAAATACAAAATTTGAAAAACCAACAAAAACAAAATACAAAAATATAAAACTTTCAAAAAATACAACAACAGTATAAAATCAAAAAAAAATCCAAAAATATTCATCTTACGACATGTCTCTCGTATAAATCACTATTCTGTACGTTTCTAGAAATGTCATTCAACAATGATACGGACATGTACAGATGCTTGAATGAGAGTTCTTTAAAATATTTTTCTAAAACATGTCGTTTCTCAAAAGTTTCTTTACAATGGCTTTCGTATACTTCAGTATGAAACCCGGACTTAAACGATGACTTCTGATTATTTTCAAATCAAGGACTCGTTCATTCAAAGACAAAATCATTTTCAAAAGTTCGAGTATAAATAAACGAAAAAAGATTTCAAAAATAGACTCGTTTTTAAAACAGAATTCTTTAGCACTTTTTCAAGATTGTTCAAAAGATTTCTCAAAATCTCTCAAAATTAGTGCTCAAGATAACTCCCTCCAAACCCTTAATTGATTTTAAAATGAGCTATCATTAAAGGGGGAGTAAAAAACAAAAATGTTCCGAATTCATGCAAAATGAAATCTGTCTATCTCTCCAAAAAGTTTTTTCTTAAACAGTTGATATAAAAAATATCACGATATGTTATTTTTGAGGGGGATAAGACATGATTAAAATGTGATCTAAAAGTGTTTAAAGATTGTGACTGAATCTCAATAGAGCTCGACTCAGATAGTACCAATGAATTGATGAAGCTTAAACTGTCAGTAATCGAAAAGACTTGTCCTGGACGATTAATAATTTCAAGCTAGTCTAACTAGTGATGTAAGCGTGTCTCGAATATGACTTGTCTGAGTAGAATGTACCGTATCGAGAGACTTTCTTTGGACTTGACCAGGACGGGTAATAATATCAAGCTAGTCTAACTAGTGATGTAAGCGTGTCTCGAATCGGTCATGTTCACTGAAAGTGGATTAATTCAAAAGTGCAAACTCCTCCCGCATGTGCAAATTTCTTAAATAATACATGAGCACATGTGAAGGGGGAGTCCTTCAAAAGAAACCAAAACTCTCAAAGTGTCAACAAAGATGTTTAATAATCATAAACACTTTGAGAGATTTTCAAATGAATGGTTTTATGGCAACAATAGGATAGTCATGAAGATATAAGGTGACGAAGGTTAGGAAAAACCGTCCTATGATCCGCCAAAGCCGGAGGGATCTACCTAAGGACAAATTCAATAGATTAGAATTAGAAGTCCTTAGGTATGAGTGAAAAAAAAGGAGTAAATGAGAAAGGAGAAAGAAGGGGTTAAAGAATTAAAAAGAAAAGTTATGAAAAAGTGTGAAAAGAAATAACTCTCCATTTGTTCAACCTTAGGGCAGACACTGGGTTCAATTCGTATGCTACTGGCTGTTGCTAAGGTGACACTGGTATTGAAGACAAGACGTCATGGACCCAGTGATGCACTACACTGAACCTTCTTAACCACTCAAGTTCTCTTAAAAGAGCTTGTTTCATTCTCACGGGGAACCGGTGTAATCTATCGACCTGTCTCTTAGAGATGGTTGATATTGAAATAGGAGACCTCTCACTAATCTCCGCATAGGAAACCAAATGTGCGGTTATCGAGTCTAGAGCCCCGAGATTCATCAAAAGATCTCATAGGAACACATGATATTTCTACACTGGTTGTTCATCATTAAGGACGCCAGATATAAATTTAAGAGTCCTACACAGATCTTAGCAATCTGCCAAGAACGTTTATGAGAGGATTAACTTATGTATTTATCAATGATTGAACAAAAACTCCTGCCAGGGTCAACATCAAAAAGCCCTGACAGCAGGTCACTTCAGTAATTCTTTATGGGTTACGCTTCGTGTTCGCGGTGGTTTCAAAATGGTCTACAGTCGTGGAGTGATCCCCAGCGACTCACCTATTCGTTGATTTACTTAGTAGGTCTCGTAAGCTCTCTCGAGAGTATCTGAAATGGGAACGGCCTTGGTAAGGGTTAGAAGGAGTCTTCACACTATGCTGTTGACGATCTCTAATTCTTATCTGTAGTACCGGTTGATTTATTGCTAACTATTTACCTGCAGCTACACATCACCTCCATGGCGACAAATTCCACATGCTCATACTTACGTCACAAAGTCAATGAAAGCTCCCTCAAAGATCTGTGCAACACAAAGTCCAAAGAAAGATTCTACACCAATAAGAAGAATCTACAAAGTAAAGAGACAAAGATCTAAGTGAAAGAAAGGGAACTGCTAATGTGTGAATCTCAAAGTTTAAAGACGTATGAGCATGTTGGAATGGCGAACAACCACCAAAGACTAAGAAGTGATGAAAGGCAGACAAAGAATGTTGAAAAGTCAGTCATCAAAGATCATAAAGCATGAAGGAAGAAAGACTAAAGACTATTCTACAACGACATACAAAGTTCAAGACAAAGAACATGGAAGACCTAATCACGTGGAGCATCATTCGAATGACCACCCCTTAGAGGGAGATTGTTAGCATTAAAAATATGTAATAGAAAAGTAATGGTCATTCTCATGTATAGAGCTTTGTATGTCGTGTAGTAGTTCTAGTAAAATGGGCTATGGACTTGGTAATCTAATATGTTACTAGTTAATATGTAATCCCTTTAAAGGAATATAAGCCCATGTAAACCAAGTCCATCACAAAGCCCATGAGAAAGCCTTTAGGGCATCTCTTGTTACTTACTATAAATACACCTCAAAGCTCATTTGAGGTGTGTGCTTGTGTGTGTATTGTGTGTGCCTCTTTTCAATAAAATTTCTCTTCATCTTATTCTCTCTTTATATCTTATACGCCACATACATAGTTACAAGTCACCATCTTTACTTCATATACATGCTATATTTGTGTTAAAGTTGATAAATTTAAGGTCATACAAAACTTTTCCATAAACTAATACTTATCATCGTTATGAGTTCACAATGTATATAATTCAAATGTTTCCAATCATTTTAACTTATTACCCGAAAAATAAGAATTTATTATTATTATTTTAATGTAAATTAAAAGAATTGCAATATTTGGCTAATTTAATTTAAACTGAGAAGCCTTTTTGCTGGTATATTTCATATAACAATATTACTAAAAGTTTAAGATAGTTGTTCTTAGGGATGTCCATAAATCGGGTAATAACCTCAAGAACTGAAAACTGAATCGAATAAAATATTTGATTTTTGGTTTGTATATGGTTTTGGCAAAATGAAAACCAAACACAAAACCAAATTTATATATATTTTATATATTTATATAAAATAACACATTAAAACTCTTTCTTTGTATAAGTATACTATTTTTTAAGATTAAAAATTTTTTTTGTTGCTAAAAAACTAGATAATTAAATGCAAAAAATAAATTATGCAATTCAAATTCGGTTTTCGGCTTTACCAAGAAAAACATATATTAATGTTCAATATTTTTTATTAAATCATACGTAAATGTGTGTTTTGAAACTTTACGTATGAAACTTTTTTTAGGGTAGTTTTTTTTATATTAAAGTTCAACAATTTTAATAAAATCATACGTAAGTTAAAAGCATTGTAATATTAAAATCATTTTGTTCGCAATTTGAAAACTTTAGTAACGATATATATTTTTTAATATAAGAAAATAACTAAATATTTGATAAATAAAGTTTGTTAATAAAAATGCCGTAAATAGCTAAAAGTACAGGGTAATTATCATTACTCACCACATAGTTCAAGGGAACGTTTTGTAATTTTATTTTTTATTTTTTTATTAAATGGGATATTTTTGTTTTTCTTTTGCGAAACGTTGTCGTCGACGACCACAAATATATATATGTATAATCAGTACACCTCAATTTGTGATAATCAATTTTTATATTTTTTGTGGTTATAACATTTTTAATTTTAAATTAATCCATAAAATCAATAATTAAGCTACCCAAACACCCCCTAATGATAACAACCTAAAAAGGCATCTCTCTAATACAACTTTCGCTTTTGTCTCATTGATTCGAAACGTATACCTAAAAAAGAAGGGTAGATATTTTAAATTAATCCATAATATAATACGTATTCACTTTTGCTTTTTGTTTTGAAACTTCTCAACCAATACAGTTACCTCTTTAACTTTAAAGCATGGGAAAAATATTTAAAAATGTACCATACTTGCCAAAAAAATGACTTTCGTGTAGCGAACAAATTTTTTTCCTTATATGTGTATTGAACTTTCATTCTTTGGCCTTTTTGATGTATTTTTGACATTTTTACCCCTCAAATTATTATAAATCCAGGGGCAAAAATGTCACAAAAGTACATCAAAGTGAAAGTTCAGTACATCAAAAAGGACAAAATAGTTGAGTTTAAGAGAGAGAAAAATATATTTTTTTGTACAGTACGCGAAAGTCATTTTTTTGACAAGTATGATACATTATTAAAAAAATTTTCCCTTAAAGCATTTAGCGTAACAATACGACACAAGGGCAGATATTAGTATAAGTTGCAATGTGTAACTAATTAATCTTAACATGCTACTGTACTAACTAAGCATATGACCACTTGTTCAAGAAAAGCATATGATGGGATCCACATGATTATTTCCTATATAAACCTTCAGCTGCATCTATGTCAACCATTATACATTAACACAAATTTTATATATCTGTCATAATCTAATTATATGGCAGGCTCATCAAACCCTCTTAATACTTCCGAAAAAATACAAGACCTAGAGTATTTATATGCATCAAATGCTAATGTGTCTAACTTTATTTCTGTAAAACTCTCTAGTGATCGCAACTACCATATTTGGAAGACACAGATGCTATGTCTCCTGAGGGCTCACAATATGGGCGGCATTGTAGATGTCGCATATGCAAGTCCAAGAGCTTCCAGAAAGGAGATCATGGACCAATACGATAGTCTTCTCAAGGGTTGGATTTTTGGTTCAGCCAGTGAGAATGTACTTGGTACTGTCATTGATCTGGATTCAGCTAAAGATGTTTGGAACAAACTGAAATCCATTTATGATGCAACTATAAGTCATCAGCAAGGTATGTTTCACTTAACCAACATTATATTATTAGAGCTATACATGCCTGCTATCATTGTCAAGTTTCTTAATCCAACAATTTTGGAGCAAGCTAATGGATATTTTTGGTTTTAGAAAGACAAACCAACAATCACACTATATATTATGCAAATATTTCACACATATATCCCAACAGGGACTCGAACCGACAACCTGTTGGGAGCATCTCGAAATAAAACTAGACTACAATGGTGCTAACTAGCTAATTAATTAAGCACCGCTTACTGTAGTCAAACCTTTCAAATTTTCATCAACAATGGGAACCATCACATATGTATGTTCCTAAATGATCACATAACAAGATTGCAGTATTAAATTATCACTAATCAAATTATTTTAAACATATACAGTACATCACCATTCCAAATATATTCGTACTCGCCATGCCGTTTGCATCCAATTTGATTACTGGTCCAATTAGTATAATTAATAGCCCACTTATCAAAAGAGAAAAAAAATTGGAAATATTGAAAAAGTAATTTGATAACCCACTTTACGAAAGACAAAAATTTGATCCTGTCACTTTACCACCAGGTTATAGCATTACCGGGGTTAGTACGATGCCAATCTTTTCTTCAGGCGTAAAACCATTTGTTATTTACATATCTCGTTGTAGAAGATACAACAGTAAAATTTTCTTATGTAGCGATATTCATTATTCATCATCTCTACTCTCGAGTGAATAATATAATCAAATTGCCAGGGTTATACTCCTAGATATTATATGGTTTATTATAATTAGAATAAACTTCAAAATACGTTACTATGGTTTGTCAAATTTCACTGTTTACATCTCTGTTAGAAAAGTTAAGACATCTACATCCATCCCTTTAATAAACGTTAAACAATATATATCCTTAAGGACGAACAATTAAATTTTTCCCCCGTAATCCACTAATGTGGGTCTAACAAGGAGTTGTATTCGTCTTTCTACTTGTAACAAGGATGTATTTGTAGTTTTCTATTATTAGGGCAAAATACCTATTAATGTACTATACTTGTCACAAATGTTACTTTCGTATACTGAAAAAATATATATCCTTATATGGGTACTGAACTTTCATTTTTTGGTCTTTTTAATGTACTTTGTGACATTTTTGCCCTTGAATTTTTAATAATTTGAGTGGAAAAAACGTTACAAAGTACATCAAAAATACCAAAAAATAAAGTTCAGTACCCATATAAGAAAAGATATTTGTTCAATACACGAAAGTAACATTTGTGGCAAGTATAATGCATTTTTAAAGATTTTGCCCTCTATTATTATTACAATTCTTTTTGTTGTTGTTTATTTATGTGGGATTTGTCTCCAAGTTTCTTTGCCAGTGTGTTTATGTTTGTTAGTCGATGAATTGAGTGGGATAAAGATGATTTTGTTAAAAAGACGTTTGCGTGTTTTTGATTTTAATAAAGTGAAAAAGGAGGATTTAAGTTGAAAAATATGGAAATAACAATAATAATATTAATAATAAAAATAAAAATAATAAGTGTAAAAATTAAAATTAAAATATATAAAACCCTTGTGGACATATGTTTTCGGTCAGGAATTTTGGCTATTAGAGAAGTTGATATTGGGCTTGGTAGAGGACGTGACAATCCTTACGTCCAACGGATATGTTACTCGACTCATAAAACGGAGGGCTTGATATATGTGTGGATTTGACAGGGTCATCTCCCTTGACGTAGGTTGATTTTGAGCCCAGTCGTACATTGGTTTATGTAGCACAATGAAAACTCGTTAAGTATGAGGCTAAGTGTGCATATATTGGATACAATTTTCTCCCTTTTTCTTTGAATCTTGGGGAATCAAAGAAAGATGTGGTAGCTTTACCGAAGCGAATCCGAAAGTTTTCCGTGGCTCAAGACATTGAGATGCGAGCTGTTATTCATATTTTTAGTAGGATTAGCTTTGCTATAATTAAAGGAGTGAGGCCTAGACAGTATCTTGGCTTCCCATATATAGATGATCAGTTGCACAATTGCACATAACATAAACATTATGATACATTTATACTAATAAATATGATATAACATAAGTATCACATTCATACATGATCATAATGCATAAATCGTTTCTGATCTTATAAACAGGTAAACATTTCTATTGCTTGAACTGAAACAAGATCAAACAAGCCTTTAAAAAAAGTTTCATGTTCTTAAGTTGCGTTTGGTATCCCATTATGGGAATGAAACTATGACTATGAAAGTGATTAAATGTGTTTGTTTAAGATGAGGGGGTCACCACTATGATAATGAATGATAAAAATAATATGTACTTTATATACATCAAATGAGCTAGGTATGAATCTTTCATAGGTGAGGGACCCACCAATACTATCAAACTTATACCCATTGTTATTCATGCCAGTATACCAAACGCACTCTTAGAATTTCTTATTACCCTGATCATCTGATTTAATCTTTCAAATGGTAAATTAACATATACTGCTCCAACAAAATCAGATGCAGAAACAGAAACAGAAACAGGAGACACAGATGCTATTTCAGCACAAACAAACACATATTCGAAAGATGCGATAATAGACGTATATTCAAGAAAAGAAAACAAGACCGAGGAGAAGAAGTTGCATGAAGCTACTATGAAAGGGAACTGGTCAGAAGCAGAAAAAATACTTAAAGCAAATAAGGATCTAGTAAAGAGGGCAATCAGCAGTGATGGCAGCATGGTACTTCACATAGCCGTTGGAATAGGTCATAATGATATTGTGAAAAACTTATTTGCATATATGAGGGATGAAGACATACTTAGAAAAAGAACTTCTGATGGAAGCACCGCACTACACATTGCTGCAATTGTTGGGAACAAAAATGCAGCGGATTTGTTGGTTAAAAAAGACAAAAGCTTGTTGCACATTAAAGACCTTTCCGGCAAAGATCCATTGCATAAAGCCTATGAAAATATGCATCTTGATACCATTGAATATTTGTTGATATTTGATGATGAAAATGAAACGACAGTGCAATCTCCGGTCCCTGACGGAATACGGGTTGACCTTCTCGTTAATGCTATTTCCGCAAAAGAATACAGTAAGTAGTCGAGATATCACCTCTAATTGTATAAGAAAGAGACATATTGTTTTGAATATTTACTGTTTAAAGCTTATGATTGCAGAACTAGCATTAGCCTTGATTGAACGATTTCCTAAACTTGCTTCCAAAAGTGATAGTGTACTCATGGCAATAGCTAAAACCTTTCCGCATGGGGACTATCAGCAAACATATATCTATCTATGTAAGTTATTTTATTTAAAGGTTAGGTCCATAAAATATGGACGTTCAAATCCCGTCTTCATGTCATACATTTTGTAACGTGCCAAGAAGTAGACTACCAAAATATTTCTTGGCACACTAACAAAAGAATGATATCAAAACGTATTTGAAAGTTCAAAGGTGATATTGGTATTCTAAAAAGTTCACATATGATATATGTATATTTTGAAAAAGTATGTTGCTGGTATATGAAAAATTAGTTTGAAATAGCAACAAACCTTATCAAGAAAGTGTTACAAACTTTCAGAAATTGTTACAATATGTCTATTTTGATTACCTGTCATGCCATAAAATCTAACACGTTTCACTATTTTTTACGTCACAATTCACAAAGATGTGCATAAACCATTTCATTTCTATTTAATGGGGCATAAACCATTTCTTTTCTTCATTTTTGTTGTAAGAGTGATCGTTTGTGGTTTTTGCATTGTAGCTTGGAAGGAACTTTGGATATTAATATGTGACATATTTAAGTCTGGTAGGGAGTTTTTAATTGATATGTGGGGGAAGCCGCAATCAATAGCTGACCAGATTTTGAGTGCGACAATTTTTGTTCTTTCAATAGGTAAACACGACTCGAGAGTTAATTGTATATTTAAAAATCCACAATAATGTGTTCTAATATGCTTTCTTGTGTCCTAATGCAGCTATAGTCATGCTTGTATACCTCATAACCGTGGCTTGTCTCCCGATCTTTGTGCTATATACCCTGTGGGGGAACGGCACAATACTAGGTATTAGTTTACTCTAATCTAATGTGCCGAATGTGTATTCATTTAAAGTCTTGGGGTCTTTATTAAATTTCTATAGTTACTAAAAATAATGTTTATTAATAATAACAATGTGTATTTTTCATATAAAGAAATATAAAGTCTTGGGGTCTTTATTAAATTTTTATAGTTATTAAAAAGATGGAAACCGCTAATTTGTATATTGTCTTATTTTATGTACTTAGGATAAAGGTTTTGTGCAAGCTAAGTTTCGAAACAAGTTATATATAGTTTATATAGGGTTAATTATGTGAAAACGTAATATACTTGTAAAAAAAAATCAGTTTTGCGTAGCGAACTAAAAAAAATCTTCTTTTGTACACTAATGTTGACACTTTTGTCTTTATTTAGGTATTATGACACTTTTACCCTTTCAAATTACATAAATGGTCCCTGGTAGTTTACGAAAATTGCATCCACCGTCCCTAGACTAAATTACATAAATGGTCCCTGTCGTTAGGAGAAAATTGCGTCCACCATCCCTATTTTTTTTTTTGGAAATTTTCTTTTCAAATTTTATTTTTTCGAAATACTTTTTTATTTTGAATTTTTTTCAATTTTTTTGAAATAATTTTTTTGAGAATTTTTTTGGAAAAAAAATTCGGAAAAAAAAGTTTTCGAAAAAAAATGTTTTCGTTACATTTTCAAAAAACTTTGGGAAAAAATTAATTTTGAAAAAATATTTTCGTGACATTTTAAAAAATATTTGGAAAAAAAATTATTTTCGAAAATAGATAATTTCGTGATATTTTCGAAAATATTTGGACAAAAAAAATTATTTCGAAAAAAAATATTTTTGAAAAAAAAATATTTTCGAAAAAAATATATTTTTGAAAAAAAAATATTTTCGAAATAAAAAGTTCGTGAAATATAACGGCAGGACCATTTATGTAATTTAGCATAAGGACGATGGATGCAATTCTCAAAAATTCAAGGGTAAAATTGTCATCACAATTTTATTTTTTGTCTTTTTACTCACATGAAGACAAAAGTTTCAATAGTAGTGTACAAAAGAATATTTTTTTTAGTTCGCTACGTAAAAGTGATTTTATTGGCAAGTATAGTACGTTTTCACGGAATTAACCCGTTTATATATGATTTTCTGCATAAAAGGACAACAAAAGCAACAAACTGAGCCCCGTAACTCACGTCAGGTCAATTTTAAACATTTAATGGCGAGTAGATTCTTAACTTGTTTGATAAATGTGACATAAAAGATAGCTTCCAATATTTTCACTGTACTGTGAACATATTACATTAAAACTATGTGAACATATCACATTAAAACTGCACAGTTTGCCTAATTAAGGCAGGGAGCTTTTACACATGTTGTAGAGAAATGATTAGTGTGCCTAGATGTGTCATTGATATTCTTATATTTTGCACAAATAGATTAGTGTTAGATAGAATTCAACATATAAAAATAATAATAAATAAATAAATAAATAGAATTTTCTACATATTTGTAAGTATAAATTGGAATTAAGCATGTCAATCACTGTTCTTTGTTGTATGTTGCAGAGCCCATCACGCATATGCAGAAGAGAAAGACAGAGATGGATGAGGCTGAAAAGGTCCTAGAAATGGTGTGTGATGAAATAGACAAGCTGGAGTTCAAGGGTACTCATCATCCATATTATACCCGTCCAATTCTTGAGGCTGCTTGTCAAAATGCTCATAAAGTTGTTGATGAGATTCTATATAGATCACCTGAAGCAATTTTATCGAGAGACCAAAGTGGGTATGACATTCTTCAGTTAGCAGTGATACACCGTTCGGAAAGAATCTACAACCTTATCTATGACATTGGGGAGCGTAAGAATCTTTATAGAACAATTGTAGATTCTTCCAAGAACAATATCTTGCACCTGGCCGGAAGGTTAGCGCCTTTACGTAAACTCAATCATACAGCAGGTGCAGCATTACAGCTTCAAGGAGAGCTTCAATGGCGCCAGGTACGTAGTAAACATCTATATGATAATAGTAAACAGTTGTTATTTTTATTGTATAGCTAGCATCATAAAATTAATTCTACAGGAAGTAAAAAAAGTTGTATATCCTACATACATAACTCAAGAGAACATTTTTAAGGAGACACCTGGTATGGTGTTCACGAGGGAGCATGCGAATTTGTTGAAGGAAGGAGAGCAGTGGATGAAAACCACAGCTGAATCATGCAGCATCACTGCCGCACTAATTACCACAATCGTATTTGCAGCAGCAATTACTGTACCTGGTGGGAGCAATGAGGAAACAGGCATTCCTGTGTTTATGAAAGACATTGCTTTCAATATCTTTGGTGTATCAAATGCGATCTCACTATTTGCATCTAGTACGGCATTACTAGTATTCTTATCCATCCTGACTGCACGTTTTTCTGAAAAAGACTTTTTAGTAAGTTTGCCCAGAAGAATGCTTATTGGTATTTGTTCCTTGTTGCTCTCTGCAATATCCATGATGGTAGCCTTCAGCTCAACTTTGTTCCTAGTCTTTTGTCATAAAAAGCTGTGGATGCTTGCTCCAATTTGTGGATTATCACTTGTCCCAATTTCATTTTTTGTTGCGCTACAACTCCCGCTCATAGTGGATCTTTTTCGGTCAACATACTTGCGCAAATTTGGCCCAAGGAGGAGAGGTAAGCGTTCCAGATTCAATCCGGATAGCATAAGGTTGTTTTTTGATAAATGAATCGAGTAAATGGTGTATCCATGAGGAGTATTATGGGAAGAATGATGTTGAATATAAATACTATGTTATTAGAATCATGTAATTTTTGAATATAAATACTATGTTATTAGAATCATGTAATTTTTGACAGTGAAGTAAATGTTATGAACTGAAAGTGAGAAAAAATTATCATTTATATGATTTCACCTTGATGCAATGTACTAAAACTATGGTTATTTGAATATACCTTGATTAGCAAATAGTACGAACTTGGTCTCAAATCTCATATGACTAAAGTAAATTTTGGTATTTGCTAGTTCTATTCATGATCTAGAAATATAATCAATGCTGGAATGGTGACTAAAATGGATCTATATAAAAAGGGCATCCAACAATTAAAGATGGCAATATGAGCAGGTAACGGATTTGGGTCAAAACGGGTCAAATTAATTTTTTTTGCTAATCCATTAAATATTGGTTTACAGTTATCTTTATAACATTTTGTTGGCATTATTGACTGCTAGCTTGGGCTACCATTGGCTCCTCTATGGATTCATCACCCTGTGATCTCATATAAACATTGTCAACTTTGGTAAAAACAATTGATGTTTAGGCCTAAACATGAAAATATGATTACAATGAGAAAATAGGTGACGAATTATCTGGGAAATAACCTAAAGGTTTTATTATATCCCCTTGTTCTGTATAGCTTTCCCTCTCCGTATTCTTCAAGTGTCTCCAATCCTGTCACTCGAACTATATCAAAGTGACAAATATTGAAATACTTCAAGTGTATTATAGATTGTCTAAATATAGGAAATTATTGGTGTACCGTCTCTTCTAGATAGATTGATCCAACTACCCTTCTGTATAGTGTGAAAAGATACATGTGTAATTGAATATTATGTAAATATCTATATTTGAAGTGTGAACTTGATTTTTGTTTGAAAGACATGGGATTGATGCCCATTAAACCACAACCAACCAACATCGAGACGTTGCATTACAAACAAAAGTCACATTTATTTCGTACCTTCACTGTCTTAAATTAGAGGCCCACCACCCTCAGACCAAATATGAGATATGACAAATGTTTCAGCAACTCTAAGCATAAGAAGAGATCAGGGTATGGAGTATGCCTAATTTTAAAAGTATCAAACCCATACACTTAGATAAAATGTATGCAAACACCAGAATTATGTCGAGACAGATTAGTTGTTAGGTTATACACTTTTGTCTTTTTAGGATTGTGGAGTTCTTTCTGCAATTCAGTCTTTGGGGTTTCAAAAGTTAAATAAGTAGTTAAGATAGAAATCTTAAAATAACTTAAGGTTATATTATATCCCCTTGTTCTGTATGTCTTTCCTTCTCCCTGTTCTTTTGGTGTCTCCAATCATGTTACTCGAACTATATCAAAGTGATCACAAATATTGAGATACTTCAAGTGTACTATTGATTGTCATAAATATAGGAAATTATTGGTGTACCTTCTAGATATGTTGATCCAACTACCCTTTTTTATAGTTTGAATAGATAGATGCATGTGTAATTGATTATTATGTCAGTATTTATATTTGAAGCGTGAACTTGATTTATGTTTAATAGACATGGGATTGATGCACATGTTATAGAATTTATCAAACAAATGCAATTATTCACTCTGCTTATGCAAACAATTCTATCAGTTAAAAACCTATCCAATTGGACTAACTTTATGTCTGTTAATTCCCAAGTCTAGATGAGACGCAAGTCCCCTAGTTGACTTTTCTCATTAGAGTTGGTAATTTTAGTCGGTCCAAGTTAGGGGTTCAGTACAACCCAACCTGAACATGACTTATTTGAACCAACTTCTGTTTTGATTACGGGTGGTAATATGGGTCGAGTTCAAGTTGCCAAGTTAAAGTTACCCACACGAACACGACTATTTAAGTAATCCGGTCGATCAATCATAACTCTTATAACTCAAACACTACTCATTTAAAAGAGTCAACTCGTCTATCCCATTTATACGTTAAATTTCTTTGAAAAATTAATCAGGTTTAGTCTTTTTGATGGATTAGGTTTGATCGCACTATTCTATTATTTATCTTTGTTTCTGATATGGTTTGGGTTTAGTGATTAAACTACTTTTGTATTAAATTCCTCAGCCAACAACTAACGGCTGCAATACTTCATAAGCAACACTTCAAGTGTATTATTGATTGTCATAAATATAGGAAATTATTGGTGTACTGTCTCGTCTAGATATTTTGATCCATCTACCCTTCTGTATAGTGTGAAACTGTGAATAGATATGCATGTGTAATTGAATATTATGTAAATATATATATTTGAAGGGCGAACTTGATTTATGTTTGATAGACATTGGATTGATGCACATTAAACCACAACCAACCAACATCGACACGTTGCATTACAAACAAAAAGTCACATTTATCTCGTACCTTCACTGTCTTCAATCGCAGGCCCACCACCCTGAGACTCACCTCCAGTTGTTGTCTTGTCACCACTATCAGACCAAATATGAGATGTGACAAATGTTTCAGAAACTCTAGGAATAAAAAAAGATCAGGGTATGGAGTATGCCTTGTTTTAAAGGTATCAAACCCATAAACTTAGATAAAATGTATGCAAACACTAGAATTACGTCGAGACAGATTAGTTGTTAGGTTATACACGTTAGTTTTTTTAGGAAGGGCAAAAGTCAAAAATGAAAAACATGCTTTTCTAGTTGTACCTATATGCTAAACGTGTTCATTTAAGTACCAATATGCTACACATAAGTTCAAATTTGTACCTAAGTGAAATACTAGTTCACATTCATTTTCTACAATGACTGTTACTAGAATAATTCCTAAAATCCTTTACAAATCTGAAAATTAACTACAATGAGACAACCTCATATTTCAAAGATAAAAACATAATCTCTATAAACCATTCAAATATTTCTTCACACACTTCGTTTAATCACCAGTTCACCACTCCCAAAATAATTCATTGTTCTTACATATCATTTTTACTTTATTTCTTACTAGAAAGGTGCCCGCGCGATGCGGGGGCGGATTATTGGGGTGAAGAGGAGGGAGGTGGGGTGGTGGAAAGTGGTTGTTATGGTGGTTGTTGAGGTGGTTATAAATTGTTGGGGGTGGTTGTTGAAGTGGTTATAAATTGTTGGGGGTATTGTTAGGGGTAGTTGTTTCCATAATTAGTAAATAAAAGTCTGAATTTTTAAGCCTTTCTAATTATAGAATAGTCCCAAATACATTATATAGTAGTATAGATGAACAAATCAGAAAATCTTTGTTGGTGGATGTGGGGTTCAATAAATCACCTGTGTGCATATCGAATAGCGTGTCTGGAATTTCATTTTCGTATCAAACACCCATGGTAATGTAAACGCGATTCGGGTTCGAAGCCAAATTGGGTTTAGATTAGATTTGATAATATGATATGAATTTTTGTTGGTTTAGTGTTTAGATTCATGAATTGAAGATGGAATTATATGAACTCAAGATTTGTTGACTGTTATTATGGAACGATTTGTTGATGGAATGATATGAATGAGTGAAATGGGTTTATTTGTTGACTGTTATTTGAACTATTGTTTGATTTTGGTGGTGGTACTGGTGGTGCGGGTAGGCATGATTCAAATCTGGGAATGTTTTTCTATAACAAGATATCAATCAATTGGAGGTTCGTGTTTGAACTAAAAAACGGTTTAATAATGACGGAAAAATTATCGAAGATGGGTAGTTGGTGGCCGGAAATAATAGCCGGAATCTGGGTTTGGAAAGGTAGAAGATGAATGTGAAGAAGTATTTCACTTAGGTACAAATTTGAACTTATGTGTAGCATATTGGTACTTAAATGAACACGTTTATCATATAGGTACAACTAGAAAAACATGTTTTTCATTTTTGACTTTTGCCCTTTTAGGATTGTGGAGTTCTTTCTGCAGCTTGTAGATGGTGACAAATATATTATATGTCTTTCAGTCTTTGGTTTAATATCATAAACTTATCTAAAAAATAATAATCTGATTAAATATATATTTTCATGACCATCATAATATATGTATATCAAAGGAAATTGGACCACCCGTGGTTTTCTATTCGTGATTCTAATTTATTCGGTCATTAATGTTATGATAGATGACACAATGCATACATAGACAAACATACGTCATGCCCATATAATTAAGTTTAGGGCCATAATAGAGCGTTGGGCGGATCTGACCAATAGTTTCCTATATAAACCTTGAGTGCATTTACATAATTCACAGGCTGCAGGCTTACCAAATCATATTCTGGATCCGTCTTCTAAAATGGCAGGCTCATTAAGAATACATGACCTTGAGTACTTATATGCATCAAACGCTAATGTATCTAACTTTGTTTCTGTGAAGTTTTCCAGCAGAAGCAACTACCGTCTGTGGAAGACGCAGATGCTTTGTCTCATGAAGAGTTACAAAATGGCTGGCATCGTAGATGAAGATTATGCATCTGTAAGTCTGAGAGCTTCAAGCATGGCGATCATGCACCAATATGATAGTCTTCTCAAAGGTTGGATTTTCGGTTCAGTAAGCGAGAATGTACTTGGTGATGTCGTTGATCATGCTTCAGCGAAAGATGTTTGGGATCAACTGAAATCCTTCAATGATGTAACTGTTAGTCATCAACAAGGTACGTCTTGCGCGTCACACACTAATTAGAGTAGTTGCTACATATACCCAGTAACATTTTCCTTTTCTTAATCAAACAATGTAGTTTACTTAACATATATACTCTTTGGAGAAATTAAAGTTAAGAGTAAAATAAATAAAAATACACCACCATGGTATCCACTACTTTTTGGCTTATGAAAATACAACAACAGTTTATTTTTATACCAAGAAATGAGTGAATCCTTGATTTTTAAGCAATTAAGGGGGTAGGAGACTGAGAGTTCAATTTTCACAAATTGGTATGGAATGTAACATTTTTATTTGGCAGTTACCATCAAACACAAAAAATATTACATAGGAGTGTTACAAAGAGAGTGATCCAATATTACCAAACTAATTACCATTTGGGTTGGTTAAATTTTGTAACGAAATAGAAGTTTTATAAATTATTGTTTTGTATTGTTTTGTTTTTCTTTTTGCATTTTAAAAACAGGTGTTTTATGATATATTTTTTCATAAAACCAATAATTCTAGGGTTGTAAACAAACCTGACGAATACGAACGAAGCCTTATTCGTATTTGTTTGTTTAATTTTAGCCGAACAAATAAACGGACACGAACGCTTAAATGGACGAATTTTCTTCTTCATGTTCGTTATTTAAATAAATGAGTTATTCATGTTCGTTCATTAATACACTAAATGAAAATAAACGATTGAACATAAATGAACATAAACAAACAAATATAAACTTTATTAAATTATGTACAATATATTATTTTATAAGTGTTGTTTTGTTTAAACAAACCAATTTTAAAATTATACAATTAACGATATGATATACGAGCATAAATAAATAAACAAACATTAAGTCTTGACGTGGATGAGCAGAATAATAGGTAGGAGCATATGATTCACTTGTCAATTTAGTTTTATACACATTTTTATTCTATTTATATATGTGCTGACTGTCATTAAATCCAGCCTTTGTCATAATTGTCGAAAAAATTATTACACAATGTTTTTTGTCAAAAAGTCGTTAAAGAATTTGTCAATTGTTAATTAAGCCATTATCACATGGTCGTGCCTTAAACTACAGTTAATTATTTTTTATTGTGTGTATGCACGAGATTATAACATATATATATATATATATATATATATATATATATATATATATATATATATATATATATATATATATATATATATATATATAGTGTATCTTTATTTTCACAACCTTGTTAAGTGCGAGAAATGTGATAACTCCAATTTTGCATTAGAAAACATGCATGTTCATATAAAACATGTATGTTTTCTTACATACACCTTAATACAAATACATGAGTAACATACATGTTCATATAAAACCCTGTTAAGTGCAACATAGCAATGCAAAATGGTTTTATATGAACATATATGTTACGCAGGTATTTGTATTAAGGTGTATGTAAGAAAACATACATGTTTTATATAAACATGCATGCTTTTTAATGTAAAATTGGAGTTCTCGCAGTTCCCGCACTTAACAGGGTTCTGAAAATAAAGTCCCCCATATATATATATATATATATATATATATATATATATATATATATAAACACAAATTCTCAGGTTGCACAAGACTCTAAAACTAGTACGTAATATATAATGAATAATACAATTATACAATGACTTTTTTATATTAAGAATAAATGTGTGTGTGCTGGTTTTGGTGGCGTTAATAGGAAGACAAAGGAATTCTTTTTGGCCTTTGATTATTGATAATAAGAAAAATAAAACGTAAGCAAATGCCACCTAAATTTGTAACTGGTTTGCCAGGTAAAGTCAGCATATTATTCATGTTTAAACCGAAACAAAAGTTTTAACAACTCAGGCATAACGATAAATTTTCTTTGTTGTATGTTGTAGTTGAGCCCATCACGCACACAGAGAAGAGAAAGATAGAGATGGATGAAGCAGAAATAGTTTTAAAAATGGTGTGTGATGAGATAGACCAGCTGCAGTTCACTGGTACTCATCATCCCCATTATACCTGTCCAATTCTTGAAGCTGCGTGTCAAAATGCTCATAGAGTTGTTGATGAGATTTTATACAGATCACCTGAAGCAATTTTATCTACAGACAAAAGTGGGTATGACATTATTCAGTTAGCAATAATACATCGTTCAGAAAGAATCTACAACCTTATCTATGATATTGGGGAGCGTAAGAATCTTTATAGAACGATTGTAGATTCATCTAACAACATCTTGCACCTGGCCGGAAGGTTGGCGCCATCAGGTAAACTCAATAAGAGAAGAGGTGCAGCATTGCAGCTACAGAGAGAGCTTCAGTGGCGCGAGGTATATAGTAAACAACTATATGTTGATCGTAAGCAAGTGAATTTATATATTTATTTTATAGCAGTATGAAGAACTTAAGCTAATCCTACAGGAAGTCAAGAAAGTTGTCTTTCCTACATACATTACTCAAGACAACATTTTTTTGGAGACACCAGATATGGTGTTCACAAGGGAACATGAGAATTTGGTGAAGGATGGAGAGCAGTGGCTGAAAACCACAGCAGAGTCATGCAGCATCTCCGCCGGACTAATTATCACAATCGTATTTGCAGCAGCAATAACAGTACCAGGCGGTAGCAATCAAGATACAGGCATTCCTTTGTTTACACAAGACATCGCCTTTGCTATATTTGCTGTATCAGATGCAATCTCACTGTTTGTATCCAGTACCGCTCTACTAGTGTTTTTATCTATCCTGACATCGCGCTTTTCTGAGCAAGACTTCTTACGCAGTTTGCCAAGACGATTGTTAATTGGTATATGTGCCTTGTTGCTGTCTGCAATTTCCATGATGATAGCCTTCAGTGCAACTTTATTCATTGTCTTTGGTCATCAAAAGTGATAAATACCAAAACGTAAAGATAGATTGCAAAACCAGGATTTCTCGAAGTAATGCTAGAACTAATCAGTAGTTATCGAAATGGAGAATCAAACTCGAAATATAGTTCTATTAATTGTTGTAACTGAATGATTACAATGAGTGTGAAAGGTGGAATGACAGAGGAGATAAAAGATTACAAATCAATAGCTAATTACAAATGAACTCTAATTTTATATTTATACAGAAAATGGGTAAATGGGTTTTGGCGGGAAAAGCCGTTATTTGACTTTTCTTGTTTGACCTTCCTTAGTTGACTTTCGTTGACTCTTATTATTTAGACACATAACAAAAAGCCATGGTTGCTTGTTCCAATTTGTGGATCCTCTCTCATTCCAATTTCATTTTACATTGTGCTACCACTCCCGCTCATAAAAGATCTTTTTTGGTTGACATACATAAGTACGTGAATTTGGCCCACGGAGTAGATGTAAGCGTGCTACATTTAATCCGGATAACATAAGGTTGTTTTTTGGTATATGAATCCAGTACAGATCTTAAATCCTGTATTCATGATCGAGGGGTATTAAGAGTAGAACGATGTTGAATTAAAGACAATGTTAAATAAGCATCATGCTATTCCTGTCTAATAATAGTATTTTGACATGTTACATGTTGTACACCAATTGACATCTTTGAATCAGCATAAAATAGTCCATTATCCATTTTGTAAAAGCTTTACTCTAATCTGAATATGTGACTCCTATGTATGATCCAAAGAAAATGAACTCGGATCATGCTGCATGCATATATATATATCCTACTAGTATATGTTAAAATAAGGCAGCACATGCGACAGACACATAAACAGGGAGTAATTTAATGCGCTTGAAGCCAAAAAATAAAATAAATAAATAAATCATTTACATGATTGCACCAACCTCTTGTGAAGAACATGAGTTGGGTAACATATTTGGGGCAAAATGGGCCAGGTTATACTTTTTGGTTAATCATGTTAATCAAATGAATTTTGGTTTTGCGATTATCTTTTTTTAGGCCTTTCTTCAATAAAACCAAAAAATTTCCTTGGCTTAATGAGAAACTTAGCTACTTTTAACACTATAATTGGCTTGGCAAGCATAAGAAAATGAGATTAGCACGCACGGTTACAAGCATCAAGAAATGTAACATCTAGTGGGCACATGCAATCAACTGGTATAAATACCATTGCCTCCTTTATGTATTTCATCACCCTTGTGTGCTGAGATAAACATTGTTAACAGGGTAAAAAATCGATTTCAGCCTAAGCATGGAGATATGATTAAAATGAGATCAAAGGTAACAATTTACCTGGATTTAGAGGTTATTGCATCTCCTTTTCGTATATCTCTCCCAGTTTTTCAAGTGCCGCCAATCCTTCCACAATGATGATTGATCCAAAATGAAGACATGATGAAATGAACAGTACATTTCATTCATAAGGAATGGCAGAGTAAATTAAACATACGTCGTGAATAAAACAGATTGGAATGATTTCTGGGGGCAAGTACATAGCTATCGTTACATATCAATACAATCTCGGTTCGTTTTTCAGTTTCAAATTTTGCACCTTCCTTGGTTGAAACAACTGAATCTTTACATATATATGAGACAAGATTTGAGTTGTAATTGATGCTTTGAAAGCTGTACAATGAGAGAAAAATGCCACTTGGCACTTAGAAACGCCACTTGGCATTAACATGCTGACTGGATAAATCATATAAAGGCCACGTAGGCAATCACAATTCAGGCCATTTTTTGGAAATTTTTTAAAAATTTTGGCCTTGCCAAGATTCGAACATGAGTCTCCACATCCACAAATGAAGACTCCAACCACTGGACCAACCCAGTTTTTTGTGATAGACAATTAAAAACAATATTGTCATGCTTTAATTTCGAAAGGCCTTTCCAAAATACAAACACATACACACATCCCATAACATTAAACAATAATGCTAACCCGTGATTTTGACTTCCATTTCAACACTTTCACTCCTTATCCCAAAATTTCAGCTATTTTTTGAAACCGAATCCCACCTTCCATATTTCACTCAAAAATTTGAATGCAGGCAATCATTATCCTCCCAATCAATATGATCTATTTGCATTTTGAAAATCATATCACAAACATAATTGAAACTGAAAATATTTGTACCTCAATGCACATTCTCATTCAATAACGCATCCCCTAAAATTTTGGCATTTTCTGTCTATCAATATCACCAAATGAATCCATTCCAACTTTATGTTTCTCATATTTGGTTTGATTTTTTCATTTTCAACATGTTACAGGAAACCAGAACATTATGGTACAAAGTTCTCATCGTCACGCATCTCATCCGAAACCATGAATCAAGAATTTCACTAAAGGTTTGTGTTAGATAACTTTTATAAAACATTTTGTACTGTGTTTTTTCATTTGGTTCAATAAATTAGGGTTTATCTGAAGTTTAATTTTGGGCCTAGACGAATAAAACCCTAACTGACAATTTCCACTTAATTTTTTGGTTAAGAATTTGATTTCCCTACTATTTTTTACAGATATAATCTATGTCGTTTTTCATTTGATGCAGAAGAACTAATCAAAGGTGTGGATGGTTCGTGGTGTTATGTCATTTAACACCCACTCCATCTTGGTTAGTACTACTCAAAGTAATATTTTAGATAGTTTTGGTTTGGGCAAAGAGGATTTCTATTGTTCTAATACGGATACCACCACTAGAATGAGACCTGGATGTTACGACAAGTTTGATGATGACGGCTTTGCACCTCCTGTGTGTAACCAATCTTTACTGTATCCCAAATACATATAAATTTTAGTCATTTTGTACTTTTCTTTTTGGCTATCAGGGTAGAGTCACTGGTGGTGATGTCATAATTTGGAAAAAGAACCCAATACCCCACGATGATGGTCCAGGGCAAGCTTCAAGGTATACACGAAGTGAACATAGCACAAGCTCGAGACACAATGAAAGTGGAGTTGTGGATCAGGTACAGATCAAAGCAAAAGAATGAAATAATCTTTTAACCAAACAATATGTTACTTGATAATAACTATATTCTCGATCATTGTAGGTGTGTTTGCAACAAATGCAAATGGATTAAGGTTTTTTCATGAGCTTTTTGAATGAAATAATCTTTTAACCAAATGATATGTAGCTTTTGAATGGTGCCAACTAGCATAGTTGTAACGTTTTTAGTTCACTTACGCAACATGCTTTACCAAAACATCTTATCACCTATTGGATTTTGTGATTTGAATAACCAATTCTCATTTTTTGTATAGGAAGGAAATGAAGTAATCTTTATGATCAAGTGTAACACACAATGGAAGAAGCTGATGAACTCTTAATGTGACCAACATCTGGTTGAAATCAACTTTAATACCATTCTGACCACACAACATCTTATCACGATGTTGTGTGGTCAGAATGGTATTAATTGATGCAGCTGTAAGTTTCTCTTTTTATGTCGCGATTGTTTGCATTAAATCGTTTTCTAAATTATAGCTTGATGTTAAAATATTGATATTTTTCTTTCACACTAACCCTTGATGTAGATTCTGGAAAAGGCTCGCCATTTTATCGATATGCGTGGGGTGAGTGTTGAGCAATATCGAGGGTAAGTATATAGTCAATTGATTATCAGTATACATGATTAATAAATATAACATTCTAACTCATCTGTTTGATTGTTGCATACGTTTATATAGGAAAGACGAACACCAATGGAGGGAAGTTCTAAGTCACAATTAAATGGCTCGAAGTCAACCTGCCCGAAGTATAGAGAAAAAACTATCCTTCTATATATATTAACAAGAAAAAGTTATATGTGACAACTCTATAAGAAAGCACTCTTAAACATATTGCATTCACCGGAAACATTTGATGGTTCAACATATTTCATGCTTTGTTTGTGCAAAATGACATTCTAATAATGGTATGCGCTCTTAAACAGATTGCATTTACTGGAAATAGCGCCACAGGTAGCAAGATTAAGATTACTGCAGCTCAAAACGTCAAGGTATTCCTATTTAAGATTATGTCTTTATTATAGGAATGAATGTGCACTAATAAAACTTCAAATTATACTCAATTTTCTAATCTACGGGTAAAGTTTTGAAATCTCAGCTTTAAATGGTGTTAAAACTGAACGAGATCTAAATTCTGTAAAAGCACTTGATTAAAAGTGTTCATGCTAGAGAAACTGATATACGTACCCTTTATGAGCTAACTCTTGCTCTTGATAAAAAGGTGGTATTATTGTTTGATGAAATGATTATGAAGCTAACCTGGTATCCGTTCTTTATGTGATCACATATGCATATATTATGTTGTTCTTATTAATGATATTGGTTATAGTGGAAATTTTGTTTCACGTTCTGAACAAAATTCTTAGCATTTAGGTAGTTGAGTAGTTTTTTGTGCATTTATATATGGTTCTTACATGATATGGACTCTATATATGAGTGTAGGATGCAGGTGAATGCCACCTAGATTCTGTAAGAATCAGTTGTGATGTTGTCCTTGTATAGCTATTATAGAAATCATATAAGCTTACATTACTTGGGCCAACATGGTCACTCTATACCTCTGTTCTAAATCCAGACATACATAGATTAACTTACCGCAAACGTATAAAAACCATTTAATATAGAAGGCCAAACTATCTATCTGATAATTTGAAAAAACATGAGCAGTTTATATAAGCGATCCCAAACACCCACATCTAATGAGATGTTACTTTATGTTTTCCTTCTTGTGGTGGTTATGTTTACACCATCCGTATATAAACTTTGCTCATTGCTCTAAAATGATTTCAGGTACCAATTCCCAAGACAAAAATCAATCCAATCAAAGAAAATGTATAACTCGAGAAAACAGTAGAGGATTACGAGCAGTGACTTATATTTCTATGGTCATGACTGGATACCTTTCATAACGGGTTCTCCCAAACCACTTCCTCTGAGGAACACCTTCACATTGCATTTGATCAATTAGACATCTAATATAGCAATGGTTGTGACGGGAGAAGATGCAACTAATGCGATCAAGGTGGCTTGGGCAAACATGCTAATTATGGTTTACCTTTCTCCTGTACAAAAGGTTAAATTCGAAGGTAGGGTATATATGGTTATGTGATAATGTTGCAAACTCAGTGCTCAAGTAAACAAATAGGCATATGAATATGCTGTCTCTTTTACGTCAAGAAGACATGATGTATCACGCTACAACCTTTATTGTTGTTTGCTTTAGTTCATGTAATAAGAATCATAACTTTTACACTTTTCTTGGTTCATTTAAATTAGTTATATTTCAAAATTGTATATCCAATATGAAAGGACCCGAGCCTTGTGTTCATTAGCTATAAGTTCATTCTAAAATTGTTTTTATAGTTATCAAGCTAAATGTGCTTACTACAGGTGGTGAAGTGGATACGAAGTTCTTAATAGTAAATGTTTTAACACCACGTTTCATTGTCATTTCTTTCACTTATATTGTATACAATAAAAACCAATAAGAATAAAGAGTCGGTTTACATTGTAATCGATGATTTTTTCACCTCAAGGACTATGTTTTAGGAATGCTTTTTAACATATGTTTTGTTACTTTTAATCATTCTCACATGTGAAGTACTATTTATTCATGGTATGTTTTGTTATTTTTGTTACTTTAAATCATTCTCACATCTTACGTAGTATTTTTCACCTTACAGGCCATGTGTTTTAGCGAATATATTAGCCCTTGGGTATTCTCACACAAACAACTTTATGTTTTGTTTCAAGAGTCGAGACGCAAAAAATTTTGAAGGTTATTTGTTGTGAAAAAAAAGGCAAATATACAAACTACACAAAAAACTTTGTAAAGAAAGAACTTTTATTTCTTATATGAATAACTACCATGTAATTAATTTGTTTTCATACTTATCATTATTTTTTACATAAATGTAATTAATTTGTTTTCATACTTATCATTGTTTTTTACATAGTTTCTTTTTTATTTTAAATTTTTTGTTTATTTTCCATTATTCATTATTTACTTACGTCCAGTTATATTTTGTCAATTAATAATATGAAGCAAACCCGCCCACCGGGCGGGTTATGAAGCTAGACTTTTATATAATAAAAGAATTACATCATTTCAGAGTGTTTTTACACTTCTCATTGAAAAAAAATTAGACCAATAGGAGAGCTCGATTTTGCCACGTAGGTGAAATCGAGCAATATGATTGGTCAATAAAAAGTCAAAATTAAATTGAATTTGGTCAAACTTAATAAATTTGTTAAGAAAAAAATGCATAAAAATATAGGTGTCAAATTTATAAAAACAAAAACTTAAAAAAATATGAAGTAATTACTAAAACTTTAGTGGTTGAATTTTAAATAAATTATATAGAGCTAAGTGTAAAATTACAAGTTTTCATATTTTTTAATAACTTTAGAAAAAACACAAATAACCCACCCTTATACTTTATAATATTAAGTTTGTTTAAAATTATATGAGTATTAGTCTTAATTTTTAGACTTTCATCCATTAAAATTACAAAATTGGATAAATATGCGAATTAGTTTTATTATCGTTAGTTTTAGACTTTCATCCATTAGAATATTTTATTAAATAATGACTCGTATTATTCTATTTAATAGTTTAATTTATGCGTACACGGGTTTAAATATTAAATACGACTAAATTATTAGTAACGGGAATATAAATATCAAATGGTAAGCACAAGTTACTTTGATATAAAAATAAATATACGCTATTTTACTTATAACAACGACTCGTGAAATTGTTATTTAAAATTTATATATGAATATCCATAAAAACAGTTTAAAAACATTACAGAGCATATTTTAATTTCATTAACACTCATTATGTGCTACTAAACTCGCACATTTTGTTCAACATGATATCAATAGTTAAAGTTAAACAATAACATCAGCATCAACCTCAACATGTCTGGGAGTTAAAAACGTTATACAAAGCTAATTTACTCATTTTGACAAGTGATATGCTCTATTAGGGTGCACCTTCTATTTTTTATTACTTTAGTAGAAAGTGTATTGTGCGCGTTGTTAAGTCCGAAAGAAATGAAGAAAAAAAGTGTACGTTTTGTGTCAATAGTTTGAGTATTAGCTGATTGATGTTTCTTTCAGGATGTTTTATATACCAGTTGGTCCTTATCCATTGTTTATTCGAACTTGACACATTAAGAGACTGGGAATACAAGTTCATCACTAAGTATCCTAAAGTAGGAACCATAAAACCTCCTAAACTACACCTGATGCATCAACTACGGATTTACTTTGAAGGTTACTGATGAGTCTCGTATTATACATGTTTATACCCCCGATATTATATGAATTATAGGGTAAAATAACCACATTATTAGGACTTTTGATACTTAATATGAGAATATATTTGTGGGATATAGGTCTGGTGAAAGTAACGAGAAAGCACGAGTTGGATGACTTTGTAAACATAAAAGGAAAAAGACTTAGTTTGGACTAAAGCACGCCGATTATATGAAGGAAGAGCGCCGCTTACGGGCATCTTTGGTCAACTACATATTCACGAGTCAAACGTAAAGTATGCCAGTTATATACAACATAAGCGCCGGTTACGCGAAATAAAACTCGCCGGTTTTACACCAAATGCGCGGCGTACTTCACATGGCATTTATGTTTTCTACATTAATGAGCCACTTCAATGTTGAGGCCGATCACTTGCCTATCATAACTCATTTGGACGTGCTAGGGCAACATTTCACGCTATAAATAGGAGCTCAAAACGGAGGTTTAGACACAACACAACAACAACAAATAAACTTGATCATAGAAGCAGTTAGTAGTGGTTTGTACCAAAACCACTAGCTAAGTAGTAAGAACCACACGTGGAGAACCACTTGGAGCTCGAATACTTTCGGTATAATTCATTATAATGCTAGAAATACTTGTGTACTTGGTTAACTTTATGAATAATATGGAGTAGTAACCTTATGTTTGTTTGAGGCATTTGAGCCATGTTTGTTATGAGATTAATATCATGAATATTGAATCTATGTTACTTGCATTTGATATGTCATTGTTTAGTATCTTATCGTTTGTCTTGATTCATCATAGTGATTGCTTAAAGGTCGAAAGATTCAATTATGTTGGTTATATTATGAATTGTCTATCTATAACAACTCATTGCTATGCTTGTGAGAATTGCTTAGTAAAACAAATGATAACCTTGACTATGACACGTTTAATGGCTAGTCTACTGTCTAACGGCTTGACTAGAGAAAATGCATGTTATATACTTAATACTTGTACCACACTTTATGTATTCTGTGTATCTAGAATCAAAGGCCGAAAGGAGATTCTTTTACATAGGATAGATATACTAGTTAACATGATCTACCATAAGACTCTTGTATAATGTCTTTTCCAGATTTTGAGAACATAAGACTCTTGTTTTTATGAAAAAGAGCGCCGGTTTTTCAGATAAAAACCGTTGAGCTTTTGATACAGTGAAGAGTAGTTGGATTTGATTTCACAAAACCTCAAAAAACAAACTTGTATAATGTCTTTTCCAGATTTTGAGAACATAAGTGTTGATCCCAGTTGAGCAAACGATCTTATATAGAAGTTGACTTAAAGTAAACACTTAAGCTTGAATGCGGAATGTAAAAGCTTAACTTAAGAAGAATAATTCTCTATCAACACTTCAATATTATTAATACGAGCACTCAACAATGCTAGGGTTTTACAACCTTGAAGTGTAAACGAAAACTAAACAATACGTACATAATCTAACCATAGGATCCTCCTTTTATAGGCCAAGGAGTCCTACTAGGTTTACAATAACTTTCTAATCAAGATAAGAATATTCTAGACGTATAAGATATGAATTCAATCTATTCTATAATTATCTACTATGAATACATGCTTATCTCTTCAGCAGTAGTTTCTTTCAGCAACATTTTCCTTAGCAGCACTTTGTCATCAGCAGCAGTTTCATCATGGCAGCAGTTTCACTCAGTAGCAGAACTCGAAACCCAACAATCCTCCCCTAAATTTAATATTTATTTCTAAAACATTAAGTTTCTTCAAAGCTCATCTAAACACCAGGAGGATGCTTCCAAACACTCAAGTCTTGAGATGTCTGTTGATCAAGTATCTTCTTATACTTTGACAGCAAATTAAATGCTTGATCATCAGTATCATAGTCTTTCTGCAAGTTGAGTAATCCAACACCATTAACCATCTGATTGACAGTATTCCAGTATCTTACCACTGGGTAATCTTTTTCAGCAAGCATATACAAAGTAATTGGTCCAATTTCCATATGAACTCCAGAATCTTGAAAGAGTCTCCATCTTCTTACTTTGTATTGTACTATCTTTGTCCACTCAGAATCATCCATTGAAGGTTCATGCATAAGTTTTAGAGCTCTCCACAAAACATTATCAGACATAGTTATGACATGATCAATTTGATCTATCTCATACTTTTTACCATCAAACTTCTCAGCTCCAAACTTTGCTTTGTACAACTTCCACAAATCATCAACATCCTCTCTATCAAAGTAGTATAACATCTGTTTAAATGTAAGAAACCTATGAGTCTTACCATCAGATCTCTCAACATCATGAAATGCACCAATGTTAGTATCATATCCTGTAGTTACTTTGATAATAAGATATTTGACTCCTATTGGTTTGGCATCAACTACTTCAGGATCTTCCATTTTGCCAACCATAGTGTAAACCTTCAATTGTTCTTTTAAATGCTCAGGAGGAATATGATCACAATCATTCTTAAACTCATTCCTTCTGGCTTAGAACTGCTTTCTTCCCCTGTTTTCCTCTTCTTCTTTGCAAATGATTTTTGAACCACACCTTTTCTTTTACCACTTTGCACAGAAGAAGTAGTCTTAACTGCATCATCAAGTTGCTTAACAACATCTGCTTCTTGAACATGCTCTACTTCAGCTACTTTTTCAGGTACCAACTTCTTATTCATCTGAGCAATATGTTCTAGGTCTTCAGCACAACCCATAGGATAAAAGGTATCTGTTTGTCTTTTAGCCACTTGATACAAGTCATAAACCTCTTGATCAGGCTTAGGTTTTAACTGCACCAATTTCCATCCTTTCATATTCTTCAGATATCTTTCATACTCTTTTCTTTGTTGTAATGGAGTTGGACCTCTAAGTACCTTTTTATTCTTTCTAGTAGTAGCATCTTCTTTCTTTTTCTTAGCTGTGAACTTACTTAACCAAGATCTCACATCAAAAGTTTGATCTTCATTATCCTCAATCTTGATCATCTTGCTGAGTTTAATATCAACCTCTATTCTTATCTTCTCATCCAACCATTCCTCATACCTCCTTAAATCTTCTGTCTCCTTTTCAATCTTTTCCTTTTCTTTCTGAGCCAGTTGTAGTTCTTCTTGATCAATCATCTCTTGTTCTTTCAAAGCAATAGCTGAGTCATGTTTAAGTTGTAGTTCCTTAGGCCACATATGTAAAGGTAGTACAGAGTAGTCAAACCCCTTATACATCCATTGAGATTCTGCAACTTGCTTGCCCTTTCCTTTGTCAGTAGATGATGATACTATCTTCTTTGGTTGAGCAGCAGGTTCTCTGAATACAACTCCTTTTAGAGGTAAACTAGGTGTTGATGATGTGGTTGTTATTGTAGGTTGTTGTGGTAGTGATGGTGTTGGTAGTGGTGTATGTCTTGAAGATGATTCACATGGAACTTTTGAAGTCTTCTTACTTAACAAAACCATTGCTTCAGCAGCAGCATTATCACTAGACCCAGCAGCAGAGTCTTGTGCATCAGCAGAATTCATATTTCCACTAGCAGCAGGATCAGTAAGATCTTTAGCAGCAGAATCATGAACAGCAGTAGAGTCATTAGTCTTGTCAGCAATAGCAGCATTTTCAAGCTCTTTCACCATTGAATCTCCCAAGGTCTTTAAAGCTTCACCCATTACCCCTGTTGCCTTCACTAATTGCTCAGGCTCCAAAGTCTTGAGTTTTTCCACCACCTTTTCTTGAGTAGCAATCACTTTTTCAATTACAACCTCATTCCCTGATTGATCATCAACCACAAAATTCTCAGCATCTTCAGGACTTTCCACATCCATGTCTCCAATCACTGGAACCTCCCCTGAAGCCATTTCTTCATTCATAACCTAAGCACTTTCAACCCTCTTCATATTTGCCTCCCCTGAACCCATTACATCTTCATTCCTCCCCTGTTTGGAAGCATCATTCTCTTCCAAATGTGTAGAGAGTTCAGGTGAACTAATAACTTGAGAAGTGCCCACCTTCTTTAGCCTTTTCAATGAGGTTGAAGTTTTTGATTTCTTCAATTTCTTAATCTGTTTCTTCAATGTTGTAATTATCTTGCCTTGACTTGCAACCACTGTAGACAGAGTAAGAACCTTATCTTCCAAAGTAGTACACTTCAACCCCAAATTGGTACAAGTAACCGTCAATTCCTGAATGAGTTGTGTGGAAAACTAGAAGGGGGGTTGAATAGTTTTACGTCCTTTTAAAAGTTTATTACTAAAATATTTTTGTAGCTTATTAAAAACTTTCGATTCGATCTCAAGTGACTTCAAATGACAACTAATATAAGCAATTCTAATGTAATAATGAAAGTATTGAAATGTAATGAAGAAAAGATAGAGTTAGAAAGATCAAACCATAACACGCGAATTTATAGTGGTTCGGCAACAAGGACACCTTCCTTGCCCTACTCCACTCCCCGAGTACCACACTCGAGAGTTTTCTTCACTATGTCAACAAACTCCTTATGGTGGAGAAACCTTACACACCTTGGCTTACACGAGTTAACGACACTAAGCTAAATGTCGAGTTCTAATCGTAGCTAGAACCAATCTCATGACTTCTTCAAGGCTTCACAACTTCACGACTTCTTCAAGGCTTCACACCTTCTTCACACCTTCACAACTTCACAACTTCTTCTATGCACAACTAATTCACAACTACTAAACTACTTTACAACACACCTAGTTTCTACAATCAACAAATTTACACAACACTTTTACAAATATCTAACACAACTACAATATGAAACTAGCTATTCACAACACTACTACAATTTGATGGATGTAGAGAAGTATTCTTCTTCTTGCACTTGAATTGATGAAGCTTTGGATCACTTGGAAACAAAAACTTATGAATTATATGATCAAAGGATTTTAGATCTAGAAATGGAAGTTGGATCAGAAAGTTTTTAGTGCAAAAAGGTGAGGAAAATGTGTGAAATGATCCAATATTTATAGGGCCAGATTTTACTGTTTGGGAGCGTGCCGGTCCCCTTAATTAGAGGCCGGTCCCCTTAATCATTAAGGGGGCCGCCTAGTAAAATTAAGGGGGCCGCCCTCCTAAACGTTGGAAAAGTTTTTCTGGATAAAATTTGCCCTTTTTGGTTGGAAATTTGAAATCATATCTTTGTAGTTTAATATAGCATTACCAGAAATGATTTACAAATATATATATAATGTTTATATCATTTTATAAGATGTTATGTCTTAAGACAAAATTTCCTTTGATCATGTAATGCATAAGATGCTTAGTTTATGCATACCTTAAGTGATATTAGATGTAGAAGTAAATATTTGTTACCAAATACTTGTTTACTTCTTAATCTTGACTTAATTTGATTTAAGTTTTGTGATTATCAAAACATAGGTTTATTGAGAGATATTAATAACCTTTTTAAGCATTATTTATATCAACAATCTCCCCCTTTTTGATGATTACAAAACTTAAACTCACTAACTCAAAAATTAATTTTTAAACAAGTATTTTAGTGAGTTTATATTTACTTCTCCCCCTTTTTGTAGAATCAAAAAGGTTTTGCCGACAATCTTCAAACGTGAAAAATTGACGGGTAGAAACTCCCCCTTGCTGTGTACTCCCCCTCGTTTGGGGGCACCAAGAGAACGAGCTATGGAATGCTTTGCAAAAAAAAATATATATTAGAAGCACAAGTATATGAATGCAAACATGTATAAGGTGATAAAAAAAAATAAAGCATGTTTGAAAAGAAGGCATTCATATTAAATAAGTGGTTGCGTCATGACACAATATACAACTAGCAATTGGAATTACAAGTAGAAAAGCTAGTTTACAAATAAGCAACTAGAAAAATACATCATCATGCAAAAAGTACATGGTCTTCATAGAGCTTGCAAGCAAAAGGGTGGTAGAGGCTTTATTTATTAAGCATATGAGATGCTTAATTAGGAGAGCATGACGATGATGGTGAAGGAATGGGTGAGAATTGTGGTGGAGGAATTATTGGAGAGGATGGTGGAGTTGGTGGTGGTGGTGGGTTGGTAAGCAATTGTTCAATATATGAAAACATATATTGAATTTCATCTCTAAGGCCAAAGATGACCGTGCGGTTGTGGATGCAACAAAGACAAGTATCCCCATGGGATTCAAGTAGCCTCCAAGGCACGGGATTGGCAAAGAATGGTGGTGTAATTGGTGGGGATGAGAGATGAGCATCAAGTGGTGTTATTGGTGAACGTGATATGGTAAGATAGGTGGACATGGGTTCTTGTGTAGGAGGTGGTGATGATACTTGTGGTGACAAGTGTGAGTTGATGTAGTCATTGATTGATGAGGTTGAGGGTATGGAGGATGAGGAAGTTCCATGAGTGGAAGGTGTTTTAGATGGTGCATTGGGTGCACTTGGGGATGAGCATTTGGGTGGAGGTGATGGTGTTTTGTTGTCTTCATTTGTTAAGTCAATGAAGAGTTGTTTTGGGGGGATGACCACAAGTTTTTGTTTTTTGGAGGTTTTGGAGTGTGAGGTGCTTGGTGGAGTCATGATGATTAAGATGGTGAGTGATGGGATGAAGAATGGTGATTGTGAAGGGAATTTATAGTATGGAAATGGTTGATTTAGGTATGTATTTGAAATGGTTGAATGAGATTCTAAAATCAGTTGGGTTAAAATTGGAAATGGTAGCTGAAACTGGAGAAAGGGTTCACAAGATGCAAAAGAAAACAGTGAATCCAGTTTCAGATGACCGGTCCCCTTAATTGTATGCCGGCCCCCTTAATAATTAAGGGGACCGCCTAGGGAATTAAGGGGGCCGCCCATCTGGTGTTTTCCCAGATGACCAGAAACTCAAAATTTGCAAAATTTGGTGATTTTTCAAGTGTGTTTTTTCCAGCAAGCTCTATTAGAAGTACATACTCTAGGAATGATGATATATAAACATATATATATAATCAAATTTTGCATGGAAATTAACATATTAAAATCTATCTTGAAAAGAAGCATGGCATAATATTATGATAGAAGCATGATAATAATAAAAGTTTAAACATCATTCCAAATAACACAAGTATTTCTGAATAAATCGGACAAATAGCAAACCATACAAATGTCTAAAATAAACAAGCAATAACAAGTAGCAACATGTCAATATCATCTACTTCTTTTTCTTTCCAAGCATCTTCCTAAACATCTTCCCAACGGATTTGAATCCTCCTCGAAGTTCTTCATGCATTTGTTTTTTACGGTTGATGATAGACGTTTGACGAGTGAAGAGAAGCTCATCGGTACGTTCATGAAGAAGAGGAATTTGATACTCGGTATCATCAATATCGGAAAGATCTTCAACAAAGGTTGTGGGGGATGGAGTACTAACACGTGAGGTGTTTTCCTCCTCATCATCATCGTCATCACGATGAGATGTAGAACCACGAGCCCTAGAGTACAAAGGAACACGAGATTTTCCTTTGTCACTACGAGGACGACGAGTACGAACACGAGTAAGTTGGTTCAAAGTAGGAAGGATATGAACGTAGTAGTCTCTTTGAATATGTGGGTAATGTTCCATCACATAACGATAAAGTCGTGTGAGAAACATACCGTAAGGAAGATTGGCATTTGGGGTGTTTTTGGCGGACATGATTCGATGAACAAAAAGATAAGCCAAATTGTGTTGCTCTTCAGCAATAACACAATAAAGCATGTGGGCAATGCTCGCCGTGACATGATCACGGTGACCACCGGTACCAAACGCATTCTCTCGAATGAGTTCTTCCCACTTCTTCATATCTTGGCTTAGCTCTTTGAGGAGGATTTGATTGGCATGAATATCGACATTCTTCGACTTGATTACTCGACTAGTCGTACGACGTTCTAGTTCAAGCATTCAACGAATATCTTCAGGACTAGGAATCTCAGAATAGTAGGGGCCATCCTGAGGACGATTTCTTTCAAGAGTGGAGAGATCCCATTCATTTGAGAAAACGGCTTGGCCGTTGAATGAGATTCTAAGAATTTGTCCAAATTGAGCAAGAGTAAGAGTAATGAATTGATTTTGAATCATGAAGGAAATGAGGAGATGATCATAGGGATCGGTTTGCACCGTCACTTGGCTATAGAAGTCGAGGATAAAACGAGGAATGATAGGTTCGTTGATTTAGAAAAGACATTCAAAACGAATATTGCAGAACATTCGTTCGGTGTCATTAGATTCATAGAAAGATGGATCGACAATTCTTCCTTTGTGAATGTTTCTATTTTCAATAGGATGATAGAAACATGCAACTGAAGGAGACATGCCGGGAGTAGAAGAGACATTTGGAATATATTGTTTGGTTTTGGATACATCACCAACCGTGGTCTTAGGCATTTTCACCTAAACAATATAACAACAAAAATAGAATTAATATAAAAACAACTATCATGCATATGTTATATATATGTATATATAATTATATGCAAATTATGTGGAACGAAATTCTACTTCGATACAAAAATTCAATGAAGTAGTTTCATAATGTTCCTTTTATTTTGATTTTAAACTCGTTTAGAATATATAATATCAAGGAGTATGATATCATAATTCATTTCGAAATACGGCTAGATATATATTAGATTATATATCTTCCATTTCGTAAGAGTTTGACACAGCATAAGCTTGTTTAAAAGATTAAAATGCGAATTTTAGTTTTCAAAAATATCATTTTCGAGATAAACCAAACACTCCCTTAACTAGATAAAAAAACATCCTAAAACATCAATATATATATATATATATATATATATATATATATATATATATATATATATATATATATATATATATATATATATATATATATATATATATTATATCTTGATGACATCTATTGATTTTAGTAGTATTAACAAGTTTTATGAATAAGTTTTAAGTTTCAAATAACTACATATAGTTATAGTTTGTTCATGAACCAAACGCCCATGTTGTCTTCATGAACCATTTTCTAACAAATTGAAAAGTATGTTTTGATTGTTTAGGACGTTAAAACAATGTAATGTATTAAGTTTTAAGTGGTTTTTGAGAGTTATATCAACAATATGCCTCTTGAAAAATAAAATTTAACAAGGGTTTATGGGCGATTAATGATTTTGACAAAATGATATGTTATACTAAATTTGAGTTGCAATACATCATTCTAATCCTATGAGAAGCATTTGGTAGTTCAATTTCTAGCTTCTATTGCACTTAAAAATTCGAATTAAAATAAATTTTAATAAAATGCATAATAATTGATTAGACACCAAATCGAATGAAATGTGATGAAATGCATGTTGGAAAACTTACAAAAGATGTTGTTATATGTTTGGTTGATGTTTGCCCCTTGCGAAACAACACCGGATTGGTGATATGATGGAGGATTTTGATGTTTTTGGGTGTTTTGGTTCGTACTCAGCAGCAGTGGGGAAAAAGAAATGAGTAAATGGAGTGTTTGGGAATGGAATTAAGGAGGAGAAACGGATTTAGAAGTGTCAAATGGCCGGTCCTCTTAAACATTAAGGGGACCGCCCTCGATAACAAGCCGGTCCCCTTAATTATTAAGGGGGCCGCCTTTGAAATTTTCCAAATTTCGCGGAATTAGTTTCTGGAACAAAAATATTTATACGTATATAATTAGATTTATAATATATCAAAAATACGTAAACGTTTATCGGCACGATGAGAAAATTCTTAACAATTTTTTAATTACCGTTTCGATAATTAAAATATACCTTTGACAATTTTGGATAAAATGATCAAAGTGTTAAGTTGATGAAGGGTTTGAGGTGTGTTCGGGAATATGTGAATAAGTGTATATATATATATATATATATATATATATATATATATATATATATATATATATATATATATATATATATATATATATATATATATATATATAAAAGTATAAGTGTGAGTGAAAAATGGGTTGATGTAAATGGGTTGAAGGATAGTAGCGGAGATAGGATAACGTCGACGAAAGAAGTTTGTTTCATCCATAGTGTTCGCGTGCGAAGGCGTTCTTGCATGATAAAAGTCCACTTTGACTCATATCCCTTCATCATCATGAGTCTCCTAAAAGAGGACTTGATAGACTAACGCGAGGGGGGAAGGAAAGGGTTCGATAAAGAACGATTTCCTGAAGTTCTAGAAAGTCAACTAATGACGTATCTAGGTTATGTACAAGCAATTATATATATATATATATATATATATATATATATATATATATATATATATATATATATATATATATATGTATATTTTTTATATGTATTAAGTATAAGAGTATATATATGATCGAACAAGTAGAGAGAAGAAAGCAAACTATATCTATGCAAACAATGTAATCAACTAAAGCATATTTATCTAAGCATGGCAATGAATTATGAAAGAATGGCGTACCCGGTGGTCTTCAAAAAAATCTTCAAAATCATCAATATGACATATAGACTTTGAAAAAGTCTGTTGAGAGAAACTTCAAGATTGCCTCAAGGAAAGTTCATCTAGCCATTCGATCCCCATTGTCTCTTTGGTCCAAAGTTGTTTGGTCCAAACATGTTTAACATTTGACTAGGATGCATGAAAGGTGGTAGTATACCCCAAGGATTGTAGCTTTGTTGGTAGGTCCACATTTGATTACTATTGTTATTATAGTTTTGCCTATTTTGGTTTCTTCTTGGTTGAGGTGTTTTAGACCTAGGTTTAGAATTATTTGATTTTCTAGGTGGTGGTGTTTTAGATCTTGTCTTAGATTTAGAAGATCCTACCTCGTTTTTCAAAGACGGTTTATAAAAAGCTTTTACTTCTTCATTGTTGGCAAGAGGTATTTTTCTATCATTTACAAGTATATACTTAGGATTAGATTTTAGAGGTATTTGTTCGTTAGGTTCATTTTCGAATTTGACATTTTTAATCTCGCTTGTTGAAGCTTCATTTGAGTTAAATCCTAAACCGGTTTTATCTCCGGATGTTCTTTGAACACTTATTATTTTATTAAGTGAGCGACTACTATTTTCAAATTTATTAAGTTTGCTAATTTCTTCCCTAAGTATTTCGTTTTCATCTTTAAGCATTTGACATGACTTGCATTCTTCAAAAATTTCTTTACCTTTTTCAAGTTGATGTATTTTAATTTTTAGTTCAAGTACTTCATTTTCCAATTGATTGTTTATGTATTTTAGTGATTTGTTTTTAGCCATTACTAGTTGTCCTAATTTGCATAGCCTATTATATTCATTATCTAGATCTTTTTCATCTAATGATAAACTTTCATCACTAAAATATTTGGTTTCGGAACGTACCTCATTTGATGTATTCGCCATAAGACACTTTTCTTCTTTTGTCGTTTCTTTCTCATCTTCATCACTATCACTCCAAGCACCTCCAACAAAGGCTCTTTGATTTTGATCTCTTGTCATCATTGGACATTTTCCGATGAGGTGATTTGGATTACCACACCTGAAACACTTTCTTTCAATCTTGTTGTTCTTGTCATCTTTACTCTTTTGAAATGTTTTCTTTTCATCATACGGTTGTCTTACGAATCTTCCTCGCCTTTTGAAGAATTTTTTGAAATGTCTTATGGCCATGGCGTATTCTTCGTCATCACTTTCGGAAGATTAGCTATCTTCGATACTAGATTCCTTTCTAGCTTTCAAGGCGATTGACTTGCTTTGCTCTCGTTTTTCTTTGACCATTTCGGAGTCCTTCTTAATGATGACTTCGTAAACTTTTAGATTTCCAATTAATTCATCAAGTTGCAGTGTTGACAAATTCTTCAATTCTTCAATAGCCGTCACTTTAGCTCGCCATTTTGGATAAAGAGCCCTAAGAAATTTCCTAACAAAATTCTTACTAGAAAAATTCTCATCAAGTGCTTTTAAACTTGTGATGATAGTGTTAAATCTAGCAAAAGCATTATCAATTGATTCCTCTTCCGGAATCGTGAATTGCTCATATTGTTGAACAAGTAGATCTATCTTATTATCTTTGACTTGACTATTACCTTGGTGAGTTATTAGTAAAGAGTTCCAAATTTCTTTTGCGGTTTCACACATAAAGATCCTTTTCGTACTCTTTACGTGGTAGCGCATTATAAATAACCATTTTTGCTTCATTATTTTTAGCAAGTTTTCTTTTTAAATCATCATTTTGTTTTTCAAAAGGTACGATTTCATCTTTCTTAGTTTCCGGGTTATTTTGAATAGGTAAAAAATCACCATTAGTAATAACATGCCAAAGATCTAGATCTTTTGACTTCACATAAGTTTCGAATCGATTTTTCCAATATAAAAATCCATCACTTTCAAATAGTGGTGGTCTTTGCATAGATTGCCCTTCTAAATATTTTTCAGATTCCATAGATCGTTACAAGTTTTAAAATACAATATATTTTAAAGATCATGCTAGACGTGGCTCCTGATACCAATTGTGGAAAACTAGAAGCGGGGGGCGGGGGGGGGGGGGGGTTGAATAGTTTTACGTCCTTTTAAAAGTTTATTACCAAAATATTTTTGTAGCTTATTAAAAACTTTCGATTCGATCTCAAGTGACTTCAAATGACAACTAATATAAGCAATTCTAATGTAATAATGAAAGTATTGAAATGTAATGAAGAAAAGATAGAGTTAGAAAGATCAAACCACAACATGCGAATTTATAGTGGTTCGGCTACAAGGACACCTTCCTTGCCCTACTCCACTCCCCGAGTACCACACTCGAGAGTTTTCTTCACTATGTCAACAAACTCCTTATGGTGGAGAATGTGACAACCGGCAATTTAGGGAGTTATTTTGAAAACCCGCATTACGATTAAAGTTCGTTTATAACTTTTATTTGAAATTTTATTTCACAACGAACTTGTAAGACCCATTTTATAAATAATTATGGATTATTGATGTTATGGAATTCGTGAATTATTTTCATAATTCATTTTTGATATTATGCTCGGTGATGTATTCTTAAATTCTCACTTGGTACTACGTTGACTCTGGCACTAGGTTTACCTAACGAAAGATTTTATGATTCGTTTTACAAGTCCGGCTATATTTTATTTATTTACGAGATCTTTCGTGAGATATTAAACGTTTGAAATGAGTTCGGGTTCGGGCCACATGTTTTACATTTACCCACGTTACCCGCTCCACACCGTTAGTAATATTATTATTACTATTATTATTATTATTATTATTATTATTATTATTATTATTATTATTATTATTATTATTATTATTATTATTATTATTATTACTTTTATTATCATTATTATTATTATTTGTAAAAAAAAATATAATAAAAAGTAAACTACAAAAACTGGTCCTTGTGGTTCGGTTCACACAAACCACACCAACACCTCACTCATCTCTCTCACTCTCATCTCCCTCTCTTGCAAACCCTAGCCGCCGGCTATATATTCCGGCCGCCACCACTCCACCGCCGATAATCACTACACACAAACACCACCATCGTATTCCAAACATCTTCCTCCATCTTTTGGTGCATTTCACGCGCCAAGAACAAGAAGCCACCACCATTTGCTTGTCCCACCGCCGCGCGTACACCACCACACCACCTCTATTTTCGAAGTTTAATAATAGATCCGTGTTTTAGAAGGTGAGAAAACGCGTCTTTACGCGAGGGTTTTTACCCAACCGAGTCAAACTCGGATTTTATATGGTATTGGGGTTTAAAAGCTACAAATCCTTTTTAAAGATTTGATAAAGATTAGTTTGGTATCCGATTTGGGTTGATTTGGGTTCGGTTTGTGGAAGGATTCGGTTGTTTCATGTTATGTCGAGGCCTTGGTTTCTTGATTCGAGCCTAACCGAGACCCTTGAGGTCTCGGGGTCATTTTTGGTTGCTCGTAAAACCGAGTCGAGACCCAAATGGGCTCTCGTTTGGTTGTGACTCGAGCCTTAGGCTCGTTATTACTGTGGATCGACTCTTACGAGTCACGGCTCGATGCCGTAATATTGTTGTTAATGCCGAGACCCTTATGGGTCGATTGGTTAAATTGTTGTGCTCGTTGGAGCCTATTTGGTTACTTTTGATGATTGGTTCGAGCCTTTGTGCTCGTGGTTTGGACCGCGACTCAATTGAGTCGAGTAAGGCCCGGGTTTGGCTTGGTAAACCAACCCGGATGTGAACTATAATTGTGTTTATATGTCCTTGTTATAAATTTTGTTAACTTGACATGGTTTCGGCATTTGTTGTGGCATTTTCATCTTCGGCCGAACACTTTTGTTGGGTCAAGACCCTTGTGGTCTCGACAATGGGAACAAGGAATATTTGGTATTGTGAAGTTGTTGATGAAAAGTGTGATTGGGGACCGATTGTGAGACGGTCACTTAGATTGACGGAGATAGGTTAGTCGGGTGCCGTAGTCGGACCCTATTGTTGTAGCACGTGGATTGGGATTGTTTGGACGGAGATGTATTGTTTTATGACATTTGTTTATTACTTTGGACTTGGACAATGAGCCGAGAGTCATGACTCGGACATGTGATCATTTCGTATGACTCGATAACTATTTACAAATAAAACATAAATAATAAACTCGTAATAATAATTATTGATAATATAAACGTTTATATGAATATATAAACGTGAATAACGGATATATAATTATATAAGCGCGTATATTAATAATAATAATAATCACGAGTCGTATTATAAATAATACGACTAGATATATATTAGGCTACGAAAGTGGCGTAATATTATTGAACGTATTAGTATTATAAAAATGTGTTATAAAACGAGAAACTCTCGACAATTATTAAACATTTAATAAAAATGTCATTTTGTATGCGGAGTCGTTGTCACTCGAGTCCAGGTAAGTTATTATTTGTGACTTTCGTGTTGTCACGGATATATTACGATTAATATAAACGTTTTCTATAACTAAATATCCACTTAACCGTAGGGTTGAACCGGGTTATTTGGCTATATGAAATGAATATATTAATGGGCATCGTATCCTACGACGCCCATAGGTTGTGGTATATGTAAAGTGTAATAAATTGCGAGTGTATATATCGGGAAATCTGGCCAATTTGACGATATATATGAGGAATTTATTAAACTATGATATCTACCATATAGTATTTATGTGCTATGTGCTTTAGGATGGGGTGTAATCTTGGAACGGTATGTTACGTAAATAAATATGAGGATTATCAAATCGACGGGTTTGGTAAACTTCGGCGATTTATTTAAATGATATATTGGGCTAATATTAGATCCATAGTTTATTTTATTAGTCTTTGTGTGACCTTTTTGGTTTGTTTTGAGTCGACCCACCACCCGTATGGATACCAAACGTAAATACACCAAACTAATACGAAATGGATTTTCGGAAATAAAACGGATTCTCGTCCGGGTTTGGGAATATTTTGAATTTGAGGAAATGATTTCTGAACGAGTTAATATTGTTAGATCGTGCCGAGTCCGTAGTTGATGTTTCGTGAGTTACTATACATCTTATTTCTACCGACTTCTTCTTGCTATTTTCTGGACTTGAGGTAAGTCATAGCCCCACTTTTACTCTTGAACTATGTTTTCAATACTTGGGGTGAGAAACGTGCAAATCATTTTATGTGGACTATTATCGCTTTTATATTCTTTCTAAACTTGCTATGCGTATGGACTAGGATGTATTGTCAGCTTTAGTCACATACTTTGTGTGTACTATAGAAGGTTGGCTTATTTGGTTATTGATGGATTGTCAGCTTTAGTCACATATATGTTGTGTGTACTATTCAAGGTTGGCTTATTTAGATACTATAGCGTGCACCTATAGGATATTAATACTTCGGAGGTTATCCGAGTATTTATTGGTATTGCGGGGGTTACCCGAATATCTATGTTAGAATGGAGGGTATCCGTGTGTTAGGTTGGAGCGGAGGGTATCCGTAGGCTTTTAGCGAATCCTTAGTCTAGCTAGCAAGCGTTTTGCGTATATGTCCACTATATTGTTAGATGAATTTAAACCTATGATCTCACCAGCGAAAGCTAACTTTTAGCACGTTTTCTCAGGTAATTAAGTGAGGATATGCATGCTTGGGATGGAAGGCTCGGCCAAGGCTCATGGTTTATGGATCTATTTTTCTAAACTCTGATAATTAATTTTGGACCTACTGTTATGTTATTTTGGGCCTGACTCTGAATGATGTTGGGATAAATGTAAACCTTAAAACCCCGTTTTGGTTGTGTTTTTATTATGTTTACTTTATCTCGTTCTATATTGTCTTGTGTTGGATACCAATCCCCGTGGCACCCCGAAAGCTTGTTGAGTCTTCCGCTGTATCAAATTTTGGGGGTGTTACAGAGAAACCTTACGCACCTTGGCTTACACGAGTTAACGACACTAAGCTAAATGTCGAGTTCTAATCGTAGCTAGAACCAATCTCACGACTTCTTCAAGGCTTCACACCTTCTTCACAACCTTCTTCAAGGCTTCACACCTTCTTCACACCTTCACAACTTCACACCTTCTTCTATGCACAACTAATTCACAACTACTAAACTACTTTACAACACACCTAGTTTCTACAATCAACAAATTTACACAACACTTTTACAAATATCTAACACAACTACAATATGAAACTAGCTATTCACAACACTACTACAATTTGATGGATGTAGAGAAGTGTTCTTCTTCTTGCACTTGAATGGATGAAGCTTTGGATCACTTGAAAACAAAGACTTATGAATTATATGATCAAAGGATTTTAGATCTAGAAATGGAAGTTGGATCAGAAAGTTTTTAGTGCAAAAAGGTGAGGAAAATGTGTGAAATGATCCAATATTTATAGGGCCAGATTTTACTGTTTGGGAGCGTGCCGGTCCCCTTAATTAGAGGCCGGTCCCCTTAATCATTAAGGGGGCCGCCTAGTAAAATTAAGGGGGCCGCCCTCCTGAACGTTAGAAATGTTTTTCTGGATAAAATTTGCCCTTTTTGGTTGGAAATTTGAAATCATATCTTTGTGGTTTAATATAGCATTACCAAAAATAATTTACAAATATATATAAAATGTTTATATCATTTTATAAGATGTTATGTCTTAAGACAAAATTTCCTTTGATCATGTAATGCATAAGATGCTTAGTTTATGCATACCTTAAGTGATATTAGATGTAGAAGTAAATATTTGTTACCAAATACTTGTTTACTTCTTAATCTTGACTTAATTTGATTTAAGTTTTTTGATTATCAAAACATAGGTTTATTGAGAGATATTAATAACCTTTTTAAGCATTATTTATATCAACAAGTTGCATAGTAGTCTCATCACTTCGACCTGTGTTACCTGGTCCGAGAGGTGAATCATGGACATTGTCATTATGTACAAGATTTTCCGTCAATTCATTGGTCACTGGCCTGTCCTCATCACTTCGACCTGAGTAACCTGGTCCGAGAGGTGAATCTTGGGACATAAACTCAGTATCAAACCTAGTTTGATCATCTGAGCCCCCTATATTTTCCAGTTGGCTAGGGTTACCATCCTGAGAAGTAGATTCAGAAGAATCCTTTTCTCCAGATGTTGCCTTGGATTGGGTCTTATTTATGTTATCACTATCCTGCTCTGCTGCTAAGCTAGAAGCAGTAGTGACAGCCCTCACCAACATGTCCCCTCCATCAACTAGGACAACCTCATCTGGTACAGCCATACTAACACTATCCCGAGGTAGATCAGTGTTCTTTTTGGATTTCCTACGGGTATAGTGTATTTTGGGTTGTGTAGCAGATGCAGAAAAATTGGGTGTGTGATGGGAATCAGTGGGATTTCCTGATCCTTCACCCTGAATATTTTGCACAAGTTGCACCATATAAGGTGTAAGATTTGTATGTGTGCCTGAAAAACTTTTTCCATGCTTAACCAAGAAAGTGAAAGTTTTTGAAATCAATCTTGGAGCTTCATAATAATCAGCATGGGATCTAAAATCAGTAAGTTGGTCAACAATAAAGAGCTGTAGAAATCTTGGATAAAGCAAATAAGAACCAGACTCTTTAACACTTTTAGCAATCCCCTCTAAGATCATATTTGAAAAATTAAATGGTTGACCTGTGCTTAAGCATACCATTACAGAAGCAATAGTAGCACTAAACTCATGCCACCCAGAAGTTTTAGGACTTAAACAATGAAGGAGAAGGTGTACCAAAAACTTATATTGAGGACAGAGGAGAGCCTTTTGAAATTTTAAATTGTTATGCTTGCCCTCATACCCCAAAGTTTTTAAACCATCAAAAATAGCAGAATTAGCAAGACAAGTAGTCTCTGTTTCATCATTTAAGAGAAGAGATTCCCTTATATATGATTCAGTGATACGAACCTTTTTCCTATCTACTAAATCACTGACATATTTTTCCCCATTCATAGATTTGACTTTAGCAGTAAGCCAAAACTGTTTGATGTAGGAAACATATATAATAGGATTCACAGTGAGTGCATACCTAAGAGAAGTAGCATTCAAAAATTTAACCATATATGTGAGCCCTTCAGGAACCAACTCTTCATCCAAAACAACCACACTATTGTGTTGCTCTGCCCAGGTACGTACACAATCCATAAATTAGGGTTTAGGGAAATTGGGGATAATTGATTTTGACGATAATGGAGTGTTAGGGTTTGTGATAACTTCAATTTTGAGCGTGTAGAAACCAATTATGAAGATTAATTAGGTTTTAAACTGATTTGTAGAAGTTACACATACCACCCTCTTACTTACAACCATAGCAGCATAACCCAGTCATCCACAACTAGCAGCAGAATGAAACAACTAGCAGCAGAGTGAAAATAAGCCAGCAGCAGAGTTGACTATTCAAACTTGGTAAAAAAGTCAATAACCTATAACAATTAATGCGCTTGATACTCATAAATCCCTAAAAAACCGGACGCAATCTTTTTCCTAAATTACCACAATCAAACCCTAATTACAATTTGAAACGCCAATCACACAATCAAATCTTCAAATCCCCCAAATCAATTCATCTAATCACAATGAAATCATCACCCGAAATAATTAACATCTCATCTGATTTTTCTTAGGAAGATGAATCTCCTTTTGAAACATATGTCCCTCCATTCCGTCCTCCTCACGATGGTTGTAGAACCAAGGAGCAAGCCAGAAAGAGGAAGCACGACCTTCCAGTCTTCAAAGATCTCCTACATTTGAATCAAACCCCAAGTACATCGAGGGGTAAAGAGGTGATGTCTCGCAAGTCTCCATCATCTTCAGAATCATCAGAAGACCCTGCCTGGAGCCCAATCAGACCACCATCTCCCAAGGAGCTTGTTTCCCCCTTCATCTACACATCATCAGATGAGGATGAACCAGACTACAATCCACCATCCACTCCAGAAAGACCATCAACATCAAGACCAAGATCCAAGACATCTACTAAGACAAGGAGGACAAACCCTCCTCTTCCTAAGGAGAGGAAAATTGTACATGGGCTTCCATGCCCTAGAAAATGATGTTTTAAGTCTTTTAATTTTAGGTTGTGGTCTAGCAGTCTTTTTATGTCAGAACTTGATATGGATGAACTCTTTTGTTGAATGTACTTTTGTAATTTATGAATGAAGTCTTGTGAATTTCTGTTTAACAATCTTGCAAATCATCAATTTTCTACTTATCCTGCAAAATGTTAGTCCAAACACCACAAAGTATACAAAAAATATACTAGCAGTAGAGTAAAATAGCAGCAGAGTACATTACAACTTAATCACTTGCTTCTTAAGAAGCAGCAGAAACAGATGAACAATCAGCACAAGACCTTTACACTTTTTACAAAAACAATAAGAGATAAGTTTTTCAAAGATTTATCATACCAATGTTTGCAATTAAGAGTTGAAATCTTCCTACATCAAAATGTTTAGTAAGAAGATCAGCAACATTGTTATCAGTATGAATTTTGACAATTTGAATTAACTTCTTTTCATAGCAATCCCTGATGAAGTGATGTCTTATCTCTATATGTTTTGTTTTTGAATGAAAAACAGCATTTTTGATAATGCAAAGTGTGCTTTGTTATCAATATTAATTTTGGTGTTCATGAAATTGTACCCATAATCCAGTAGCTGGTTTTGCATCCATAGCACTTGCCCACAGCAACTTGAAGCAGCCACATACTCAGCTTCAGTTTTAGAATTTGCAACCACTGTTTGTTTCTTGCATTGCCATGACACCAATCTGTTTCCAAGAAATTGACAACCTCTAGTTGTAGACTTTCTATCCAAGCAAGCACCAGCATAGTCACTATCTGAATATGCCACCAAATCAAAAGGTGAATCCTTAGGATACCATAGGCCCAGTTTAGGTTGATGCCTTAGATACCTAAAAATCCTTTTCACTGCATTGAGATGTGATTCTTTGGGACAAACTTGGAATCTTACACAGGCACATACAGCAAACATGATATCAGGCCTTGATGCTGTAAGATACATCAATGAGCCAATCATAGACATGTACAAGTGAACATCTACTTCTTTTCCATTCTCATCCTTCAACAAAGGTTTGTTGGTATCCATGGTTGTCTTAGCAGGCTTAGCATCTTCAAATCCAAACTTCTTCAAGATGTCATAAACATACTTATCCTGACTGATAAATATGCCATCTTTCTTTTGAACCACCTATAGTCCCAAGAAGAAGTTGAGTTCTCCCATTAAACTCATTACAAACTTATCCTTCATAAGCTTCTCAAAATCAACACACATTGCTCTGTTTGTAGATCCAAAGATGATGTCATCAACATAAATTTATACCAGCAAAATATCATCTTTTTGTCTTTTGAGAAACAAAGTCTTGTCAATCTTTCTTCTACTGAACCCAGAGTCTAACAAATATGTTGACAAGGTATCATACCAAGCTTTGGGAGCTTGATGTAGTCCATACATTGCTATATTCACCTTGTAAACTTTGTCAGGATAATCAGGGTCCTCAAAACCTGGTGGTTGAGACACATAAACTTCTTCTGTAATGGTCCCATAAAGGAAAGCACTCTTTACATCCATCTGATACACCACAAAATCTTTGAATGAAGCATAAGACAAGAATAGTCTAATGGCTTCTATCCTTGCCACTGGTGTGAATACCTCATCATAATCAAGTCCCTCTTGTTGTGTGTATCCTTGAGATACTAATCTAGCTTTATTTTTGATGACAATCCCTCTTTCATCTCTTTTACATTTGAAAACCCATTTAGTACCAATAACTCTTTTTCCATTTGGCAAATCAACCAAAGTCCATACTTCTTGTAGCTTAAATTGCAGAAGCTCATCTTGCATTGCTTCCACCCAACTAGCTTCTTGTAGGGCTTTGTAAGTGTTCTTGGGTTCAATTTGAGATAGAAAGCAGGCAAACAAGCAATTTTGTAGATCTGTATGACTGTTTCTTTGATGCAGAGATCTAGCAAAGAAACTTTGATGTTGAAGATCTTTGAGCTCTTTAGTCATTTTCCTTGTTTGTACAGATGATTGAGGATCACTTAAAATTTGTTCTTTAGGATGTTCCTTGTGAATTCTTGTAGTGGTAGTGGGACTAACAGGAATATTGAGTTCCAGATTAGTATAGTCTACTTCAGCTCCAAATAATTTACCATCAAGAGCTTCATCATCTGTGTCATCATAGATATTCTCTAGAGGAGGCATATTTGGATCTTCAGGATAATTTATATCATCAAAAGGTTTATCCTGAGTATTCAAAGAAGGAAACTGTGATGTAGAAGCAGAGTGAGTAGGCTTGGCAGCAGAATAGATAGAAGTAGTAGTTGCTTGTTTTGGTCTAGCAGTAGAGTCTTCTGAGTCAGCAGTAGAGTCTTCTGGTCTAATTGGAGAGTCAGCAACAACTTCTTTTGGAGCTTCATTGGGTATCTTTTCTGCATCAATAGGAGTTACAACATTTGCTTGAGCTTCCTTAGGTTTCTCTGGAGGAACATCATCTTCTTGTGTGTCATGATTTTGCTGTAAAGGTATGAAAGTAGGACCAACCTTCAGTTTCTCAATCAAAACAATGTCATCTTGTGGTTTGTTAGTGTCAACACTAGCAATAACAGGTACATAATTCATTGTCTTGGTTAGGATGTCAACATCAAACATCCATTCAGGTCCTTTTCCAACAGCATTAGATGTGTTCTCACTAAACTTGATATGCAAATTCTCCTCTACATGTTTGGTTCTCTTATTATATACTCTGAAAGCTTTACTATGTACAGAGTATCCAACCAAATTTCCTTCATCAGCTTTCTCTTCAAACTTGCCTAACTGATCTTTAGTGTTCAAAATAGTGACAGGACATCCAAATGGCTTAAGAAAATCAATCATTTGTTTCTTCCCATGAAAGAGCTCATATGGAGTTTTGTTGTGAGGCTTCACTACCTTACTCCTGTTCTGCACAAAACATGCAGTGTTTACAGCTTCAGCCCAAAAAGGTATAGGTAGTTTAGAATCAGCTAACATTGTTCTTGCAGCCTTAATAAGTGTCCTATTTCTTCTCTCTGCTACACCATTCTGCTGTGGAGTTCTTGCAACACTATACTGTCTTAACATGCCTTTTCCAACACAGAATTGGTTCATCACACTATTCTTGAACTCAGTACCATTGTCACATCTTATGATCTTCACTTTGTGGTTGTGCTGGTTTTCAACTCTTGTAATGAATTCTTTACGTACCATTGGGGTTTTATCTTTAGTGGCTAAGAAAAACACCCAAGTGAACCTGCTATAGTCATCTGTGACAACTAGGCAGTATGACTTCTTATTCAAACTTTTCACAAACACAGGCCCAAATAAATCCATGTGTAGCAAATGCAAGGGCACTGTATTTGTATTCACAGTCTTTGACTTGAATAAGACTCTGTGTTGTTTTCCCTTCTGACAATTAGCAATACAAGTCTCACAATTTTCAAACAACTTTGTGGGCATTCCTCTTACAAGATTTCCTTTCACCAACTTGTTCATTGTTTTGTAGTTCAGATGCCCAAGTCTTCTATGCCATAATTTGGACTCATCAACAGTGGCTTTTGCAATCAGACAAGTTAAAGCTCTTTTGGGAACAATGTTCTTAATATGGTCACTGTATATATTTTCATTTCTAGGGACCTTCAATAACACAAATTTATCATTTGGCAACTGAAAATCAGGAGAAAGAATCATACATTCAGTGTCTGTAAAAAGAACAAAATTCCTTTTGTCACACATTTGTGAAACACTAAAGAGGTTAAACTTAAGTCCTTTCACAAGAAACACCTTCTCAAAGTCCAAATTCCCTGTCTTTATTATGCCTCTACCAATAATCTTTCCACCTTTTGGATCATTCCCAAAAGCAACATAGCCACCATCAAAAGCCTCAAAATCATCAAGCTGAGACTCATCCCCTGTCATATGTCCAGAGCATCCACTATCAACTATAACCATGTCTTTAAGCTCATCCAGTAGACTACCCTGCACATGAAAATAGAGAAATTAGTTTCTCTTGGGGACCCAAGCCATTACTGACTTGGATCTGCCTCGTGCATCAACATAGTTAAATTTCTTTAAATCACTTGATGCACTGCTGGTTTTGGAAACATTGTTTGTAACATTTGATTTTGGTTTCCAAACCCAACAAGCTGAGGCCTTAACAACATAAAAATGATTTCCAACAACTGTATTTGATAAAACTTTTGGCCCAGAAGTAGAAAACTAGCAGCAGATTGCTTACTAGCAGCAGAGTACTTACTAGCAGCAGAGTGCTTACTAGTAGTAGAGCCAGCAACAGAACCAGTTGTGGTTTTAAAAGCACTATTTGATTTAGCAGCATAAATTGATCTAGTTGCACCAGATCTTAACAACACAGCCCTAGGAATCATGTTTCTATTTGGATGAGGGTGAGTATTCTTATTAACATATTTGTGATTCACCCTAGAGTATTATTGATTCCAAACAGGTTTCTTGTGGTCAGGACAGCTATTAATCAAATGTTCAAAGCTACCACACTTATAACAAGCCTTTTTCCTTAATTGAAACTCACTACCTAATTTGTTTGAAACTAGGTTATTAAAGTTTCTCTAATTACCCCTAGGCTTATTATTGAAACCATTCATTCTTTCTCTAGAAACCTCTTTATACTCAACCATTCTCCTAGAGATACCTTGACCTAGCACAGGTTTCACAAACTTCACTTGTTCAATTTTAGGTTCAACTTTTTCAATCTTAGCAGGAATTTCTTCCTTTACTACATTATGTTCTAGTTCAACCTATTCTTGTTCCTCATCACTATCTGAGTACCAATCTTCAATAATGGGAGCATCAAGAAATTTTCTACCTTCTACCTTAGGTGTTTCTAGGACACTTGTACCAGACTCACCTAATGGTTTTTCTATATTCAGCTCACTAATGAAGGACAATTCTTTTCCTGGTGGAGCATAGGCACTCTTAACAGGAGGAGCAACCTCATTGTAACCTATTCCACTTCCTTTCCTCATTATTGTACTCTCAATAGATTTATTAACCAAATCAGAAGCATATTGCTGTTTGTTTACTCTTACTATATGTTTTTCGTTTTCAGCAAGAGCTTCATCTCTATCTTTTTCTGCTTCTTCTAATTTATTTTTAAGAAACTCAATTTCACTGTTTTTCTTAAAAATCTCAACATCTTGTTGGTTAATTCTATCTACATATTCCATCTCACACTCTTTTAAGTACTCAAGTCTTCTTTCAACATTTTGAATACCTACTTTAAAACCTAAGTTATCAAGTTTAAAGTTTTCAACTTCTTTATTTAGACTCTCATTCTTAGACTTAAGTTCTTCTATGGTGTCAGAACAAGACTTAAAAGAACACACAGATAAATCAGAATCATTAGATACCTCAGAGTCAGATCCAGAAGATGATGATGAATAAGCCATAAGTGCAAAGTTATGCACTTCAGGCTTGACTTGAGCCACTAAGGAATAATTTGGTTCTTCATCAGCTAAATCACTCCAATCATACTCTCCCAATCCATCACAAGACACCAATGCAGTAGTAGTATTCTTTGTCTCTTCAGCCTTCTTTGATGCTTCACCATTCTTCTTTGGAGCTCTACATTCTCTGGCAAAGTGACCTTTCCTATTACAGTTGTAAAAATCTATCTTTGACTTGTCAAAGCCAACATTTTCTTTAGGTCTGTACTTGATCTCTTTTCCAGTTTTCTTCCAGAATTTTCTAGCTCTCAAGGTCAACATGGCCATCTGCCATTTAAGATCCATCTCTTCAAGATCATCTTCATCAAGGTGATCCAGATCTTGATTAAGTGCCTGTGACCTTATACTTGATGTTAGATCAGCCAAGAATGCACATAAAGCCATATCACTGGTGGAGTTATTATCATGAGAACTAGCAGCAGATCCATCAACAGTAGATACTACATAAGCAGCAGAGTGAGATTCTTTAGACCCCTTTGACTTTGAAGATACAAAGGCAAGATTTTGTCAACCAGAAGTAGATGAAGTATATAATTCTGGTTCATACACTTTTAAATTGTTATAGAGGCTTTCCAACTTCATGGTTTTAAAGTCAGGCTTATTCCTCCAAACAACAGTGTGCATACTCCATTCAGGTGCAAGACTTATGAGAAACTTGAGATTCACATCTTCTTGTGGAACCACATAGCAAACAAGCTTTAGATGACTGATAAGTTGATTGAGCCTGTTGTAGGTGCCAATAATCTTCTCTCCACTTTCAGCAGTAAAGTTCTCAAACTGATGCTTCAACATGTTCTTTCTTGACTTCTTGGTAGCATCATTCCCACAAACCTGAATTCAATAGCATCCATTAATTCTTTAGCAGTCTCACAACTCTCAAACTCCAACTGAAACTCATTAGGTATTCCCATCAAGAGAATACTGTGAGCTTTGATCTCCATCTTCCTAACAGAGTTCTCTTCAGCAGACTTGATTGGTATATCTTTACCATCAGGGCCTTTCTTTGGTAAAGAGTCACCATTCATGATAACATTCCACATGTTAAAGTCAATCATGTGAATGTATTGTTGAATTCTCATCTTCCATAGCTCATATTCACTAGGGTTGAGCATTGGAACCTTTGAAGCAGTCACCATATGTGTGTCATCACCCATCTTCAGCAGTTGATTAGGAACAACAAAGTTGTAAAGAATAGTTTCTTCTTGATTACAACTTCTAGATCACAAGCTCTGATACCACTTGTTGATCCCAGTTGAGCAAACGATCTTATATAGAAGTTGACTTAAAGTAAACACTTAAGCTTGAATGCGGAATGTAAAAGCTTAACTTAAGAATAATAATTCTCTATCAACACTTCAATATTATTAATACGAGCACTCAACAATGCTAGGGTTTTACAACCTTGAAGTGTAAACGAAAACTAAACAATACGTACATAATCTAACCCTAGGATCCTCCTTTTATAGGCCAAGGAGTCCTACTAGGTATACAATAACTTTCTAATCAAGATAAGAATATTCTAGACGTATAAGATATACATTCAATCTATTCTATAATTATCTACTACGAATACATGCTTATCTCTTCAGCAGTAATCTCTTTCAGCAGCATTTTCCTTAGCAGCACTTTGTCATCAGCAGCAGAATCATTTACTCTAGCAGCAGTTTCATCATGGCAGCAGTTTCACTCAGCAGCAGAACTCAAAACCCAACAATAAGACTCTTGTTTTTACTATCTGAATTGCGGCATGAGTATATAATGCACATTAAAATCAAAAATACAAAAATATTTTGCTTTTACTTTTTAATTGTTTGCTTGCAAATGCTATATTGGATTGTTATTATAAATGAGAAGATAATAGCAATACGTTTTCAAATGATATCTGAATTAATGAATTATAATATCTCATATGGAAGACTGAAAAAACCCAGAAACACGCCGATGTTTTTCCTAAACTTGTCGTACTTCTGGAAAATTTTAAATATAACGGCCAAAATACCACGTAACCGCTGTACTTTTATAAAAATTCGCCAAACTTTTCGACAAAAATCTCTACAGAAAGCTTTTTCTTATCTATGATGATTAAACAGATTCATATCTTGACATGTATGGATTATATGAAGTTATTGGAATATGATTAATTATGAACTTATGACTTATTTGACTAACCTACTAATGTTTAATTTGATGTTTGTGCACATTTTAGCTATGTTAGCCATGGATCATAATGATAGGCTAGGAAAAAGGTTGGAATTGGAGAATAGCTGTAGATGGATTGATGAGTCAGAGAGTATTGGAGAGAACAATATTTCTGAATCAGACACAGTTGATAGTGGGTTAAAAAATGAACAGAGAGTGCACACTTTTGGGAAAATGGACACCCCAGATTGTTTGAAATTTCTCACACCTTGTTTTGTGGAGGAGTCGTATGCTTATGACGCAGTTGCAGACCTTGACCACAATAGAAATTTGCTACACAAAGAGTTTTGTAAAAGGTTGGGAGTGCAGACTGAACAAAAAGAAAATGGCAGTGTGATTGTTACTAAGAAACTTTTAGTAAGCCTGAAAGAAGAATTGTTCCTGGTAGAATTCTATGTTAACCCTAGTGACAATGAATGGGAACCTAATGTAATTCTTGGGATACCTTTCCTAAGATTGGCTAGAAGTATTGTGGACTTTGCAAATGGTTTACTAACCATTTGGCCTGATGCAACAATGATAGACAATGATTTGCAGGGTTTGGATGAGTTACTAGCTGGAATTTGTAAAGATGATTTGCCACCACTCCCAAACAATGAATATACACTTGCCTTAGAAGCACCTGAATTAGTATGTAAGATGGGAAAAAGTAAGAGACTGAAAAACAAACCACAACCAATTTACAAAATGAAGTATGGAGATGAAGGACCTTCATTAACCATAAACAGTCCCATAACTAGGGAAGAGCTTACTAAGGAAGAGATGGAAGCTGATGTGTATGCTAAGATAATGTTGCTAAATGAGAAGAGACCAATTATTGAAACATTGAAACATGCGGATAAACACAAAAAGATTCTAGACAGTATTCTCATGGATAGACTTAAGATGGATAGAGAAGTAGAAGATGAGAATGATGAAGAAGCTGCTACACATGTTGTTAGAGGGTACAAAGTACTTAGGGAACTTGATTATCCAGGATGTTTTGTGTTACCAATACGTTTGGAGGGGGACTTAACTTACTATGCCTTGGCAGATACAGGTTTAAACATCAATATGATGCCTTACAAAATTTATGAGTTGCTTGAAAGAGGAAAAGTCAAACCAAAGATTGATAAGATTAGGATGCTTGATATGTCTCAAGCTGAGACAATGGGGAGATTAATAGATGTTCTATGTCAAGTTAGTACCCACACTATCCTAGCCAACTTAATGCTACATGATATTCCTATTGACAAGAATGTGCCACTTATTGTTAGAAGAAGTTTCATGCATACTTTGGGTTCAACACTTGATATAAGAAAGAAGTGGTTAACAAGTTTTGATGGAGTGGTTCATCACCATTTTGAAGCTGCAAATATTAAAAGGACTAAAGAAGATGATAGTGATAGTGAAGATGAAGAGGAATTTACACCAAAAAGGATGAGAATGGTAAACCAATTTATGGACCAATTCATCCTAAGTTTTATGAGTATGAGGACCCCATGGAAAAGGCATTGGCTGAACAAGAATATTTAAATCCATTCAAGAATGTTTGTATATGGAGGAAGATTACTGCCTTACTTGGTGCACTACCATTGTCAATTAAAAACACAGATTGGACTCCAAATTATTCAGGGGGTATTACTAAAGGAGAAGGAGATAGGAAATGACATGTCAACATAAAGATTGTTGATCCATATGGAAATGGGTTTGAAAAAGGATTTAAGACTAAGCATACTAAAAGGAAACCATCTGGTTCCTACAAGCTTGGTGACATTATGTCACCAGAGCATTTCACTGCTTGAAACATCAAAACAACACCCTAAAAAATAGAGTTGAAACAATACTCCTTTTTTATTTTTATTTTCTATGTTATTTTACAAAATTTTGAATAAGTTGTATCTCAAGTTTATGCTTGATGAGTATGCCTCTTATAAGAGATGAATGAACAACAATTGTGAATGTTTATATGATTACTTTTTAGTTTATTATTTGTTAAATTTCTAGAAGATCATAGCACACTGTAAGAAAATTTGCAGAAATAGTCGCCGCTCTTTTATTAAAGATCGTCGAGTTTTTAGCGAGGGAAGCTTTATAACTTAAAAACTAAACATTTTGTCATTACGAGCTAAGAAAGAAAAAACACTCAAACACACACACAAAAACACCGACGGTTTTTACCAAATTCTAAGCACTTTCAAACACTTTTGGAAGATCAAAACCAATATTTCAACACAATGAGGGTATGTTTTTACACTTGTGTTAATCTTCTTAAAATTTTCTTAGGGTTTTGATGATCAAAAACTTAGGGTTTGCTATGATATTCTGAATTATGAATGTGTAATGCTTGATTATGTGTTATTTTATATGAAAATTGAGTTTGCCCTTTGTTTAGTTGTAGAATTATGATCACTTCTAGAATTAGGATTTATCTTAGCCTTAATATTAATAATTGCCTATGTTAGTAGAATCATATGAGTAATTAACATTTGCCTATAAGATTAGAGGGAAAAATACATGTTCTAAAAATTGCTATATCAATATCTAAGAGATTTTGAGTAAGAATGCATAAGATTCTGAGTTTATGATGCTTAAACTGCTATATGTTGCTATTACATGCTTATTTAAAAACATAAGGATGAATTTAAGATTTTAGAGGCTTGAGAAGGATAGAATTTTAAAACCTTGACACTATGAGAATGATTCTTGAATATAAAATAGAGCACTTTTTGTGCAGAGCATTAAAACCGCCGGTTTTGAGGACCAAGACCGCGGGTCTTTTACTAAAAACCGCCGAACTTTTTCATAATTTTGAAATTTTTATCACGTAATCGCCGGTTTTATTTCTAAAACCGCCGCTTTTTTGGAACAATTTGATCACATGAGGCATGAAACTTGTTTAAATAATTATGATTGTGATGCTTATGTTTACTGACAACTAATATTGCTTGTTTGTGATTATGTGAGTAGAATATTTATGGTGAAGGAAGTTCGAATATTGCTTCAAGAACCAGGGGAGCATTATTGGCACCTAAAACAAAACCTGATGAACATCCAAATCTAATATGGAAGAATGTAGACAGAATGGAGAGGAAGATTTTGAACAACAAGTTAAATAGACTGAGTGAAAGGGAGATAGATGTACCAAGAATTATAAGCTGGAGGATTATGAAACAACTAGGCTGCAATGAATTCTTGGAAGATATGCTACTAATGAGGGTGGTATATGGTCATGGGATAGTCACCTCAGAAATGTGGAAAAGAGCTTTAGAAATCAGGGAACCAATTCATATGGAATGGTGTTTGGAACTTTTTAGTTCTTTGTCTGTGAGGAAGGAGGTATGTTATGATAATATTGCTACGGATAAGTTCATGAAATTTATATTAGGAGGAGTTGAAAGAAAGGTAACTTTGCTGGAGTTTAGTAAACTATTAGAAATCCATTGAGACAAGGAGATGGAGGATGTAAATTTCAAAAGACTTGTGCTGGAAGGAGAAATATCAAAAGGAAATTTGGATGCTGCTGAATTTTGGAAGGAGATAAGTGGTGAGGATGTTAGAGTGTATGGAAAGAAAAGAGTTTGGAAGATCTAGAACCCATTATTGCAAGTACTTCACAAGGTCTAGGTGAAATCTATATTTCACAGGGCACATTATGAGCAGTATGTGTTGGACATGGATTTATGGATATTATATGTGTTTGTCAATGATCATCACCTTTCCAGGTTGAATCTGAGCTGGTTGATTGCACAACACCTGAGTGAAGGAGCTGTGACTATTGGAGGTACTAGGATCTATTCTGGTCATATGGTGACAAGAATTGCAAAAAGCTTGGGATTGTTTAATGAGGAGCAAATGGAGTCATTCTGTGGGCCTGTGATGTGTAAACCAGTGGAGATGAAAAACTTTTGGTGTCTGAGAGAAGCAGGGACTAGGAAGCTTAGAGAGTTGCCTAAAGTGTTAGAGATTGAGCCAGTTAATATTTAATGAAGGTCAGGAGTAAAACCCGTCGGGGTTTCGCTGGATACACGGCGTGGTTGGATGATTTGATGGCCAAAGTGTTGGTCATGGTTTAAAAACAATTTCAAACAATGTTCTAAACAAATTTATGGTCTTTATTTTGGGTACCTCTGATTGGTACCCACAACTAAACTGTTTGAACACTTGCACCACTCCACTACCACGTTGTCACCATGGTTGCCATTCAAAACAATTTGAACAATTTAACTACTATATATGCTATAATACTAATGCTAAAGTAGTTGCCAAGGGCAATCTACTATTTTGTGGATATTGTTTCTTGAATGATGATACATGGAATGAAATTATGGTCCAAAAGAAGGACAAGAACGTGGAGAATTCTCAGGAAATAACAAAGCATGCCCGGGTTTTACCGTTATCCTTTATTTTTCCAGTTATTCGTTGTTTTTAATTCTTAAAGCATTAGGGACAATGCTTAATTTAAGTATGGGGGGGGGGGGGGGGGGGGATAACTTGAAAAATAAAGATAAAACTTATGCTAGTATATGAAAAATTTTAAACTGTTAAGACAAAAAAATTAAAGAAAAGCGCCGCTTTTGGCAGAAAAACGCCATATTTATAACTAAAAACCGACGCACATTCTAGTGAAGTACGCCGATTACGGGGGTATATAAAATGAAGTAAAATTGGAAATAACTAAAGAACTTTAAACGTATCCAAAACAATTATGAGAAGTCTGAATCGGGATTAATGACATTATTTGCACATTTTATGACCATTACCACTATAAATGTGAGGATTTCGAGCCTATATCAGCATATACCTTTTTATGCTTGATTTCTTTGTTTATGAGTGTGCCGATAAATTATGTGATTCTAGAACTTGTATTCAAAATCATTATGAGACCGCAGTAAGATCACATTCGTGTGATATAAGTATTTTTACATGATAAGAGGCAAAAATTAGGAATTACACCATATATAAGCCAACCATTTTCTAATCGAAATATAACCCTTTAGCACTCACTTTTAGTGCTATTATTCATTAGATACACCCTTCTGGGCCTTGAAATTTCGTTTCTATTTATCCACCAAGAAAATAACCAAAAATATGTTGCTTAGTCGGGAATATAAGAATTGAAGTATATATGAGAAAAAAAATATATGGTTGTATACCAATTACGATGAGTATGAAGAGTGCACGCTTTCTATTTGTTATAATGTGGTCGAAAATGAAAAAAAAAAAAAGTATAGAAAGAAGAAGTATGAATTCCCGACTTAAGTTTTAACAAATTATTCCAAATCTAAATCCATACCTTATAACCCTTAAACCCGATAAAAGACCTCTTTGATATTTATACTTGGTGCTTACGCCACGTCGGTGCAGTTTTGTTTCTTTTACAAGCATATGGTTAATCCATAAGTTATGACTAAGCTTTGAGAGTGATTCCATACCAAAAACTATTTTTATGAGTGCTTGAGAATATAAAAATTTTATACTTTCGTGAGGAGCATGTCATGTTATTCTTGGTTGTGTTGGATACACAACAAATATATACTTTTGAAACTTATACAAGACTTAGGGGCTGTTTGATAAAAAATATGATTCAGTACTGAATGAATCAAATCTGCTGAATGATTCTAAAATGCTGAGTGAACCAGATTCTGAGTGAAATTGATTGTTTGATATTTGTTTTGAATGAGCAATCTGAGTCGTCTGAAATTACCAATTTAACCTTCTGTCTGATTTTGTATTGAACAAAATATACCATTTGATAAAATAAAATTATTAACTCAAATAAAAATATAACATAAAAAAAGTAATGTTGGAATTAAAAAAAATGTAAATAGTCTTATCGAAATACCATAAAAATACCATTTTACCCTTATATTCTCACTATGCTAATAATAAATAAGTCATAGAGGTGCATTGGTCGGAAAAAGCATAACATTGTGAAATTTAGATTGATGCTAATGGTAACCATAAGTTTTGTGGTCACCAATATGCTAATGGTGATCAAAACCATAACTATTTTCTTTTCTTTTTTATAAATTAAAATTTCATTCATTTTTTTTCCATAAATTAAAATTTCATTTTCTTTATCACAAAAACTAGTACTGAAAAATACAAACCATCCTTATCTCCAAAACAAATAAGTACAAACCATCCTTATTACTCCCCATACATCACACAATACCTAGCCATCATCTTCCTTATCTCTCCGTCAAAAACCATAACTATTTTCTCCATTACTTCTTGTAACCACAAATCTCCAAACCTAGATCACATAACTACAAAGCTTCTATTTCTTTTTTCTTGAATCCGAAAACCACAAACACATACAACTAAAACACTAACCTTCCCATTCGGTTGCCATAGACCCACAAAAGAACCAGAAGATTTTTGGCTTCAAGATCTTCTTATAAGGTCTCGGGTAAGGCTGTTATTTGTTTTTTTAGTTGGTTGGTCAAGATCTATGATGGGTTTATTAAGATCTTTAAAGCTCCTTTAATATCAATCAAAGTAAAAACCTGAGATCTTTGTATTCCAATCTTGTTTATGTTTTCTTTGTAGTACTGTATTTTGGAGGGTGACGTGAGGACATAGGATCCAACAACGGTTGAAAGAAAGGGTAATATTGTGAAAAGAATGGGTGCTGAATGATATTGCATGCTTGGGACCCATAATGAATCAGAACCAAGTGGAATCGCTCAGCGTGTTAAATTGTTGCTACCAAACAAACTTGCCTCTGACCGATCTTGATCTACTCACTGAATTGTCCCATTCAAAGGCCTTCAAACACCCCCTTAGTTTTAAAAAAAAAATACATTTCTTTTATGCTTGAGGGCAAGCATTGGTTTAAGTATGAGAGAGTTTGATGAGTCTCGTATTATACATGTTTATACCCCCGATATTATATGAATTATAGGGTAAAATAACCACATTATTAGGACTTTTGATACTTAATATGAGAATATATTTGCAGGATATAGGTCTGGTGAAAGTAACGAGAAAAGCACGAGTTGGATGACTTTGTACACATAAAGGAAAAAGACTTAGTTTGGACTAAAGCACGCCGATTATATGAAGGAAGAGCGCCGCTTACGGGCATCTTTGGTCAACTATATATTCACGAGTCAAACGTAAAATACGCCGGTTATATATAACATAAGCGCCGGTTACGCGAAATAAAACTCGCCGGTTTTACACCAAATGCGCGACGTACTTCACATGACAGTTATGTTTTCTACATTAATGAGCCACTTCAATGTTGAGGCCGATCACTTTCCTATCATAACTCATTTGGACGTGCTAGGGCAACATTTCACGCTATAAATAGGAGCTCAAAATGGAGGTTAAGACACAACACAACAACAACAACAACAAATAATCTTGATCATAGAAGCAGTTAGTAGTGGTTTGTACCAAAACCACTAGCTAAGTAGTAAGAACCACTTGGAGCTCGAATACTTTTGGTATAATTCGTTATAATGCTAGAAATACTTGTGTACTTGTTTAACTTTATGAATAATATGGAGTAGTAACCTTATGTTTGTTTGAGGCATTTGAGCCATGTTTTTTATGAGATTAATATCATGAATATTGAATCTATGTTACTTGCATTTGATATGTCATTGTTTAGTATCTTATCATTTGTCTTGATTGATCATAGTGATTGCTTAAAGGTCGAAAGATTCAATCTTGTTGGTTATATTATGAATTGTCTATCTATAACAACTCATTGTTATGCCTGTGAGAATTGCTTAGTAAAACAAATGATAACATTGACTATGACACGTTTAATGGCTAGTCTAATGTCTAATGGCTTGACTAGAGGAAATGCATGATATATACTTCATACTTGGACCACACTTTATGCATTCTGTGTATCTAGAATCAAAGGCCGAAAGGAGATTCTTTTACATAGGATAGATATACTAGTTAACGTGATCTACCATCATGTCTTACTCTTATGCATTGTCCATGTAACTTCTGTGATACCTCTCATGATTCTCATATGCTTTGCCTTTAATAAACATACTTTTAATATAAATTGGGAAAACATTTTAAAGAACTTAAATCCAACAAAAACGGTTTTAGTAATAAGTGACAATCATTGGAATCTAATTTTGTTATCTATAACTAGCAATGAGAAACAACATCCTCTCTTGGGACGACCTGGTCTTACCTCAAACCTTTGCTATAAACGGGGGTCATACTTTTGACCATGTGTTTTGTGTATTAAGGAAATGGTGAAACTAGTTTAATAAATATAAAGCTTTTGAAACACATCAGTTACTTAGAACATATATTTGATATAATAATTTGCTTATATGGTACATGTGTTTATTGAATTTTAAAATCAAGCTGTCTCTTGAATTTTCATATACTTAAACGGCTAACTCACATAATCCTAAGTTAATGTTATATAAATGCCTTTGTCTCAGGTATTGATATGTGTTACATTAACCTTATTCCAAAGTTGCAACAAAAAAACAAATCTCACAAGTATTTGATAAGTTAATTGCTTTGGAATTTGTTGTACTATATAATAATGATGATCTAGCAAGAGATGTAACTATATAAACGGCTAACTCACATAATCCCAAGTTAAGGTTATATAAATGCCTTTGTCTCAGGCATTGATATGTGTTGCATTAACCTTATTCCAAAGTTGCAACAAAAAAACAAATCTCACAAGTATTTGATGAGTTAATTGCTTTGGAATTTGTTGTACTATATAATAATGATGATCTAGCAAGAGATGTAACTAATGTGTTTCATTCACTTGAAAATTTGCTGCAAAAAGAATGAGCCGATTTATTAAATTAGGACTTGCTTAAGTTATTGGAGTTTGTGACTGTTATTTTCTACTAATTATAGTAAGTTTTTAAAGGGTTTTGGAACCGTCTTAATAGTTAGATTCAGTGGTGATTAGGATTGTTTTAATGGGTGTCTTAATAGTTATTAAAGGGCTTTTATAATAGTTTTAATCGCAGAATTCATGGTGTTTGTGACTGTTTCAATTGCTAATTTTAGGGGTGTTTGGAATTGTAAAAATAGCCGAATACAGGGGTGTTGCGACTGTTTTTAATAGGCATTGTTATTGCAAAATAAATTTGACTTATACTAAATTAATAGATGTAATGTTCAAAACTTTTTAAGACAATATATTCGGTATTAAATACATGATAAAAATTTTATGTCAAAACCCCGTGCGTGCACGGGTATTATAACTAGTTTCCAACGACACAACATACACACTAATTAATGTAAGTTTCTTATTAGAAATCAAATTAGTGCTAATCGTCAACTTCTTTTAAAACACAAATTATTTGCATGATTAGACTTGAACGATCTCAAATGAAAGCTAAAAGTTAGTGTAATCTCAAGATAGATAGTCTCCTAATATGACTCTAATACATCACAGCAATACCTTTTCAAGATAGACATCTAAAGTGTAATTATCATAAACACCCAATTAGTATAAAACCGAAAACAAAAACTTAGAGTAATATCAAGTTAGATAGTCCCGCCAACTACCCTGTACCCCCCCCCCCCCCCCCCCCCCCCCCCACCCCCAAATCGGTATCTGCTAAGCCTAATTTTCATTTTTTATTTCAAACCCTAACTTTTATCCAAATCTTCCATTTGTTAGTTTCTATGAATCTGGTAATTTTATTGTAATTTTGTTATTAGGTCAATTTGACTAAGCCGTAGCTTATTTGTAAGTATAATAGTGATGTGGTTTGTTTCATGTCGTCCCATGATACGATCTTTTCACAAAGATCTCCACTGCTACACATGCACGAGGAAATCATGCACGTTTATTCCAGGCTCTCTTGTTAGGTCGTAAAGTTTAGGGATTTTTTTTTTTTGAAAGGTGACTTTTTCCATATATGGTTTAGAGATAGTGGTATTATCTTTATAGTATTTATTTGTAGCTTAGCTTTATGAATTGAAGAAGAAGAAGAAAATATGTTCAAAGTAGTACTTGTTCAATTCCTTGTTGATAGTTTGCGTCAAGGTAGTTTATACTAATGCTATAGGGGCAGATAGTAGCTAGGCCTTTTAGATTGATTTTTGAATTTTTACAATAACCTAAACATGTTAAAAATTTATATAATCCAGTTAGAATACTTAGTATATATATCATATATAACATGCAAAATCTGATTCAAGTAATTGATATTCACAGGAGGATATTATTCTGCAGCTCGACATCTAGAGTGAGGTGAGTTCCATGTGACTTACTACATTGGAAGATATTTCTAACTATCATTGGTATTATAAATTTGCAAGTGTTAATAGCTGTAAATTTGTTGAAAGAAACAAGCCATAACATGACTTTTATTTTATTTTTGTCAGTGTCAGTGACGGCTATCGCCTGCTGTTGATCAAGATTGTAACCCTATGAGGGTCACTCATCCTCCCGTAGCCGTCGCGTACGCTGCCACACTGGGAGACAATATGTTCGAATCCGTTCGTACTGCAGCACAGTTGAACACTGGAGGGCCTAGTCTACGGAAAAAGGCCACAGGAGTCAGACCATGGCTACTTCTTGATTCTACCGGTCAAGCTCAAATTATCGAGGCCAGTAAGCACGCTATCATGCGCCGCACGGGACTACCCGCTCGTGATCTCCGTATACTTGACCCGATCCAATCATATCCATCTACTGTGCTGGGTAGAGAACGGGCCATTGTCATTAACCTTGAGCATATTAAGGCCATCATTACTGCACAAGAAGTGCTGCTGCTTAATTCAAAAGATCCATCTGTTACCTCCTTTGTTGATGAACTTCAACACCGTATCTTGCGTCATCATCATGCTACTTCTTTGGTTATCTAATTTCTTATATCTCATCATATCTAGGGTTGAAAATGGTGAAACCACTAAACCTGTACCATTTTGTTGTTTACGTCTTAAAAACTTTTCGGCAGTGATTCGTTTATGTTAAGCTAGATTTAACCAACCAAATTTTATTATATGATCTATTAAACCCCTTAACTTTGTTTTTTGTCTCACGCAATTCCAATTTTTTTTTTTTCTTCTGCTCTCAGAATAATTGCAAATAAAAAGACACGTGAAGGTTGGGCGGACTAAACCTCCGAGGAAAGAAAAGCTCAGGGTTAAACTACAATAATAAAAGTCTAGTGGTTTTCCCATTATTAGTTGTTTATCTATAGCATGCTTTAGAGGTTTTTGTAGAACAAATAGAAGTGATGGACTAATCTTGTGGATGATGCAACTTGTTTAGGAGGAAAGGGTAGATGGTGATACTGACTGGACACATCTGTACTATTTGGTGGATCCAAGTTCAAGAGATGTTAGCCCCACGAGAGTTGCCACCGATATCCCCGAAAGTGGTCACGAGGTCAAAGCAGATAGAAAACATTCTTTTGAAAGGCGAGATGGGCCAAAGCTTCTTCCATTTGAGTTTGTTGCACTCGAGGCGTGCCTTGAGGCTGCTTGTGGCTCCTTGGATAATGAGGTGCGCTAGACGTTTTATATGTTTGCTTGATGTTATTGATAAATATAACCCTGTTTGTTCAATATAGGCAAGGACACTGGAGCAAGAAGCACATCAAGCATTGGATAAATTGACTTCAACGATTAGTACTCTTAATTTGGAACGTGTCCGTCAAATTAAAAGTCGTTTGGTTGCTATCACAGGGCGTGTGCAAAAGGTTTGTAGTTTCAAGCTTATATTGCAAATCCAAAGTAAATTACAGAAATTGTCCATGAAGTCGGGTGAAAATACCACAAGTGCAACTAAGGACCAGTTATACAGCAAGTATCAATGAGGGACTATTTTTCCGCTAATTTCACCAAGTTACGGTGGCAATCGATGTTATTTCTCTCCAAATTCTGTTAAAACTTTATTTTTTTATAAGTATATTCACATTGATTCAGATTAGAGAAAAATTAGAGCAATTGCTAGATGATGATGGAGATATGGCTGAAATGTACCTGACCGACAAGCTTGAGGATTCTTCCTCTTCTTTTGTGAATGAGGAAGATGTAATGGATGATGATATTCTTAAAACAGATATGGATGACAGGTTCGGATTGTAATTATTACTTCTTCCTAGCTGTACTATAATAAGTAATAACATAAATTAATCATTAAATAAATCACTATATGTATTGTATTAGAGTTCCTGCTGATGGTTTAATGGATGGTAATACGAACTTACATGAACGTGACGTTCAACAAATAGATAGTGAGTCGGAACATCTTTTTCGAGCTAATACACTCGGCAGAGAAAGCCGTGGGACCCGAACTAGTACAACACGGAGTGGTAATAGTAAGCATCTTGATATTGAGGAACTTGAAATGCTCTTAGAGGCTTACTTTGTTCAGATTGATGGTACTCTGAATAAACTATCCACGGTACGCATGATTCCTAATGATTTTCACTATTTTAATATTTTTTATTCTGTTCAGATCAATGTTTGTGTGCAGGTGAGGGAATATATGGATGATACAGAAGACTATATTCAAATAATGCAGGATGACAAGCAGAACCGTATTTTGCAAATGGATATTATGTGGAAAACAGCAACTCTGGTGATGAGTGCATTTGTTGTTCTTGCTGGAGTGTTTGGGATGAATATTCATATAGACCTGTTTGCCAATGATACTGATGCACAAAAGGAGGCTGGCATGCCTAAATTTCTGTGGACAGTGGGTGGTGGTACCACCGGTTCCATCTTCTTATATTTTATCGCCATTGTCTGGTACAAGAAAAAACGGCTTCTGGAGTAAGTATCTCTATTGTTTAAAGGAATAGTATTAATAATGGTGGTTGTGATCCTAAACACACCAGCCCGTTGATAATATTATGTGTTTGTACAATGGTTTGAAGAACTTTTCCTTTTTTTTTTTGAATGGCTGAAGAACTTTTCCTGTACAAAGCGGATTGTGATAGAAAAGTTATTAGTCTGTCCGGAATTATGGGATTGGCTTAAGAACTAATATGTTGTGCCAGGCTTAAAGGACATTCCATCAAAATCTGTGCTGGTATATCCTATATTCTAGCAGTGTATTCAGAAAGACAAAAAATGTCCATGTTTTGATTGTAAGCTAATATGACCCTGTGAATTAAAGTTAAACCTAAAATAAGAATTGCTTTTACCTGTCTCACCAACCCAGCTTGATGTAAAAAAATTATAAGATGAAGGCATTACTCGGAACAACTAATACCTATTTGGTATGACTAAAATAGATCGAGACTATGTAATATGCACCTAAATGATCTACATTATGTAATGAGTTAGTTTTATCAAGTTATTTGTTTTACTGCATCCCAAGCTTGAAATTCCTATGCACCTTGTTTTGACATCGATTAAGGCCTAGTGATACCTTCTCCACGTTCATTGTGTACATCATAATGGTGTACTTGTTCATTATGGACTCTATCACGAGGTTTAGCTTGAGGCATGTATAAATGTCATATCAGACAATAGACTGTTTTATACAAACCTACCTCCCAATTATAGGAATGTTTCTTTGGAGGGGTTGGTACCTTGTAGCTAAGTGATTGTCAATAGCGGGATGCTATAGCTTTTTTATTTTAGTGTTAAGATATGTAGACAATTAAACGAGACTGGCACAAGTTAACGGTGTCGTGCGGTATTTGGTAAACCGTAAACTACATTGTCAGATGGAACACATGTGTATTTTATATGTAATTGTTTGCTTCTCTAGCACACCTCACACTATTTCCGGTATAGCCAGTATGGCTTATTTCTAAGTTTATTTTGGCTTGGTACGTAATTTTGTAACGTATGCCAAATTTGCAATTAGTATGAATTTCATAAATCTCCTAAAAGCTTGCAGAATATCATGATTCAGGGTGCGTTTGGTATGAGGGGTTGGTCATGTGAGGTTGGGGTTGTGTCAAAATCAAGCATTTGGTTGATATGCATAGGTTTTGGATTTGGTGATAATGCCCTGATATTTTCTGTGTACAAACCCCAAAACTTCGTACACTGTTCTAAATTGTAAGGGCAAATTATAAAAAAAAGGTATTATACTTGCCACTATTTCATCTTCTGGGTAGCGAACAATTTTTATTTTATTTTGAGGGTAATCTTCTTTCAAATTCATCATCTTTAGGGTATTTTGCGAAATTTTTGGACATTTTTGCCCCTCTTAGCTAATACAAATTTTTTTTTTTCCCGAAAGGCAAAAATGTCACATATTACCCTAAAGATGATGAATTTGAAAAAAAATTACCCTCAAAATGAAAAAAATTTGTTCGCTACCCAGAAGATGAAACCGTGGCAAGTATAATACTTTTTTTAATAATTTGCCCAAATTGTAACCGTGGTTACAAGAAAACATAGTTTGATTAAGAATCCTAAGACCGGTTGTTGCATCGCAAGGCACTGAGCTCTCACTTGCACAAATGGCTGACCTTGAACCTTTGGCAATTAGACTGGTAAATACTATCCAATTTGTACTACATAATTAGTGGCACCTAACTTTGATAGTCTAAGTTTACATGACCTAATCGATTCTCATACTCAACAGAACTGTATTTTGAATTATTGATTTGTCACTTTACGTCACAGATTAGGAAAATAAATGATAACACCGATAAATTCATGAATGTACTTTAGGGACATTTGAATTTTAGCACCAGTTGACCCGGCTCCCCATCAAGGATTATCTCATTTCATACCACAGAGGCACCACCTGATCATTGTTCTAGCATTTTTCCAAAAAATTCTATAGAAAACCAGCAGACACATGCAACTCCCTGTTAAGAAGAGAACTAAGAAAATATCTTGAATAGACATTCTCTTTAATAAAATTGACAGCCGAAGTTTACAATTACACTCATACCACCTTAAGAATCATAGAGAATGGAAGTGAACCAACAAAGAGATCGATGATAAGAATTCAAATATGCCATTGTGGGGCCATCATGAAAAGTACAAAGCTAGAAAAATATGTCACTGTCGTTATTCCTTTAAAGATATGTACCATCCCAGGTTACAATTCGACCTCAAGTTTGTATTGCTTCTCCTTATTAGTATCAAAATTTAAGGAGAACTAAAATAAAAATGAAGCGACTATAAAGTCAGTATTAGTACCTTTTGTACCTAAAAAAAAAACATGTGCAAGGATTTAGAAATCAGTATCCCTGAAGGACTTTCTTAATCAAATTCAAGATCCAACGAGCCTTTTTAAACGAGCATAGGAAACAATCAGAAGAAAGAGAACAGCAGAGAATGCACCCGACAAAATCACCACCTGTCACGATTCATGACATAATAATATATGTCAATATTTTGGAGCAGAAATATACGTCACTCGGAAATGGCATGTTCATTTAAAAATTTTACACTCACCCATTTAAACACGTAGCCATGATCTTGATTCCACTTATAAGGTATATTCATGCCAAATATAGCTGTCACTAATGAATAAATCGACATGCATAGATTTCCCGAGCTTATAAAATTTTCCAGCTGCATTCATAAATAGAATAAGAATGAGTTTATCCTCCAGTAGAAGACAACAGTTAATAAACAGAAAAACATACAATATAACAGACCTTAATGAGCTGATTTCTACGATTGTCACGCTGTATTAGAAAAAATGGTAGCTGTTTCAGAATCATAACTTGTAAGTAGTCGAATAAACTATAAAGGTGCACTGTCTTATGCATACCTGGATTTTGATGTAAGCTTTTGTGTCGTCAATATAATTACGCAGCTGCGAAAAAATTTCTTAGAGAGTTAACATAATGTCTCATTACCTCTTCTTTCTATAACTTACTTTTCGTCTAAAATAAATGGGAATGATTTTCTTTTTGGGTAAAGGGTTTTACCCCGTAAATGTATTAAACCAGAAGAACACGTTTGAGTACATGCAAAGGAATACAGCTGACATACCATATATGAACCTAACACGCACTACACATGCTTTAAGTGTAAACTGAAAACTCATAATTGTTTGACAATTATGTGACATCCCAAATATAACCAACCAGAGTCTTGTAAATCAAAATCGGTCAATTTTAACATTACTTCTTAATGGTTGATAATGGGCAAATAGGTAATATTGGCGTAAACTTTGCCAATATAGTACTATATGTAACAGTTGTATCAATCTCATGATATTTATGATACAGAACATAAATATCAGACCCCACATCACAAGGTAAAAGAATTAAGAAAATCGCTAGAATTTTACGCAATAGGTTTAGTTAACATACAGGTTCTAAGCAGACAGAATGCAAGCATACATATAAATATCACTCACACTTGTTAACTTGTTTAACGTGTGTGTGTGTGTGTGTGTGTGGTTTGAGAATTTTAATGAACAAATATTACTCACAGTTGTTAACTTGTTTAACGTCTCATCAATCTGCATGAAGTACGCCTGAAACACATACAAAATAGCTTAAGGTACAAAAAAATTCAGCTCAAACGAAGAATTGGGAATAATATCCCCGGTGTGAAAATTGTAAGTTATAACCTCTAGAAGCATTGCAAGCTCCTCAACATCATTCTCATCTCCATGAACGGTCATCACACTTGCCCTGCTTGCTCTAGATATTTTTGAACCAATAGTAGGTGACCCAAGAAACCAACTAGCAGCACCTGACCCACTTACTGGTGAAGCTGAAGATAGCTTTCGTGATAAGTACAAATCAGCCATGTCATTATCATCATCCAAAAGTCGTACAAGTTCATCTCTTACCTGCAACGAACTACAATCAGTAAGCTAAAAGTTCAAAGTTGCAAGTAACAAATTGAACATAATTACGCTGTTTATCATTTAATGAATGATAAGTAATAATCAGTTTTCTTACATCAACTAAATGTGCGGTTCTCCTAAACTAACTTAAACTAACTGTAGTGACACTAAATGATTGAAAAGAACCATACTTATGACATCATTAAAGCAAAAAATCATAATAAATTATTATTACGATTCTAAAAGCTAATTATATGTTTGAACACAAAAGGATGATTTTGCATACAAGTTTGTAAGAAAAGAAAAAAATCACAAGTCTTACATGACTCGTAGAGGAAAAATGTACATTATCATTTTAGATGGGATTAAGAAAATCCAGCTACAAGCATTTGAGGACTATTCTTATGATAAATCCTCACTTATCAAAGTTTTATTATATTTATTACTAGTTATAATTCCCGCGCACGCGCGGGTTTTTTAAAATTTTTTGAATCATATATTTTTATTTATTAAAAAACAAATAATTTAATCTTTGTTTTGTTTGATTTATTATATTTAATTATAGTTTTTTAGTATTAAAGATAATTATTTAAAAATTTTAATCCTATTATTAATTGCATCTTATCTATATTTTTTGTATTTATCTTCTACTTGTGTTATGGATAAATATAAAATATTACCTAATAAGAAAATAACTTTTTTTTTAAATAAAATTATTACTAAATAAGGTATGAATGCATTTTTTTGAAATGAAAAATTCCCAATAGGGGTTTTGTTGTATTATATAAAAGATTTTTCAAAATTGCCTATTGATTAGGATACAGTCACTTTCTATTTGTATATATTGTAAGCTTTTGAGTACAGATCACTTCCTAAACAAGCTTGCATGTTATACTGAAGCTAAAAATAATGTATCAATATAATGCGTGTAATAAGCATCATACATACCTTTTGCACACGAGTAGTCAGCCTTGTCATTGCACTTTTCAGTTTATGAACCCGGTCCAAGTTATGGCCACTAATCTACAGTCAAAACAGCCATGATATACAAAAGTATCAATACAGATTCAAAAAGACATGAAGCAGCATATGATCTATGAACAATCAGGTCATATGCACAAAATATGAACAAAATTCCAAACTAATAAAATGATTAGTACAAAAGTTATAATGTATGATATGTAAACACCTACTTACGTATGTTAATCCATTATGATCTTTACAAGAACTTGCTTATGAATTTATAAATATAATATCCAAATTTCAATTTAACTTCCAAAATTCATGGATATGAGAAACTAAACATGGGAATATGGAGACTGCTAATTATATATGTCATTTCACAGCATGCTTCATATGGCCTTCAATAAGGGAAACTGCAAAATGATATGAATGCATGTATGGAAACAAGAATATTACTATCATATAGTAGTCTCCAATAAAAATAAGTACCTTAGATGTAAGCTTATCCAATGCCGGGTAAGCATCAATTTCTATTTCTGTCGCACGAGCGGCATGAAAGCTGCAAATCGCCTCTAGGAAAACCTCTAGTGCTCGGAATTCAAATGGAGACTCTGCATGCATTATTTAAGCAACCAGAAAATAAACATGCTTGAGAAACAGACAAAAAGCTATTTCTTTCCAAACCCAAGAAATACAAAAAAAATATAAAACTGAAAAAGGTAGAATTTGAATACTATACCATCTTCGTCGCCAGTTTCAACATCACTCTGACCACCCAATTCTCCTTGATTTGCATTTATAACAGGCAATCTCCTCCGTAGCTCCTCAACAACTGGTATTACATTATCATCTGAAGGATCTCGAAGCAATACCTGCCCGAGAAAATGAAAAGAATGGTTTAGCAATCATGTAACAAGGTCAAACAGTTTTGCTGAAGCTCCATATGAAGGTGATCAAATCCTAGGAACAAAGCAAGACAGAAAACCAACATAATTCATGCTGCAACTAATATATGAACCATCTTCTATATAATACATGCTACGAGCATCAAGATACATCTAGCATATAATCCATTTCTTCATGCAAATTTCTTTGAATATTGTTCCCTGATACATGCAACTAGAAAAACGAAACAGCAGAAGTAATAAGTTAAATCAAAATCCCTCCTGCCTTGTTCCAATACCCATTCTCCCTAGATTTTAAGGGGATCAAATTTAAGGGAGTCTCCATATAAACATAATAACAGCAAGTGGTGATACACATAATGTCAATCAGAACATTGGAGCAAACAATAAAAATATTGCAAGCGTTATTATTATTATCTATGGCTCTATTCACTATGGCATGTATTCAACGGCTATGTCATACATAAGGCTCCCATGTTAAAAAAATATATATATATCTTATAATATGTAAGGACCCATAGTTTGAGGTCCCTAATGACTACCAATATAATCAACATGTCAAACTCATTTCTCCTAACAAAAGATTAGTTAACTCATTCAAACTAACTTCATCCCATTCTACTGGCATATATGGTCTTCGGATTAAAAAATGGGACCAAAAGATGCAAGAGAAAATGAATGGAAGGAATAAAAAGTTCTAACCTCTTCAGCAGTGACAATAGCCTTGATATGCTGCATCACATCATTATATTAAAAACAAAATTAGTGGATGAACCAGCAAAGAAACATACAGAAATTTCGACCATAGTGTAAACTAAAAATGTGTAAGGCTGATGAAATTCTAATGATAAATTAATCTTTGTTGCAAGTCATACAGAAGGAAACACGTCTTCTGTTTTATAAACATACAAGCATTGTATTTGTAAAGGTATAGCTTTGACTTGTTTGGTGGAAATTTTGTTATAGCTATGTTGTTGGAATCTAAACGAGTACCAAAATTTTAAGATTGTGTCATAAAACTGAAGTCAATAAACAAAATAAATAGAATAGAAAATTACACCGACTTTATGTATCAAGCATACTAAAATTTGACACAAATGAAAGCATATATTCATAAAAGTAACAGAATAATAACCGACTGCCATGCAATAAGACAAGTCAAGACATCTCTTGGACAAACACTATTTCCACCAATAATTCAAAATCAATACTTTAAACAAGACGTGATTCTAGCTCAATTTTTTCCGAATAAAAACAAATTTTATATTATTTTGATACAAACACGATTTCAATATAAAAAAACATCACTCTCACAGTCTAAGAAAGTTATGTAGCATAGTTCAGCAAAAGAGTTTAAAAGTGGCTTATGGGCCGAAAACATTTCTATCAATTCTTTCTAGTGTAAATTTTGCACATAAAGGTATGTTTAATTTGTAAATTTGCCGAACTTAAAAAGCCTTTGTAGCAAAATAAATCTTATTATAACCCAATTAAGCACCATCTACATGAAACATTGGTCAAAAAGTTTAGCATGCTTGAAAGAGAACCTTGAACAACATAAAAAAGCTAACAACTACTAAAACTGATTGCTCAGTTTTAATACACACTTTAGAGGCTGTTACGAAAACAATATATCAGATTATCCGAGAATGACATAAACAGTTTTTGATACGACCCGGTTAGGGGTAGTATCGAGATAAAGCACCACTTTTAGTGTGTGCGAGCTCCTTAAGAAAATATAGAAGAACTAGAGATTTGTTTATCTTAAACTTTGGTTGATTCATTCATTCATAACATTAAGACACATTAAATACTAGTTTATGAGATAACTCTCACAAACATAAGACTTACCCTAACATGACTCAAGACATATCCTAAACAATGACTCAACACTTATCCTAATAAACATAATAAATAAACTACGATAGTTATCCAACACGGGCGTATCAGTTTTTGAAAACATAAGTTACTTAATAATTTCAAAAAGAATCAGCAAAAAATACTCGACATTTAAAACAGTTGTAATATGGTGTTTCCTACAATCAACAAAAAGTCGGAAATTTGGTTCAGAACAAGTACAAGTTAGATCTCAAAACAGTAATAAACTGTATTTGCAATTGTTCAAAACCAAATTTGCCCCACAACATTACAGTTATGTTTGGTACTGCTTAACCTTTTCTGCTTAAGGCTAATTGTTTGAAAATGTATCTTTCTTATCAATTTATTAGTTGTATGTACTATCATTAGGATCCGACTTTAAAATAACTAACTTTTTGAATTTCTATTATTCTATGTATCGATTGATGTATTTCTGTGAATCGAATCAAGTATTTTTAGGCTCTGAATCACGTATTTTTGAGAATCGATACACAGAATAATCAATATTAAAAAAAATTAGTTACGAGTACTAAATAGTCAGATCCGAATGATGCACATACAACTCAAACAAGTAACAAGATAGATATATTTTCAGCCAATTAATAAGCCTTCTGTTTATTATCAAGCATAACCTGCTTACTTATTTTGAGTGACAATAAGCAATTTATCTTATTTTTTATCGAATTAGTATAGTACTATGATATGATCAATTCCAGACTTGAATATGAAATGAGGAAGATCCAATCTAGTAACAGGATTCTCAAGCAAGAAAAAGAGATTTGAACTAGTAGAAGGGATTTGTTATTAGGAATTATGAGTTTGTTACCGATAGGAAATTGATTACAAAGTTGGTAGATGAAATGCAAACTAACTATTCATGTATTTATACTAATAAAATAAGAATTGAGTGAATTCAGTTTTGGCACGAAATTCAGTTATGAAGTGTTTTTGGTGAGTTTGACTTTTGTTGACTTTTGATTCTGACCCATATCATACTAGTTTTTAATCATATTAGACCTAGAACATCTTGTATATGGATATCACCGAAACAAATTAATATTATTTTGAAAATTGCAAACTGCTCACATCTACTTTTGCTAAACATAGCCTACATGTATTTATACTAATAAAATAATAATTGAGTGAATTCAGTTTTGGCACGAAATACAGTTATGAAGATTTCTTGGCGAGTTTGACTTTATAGTTGACTTTTGTTGACTTTTGATTCCAACCCATATCATACTAGTTTTTAATCATATTAAACCTAGAACATCTTGTATATGGATATCATCAAAACAAATTAATATTATTTTGAAAATTGCAGATTTTATAAAATAGTGTATACTTCAAGCGCCTTATAATGATTTCTTATAATGAGCAATCCGAAACACCGTCTGCAACTTTTTTTTCTTCGCAAACTCACAGACACTGTAAACATAAATAAAACAATAAACAAACACCTAGATACCACTTACTTCTAAGTTGAGAACAATAGCGTGTTCACGACCGAGAATAGCAGAAGGATAAGACAAAAGAGGATCAAGAATACGAAGATCACGAGCATGAATCTGAACTCTATGCATTATTGCATATTTATCTACATCCATTATTGTTTCATTCACTTTACTATCTATCAATATCCAGCTTCGAGTATTCTTCTTTTTCACCGTCATCACCCCACCTTCCACTGTCGCTAGTTCTGCCACCGATGATTAATCTTAAAACCCTAACTTGTTTTATTTAGTTGAGTTTGAATAAATAAGCGTTTTCAATTCTAAAAGAAGGTTTTGGTTGGATGGTTTTTCTTTAAAAAAAAGAAGCATAGTCCTAATCAAATAGATATCAAGCTTTTCGAATGATACATATCTGTTCCTCCTTTCTCTCCTTTGTAACCGTTCCCCATTCTCACCCTTATATATGCGCCATAGTTTTTGATTTGGCGGGTCTCAACACCGCTGACAATTTTTTTTTCTTTTTTATTATTATTATTATTTTCATTTCATTTTTCATTATTGTAAAATATTTGCTTTGAATAATATTTTTTTTGAAAATGTAAAAGGCAAAAATAAAAACTAAAAAATAAAAAAAGATGTTCAGTTTTTTATTCTATTTTGTACACAAACGACATTTTATAATTATTCATGTAAGATTAGGAGTGTGGAGTTTCTATTCTAATTATACTATATACTAAAAGTGAGTTTTTCCGTTATGCAAAATGCGCCCTCTCATTGATTGGAACCTGTTGTAGCACTGTTTAAAACACTGTTCATCCGTTATGTTACTGTTCAAACAACTGTACCCGTTTTGTTTAAGCTAAAATAGTTTTTAGTTATTTTAGAATTTTCAAAATTAATTTAGTATTTTTCTCACTTTATTTTCATTTTCTTTTAATTCTTAATTAGTTAAAATAATTTTTAATTCATAATAATTAAATAAAAAGTCAAAAATATATTTTTCTTTTTCTAAAAATTTTCTTTTATCATTTTTAACTTAGAAAAATTATTTTCATATCCGTAAGATTAGCGTAGCTTAAAATTCACGTTTTATTTTGTGCACTCGCGTTTTATTTAAATAACTTTTACGTTTTTTAAATTTAGATTACGTTAGTAAAAGTAGTTTGTAAAATAAAGAAAAACCAAAAATAAAAAAAGTGATCACATTCCACCTCCCCTCACTCTCCTTACAAACACTCGATAAATTCGGCCACTATAGCAGCCTCTATATCATTTCACCTCCTAGAAAATTCCAGCACCGCCTCTCTTTCTTTCACCACATTTTACAACCTCTCATTCATCTTCTCCATCTCATCCCACCAAACCCACCGAAGTAACAAAAATTGCAGATGATCCTAGCGGCGATCCATTGTTGTTATAAAAAACAAGGGCGTTAATCCACAAAATAATAATAATAATAATTAAAAAAAAACAAAAAAAATAAAAAAAAAAACAAACAAAACGTGTATAAACCATCTTCCACAAATCCGATTGTATCCTTTTTCAATAATCTGAAAAAACCAAAGTTGATATGAGGTAACTTTTATCTTTAATAGTGGTTCAATTTAATTTCGGGTTTTCAAAACTTTAATGGTGTTTTTTTTTTATGTCCTGCGGCTGGTGGCAAATAGGGATTCTAAATTGACTGACCCCGAACACTTATTAACCATGGAGAAGCTAAGAAATTTGCCTATCAAACGGGGGTTAACGTGGTTGTTGCTAATGGTGGTGCCCCAGTAAATCAAGAGGTTTGATGTTTCTTATGGTATGTTAATTTATGAGATGTATTATACTACTATTTGTATCAGTAGATAGGTATATTGTGCTATAATGATCTTGAAGTATAAAGGGGTTTAGATTGTATGTGCTTTTTGAAATTTATTATCCATACTCAATAAGTAGTAATCAGGTTTAACTAACATGGTCTGTAAAATATGGTATGTGGACATGCTTAGGCTAATAAGATGATCAAATGTTTAGTGTTGATAAATCTGATTATGTATAGAATAAATAGGTAAAATGCCCCAAAAGGACAAGTCATTCTATTTTACCGTTAGACAAACAATTTTGTTATAGCTTGAAACTAATTTTTTGAAATTGGTTATTTGAACCTTAAATTAGTCATATAATTAGATGCAGATTTTGTTAATTCAAACGTAGAAACTGATCATATCATAATTGTGCCTTCAAGTTGCAGTGATAAAATTAAAAGCTCCAAACGTAAATTCAAACACCTTTAAGTTCAATATATTTTTGTAGATTGGTACGAAGCAATGGAGATATTATGAATTTATGACTTTGACCCTAAAGTAGTGCCTCCTCCGATATGTATTCGTGTCACTACTGGTACTGCAGATGTCTACTACAAACAAATTATGGCACTCTCGATCAAGGTGAGCCGTGGTTATTGAATTTTCATTTTGAATTTTTTAATATACTGATTCCAGATTGTTTTTATTTTCATTTTTTATGCTATTGCTTTCTACTTTAATTAACATGTATATGTACAATGGGTCAGTGATGATAGGGTTATTTATCCGATGCATATTATTGATTGGGATGCAAAAGTTATGATGAGGACTTTTGGAGTTAATTGTTAGCACAAGGTATCCATTTTAGACTTTCCGTGCACACCCAAATTCATCATGTTAGACTTTTCTAATCTATAACATGTTCCATTAAATATACACTACTAACTGAATTATAATATACTGTTATCCATATCTTTGGTTGTAACCACCCCCGGCTAGGTGAATATTACAATGGAGATGCTGATGAAAGGGAACTCTCATGGAGGGTGGTTGAGCGTCACCTAAGCACGGTAAATATTCATTTATAGGTGGCCATTTCGACCTGTATAGAATGAGTCAGTTTGGATTATATGTTATCTTTAACAGCTTTATAAGTAGATATTTTTGTTGAAAGGAAAAAAGTCCAACCTATTTCGAAATATACCAAAAATCATATGTTTTGACCCGTTACCCAACCAACCCGTTTTGCCACCCTGATATTCATTAACTGTCGTTTGTTTCATGATTTCTGTCTCTGAGACTTTGTTTGTGAAGTTACACACTTAGTAATACTCTTTATTTCTATGATTGATTACAGGTTAGCACAAATGCAAAAATACCATATTTTCATTGTTGAATAAGTTGAACTTTCAGAATTCAAATAACAAGTATTGATGTGTAACCTGGTTTCCCCTAACAAGGTAATAATATTCTCTTACCTTTTGTGTTAACCTATTATTACATATGATCTTTTTCAGCTATATTTGCAAGCATTCTTATGGAAATATATGTTTGTGGTCTCAATGAGATATGTGATATAGAAATCGACAAGGTACGCTATATAAACAACATATACAAGCTCATTTTCTGTTCTCCATCCCACACAAAAGTAGCAAACTATGTGATGTTGTAATGTATCATATTTAACAAGCTGTATCTTCTGTTTGCTTCTGGGGAGTTGAGCATGAATACAACCATGTGACCTCATTATCATTTATCAGCTATTTTGGTAACTAAAGTTAGGCTTTTACAACTGACTAACGCACCGCTTAGATGCATATTTCACATAGTTATCAGTTACTACTGTCATACATAGGAAAGATGTATTCTTATGTAGAGAAAAATGTAATAATGAAGGGTGACCCACACACCTTTCTAACCTGAAATCTTTGCTTAGTCGTATATTTGTGGCATTTGAAAACTTTGAAATAAGCAGTCCCAATTTGGTTATTCATAAGTACTTATTTGAGAAAATCAAATGCCAATAGCAATTCAAATGCTACAAAGCGCTTATCGCATTTTAAAAGCACCAAGTCAATGAGCTGAAAAAATATGTGATCCCAATTCCCAAACACCATTTTAGCCTCTTTTATTTGGCCCATTGTGCAAATAAGGTAAAATTAATTAATTTTTATGTTTCAGGTGTTCTCATAATTCATTTGCTTACATCGGCTATTATTCCAAACCACGAGCGTCATTGCCGGCTATACCTTGAAGCTTACTGTTCAAGTCTACAAATATATAATATGGTTATGCTCTTTCAAAGATACATTTTCCTGGTAAGACTGGCAAGGTTGGGAGATATATTGATTGCAGATGGGGTGGGCCACTACCTCAAACATGGCTAGAATGCTAGATCAACTACTCGCAATGTAGAACAAGATTATTGCCAGAATGTATGACCTCAGAATGACTCCAGGTACACCGCTACGCTAGAATGTTCATTTCTTTGGAACATTCAGCTGTCACTCTCTTAGGGGACTATTTATGGGTATTTGGGACTGTTTCATCGCTGAATTTTGGGGTGTTTGGGATTGTTTTTGTTTGAGAATCATTTAGTTAATAAAGGCCATCTGGGATAGTTTTTTACTAATGCATTTAGGGGTGTTTTGGGCCTATTTTGACTGTTTTTGTTTGACACTCTTTATTACTGCTGAATGTAGGGGTTTGGTTTTGGGACTTTTTTATTGTTGAAGTTAGTAGTAGTATTTAGGACTGTTTTTCGTTGCAATAGAAATGGAAATATATTACCTACACAACATTTAATTTCCAGTTACACATTGCAGTATATCCTATTGTCCCGGCTGCATTCCCATGGTAAGCATTCCTCAACAATATAATGTACTGACACCCAATGTAGAAGGAAGGGAAGCACATGTCATGACATTTGAAGTACGTGCAGCGCAACTCTTGAAGATGGTGCCTTGGTATTGTTTCAAGCAAACTATTGCAATAACAGTTGCGCCAATGGATATTGGTGCCATCACACATCCAGGTTTGGTAGATTTTGGTACTCGCAAAGACGAAGATATGTAGTATTAATAATCCCCTTATTGTTTCCTAGCTAAATTCATTAGGTTCCACTTGATAATGTATGGTTATATCAACCAAACAAACAATACGTCTAATTGATTGTATAAGAATTTGTATGTGCTTGCAAAGGATTTGCTATGAATTTAAGAAAAATGTGACGATGGTCACAGGATAATGTCTTTCTAAATCATCTATTTTGTACCAACGAGCATCATAGAATGTCTTAATTATAAAGTTCTAAGCATCAACACAACGCCCCCGCAGCAACGCGCGGGCTACCATGCTCGTTTAACTCTATGCATGAGACATGGAGTCGTTGTGACATTCATGTTGACCACCGGTTTTGGATGGCGTTATCCGGTCTCAACACTTTTAAAAAGGGCTGGTTGACTGACATTGTACGTAACATAAATATATCCCTGTTAACTTTTTTGTTATATGCAATTGTGTATTTAACTTTGGTTTTTTGGTTAATTTGACTATACAGAACCTTGATCTGTGGATTGACCTACTATGGCGTTTTAGACCAAAAGAGGCTGATTGGCTGCTGTAAGCCCTCATTTCTGTCAAGTTATACTTGGTGGTATGATGCCTACTTACTTTTCCGACGTGTCGAGGTACCCAATTCCATGGACTGATGTTGAAAAGGTTTGTATATTTATGGTTCCTATAACTTGTGCATATATTATAATCTTTTATTATACAAACACAGTTTAAGATTCAATTGTGTATATCAGGTCTTATTTCCTGTTAACGAACATCAAACAGAAGAAGCTGGTGGAGGACCATGAAAGGAGAACTGCCATTGCGTCTGACTTCGTATTTAAAGGAGTGTGGGGTTTTGAAGAGTAAAGGCATATCTTGACAAGTATGAAATCTCTTTTGATTATGCAACTGTCCCGGTTCAAGGAGATCTATTTGGAGACTGTGGTGTGTGGGTTTGTATGTGGTTATACAGGTTGTGTCATAACCTACCATTGGAAGTGGCCGACCCTGTGCAAGCAGCGTTGGCGTACCGTGAACGTATGCTCGACTACTTTTGGAATCATAGAGTGGAAGTAAAATGATATGTAATCGTTGTTGAACATTTTTTTATTATGTGACCTAACTATCCTTAGGCAAACCTATGTCAGTAATTGTAACGGATGATTTGTATTAACGTATGTCATTTTAATGTTTTTAGCAACCTCGTAGTTTTATTAAATTTGATACAATTTGAAGTTTGGTTTATTGCTATGTTATCTTTGCTGTACTAACCTGTCGACTCTTGTATAGTGTTTCATGTATCTAAACTGTGAACGCAAAGTATAACACATAATCATACCATCCATACACGGTTTTCTGTTTCGTTTTTTGTTTGCCTACATAAAGTATATACCTTATTTACATTTGATATATACGACATGTTTCTATGAACCTCATGTTTTTTTCAAGGTCATGTATCTAAAATTTAAGCACAAAGTTTAACACATAAGACACCATCCAATAGATAATGAAGCACAAAACATTACAACACAAACTAATGTAGCTAAAAAACAAGCACAGTTGTTTCTAAATCATACAATAAGCAAGTACCACAGCAAGGAACACTACAACCCTAGTTAACAAACTAATTGTTGACTTTATGGAAACAATCTCTTCCTTCATCTGCACCATCACCAGCTGATTATTCGGATCATCTTTCCTAGTCTCTTTGCTTGTCTGGCCGTTTAACTTACAGTTACCCACATACATTTTGAAAAGCAAATCCTTGTAATAAGGTGAAGGTAGTTCAGGATCAATGAAACCATAGAAGCCACAATTTTTTTTTTTTTTTTTGGTCCTAACAAAATAATGAATAAACACATGAGTAAACGAAAACAGTGTGTTCTTGTAACAGTAACAATTGATCAGACAAGTACTTACATAGATGGGACAGGCTTTATACCTTCTACCATGATTTCCTGTTGACCAAGCAACTTGCTCCTCAACTGGTAGAGGTGGATCACAATCCCAGTGGGTTTTTTCAAGTAATTCTTCCAGAGTATAACGCCTAGATCTGTATGAACAAGAGGAAGAAGATGGCATTTTCAAAGTTTTTGGTTAGCCCTGTGTGTGTGTGTGTGTGTGTGTGTGTGTGTTGTATGATATAGAGGTGTGTTTTCCACATCTAAAAAATGGTAATTAAAGACATGTGTTGTACTTTTTTTGGGTGACTTATTGGCCAATTGGGCAACTTGTATACTTTCAATACTTTATTTGCCACGGCTTGTGGGTGTTGTATTACTATTTTTGTATAACCATATAATCAAACAATTAGAAATAGTGTAAACATTATTGCTCTTTCCTTGTAACTAGTTATACCAACATTTCATAACCTACTTATAAACCACAACATGTTTAAAAAAACATTGACAAATATGGCTTCAAATAAGTCAAAATATTCGTACGATTATAAGTTCCAAATAGACACTAATAACATACCAAAATATGGCTTCATGGAAGTCCAAATATTCCTACGATTAAACCGTTCAAAAACATGGAACCCTACTTAACACATCAGTTTAGACAATAAGTTTTTACACACTTAAAAGACAGAGTTTAGTATCCTAGCAAACATGAAACACAGGAACCCCATCCTCTGAACCAGCCACATATCGTGTTTTAATACGCACAAGTTTCAGTCGCATCAGTCTACCATCATCGAAAGCACAATCTTTACCAAATTCTAACCATTTCCCTTTAATGTTCAGCACATCTTTCATTATTTTCTCGTCATGTTTGAAAACCATTTCTGCAGCCATCTGAAAACCAACGCCATTACCATTCGTGTGTACAAGTTTCGCTCTGGTGCAGGTGCGCAACTGTTGCGTCTCATCGAAATCATACACTAACTTCTGCATACACAATTTTTTTTGTTTTATATGTTTCATCACGCGTACTAGAATACATATACAAGTTTCATGTTATTATACTATTGAATAATACCAAATCCTTTCCGGTAAATCTAGTGTATAGAACGTGATCCTCATTAACATGATCCTCGTGATGTCCCCAGCTGCAAAGGTGCTCCAACCTCAAGTCTGGTAACATAAAACGAAAATAAATTAATGACTTAATATTTCTCTGGTTATCTGATAGCTATGGAAGGACTGTCTTAATGTGTTGTAAAGTTGCAATCGCAAAATACGTATTACCAGTTCGGTCACGGAAAAAAGCGGGTCGTGGGGTCCTCTTTGGCAACTGATACCGAATATCTTCTTTGCTCAACCCTAAGCCATCTCCTCCGAGCACAACAACCGATAACCTGTACATTTCAAGGTTCGTAAAGGCATGCCTCTGGCCATATTCAATACCACTAGTCTCAATAAAATCATCCCACCCATCTCCGCTGAACGAGTTCATTCTGACAACCCAAACCGCGTAAGGTTTAACCCTCTCGTTCTTAACATAGAATACCATATCAGTAGCATATATTAATTTGTAGCTCGGTTGCCACATATCTTGAATAAAATCTCCAGCCAGTAACTACACGTACAAACATAATATGTAATTTCTTATTTTGTTAAATATAATGGAACTCATATATTTTGCCATAAAATACAAAACAGAGTTTATAACTCCATAAAACAAATCTTTTTACCGTTTGCCTACTGGGATCGTAGGTTGTTAAACACCGTATCATCCTTGGCCCTATTGTACGCTTGTCGTACCCAGCACACTCAGAACCATCCTTTGCATACACTGTAACATAGTATTCATCTTGTCCCTGCTTGATAAAATGAATGTCCACTGGTACAAAAAGTTGTATTGGTCATGCCAAAAATGTGTGATGATATGCATATAGTCACACACGTTTTTTTCGTTGTATGTCACTAAAGGTCCCGCCACCGTAGGTGGCATATGGTCACATTGTTGAGTTCGTGGCCTTTTTCATCGAAAAAGAGTGACCAAAACCCCGAGTATGTGTGACAAATTAGGCACAAGTCTTGTTGGATTGGTCATTATCAGTGACTGTAAACACCTTATAGTCACACGAATGTTTTTTGAGAGTGACTATTGTTCGTCCTTTGGCCACATAAATATATAATATATGTGACATTTGAGATGATATATTCAAGTAAATGTGTATTTTGTGTGACTATTGATAATCCAATGGCCACATGAATATACAATAAATGTGACGTTTGTGATGATTTAGTCACACAATGGGTGTTATTTTTTTGGAGTTAGTCACATACAATTTAACACAAAGTGGCCAAAAGTGTGAATAAGTGTGACCATATGCTGTTTAAAGTGAAGAAATGTGTATTTTGTGTGACTATTGATCATCCAATGGCCACATGAAGTTTATGTTTGCGTGGCCTTTTGTAATATTTAGTCACACAAAGCATGTTTGTTTTGGGTATTTAGTCACATACCATTAAGCAAACAGTGGCCAAAAGTGTGAATAAGTGTGACCATATGCTGCTTAAAGTGAAGAAATGTGTATTTTGTGTGACTATTGATCATCCAATGGCCACATGAAGTTTATGTTTGCGTGCCCTTTTGTAATATTTAGTCACACAAAGCATGTTTGTTTTGGATATTTAGTTACATACCATTAAGCAAACAGTGGCCAAAAGTGTGAATAAGTGTGACCATATGCTGTTTAAAGTGAAGAAATGTGTATTTTGTGTGACTATTGATCATCCAATGGCCACATGAAGTTTATGTTTACGTGGCCTTTTGTAATATTTAGTCACAAAATGAACTAAGCAAACAGTGACCAAAATGTTAATAAGTGTGACTATATGCATCTTTTAGTCACATTTAAAAAATCAATATACATCAAAACAATTCAAATATATATCAAAACAAATTCAAATACAATAAAATTGGAATGTATATAACTGAACCAAATATAAAATTGGACATCCTTTTATACACCAAGGAGTCCTACTCGGCTTACAATAGTTTCCTAAGTATCTATAATCTTCTCCATAAGCAACTAGCAACTTCGAGCGGTCTTAATCTCTGAGCAGTACCAACTTTCACTAGCAGTAGTAACTTTTGTACTAGCAGTAGTAACTTTTATACTAGCAGTAGTAATTACTTTTGCACATCTTCTTTGAAGTTCATGAGCAGAACTAAATCCATCTAAGCAATATTAACACAAACATGATCAGCAGTAATTCAAACAACATCATGAAGACTTTTAATCCAAAACAATGAACATAATAATAAAATTTGCAGTTAAACTTACAAGTTTTTCTCCCATTGATCTAATCTCATCATCTGGATATAAAAGCCTTGAAAACGTAGGCTGCTGCATATCAACAATAACCACATCAGAATTAGAGCAGAACTAGAACATGTCAAAGCGCACAACATAACAGAACTAGATGAGCATACTGGAATAAAGTTCTTGATTAGATGCTATAAAACCTTCCTCTGTAAAAAGTATGTGGTTATATATATTGTTGACAGGTGCATCTATTTCTTGACATTTGACAGACACACTATTGCCTTGTCTTTTGTCAGGTGCATCTAGTTTGTTAGGCGCCACTAGTTCAAATATCTGTTGTTTTTGTGGTTTTGAGTCGCTTGATTCGCCACTGATTCAACTATCTGTTTTGGTGGTTTTGAGTCGCCTGATGCGCCACTGGTTCAACTATCTGCTTTGGTGGTTTTGAGTCGCTTGATGCGCCACTGGTTCAACTATCTGCGCAAACACAATAGGAATAAAACGCATATCAGATCTTGTAACTTTGTCCCAACCACCCAATTAAAAATGGAAAAGATAAGCTGAAGAAATCAAATAGACCAACGCGACTACTTGATTAGAAACAGCTATATTTTTTGATAATCAGATCTTGGTCTATTTCCGATTTTAGGCTTTCTTACAATCGATTCTGCATCTTTTATTTCTAACTTTTATTCAATCTTCCAAAGCTATATAAATTTCAGATTATTTTTTTCAAACTAGAAAAAAGTAAAGATTCCAAGGTAGCATTTGCTTTTGGCCAGTTTGGTTATGGTCAATCTAGTTTTTAAATCAGTCCCCGCATAATGGGTGCTTAAAAACATCTAAAAGATGAATTCAAGGATAAAAAACCATTTCAGATGTGAATGCACTTTCAAAAATAATAAAAGATAATACCACATAAAAAATCTTGTCATTATAAGATAGCAAGGCGGTATATGAACCTTGAGATTGTTTCAAAGCTTCATTGACAGCATCATCAACCCGGTTTAATATCTGCACACATTACATATAGCTTTAGTGAAATCAAAATCAAGGAGCTTGAACCACGTAGCTCAATAACCATGTAAAAGCAAAGTACCAATCAAGAACAGGGCAAAGTTGGAGTGTTCCTCGCCAGTAATTAGGATCAACCAAACCGGTGAGCTGAATACCGAGCCGGACTGGACCGACAAACATAGTGAGCTGAATACCGAGCCAGACTGGACCGCCAAACATGTCATTGGATCGGGCCTTAGCGGTGGTCTTGGTGCGAGTGTAGTGTTGGTGCGAACGGTGGCGTTGGTGAGGAGAGTGTTGAGGAGATAGAAGAAGACCGGATCTAGATTTTGTGGATATTAATTGGGAACGAGTATTGAAAAACATGGGCGGGTCAATGAAATATTTGGGTGGAGGGCAATTTAAATTTGGGGAAAATTTTAAGCGGGTTGGGGAAAAGTTAAAATTTGGGATGGAGTATTCAAGCTCAAGCCTATCAAATGAAGTTAAATATTTAATGAGTTGAGCTCAACCTTATAAAAGTTCGACTCGAGTTATTGTTGAGTTTTCGAGCTTGTAAGTGATATAGCATATGTTTATATATATATATAGTGAAACGTTCAAATGAGAAGGGCTTTTTTTGTGAGAACGCGAGAAGAGATCTAGACCGTAGGATCAAATCAATTTCATCATAAGATCAATTTGGGCGAAATGGCATTTTTGTAAATATTTACCGAAAATTATAGGGGTCTAAATGAATTATTGTCATTTGCTTCCAACCCTCTAAAAATTATCTTCATTTTCTCTCTCTACAAAACACACACAAAAACCATTTCCCTGATCTCAATATGAATCACCAGAGTACTCACAACCTTCATCAACACCAACTTCCACCTCAGTCCTTGCCGATCACCACCGTCCACCGCCGTAATCATCACCGATCACCGCCGTCCACTGTTGTAATCATAACCGATCACCACTGTACACAACCGTAATCATCGCCGATCACCACCACCATCGCCGATAATCATATCATCACTTATCACGATCATCATCATTAAAAAATAAATGCAATCGAGTTATTGAGTAAGTCTGGATTAAGCTTTTAATTCAATAATTATAGATAAATTATTTCTTGTGTTTTATGTGTTTGATTTTAGTTATTAGTTATGTTTATGAATAATTTAGATGATTAGTTGATGAAAAAAATGAAAGATGACATGTCTTTTGCGGGTGGTTTGTCAATGTACACTACGTGTTCGATGAAATGCTAGTTGTTTTCACATATGAATATATGTTGATCTCTTTTAATCGGCACCGATTATTAGCTAAGTTCATGTACTAAATCCGCCCCTGAGTTCCTAGGTCTTGCATATCATCAATGCTTATATGGCGTTAATAGGAAAGTGGTCATTAGTTATTGTTTTGCAAATAAGGTATCGAATAGCCTTACATGAAGAAATTTACTTATAACTCGATTTGTGTCTTTGGCTTGACATAAGGTATTGAGATTTTAGAGGCTTTAAATAAGTTATCACATACCTTCACATGTGAAGAAATAAGGTATCGAATACCTTCACATGTGAAGAAATTTGTTTATAATTACCTTCACATGTGAAGAAATTTGTTTATAATTACCTTCACATGTGAAGAAATAAGGTATCGAATACCTTCATATGTGAAGAAATTTGTTTATAATTTGATTTGCGTCGAGGCTTGAAATAAGGTACTGAGATTTGAGAGGCATTAAATAAGATATCAAATAACCTCACATGTGCAGAAATAAGGTATCAAATACTCTTGTACCTGGAGGGGGTGTAAATCATCATTTCTTGATTAAAGTCAAGGTTTCCCCAAGCTTTAGAGATTTCAATTTTATATTTTGTTACAAGTGCCTGCATACTTCTGTTCACGTAGCAGTATGCTATTCTGTTTACAAGTGCCTGCGTACTTCCTGTTTATAAGAATGGCCTGGGTGGATTCATGTAGCAGTATGCTATTCTGTTCACTCCACGAATGACCACCATGGACGAGTGCTTGAGTCCACCTTTTGTTTTATTTTCTGTTTGGCCACCCTTCCCTCCCATGGTTTTATGATTGATCACTCCACAACTCTTTTACAAGGATTTACAAAGTACTTCACTTGAGGGCTTAAGTTGAGTTGATTTACTAGCTAACTTGAACAGAATTGATGACTTTATAGTTAATTGACTAAAGTAATTCTTTCATACCAATACGGTGCTCTTTAGGATATTAATGATTATTTTCCAATGAACCATAACATGTTTTGATTAACGTACTCCGACTGGTCATAGTTCATTCATTCATTACCACTAGATCACTCTTTAGGAAGCAGTTTTTGTAGGTATTTATCTCATCATGCCTTGCTTGAGGCAGGGTATGAGTATCGAAAAACCGTTCATTGGGCCATGGGGGTGATTTATTAAACTTGCATCTCGCTTGCATAAGTATATTTTTCCAGAAATAGCTAGCGCAACTGTTAAGACTTTTTGATACCTTGTTAACTAGTTTTAGAGACAGGTTGTTCATAGTCACTGAAACCACTTTCCAAAACCACTAAAGTCAAGTTACCTTTTTTTTTTCAAAGGAAATGAACACAATAGTTACTGAACAAAGCAATAGAAGGTTACTTACTTGTCTTTTTCAAATTGAGAGCTCTAGATGAGAAAGTTGAAGTAGCGTCATAGGAAAGCATTAGTTAAAAGTGATTCAAGGTTAGCACGTCTACAATGTTTTAGATATTAGTTATCAGGACATAGCTTTCCTATGACGCTACTTCAACTTTCTCATCTAGAGCTCTCAATTTGAAAGTGATGTACATGTATGAAAGGTACATTGCTTACGAATCTATCAAACATGTACACAATCCCTATAATCTTTTAAGATCAGTAAGAAAATCCAACACTTTTAATATGTACACAATCCCTATAATCTTTTAAGATCAGTAAGAAAATCCAACACTTTTGATATTAGATTATTATTATTATTATTATTATTATTATTATTATTATCATTATCATTATCATTATCATTATCATTATCATTATCATTATCATTATCATTATCATTATCATTATCATTATCATTATCATTATAATTTTCTTTTTTTTTTGGTCACAATGAGAATTCTTAATGTAATAAAAGATAACATATTCAATTCTTTTGTTATTGCAGTGGCGATGTTCGAGCTGTAGATGGTATTGGGAGGCCTCTAAGTGTTGGCCAAGTTGGATGGCCTAATCTGAATGAGGACTCAAAGGGCAATGTAGTTGGTAATTCTTCAAGCCAAAAAGTAAATGCAGACAATGGACGGGTGCAGCAGCTTATTTCTATGTTTAGTTTGTTGGTTGCACAGGGTAAACAATCTGCTGGAATGTTAGAAATTCTCATTAGCAGTATATCTGCTGATTTACTTGCTCAAGTAGTAATGGCCAATATGCCAAATCTTCCTTTAGTTCGGCCTATAGAATATGGCAATGAAGCGTTGGTCAACAGCGGGTCCCATCCTACTACTACACAAGTTGATAATCTGTCTGCATATCTAACCGACATAGTATCACGCTCCACCAATTCTCAGCTTACAGATTCTGCTTTGGAAACACAAACTGACGAGGTACACTATTATAATTTGTGAACATAATCTCTGATGTTACCTTCATTATGAATTTTAGTTAGGTTGCTAACAAGATGAGCTTGAGCATGACTTAACTGTTTTTGGCTAATATAGAACTCAGTTTAATAGCTTCACTAGTCTTGTTGACGCAGGCTTGAGCTCGTCATGATTAGTATTGAAAGCTCAAAGTATGTATTACAATTACTTTTGATGAAACAAGCTTGTTTCGAGCTCGAATAAAATTGTACACCAATATTTGACCATAATTCATACTCTCTCTGTCTCAAAATAAGTGTCAACATCTTTATTTTGGATTGTCCCACATTAAGTGTCTACATCTTTAACTATTTACCAAGCTTCCTAATCTGTCCTAAAAGGCACCCAATCAAAAAATTTCTACGACTTATCTAGAAAACTGTGTAGGGGTATAGATAACCTTTGACTACTAAACAGTGTAAATACTACACTTTTCTGAAATTGTGTGAGCTTTGTCTAGTGGACACTTCTTTTTTAACGGAGGGAGTATCATGTGTTCTGAGTTTGGCTTGTTATAATTCCTCATGAGAAGCTGACAAGCTGAGAGCCAAAATATGATACTTTGTAATTGTTATAATTGTTCTGTGTTATGAGTATCATGTGAAAGCAAAGATGTTAGCCTGAGACATTGGTTAGACAACCCAGAACGAGTCGTTGATGGCCTTGAATGCTTATATATATTTATACAGATAGTTAAAATTGTGAGCTTAGCACATTCCCAAGGGATTGTCATTCACAATGTTCGACCATCATGCTTTGTCATGTCCTCGTTTAATTATGTATCATTTATAGAGTCCGCGACCTGCTCAGATTCAGGGTCAGGTTCGGATTCTTACCAGGATGTAACAAGCACTCAGACAACAGAGTTTAAGGGCTCGTGTTTGCCCTTAGATGAGACTCGGTTTGAAGCTGATGCTAAACAAGCTGAAGAAAAGAAACATGTTTTTCCAATAAAACAGATATTGCAAATGGAAACAAACTGGTATACGAGTCCAGAAGAGGCTGGTGGTTGTCAAAGTTCGTGTGCTTCTGATGTTTATCGATTAGGCGTTCTTCTATATGAGGTGTGTACATAGTCACATAATTCGCTCAAGAGGGAGAGTACCACGAATTGGTACGGGGTGTACCGAAACGCGGTACACCAGCGTTCCATACGCTGTTGGTTCAGCGTACCAAAAAGCAATGGTTCAGCGGTCCAAAAGCAATGGTTCAGCTTACCAAATCAGGGCCGAGGCGGATTTTCTTTTTTTTTGAGCCAAATCAGTCAATAGTATTGATTTTGTACCTTGAATCGATTTACTTTTAGGGTTTTTAACCCCATATAGAGCCGGATTCGTGATTTCCGGCGACGAATTCCGGCGGCGGCGGTGCAACATCTGCCAGAAACCCAAGGAGGAAGAGAGGAAAGAGGGAAGAAAGATATAACAGCTGGAACTTTGTTTTACTCTTTTAGGGTTTTAATATTTAACCCCTCTATCTTTCACTATTTTACATTTAGTCTCAAAAAGTTTAAAATAAGTTTGTGTATTTAAACATTTGACCCCCTCTATCTTTAATAGTTTACATTTAAGTCTTAAACTTATATATAAAAGTTTATAAAGTATGTATATAAAATATATAAATACTTATTAAAACTTATATATATATATATATATATATAATTTCTATATTTTTTTTAATTTGCCTCGACCTTACGCCTCGGTCCGCCTCGAGGCTTACGCCTCTTGAAGCGGAGGGAAAACGCCTCGAAACTCGTTTCCGTACTTTTAAACTTTGTATCTTGGTACCAAAAAGCAATGGTTCAACGGTCTAAAAAGCAATGGTTCTAGTGCTCGTCTTGAAGAAATGGTTTGGGAAGACCTTGATGATGGAAGCGTTCACAATGACAAAGGAAAAAGGAAACGAGTAGACTAGAAATGCTTTGGTTGTTTTGTTTTTCTATTGAATTTTATCATGTTATGTTTAAGTTTATCTTTATGTTATGAAATTTATAAATTTTGTTAACTAATGTTTTTGTTACGACGTACCAAATACATGGTACACCGTACCCATGCGTACCGAAATGAGTATACCCCCCACGTACCGAATTCGTCATCAAGAGCGAATTGCGTACCAGAACCGCGTACGCGTACCGAAGCGTACCGCGTTTTATGTGACTATGGGTGTGTATATATGTTTAGTTGTGATTTCAGCTTCAAATGTTGTTTTTTTGGCTTAAATATTGATCCCAGATCGTGAATCAAAACTTTATGAAGAATCAAGTTACAATATGGGTTATTATCTTCTATACACTTGGGTTTATTTGCATGAACAGTTATATTACCCTTGTTGTTCACCAGAAGTAAAGAACGCCACTATGTTGAGCCTTAGACATCGCCTCTTTCCTCCTGAGCTGCATTTCAAGTGGCCAAAAGAAGCCTTCTTTTGTTTGAGGTTACTGCATCCCGACCCATCTAGCAGACCAAAAATAGAGTGAGTGATTTATTTTTTTATTTTTTTATTTTATTTTATTTTATTTTATTTTATTTTATTTTTTCTTTTTTTGGACATTTTTACCTGACTACTTTCCATTGAAGATCATACTATTTTAGTTCTTCAGTTTTAATCATTGTTCTGTAGATCTAAGTTAGTACTCTAATATATGGCTTTGTCCTGACCCATACCAAAAGTACTTGTTTTGACCCGGGCCTGTCTTGAGTCTTGACAGTTACATAACACAACCGATTTATATAGGTCAAACCAGTTAGGGAAACAGTACTTCAGGCCTTACAGCTTTGGAATAGTCTTCTAGGAAGTGACGCATCTGAACTTTCAGAAGCTGGATCTTCTATTAAAGGTTTAGTAGTTTCTGGATGTCTAATTTAATTACTCATTACATTATGTGAAATTGCAACCTCTACCATAAAAAACGTCTCATTTTTGTAATCATTTCTATATACAATTTTCCCTGTTGATTAAGCCAATAGCGTTTTTTCTCTTTTTTATAGTGCTCTTCTGCTTATTTCTACCTTTTAATTGAAATAATACACACTTAGATTAGTCAAAATTTCTGAATACTTAACATGTTGCTAAAATATCAGGTGATTATAGTGATGCTCCGAGTAATACTGAATCCACATCAATTAGGAGAAGGGTTCCTTTATCAACTAGAAAAACTGGTCATAGCTATGTTGAATGTCCTTAGAATTCTAAAGCAAATGATTGGCATATAGAAGTCAGTGTTCCAAAAAAATGTAATATATCTTTAGCATACACTCATGATGAAGAGTCCGAGGGTAGCTCTGTTACAAAAACATTTGAACGGACTAGATCGGATATCACATCGACTCAGGATAATAGATATGAATTCGTCTCCGTGTGTGGCTTATGTGTAGAACATCTGAATTCTTAACTGCATTGGTGCATAATGATAACCTAATTATATATACTTAAATAGCCGCATCACTAGCTAGTTGAGAAAGTCAGAAACAAACACAAATAGGTTAGCCCCTAAGGTTTATGTGCATTTCTATCTATAACATACCCTTTAAGCATTTTGATCAAGTCAAATCTCTCTTCTTGTAAACATTGGCCATGTTCAGATACTTTTTATCAACTGGTGCCCACTAGAAAGTTTATTTTGTATATCCACATTATAATACCATCTATCATGGGGTGACAAGAGTTGGGCAAAAGCTAAATATTTTCTGTCAACATACACAATTCTAACAGCTGTCTTGTTCTGTCTTGTTTCTGGTTTTTCAGGCTGCAGATTCTCAAATTGTCTCGGATTATGTCAGATACTTTCTTCATCAGCACACGTGAGTTTATTGCTAGTTTCTTTTCGTTACATGTAGATTGCTAAGATTTAGGTGCTGTATGTTTACTATACTAGATGGCCGTATCTTTGTATGCTCTGTGGAATCGCATATTCATCCTATAGATACTGTGGTGGTTGGACTTTCTCAAATTATGCATATGAGAACCAACTGAAAGACAGTCCATGGAAACTTAGATCCTAATATTCCTAAACTTTAGCCTGTATTTCATATATCTTTAACTTAAATCACTTTTAAAGAAACAAACAGCTAAAAGCTCTGATCATTCAGAGTATGATAGGTAAAGGCAAACTATCTTGATAACTGTTACACTTATACCTGATTGGATGCCCAGAAAATAAACCTGGAAAAATTGGAAACCACTAGTAAAACATTACCAAATTCTTGTATCCTATCTTCTGTCTCATTAACATAGATTTAGGCTAAATCATTTAGCTCCAGAAACGTATGTAGATAACATGTCGACACTCCAAATTTCAGATGCTAAGATTTACACTGGAGAATAACCTTCATATGATGTTTCTACCTGGATTTAGTAATTAGGTTGACAGTAAACACCGATGGCTTTGGAATTTTAGCATCACAGTTTTGTCGTCATTATAAATCTAATTACCTTTTGTGGTTGTTTTTACGTTTTGTGGCATATATGTAATCAGAGCCTAATTTTGTTTCGTTGGTAACTTTTGTACCCGGTATACAAAACCCAATGATCTGTTTGCTTGTTTTCATAAATTCTTACAGAATATGTTGCAAACAGGGATAATTTTTGGTGGAAGGGACAAGTATGAAGGAGGGAAAATTTATGGCATTCCTCTTGGTAGAACAATTATTGAGCAACCATTCACTATTGGAGGTTTATTTGCATTTTCTTTCTAACATACTCTACGTGCAACTTTTTGACAGATTAAATTGGCCATTGTATTCATTGACCATTTTTTTTGTCAAAAGCAAGTTTTGCTAATCATAAAATTCCTAGGATGTATATCTTATGAGTAAAAGCAAGAGAAAAGAAACGAATTTACTGAAGGTGGCAATTTTGCACACTTTTGAATGGGTTGATTTGGGTTATGGGTCAAATTACAAAATCTAGTAATGAGAGAAACAAACTTAAAAAATTTAATACCTGTGGCCTCTTAAATCTTTACATTTCTAAAAAAGTAGATTTATGTCACATTTAACTATTTATAAGAAATGAATAAATGTTAGCATGCCCATGTTTGCCAAGTCTATAGTGTTTTATGTAAGCATGCAAAAGAAATTCCATTTTCTAGCTCATTACGAGGTTTTGGCAACACAAGCTAAATGGTTAATGTTGTGCAGGATCTGGATCCAGTTATTTATATGGGTTCTTTGATCAAGCATGGAAGGATAACATGACCAAGGAAGAAGCTGAGGTAAGATTCATCACCTTATATAGAATCACCACATTTAAAACTAATTCTTTTAAGTGGGTAAAATCATGTGATGGTAGAAAAGCGAGAGACATCTCTGAAAAGGATGTGAAGTTGTGTTTCAAGGGTTAATATATATATGTTGTCTGTTTGGTGCAGCAATTGGTCGTCAAGGCTGTTTCACTTGCCATTGCTCGAGATGGTGCTAGTGGAGGTGTTGTTCGCACTGTCAGGTTCACCTTATTTAAAATTATGATATACTAGTATTATTAACCATTGTGAGAACTAGCTAAGAACCGGGTCAAATGGATCTAAAATTTCCCAAAATGTCAAATGTTAAAATCCATATTATTGACTTTATATTACTTTTTAGTCTATTTGAAAACTGACAAATATTGTAACATGTCGATCCAACCCATTTTACCACCTGTAGTGAAAACATATTCAAACTTAATGGTGCGTGCTTATAGGTACATTTTTAATGCCTATTAATGAAATGTGTAGTTTTTCTTCACATGTGCAAATTTTTTATTGCCTAGTAGGTGTTTGATGAAATGCGTAGTTTTTCTTCACATGTGCAAAATTTTTAATGCCTATTAATGAAATGTGTAGTTTTTCTTCACATGTGCAAAATTTTTAATGCCCGTTAGTTATTTGATGAAATGCGTAGTTTTTCTTCACAGGTGCAAATTTTTTAATGCCTAGTAGGTGTTTGATGAAATGTGTAGTTTTTCTTCACATGTGCAAAATTTTTAATGCCTATTAATGAAATGTGTACTTTTTCTTCACGTGTGCAAATTTTTTAATGCCGATTAGGTATTTGATGAAATGTGTAGTTTTTCTTCACAGGTGCAAATTTTTTAATGCCTAGTAGGTGTTTGATGAAATGTGTAGTTTTTCTTCACATGTGCAAAATTTTTAATGCCTATTAATGAAATGTGTAGTTTTTCTTCACATGTGCAAATTTTTTAATGCTTAGTAGGTGTTTGATGAAATGTGTAGTTTTTCTTCACATGTGCAAATTTTTTAATGTCTATTAGGTGTTTGATGAAATGTGTAGTTTTTCTTCACATGTGCAAAATTTTTAATGCCTATTAATGAAATGTGTAGTTTTTCTTCACGTGTGCAAATTTTTTAATGCCAATTAGGTATTTGATGAAATGTGTAGTTTTACTTCACAGGTGCAAATTTTTTAATGCCTATTAGGTGTTTGATGAAATGTGTAGTTTTTCTTCACACGTGTAAATTTTTTAATGCCTATTAATGAAATGTGTAGTTTTTCTTCACATGTGAAATTTTTTTAATGCCTAGTAGGTGTTTGATGAAATGTGTAGTTTTTCTTCACATGTGCAAAAATTTTTAATACCTATTAATGAAATGTCTAGTTTTTCTTCACATGTGCAAAATTTTTAATGCCTAGTAGGTGTTTGATAAAATGTGTAGTTTTTCTTCACATGTGCAAAATTTTAATGCCTATTAATGAAATATATTCAAATAACTGACATATGGAAAAGCAATTTTACTCCATAACCTAGTCTCTGGTAAGGAACTCAGCATTTGTGAACAACGTGCAGTTTCCCGCTACACTTCAAAAGTTGCAGCTCGTAATCTTGATGTGTTAAGGTCCTCTACACGTGAGATATTGCCAACACTATCAGGAATTTTCATCAATTCTTCTAAAGACGATGGTGGATCTTTGCAGGTATATTCATCAAGTCCCTAAACTATCTACATATCCATTACATATGACGTTCTTTTAATTTATGTGATTTTTTCATTTTGTAGAGAACAATTGGTGAGTTTGCATCCATAGCTGACAAAAGTCTAGTCTCGCGGTTTTTCAAGAGCACAATGCAGAAGTTACTGAAGGTGACTGAGGAGGCGGGCAAGGTACAAAATACCAAAGGTTCCAGCTCGATGGAAGTAGACAACTCATCTAGTGAAACTTCATTGTCTCAAACGAGGTAAACGTCTTCTTTTAATCCCTAGCTCTAATATTTAGTTTGATTTGTTTTTTTGTTTTTGTTGTTGGTTTTTTTGTTTTTTTGTTTTTTTTTTTAATATTAATGCATAGTTACTTGTTTTTCATTTGCAGGGCACAGTTATTTGACTTGGCAGTCTCACTTTTACCAGGCTTAGGTACAAAGGAGGTTGATCTTTTATTCATTGCAATAGTATCTGCATTAAAGGTGAGCTGATCAACATTTCATGATAAGAACTTGAGTTGTGTGGCCAAAATGTATCTTTTCTTGTTTTGTGAATAGATAGAGATTATTGATGTACATCTGATTGTAGGATGCGGAAAGTTCGATTCAAAAGAAGGCCTACAAAGTTCTTTCAACAAATTCTTGAGGTTTCTATTTCACATTTCAGTTGATCTTTTATGCTGGTTCCTTTTACTTCGTCTTCGTAGCCTATTGTTTTTTGCTATTCAAAGAATACAGTTTTTTTTTAATTTTTTTTTGCCGATAGTAATACTAGTTAAACCATTGAAGTAGTTACATTTTATTGAACATATATATATTTTTGCTCGAACAGCATGCTGATGGTTTCATACTTTCATAGCAAGAAAGCTTGAAGATCTACTCAAGCTGATGTTTGAAGTGATGCATTCGTGTCATTTTTCAGCCAAGCGGCACAGACTTGACTGTTTATATTTTCTGATCGTCCATGTCTCAAAGGTACCAAACATTAATTAGTTCAAAAACTCTAGTAAGTTCGCCTAAACTATAAACCATAAGCATTTGAGAGACTTCTTTTGCAGGATGAATCAGAACAAATGACACGTGAGATTGTTGCCTCTTTCTTGACTGAAATTGTACTTGGACTTAAAGAGGTACTATCTAAGTCATATGCTGGAATTCGTAAAATTTACATGAATTGCTTGTATTTTCACCATTGAAAATCTTGACTAAAGTTTACATGCTTGAGTTTACAACTTATTCTAGTGCTTCTTTGTTCGTTATATCTAAACCCCTCTGACAGTTTGTCTTGAATGTATGATTTACAGGCTAACAAGAAAACAAGAAATAGAGCATATGAGATTATTGTGCAAATAGGTCATGCCTGTGTGGATGAAGATAAGGGTGGAAACAAGGAGAATTTGTATAACTTTTTCAACATGGTAAAGAACATTCTTGATAATAACACATTGGTTTGCTGTAACTATGAAGAAGTGATTTTTAATCACGGTGGTTAAATTTTGGTGATAGGTGGCTGGCAGCCTTGCTGGGGAGACCCCTCATATGATCAGTGCAGCAGTGAAGGGCATAGCTCGTTTGACTTATTCACTGATCTTATATCCAAGGCTTTCAATGCTCTTCGATCCGCGTTTCTCCTTCTCCAGAGAAAGAACAGAGAAATCAATAAAGTAAGTAGACTTGATTGTAAAAGCATACTAGTAATGAGGATGTACATAATGATTGAACGAAGCACTCTTCCTGAACTGGTGAACATGTCATACAACAATATGTCTAATAAGAGCGTGGTAGCTTTTACAAATATGTATTATGTTCAAGAGTCTAATTTCAGGATGATGCTTCTTGTTGCAGGCCAATTTAGGTTTGCTTAAGGTATTAGTTGCCAAGTCACAAGCCGAAGGGTTGCAGACCGATATGAGGGGAATGGTCGAGGCTCTGCTGAGCTGGCAAGGTAGCCACAAGAATCATTTTAAAGCAAAGGTTAGCAAATCACTTCAGCTTCATTAATTATATATTAGTTTTATGGTATTATACCCAACCAAATGGAAGCTGTTCGGTTTTGCTCCGGTTTCAATTTTCTCGCCTGTAAATAAATTTGGTTGTTTAAAATATAAGTTATCATTAGGGAGGATAGAGGATCAACAGCATTCTCTTAAAACTCAGTGAAAGTCTTCCATTGTTCAGATTATATCACATCATCGAGGTAGGCAAGTGAAAAACAGTCCAAACTTATTTTTAAATTACAAAGATATAAGAATCTAGGTTTGCATCTTCTGAGTTCGTATAAAGTTGATCAAAAATAAATAAATAAATGACGGATGGGAACAGTTTTATTCTCTAAACCAGCGTTTGCTAAAGTCTTGCTGGAAAAACTCTCAGATGATCGTTTGTTATTCTTACAGATGAAGTTGCTCCTTGAAATGCTTGTGAAGAAATGTGGTCTTGAGGCTGTTAGGGAAGTTATGCCCGAAGAGCATATGAAGCTGCTCACAAATATAAGAAAGGTTTGTTGTGGATCAGTTTCTTTATACAATCAGCTTGAACTTAATAATATAGGTTATTAACGGTGGCTGTTGAAATGCAGCAGACAAAAGAACGGAAAGAACGAAAATATGCTGCGAACAACGAGGAAACTAAATCTCGCCTTTCAAAGCGACTACCTCCAGGTTATTCATCTATTAAACATAATGCAGTCAACACATTCTAGAAATATTTTTGAACTCACATTCCAGCATAAATTGTGTAACTTCTGTAATCTAAGGAACCTAATGCTATACAGTTCAAGCGTTAATTGTCTATTTTGTCTGCTTTGTCTCTTAACCAAATTCCCCATCATCGCATCTAAGAAATATATTTGATATCACATTATAGTTAAGAATATATCATTGTAGTAAGTAGCATCATTGATTGATAATTATGTTCGTCTTTTTTCATAGAAACTGACAATGGCAATTCTGATGATATGGATACCAAGACGTTTTCTGGTCGACATAGCTTGCCCAATTCCAAAAGATCTCTACAAAGGTTTGTGTTTTTTTATCTTAGAGAACGTATTCAAATGTGGCATTTTACCATCATCATGAAAGCGCTATGAAACTAACCATTTTATCTATTCAAGTGTTGAGTTGTGTTAATAAAAATCCTCTTTCTATTTGCAAATAAAAGAGAAAGAAAAGAAAAACGTATTCAAACCACTGCTTGTTTTGCTTGTGCAAAATGTCAGTTAAAACATGTATGCTGCTGTTGAAGCTCTTCTTGTGATTTATATTGAAGTACATAAATGATTATTTGCAGATCCAAGCGAGCAGGGAAGAGTTTGCCAGAAGATACATATGAGCAGTTAGATGATGAACCAATTGACTTGCTTGACCGTCAAAAGACACGAATATCTCTTAGATCATCTGATCATCTAAAGAGGAAGCTACAGTCTGACGAAGAGACAGAAATAGATGCTGATGGACGGCTTATAATTCGGGAGGATGGGACAACACTGAAAAGAAGTATGCCTACAGAACCTGATTTGGATGCAAGGAGTCAAGCAGGAAGTAACCGATCGGTTAACTCACGTAAAGTAGAAAAGCGTAGAAAAACGACCGAGTCTGGTTGGGCCTACACGGGTTCTGAATACTCGAGCAAGAAGGCAGGTGGAGATTTGAAGAGGAAGGGTAAGCTTGAGCCATATGCTTATTGGCCACCGGATCGGAAGATGGTTAGCCGTAGGCCAGAGCATCGGGCAGCTGCAAGGAAGGGCATGTCAAGTGTGGTAAAGCTGTCAAAGAGGCTCGAGGGGCAGACCGTCTCCAATGCGTTGTCAATGAAAGGATTGAAATTCAAAAGAGGAGGAAAAAAGAAGACCAACCAGAAGAAGAAACATGGTTAAAGTATCAGTGTATTTTAGAAGGGTAGAAGCAAGGGCTCATTTTTGTGATGAATTTTACTTTTGAATGTATACAAATATATTCAGTTTTATAAAAGATATCAACCAGTTTGCTTGTGAGAAATAACTTGGTTCTTTCTGCATTTACATGCTGATCTTATTGTCAAATTCTCATCCTTGTGACACCCAGTTACAATTTGTGAGCGCAGGAAGTGGTGCTCTATCCCGGACGGGAATTTGCCTTTCATATCTTTGTCATACATGTTATATTGTGTATTGTTTTCTTTGGCATACATGTTATATTGTGTATTGTTTTTGTTGGCGTCAGCATCAAAATTTATGTCAAAATTGGTGAAGAAAAAAAATCTTTTGAAAATATTAGTGGTACATCAAAATTGGTGTTGAGGGCGTACATTGAGGAAATGTTTTTGTATTTTGCATCAAATTCAGTTTGAAAGTGGTAATTGGGGACTTGAGTTGCTCCAACTCGGCTTTTTTATAACTATAAATCTCGAGCTCGACTCATTTTTTTATAACAAGTTAATTGAAATAAAGCTCAAATCAGACTCGCTTTGTTAAGCACACTAGGCTCGTATTTGGTTGTTAAATGTGAGCTCGTTTATACATAATTATATGCGTATACGAAACATAGATACATATATCTATGCTCGTTAGTCTCGCAAGCCTAATCAATCTTTATCTAAATCCCAGGCTCAAGCCCGATTATTAAATGAACTCCAACTTAGGCTCAAGTTCGTTTAAACTCAGCTCGTTTTCACCCCTAGACATTGTCTAGGTTTGGAGTAGAGGCAGGATTTTCATGGCCGCGCCTGATGATCTACTATGTGTTTTGGTATACTCTTGTTCTCATGGGATCCCATTGATTGAAAAACGTAAAGATGAAAACTATCCAATTTGGATATCGATGGTTATTTAGGAAGAACAATATAGAAACCTGGACAATGATTTTGGAGCAAGGAATAAAAAGTACTAGTAGAGCTTAAAGATTACATCTTCACAATTGTTATTGAACAGTTGGAACATAATGATTTTACTTAATCAACTCCTTGTAATATCATCTTTCTAGGAGTCATACTCTAAATTCTTTCTGCTGTGAGCTATGGCTGTAAAGTGCGCAGTAAAGCAAGCAACCGCCCAGTCATATGGTGTCTTCATTTCCACAGTATCGAGAAGTATAGGTTTTGGCTGTTGACAGTCTTTTTGCTCCTTACTTGGAGTTTTAAGCACATTCCGCACCAACTTCCAAAATGGGTTCCCCTAACAGTGAGGAAAAACAAAAGAAATTTCATTACAAAAACATCATCTGAAATGAATTTGAACTCATTGATGCAGAGGTGGCATATTGCGTTGGTTAGTCGGGATAGATAACTGGTATTTTTTTTGTGGAGCGAAATACGCCACAAGAGGTTGCTCCATGTTTTCAGATTAGTAAGTTGTATGCATTAGAAAACATTTTAGTTTGACTTTCTACCTGTTTGACCATACGACCCATTTGACCCGTCAGAAATAAAATATAACCCAAAACAAACCGTTCATTAGCTAATGGGTAAAATCGCCACCACTACAGAAATAACCACATCAAGATTTTTCACTTACAGTGCTGTCTCCTTCCTTAAAGTCAAAAGCCCCTGGTCCATCAGTAATTTACATTGGAACTGTCATGTAATGCTATACTTTTTAACCTCTTGTTTGGAAAATTAATACTTTCTTCAGAATTAGGATCAATTAAATCCATTGGTATATTGCAGGCTTGTAATCTCCCATTGAGCTTTTAGTATACTTAAATAATCAAAAAATGCTAATCTCGATATTCTTCACTCGTGAAGAAACTTTTAGTATACTTAAATAATCAAAAAACGCTAATCTCGATATTCTTCACTCGTGAAGAAACTTTTAGTATACTTAAATAATCAAAAAAACGCTAATCTCGATATTCTTCACTCGTGAAGAAACTTTTAGTATACTTAAATAATAAAAAAAATGCTAATCTCGATATTCTTCACTCGTGAAGAAACTTTTAGTATACTTAAATAATCAAAAAAATGCTAATCTCGATATTCTTCACTCGTGAAGAAACTTTTAGTATACTTAAATAATCAAAAAACGCTAATCTCGATATTCTTCACTCGTGAAGAAACTTTTAGTATACTTAAATAATCAAAAAAACGCTAATCTCGATATTCTTCACTCGTGAAGAAACTTTTAGTATACTTAAATAATCAAAAAATGCTAATCTCGATATTCTTCACTCGTGAAGAAACTTTTAGTATACTTAAATAATCAAAAAACGCTAATCTCGATATTCTTCACTCGTGAAGAAACTTTTAGTATACTTAAATAATAAAAAAAAATGCTAATCTCGATATTCTTCACTCGTGAAGAAACTTTTAGTATACTTAAATAATCAAAAAAATGCTAATCTCGATATTCTTCACTCGTGAAGAAACTTTTAGTATACTTAAATAATCAAAAAACGCTAATCTCGATATTCTTCACTCGTGAAGAAACTTTTAGTATACTTAAATAATCAAAAAAAACGCTAATCTCGATATTCTTCACTCGTGAAGAAACTTTTAGTATACTTAAATAATCAAAAAATGCTAATCTCGATATTCTTCACTCGTGAAGAAACTTTTAGTATACTTAAATAATCAAAAAACGCTAATCTCGATATTCTTCACTCGTGAAGAAACTTTTAGCATACTTAAATAATCAAAAAAACGCTAATCTTGATATTCTTCACATGTGACTAAATTTATAATATCAAATAATCTCTGATTTATGCAATCTAAATCATTTATGAACATCAAACACCTAATTTGAAAACTATTCTTTCACAAATGCATAAAAGTTTACAATTCTAAACTAATTTTATAAAAATTAAATAAATAATAAAAAAATATAACAATTACTTGAAATCTCTGTGTAGTCTTATTTAAACAAAACATCTTCTTCACTAATTTCAGCTTCCTCCGGTTCAATTTCATTCATATTTATCCGATTGCGGTGATTGCTGTGGTTTAATGACGGTGACATACGGTGGTTGAACGACGATGACATGCGGTGGTTGAACGGCGGTGATCAATGGTGTTTAAATGATGGTGACCAGCGATGGTTGAACGACGGTAATATGCGGTGGCTAAACGACCGTGATAGAAGGTTTGATTTAAATGGTTATTACAGCTTAATTATGTTGCTTAAGCTCTTAATTGATGTTGAACAGCGATGGTTTGAATGGTTGTTATGGCGGTGGTTTGAACGGTGGTTATGGCGGTGGTTTGAACGGTGTAACGGCGGGGGTTTGAGCGGTGGTCATGGTGGTGGTTTGAATGGTGGTAATGGCGGTGGTTTGATTGGTGGTTATGGCGGTTGTGGAACGGTGGTTATGGTGGTTGTTATGAAGGTAGCTGGGAGAGAATGGTACTGTGTTTCACCTCCAACTGTGTGCAATGTATGTGTTTTTTCTTTATATATTTGGTGTGAGGATGGTAATTACAAAAATACCCATGTTTAGTAATAGTTAGTGCAAATTGTAAATTAATCTTAGCCATTAGATAAAAAAAAGGAGGGATTAGATGGATGGCTAGGATCTCTTCACGCGTTCTCACAAAAATTAGATTTCTCACATGAATGGCCCCCTATATATATATATATATATATATATATATATATATATATATATATATATATATGTGTGTGTGTGTGTGTGTGTATATATATATATGTATATATATATATATATATATATATATATATATATATATATATATATATATATATATATATATAGATATCTATATATATACATATATATATATATATATATATATATATATATATATATATATGTATCTATCTATCTATATATATATATATATATATATATATATATATATATATATGTGTGTGTGTGTGTGTGTATATATATATATGTATATATATATATATATATATATATATATATATATATATATATATATATATATATATATATATATATATGTATATATATATATGTATATATATAGATAGATATATATATATATATATATATATATATATATATATATATATATATATATATATAGATAGATAGATACATATATATATATACATATACATATATATATATATATATATATATATATATATATATATATATATATATATACATATATATATATATATATATATATATATATATATATATATATATATATATATACTAGATTTCTAAGCCCGCCCGATGGGCGGGCAAGACTTGTAATTTTTTGTTAATTAATATTAGATGGTAGTTAATTAATTTTAATTATTGTTTAGGTTTTATATTTTGTTTTTTATTTTTTTATGTATGTATTGTATGTGTTTTTGTTTTTGTTTTTGTTTTTGTTAGATTTATTGCTTAATATTATTTGGTCATTAATTAATTGTAATATTGATTAGGTGTAATTAAGTATTAATTTTTTTTCAAATGTCGAGAAATTTCAAATTCGCTCGACAATAGGTTTTTCTGGCTTATGCTCAATATGATGAGTTTGTGATTTTTTCAGGGCCATTTGAAGGCGCATATGCATAATAGCTTATTTCAACCTCAAAATACAAATAATAAGCTTTCAAAGAGTTACCATTGAATTCTTTGTTAATAAAAATGTAATGTTACAAAGTTACTTTAAAAAAGAATAAATAAATTTTTGTCAAAGGTTGTTCTCGAGTATTTTGAAAATGAGTGAACTATTTAAGATTTCTCACCAAGCTTCCACCACTCAACTTCCTACCAAAACAACTCTTGTTATTATGAACATAAAAATTGATCTCAAACACTTTTATATCATAAGTACATTGATGCATGGAGCCAACCTAAATGAATTACCACAATCTTGGCCATGTTAGCTTTTGAAATTTGAGAAATCCTACAATAATGTATGTAATCAAACAAAGAAAATAATTAGTACAAAATATGCGGTGAAAAAAAGATCATTCAACTTTGATTGTGTTCAATTGCACACCTTCTTTATCCAATTATAATCTAGCTAATGTAAATTTGCAAAATAGTTGAGACAATGCAACCTTTATCGTCAAATTGTTATTTACCACGTGCTTGAGTACTAATTATATAAGATAAACGGCTTAAAACTGAACATTGGTGACACAATTTATATACTTGTGCGAATAACTATATGATTCATAAATATTTTCGTTGAGCTATGCAACTGGGGAAGAGAAATCAACATGAGTTTCATTAATATAACAAATATGCATAAAGAGATATACCCTCCAGAAAATACAGCAATATATATATATATATATATATATATATATATATATATATATATATACCCACAGTTAACTAACAATGAATGCCAGACATGATCTTTTTAAGATCTCTAGTAGGTTCAACCACATTTTAGACGTTGTTGCCAATATGCCCACACAATTCTCTTGATGACACTATAGCAAATAAATTAATCAACAATTTATGTATGATAATAATTCAACAACATAAAAGAAAGACAAAACTTTGTGCATAATAGATAAATAATGTTAGCGGCGATTTTATCTTTACAATAAAGCTAAATAGCATCAGCTTGAGCTAAAAACCTATGTAATTTGTGGTCGCGCATCCAGCTAGAAATGTCCATACAGATGACTGTAACCTGGTATCGAAAAACAAAAAACCTTTTTTAGTGAGATTTTGAATTTTAATACAAATATATACAAAAGGTGTATATAGATAATAAACATATCTCGCCCTCCATGTTTGAAAGTTCAAAGATATATGATCGATCAGATTTAGTGTTTTTAAACCAACATCTATTGGTAAGCTATACACAGCTATAAAGTGTATTCATACATTCATGCATTGGAGCTTGTGCGACATAGATATCGAAGCAAGTGCGAGTCCTTGATATTGAATATTATTGATCTGTATCTATAATTTTGTGCACCATTCCCGAGCACCCTTTAACCCACATGTTTGGTAAGCATAAGACATAAGCATTTAAATGGGACATAAGTTACTAATCACACTATCTAATACTAATTGTAAATTTAAAAACATAATTATTAGAGGGGTGTTTGTGTTAGCTCAACTATCTGCCTTGACTTTGGTGCTTAAGTAAACCAAAAATCTTACCGTATTAACCTACGCTAGTGAATTTAGGTTACGCGTTCTGTCTACTGAGCCAACTGGGTAGATTGAGAAATAGCTAAAAAAATAAAAAATAAAAAAAACATGTAATTTTTCTATAACAATGTTAGTATAGTGTGTTGTATATGAGAATCAGAGACACAAAATGAACATTCTTCATTGTATAGCGTATATGTGAGCATACAAATCCATCGTTCACTCATCTTCTCATTGCATCTAGTAATATTCAAAGAGAGCTTGATACAACATGGTCAATTTTTTAACAACCACATCTTTTTGCTATTAAGTAGAAAGATTGAATTATAATACCTTTATTTCCATGTCTTCAGACATCGTGGCCAATCTAGCAGGCAAATTAACTTAATGCATTCATCTAATCAATGTTCTTCCACGACAGGTTTTTTAACTTCTTCCTGCAGACAAACACCAAAAGTTGATCAACCATTGACCAAGGCTCGTCCAAAAGAATTGTGATATTACAGGTCATAGTATTGACCCACTGCTATAAATGGGTTGATTCAGGTATTGTTTTGTATCTAATGGGTGGATTAGATGACATTAAATATATAGCTCAAAAAGGAAACGGGTCAGAAGGACGACTGAAAATTACGGGTTTTAAAGATACGTTTTTAGTCTAACTACTAAGACTGTTATTGATATTGAGCTTATATATTGTAGGCACTCTATCATGCTCTTCCAATGGAGTACATTACTATACCTAAGCTTCAAGGCAAATTGGTGGAGATGCTAACCAAAATACTGTTTGTAAGGTAATGGACAAAATGACCAAAGAAGGGTGTATTGAAGTTTCAAACCACCGTAGGTTAGGTACAAATTGTCACAATAGATGATTTTAGTTGTGCCTATTGTGAACTGTAAAATTATATGATTAAATCAGGTAATGTATCTCATGGCCGTAAATTCAGCTTTCGTGAGACTCACTATTAGATGGTTTTAAAGCTGAGTTGTTTGAAAAACTTGTCGAACATGATCCTCCATTTGACCCGCCATATAACATCTGCCTGAAAGTGTACATTTAATTGTAAATCCATATGACTGATTTGCTAGATGAAAAAATTAAGTACTTAACCTCTAGTTTATAAGTGCATAAGAGTAAAAGGTAAGCTTATATAATTTGGGCTTGTGAGCTTGTGCTTCATAATCCCATTTTTTTCATGTTAATTTAAAACTAAAGGGCTTATATAAGCTTATTTTGGATATAATAGGCTTATATAACCCCATAAGTTTCAAAATAATTACTCATAAACTCACAAATAAGCTTAAACAAACACCCCCTAGATTTAAATAATATACCATATCAGTTGAATATTCTGACTTGACAGCAGAAGGTGTTATGCTTAATACATGCTAAAAGGAGTTATTAGTGGCCGACGGCCGTCGTTACTTCTCTAATCTTGTTGTTTTCAATGAAGTTATCAGTGGCCGTCACTACTTCATACATCCTAAAAGAATATAATGTAAATCATCAAGATGTTCCATATGCACACTTATATTCTTTTTATGAAGTGTGTATTCCATGTCTCATGTCAAATGAAATATCAGTTGTTAAATTTATAAATAAAAAGGTACTCCAATGTTGATTCAATTTTAGAGGCAAAATGGCTCATTGTTGTTGCCATTCTTTTTCACCATCTACAGACGCACAAAAAAAAAGTTAAGTTTCGAGCAACTTAATATTTGCCTAAGATAGCTAGCTTAGGAAACTCATGCTTACTGGACGTGCGAACAGATGTAGGAGTACGGCCAGAAATTTTGGAATCTTCAATGATGCACATATAAAACAATCATCGTCAACCTAACAAACCACATGTGAAACTATGCCTAGCTGTATAAAGGAGATAATTATCAATATTCCTTTGCCAATATTACCTGAGAGAAAGGTATTAGTCAAATGATTCATGCGACATTGTGAAGTTGGTCCTACTATTTCCACGGACTAACATAAATAGGGCACATTAAGGGACATCACAGAAACAGATATCCATTTAGTAACTGTCGAGGCTATTAGATCCATACAGAAATGGCAAGAAACATTTCCACTTGAGATTTAGGGGGCGTTTGTTTCGGCGTATATAGCCGACTTATGACTTATTTGGTTTTTGGCTTGTGTTTCATAGGCTCATTTTTTTGTAAAGTGAGCTTATGGAATGTAAGCCAAAAACTACATAAGTCGGCTATATAAGCCGGAACAAAGAGCTCCTAAGTAATTACTTACTATCACATATGGAGTTTCTAAGATTACTTATTGAGCAGATAACCACTTTTGATTATCGAAACTGCTTTTGCTTATCTGCTAATTTGGAGGGGTCCATACCTGTATTCGTTAGGCTCTTCAGGGTTAGGTGGATGGCAATGGCCGTGCGGGCGATCGTCAAAGATCTTATGCTTACAGTCACGGCATTGGTGGAAGTACCATGGTCTTTTGACAATGATTTCTGAAATTGTAGCGATGACTGAATCTCACATTCTGCAAGGATTAATGAATGGTTAGGCTGTTTATTAGTCACAATATATTTAAATGACCTGCTACTGTATACCGTCTGGTTCTGTGGATCTTCTTGCAATAGCTCGTCAAGTGTAACACGGTTCCGTAGCTTTTCTTGTTCTATGTAATTGAGTCAAAGTTGCCACTTAAAAAACACAATCAATGCAATATACATAATCTCCTTACTGATTACAGGGTGATAGCCAGCTTAGAATTGCATTAAACAACATTAGTAACCGATGGATGCAGTTTTTCAAATACCCAAATTCTTGTACCAATATTGTTCACGTGTTTCCGCATAACAGACGTACATCTATACACTATTAACTGTATCTTGTTATGATTCAACTTATAATCTATCTGCTGATTTCAAGAATATAAATAAGCCCAAATAGCCCCTCAAATTGTAATTACCTGCCCGCTGGCGACGCTCGGTATCATGTTCCGGTGTGTCGGAAATTGTAGATCCTGATAAAAATGAAGTACAGCTAACCCATGAAAAGTTCCAGAATGGTTCATGCGAATATACTTGTCACCAGTAGGAGAAGGTTGCATGGAATGATCAGCCCACGTATCTATACACAACAAAATAATTTGCTTTAACTCAATGGCATCAAGGAAATGGATAGCTAAACAAAGAAACAAAAAATGAAGCAGGAAAGGTATTAGGCCTTGAACCTGTCACAAAATTGACTGTAGGAACTACATGCTTGTTTTCGGCTTTTGTTAAGCCTTTCCAGTGTAGTATGAGCCCATGAGATTGTTTTATAGGTATCGGTGGTTCCGAAATCAAACAAAACCGAGTCTTGAGAATTCTCTTAACATGTTGTGCTAACATGTGTAGCTGCAACAGGAATGCCAGGAGCAGAAGTGACCGTGGGCATGCCTGTTCATAACATAAGTAATTTTCTACAATTAACCCCTAGATGTTCATGAAAGAATGGATACCAAATTAATTACTATAAGGTATGTATAAGTTATGCCATTACGATTCTTGAAAAGAAGCTACCTTAACATTTCACCTGACACCAGGAAGTTTTGTTGTGAATCGCTGACAATAACAGGTGTGTTTGGTTCCATTGTAAACAAAACATGGTTTTGTTTATCACTCGTTTCACTGATGCAGGAGCTTCTAAACTGAGCTGATATACACATCTGATACATGAATTTACAGCCTGATCCAAACATTATTTCTTTATGTAATAAACTGATCCAAACACCGCTTCATTTACATGTTTGTTTACAAAAGAAAAAACCTCCTAAGTTTCTGAAACCTAATATGTCATAAATTAAGCGCAATAAATAATGTTTATGGGATCAAACAATTTACTAAAGGATAAAACAGATGAGAATGATTGGAGTAAAAACAGATGGCAAACAAAGAACGGAAAATAAGTTGTATGAGTCATATTGTAAAGCATACAATGTATGATGTGCAGTTGAGTGTCTAACAGGTGAGGCCTGCGTCTGTGATTATGGTATGCGCAGCCATCCTAAAACGACAACAAACATACAATAAGACACATTGTAGAATACGCAACAACAGATAATCACATAGTATCATAAGTAAGAAGTTAAATGGTTCTATTACGTGTACATCCATAGTATCTCCGAGTAGTTGTAACATAGGGCTGCAATTCAATTTGTAGCATCTCAGAAGCAGAAAAGAAAAGAAACAGCAAAAATGAAACCATTTTGTCATTCATTAATTAATCAATCAGAATTGCTACCAGTAAAACTACTATTTACAGCTGCTAACACGTACCTGTAGTTGTTGTTAGTAATCCAGATGTCGGCCCAGCTGGGCTAATAAACGGCCGAGCATGTGAGATGATACCCTGAGAAAAATCCAGATTGGTCACCCCAGCTGTTGCGATCGTTCGTGATGAACTAATAATGGGTTGTTCATGTGAAAAGATAGGCTGACATAAATCCAAATTATTTGAAACAGATCCCAGTTGTGTTTGATCATTGAAACTAATAGGAAAGTAATTAGTATCCTTACAATTGCAGTCATGTTTCAGCATGTTATAGAAAATCTTTGCAGTTTCATAGTGTGTGTTAGTACCTTGAAATTATTTGAGCAATTGGCATTTTCGAATGCCTTGCGTGTATCTGATATGGTAATATCTAGACCTGCAACTCGGCAATGGGGATCCTCTTTAACTGTATGTTTGAGACAGTTTGCCATGTTATATCTTTCAACTGGAAAAAATATAAAGCAATCATAAATATATTCTGAATTAATAAGATGGGTTATAAGGTTATCATCCTTCTAAGGTTCTAAATGTCTATACATACTCATGAAACTGGAACCACGTATAAACACATAAAGTGACAGTTTCTAAACACCATAAACTAAACATGTAAGTCAAAATACAATGGCTGCTAATTTAATACTTGGAAGATGTACCTCAAATTTTGACTCCTCACCTTCGGTAAATATAACAGTAGTAGTGTCAGGAGGAATAACATCAATGGCATCTTGCATATATCGACCTGCACACAACATACTTACCCAATTTAACCTGATCCCATTTTTACCCATCAACCAACCTGCCTAACCCATCCACCTTGCCACCTCTAGGTAAACATTTGTATTTATAAGGATACTCATATTATAAAACAATGAAAAGCTGTCCAAAAGTAGAAAACTCTGGAATGGATATGAGCTAATTTACATCTAGAATGAACAAAAAAAAAACTTCCACGACGTTATAATCGGGAAATAAAGATCTGAAAGTGGGGGGTTTTGTGCTCACAATTAAAAAAGAACAAATTAATGATATGTTGTGCATCTCTATGTAATGTAAAATATCTACCAGCAATAAACTTCACAGTGAGGAGAAATACCATAAGTTATCGAAATTTACCTTTTTTGCTTCGTTTTTTCTCTCTTCCAAACAATTACACTGCCACCAAAATCAGAGGATGCTAACAGATTCCCACCATGATTCCATGCAACTGCGATCACTCCCTGTAATCGTAATAAAGAACATAAAGTTGGGTTTTATGTCAAATAGATCATTGTGAAACAATGTGTGTCATATACATGAAAAGGTAAAGAACTCTAAAAACGAATGATCACATATCAACAACAATAACCAACGCAATTAGTATCACGAAACATATGATAGCAACAACTGCGAAAAAAAAACGTACAAAATAAGTGTCAAATAACAAAAAGTTGCATACAGAGAATCGTTGCAGCCGAAAAGCAACTAACCTTTGTAGATCCAGAATGGTGATCGTCCAAGTGCTGGTTTGAGGGTGCACAAACATAGGGTTTATGCCGAAACCATTATATACAGTCTAAAAACTACACAGTAGTCAAAGAAGAAAAACAAAAACATAATAAGTAGAATAACAAATTTGAGATAAGAGTTAACCATTGATTGTTTTTTCACATTCAGTGTCTTGATGGTGTCTGCATCAGTCAGTGTTAGGGTTTTGAGGAAAAAAAAAGTCCGGATATGAATATTAGGGTTTTGTGTGATTTTGTGTGATGAATGAATAAAAGGTCGATATATGAGTTTCCTAAGAAAATATATGTATGATATTTTTTTTGTTGTTCATTATATTTTGGTTTGCTGGACATAACACATAAAATAAGTTGATCTAGTGGTAAAAATAGTTATCAATGAACCAATAGATCATAGGTTCGAATCTTGCAAAATTAATTTTTACAACCATAAAATCCGAATTTAAATCCATCCGAATTTATAAATTATAAAAATTGCTTACATGGACATAATGTGATGACATGGCAGATGACATGGCTGAAATTGAATTACTGGGCAATGACTGGGCATTGACTGGACAATGACTAGACATATCCTTCAAATGCCTCCTGTTATATATAATGTAGAGATATATATGTATATGTATATATATATATATATATATCTATATATATATATATATATATATATATATATATATATATATATATATATATATATATATATATATATATATATTGTATGTAAGCGTACTAAGTGTAAATAGTTAATTATAAATGTATCGAGCATGGTTGTCAGAATCCCAATCCTGATCTTAGGATCTTACGATTTTACGATACTGCAAAGCAAAAACGATCCGGATCTTATGTAGGATCTTTGAAAGCTTAAGATCGTATAGGAACCCGATCCTGACCATAGGATCTTAGGATCTAATCTGATCCGATCTTACTTTTCTCGAACTAGCAAACTAAAAAACTACAAATTTATGAATTGTGTTTTGTAAAATTGAAAAAACAACATGTTATAATCTTCTTATACATTTCATAACCATAATTTAGGACAATATTTCTATGAAACATTTATACAATTTTGTGTTTATGTATATAATAATTTATAAATTTGTATAATATTACAAAAGATACTTAAAAAATGCATTATGGTAGGATCTTAAGATCCCAATCCGATCTTACGATCTCGATCTTGCAAAGACAAAATCGATCCTAAGTAGGATATGATCCCGATCTTGAAAACCTTGGTATCGAGATTTTCGAGCCGAAGGTGAACCGAATTCGATTATTAGATTATATTTCAATTTTAATTTGTGTAAGACACACACCTTAATAAACCGAGCTTTTCGAGTGATCAAGCTCAAACCGAGTTCAAACTTTCTCGATCCCTGATAACATGATCGGGAGGTCCTTACATACTTGCTTCTTATTAGTTTCGGTGACAAACGGTACACCTACCAAGCCGGTGTAACCCATGCATGACCGCCTTTAATAACTTCAAATACAATTCATATAACATTCAATTCACACTATATATAACTACTATACACCTACCAAGCCGGTGCAACCCATGCATGACCGGTGATAATGGCTAATTCACATGGGTCATGGGTCATATGCATTAGGTTGTCACTGGTCACATTCAATAATAGGTATTTGACATCATATGGGTCGTATGCATTAGGTTATTACTGGTCACATCCATGACTGTTGATCATTGGGTAATTAACATGGGTAACGGGTCATGTACATTAATATTGGGTTGTAGTGGCATGTCACATATGTTATCGACCAATACATGATTGGTGATCGACAATGGGTAATTAACATGGGTCATGGGTCATGTGCATTGGATTTTGTTAAATAAGACAAATACTATACAACATTTTATACGTTTTGTATTTTTTTTTTTACATTTTAATCCGTTTGTAACGTTTTTTGTCCCTTTTTTACCGTTTTCAATCGATTTTGATCGATAACGCTAGTTTTCGACCGACGTTGACAATTTTCGACAGATTTCGACGGATTTAGACCGTTTTAGTCTGACTACGACCGATTGCGACCCTTTTCGACCGATTTCATCCATGTTGAATGTTTTCGGCAATTTTCGCTCGTTTTCATATGTTCTAAGCTTTTCTGAATGTTTTCCTCTGTATTAAAACGTTATGAAACGTTTATTACGTTTTCGTACATTTTTGTACGATTTTTTCATTTCCATACGTCCTTCTCCTTTTTATTCGGGTGATTCGGGTTGAAAATATTTGGCTAACTCGGGTACGGGGTCGGCCCGATTGACCCGAATAAGGATTAATGGCCGTCAATTTTTGATCTTCTGTTATACATACGGCTAATGATTTGCAAACTCAAAAAAGTTATTTGCACACTCAATGTACAAGCAGTTGAAGCAGAGTGTTTAATACTGTACAAGTATTTAATGCACAGATGGAGTGTCCCAATCAATTTATAAAGTGTGCAAATCAATTCCCTTTCACATAAACCCTAATTTAACACACTCTAAAATATCATAACAAATCCCAAATCAAAATCAAACTAACTCATGTCGTCTTATCTTTTTGAAGATAACTGCAAATGTGACAGGCCAACAATGGTGGTAACATCTTGGATACCATCCAACCCTGCTCGACGTTTCATTTGCTGCCAAAATCGATGGGTAAGTTATCAGATACGTTTAGTTTAAAGATTATTAAGTTTAATGTTTAATATACTACGTTTTTTTGATTTTAGAAACCGGGTACGAAGAAATGTGAACAATTTGATTGGTACAAGATGCATTTGTTTGAGATGTATAGCAAACTGAATCCCAGACAAAGGCGTGAGGTTCAAATTGAAGTTAATCGTCAAAGAAGGATTGAATAATTGGACGCAGAGTTGACAAATGCCTTAAAGAAAGTCAGTTTTTGGAAGTCAACACTTTATGTTTTTGCAGTTGTGGTTTCTTTGGTACTTGCACTGAAGTAGTATAGTGTTTATGACTAGATTGTGTGGTTTGTAGTGGCTCATGTACCCCATCTTTATGGTGAATTATTAAGTGTTTGCTGGTAAATTTAGCTGATCTTGATCTTTTGGCTACTCGATATCTTTTGGCAGTAATTACCCAAAATGGCACAATTTGACTATCTTGTTTGACCTTATGCAAATGAATGTATAGGCACAAAACTACCAAAAATTACCCAAGGTGACAATCATGAATGGCTATTAGTTATCTTTTGATAGTAATTACCCGGAATTGCCCAAATTCACTTGGAGACTCTTTGACTTTTGCAAATGACAATCAAGTTTGACAATCTTTGTTTGACTTTTAACAAAGCATCATAATATAGTAATCGATAACTTGATTAACAAAGAAACATAACATAAGTTTTCTTTGAACACAAAAACATATAACTTCAAAGAAACATAACATAAGTTTTCTTCGAGTCACGGTCAAACTTTTATTCCCTCAGGTCAAAACCCGATCCCAAATCATATTTGGAAATATTGAGTTTGGAAGTTTATTATTCATAAAGCATGAGATACAAGTAGTTATTGCATCAACTCATTGTACTTGGTAAGTCAAGAATTGGTAAAAGGAAAGTGGAGACAGTCAATTCCTTATCTTTAGGAACAGTTTTAAAATATCTTCAATTCACAGTATGATTTAGGCGCCTTTGGTCGATCCCTTTTCCCGCCAAAAGTCTTGGGAACCGTTCATATACCTCTCCAGCCTATTTATACCTCTCTATTGTATATATACCAAATAACACACACAAACACATATTCACTTTCAAAGAAAACTTCAACAATGGCAGCAAATGGTAACTTTCAAAATGATGCAGAAGAGTACGAGTGGGTATTAAACAACAGTTTGCTATGGGACGCAGTGTTTAATCATTTCGGGTATGATCCCATTTACGAATATGGGTCGTATAGGCAGGTAGATACGTGGATGAGGTCAATAATTTTGAAATGGCTGCATAGACAAGACTTTTATTGGGATGAGCGTTGGGGACTGAATGATGTGGAGGTGGAGGAAGAATATGAAGAGGATGATGATGATCAACAGGATGCGCAGCAAAATGTGGTGGAGCAGCAAAATGAAGAGGATATGCAGCAAAATGTGGTGGAGGAGCAAAATGAAGAGGATCAGCAGCAAAATGTGATGGAGCATCAAAGTGTGGTGGAGCATCAAAACCAAGGGGGTCAACAAGATGGGTTTGCATTTGCAGACCCGTTAAATCTGGAAAACAGGATTACCGATCTTGAAATTAAGTTTCAATATCTCCTGGAAAGGAAAAGGATGCAACGCATGGAGTAGAGCGCTCTGGTTTTAACAAGTTGGTGTGAAATGGAGTGAAGCAGTTTTTAATGATGATGTTTTTATTTTTCTAGTATCTTTAGTATTTAGGTAGGATAATTAATTATGTTTATGTTTGCAGCTTTTATGAATGGTTATATCTTTTAAAAAATATCAATGAAAATTTTGAGACCTTGTATGGTTGCTTGTGATGTCAAACTGTCAAAGGTGTGTTTGGTTTCTTGGATAAAAGCAGTATGTCAAATTGTTAAAATCCAGAAATGATGTGTTAATGTTGCTAGTTATAAATAGTATTGCTAAGTGTAATTGATGATGTGATTATTGTGATTCAGGTAATGATTTAGGTTTTGTGTTTTTGGGACTAATATTTTGCAGGATAAGCTGAGAAAAGTGCTGGAGTCCTGAAAAATAAGCCGTTTCGAGTGGAAACTGACTTAGTATTGCTAGGTATATTTTAGTGCTGCTAAGCCTAACTTAGTCCGGCTAAGGGTTGTTCTGCTATTTTTGAGAGTGCAGGGTACTGTTTTAGAAATATGAACGGTTAAGGGTTTGTACACTTCAATCATTCACAGTTTCACACAAATGTTTTTATTCGATCAAAACTCTATCAAACATAAAACCACTGCTTGATTTTATCAATTAATTGCAATTCCCATCAAAACCCTACACAAATTTTCAAATTTCACAATGTCGACTCTGTCTTTTTCCAACAAGCATAACATGATTGCATTCTTGCAAAAGCCCACCAAGGAAAATGAAGAGTTCACTGAAGTTGTTGATTTTCTCAATGTTACTCATATTAGGTATGCATTAACAGTTAACCCTACTGTATATGTTTCCAACATCATCGAGAAGTATCATCGAGAGATTAGAGCTTGTCTCATCTATAGTGCTTAATTTCATGCCTTTCTAGCGCTTGTGTAATCGGCTTCGATTGCGGAGTTAGTAAAAGTTGTTTGTTTCTTGGTGAATCAAGAAGTTTAGACACAACCTATGAAGGTACAAACAGAACTTGTACATTATCAATCCACATACTCTCCCACAGTATCAGAGTTAGTATCAGACAATAATCTTTACACTAAACTCCTTGGGATCGCGCACTTCCCAAATGTATAATGCCCTGAATACATCGGATGACGTATTCAATCATTTTCAATATAAAAAGTTTTGAGATCTTCTTACAAACGAACCTAAAGGCGGACATTAATCATGATTTTGGGCCTACTTGCCGAGTGATAGAGTAATCTATGATGTCCTAGTAACTAGGTATTATCCGCATTCTCACTATCAACGTCTTCAATGAGCTTTCAACTCCACGGATAATATTTGTTAGTAAGGATAGTTTTAGGTAAGCTTTACTTTTATATAGATACTATATATATTTATATATTAGTATACTAGCATACAAGGGAATACAATTAGCAATTATTATTATATGAGGATTAAAGAAATAATAGAAATTCACCCTTCATGTTCTTCTCAATCTTGTCACACATGATCTTAAGGTGATCATTGTACATTTCAGGACGAGATGAGTTTAATATATTGTTATCCACGTATATTTTGAACAATGAGGTAATGTGAATTTTATTTCTCCATGAAAAGTGTGTTATCCACCATTCTCATGGTATACTCATGATTAAAACATGATATGGTTTTAGAAATCAACAAGTCTTGGAGAATGTACTACATATGTCTCCTTGTTGATTGAAACCATTTAGACAAGCACTTTTCATGTCCTCTATACTAATACTAGCAAAGAAAGTTCTCAAGAAAACTATATGCACAACTCATCACATAGAGAGGGGGTTTTGAGAAAGCTTACCTTAGCCTATGATGTTATCCTCGTTGTTATGCTTAGAGAGATGAGATAAAGCTTGAATTATCCGTCACCATTTGTGCTTCCATTGAATAGATCCTTAGTCGGATTTCAAGTTGATTCTCAAGCATAACTATCTAGTAAGATAAGACTCAAACATTTGGTCCCCAATATCTCATGGGTCCAAGGTTGTTAGTGTTGAACATCTCATGCACATCATGCATTTGGCTTGGATGTTGAAATGGAGGACAAATTTCCCATGGTAGATAACTTTGTTGTTGACGGTTGTTCCAAGTTAAGGGATAGTTACTTGGATAACTTTGTCTCATAAAGTTACCTCTCGGTAGAGGAGTTCTAGGCCGAGATTTGGGAGCATTAGTATGTCTTGGTGGAGGAGTCTTTGATCTAGTATCATGTCTAATAGATCCATTCACGGAGGTTGACACAGGTTTATAAAATCTTTTAATTTCCTTATTAGTAGCTACAGGTATTTTAACATTATTGACTACTATGTGACTTGGCTTAGGACTTAAGTTATTTTTTAAGATCGACCCCGTTCTAGCTTTAACAGGTGACGGTACCACAGTACCACTATGTTCGGTGGTGCCGTTGCCAACACTTGAGGTGCCGTCATCTGCTAGATCAGCTTCATCGGATTTAACAAATTTAACTTGCTTAATTTCACTAGTAGATGCCTTGTTTTTCTCAATTCTTTTAAGTTGATCTCTTAGTTCTAAGACTTGTAATTCTAGTTCATGCAGTGTTGCTTTTAGCGTTTTGTTCCTAGTTATGATTTTAGTACTTATCTCACATAATTTATTATATTCATCATATAGCATATTATCATCTATTGACGAATTATCATCACTATAAGAAGAAGAGTCGGAATGTACCTCGTTAGAAGCTTGAGCCATGAGACATGTTTCGTCATTAGGCTTTTCTTCTTCTTCTTCACGACTGTCACTCCAAGAACCTCCTACAAAGGCTCTTTGGTTGTTTGATCTTGGTGGTTTAGGACATTCACCAATAAGGTGATTCGGATCTCCACATCTAAAACACATCCTATCGCCCTTTCCTTTCTTATCATCTTGGTTCTTAGAGAATGACTTCCTTTCGTCACAATATTTCCTAGTAGATTTATCTCTTTTTCTAAAGAACTTCTTAAAGTTTCTAACCGCTAGTGCATATTCTTCATCTTCACTATCGAGACACGAGCTTTCCTCATCACTAGATTCTTTCTTAGCTTTTAGTGCTAGAGACCTAACTTTCTCACTTTTGCCTTTGACAATATCGGAATCATTCTTGATTATCATTTCATGAACTTTCAAGTTTCCTATAAGTTCATCAAGTGATAACGTCGCCAAGTTCTTTGATTCTTCAATTGCGGTGACCTTTGCTCACCACTTTGGATGTAGAGCCCTAAGAAACTTCCTAACATAGTTCTTGCTAGAATAACCTTCATCAAGAGCTTTAAGACTAGTAATAATAGTATTAAATCTAGCAAATGCACTATCTATGGTTTCATCTTCCGGAATGGAAAATTGTTCATATTGTTGAACAAGAAGATCAATCTTGTTCTCTTTGACTTGATTATTACCTTGATGAGTGACCAATAAAATTTTCCAAATTTCTTTTGCCGTATTACACATAAAAATTCTTTCAAACTCCTTTTTCGGCAAAGAATTGTAAATTACCATTTTAGCCTCATCATTTTTGGCTAATTTTCTTTTAAGATTATCGCTTTGTTGATCATATGGAACAATATGATCCTTTTTAGTAATTGGATCTTTTTTAATAGGTTTAAAGTCACCATCGGTAATAACATGTCAAAGATCCATGTCTTTTGATTTCACATACGTTTCGAATCTTGTTTTCCAATAAATAAAACAATCGGTTTCAAAAAGTGGTGGTCTTTGCATAGATTGCCCTTCTTGATATTTGTCGAAATCCATTGATCGATTCAAGTTTTAAAATACAGTTTACTTTAAAATCTTGCCTGACGTGGCTCTGGTACCAATTATGGGAAACTAGAAGGGGGGTTAAATAGTTTACCGACTTGTTTTCTTTAGTTATAAAAATTTCTCTATGAAAAACTTAGATTCAATTGTAGATGAAATCAATCAACACCAATATGAACACAACACTATACTAACACAAATATGCAATAAGTAAGTAAAGAGAAGAGATGGAAAGATCAAACCAAGACAATGAGATTTATAGTGGTTCGGTCACGAAGCTCTTCTTCGCCCTACTCCACTCCCCGAGTATCCGACTTGAGAGTTCTAGCACTATATCAATAAGACTCCCTTCAGGCGGAGAAAACCGTACAACGTCGCTTACATTATTTTCTGACACTAAGCTAGATGTCGAGTACTAATCTTAGCTAGTACCAATCTATCACGATCCACACGATCCTAACTTATCATACGATCCTCACACAATCTACATGATCCTCACAAGATCCACACAATCCTCACAATCTACTATTGATCCACTTGATCAATACTATATCACTCAACACTCAAGAGATCCCCAAGATCTCAACAAGATCACAATGATCAACGCAATGACTAAGAAACACTAATACACTTGATGTATATCAAGATACAATCAAGTAGACAACTTGTAATGCAAGTGCACTACTCTATGACACCAACTTTTTGTATCTTCTTGATACTTTGTGTTCTTTTCTTGACTAGTAGAAGTATGTAGATGATTCTTGGTTGGATGAAAGAATCACTCTTTAAACAAAAGAAAACTAACTAATGATCAAAGGAGAGTTTAGATAATTGAGGATATGACTGCAGAAAGTTAAGTGTGTGAAAAGATAGCCAAAATCTGGGAAATGAAGTGGTATTTATAGAAACTAGAAATCTGACCGTTTTAAAGGGACGACAACACTAATTGTCACATGGTACCACTAAATTTAGTGGTACCGTGCCAGATAAACACGCTCCAGATTTTGTTTTTAGTGGTGAAGTTTTATTTGGGGGAGTTTGGAGCTAGTTTAGGTAAAATATAGCTGTTGGGGAATTTTGAAATGAATTTCTCAAATAAAACATTTCTTTATATTTCAAAAAATAATTTGTAAAATGTATTTTTGAATAGAAAGTTTTGTCAAGCTAAAAGTGTGAAGTTCAAAACACAAATTCACTTCTTTGATCATTTGTCAAGTTGTAAATTTGTTTGTTCATACCTAGAGTGATTAACGTAGAAATCGGATATATCGACTAAAAACTTTTTTACGTTAATTTTGACTTAAGATGTTTTCACATTTTGTTATCAACAAAACATAGAGATATCGAAAGATGAGAATAACGTTTTTAAACATTATTTGCATCAACAAACTTGATCGATATTAACATGTCCGTGACCTAAAGCACGAACAACACCACTAATGACGTGTGGATTTGTGACCTAAGCACAAATCACCAACACCAATTAGCAGTTAAAGAATGTGCGGATTGTAACCTAGCACAAATCACCAACACAATAACAAAGATGATGAAGGAATCGTTGGTGGCTCGTTATTATGGTTGTGATACCATGTCAGTAAGGTAATTGATAAAATAATGATTGAATTGGTTTGATTGATTCTCCAAAGTAACATTACATCGTACATATATAACCATATACCGACTATTCTAGATTATGGGCTAGAGCCCATTATAATAGACACAATACGGGCTAGGCTAACAATGCTATGAATAGCTTGAATTCAAGAACTAAAACGCCCACAGAAATGGTATGACTATAGAATATGTGGATGAGCCATGCATGCATTTAAAGTAATGCCTATGGCTACAGTGGATAGCTAACTAAAGATATAATGGACACATTCACTAGTGCCTCAAAAGAATATCGGCAATAAACAAGAATCCTTGTGGAAAAAAGGGAGAACTAGTCAATACTATAACTAAAATAAAGATTTTTCATGTTTAATATGTGTTTGGAATTTACTTTTACATGCTTTATAGATGTTTGGTAAGTTTAATAGTTATAAATTTTATTTTAAAGAAAACCGGTTTGACCCGGTGGTTGAACCGGTCACTCAACCGGGTCAACTAAAAAATCGGGTTTTAAAACATTGATTAAAACTTCCAGCAAATAATAATGTTTCTCGATTATACATTTTTTGTCACAATAATTTAACAGATGGTGATAATTTTAAGTTGTGCTAATCTTTAACTATTGGAAACTATTCATATAAATATAATAAGGTAATCTCACGTTGCTAAATCACAATATAAATGGTAATAGTGTGAAATTACAGGTCAAAGTTGTTGAAAATAATTTGTAGTCACAAGTAGATAATGGTGTGATACATTCTATTACGTTTTTATACGAAATAAAAGCTTCATTAACTTTGCTTTCACTTTACATTGAAATGTTCTAGAAAGAAAAATTATGTCTTGTTTGTATTCTTTAAAACAAATAAGAAAATATTTGAAAGAAAATATTAATGAAAAAATTAATGATAACCTCAACTCTCGGCTTAATACAAAAAGCTGATTGGGAAATGTCAAAAATTTCGTTAACCCAATTATTAAAAAAAAAAAAAAAAAAAAAAAAGTCTAATAGTATTTCCCATAATTACATTAGTCTCTTTTCAAAAAAAGTTCTTCAAACTATTGTTTTTTATTATCCGTGCATGATCTTAATTTTCACAAGATATAACACTATTAGTTTAACGAGCCCTTATAAAAAAATTCACGTTAGTTTTTTTAGGATTGTGGAGTTCTTTCTGTAGCTTGTAGATGGTGGCAAATATATTACGTAGTATATGTCTTTCGGTCTTTGGGTTTTCAGAAATTAAATAAGTAGTTAACATAGAAATCTTAAAATAAAAACTTATCTATAAAATAATAATCTGATTAAACATAAATTTTCATGACCATCATAGCTAGTATATCAAGGAAATTGGGCCACCCGTGGTTTTCTATTCGTGGTTCTTTGTTCGGTCATTTCTGTCATGATAGATGACACAATGCATGCATACATAGACAAACATACGTCATGCCCATGTAATAAGTTTCTCGCCATAATTGAGCGTTGGCCGGATCTGACCAAAGTTTCCTATAAAAACCTTGAGCTGCATTTACATCAATAGCATGCTTACCAAACCATATTATGGGTCCGTGTTCTCAAATGGCAGGCTCATCAAATTCAAACCCACCGGATGCATCAGCAAGAATACAAGACCTTGAATACTTATATGCATCGATTGTCAATTTATCTAACTTTGTTTCTGTGAAGCTTTCCAGCGACCGCAACTACCATCTGTGGAAGACGCAGATGCTTTGTCTCATGAAGAGTCACAACATGGCTGGCATCGTAGATGATGCATATGAGAGTCCGCAAGATTCAAGCGAGAAGATCATGGACCAATATGATAGTCTTCTCAAAGGTTGGATTTTCGGTTCAGTAAGCGAGAATGTACTTGGTGCTATCATTGATCTTCCTTCAGCGAAAGATGTTTGGGACAAACTGAAATCCTTCTATGTAGGGGATAACAATAACGAACACAACCGGATATGTTTGAATCTCTGAAAGGCGTGTGAACACTTTCAGATCGAATCAATTCGGTGGTTCCCCGAATTATTCAATCGGATACAATTCAGAGATTGAGAACGTTTTGAATGCTTGTGTTTGAGATTCATGAACCAGAGAAAAAACATGACCAAAAGAAAAGCGTCACTTTCTAAATGGATTAGGGCTCCTTTTATGCAGGTTTTTTCAAGGGTTTCAAAGTTGTCAAAATTAGTCCCTTGAGTTATGAAAATTTAATTTTCTAAGGAACTTTTACCATAACAACTTGGACCCTAATGCCTCCGGACCCCCGTCCCTTAGGAGCTTCGCCCTAAGATCATAATAAATTCAAATAAGCGTGCACTCCGCACCTCCAAGCCTAAACGATGTATTATTATGATTAAATTGGCCAAACAAGTTAATCTAATTACACTAAAATATCCAACATTCCTCCCCCATTTTAGTGCAATCATTGATTAACTAAAACAAGTAATCTCAAACAATCAAACTTTTGCATAAATGAAATGTCGTGACGATTGAATTTCACATTAGTACATTACACATTCCATATATTCGAATACCAGGGTGTCGCTAAGGATTGAACCCTGGGAATTCATTTTGAATACACGAAGATAATGTACACAAAAGTTTACATACATAGTAGTTCTATCTTGACACATGTTTTACTAGCCTATGTCCTTATCCTTCATAAGCATGTCAAAGCCAAGTCCCAGCTTCTTGAAGCGGCTAAACTTCATGCTCATATAGGTAGCTCTTTTAATCATGCCCTGCTTGCACTTTTTCAAAAGAATTATTAAGAAGATAAACTTCAACCTCTTTATCTTGCAGGTCCAAACACATTTCTTGGGATAGTATATCATGTGTTCCAATCTCTAAGTGTGAGCTTTCCGCATTGAATTCAGCTTCTAGCATTGTATTAGAAGGGAATTGGGTATCTCACCATTAGAAAATGTAAACGGACTTTTATTTCATCCCTATTCCCGACTTTGTGCACTAAGTCTCTTGCAAACCTCTTTATCAATTGGTAAGCAATTGATAGTGTAGGCTCACTATCTTAAAGCATTACATACACATGGTAACATTGACTTTTAAACATAATACAATGTTTAATAACAAGTCCTTTCACCATAATATTTCTTTAAAACAAGAAATTAAAAACAACAATTCATGATGCCAAAGTTAACCACGTTGTACAACTTAATTTTTATGATCCCAAGATTACCACACCAAATGTGAAAATACATTCACCATTAAAAGTGTAATCTTCTTGATCAATTATCCAACTTAATTGCATCAATAATTGTATCATTTCAAATTTTCAACAATCTTCATTTTATTCTAAACCAGAATACATGGATCAGTCATTTTATTCTAAACCAGAATACATGGATCAGTATATGGAACATATTCACATCTGAATATTCCGATTCCAAAACTTGGACAAATGATCACTTGTTCAAATTAATTGTTGGTCACAACAAGGAATTTATAGTATCCATAATTCCTGACCAAACCTTTGAGTCATATGTTTAATCACATACAACGTTCTTTTCGCCAATAATAAGTACAAATTAGCAAGAACTGAAAAGATTGCACATCCCATAACATGTAATTCATTTGCCAGATTTTCAAATTTATGTTTTGGGAAAATCAATGCCTTACATTTCATGATATCCAATTTAGTAAGGAACTAAATTTATCATCTATATTCCCAAAGTGTGATTTTATAAAAACATTGCTTGATGATGATGCAATCATAATACGAAACCCACATGGTAAAATGATAAAATGATCATGACTGTGTGTCTCCTTATAAAAAGAACTTGCAATCCAAAAACACACTCTAATAATTAAGTCAATGAACCATGACTCAATATTCCTTACCAGGCATATAATTTAACAACAAATTGTATTCAACATTAAAGTTTTAAAATACACCATCCATTGCAAAACCAGCAATACTATGAAAAAGATTACACAAAAGTAACCATGAATTTAGCCAATTCATTCACGTCTATATAAGAAAATCACCTTTTTGAAAAGGAAAACTTAAATAGACATATATGTCAAACATAGATTGATACTATGTTAAAGTTTATACATCAAGTAGAATAATATTTGTCATTCATGCATGTAAATGATCCAGAACAATTAAATTGCAAATTTAATTTCAAGAAAATATTCATGCATTCCCACATTTAACTTTTCATATCATTCCAACATCCGTGAAATATGAAAACCTCGATTCCAAATATGATCCGTCATCGGCAATCCGCAGATGCCAAATATTAATTCTACTAATTAGTGATTACAATTAAATATAGATTCCAAGTAAAAATGATTCACAAATAATACTTTTCATAAATCACTCGAGATTTATAAGAAGGCAACTGTTATTTGTAATATAAATTTCCACCATCAATCCAATATGCAACTCGATTCATCAGTAAATGAAATATGCATGCATATCAACAGAACCTATACAATTCCTTGGTTAACAAATCAAAACCTAGTAACCGAATAAATTCACATTCACATCATGATATGCCATCGTTAATAATTAATAACTGAATTCATCGATTATCAACGAGAAAACAAGCAAAGACAATGTAATACAATCTCAACATATATTCTAGATCATATAATATAGACCAGATCGAGCCAAATATATCCAAATAACAAACTTTGCAACAATAGGATATATTATATGTTATACCACTTGTAATCATATTTGTTATATTAACATTCCATTATCATGCATGCAAATAAACACATAAGATTATCATGTTAGACCACATGTTCATTATATCAACATAACTGTCATGCAAATTAATACTGATTTGAGACGTGGTTAAATAAAGATGAATAGATATTGTGTACCAGTTTCATGATTGAACCGAGTTCATATTCCAATGTTCGACATGGTTTGTAACGATAATCCAGCCCACATCTTGTTAATTCTCGGTTTCCAACTTTGTCCACAAACCGCCCATTATTCCATATTCCAAGATTGGCTTATGCCATATCCAGTACACGATCATGATTATCTCTTTGAAAAATTGATTCGATCTTTGTAGGGGATAACAATAACGAACACAACCGGATATGTTTGAATCTCTGAAAGGCGTGTGAACACTTTCAGATCAAATCAATTCGGTGGTTCCCCGAATTATTCAATCGGATACAATTTAGAGATTGAGAACGTTTTGAATGCTTGTGTTTGAGATTCATGAACCAGAGAAAAAACATGACCAAAAGAAAAGCGTCACTTTCTAAATGGATTAGGGCTCCTTTTATGCAGGTTTTTCCAAGGGTTTCAAAGTTGTCAAAATTAGTCCCTTGAGTTATGAAAATTTAATTTTCTAAGGAACTTTTACCATAACAACTTGGACCCTAATGCCTCCGGACCCCTGTCCCTTAGGAGCTTCGCCCTAAGATCATAATAAATTCAAATAAGCGTGCACTCCGCACCTCCAAGCCTAAACGATGTATTATTATGATTAAATTGGCCAAACAAGTTAATCCAATTACACTAAAATATCCAACATTCTATGATGTAACTGTTGGTCATCAACAAGGTATGTCTTGCTTTTCAAACAATTACTAGCAGGGTACCCGCGCGTTGCAGCGGCGGGTACCCTGAAATAAAAATTTTCGATAGAATTAATAAAAATGTCACGGGAAGTCATTCCGACACCTAAATTTGCCTAGAGAACGAAATACTAAAAGATTTGGTAAACTACACTTCTCACCCTAGCATATATTTACAATCTTAGTCCCTAAGGGTGCAATAGAGTTCACACAATGACCAAAACACTTTCTTATATAAACCTCATTATACCCTCACTTAGGGTTTGACTCTCATTCTCTTTCGAACCAGCCGCACCCTATTTATTCTTCTTCTCCAATCGGTTTCCGACCAAACAAACACCACCGCCGGCCACTTAAACTCACCGCCACCGCCACCACCACCACACTCGTTATAACCTCCCCATCATTTTGACGTACATCACGTGCCAAGAAACACCTCCCAACACCACGATTAACACCACCACAACTCGAGTTCATCACCAAAACCATCTCTCTCTCGTTTTGTTGATACCGGCGATTGAAGGTAGGAAAATCCACCACCCTTTTAGTCACTCTAGTGACGGTGGGGGATAAGTACATGAATTTTCAAGAGTTTTTGATTAAATAAAGATTAAAACTAATAAATATGAAGCTAAATAATTGTTAAGATGGAGGGTTGTATATTGTGTTTAAATGATTGTAATATTGAGTGTAGGGGTGTTTTTAATGCTATTAATGTAGAATGAGGGTTGTACATTGTGTTTAAATGATTGTAATATTGGGTGTAGGGGTGTTTTTAATGATATTAATGTAAAATTCTAAGGAAAGTGGTCTGAATTTCGATTCATGCTAGTTTTTGTTGTACACAATGCTTTGGTTGTTGTAATTATGAAAATTGCTTGCTTTAAAGTGTTGTAAACCATGCATCATTTTTTGTACATCTTAATTTTTTGGAGAAAGAGTCCTTCCTCCATTATATGTAGTACTAGCTTATAGACCCGTGGAATCCACGGGATTTTAGAGGGTTTTTGATTAAAAAAAATTAAGTACGTGAATAAAGTAAGAAAAACAAAGAATGTAAACGCTATGAAATTTTCTTGTAACGGAATATTAAGTTATAAGTGATTGATAATAGAAAATACAATGCTTGTAAATATCTGTGTAATAAACGTTCATTGCCCTTGTGATCTCCAATATGTTTGTCTTCACAAGCAAATGTATGTGGTGACCATTATAACACTTCAATAAAAGGTCCATTACGTGATCTCCAATATCTATTATCGTTTACTCCTCCAAGTTCTCCATCTCCTACTTTCAATATCCATTCTGTAAAATCCCGTATCTCGCTTACATCTTCCTGCCGTGATCCAACGGTCAATCTCATTTTGGTGGTTAGCTTCAGAACTTTGCAATGGTGCCACAAGTATGATTGTTTTAAAAATGCACCAACAATGTCTTGCCGTGAACCTTTCGGAATAACGGGAAGCACCTGCCTAAAATCACCACCAAATACCACTGTCATGCTACCAAATGGCGTTTGACAATCATTGTACCTGCTTTTACATAGCACGTCTCTAAAAGAACGATCCAAGGCCTCAAAACAAAAGAATACATGTTAGTTACCTAATCCCAATTAACCCAAAAGTTGTCCATATAGTTGTCCATGTGGATGACAATCTATCAAAAACTACATATAGTTGTCCATGTGTGAAAACCGCGAAAGAGCCACATATATGTGGCTCTTTCTTTTTTTGCTTTTGACACGCGAAAGAGCCACATATAGTTGTCCATGTGTGAAAACCGGAAATGGCAGGTACAAACCAACTCTTGAACATGATTGTCCTTGGCTATTGTTTATTGTCATATCAAATGAACCGGACACATGTTATTGTCTTCTTACGATCTTTAACGGTAAATGTTTATTATACAAAGTAATTTTCTTTACATCAAAAAATTTTCTTACTAATCTTGTAATTAACTCTATATTTATTTTAAAACCGGTTGAAATAAAGAATATCGCTAAAAGGAAAAGCGTCAAATGGTATAAACTTTTCTCCAAGGCTTTGTTTCAAAAAGCTTTTATTAAAGGATGAGTAAAGGTAATTAGTAATAATATTATAGTTTATAATTTATGTTAATTAACTTGAGATTTTGTATCCTATTTTGTAGGATGCAACATCCAAATTTTGTTTCTTTTCTATCACTTCAAAGCCAAAGCATCAACTAATAATAGGCAGTATCATGTGTAAACTCATGTCAAAGTTGAAGTGATGAGCCAGTGGAAACAAACCCCTGAACAACCTAGAAGAAAAGAACTACTTTGACCTTTTAGTTTCGAGACCTTGCACTATCACAATAAAAAAAAATTGCATAAATGAAACCTAAGAACAAATATAAATTATGAACAAATTGGAATCATAATGAGATATAGCCAAGGTTAATATCAAATGCATACAAAGTATAACACCAGAGACTAAGATTTAAAGACACAAATTCCTCAAACAATGAGTATTGTTAAATGACTATTTGCATGTTAAAGTGTATTTATAACAAAGATGCATAATCCCTTTGATCCCTACTTATGATACGATTCGAACAAATGATGATACTTTTGTTGGTTTCTTTGGAAATCACCAGAAAAAAACCCTTTTAAACTCCAATACATTCCTTCACACAATATTACAACCTGAAAAATAGATGCATATAGAAAACGTTAGTTAACATTTGATCATCAAATCTTAAAAACACCCATGAATCCATCTCTCGATAAGATTTAACAATACAATTGATATGACCCAATAACATAAGACTTATTCCTTGACCCAAATGGGTTGAGCGGGTTAAGCAAGCATATTTTAGGAAGTAAAATTATATAAAAACTTAAAAAGACACTAAAAAATGAGAAACACAAAATGATATTTTTTATGTTCAAGATCAGGGGTCATTGAAGCATATCAGGTGCCACTAATCCAGATAAAACCGCACTTTTATTGACTGACATGTGATGGAGCTTATGCAAAATGAATAGTTAATGATATATATAAATCCAATCCCCCAGTAAGTCTTAACTAATTAGATCACACACAAACAAAACTAAACTTTGATGAGTCTAAAAACTTAAACCCGAGTTATTGAAAATTAGTTTCTAAAACCCTGATGTATATACAGAAAGGATGCCTATATGTATGTGTACCACTAATGCATATGCCAAGAATGATGTGCGAACACCAAACGTTCAAGATAGGACTATCATCCTATATATGAAAGTTATGTCCTTAACCATCCAAAACCTACCCACCTCATCTACTTATAGATGACACATATCAATCTGGTCCGCTTTTTAACCGATACTTAATCACTCATATTTCAAGATCTAAGTGTTGCATATCGGCAAATCATGAAATGTGTCAAAACCATGCTTCAAGAGGGATGTGCAAATTATATCTCAAGTAGTGGCCATATCGGCAAATCATGAAATGGGTAAAAACCAAATTGTTAAGAAAAGTACCTACTGAGCGTCCTTTAGGTAAGTAACAGGCCTACTATTATTATCTTGAAGAAAGATGTGGCGCCTTAGTGTGTTGGGAATGTCCTTAACTATGAGCCACTTAAGAGGGAAAGAACTATTCCATTCTATAAGCTGCCAAAAGTCCATTTTTTTCATAATCAACATGATCAATTAAACTTAACCATGTATATTAAAGTTTATTAATTCTTGGTCACAATCTAATAATTTTACCATTTGGTTTGTTAGTAGTGTGAAATCTTCCTCTAAGCCTATAGGGTGTGTCGACATTAGCCAATAGGACTCTAACTAAACCATTAACAAAAATAACGTAGAAGGTTAATCAAATACTAATTCCTAGCATAAGCATTGTTTGGATAAGCACTACAAATCATAGTCAAAAATGCACATGATCATTCCATTATATGCCTAAGCTTAAAAATTCAGTAAAGAGTTGAGATCGCTGCAAGTTTGAAACCATGAATATACATAAAGCTACTCAAAAACTCAGAATTACAGAGTATAAAGAATCATAAAAAACATTTGAGATGTGCCACTGTAGGAAACAAATAAGAAAGACGTTAAGTTTAAGTAGCTGTAGTTGTGGTTAGTAAAACACATACTCATACATGTTAGTGTTGGATGAACATGGCTGAGGTGACACATTAACCCACCTGTAGTTGGTTGCATCAGAAAATACTTGAAAGCAAAGTTATATCCAACCTTGACCAAGCAATAGAAACAGTTGAAAAAGCTGCAGATAACCGTGAAATAAGCTTTTTTGCAGCCTGCGGTTACTTGTATTTAAGTGTGATACATCAGATACGGTCACTTATACTTAAGTGTGCTACATCAGATACATAAAAAAGAACGGATATCAACCAAACGTTTATTGCAAATCTTTTGTGATTCACCATATGCAACTTGTACCACTTTGGTTCCTGAATTATGGGAAAATGTATTTTACCCGCATTTGTCACTTTTAGAAATATGGTACAATCAAGAACAATCAAGAAGCTCAATCTCTAGCGATAAAGTGTATTATGATATTTTAGATTTGGGTACTTACCAATTTACATTGTACTATAAAGATTGGCTCACAGATGGTGTTGTAGCTCCCTTAATTCCTTCAATCCATGTTCCATCTATTTCTGTAAAAAGGATCCAACAGGTGGGTGTGAACGGAGGTGATTCAGAATAGGTTTTTTAGCTGCAAGGACAAAAACATACAAACCAATGAACTAACTACACACTTTATCACTAATAGATTAATGGTGCATGCAAACCAACCAACTAACTACACACAAACTTAGCTAATATCTAAACATGGATCAAACGGGTCTAAAGTCGCCCAAGTGCACCTTTAATGCACAAAAGATTTTAAAGCTTCTTGAAAAACATTTCAAATCTTTGAACCATAGTTTAAACCTTGAAAAACAACATATAACTCTCTCAAAAAAGAGCAAATCATACACACATGCACACATATATGTAATCGTCTGTGTGTACCTTGAAAATGTCCATCAACTTATCAGCTTGATGAGAGTGCACCTTGTAAATCCGCTGTCAAATAAATGGGGAGTACACAGGTAAAATTGATCAAACTAAACATGTAAGATACATAATTATAAATATATTTTGTCTAAGAAATCATCCGCACCGGTTTCTCCCTTGCATTGCTTCATGAACTGTCATTAACATAACTTCTACCAGCACCAAGCTCCTCTTCAACTTCAAGCACTTAACCGTTTTAACTAAAGTAAATTTTCCTAACCTGGTTAATTCTAAAATCGATTTCAAGTCAATTATAATTGTTTATAACGTAAAAAAGACTTACCAGTTACTACTTAAGAGCCTTCAAAACTTTCAAACTTGAACACATAGCAAAACATGAACATCTGCACAAATCAATCAACAAAAATTGTACAGCTTGGTATGATTAAAAAGACTACAACAATTTTTCTTAGTACATTGGACTTGATTAGTCAAATGAAACAATTACCTATTGTTAAACAGTAAAAGCTTAACTTGATCAATTAACTCCACCGTTTCTTGTTTCTGCAACAAAAAGGGAAAAAGTCAACAAAATATCAAAATTGATGTAAATAAACAAAAAAGTTTACACCAGTTATTAAAATGAGATGAAACATTAGACAAAACATTATGGTGGTGAATGAATGATGAGAAGTGCATTATGTTAAACTGAATCTGCACAAAATTAAATTGAGAACATTAAAAAAAATCCAAATACATTAATTTGAATCATGCTAACAGTTTTCCCAAATATATTAGCATAATCATTCAAACATATAATATATAAAAAAAATAATTTATAAAAAATATGTATAAAACAAACATTTTATGATCAACAACTATTCATATTATTAAAACATTTTATGATAAAAAAAAGTATAAAACAATCATACATAAATAGTATAATAATTCAATTCATTAGGATAAACATTGAAATAAACTTACAATCGAATCCAAAAATAGCATTTGAGTTGTATATTATAATAGTGTCGATTTGTGGGTGTGGATAGCAATGTGGATATATATAGCAATATTAATATCAGATCTGTTTAATCGCTTAAGCGATCATTTTCCTTTCCATTTTTTAGTACCTTGTAATCTTGCAGTTTAATGTTCCTAAGTTTTAGTTCTTTCGGTTGCCTATGTTGCTCCAAGTTCAGCAGATCATGGTTGCAGACCGACTGCAAATGTTTGTAAATGCTAAAATCCATTTCTTTCCTGTCATATCATCAATATCATTCAAAAGTAAAAATCACATCTACCTCACAACTCTGTATAATGGATAAGAATAATACTAAAAAGACGTAGCAACCAAAACTTGTTTCAACCTTTTGCGACCATTTGAATCCATAACATGTTTAAATCATTGCAATTGACAGAGACATTAACCAATATGCTAACAAACAAATCGACAATTAACGAACGTGGTGCAAAGTAATGGAGGTGGTAACGAAACTTGAACACTTTAGGATCTAAGATACGTGTTTTGCACAACCATACACAACATTAAAATGGAACATCTGATGATACTAATTTTGGCCTTTTGAGATACGATTCTAATCCTACCTTTTTTTCTATTTGGTACAACAATTTTTTCTGTCAATTAAGGAAAGCCATACCAGTTATCTTGCAGAAATGAAAAAGCATGTGCATTTTTGATAATATATTAGAATAATGCTGAAGTTCTAATCAGATAGAAGTTAATACTTGTCAAAGTAGAGAGAATTTTAATGAAAAAAATGTTGAGTATAAAAATAAATTTGAATTTCAGGCTAACGCGCTTAATTAATCAAGATGAATAAACTATGACACAATGGACAAATTGCAAGTTATTAGGAAGGCATGGGAAAAAGTATGCAAGAATATCGAATACAAAAATACATATCAAAATACAGTCTGTTACAAAAAGACTACTTGTAAAAACATCATTTTGATCAGTTGGATTGCCTAGAAAAAATGGTGTTCAAACAGTATGTGGGAATAACAAACACACGTAAACTAACAGATAGACGTTGTGCATCAAACACACATATACAAAACAACCCATCCTTTAGGTGAGGCATGAAATTGCATAACATACTATATGTTCGCCGGACAGGTATCTACAGAGTTAGGAAAGTAATGAGAGGCTGGTTATGAATTACCTGAGCTCTGAAAATCTTTCGGGGATGTACTTTTTGAAGTGACTTTTTCCATTCCGAATTACAGAACCAAACACACCATGGAGTCAAACATGCTTCTTTGTACAGAGTCACCTACAAACATAAGCCTTTTGTCCTTCAAAATTTCCACCAATTTCAAAGCATTAAATCTATAAAAAGCGTAAAACACACCCAATATGCCTTACATAATTATCATCAATATTTATAAATTTAACTTACCCCGCAATGATATCTATACTAAAACACAACCTAGAAAAAAAAGGAGATGGTATAACACCAGCAGCAACCAACCTGCTGATGTGTGTCATGTCAGCTAATAGAATAGCTTTTTTGTTTGTCGCAAACCTGTTAAAAAAATTAGACAGTAAAAGATTTGAGTTATCAAGACTCATGAATAAAAAGAAGAAATAAGACATTACTGGTATTTACCTTGTGTAGACGGGCATAATGATATACTCGAGCATATGCAATTGCCCCAGCTACACCTAATTTTGGCCTAAAGAACACATCACTTTTCTTCATCTGCAATATAGATAAAAAAAAAAAAAAATCATAAGTGTCATCTGCAATATATCATCCGTATCAGCTGCTCTTGGTCCCGCATGTGCGATTGGAAATTTAGTTCCATTGAACTGTTGAGGGAAAAACAAAAAGTGTCAAATGTCACCCTCCTAAATCATGTTATTCATAATTCTATTAAGTTCCCTGCAACTAAAAAGTGTCAAAGTTGAACCCGCCCCGTTATGAATGATTGCACAAACCATCTATCTCGCTCATTTTGTTCATGTTTGGATCATGCTTATTTGGTGCAAGGTGCAATGCTTCTTTAATACACCATTTGCATCGAACAAATGCAAATTTTTAGTTTAAGTTGCAAGAGGCCAGATTAGGTTAGGTTGGGTTGACTCGACTCTTGAACATTATCCAATTAGTATCAAACAAACTTAGGATGTACAGCCATAAACAAACTTAGGCACTTTATTTTGCATATTCTTAAAGATTATGTAATATACGATGACTAACCTCACAAGAGTCCACATTCTCAAGAAGTTTGGCAGCCAACATGGCAAGGGTAGTATAATATGAGCAGCCATTGTGCACTTTATTTGGGGGGAACTGAGAGTAAGGAATTCTTAGTGTTCCCTTTAAAGCCTTCAACTGTTATTCTTTGCTTAACCCATCTCCAACCAACCACACCTACAAAGAATGAACATATGACTTTATTTTCAGTGTATATAAAAAACATACCTCTTTAGAAAATGCATTCGCTGGTGCAGTGTATCGATTACCGTGGCTGTTAATCACTGGTGCCATTAAACAGGGATAATTTTGTTGCATTATAGCCATTCTGCACTCCCATCTTTCCTATTTACAGGTAGACGATTATCAAAATTACGACACGATTAAAAATGTCTGTATACTTTGAAAGGAAGAGCAACTTCTGTGTAATTATACATAAAAGTAGAAATTACCATACCACATTTTCATCATTCCAAGTTGAACTACAGCAATAATCCTGCCATGATCAGCACACTTACTCAAAAAATCACAAAACTCTTGAGCAAACGATCCCCACAAAGTGAAACTCAGTTCAACCTGCAATAATAGTTATAATGTGTTAAGAAATATGCATATCAGGTGAATAATTTATAATAATTAAACTTTAGACAGTAAAGTGAACAATGAACACCATACATAATAATCATTAGACCTAAATAAATAGTATAATCATTCAAACATATCATATAGAAAAACAATTTATTAAATTAAAAATAAAATTAAATAAACTTACAATCGAAACCTAAAATAGGTTTTGCGATGAATCAAATTCCGGCACAGAAAAAATTACACCAATCTTTATATCTACAATACCTAACCACACTCATATTGATTAGCCGCAAATATATGAATATAATTATTCAAACAATTTACTCAAACAAAATAGAAAACAATGATATTGTATTCATTCAATAACGATTCATTCAATTAGCATAATGATGTAAACATAACACAAAAATAATTAAATAAGAGAAATATATAAAAAACAAACTTACAATCGGAAACCAAAATAGATTTTGGCTTGTATCACATCAAGAACAGTTGTAAAATTTGCAATTCCGTGTGTGCTTTTTGAATCGGTTGAGGAGAAGAAATGCTTTTTGAATCAGGATCATTGCCTAGTTTAGGGTTTGAATTTTTTTGGGTGGATTGTTTATGAAGAATCAGTTACAAAACAGAATTAATGCATTAATTCTTCCCAATGGGAAGAGAGACACATTTGTTACCATAACTCTTGCTAATCCATTAACTAAAACACTAAAACAATGCTCGAATGATTACCTCCCACATTTTCCTTTCTCTTAAACATTTCATCAAACATCTTCTATGCGACCTTCAAATGAAGTGACAAATACACAATTATTCGAAAGTAGAAATAAAAAAAACTCTAATTTTTTAAAACCCTATAAACAGATATAAAGAGGCCCTAATTTTTTTAAAACAATTCATTAAAAAAAATGCATAACATATACTAACCGTTAAATCTTGGAAAACATGTTTCGGATCTTTCAAATGTTCTCTTTTACTGATATCAAATATATAAATTATCCCTGCATATCAAATTGAAAAAAAGTATAACAATCGAGAGTTATTTATCAAAATCAATCGGCACAATAATTAATTGAAAAAACTAAAAAAAAAAACATAGAAATTATGCATTACCAGTGATATGGACTCGAGATATAATCATATCAAAATCTTGATCTTGAATGATGCTGGTATTTTAATTTGCAATTGTGACTGTGAATTGATATTGAATGTGATTTTGAATTAAAATTGAAACTGATTTTGATGAATCGTGTAGAGGAATTTTAAGATTTTTGGAAAGGTTTTGATGAATCGTGTAAAATTGAAACTGATTTTTGAATGTTGAATTAATTGTATTGTATAGATGTAATGGCTTATGAAAGAAGCTTTTAGTTATGTGTTTTATTGAGTGTGTGCAATGTGGTGTTGTACGCAATAAATGTACAGCCAATGAGAAGAGAGACACATCAACGAATTCATTGCAATGTGTGCTTTAAGGGGCTTGTAAAGTTTACTGGTTTATTAGTATAGATAGATAGATTGCTACCCATATAATACGGGTTTTTGCACTCAAAGGCCACTTTACTTTACTAAAATGCTTAATTTAGTCATCGTACAATTTTTTTTTCATGTAATCAAGTCATTATACTTATATTTAAATTTAAATTAGTCAGTGAACATCTATAAATCTACACAAATTAGTCACTTGTGTCCATATCAGCGATCTACGTACGTCAATTTCATGTCAACAACATGAATCTTGATTAATGTTTTTCACTTCTTTATATGTTCTTGATGATAACCATCATAGCCACCACCACCTAACACAACAACCAGTCACCACAAAAAAAAAACTTATTCAGATACGGTGGCTATGGTGAAGTGGTGGTTTAGACCAGCGGCAGAGAAGTAGTAGTGTAAACTGCCGGGGGGGGGGGGGGGGGGGGGGGGTATATGCAGGGACGGACCCAGGATTTTTAAAAAAATGTTGCACAAAAGAAATGTTGGGCTAACTAAAGTTATACCGCAAGAAAAAAAAGTAGCAAAAATCATTTTGGGGTTGGACATACCACAAAAATGATAGTTTTGAAATCTTTTTGCACTTCGTGACCTAAAATTGGATGTAACCTGTGCCACACCCGGCATACATGTGGGTCCGTCCATGGGTATATGGTGGCAGTACGACAGCCGTAGCCCGTAGATGATAGTGTTTCGTAAAAGCTACTTCTACTTCAAAGTTCAAAGGGCAATGGTAAAGAGTGAAATCAGTGAACTTAAGTATTTATTGATTCTCTTATATAATTTTTGAAAAAATAAGGATTTATTGATAGAAGCCGCTTATACTCTTGAAAAAAGAAAAACATATTACGAAGCCGCTTATAATCCGGTTGTAACTACTAAATTTTAGGAAGGTAACTCAATTGAACCTTTTTAAGAGTATAATCTAGCATGAGCACGGTACCGGTCCCGTACCGATCTCGTATTGAATAAGTGGTACCGATTTTTTTCTGAGTATAAATTAGTGATACTGGTACCGTATCGAACGAGATTCGGATACCGGTACCGGGAAATCAGGTTTTCCCAGTTTTTTTTCAGGAATTTCTCGATTTGGTACCGGTCTCGTACCGAATTAGTGGTCATGATTTTTTTCACCTTATTTCGTTGTCCTGGTACCGTACCGTATATTAGGAATCGGTATAGTTTCGGTTCGATTTCGGGATTCGGGTCGAAATGCTCATCCCTAATTTGATTCGGCCAGTTCAACTGGTGAAGCGAGAACCGGTGATATTATCGACTTGTTACTAAGTGGATTTTGAGGATTTGAGACCCAGGATTGAACCGCCAGGTTATAATCGACCAGGGTTGAACCGGTGAACCGATACCAGCCGGGTTTTACTTTTTATGTCTCTATAGCGAAACAAAACAACTTATCCTTTTCTTCCTCTTTTTTTCTGCCTATGCTTGAGGAACACCAACTCAGTTTGTTTTCTGAAAAGTCACCTTTATATAAAGGTTTATAACAACCATATACCTTACAGGGCCGTCCTGTGGATTTCGGAGGCCCTGTGCGACATCGTACCGTATTACGTTGTAAACCCCTAAAAATATACCAATATCCGCTACAAAAGCAGTAAATTTCTATATCTTTTTGAACAACTCAATAGTTATTTGTGTTTTGTATATTTTTTATTTTTTATTTTGTAGTTATCAATATATAGTATAACTAGTCATTCAGACCCGTGCGTTGCACACGGGCTCTATCTAATTGGTCATATTGTAATGTGTGGTATTCATTTTGGTTATTAGATTTGTAAGTTGTGATGGTATCACAACTTTTGTAAGCATAGCATGAGTTTATGAATGAGTTTAATTAGTTGTTTGGTGACTTTTATATTTAGACCGAGTCATTCATACTCGTGCGATGCACACGGGCTTAATCTAAATGTTCGTTAGTGTATTGTTCAACACTAATTTTCGTCATTACTTGGGCTGTATATAAGTGTTCATATCATAATCTTTGGCTTATTTTCGTCATTATATATCTAAGTTGTGATGTTATCACACCTTTTTTAAGCATGACACGCATTTAAATAGTTTATTGACATTAAAATAGTATATGTGAAGAGACTTTTTTCAAGATGTTACATTTAAAAGAGTCTCTTCACATGTAATTTTTTAATATGTATAAGTTACATGTTAAATGTCAAAGGGAGGTTAAACGAATACGGTTCTTTCAAAATAAATGTAAACCTTATATAAAATCATAACAAAGTGATATTCTCTATATTTTGAGATCTAACTTGTGACAATGAATTCTCCTTTTGGTTTATCATATCAAATACGGCAACTCGAAATTACTATGCTTAGTTACTCGAACTTTATTTTATCCACAAAAACCATTTAAGTTTCAATATTTTTTTATTGTTGTGAAAATCGGTCCAATATTGTTAGTATATTTAATTTGTAGCATATTGCATATATAAATATATTTGAAGACATCAATCTCAACATATAATTTTTCTACTCTTAATAACTAATATAACAATTTCATTTTGCCAAATTTGTTTGTCATTCTACAAATAAAACTAAAATTATATTAAGATAATCAATTAATCTCCATAGTGATATTAACACACCGCAAGACAAAAAACTACATTAAGAGCAAAAATATTAAAATGCACCAACAAAGTGTAGTAATAATTATTGATTAAAAATTGAATGCTCGTCACATTATTTTCAAGAAACTTACTTGTTAACGAATCAATAGTATTAGCCCGTTTATCGGTATTACATTAAGTAAAATATTATATGTTTAATTTGTTACGTACAATTAATATGAATGCTAAGTATTCATTCCACCGATGGTCGTGGCGTTGTTCTTGTTTTTGTTGTTGTTCTTGTTGTTGTCGTCTTTGTCGTTGTTGTTCGTTGGCCTTTTGCAAGTTTTGTTCTTGATACAATTTTTGTGACTTCTCGATCTCTTTCTTTAATGATTCTTGACGTGCTACAAAAACAATTAGATATAGTTGATCGTTAGTAACTTAAATACAATTAATCAATATATTGCATTTTCGATCAAAGTAAAAATGTCCGTGCATGTTTCACTTAATTGATAAGACAACGATGTGTAGGATCTCTTAAACCATTAGAGAAGATGATGTTACTACCAAACCTCCTAAGCGCCATCTTTATGTCATATATTGTTACACACACAAAACATACGTGAAATTTACATGAAACATTATAAATCAATATGCTAAATAAGTAAGACGATATGATGCTTACTTTACCTCCATAATAAGTTGTAGCCCAATGTGCACGCGGTGTGGAGGAAGTTATGGTTTGTTGTGTGTGATTTTGACACATTATATAGTTGATAAAATGTTTGTAACTCATGGACGGGAAGGTAAAAAGACTAACCACTAATTGGTGTGTTTAATTTATGCATTCATGGCACCAAACACTTCATCTCCTACATACTTATGCTTATGCATGACTATTAAATCAATGTACTAACAAATGAAGCATCCACATTTCACTTTCAATTCATAAGACATTTATTATGACCACTTACATTTATAAGGCTACTTAAGCTTTTAGTATATAAGATATTTGGGGATAAATGATGCTTCTATGAATATTCTGGTTGTTTTGACATTTGAATAAATTGATGCCAAAGAAATACTTTAAAAAATGACTGATTTGACAAACTAATATACTTGAGGGGCTAAACTTGTAATTCTACCAAAAAAAAAAAAAAAAAAAAAAAAAAATAGGTTTTGGGTTTTGCGTCATCTTCTTCGTGGAACACAGCCACCACTACAACTCACTCCATTAAAAACGGCTTTTAAGCTTTCTTTCTCCTTCATGACACAAACAACTAATTTTCAACATTATAAAACATACTTATTCCATCACAAAACATCATTTATCCGAACTAAAACTTACAAAACTGAGTTTATATGTTACAGATCTAGAAATTTGAGGCCTTTAAAAATTGGGGGCCCTATACCACCGCACACCTTGCACATGCTTAAATCCGGGCCTCATACCTTATGGTAATGGTTACTACGAAAATAACTTTCGTAAATGAAGGTTACATATATGGAAAAACGTGCAATGTTGTCAATCATGTGTAATGATTTGATCTTATATGTATGATGTACTACTGTACAACTGTCACATACTTTGTTATAAATACGAGATCTGTGATATGCAAAAATCATATACTAAGAATGATGCTTTTGAAAAAAAGAAATTAAAAATTATATTACCTATCTGTGATTCAATGTGTTTGTCATTGGATGTTGAAGACTTTATATTTATTTGTTATTAGTTTTTGTAGGTACATAATCAACTGGGTAGCTCAGTTGGCCACCAAGGGTAACCTTGGGGAGGTTACTTTAGAGAGGTCTTAGGTTCGAGTCTCACCATGTACTTTCAGGGGCCCGAAATAAATAGAAGCATGAGTGGGGTTTATCCCCTAAGGAGAAAGGTTCGAGGCTTGCATACTGCCCAATTGAATGTCACTGTGGGCTCGGATCACTAACTACTAACTCGCTGTTAAAAAAAAAAAAAAAAAAAAGTTTTTGTAGGTACACTTGTTAGGTAACATGATTTAATCAAAGGTTTTTGGTTGTGTTGGAAACCAGTTTAATCCGCTAATTCAATCAGTTGAACTAGTGACCCGACGAATCAGTGGCTTTGACCAGACCAATAAAAAACTGGTTTTTAATACATTGAGTATAACGACTCTAGTTCCCAGAAAAAATTAATACAAGTGACTAGATTGAGGAGAAAACTTAATTCACCCACTAGGTAGTCTACCCATACGAGTTGGCAAACAATATGGCATTGCTTGTAATATGTGGTATGAAAGGAATAAAAACACAATTAATATTTTGTTCTTTTTCTCCCAATAACAAAATGCCACCTTATCCGGTAAACTAACCAATGGGTAGGTGTATCATTGCCCATTGATTGAACATTTTAGAAAAGTATAGTGACCATCTAGTCAAAAACCCGTGTATTTAACAAAATTATTTTCTTAATCAAACAATGTTATTTAACTAACTTAAATTACTACTTAAAGAAAGTTACCAACAAATGTAACATCAATAAAAATCTACCAGGATGGGTATCTACAACTTATTGACATCAAAATACAACATAAGTTTTTTTTAAACAAAAAATGAATACATTAATGTTTAAATTTTGAGTTGTGTGAGTTCGGTTTTGAAAATTCAAAGAACACCTATGTTTTATCGGCAATTTGATGGGTGATGATACACGTCTCATTTATACTAGTAATTATACAAAACATGTACTAATCATTTCAATTTAGGTTAATCTCATGAAAATGTAATTTACTCTCTTAAAAGGATAATTGATTGTAAATGTATCCAAATTATCACATTCTACTATGTTGCGTAGCATTTTTTTCTTGAGTTAATTCTTGCAAAACGTACTATACTTGTCACGAAAATCACTTCTGCGCAGCGAATAAAAAAAATACTTATCCGAGCACTAATGTTGAAACTTTTGTCTTTTTTTGAGTATTATGACAATTTTACCCTTACAAATTACATAAATGGTCCATGTTGGTTTGCGAAAATTGCATCCACCGTCCTTAAGCTAAATTACATAAATGGTCCATGTCGTTTGGAGAAAATTGCATCCACCGTCCCTTTTTTTTCCAATTTATATTTTTCGAAATTCTTATTTTTCTGATCTTTTTTTTTAATTCTTTTTTTTTTCAATTTTATTTAAATAATTTCGAAAAAAATTCAGAAAAAAAATATTTTCAGTAAAAAAATTTGGAAAAAAATATATTTTCGAAAAAAATATATTTTTGGAAAAAAATATTTTTTCAAAAAAAATGTTTATGGAAAAAAATATTTTTTCAAAAAAAATATTTTTTCAAAAAAAATATTTTCGAAAAAAAATATTTTTGAAAAAAATAATATTTATCGAAAAAAAATTGGAAAAAAATATATTTTCGAAAAAAAATTGGAAAAATAATATTTTCGAAAAAAAGGTATTTTCAAAAAAAATATTTTTGAAAAAAAAAATATTTTTGAAAAAATAAATATTTTTGAAAAAAAAAATATTTTCGAAAAAAAAATATTCTTGAAAAAAATATATTTTTGAAAAAAAATGGAAAAAAAGAGACGTTGGATGCAAATTACAAAAATTCAAGAATAAAATGGTCATTACAATTTTTTTTTTCTTTTTTAATTTTTATTACTCACATAAAGACAAAAATGTCAATATTAATGCTCAGATAAGTATTTTTTTTTTTTTGTTCGCAACGCTGAAGTGATTTACTTGACAAGAATAATACGTTTTGACATAATTAACCCTTTTTTCTTAATAGATGTGTTAAAATTGCTAAACTTCGTAACTTGTGTACTAAATGAGGTGATTACGGTTTTGAGCTGACATGGTACTAGTTGACCACGTTTTATTCTAAAAATATATTTACTAAACAAACACCCTTTTAGCTCGACTTCACTCCACCAAACCAGCTGCACCGCCACCAACCACCAGTCCAGCAACACCACTACCAACCACTTCCTCCCCACCACCTGCCCTACCCACATCGGTCACTTCAGTACCGTCGCCATCACTACAAACCTTGAAGATCTTCAGTTGTAAAACAAACCAACAATCAAGTAAACCAAAACAAAAGCCACCATGATATTCATAAGAAATGTGAGCACCCTTTAATCCTTTATATGTCCCCAATACTTGGTAACACCTAACCTAACAATCCCTTACACCACAAAATTTATCAATAGTTCACCAGTGTCACCCCCATCTCCGGCAGCGTCACTGCCACCCCATGATCTGAGGGGGGTTACAGGTCTCCATTTCCAGTTCAAAATATTTTGAAAAATCGTTTTAGTTTTATGTAAGATCTAAGTTCGTTTTCTGTTCTTGTGATATGTGGGTCACATTAAGAGAAACTGGAGATAAATATATATACATAAAGTTCTAAAGCTTATGATTTGTAGGAAAGTGCTCGGAATTTTGAGGTCATAAAGTAAGTATCTATATAGTTATTTCTAACAAATTTGTAGGGATTTTGACGGGTTTTAGTGGTGAGCGGCTGTTATTAGATCGACGCATAAGGTTGGTCACCGGTTTGCCGAGAAAAGAGTTGGTTGGGTGTCCTGCTGTGGTTGGAAGATGATGGTAATGCAAAGAGAAAGAGATGAACTGGTGAATAAATTTTTTATTTACAAAATGACAGTTTTTACTATTTGTAATAAAAAAAATCCAAGTTGGCAAGGTTTTCTTTGAGTAAAAGGTCAAAAAGACCCGGTAAATGTATTACTTAAAAAAACATTTAAGTACAAAGGATATAGGTGAAGTCCAATATCTCAGCCCATTATACAAGCGATAAAGCTTACATAACAAGTTGGACAACTAAAAAGCTTAAAATAACAAAACAAAAAAAAAAAAAAAAAAAAAAAAAAAAAAAAAAAAAAAAAACTAGTGCTTATGACATGCCATTAGCACTTACAACTCAAAAAAAAAAAAAGAAGCTAACCAGCAGATACCGTGAAAGATGGACTTCCACCTGTATTCGGATCCAAATTAGCCGATTCTTCATTCAAATTAGTAACATATTCACCATTTTCACCTTCATCGTTCACCAATGCAGCATACGAATTAGATGTGGTAATGTTACCTTCCTTAGAGATAGGACCAGTAGAATTTAACATAGATGACGATTTAGATACATTACCCATAGTATTAGCTCCCTTCTTAGGTTCACTAGTAGCCGCCTTCGGCTCATATCTAACATTTTGTTTAACAGATAGACCAACAAACTAATTTCCATTAGTAGACTTGGCCTTACCCTTCTTCTTCTTACTCACCCTTTGGAAACCATCATTATTCAGCGTCACAATAGGAGTAACCACATGTGAAGTAGAAACAACAGGAGGGCTCACCACCTGTTTGGGACATTGATCATGAGTATGACCAAATATTTTGCATATATCACATCTGGGAGACCTCCATTCATATTCAACCAGGATATTCTCTTTAGTAAAACCCTCCCCAGAAAGTGAAGGGAAACCAATAGTAACAACCTCCTTGAGATTAGCATCAGAATTGACCTCAATAACACATCTAGCAAAACTACTTCTACCCCATGAATCTTTACACATAGAGCTCGTGTAAGAATCAAGCATAACATGTTTACCAATAAATGTAACAATTAGACTAATACCATTCTCTTCAAAAACTTGGAGAGGAACATCATGCAACTTAACCCACACCGGAATACTAGTCAATTCTTCCTTACACAAACTAGTATCCGTAGACCATTTCTTGAGAATTATTGGAGACTTGTGTATCATCCAAGGACCACCTTCCAAAACAACTTCTAAACCACTCAATGTATCAAATTTAAAGAAAAAGAAGCCTTTGGAATTCATCATAATTCTTTTTAAGCCATGTTTTGCCCAGTTATTCCTAGCATAGTATTCAACAACTAGAAACGCCATCCTCTTACCAATAAAATAGCCATACAAAGTGTGTTCCAAACGAGAACTAACATTTTCAACCACTTCACGGGGAATAGAAATGTTAACACCTTCAAATATAGATTTGGCAACCAGGGGACAAAAATTGATAGCAATTTTAGGATGGTCATCCCTCAAACCCGCAACTCCAACATAGGATGTAGCATTAGCATTTATGTCAACAGCTTTGACAATAGGAGACTCATGAGGAGATTTAGGAGTATCAACTTCAGCCTTAAAATCCTCCCACAAACCATCTAAAGCATCCATTATCGTAGTTCAAACGTCACTTTCCAAATCAGCCCACATCGAATAATTACCCTCTTCAATACCCGTAACGAAATCACGAATATCATTTAGAGTTCTAATCGACACACCAAACAAAGTATTAATATAATCGTGATTACTCGTAATAGAAGACGACACACCTTCCTTAGAACCAGAAGCATGTACAGGACCTAAAGCATGTGGAACCGGCTCCACATGAATCACATGATCAGTAGCATTAACCTAATTAGACGGACATGTTGTCGTATCACATGGCTATCCAACCAATTCATCAACAAGAACATTCCTATTAGATTTCTTTTGTTTCCTCATTGTCACATACGACAACGAATTCATATTTTCCTCCCCCGTACTCAATTCATCAACATTGCCCATGTTATCTTTGGCCACTGGACGTGGCATACTAGTATTCGCCTCCGCCCAAATTCGACATCAAAAAAATTCAACGGACCTTAATCACCTTAAAAAGGTAAATCGCATAATAAGCAAACAAGAAGAATCGTCTAGTCTTCAATCAACGAGTAAATAGTTTACAAACTAGGGTTTATAAACTAGACGTGCGAATTATCAACCCATAACAATGATGATGTCTTGAATAATAGTCGATCCAATGATTAGTAAATGAAGGAATTACAAACAGAACCGACTGTAATTAATACCAAGCTAACGATTAAAAAACCCTAAAGATAAACCTAAATCGATAGTGACTCTACCAAGAAAAAGTTAAAAATTAAGATTGAAAACACAGAAGATATAATCAATACTTAAATCATATTGTAATGGAAGAGATTGGATCGATCGGGGATATAGGAAAAAACGATTAGGGTTTTTTTGAGTCGCCCACCTTTTGGATTACCTTGGAGTCCCTTTAACATAAACTTTGAGGTTAACAAGTGTCATGTCATCATTTTCCGTAATCGTACATGCAATAGGAAGTTTAGCAATATCACCACAATTATTCGGAAAAAAAAATGCTTCGCAACATAATAAAGGGTGACAACTTAAATATATTTTGTAATCAATTATCCCTTCTTAAAACGTTTACTTTAGATAACTTATCATTTTAGTACTAGCAAGGTACTCGCGCGTTGCGGCGGCAGATACCTGAAATAAAAATTTTCGATTAATCATGTATTTTAATTTATTATGTTAATTTTGACAATAAATTTATGAATATAAAGAATTTCGTATAGCCCGTGCCCATTTGGGCTTGAGCCCATGCCCGTTCGGGCTCGAGCCCGTTTGGCCCGTGTCCGTTCAGGCTCGAGCATATTTGGCCCGTTGCCCGTTCGGGCTTAAATTTGTATAATGTGCTTTATTATTTGTATTAGTGACATTTAATGCATGAATTTTGTTTAATTTGGTTGTACTATATGCTTGACATATTGTATTTCTTATGTAAGGGGTGTTTTAATAATTGTATTAATTGTATTTATTTACCAGTTAATTAATTGACTACATTAAATAGCATTAATGTTGTGTTTTGTTTTTTTAATATATGCATTATAGTGGTGTACACTATGCTTCTTGTCTTATACGTCTGAAAAAGGGTAGTGGCCGTGGGATTAGTCGGCTCATAATGTCGAGTCGGAAACCCATGTTACCAAAAAAAAAAAAAAAAAAAAATTATGTGCATTAAAATGTTGTACACTATGCTTCTTTTCTTTTAAGTTTTAAAATTTGGAGAGAGAGTCATCTCTCTATTATATGTAGTATCGATAAACCAATATACTTAATTTCATAAACACCCCATATTAGGTGTCATATTCAACCTTAAATTGAAGATGACTTGCTGAATTTATAAAAACTTTTAAATTTTAACATTTAACTAATTTCCAATTACCACTATATTACAAGTATAGCTTACTTTAACAACTACGTAAATGTAATGAAATGTCATTTTATAAACAGTTAACAAATTATAATATGTTTTAAATACGATCAAAATGAGCCAAATATCAAAAATAATTTTGATTCTTATACGATTTTGTAAACATATAAAACTACATAACATAGAACAGGTTGGATAATATGGTAAATGTTTAAAAAAAATTCAACATCGTAAAACAAAATAACAGAATTTAGGAAGAAATAAACAAAGTACGAGAATCAAAGTCCATAATGATCAAGTCTTTGTAGGGGAAACTATTTAGGAGAGGATAGAAAAAACAATTATTTTACAAAAATAAACTTTTGTAACTCGATGTCAACTTATTTATTGAAAATATGTTCTCGGCTATTTTGTTTTGGGATAGTTTAGCTATAATTTTTGTAGCTAATTAAATACAATCTTTCAGGAAAAAAATACATAAGCAATGAAACAGGGACACACAGATAAGAATAAGGAACCCATAACAAGAACTAATGACTAATATTTATATAACAAAATTGTAACCATTTGGTTATAAAAAATTGTAGCTAATATAATTCTTTTTATGTAATTTTTTGAAACTAAATAGCAATGAATGGAAATTTGCAGCAAAGCGCGATAGTTATTACACTCGCTTTCAAGTATTTATTTATTTAGATCAATCTACTTTTAACTTAACTTAAAATAAGCAACTAAACTTTAAAAACCATTTTTTTTTCTTTTGTCAGGGTTGGAAGTGTGTCGAAAGGGCCGTGTTCGAGTCAACCCACTTAACATGTTTATTGGCCGAGTAAAGTCTGGGTCGGCAGTGGGTTAAATGGGCTGTTTTTTAATCCCGTTTATTAAACACGACCCATTTAATAAACGCGTTAAGTGAGTCGCCCATAACTCAACCCGTTTAACCCAATTCCTATCCAAACACGACCTGGTTAAATAAACGGGTAAAGTGGCCGGCCTAAACATGCACCATATAACCCACTTCCCAACCAAAGACGACGTGTTTAATAAATGGATTATATGGCTCACGTAAAACCTTGTCAAAAAGTTTCACGTCTGAAAGATCTTGTTACTTCTCTTAATAAAACAAAAAATAAAAATCTTGTTTCATAATCGTCACTGAATTAAAATTTCCAAACAGTATATTCAGCTAAAACAAAATCGGTTGGAGAAACCGAAGCTGAGGCAAAAGCGGAGGCAGAAACGAACACAGAAACAAAACACATAGATGAGATTTCAGCACAAACAAGCACAAATGGGGGAGACGCAGTAGCAATAAACGTAGATGTGATTTCAGCACAAACCAAGAAGAATTTGCGAGAAGCAACTATGAAGGGGGATTGGACGGGTGCAGACTCCATACTAAAAGTGCATGACAATATAGTGAGAGAAGCAATCAGCAGTGATGGTAGCACAATACTTCACATAGCCGTCGGAATAGGTAATAAAGATTTTGTGAAGAATTTATTTTCATATATAACTGACAAAGATGTAGTTGCAAAGAGAAACGATGGAAGCACAGCCCTTCACATTGCGGCTATTGTTGGGAACAAATATGCAGCAGAGCTGTTGCTTAAAAAAAACAAAGAATGCCTGCGAATTGAAGACGGAAACTGCGATGAACCATTGCAAAAAGCTTACGAAAATATGCATCTTGATACTATTGGATATTTGTTAAAGTTCATTGAAGATGATAGTAAAAGCGAAGACTCTGTTCACCCTCACCCTGGGGATGAAATGGGAGTTGACCTTCTTGTTAATGTTATTTCTGCCAAACAATACAGTAAGTAGCCAATATATTGCAAATATTATTAATCTATTTTACAAAGACATTGCTTTAAATATACTATTATACCTTTATACTAAAACCCGTGGATTCTCCCCTCCCTTTACTGTAGCAACTTTTGGGCCCGTTTGCCCAAACCCACTCCCCTTATTACCACCCGGATCCGAAGATGCATTATCTCCTCTCACATTATTCCCGTTTTACCGGCGATCCGTCGGAGCTAAAAAAACCGAAGCACAAAACGAATCGGGGCATCTATAGTGTTTTATGTGAGTATATCTACAGGAACATCTACAGTAACCGATTGTTTTATTATAGTGCGTGTTTGTTTTGGTGTTTCTTGAAGCTTCTTCCACACACACGCATAACAGCCAACCACATCCACTAATCATACTCCTACATTTCCAGATCCTTCTTTGACACACATCCTTCAACCGATTAAACTAAATTAGGTAATGGTTTTTAATTTTCTGTTGCGGTTTAGATTGGTCTAATTCATGAGTTAATTTAGATATTTCTTTTATTTTTATTTTTCCTTCAAATTAGGGTTTCGTTAATTTTGGGGGTTGACGGTGTCATGAGCTGCTTATGTGTTGATTTGAATTGAAAGGAAGGTCAAACATTCGATTTTTTATAATGGGTGTTTTCTTTTTTGGTAATTTTGATAAAGCATGATATTTTTGTTAGGAATTTTAGTGTTGTTTGAAATCAGTTTGTAGTTTTATGTAGGATTTTTGTAGTTTCCCTCGAGGGTTATAAAGATTCGATTTTTTGTTGTTTTGACTATTTAAGATTGTTAGAGTTTTTGTTTCATGATGGTTTTATTCTTTTGTAACAGGAAATCCCAAATGAAATACAGCTGGTTTCAACCATGGAGGTGATTATTGTAGCCGAGAACCCAAAAAAGTGGTGAGATGCTAAACAAAGTAGGTATAAAGAACGTGTTTTTTTCAATAATGCTTTACGTGAATTAAAGTGGTAATTTCCAATTTCAGTTGCGTTTGGGTATATATTGTTTATATTTATTTGGTAAAATGTTGCGTTTCTCGATATGGTGATTGCTCGAATAATTATGTTTTACTTTGCTTGCAGTTTCACGACCATGATGCAATTAGCACATCATGGGATGCTATTTGTACCTCGAGTTGGATCTAATGCAACCTGAGGCATATAAGGCTCCCAAAAATCAGGCCAGAAAAACATTTGCGATGTCTAAGATAAGTTTACTTAACCATATTTAGCTGCTATAAATTTGGTGATTTTACAAACCTACGGTAATTTTGCAGATATTTATCATGGACAAGCCACGGGATAATGGATATTTATCAAAAGAGCTTTAGCTACGCTTTTTCAGTGAATATAGAGATCAACAGTGAGTAGCAATACAACTGAATATCATGTATCTGTTTTTGTTACAAGTTTCGTAATTTGCCTCCTAAACTATAATATTATTGATAAGATGATCTTTATGTATGCAGATCATCAATGAGTAGGGGTCCAAAAACCATGGATTTCAAAAGTGAAAATTGATAAGGTCAATTAATTTTGTTTCTCAAAAGTTTATGTTCTGCTCTTTCTATTTTCAAAATATAATGCTAAACGCTGATTCCATGCTCATGTGAAACTATACACAAAGGCATGTACACTGGCCTGTATACTTACACTCATATACTGCATACTTACACACGTACACATGTTATAGCTGTTTTTGTACCCGAGTGGATATGCACTTTTGCTTCAATTTTTGAAAGTTTTAATAATCAAAAACAAAAAGACAAGTTACAAAGGAAACTTAATTATTTAGTTATTTAATGTTGATTTTCAGATGGAAATTTGGGTTAGGGTACAAGTTACAGTCGCTACGGCTGCAGGCAAATGGCATGAATGGAACTGGAAATCAGAAGGTAACCTACTTCTTATGAGTGCTTATTTAATTGTTTTCATATGAATTGCCTTATGTGTACAATGACCACTTCTTATTTATCAATGTGCTTATGTGGTTAAAACATTTGGTTTTTGAGCTTTAACTATAAACATGATACTTGCATACATATGTTTTGAACCATAAATTTAGTGGTTCAATTTTCATACAATTTTTGACTAAAAAATGCAGTTGGAATAGTTGGCTGTGGATATTTGGATTTGAGCATGTTTGGAATTTGGGATTAGTCATTACATTTTTTTTTAGCAACATGGATTTGATAACTTTTAAATGAAAAATGACCTTATAAACTGAGGAAGAACCTTTAAAAAAATAGGTTTATGACATATAAGCGGACTAAATTAAGCTCATACGCCGCTGAATAGGCTAAAAGAAAAGTAAGGTAAGCCATGGTCATAAATTATTTGGGGGGGGGGGGGGGGGGGGGGGGGGGTTGTCGTACCTTATTTATCAGGTTCATAGGCTCATATTGATATCGGAAAACGGAAAAGCTCATTCTTTCGAGCTTATCAGTTTTCACCTTATCGTTTGATTTTTTTTCCAGGCTTGGATGGGAATGAAGATGAAAATGAGAAGAACGATGAGATTGATTATAAGAGGCTAATGGTCAGGTTTATAATTTTTTATGTGGTTATTTTTTTAGTGAGATTATGAGAATGAGAGCTAGGGATGAGGATGAAGCTGGAAATGTTTCTTTATGTTAATACAGAGCATTGCTTTTTTGGGTTCAGGATAGTTTGGATTATGCTTCTATGTCTATGAGTCAAGTAAAAAATAAGGTGGAGTTGCCATTAAAGAGTTCAGAGACAGAGGTTTCGAAGACCGAGGTTCAAAGTCAACCTTCGACTGATAGAGTTATAGAGCTTACGTTCCAGAGAAAGAGGAAAAGAGAGGCTACGAATGATGAAAGTGGCTCTAGCGAAATGAGCCAAGAGAACCAATCAGCTCCTTTGAGCCACGTGAAGGTGAACTTGATAGGAGAATATACTCCAGAAAAGAAACGCCTAGAACAGGTTGCACACCAGGTTGGTAATTACTATTCATTGTATGTCATGGTATTTATGCCTTTCAATACATCATCACTGATCAGGCGCTGAATCAGACCAATTCATTTTTCAAAAATTGGTTTATTTTACCCGTTTGACCCACCACTTACTAGCTAAGTTAGAGAATTCACCCATTTGACACGCTACAGCAAAAAGAGAACCCCCTCCCCTCCCCCCCCCCCCCCCCCCCCCATTTTTTTTACACGTTTGTCTCATTTTATGCAGTTGATGCCGAATGTGGTGTACCACGAAAACTGGACAGTGATCGACCGTGATCATATCGAGCTTTCACATGACAGAAATAAGTTTTTAAGAGAAAGGGTTCATGTGTTGCAGTCGATATCAGGTGGAGGAGGCTGCAGCAGTGCACAACAACATAAAGGAGGTGACCCGATTTGACATGTTTTGACCTACTTTGAAAGTGTACGACAAAGGAAATGGGTATGGACAGGTAAAATTTTGAACTTCTCATGCCACTAAAATTTGTTAGTATGTGATAATAATTCTTTTATGGTTAAAACTTAGTATGTGATAATCGTTTTGCAACAACAGTCGCGTGTAACACGTGAAGCAGTTCACAATATGCAACAGTTAAAACTTCAGATGGTCCACTTGCTTAGGTTGTAGGTTTGTGAAATGACTGAAATAGGTGCGTGATATACCAACGTTAGGTTACGTCTTAATTTTTAGTATTTGAATGAGTATAATTGGACCAGACTACTTGGTTATATTGACTAGAATAGTTAAAAGGATTATGATTCGGGCTAATTCGTTATAGTGGACATATGCTTACGGTTTTTTCTGGAGCTGTCACATTTTTTTATGAAAGGGATGTTTGGCATTACAGATAAAACCTTATATATATATATATATATATATATATATATATATATATATATATATATATATATATATATATATATATATATATATATATATATATATATATATATATATATATATATATCAAATTTTGCAACTGACTTTCGTTTACTGGTCTACATGTATATGAATGGGTATAATTGGACCACTTTTGATTTTTAAATATAATGAGCTTGCCTTTTATCAAACACAAACAACATTTGATCTCGAGCTTCTCTCATGAAATTACTCAGTCAGTTCTTCTATTAAATGCCATGTTTTTAAAAGTTTTATGAGGCATCAGTCACTGATTATCGGAAACGACTGCCATTTTGGATTACTTAGTTAACTGTTTTTAATATGAAATAATGCAGATTAAGTGGCTTTCGAGATTATTTATGTGGCTTTCGAGACTATTTATGTCAGCAACTTGATAGTAGTATTGTCGGTATCGTTTCAACAATTTCAAGGCTGTCGCAGCTCTAAAAGCAACACGATGAAAAACTATGGCGACGTCTTGAGGTAACAACAGCAGGTGCGTTTAGAAGGTGAAGTGGGTGCTGAAATACACAGGTTTCCACCAAATAGATGCTGTTGTTTTTTAGGTTGTTTGGATCTGCTGCAAAACTAAGGATTCAGGGGGTGTTTCGGTCTGCTGAAATATGTATATTAAAGCCGTGTTTGTTTCTATCAAGAATGTCATTAAATACCGAGATCTTATGTTACTTTTATACATATTTTTTCTGCAACCACTACCAGTAGCTCAAATGATGTACTACAAGTAAATTAAACAAAAAATTAGAAACACCAAACAAGTACAGAAGCATTGATTCTTATACAGTATTACTTTTGACACTTTGATCCTCAAATGTATAACAACTCTCTTCAACTTTGGCTTATTGCAATTATACAGCCATTGAAAATTATAGATGAACATTTCAAAAGATTCTACTTATAAAGACCAACAAACGTTACTACTGTACCTATGTATCCATTAGTCGTTAAATGAAAAAAACAGCATATAACCAAAATCCACACCAATAGCAGCAAAAACAAAATTGAACTAAACACATTCCAAGTATAAAAGCAATACATCCAATATAGAAAAGCTCAACTCCAAACGAACCAATACATAATCGTACATTCCTTTGTCAAAATTGTTAACGTGAACTGCACAACCCAAACTACTCGCAGCGAAGCACGGGCTACAATCCTAGTTATCAAGTGTCATGGTGACACAAGCTAGAAAAACCCATTATATACATAGCTTATGCTTGCAGATATGGCATCAGAGTTAATCGTAAAATTTCCAAATTTTGCTTCGAAAAATGACCATGTACTAATGGCAATAGCTAAAACCTTTCCGAGTGGGGATTATGGGGAAACATACATCCCTCAATGTAAGTTACTTTATTTAATTATTCTCTTGTTTTATTCTTCCTTTTTTTCTTACATTTCTGTTGTAAGGGTTATCGGTTGTGTATTCTATATTGTAGCTTGGCAGCATCTTTGGGAATGTATCTGCATTATAGCTACAGATTTTTTGAGTCTTGACATGTTGAGGTGTCTACGGTCTATGTCGAAGTAAAAGTTTGCTTCTACTTCAGACAAGCGAGATGAATCCTTCGGACTCTGGATTGGTCCTCCGGATTCGGGGTGATCCTTGTTGATAGTGGACTGCTTCGGATATCTGCAAAACAGGTACGTCCGTTAGTCTCGCCCCGGGAATGTATCCCAGGACTAACCTCCGGCGTGAGAGTAAGTATATGTTTTTAGAGGAAGAAAGTATATATGAAGTTTAGAGAGTGAGAGAATTAGTTAACCTTTAAGTGGAGATTTATTCTCTATTTATAGGCCTCCAATATGGAGTGCAAGGCTGGTTTGTACTTAGTTCCTTAATGCTTGCTAATTCATGCTCCATTATCATGTACTTGGTGTACTTGTTCGTACTTTGGTTCATGTACTTACTGGTTTATCCGAATGGTCATGATCTCCGGAGGGTTGAGGTTATGCGGACATTCCCGACCCTTCGGATATTGGTTTGTCTTGTTTAAATACATTTGTGTACGCCCCATTTGATGTAGATCCGGAGAGTATTTAATTGTACGGCCTAAATCCGGAGGGTACATACGCCAACATGTCCCCCCCCAGTATCATAGTATTGGTTATGTCAATGGTGTGATACTTTTGTAGTTTTCCGAAGGATAAGTCACAGCTTCGTCGTTTGCTAGGGTTGTGTACAAAGTGCCAAAAGTAATTAATGTGTCGTTTAAGGTGCGCCGTCGTTTTTTACTGCGACCTTTGGATTGGGACACGTGTACGTTCTTCATGATATACGGTTTGGATGGAGACACGTTTGCCCTACGGGTGACGTGTCGTTTCGCGCCCAATTTTTACCGCCTATAAATAGTTCCTTTTTTCTCATTTACACCACTGTAATTTTTATTCTCCACACACACAGACTTCTGACATGTTCTATCTCTTCCGTATTCCGAACAAATATTATTCTCATCGTCTTTGAGGTACGTCCTAGTCCGTTTAGTTTTTTTGTTGTTTGGCTATACTCTTCTCCTTATCGGACTCATTATGTCGGAATCTACCGCGTCGTTTGAGTATGAGGATGTATCCATGCCGGAGGGTTCCCATGTTAAGAAGGATATACATCTGAGGCCGTCTACGATGGACGAAGGCGAAGTACTTGCCGTAGTGGAGACTTTTGGGATACCGAAGGATTTACATCCGATGGTACCTCCGTCGGGTATGACGATGGATCGACTGCCTGCAGATGCCATCGGTTTATATGCCGAGTATTTCTTTGACGGAGGCCTGACTGTTCCCTTTTCTACTTTTCTTTTAGATATCATCAAATATTTTAAGGTCCATATTTCTCAGTTGGTTCCGCTGGGTATGCATCGTGCTACCCTTTTTAGGTGTATTGCCGGAGCATGCACATTCCTCCTACTACTCCTTTGTTTCGCATCTTTTATAAACTCAGCAAACAGGGTTGCTGGTTTTCTTTTGAAAAACGTGTGCACAAAGATAGGAAAATTTGCTTCGGGGAATTTCCTTCCTGTCTGAAGGGTTGGAAGTATCACTTTTTCTTGATTGATAGGAGAGCTATCCCCTTTGCTATGCCTTGGAGGCATTCGGATTCGGATGTGTCTGATCCGTTTCCCAAGAGAAACGAGTACGATGCTTCTCATGCCGAAAGGCTGGCCGAGACGATCATTGAGCCATGCCAAGTTCCTCAGGCGTTCTTATATGCTTTAGGCCTATCGGATCATTGGGAATTTACCGGTTTCCGTCCGGCTTTGAGGGATGAGCAGGGGAGGGGTATAGCCTTTGTTATAAATATGAATTTCTAAATTGTGCATCTTTTTTCATTTTTAATGATAGGTTTTGTTTATCCGCAGGTGTAACCATGTCGAGTTATTTGAAGAAACCACCTCTACGAAAGACCGTGAACGTGGTGAAGGGGGATCCGCTTCCGCAGGGGCAGGGACGTGAGATGCATATTACTCGCCCTCTAGACTCCAACACTGAAGTTCCGGAAAAGGATGAGGAGCTGAAGAGGGTCGAAGTTCCGGACGACAAGGTGCTGGCTGCTAAAGACAAAAAGAAAGAGCATGCCGCCAAGCTGGGTTCCAAGAAACCTCCGTCGAAGAGAGCCGGTGGGAGTCTTACTTCTAAGCTGCACAAGAGAGGCAAGCAGTCCGCTGACCACGTCATTGACTTGGACGCTGCTGAGGGGGTTGAGGAGCCGGAGCCCATCCGCTCGGTGCACCCAAAGGATCTCTCATCTGGTATGTCTTTGCGAATAAACTTTTTGTCCATAACTACTTCTCTTTGTAGTTGTTTTCATCACTTATTGACAAAGGTTCTTTATTTTTAGGAGGTTCGAAGGGTGCCTCCCAGCGTCCGGGGAAGCAGGTTTTGATGGAGGAGGAGGATATTGAGGTGGATATAGAGGGAGATGATGAAGACGATGCTACCTTCGTTCCTGCGTGGGTGGTGAAGAGGGGACTCGCATGAATAATGCGAATGTCTGATGAGATATGATGATCAACTTGGCCACCCCGGGTGAGGAGAAGTATTTGGATGGTCAAGACGATGGTGAGGCTATCCGAAGGTCTTGGTTGCTACTGGGCAAGAATGCTACGGCTCAAGCGGATCTCATCTTCCGTTTTGAGTCTCTTCTTTGTGAGCACCAGAAACTATCTGAAACTCACAAGGTGTGCGACAAAACTTTTGATGATAATTGGAAGAGGTTTGGGGAGATGGCTGAGGAGTTGAAGAATCTGAAGGACCAACATGCAGAGTGTGCTAAAGTGAATCCGGAGGGGATTCAGAAATTGCGTGCTGAGAACGCTAGTCTGGAAGATAGGGTCTCTCAACTCGAGGTGGAGAAGGAGGAGTGGAGGAAGGTTTCTGGGGAGCAGGCCGAGAGGATTAAGTTGTTGGAGGGTTAATTGTCTGATGCTAAGCTGAAATTAACTGATGAAGAGAAAGCTTTCAAAGAGCTTTATCAGGAGAAGCAAGACATTGCCGTAGCTGCCGGTAATGCCGAAATGGAGAGGAACCGTATTATCAACGAGTTCATTCCGGAGGTTATCCACCGTTTTCTCGGCAGTCATGAATTTCGGACGGCATTGGCAGAACCCTTTAACTTGTATTATCAGTCTGGGTTGATAGATGGGGCTGGGCTATTTGATGAGCCGGAGAAGGCGGCTAAGCTGTTGGGAGAGGTCGAAGGGATGGATATGGAGGCCGATGACAAATATCGTTCATTATATGATCAGGCCCTTTCCCAGGACTACCCCTTCATCCAAAAAATCCGCCAGACCATTTATCAGAAATTTGATGAGTTGATAGCCTTGGTTCCTGATCCTGCTCCTACTCCAGAAATTGAAGAGCCGGTGGTTAAATCTCACACTGAGAATCCCTCCGGTAACCAATCTTCGGATCAGACTGCCTCGGCTTTTGTCTGAAGTTGATGTTTTAAGGGTTCGCATACCTCCATTTTGACTATGGACATAGGTATTGCAAATTCTTTGTGAAGCTGTTATTCTTGAACTTTTTCCGTTTTGACCATGGGTTTAGGTATTCCAGACTGCTCTTGGCCTAAGATTGTACCCACTTGGGGCTTTATTATATCGGACAACTTGTGTCCTTCGGCTCTTGGCCTTAGATTATACCCACTTGGGGCTTTATTATATCGGAAAACTTGTGTCATTCGGCTCTTGGCCTTAGATTATACCCACTTGGGGCTTTATTATATCGGATAACTTGTGTCCTTCGGCTCTTGGCCTTAGATTATACCCACTTGGGGCTTTATTATATCGGACAACTTGTGTCCTTCGGCTCTTAGCCTTAGATTATACCCACTTGGGGCTTTATTATATCGGACAACTTGTGTCCTTCGGCTCTTGGCCTTGGATTATACCCACTTAGGGTTTTTCCCTTACTAGGTAGTGTGACGTTTAGATAAAAACAACTTTTCTTATGGCCCAACTGCATAGGATGTTTTATTGATGATAGGAAAATGGCTCATGCCTTACAATAAGTCTATCGGAACAATTGATTACATAAAACACTTTTTTAAATTGATTTCATGCCAGGTTCGAGGTACTTCTATGTCGTCCATGGTTTGCAGCTTGTACGTACCATGCTGGTAGGCTTCCGTTATCCGGTAGGGACCTTCCCAGTTTGGCCATAATTTTCCTTGATCTTCCACCATGCTGGCTTCATTCTTCCGATACACAAAGTCTCCCACCTTGAACGCTTCAAGTCTGACCTTTCGGTTGTAGTATTGCTCCACCTTCTTTTTGTATTTGGCTTCCCTTATTGCTGCCATTTCTCGCCGTTCTTCCAACAAATTTAGGTTTAAGCCGATCTCATCGTCGTTGTCTTCTGCGTTTGCCATCAAGGTCCGAAAGGTGGGCATACCGATTTCCGCTGGGATGACCGCCTCGCTTCCGTAGGTCAGGCTAAAGGGAGTTTCTCCATTGCTAGTTTTTAGGGTGGTACGGAACACCCATAATATGTTTGGTAATTCATCTACCCATCCGGATCTTTCTCTTCCAAGCCGTGACTTGAATCCTTTCATTAGGCTTTTGTTTGCTCTCTCCACCAATCCGTTGGCCTGAGGATGAGCTACGGTCGTGTTGATTTGTGTGATATTCAATCTTTCGCACCAACTTTTGAACGGATCTCTCACAAAATTGCTTCCATTGTCCGTAACGATTATCTTAGGTAATCCGAACCTGCAGACGATGTTATCCCACATGAATTTTTTCACTTCCTTTCCGGTTGTCTTGGCTAGGGGCTTTGCTTCCATCTACTTGGTAAAGTAGTCAATGGCTACGATTACAAATTTGACCTTCCCTGGGGCTTCGGGTAAAGGTCCTAACACGTCTATTGCCCATTGGAAGAACGGCCATGGAGCCATGACGGAAGTTAACATTGTTTTTGGTAATTTAGGAACCAGAGCGTGTATCTGACGTGAGTCACATTTCTGGATAACTTCCCTGGCGTCCCGGTGCATGGTTGGCCAGTAATAGCCTTGCCTCATAAGTTTAGCTACAACGGATCGTGGTCTGGAGTGCATGCCACACGCTCCTTCATGTACTTCTCGGATGACATAATTGGCCTGGAGAGGTCCTACGCACCGTAGCATTGGTCCCAGATAGGATTTTTTGAATAGTACATCATCGATTAGTGTATAATGGATTATTTTCATACGAAGGGTTCGGGCTTCGTTTAGATCCTCCGGCCATATCCCTTCTTTTAAGCATCGGAGTATGGGCGACATCTAGTTTTCCTCTTCTTCTTCTACTATTACGTTGATTATCTCTTCCTCAGTGGATGGTTTCTCTAACACTTCCACTAAGATTTCTTTTGTTAAGTGGTTGAATGCTACGGATGCTAACTTGCTTAGTACGTCTGCTTTTTGGTTTTGTGCCCTCGGAATATTCTTTATCTTAAAGTGTTTGAAGCAAGCGATATATTCTTTGGCTTTGGCGAGATATTTGGTCATGATTTCCGTGTATGCAGTAAACTCTCCGTTAATTTGACTTGCCACAAGGTTTGAGTCCACTCATACGTCCAGCGCTTCTATATGCATTTCCCTTGCGATTCGTAGTCCGGCAAGAAGTGCTTCGTATTCTGCTCTGTTATTAGTAGCTTCAAAGTTCAATCTGAGGGCATAAGTATATTCTTCTTTTTCCGGACTGATCAGTACTAGCCCCGCTCCGGAACCTTTTTTGCTGGAAGCTCCATCAGTGTACAAGATCCACTCTCCGGTTTGGGAGATATTGCATATCTCCTTGCCCCTCCTTTTTGGATCCGGATAAATGGTGCCGATGGGTACTTCATTAATGAAATCGGCCAACACTTGTCCCTTGACGGCATTTCTGGGTACATAGGTAATGTTGTAAGCTCCTAGTTCTACCGTGTATTTGGCTAACCGTCCGGAAGATTCAGCTCGGTTTAGTACTTACTTGATAAGATGGTCCGTTATGACTTTGATAGGGTGAGCTTCGAAATATCGCCTTAGTCTTCTAGACAAATGTAGCAGTGTTAAAGCCAACTTTTCAACCGGAGCATACCTTTTTTTGGCCTTATGCAATGTTCGGCTTACTTAATGAACTGAGATCTGCCGTCCTTCCCTTGCGACCAACATTACCCCCACTTATCGCCTCCGTTGCGGCCGATAGATATAGGTACATGTCTTCCTTTGGTTTCGGCGTCGTTAAGCATGGTAGCTCCAGGATCATCTTCTTCATTTCTTGAAAGGCTTTTTCAGCTTCCTTCGTCCATTGGTATTTCTCCTTATTGTCTTTGGTAATGTTCTTTAATGTTTCAAAGAAGGGTAGGGATCTTTCGGCAGATTTTGATAAGAAACGGTTTAGTGCCGCCAGCTTACCACTTAAGCTTTGCATTTCCTTCAACGACTTTGGTGATTGCATATCGGCAATTGCTCTGGTTTTCTTGGGGTTTGCTCTGATCCCTTCGGAAGTTACCATATATCCAAGAAATTTACCTTCTTCCACTCCGAAGGAACACTTCTTAGGATTTAGTTTCATATTGATTCCCCGGAGATTGTCAAATGTTTCTGCTATATCGGCTAAGAGCTCTTTCTCCGTTTGGCTTTTGATGACCATGTCATCTACATATACTTCCAAGTTTCGGCCAATTTGCGTCCGGAAGGCGGAGTCTACTAGCTTCTGATAGGTCGCTCCGGCATTTTTCAATCCGAACGACATTTTGACGTAACAGTATGTCCCATGATCAGTATAGAAGGCTGTTTTCTCCTCGTATTCCTTTGCCATTTGTACTTGGTGATATCCTTTGTAAGCATCTAGGAAACATTTGTATCGGAACCCCATTACTGATTCGATCTTCCAATCTATTTCGGGCAGCGGATAGTAGTCTTTTCGACACGATGAGTTGAGGTTCTTGAAATCAATGCACATCCTCCAATTCTCGTCCGGCTTTTTTACTAACACAGGGTTAGATATCCAGGTTGGATATCGCACGGGTCTGATTATCCCGGTTTTTAACCACTCTTCTACGTCCTTGTTTATAGCTTGATTCTTTTCCTCCGAAAAGAATCTCTTCTTTTGTGCAATAGGCTTGTCTTGGACATTTACATTGAGTTTATGCTCAGCCGCCCATCGGGGAACGCCAGTCATGTCCGAAGGTTCCCATGCGAAAACGTCCCGGCTGTTTTTGAGTAACGTTATTAGCTGCCTTCTTCCTTCTTTTGAAATTTTTTTCCTATTATCACCAATTGCTCTGGGTATGCCGGATGACCCAATAATTCTTCGGTTTCCGTTGTTCCTTCTTCTATCGTGGGCGTCGGAGGACTTTCAACCCTAGTTTCTTTTTCCATCAAGAATTTTTCTTCCAGCTTTCTGCATTCCGATATGATGACTGATCGGGTGACCAAAGTGGTGATACCTCTTGGTGTTGGGAATTTCATCATGGCATGTATTGTCAAAGGGATAGCTCTTAACTTCTTGATTCCAGAACTTCCCAGTATTACGTTGTAGGGGGAGGGGGATCTTACTATTGCAAATTTCATAGTCGTCCGACGATATAGTCCTTCGTTTCCGAAGCACACCTCTAGTTCTAGTTTTCCCAACGGATTTATTGCTTCTCCAGCGAATCCAACTAGCGGTGTGTTTGTTTTTGTCAGTCGGGATTGGATGGAGGGGTCAAGGTTTAGAAAGCTGTGTTCATACATTACTTCTATCGAAGCGCCTTGGTCTACGTATACCCTACGTACAATGTATCCCTCGATCTCTGCTTCAATTATTAGTGGTTCTTCGAAAGCATCTCCGGGGAGTATTGGAGGGAAACTTATAGGAGTATTCATCCATTCTTCTTCTTGATCCATGATTTTTCGCTTATATTTTCTCTCCGGATATCGAATCATATTGATGATTCGACCTTGGTTGGTATGATTGTTATTTCTTGGAGGTACCCTCTCCCTTTGCCGAACATCTTTGATTAGGTGGTCCAGCTTGCCTGTCTCCATTGCTTTTTTAAGTTGTTCTTTCAGATTGTGACAGTCGTTGGTGAGGTGACCCTTTTCTCCATGGTAGTCGCAATACTTATCCATGTTTTCTCTGGCAGGTCTTCCTCTCAATGGGGGTGGTGCCGGAAGTCTAAGATGGTGTTCAGTTGCGAGGATTTCTTTGGGAGCTTTGGAGAGTACATTTAAGTCTATGGGCCTGACATCCCTCCGATTTACATCATTGCGGCGGTAGTCCGTTCTATAATCATTCTTGCTTGAATTTTCGTTTCTAGCTTGTCCGTAAGGTGCATAGTGATCATTTCGTCGGGGCCGGAACTCTTCTCGATGGATATCTCTCCTGCGATTCCCTCTGAAGGAGGATCGTTGCGTGTTCTGGTCGTTTCGGTTATACGGGTTAGGATGATAATCTTTTCTGTAGTTATATGCCCGTTCTCCCCTTGGTACTTCGGTCAACCGATATGCTCTTTCGGAACGGATGAAGTCATCCACCCTCATCATCATCTCGGTTACCGTCCGGGGGATTTTTTCAGATAACCTCTTTGCCAGCTCCGGACACTTACATCCGTCCATAAAAGAGGATATTTGCATTACCTCTGGGACCCCTGAAATACGGCTAGCTTCATCGGTCCACCGTTCCTTTAATTCCGACAGGGCTTCATTGGCCTTCCGGACAATCTTAGTTATTTCCATGGGGTCTCTGATGCACTTTCTACGCAGAGAAAATCTTTGCACAAATTGTTCACATAAAGTGTCCCAATTGTCGATACTTCCCCGCGGAAGGCTATCGAACCATCCTCTAGCTGCATCATCTAAAGTTTGTTGAAACATCATACACCATATGAGCATAGGCCAAGCACCCTGGTTGGCAGCCCCTTCGAATCTTGTGACGTGATCGTCCGGGTCTGTGGATCCATCATATAACTTTATGTGGGAAGGCATCGGGTATTTTGCATTTTTAGGTCCGGAGAAATCAATTATCCTTCGGGTGAATGGACTCTTGGACGCTGCTTTGAAAGGCTTGGAAAGATCATCCGTCGTTTCCTCTTCTGCTTTCTGAGCTCCGGTATCTTGGGGTTCCTCGTCCTCGAAGTCGAGCTGAATAGGCTTAATCGGTGTTATCCATGCAACATTGTGTTGTTGGATTAAAGCTTTCAATGCGGTGGGATGATTCTGAATTTGTTCTATGCTGTTGGGATTTATTTCTGAGTCTTTCCCACTTCCTTCAGGTGTTGTAGGAGTAGGACCTGTCATTTCTAAGTTCGGGTAGAGTGAATGACGGGTCCCACGGATGGCGCCAATTTGTTGAAGTAAAAGTTTGCTTCTACTTCAGACAAGCGAGATGAATCCTTCGGACTCTGGATTGGTCCTCCGGATTCGGGGTGATCCTTGTTGATAGTGGACTGCTTCGGATATCTGCAAAACAGGTACGTCCGTTAGTCTCGCCCCGGGAATGTATCCCAGGACCAACCTCCGGCGTGAGAGTAAATATATGTTTTTAGAGGAAGAAAGTATATATGAAGTTTAGAGAGTGAGAGAATTAGTTAACCTTTAAGTGGAGATTTCTTCTCTATTTATAGGCCTCTAATATGAAGTGCCAGGCTGGTTTGTACTTAGTTCCTTAATGCTTGCTAATTCATGCTCCATTATCATGTACTTGGTGTACTTGTTCGTACTTTGGTTCATATACTTACTGGTTTATCCGAATGGTCATGATCTCCGGAGGGTTGAGGTCATGCGGACATTCCCGACCCTTCGGATATTGGTTTGTCTTGTTTGAATACATTTGTGTACGCCCCGTTTGATGTAGATTCGGAGAGTATTTAATTGTACGGCCTAAATCCGGATGGTACATACGCCAACAGTCTAACATGTGAATGGAACAAGACACGACCAAGAATTAATTTTACATTTTAATCCATAGTGGTATATAATGTGTTCTAATAAACATTCTTGTCATCGTGCAGTTACATCCTTGGTTCGTGATGTCATTTCATTTCTATGTGGCCTGATAATAATGGCTAGTTTCGTGTTGCTTTATGTCATAATATGGATGGGCAGATTACTAGGTAGGCCAATTCATTTTTTATTATTATTTATTTTTAAATATGCTTAACATCAGTAAACCCGCCCATCGCCCATTGTCGTAAGTGTCGAAAAAACCCATTATCGAATGTTTTATGTAAAAAGTCATTTAATGATTTTTATTTTTCATATATTTATTTGTAAATAAAGCCACTGGGTTAATTAGCATCTTAAATTACAGTATGAACATTTACTTGTTAGAAGTGAGTAGATTGTTCATGTTTAAATAAGACGTAAGTTCTATGATAACTTATTGACCGATACGGCAAAAAGTTAATGAATGATTTTTTTGGACAACTATATATGGCAAATTTAATTTCACAAAAGGTAATTTAATCTTTTATCTTTTAGTGAATTTATGTTCTAACAATGTAACATTTATTGGTAATTATTAATATTAATTCCGACCATTTAAGTAAACTAGACGAGTACCAATGCATAGTAACGAGATTTTATAGCGACAAATAGTTTATTGATAAAAAAAAGTTTATAGGTTATAAACGAAAAATAATAAAAGTTTGAAGATTTGGGAATTAAACATAATGTTTTGAAACCCGGTTTGACCAGGGTGGTTCAACCGGTTGAACCATTCCGGTCGAAAAATGGGTCGATTTAAACCGGGTCAACTTGTTAGGTTGGGTCGAAAACGGGTCAAATTAAACTGGGTCAACCCGCCGGGTTTGAAGCGTCCCGGGTCAACCCGGTTTGTGTTTTAATTGGTTGTATTTAATTTGGTAGATATGTTTTAATTGCTTGTACAATGTGATTAAATCATTGTAATTTTAAGTAATGGATAATGTTTTGAAACCCGGTTCGACCCGGGTGTTTCAACCGGTTGAACCGTTCCGGTCGAAAAATGGGTCAATTTAAACCGGGTCAACTTGCTAGGTTGGGTCGAAAACGGGTCAAATTAAACTGGGTCAACCCGCCGGGTTTGAAGCGTCCCGGGTCAACCCGGTTTGTGTTTTAATTGGTTGTATTTAATTTGGTAGATATATTTTTAATTGGTTGTACAATGTGAATAAATCATTGTACCTTTTTAAGTAATGGATAATGTTTTGAAACCCCGTTCGTCCCGGTTGAACCGTTCCGGTCGAAAAATGGGTCGAGTTAAACCGGGTCAACTTGCTAGGTTGAGTCAAAACGGGTCAAATTAAACTGGGTCAACCCGCCGGGTTTGAAGCGTCCCGGGTTAACCCGATTTGTGTTTGATTGATTGTATTTAATTTGGTATATATGCTTTAATTTGGTTGTACAATGTGAATAAATAATTGTACTTTTAAGTATCGGGTGTTTTAATAAGGGTATTAAATACATTTCACTTTCTCTCTCATTTGACTATTGTTGAAAACTCAACATTTCACTTTTGACCATTTTTCCATTATAGATAGTATAGATCTATTAATTTAAATAATTGTTTAACAAACACGTAAGTTGTTAGTTATTTTATTCCTTAACATTGTTTGACCACATAGCTAAAATGGTTAACTATAGATATCCGTCGTTTAATATGAACCTTTAACTATGTTTGCTCTTTGTCAAATGGAATGAGATCCTCGAAAGTTCAATTTGCACATAACAAGTAATGTTAGTTTTATTTTTGAGTGAGAATTTGAATTTAAGTAAAATAAAAATGACTAATTAGGGGCCTCACATTTTTTTTTCTTATAAAAACATTAACATCACTATCATGTTAAAATGGAACTTTAGTCTTAATCCATTGAAAACGGATTGAAACCCGGTTCATGATTAAGAGTGTGTTTGGTATGCTTGATGGAATCACTATATGTATAGGTTTGAGAATAGAATGAAATGAAAATGGGTATGTAGATAACACTTTTTATGGGTATCCACATACCCACCAAATCATACTCCTATGATGAAACCCACATATCATGGGTATCTTCATTCCATTGTGGTGGGCGTCATAACCAACCAAACAACATTAATGACTTTCAAAGTCATAGATTCATTCTTATAGTAAACATTCTTTAACATTTTATATTGAATAATTGCATGGCTTGGACCGCAAAATATCACCCTATGCTACTTACCTTTGGCTATTTTTTAAACATTTTATAATTATTTGTGTAAGGCAAAGGGTGTAGAGTTTCTATTCTAATTTAACTCTTATGCATGAGACATGGAGCTTTTATATATTTTATATTATGATTTTTTTAGGACATTTTATTTTTTCTTTTTTTTTAGCACCATAGATTACTGCTGTGTAAAGTAAGCCGTGTGTGTGTATATATATATATATATATATATATATATATATATATATATATATATATATATATATATATATATATATAGGGAAGGGATCGGGTGCGTTTTTCCTTTTTAGTGCGGATAGTACGGATGATGGATTAGTTCGTCCTTTAGAAATCTCATATTTCTTGTTTTGAAATCGATAGATTGTGACGGGTTTTTGATATCATAAGAAATGATATTGATGATGTGATGGAATAATTCTAGAGACCATTTGCACAAAACACAATGTCTCGGAAGTAGGTTAGACCATTGTGCAATTCACAATGTCTGGGAAGTAGGTTAGGTCATTGTGTGACTCAAAACATTTGAGAAATGGTTAAGACCATTGTATAATACAATGTCTTGGAAAATGAATGAGACCATTGTATCTCACAATGTCTTGGAAAATGAATGAGACCATTGTATCTCACAATGTCTTGAAAAGTGAATGAGACCATTGTATCTCACAATGTCTTGGAAAATGAATGAGACCATTGTATCTCACAATGTCTTGGAAAATGAATGAGACCATTGTATCTCACAATGTCTTGGAAAATGAATGAGACCATTGTATCTCACAATGTCTTGAAAAATGAATGAGACCATTGTATCTCACAATGTCTTGGAAAAGTGAATGAGACCATTGTAATATACAATGTCTTGGAAAATGAATGAGACCATTGTATCTCACAATGTCTTGGAAAAGTGAATGAGACCATTGTAATATACAATGTCTTGGAAAATGAAAGAGACCATTGTATCTCACAATGTCTTGGAAAAGTGAATGAGACCATTGTAATATACAATGTCTTGGAAAATGAATGAGACCATTGTATCTCACAATGTCTTAGAAAATGAATGAGACCATTGTAATTAGTTACAATGTCTTGGACATATAATGTTGGAGTAGGAACATGATTGGGAGAGTGTGGCTGTGCCGAAATGCCTTAGAATAGGCATACACAGATATGTTTAGTCCATTGTTTAGATAAATGATTGAAAATAAACCGAGTTTATATATCAATAAACTAATGCTTACGGGGAAATGCTCAAAATGGGTATATATGAATATACTAATATGTTTGTGAAGCATAACATGCTTACTAAGTCCATAATCGTCTGGAGGATGGAAGACACGGAGAGCGGAAGGCTATAAAATGTTTTTGCTTGTATGTGTGGTTATAGTTTAGGTCTCAATTAGACCCGTTTCTCTATAACCATGGCTCTGGTACCAATCTGTAACACCCCCAATTCATGGTTGCAGCGGAATTCGAACTGGGTGTTACTTGACGGCACAATAGTCACAATAATAGAAAACGAACTCCAATTGAGTCGTTTTAAAAGATTTATCATTCAAATTGTATAAATATCAGAGATTACAAAATGAGGTCCCAGATGGTTCCATGTTTACAATTTAAATGAGTTTTGAATGATAATAAAATTTATAGCCCTCTTGAACATCCGTGTCCTTCCGTGCCATCCTTGATCGTCATGAACCTGAAATATATGCTTGAGAGGTCAACACAAAGGTTGAGTGGAATTCGTAGAGTTTAGTTAAATCGTTTGAACACAATAATCGTAGTGTGAGCTATAGACTCACACTCATAGTTAGAAAACAAAATCGTTATTTATTTCACTAAGCTCATGCAACCAAAACATTAACATCGAACCAACAAAATTGGCATTATAGAAGCCCTATCAAGGTACTTTTGCCGTTATACCGCTAAATCTCAAATATAGTGCATTTGTGTGAATTCATCGTTGTTCAACACAAATGGGATTCGTCAATCCCAATAGATCTATTCACAATATTCGCGCTCACTAAAGGTAATGACTAATGGTTCATGATATAGGGACTTCGAACATGGCAATCGTTACTTAGTGATAATAAAACATCGTCGAGAAGCATACATTAGAAAGCATTGTGTTCGAGTAGAAAAGTAATAGCATGTATTCCCCCCATGGGTTTGTAAAATAGTTAAACAATAGAAAGTGGGGCTACGAACTCACCTTAAGTAGGATAGCAAGTAATGAAGGTGATGGTTGGATCGTGTAGGTTTCTACGAGCAACCTATAATAGAATGTTGCGACTTAGGATCGGAGTAAAGAATATAACGGAGTGCCTATATATATATCTTGCATTTAGTCCATGATGTGGTATGATGTATATTGTATGTCCTTGAAAGAAAAGATTCATGAACATGTATGTTTTGTATATCGTTTACTACCGTTCGGGCTGACATATTTCAGAAGTCATGTTAGTAAGCGTTCGAGGAGCCAGGACACTTTAACTCGTAAATCCACAACTCATCTCGACGGCTTACATAATGAACTCCTCACATGAGGCTCCCTACTATTGTAGTAGTTGATAACATATATAGATATAAGTTTTGATCCGAAAAGTTACATGTCCGATATTTTGAATAAACTTAGGAAAGTTTATTAGTACATGAAGATTGTTATTAGGGGTAGTTTCATAAGTCTTGAATGACCATTTTCTCTTGGTAATATCTCATGGTTTCCTTTTAAGTGAAGTAGATCCAAATTGTTTGTTCATGTTATCGTATAATTCATTGTTTCATGTTTACGCCTTTGTAAGTTGTTATGGTCATTTCGTCATGGCCTAGCCATGACCTTTGGTCCTTGTTCCAAGGTCATGAGACACAACCTTGGCTCAAGCCATGGTTGTGGTCTTGATTATAGGTCATAAGACCTCTTGTTCCTTTCAAAGTATAACCATAATCTAGTGACTTTTGCCTAAAAAATGGGCTGTTTAGAATTTGAAGAATTTTATCACTCGGAAAGCATTTTTAGGTCTCGAGCTTCTTTATATCTGAACGAAAACGGCGTTCCGGACAACTTTCGTGTTTTAACTTTTTGATGAATCGGACCAGAAGTGTGACTTTCAAAACCCAAATTTGATCAGAATGGTATTTGGCAGTTTGCCGCAAAGTTTTGGTAACTTCAAATGGGCGTAACTTTTGACTCGCATACTCGTTTTAGGTGGTTCAAGTTGCTACGGTTTCCTTGTTAGGTCCTCTACTACAATATGTAATAATCCAATATCATATTTTTACCATTTTGATCAGGTCTTACCAAGAAAGTCATTAGTTTACTTGTTTTAGTAACTTATCTTAACAATCAATTACAACAACATGTTTTACTCATTTTTATACATCATGGACATGCATACAAAACATAATATAGCAAGAATAACATGTAAATGATATGAACATGATTAATTAATAAGAAGCATGTTAGGGTTTGGCTTACAACTTTTGGCTTTCTAATAAAGAAAGGAAGTAACAAGTAAGGAAAAGGACTTTGATAGACTTGCTTAAACCCACTTCACTTCATGCAATCTTTCTACCCTTGTAATCTTGAAAGATAGATGATGAAAGTTGAGGTGACTTGAGTGGATTCAAACTTAAGAGAATCACCAAAGTTTCTAGGGTTTGGAAGTAGTTTGATGAATCAAAACCAAACTAGTGTTTCTATGTTGTTGTAGCACTTGAATCTTGTATGAAACTTGGAAGAAATTAGCTAATGAAAGGGTGTTGGTGTGTGTGTGATATGGGACAGCCAAGGAGGGGAGAGGGGGGGCTTTTATAGGAGCTTGAGGAGGTTAGGAAGGTGTATAGGAAGGTGCATTGAGGAGGTGCAAGAGTTTAGATATTATGGAAGCTTAGTTGATAAGTTACTTACACATGTATGCTACTTAAAGTCCTCAAGACTTATCACAAGCCAACAAGGCTTGTAATAGCCATAATACACGTTCATATGGGATAAGGGGTGACTAGATGATAAGTCTTGATGTTATCTTGCTTACTTTGTGTGTTTTGGCTCCGTAAAATGCTAACCGTAAGTTATTAAGCTACGAAACGTAAAACTGGGTATCGTAAACATACGAAACTTGGAAGAATGATTAAACATGTCAAAATACTCCATAATAAAATATAAAATGAGTGGTAGGTTCCATTGGGGTGTTAAAACCCTGCTAAAAACTGGAAACACGGGTCTAAAACGCGTAATACGTAAAACGTACGAATATTGCGTAAAATTGAGAAAAGTAAAATGTTACTTTTCTAATAGGATAAAAATGATTTAAAATGACTTATAATGTCTAGACTGTGCTCAGTATAGTGTCGGTTGGTATTAAATGTCTTTTAGACATCAAACCGTAAGCCTAAAAATCAAGGAATGACTTATAATGTCAAGGAATGATTTTTGGTCAAAGGAGGAGGGAAAAAATATGTTGACTTTTTCTAATAAGTTGAAAACTCAAATCGTCTTAGAAACGCGTTTTGTGGTCTAACGGTTAATCGCCCATACGGTTAAGCGTGCTCATGTGAGAGTAGTACTGGCTTGGGTGACCTGCTGGGAAAAGTAATTAACCTGAAAATGCGAATTGTTACAGTCTCTACCCCTTACGGGGAACTTCGTCCCGAAGTTCTTTGTGTGTCATATGTTGGAGTGGTGTCGATGAAAAGGTGTGGTTACTTATGAGGACTATAGTCTGGGATTACCAGTGATGTAGTTTGATTTGTCGTTTCAGTGTATGGTGTAGGACGAGGTTTACTTTTATGTAGGAAAGGTATGGTAATAGTCGAATATCAAAGGAAATTGATATAGCAGTCGAATATTAATAGGAATTTGAGATAGTAATTGCAATCATAGCCTAGTAGGTAATCGGTTGTTGTACCTAGTGTTTATTGACTTCATACTTATGTTATTTTGGATACAAACAAGCCCATTTGTTTATAAGTCTTTATTTACATAGAGAGGCATCCCAAACAATGTAAATAGAGAAATATAAACTTATGGTTTGGTGATTTACAATGTCTTTATTTAAATGAAAAGGCATCCCAATCCATTCAAATAATTACAAATCATCCTACACAACATTCATACTTAGTCGGTGAGTTACAAGGTAGGGTATTATGAGATGATACTGGTGTTCCAAAAGTACAAAATGAATATTCAATCTTGTAAAGTTGATTAGGGTACTTGTGGTGTAACTAAGGATGATTTGAGCTTTAAAAGTGCATCAAGATCTGTTAATGAGTTTGTGGTTGCAACGGTTGTGAAGATAATGATGTGATATGTTGATGAACAAAAGTGTGTAGTGTATGCTTAACATTAATACTCTTAGGCATAGATGTTGAGTTTGCTTTAAAATCTTAAGAGATTTTAAAGGTTTATGATGGAATGGTATCCTTAGGAACTAAACAGGATAGTACTTCTACAGGATGAAGAGAAGAATTGATAACTATCCCAAGATAGTAGTTCGGATTATCTCATAAATGAAAACTTTCAAGAATGAAATTAGATAGTACAAATAAGGTGTTAAGATCTGGCTGAGCGGTAAGACACTATCGTGTCTCTAGATCGTTTTAATGAATTCTGGTGGTTTATCGAGTTCATGTAGGAAATCAACCTGAACATAACCCTAGTACAACTACTCTCAGTATTTGAAAATTCTAAGTCGAATATAGTTAGTCAGACTATATTCCACTGTCCCTAGGTTAAATATAGGTGACTAGTCTATATTTAGCCAAGGTTCGATAAAATTTTCAAATACCTAAATTAGGTATACTTGTGATATGTCCGTTGCTTTCGGGAAACTGTTCATTAAACAAAGGCGATGTCGAACCCTTCAGTTGCAAGTCCCGCCCATACAAGACTTGTAACCCATGTTTTCATATTCCATTGCATAGAAGATAGTAAGGGTAGGTACGTATGGAAAGGAAGTTTTAAGTAGTTCTAAAATAGAACATACTTGGCCAGGATCACGAACTTTTAATAATGAAGGTTTCATAAGAAAACTTTGATGAATGTAGAGAAAGTTCAGCTTTTGTCGATGATGGATTAGTTCGTCCTTTAGAAATCTCATATTTCTTGTTTTGAAATCGATAGATTGTGACGGGTTTTTGATATCATAAGAAATGATATTGATGATGTGATGGAATAATTCTAGAGACCATTTGCACAAAACACAATGTCTCGGAAGTAGGTTAGACCATTGTGCAATTCACAATGTCTGGGAAGTAGGTTAGGTCATTGTGTGACTAAAAACATTTGAGAAATGGTTAAGACCATTGTATAATACAATGTCTTGGAAAATGAATGAGACCATTGTATCTCACAATGTCTTGGAAAATGAATGAGACCATTGTATCTCACAATGTCTTGAAAAGTGAATGAGACCATTGTATCTCACAATGTCTTGGAAAATGAATGAGACCATTGTATCTCACAATGTCTTGGAAAATGAATGAGACCATTGTATCTCACAATGTCTTGGAAAATGAATGAGACCATTGTATCTCACAATGTCTTGGAAAATGAATGAGACCATTGTATCTCACAATGTCTTGGAAAATGAATGAGACCATTGTATCTCACAATGTCTTGGAAAAGTGAATGAGACCATTGTAATATACAATGTCTTGGAAAATGAATGAGACCATTGTATCTCACAATGTCTTGGAAAAGTGAATGAGACCATTGTAATATACAATGTCTTGGAAAATGAATGAGACCATTGTATCTCACAATGTCTTGGAAAAGTGAATGAGACCATTGTAATATACAATGTCTTGGAAAATGAATGAGACCATTGTATCTCACAATGTCTTGGAAAATGAATGAGACCATTGTAATTAGTTACAATGTCTTGGACATATAATGTTGGAGTAGGAACATGATTGGGAGAGTGTGGCTGTGCCGAAATGCCTTAGAATAGGCATACACAGATATGTTTAGTCCATTGTTTAGATAAATGATTGAAAATAAACCGAGTTTATATATCAATAAACTAATGCTTACGGGGAAATGCTCAAAATGGGTATATATGAATATACTAATATGTTTGTGAAGCATAACATGCTTACTAAGTCCATAATCGTCTGGAGGATGGAAGACACGGAGAGCGGAAGGCTATAAAATGTTTTTGCTTGTATGTGTGGTTATAGTTTAGGTCTCAATTAGACCCGTTTCTCTATAACCATGGCTCTGGTACCAATCTGTAACACCCCCAATTCATGGTTGCAGCGGAATTCGAATAATAGAAAACGAACTCCAATTGAGTCGTTTTAAAAGATTTATCATTCAAATTGTATAAATATCAGAGATTACAAAATGAGGTCCCAGATGGTTCCATGTTTACAATTTAAATGAGTTTTGAATGATAATAAAATTTATAGCCCTCTTGAACATCCGTGTCCTTCCGTGCCATCCTTGATCGTCATGAACCTGAAATACATGCTTGAGAGGTCAACACAAAGGTTGAGTGGAATTCGTAGAGTTTAGTTAAATCGTTTGAACACAATAATCGTAGTGTGAGCTATAGACTCACACTCATAGTTAGAAAACAAAATCGTTATTTATTTCACTAAGCTCATGCAACCAAAACATTAACATCGAACCAACAAAATTGGCATTATAGAAGCCCTATCAAGGTACTTTTGCCGTTATACCGCTAAATCTCAAATATAGTGCATTTGTGTGAACTCATCGTTGTTCAACACAAATGGGATTCGTCAATCCCAATAGATCTATTCACAATATTCGCGCTCACTAAAGGTAGTGACTAATGGTTCATGATATAGGGACTTCGAACATGGCAATCGTTACTTAGTGATAATAAAACATCGTCGAGAAGCATACATTAGAAAGCATTGTGTTCGAGTAGAAAAGTAATAGCATGTATTCCCCCCATGGGTTTGTAAAATAGTTAAACAATAGAAAGTGGGGCTACGAACTCACCTTAAGTAGGATAGCAAGTAATGAAGGTGATGGTTGGATCGTGTAGGTTTCTACGAGCAACCTATAATAGAATGTTGCGACTTAGGATCGGAGTAAAGAATATAACGGAGTGCCTATATATATATCTTGCATTTAGTCCATGATGTGGTATGATGTATATTGTATGTCCTTGAAAGAAAAGATTCATGAACATGTATGTTTTGTATATCGTTTACTACCGTTCGGGCTGACATATTTCAGAAGTCATGTTAGTAAGCGTTCGAGGAGCCAGGACACTTTAACTCGTAAATCCACAACTCATCTCGACGGCTTACATAATGAACTCCTCACATGAGGCTCCCTACTATTGTAGTAGTTGATAACATATATAGATATAAGTTTTGATCCGAAAAGTTACATGTCCGATATTTTGAATAAACTTAGGAAAGTTTATTAGTACATGAAGATTGTTATTAGGGGTAGTTTCATAAGTCTTGAATGACCATTTTCTCTTGGTAATATCTCATGGTTTCCTTTTAAGTGAAGTAGATCCAAATTGTTTGTTCATGTTATCGTATAATTCATTGTTTCATGTTTACGCCTTTGTAAGTTGTTATGGTCATTTCGTCATGGCCTAGCCATGACCTTTGGTCCTTGTTCCAAGGTCATGAGACACAACCTTGGCTCAAGCCATGGTTGTGGTCTTGATTATAGGTCATAAGACCTCTTGTTCCTTTCAAAGTATAACCATAATCTAGTGACTTTTGCCTAAAAAATGGGCTGTTTAGAATTTGAAGAATTTTATCACTCGGAAAGCATTTTTAGGTCTCGAGCTTCTTTGTATCTGAACGAAAACGGCGTTCCGGACAACTTTCGTGTTTTAACTTTTTGATGAATCGGACCAGAAGTGTGACTTTCAAAACCCAAATTTGATCAGAATGGTATTTGGCAGTTTGCCGCAAAGTTTTGGTAACTTCAAATGGGCGTAACTTTTGACTCGCATACTCGTTTTAGGTGGTTCAAGTTGCTACGGTTTCCTTGTTAGGTCCTCTACTACAATATGTAATAATCCAATATCATATTTTTACCATTTTGATCAGGTCTTACCAAGAAAGTCATTAGTTTACTTGTTTTAGTAACTTATCTTAACAATCAATTACAACAACATGTTTTACTCATTTTTATACATCATGGACATGCATACAAAACATAATATAGCAAGAATAACATGTAAATGATATGAACATGATTAATTAACAAGAAGCATGTTAGGGTTTGGCTTACAACTTTTGGCTTTCTAATAAAGAAAGGAAGTAACAAGTAAGGAAAAGGACTTTGATAGACTTGCTTAAACCCACTTCACTTCATGCAATCTTTCTACCCTTGTAATCTTGAAAGATAGATGATGAAAGTTGAGGTGACTTGAGTGGATTCAAACTTAAGAGAATCACCAAAGTTTCTAGGGTTTGGAAGTAGTTTGATGAATCAAAACCAAACTAGTGTTTCTATGTTGTTGTAGCACTTGAATCTTGTATGAAACTTGGAAGAAATTAGCTAATGAAAGGGTGTTGGTGTGTGTGTGATATGGGACAGCCAAGGAGGGGAGAGGGGGGGCTTTTATAGGAGCTTGAGGAGGTTAGGAAGGTGTATAGGAAGGTGCATTGAGGAGGTGCAAGAGTTTAGATATTATGGAAGCTTAGTTGATAAGTTACTTACACATGTATGCTACTTAAAGTCCTCAAGACTTATCACAAGCCAACAAGGCTTGTAATAGCCATAATACACGTTCATATGGGATAAGGGGTGACTAGATGATAAGTCTTGATGTTATCTTGCTTACTTTGTGTGTTTTGGCTCCGTAAAATGCTAACCGTAAGTTATTAAGCTACGAAACGTAAAACTGGGTATCGTAAAAATACGAAACTTGGAAGAATGATTAAACATGTCAAAATACTCCATAATAAAATATAAAATGAGTGGTAGGTTCCATTGGGGTGCTAAAACCCTGCTAAAAACTGGAAACACGGGTCTAAAACGCGTAATACGTAAAACGTACGAATATTGCGTAAAATTGAGAAAAGTAAAATGTTACTTTTCTAATAGGATAAAAATGATTTAAAATGACTTATAATGTCTAGACTGGGCTCAGTATAGTGTCGGTTGGTATTAAATGTCTTTTAGACATCAAACCGTAAGCCTAAAAATCAAGGAATGACTTATAATGTCAAGGAATGATTTTTGGTCAAAGGAGGAGGGAAAAAATATGTTGACTTTTTCTAATAATTAAGTTGAAAACTCAAATCGTCTTAGAAACGCGTTTTGTGGTCTAACGGTTAATCGCCCATACGGTTAAGCGTGCTCATGTGAGAGTAGTACTGGCTTGGGTGACCTGCTGGGAAAAGTAATTAACCTGAAAATGCGAATTGTTACACCATCCGCACGTCCGCACTAAAAAAATATATCCGCACGTGATCCTCACTCTCTCTCTCTCTCTCTCTCTCAATATATATATATATATATATATATATATATATATATATATATATATATATATATATATATATATATATATATATATATATATATAGTGTATCTTGATTTTCAGAACCTTGTTAAGTGCGGGAACTGCGAGAACTCCAATTTTGCATTAGAAAACATGCATGTTCATATAAAAATGTATGTTTTCTTACATACACCTTAATACACATAATACATGTTTATATAAAAAACATGTTAATTGCAATAAAGCAATGCAAAATGATTTTATTTTTAGAACTCTGTTAAATGCGGGAACTGCGAGAAATCCAATTATGCATTAGAAAACATGCATGTTCATATAAAACATGTATGCTTTCTTACATACACCTTAATACGCAGGCATGTGTATCTAAGAAAACATACATGTTTTATATGAACATGCATGTTTTCTAATGCAAAATTGGAGTTCTCGCAGTTCCCGCACTTAACAGGGTTCTAAAAATAAAGCCCCCTATATATATATATATATATATATATATATATATATATATATATATATATATATATATATATATATATATATATATATATATATATATATATAGTAGGGATCTAATAAGAAGTAAATTAAAATAAGAAGTGGTAAAAAGTGACCAAAACTACGCATTCGAGATGCAACGATTTGCTTTAGATGCATTTCTATTCATATAGATGCAACATCTTGAGTTTCGAAAGTTAATTTGATGTATAGATGGTGCAACTTGATTTTCATGATTTTGACACGTGTAGAGGAACAAAAAACAAGAGAAATCATGAAATGCATCTAATATACGTATATGCATCTGATTAAAAGCTAGAAAACACACTATGGTGCGTTACAATGCATCTAAGATCATTGGGATGCATCTAATTTAGGTCGGTGCATCTCGGATTTGTGGTTATAGTTCTTCTTATTCATTCTTATTTTAAGTAATCTTCTTATTTGATCCTGACTATATATATATATATATATATATATATATATATATATATATATATATATATATATATATATATATATATATATATATATATATATATATATATATAGGGGGCTTTATTTTCAGAACCCTGTTAAATGCGGGGAACTGCGAGAACTCCAATTTTGCATTAGAAAATATGCATGTTCATATAAAACATGTATGTTTTCTTACATACACCTTAATACAAATACATGCGTAACATACATGTTCATATAAAACCATTTTGCATTGATATGTTGCACTTAACAGGGTTTTATATGAACATGTATGTTACGCAGGTATGTGTATTAAAATGTATATAAGTAAACATACATGTTTTATATGAACATGCATGTTTTCTAATGTAAAATTGGAGTTCTTGCAGTTCCCGCACTTAACAGAGTTCTGAAAATAAAGATACACTACATATATATATATATATATATATATATATATATATATATATATATATATATATATATATTGTATCTTTATTTTCAGAACCCCGTTAAGTGCGGGAACTGCGAGAACCCAATCTAAGCCCTTCATTTTTTGATCAATGGCTGAAATGGTATGTGGCATATATGTAATTAAACAAAAGATGAGGCATTTTGTTATATTAATAGGAGGGGTAGTATAGGGATTTTGTGTTAAAATATTTTCAAAACCGTATATCCCCAACCAGATCTAGAAATCAAAATAACATTTCACTCTCCATCTATTTCTTCTTCACCCCAAACCCTAGCCGCCTCTCCTCACAATCCTCTTCTCCTAATTCGTTATCTACCCTTAATTGAATTGATATATGAACCCTAAATCCAAAACTTTCGATTTGTACAATTGTTTTGTCAAGTTGTGGCGGTTGCATTTTTCGTCGGCGGGTTGTGGGTCTGGTGGTTGTGGTATGGAGAAAGTATCACAAGGTAACATCTTATGTAATCCAAGGTAACATCTTATGTGGGTCTGGCGGGATGTGAATGTGGGTTTGGTGTTCGTCGTATGGACCAGCCTCTTTGTTCTCTTTGTCTCGATGACCACAAAGATCATCGTGCTATTCAGGTCCATACACAAATATTCATCATTTCATATTCTATTCTCGTTGCAAGGTAATTTTATTAGCAATGTTCATCATTTATTTATCTACTTCCATTTAATAACATATGAATATGCATTTGGTTGCTATATCAGCGAGTAATAAAAAATAGCTAAATAGGATATGGCTCAAAAGCTGCACAAACTGTATAATGCAAAAGTCCTCAATTATTTAACCAAAAGTAGGTTTGCAATTTGCTCACATGAGTTCACTAGAAAGAACATATTAAACTTTGTGAGATAGGTTGGAAAAAAAATATAGGTTAAAAAAAACATACATGTTTTAAGGTACGGTGCATACATGTTTTAAGCTATGGTGCCTACATGTTTTGAGGTGCATACATGTTTTGAGGTATGGTGCATACATGTTTTGAGGTATGGTGCATACATGTTTTAAGGAATGGTGCATACGTGTTTATTGCTGGTAACAAAATCAATTAAAATGGTGCATATGTGTTTTATTGGTGATATAAATCAATAAAAGTGTGTGCGTATGTGTTTCAAGGTTAATTATAATTAGTAAAATGGTGCATATGTGTTCCAAGGTTATTTATAATTAGTGAAATGGTGCATATATGTTTCAAGGTTAATAATGTATTAAACCAATGAAATGGTACATATATGTTTTTTATAGTTGTTTTATATATGTGTCTATGAATAAAAATATGTGATATATACAAGATTGTGCATATGTGTTATGATAGTTGTTACGATTATTTTTTATTTCTTATTTTTTTATTGTTTAATTGTTTTTGTGCATGCTTGTTTCAGATTGGTGAATATGACGATATCATTGAAGACCGAGAAGTGGATGAACAAAAATATACATGAAGATAATTTGTGATTTTTGAAGATATACGATTATTGCATACGTGTTTTATGTTCTTGTAATTAAGTGGAATGTAACATTAGTATATGAATCTTATTTTTTTCTTTTATAATGATTTATTTTCTTTGATTTGTGTTTCAAACTTCTTAAAAAGTAATGGTTAAGCAAAAATATTGATAGGTTGATAAAAAAAAAAGTGTGAACAATTACATTAAATAAACGCATTTAAATTTACATCATTTAAAAAACATACATGCACCTAATTTTTTTCAAAAAAAAAAAAAAAAAAAAAAAAAATGCGCATGTTCTTGTAACCGGATTTAATAAAAAAAAAAACATGCATGTTTGTTACCAAAAAAAAAAAAAAAAAATCCGAAAATTTAGGATTGTTTTGAAACCGGATTTATTAAAAAAATTGAAAATAATATAAAAATTGTATTTTACTAAAATACCCTTATGATTAAATAATAATATTTAATATTTAAAAAAAATCTTATTGGTCTAGAAGAGTTCTCGCAGTTCTCGCACTTAACATGGTTCTGAAAATAAAACCCCCTATATATATATATATATATATATAGGATCAAATAAGAAGGACAATTAAAATGAGAAGAATAAGAAGAAACCACAACCACATATTTTAGATGCACATACAAAAATGGATGCATCTTCATTCAAATTTTCTCTCTCAAACTAAAATGTGTGGTTAGAATTACTTCTTATTTTTATTATTTTTCTTATTAGATCACTTCCCTATATATATATATATATAAAGGGAGGTTAACGTAGGATATTGCTTAAAGTAAGAAGAATAGGAAGCAGTATTAACCGTTGGATGTATCAATATCGATGTGATTTGATGATAATTAAATCAATGGCATTATTGTAATAAATTAAAAAAACAATGACATTGTGTATCTTCTTTAAAGAGATCTTCTGTTGTGGAATCTGGTCCGAATTTCTAGTAATTCAAATTGATAAATACATAGACACATTACTTTATAGAATTATCAAATGATATTAGGAGCTAAAAGTGATACATGACTGCTATTAAATCACGTACACAAACTAAAATAAAAGAATAAACAATGTAAATTGTATATCATACTTTGCAATTAATAGACTTCCAAATCATAAATAATGATACACATATACCGATATACGTAGTCACGTTGAATTTAGAGCTGGCAAATTGGGTACCTGTTAGGACCTGTTAAGGGAAAAAATGTACTATGCAATTTTTTTATTTTTTAAAATAATTGTTTTTAGTATTCTAGGGTTCAATATTTAACTTTTTTTATGCATAAAACGTATATCTGTCATACTCAAACCACAAAAATCAAATGTTAAATGAGTCGTTTTCATGTTTGAAACTTATGTTATTCGCGCGCTCAAAACCTGTTAAGACATGTTAAAACACGATTTGCCAGCTCTAACGTTGATGGTTGACATCCATTATCAAAATTTAATAGCTTAAAAAATTAATACAGAAACTAATAAATAATACATCACCATGCATCACCCAATAGACTTGTCAAGAACAACAGCCATTCATACAGAGCATTGTATTTACATTGAAAATTTTCATACATAAAAAAAAATAATGGATTTACGTTAAAAAAAACATAAGACTTGCATGGATACACATCTACGCATGATCGGAAACGAACGTTTAGGTCAACGATACATAGACAAAGCGGGTATCGAAAAACATTGATACATCATGTGTCAACTTGAACGTGTATATGATGGTCGGCAGGGTAGAGGCGGTAGGATTCACGCTCCGGAAAAGCAACGATGACAATGGTATGTCTTCGACCGCTGGCAAAAAACGTTGGTTACCTTGTTGGCAGAAACTGAGCATTGGCGTCATCATATTGCTCGATTGGTTGGATTATCATGGTGACGATTGGTTTCTCGATTGTAGATCTGAAAAGTTTTGGAAGATTGTGAGAGACAAAGATAAAGAGTCCTTTGTGTTGAGAATGAGTGGTTGACTATGTGACGGAGAAAGTTTAGCTTTAGGGTTGACTAATAGATGAAGTATTGAAATACCTGTAATACCCTTATGATTTATTTAATAATTTTAGGCTGCTTGTCAAAATTCTCATAAAGTTGTTGATGAGATTCTATATAGATTTCCTGAAGCAATTTTATCGACAGACCAAAGTGGGTATGACATTATTCAGTTAGCAGTTGTACACCGTTCGGAAAGAATCTACAACCTTATTTATGACATTGGGGAGCATAAAAATCGTTATAGAACAATTGTAGATTCTTCTAAGAACAATATCTTGCACTTGGTAGGAAGGCTAGCGCCTTCAAGTAAGCCCAATAAAAGAACAGGTGCAGCATTACAATTACAACGAGAGCTTCAATGGCGTGAGGTACATAATATATAACTTCTTATTAAAAGCAATGTTGACGGATTTTATAGTAGCATACTTATGCAAGTTAGACTAATTAATTCTACAGGAAGTGAAGAAACATGTGTTTCCTACATACATACTCAAGAGAACATTTTTAAGGAGACGCCACGTATGGTTTTCACGAGAGAACATGAGAAGTTGGTGAAGGATGGAGAAAGTTGGATCAAAACCACAGCCGAATCATGCAGCATCACCGCCGCACTAATCACCACAATCGTCTTTGCTGCAGCAATTACTGTACCTGGTGGGAGTAATCAAGAAACAGGCATTCCTGTGTTCATGAAAGACATTGCCTTCATGATCTTTGCTGTATCGGATGCAATCTCCTTGTTTGCATCCAGTACTGCGTTACTAGTATTCTTATCCATCCTCACTACACGTTTTTCTAAAAAAGACTTCTTAGTAAGTTTGCCCAGAAGATTGCTTATTGGTATTTGTTCCTTGTTGCTCTCTGCAATATCCATGATGGTAGCCTTCAGCTCAACTTTGTTCATTGTCTTTTGTCATCAAAAGCTATGGATGGTTGCTCCAATTTGTGGATTATCTATTATCCCGATTTCATTTTTTGTCGCGCTACAACTCCCTCTCATAGTGGATCTTTTTCGGTCAACATACTTACGCAAATTTGGCCCAAGGAGGAGAGGTAAGCGTGCTAGATTCAATCCAGATAACATAAGCTTGTGTTTCGGTAAATGAAACGAGTACATATCCTAAATGGTGTATCCATGAGGAGTATTATGGGAAGAATGATGTTGAACGAAATACTATATTGTTAAGAATCATGTTATATCTGTCTAAAATAGCTCATTAGCTATTTATAATTTGATTCTACTCTAAAACGAAGTTTGTGATGTATATGAATCACAATAAATGAATTATGTAGTTGCATAAAACTTACTTTATGTCAAAAATTAGGCAACACATATGACATCGAAGTAAATATTATGCACTTGAAGTGAGAAAATTGATCATTTACTCAATATGCTATTGGAAATTTAGTTCAATTGAGTGTATGAAGTCATACTTGGTAATGGGTTTGGAGGTACGAAGTGTACACCCATCAGGCACCATGACTCTTATAGTGGTAAAGTAGAATTCAAGTAGCTGATGAATTTTAGCGGGTTAACTCTTCAATTAGTTACACTATGAATGGTATTCATCAGGCTGATGAGTTCAGCTTCATACTCTTCGCTGAGTAGACTTTGAAGGATCTCATCAAGGAGTAACTTTTTCAGGAGATTCATCTCTTCAGTGAGTGAATTCATCAGTGAGCACACTTAGGAACTAAACAACACTTTTAGGGAGCATGTTCATTAGAGAGTAAACACATTGGAATTGAATTCAAATTAACTTGTAATGACTTTGACCTTTTCAAGGGCAGCTTTAACTGCAACATAATGACGAAATTTAATTGGTCGTGTTACCACTATTTCCTATAATGGAGGAACATTATGACGTAATTAATGGGCCGATTAATTATCATAATTTCATTATTGGTCTTTAAGTTTTCCTATAAATAGGAAGACACATCTGCAAGAAAAGATTTAGAAAAACCTAAATAGTTAGAAGCAAAAGGGTTCCTGATTTAAACAAAGAACATTACACTTAATCTTATCCCAAAGAGATGTTTGTGATACCCAGGTATTAGGGTCAAATAATTTCTTTTGGAAAGTGATACAATGATTCTAAGTGATATCTGGTACATTGATTATCTATACACAACTGGAATAACCACCAACAATCAAAAGAAACTATTATGTGATAATCAATGGCTGCTGCAATGAAGCATATGGCTGCTAACTTCTCCAAACTGGAAAAGTTTGAAGGTGTCGATTTTAGAAGATGGCAAATGAAGATGCACTTCCTTTTTTCAAGCATGAGTGTGGTGTATGTCTTGAGCACACCATTCCTGATGGTGGAGATGATGCCACTACTGATTCAATAAGGAAAGGAGCAAATAGGAGAATGGCGACTATATTTGTAGAGGTGTAATTCTAAATGGTATGTCTGATCCTCTTTTTGATATTTATCAAAATGTTGAATCTGCAAAACAACTATGGGATTCTTTGGGGGCTAAGTATATGGCTGTAACACCCCAACCCGATAAGGGTAAAAATATCACAAATTATGGTGCTACATCAGGACAAACAAACAGATCAAAGGCATAAAACTTACATAAATAACTTACTTCAAATAACTATGGTCAAATTCTTCACTCAGTTCTACACTCAAGCCTAGAAAGCTATCCCAAAAGCTATCTTGAATACTTGCCGCGGTGAAAAGAAATGCGGCTGAGCTTAAAAAGCCCAGTGAACAGGTATATAACAAAATGAAACGAAATATAAATGCTGAAATACAAGTGTTATAATTTTGGGAAACATATTTAGGTATAACAGACAATAAGGAAATAAAATGTGTAGGTTAGGTAAGGAATCTATACAGTCTCCTGTATAAACAGAATTAGAATATACCATGAGCTCAGAAACATATCATTATCATATCACCGTCAAATCATAAATTGTACAAGGAGTAGCTAGCTCCAATGTACCGGAAGTGAAAGGAGTACATTGCACATACAACCAGTCACTAAACATAATCATATCATATCATAACAGAAAACAGATCTAGGATGCATCCATACGCCCCAGAAAATTAGTGCACATTCATATATAATGGAAGGGACGTAGCAGAACATCACTCTACTGCCTTAGAGTCATGCCATAGGTGCATCTATGACACGGACATGGAACCCCCATGCCTAGTGAAGCTCAGGTAACAAAATGGTCAAACAAATGGTTCAGATAACAAAGGTTCATGTCAAAAGTTCATAGCAAAGGTTTATCATAGTAAGGTTCAAACAGAAAGTTCATATCAAAGGTTCATATCACGAAGGAAACCTTAAGGATAAGGTTAGAATATCCGTACCTCAAAAGCAAAGCTGACAGAAGTCGAAAGATCAAATAACGGAATAGTACTCTTCTTCAGAAATCTACACACGATGTGTTACTCATTAATATCTTATTTAATCATTTACTTTTTCATATTCCATATTAGTTCTAGGGTTTACATAAATATTTAATAACCTGTTAATATGGTTTTGGGGTTTAAAGTGTACTTACATTAAAGTATAGCGTTGTAATTATAAATATTACAAGTTTTACATATTATCCAAGTTAGTCCCTTAACTTTCATATTTTACGAATTAATCCTTATATTTTAGTAATTTACACTTTACACCCTTTAAGTTACAAAATTACAATTTGAAATCCTTAATTATATAATTTATCAAATAAATCTTTTAAATATCAAAATTACATTTTATACCCCTCTACTTATTTTATACAAGTTACCCTTTAGAGTTTATAAAATTAATCCTCAAGTTTCAATATTTACAAAACACACCCTCTTTTTTACAAAACCATTCGAATCCTTTTCCACTTATCAAACCCTAACCCTAAATTTCCCCAATCATTACTAACATTAATTACAACCTTAAAACACATTAATTATACCAGGTTCAATAACAAAACCCTAAACCTAACCCTTTTTTGATTTCTTTTTCATTTATTTTATTTTTCTTAATCAAACCGATTACAAATTAATTCCCACAAGTTAATCTAGGCTATGAAAATTACAAAAAATATTTTTCTGAGGTTATATGACTTATAAAAGACCAGAATAAATTATATATAAAGCTTACAAAATTCGCATGAGTGTTTACAAGTCTTTTAGTCGATTTAGTGTTTTTAAGCTTATATAACTCATACGATCAGAATTGGCGTGCATGATTCGATTCTACTATTTTATACAGATCATATATGATATTTAGGATGTTAGAAAAATACCAGAAAGATTATGGAACGTATAGATGAAGCAGCACGAATTTTCCTTCTTGCTAGCACAAAACCGACTCAATTAAAAACCCTCAGCTCATACGATCGACTCACACTTGAAACCAATATTTTTCTCACCTTTTTTAGACTTGTAAAAGACCAGGATAAATACTTGGGAGTTGTGGAAAAGTTGTATTCGACTGAATGGGATTTAGGGATTCGGTTTAGGTTTTTAAAGTCGACAAAAGGGTTTCTCAAATATATGAACATTTTTTTCTATATATATATAAGGATATAAAATACTTATCTTGGCTGGAAAAATAATGTGATAAGTACAAATTTGGATAATGTATAAGTTTCCTAATTATTTGGGATTTCTTTCTATTTTATAAATAATATATATATAATTAATTATATATAATTTAGCCCATAATATTTTTATACAAAATTTTATTTTTTTCACTTTTAAAAAAATGACATATTTTATCTTACATAATTTATTTTGATCATATGCTGCCAAATTCCAAATTTATAGGGTTTTCTTGGTATTATTTAAGTATTATTACAAATTTTTAAACTTAAGGGAATTTTGGTCATTTTGCTTGTTTTAAAATTTGAGGTATTACAACTTCTTCCCCTCTAAAAAGAAATTTCCGTCCTCGGAAATTGAATAAACAGAACAGACAGAAACGAATCAGATTATAGAAATTGCCAGAACGGAATGAACACAGAATCTTTCGATTACAGAAATAATCTCAATTCAGAAAACTTCCCAACAGATTTCAAAAAACAGACATATCTTTCTTATCGGACTTTCATAACTTCATATCTTATTCAGAACAGTTCAGAAATTGATTCAATGATTACATACTTGTAGTTGATAACTAAAGTACTTCTCACAAGTACTAGCAGAAAACGGATTGAGTACGAAATTTCAAATGATAGAAGACTTTATAATGAATTCTGAAATACTTAACGAATGATCAACGATCAACAAACATACAACGAGAATTTGAACATATCCAGATATCTAATGATGAAGGCAGAACCTACATATAAGTCGAATGAATCCTAAAAGTCTCACTAATCACGGATAATCTAACTGACAGAAATCTGATGCTTCTCAAACACTTCCCGAAATATCCTATCCTCACAATGAGGGTACGTCATATGATGTAAGTATTATCACGTTGATCAGGCGTCATAATACCAGCATCACATGAGTATACCATCATGATGACCATACTTTATCTCAAGTCGTGAATAAACAACCTAATAGCAGAATAACAATACTTCTCTTATCCAAAACAATCATCATCAATGGAGTCGAACAGAAAACGAACTTATCAGAAAGCAACCGAAATCTAACAGATCTATCATGATGAACAATCGCACCAATAATTCCAAAATTCACCAAAATTCTCATAACTTAACAATCATACGCATAATTGTCATAAAACGAAACTTCCAAAGGAAAAACTTAATATTCTAAAGATTCAATCGTACCATTGTCAATCTCCTCATTATCATGTGATATCCTAATCATTATTAACGGAAAGAACTTAGGGAAATCAACCTATACCGGATTATTGTCAGAATTATAACCTTCCAAAGAAAACCCTTAATAAAAATAGTTTCATTATCAAAATGGAGTGGACAATTTCCTATATTCGTGACTAATAACCTCCAGATCTCTCTTAGGAATAGAAAAGGTTTATGGAACATCAAATAGTGTCAATACTTAATATACCCAACATAAGCAGAAAAATTCTCAAAATATATCAAACACTTAGGGTTGTAATAATATTTCGAATGGTCAGAAAACATCAAACTAATTGTCAACAAGTCAGAGATGGAAATCAAAATCAGAAAGTGAAACTTAAATGGTGTAGTTCTCAAGGCATTCTAAAATTACTAGATTACTAAACTTTAGGTCGTGCATAACTTTCTAACCTCGGAAAGAATAATCTTATAGGCTTAACTAAAGGCAGAGGCATGAATCAGAGTAATGCGGAAGCAACGCTACTTAAACCAATTTCCTAGTCTACCCAATCCTCACCAATCATAACTTAAGTTTCATATTGGAAAGTCCTAAAGCAAATCCTTAAAGGTTATTTCATAACTCTCTATGGTGCAGGGCCTAATACTCACAGGTCATAGCCTAAGCTCTACGGGTTGTGAATCCGCCGATCAAACCTGTCTCTGATACCATAATTGTAACACCCCAACCCGACAAGGGTAAAAATGTATCAAATTATGGTGTTACATCAGAACAAACAGACATATCAAAGGCATAAAACTTACATAAATAACTTACTTCAAATAACTATGGTCAAATTCTTCACTCAGTTCTACACTCAAGCCCAGAAAGCTATCCCAAAAGCTATCTTAAATACCTGCCGCGGTGAAAAGAAATGCGGCTGAGCTTAAAAAACCCAATGAACAGATATATAACAAAATGAAATGAAATATAAATGCTGAAATACAAGTGTTATAATTTTGGGAAACATATTTAGGTATAACAGATAGTACGGAAATAAAATGTGTAGGTTAGGTAAGGAATCTATACAGTCTCCTGTATAAACAGAATCAGAATATACCATGAGCTCAGAAACATATCATTATCATATCACCGTCAAATCATAAATTGTACAAGGAGTAGCTAGCTCCAATGTACCGGAAGTGAAAGGAGTACATTGCACATACAACCAGTCACTAAACATAATCATATCATATAATAACAGAAAACAGATCTAGGATGCATCCATACGCCCCTGAAAATTAGTGCACATTCATAGATAACGGAAGGTGTTGATATAAATAAATGACTAAAAACGTTATTCATATCTTTCGATATCTCTATGTTTTGATAATCACAAAACGAAAACTCATCAAACCAAAGATTATGACATAAACAAGTATTTAGTAGTAAATACTCATCTTTACCATTAAATCACTTAAGGTATGGATAAACAAAGTGTCTAATGTATTACAAGATCAAAGGAACATTTTTGTTAATCACTAGTTATTTATAAAATGTCACAAAACATTTTATATCTTTTGTAAAACATTTTTGGAATTAAAAGAATATGTTTTATTCATTACAAATTTGTGAATTCAAATTTTCAACCAAAAATGGCAAATCTAATCCAGAAAAATTCCCCTCACAAAAGGACAAGAAAATCCAACGTTCAGGAGGGCGGCCCCCTTAATTATACTAGGCGGCCCCCTTAATCATTAAGGGGACCGCCCCCTAATTAAGGGGACCGGCACGCTCCAGAACAGTATTTTCTGGCCCTATAAATATTGGATCATTCCACATATTTTTCTCACCTTTTTGCACTAAAAACTTTCTGATCTAAACATCCCTCTCCATCCTCTAAAAATCCTTTGATCTTATATACTTTGATCTTTGTTTCAAAGTGATTCAAGCCTCAACACTTAAGTGCAAAAAGAAGAATACTTCTATTAGAAGTATTACAACTTAGTATCATCTTGCTATCTAAGTTGTTTGTTTGTTTCATCTTGTTGATCTTTCATATTTTGGTGAATAAGGTGTATGTATTAGTTTGCAAGATTTAGTTGTAGAATCTAGAATTGTTGTAAGTGTGAAGTAGAGTTTGAAGTGAAGAAGTAGTGTTGGATAGTAGTGAAGATAGGATAGAGTGGCAATAGTGACTAGTAGTGAAGAAGTTGAAGCTTCCAAGTGAAAAAGACTTGAAGACATTAGTAGACTAAAGTTGTGAAGACTCTAGTGGCTTGAAGGTGCAAAGATATTATTGGTTTGAAGTTGTGAAGACATTGGTGCTTTGAAGTTGTGAAGTAGCAAGACATTGAAGTCGTGAAGTATTTTGTAAAGGCGTGAAGATACTCGTGGTGTGAAGACGTATTGAAGAAGTAAAAGGTGTGAAGAAGTTGTGGTGTGTTATTTGGTATGAGATTGGTTCTAGCTACGATTAGAACTCGACATCTTGCTTTGTGTCGTTAATTGGTGTAAGCATTTGGTGTGTACGGTTTTCTACGCCATAAGGGAGGTTTTTGACTTAGTGAAGAAAACTCTCGAGTTCGGTGCTCGGGGAGTGGAGTAGGGCAAGGAAGGTGTCCTTGTAGCCGAACCACTATAAATCCTTTATCTCTCGGTTTGATCTTTCCAACTCTCATTCTTTACTTATTTACTTACTTGCTTCTCGTACATTATTATTATTGTGTGTTGTGCATATATTGGTTTCACATAAAGATCAAACTAGGTTCCATTCAAAACATTAATTATACATTAGCAAATTAAAAGTATATACAATCATTAAAACACATATACATATATAAATACAAACTTATAATCAAGTGAGATATATGAAATTATAATTTCTATTCAACACTTTAAATAAGTAGTATCTATGTGACATATGTGAATTAATTTGTATCTATACTTTAGCTTCAAAGGTTTTTACAAATTATTATCAATTCTTTGAAAGTGAACTTTTATTAAACGAAAAAGACGCAAAACTATTCAACCCCCCCTTCTAGTTTTCCACAGAAGGGACGTAGCAGAACATCACTCTACTGCCCTAGAGTCATGCCATAGGTGCATCTATGACATGGACATGGAACCCCCATGCCTAGTGAAGCTCAGGTAACAAAAGGGTCAAACAAATGGTTCAGATAACAAAGGTTCATGTCAAAAGTTCATAGCAAAGGTTTATCATAGTAAGGTTCAAACAGAAAGTTCATATCACAAAGGAAACCTTAAGGATAATGTTAGAATATCCGTACCTCAAAAGCAAAGCTGACAGAAGTAGAAAGATCAAATAACGGAATAGTACTCTTCTTCAGAAATCTACACACGATGTGTTACTCATTAATATCTTATTTAATCATTTACTTTTCATATTCCATATTTGTTCTAGGGTTTACATAAATATTTAGGTTAAATATTTAATAACCTGTTAATATGGTTTTGGGGTTTAAAGTGTACTTACATTAAAGTATAGCGTTGTAATTATAAATATTACAAGTTTTACATATTATCCAAGTTAGTCCCTTAACTTTCATATTTTACGAATTAATCCTTATATTTTAGTAATTTACACTTTACACCCTTTAAGTTACAAAATTACAATTTGAAATCCTTAATTATATAATTTATCAAATAAATCTTTTAAATATCAAAATTACATTTTATACCCCTCTACTTATTTTATACAAGTTACCCTTTAGAGTTTATAAAATTAATCCTCAAGTTTCAATATTTACAAAATACACCCTTTTCTTTTTTACAAAACCATTCGAATCCTTTTCCACTTATCAAACCCTAACCCTAAATTTCCCCAATCATTACTAACATTAATTACAACCTTAAAACACATTAATTATACCAGGTTCAATAACAAAATCCTAAACCTAACCCTTTTTTGATTTCTTTTTCTTTTATTTTATTTTTCTTAATCAAACCGATTACAAATTAATTCCCACAAGTTAATCTAGGGTATGAAAATTACAAAAAATATTTTTCTGAGGTTATATGACTTATAAAAGACCAGAATAAATTATATAAAAAGCTTAAAAAATTCGCATGAGTGTTTACAAGTCTTTTAGTCGATTTAGTGTTTTTAAGCTTATATAATTCATACGATCAGAATTGGCGTGCATGATTCTATTCTACTATTTTATACAGATCATATATGATATTTAGGATGTTAGAAAAATACCAGAAAGATTATGGAATGTATAGATGAAGCAGCATGAATTTTCCTTCTTGCTAGCACGAAACTGACTCAATTAAAAATCCCCAGCTCATACGATCGACTCACACTTGAAACCAATATTTTTCTCACCTTGTTTAGACTTGTAAAAGACCAGGATAAATACTTGGGAGCTGTGGAAAAGTTGTATTCGACTGAATGGGATTTAGGGATTCGGTTTAGGTTTTTAAAGTCGACAAAAGGGTTTCTCAAATATATGAACATTTTTTTCTATATATATAAGGATATAAAATACTTATCTTGGCTGGAAAAATAATGTGATAAGTCTAAATTTGGATAATGTATAAGTTTCCTAATTATTTGGGATTTCTTTCTATTTTATAAATAAAATATATATAATTAATTATATATAATTTAGCCCATAATATTTTTATACAGAATTTTATTTTTTTCACTTCTAAAAAAATGACATATTTTATCTTACATAATTTATTTTGATCATATGCTGCCAAATTCCAAATTTATAGGGTTTTCTTGGTATTATTTAAGTTTATTTTGGTCAATTCTACATCTATCATGAAACAATACAATGAACTTATTGGTATACTTGGTCAGTTCACATAACACAAAATGAACATGGATGAGGCTATTTCAGTATTTTACATTATTGATAAACTTCCCCCTTCTTAGAAAGATTTCAAGCATAACTTGAAACATCTGAAGGGGAACTGACTCTTGTTGAGTTGGACAGTCATCTATGCATTGAGGAATCACTTACGGTACATGGTAATGACAAGCCAACGAGCAACAATGTTGTTGGTCCATCAGTTATCAATATAGTGGAACATAACAAATCCACCAGGGACAATGACAAAAAGGGGAAATGTAAACATCACGACACAAATTTGATCCTAACAAGAAGTCTAAACTTACTTGTTCAAAGTGCGAGAAACCTGTACGCTTGAAAAATGATTGAAGGGGTGATAAATTTGGTAATAAAGCCAATGGTTCAGACACATTGGTTCAGTGAGTGGTTCATCCAACCCTGTGAAAGGTCAGAGTATATTTAATAAGTATTTTCAGATTTATTATGTTACATTATATCTGTGAGATCATCAAATAAGTACTATATTTGTTAGTGCAAAAAGTGTGAATGGGTTATGATTGGGCTTAGTTAGATACGGGCTATCCTAGATGGGTCGTCTGCAGTGTAGTTCATGCACTAATCTAGGTAATGAGTTGTATTCCCTGCACAGAAAAAGGTAAACCATCAGCCTTACCGTGGGGACAGACCCCATGATTAAGCTTCGGCGTGAGAATAAGTACTCATGTTGTCAGAGAAATATTTGTATATTGGGATGAGTAAGAAAGTCATACCTTACATGCGTGTACTGAGGTTACCTTTTATAGGTGGTCGAGATGCTAGGGTTTCCTAGTACTTCGCATATTTCTATAATGGCTGGTGTAGGACCCTTGTCGGGCAAGGATCCGTAGCTTAATCGATGATTGCGGACGTGGATCACTTTCCGGACCATGGGCCGGTCCGTGAGCATACTTCAGGAGTGTCGCTCAAGTGGTTCATACACATCCTTGCATGTCCAGACTGTGCCATGCTTGTAGCTTGGGCTTCAGTCTTATCCGGTTTGTTGGGCCGGGGCCGGGTTTGTTTGTTTATTGGGACGGAGCCCGATGTTCTAGTTGTATTCGGTCGGAGCCTCATCGTGCATAATACGGTCCAGGCCCAGTAAGCCTGCTGTCCATATTATACGCCATCAAGTCCCCCTAGTCTAGCTTGTTCATTGCTCGCGTACCTTTGTAGCGTACGGTGAATGTTGCTAGACTAAAATTCTTGATGCTCCGCTTCTAGGCGTGAGGCTCCTCTGTGATGGATCGTTTGTGGTCAGCGAACGAGATCGTGGAGGAACGTGGGCCGTTACTAGCCCTTTTACCTTCTCGATTTTTTAACCGTTTGATTCTTTTACTTACCTGTCATCCTTATCTTTTACTGCTGATCGTAACCGTTGGTTGATGCGTTTTTGACACGTGTCTTATTTTAGATTTCTTGGGTGTACCACGGGTATAAATACCTAGGTTAGCGCATTGTCGTTTTTCCTTCCTTATTTTTCTGCTCCGCTCTTCAAAGAATTTTTCTGAGCTTCTCCTTTTCAGTTACCTTTCCCTCTTTTTAATCCCGCACGTCGTCTTTGAGCTTTTTGTGTTGACAATGGTTTGGATTACGGAAATTCCGTCAAATATTACAGGAAATAGGCTTGAGGAGTTGTGTGGTTAGTTTCATATTCTATCATTTGTGCATCCCATTTTTCCTGATCCCGGTCAGGCCATCAACCAGCCTCCGCTTGGGAAGATTGGTCTTTACACTCGGTTCTCTGATTATGCCTACCTTCGTCTACCGTTCTCCATTTTCTTTGTTGAAATTTTGAATTTTATTATGCCGACCTACGTCTACCGTTCTCCAATTTCTTTTTTGAAATTTTGAAGTACTATTGCATCAATGTTTCTCAGCTTTCCGTTTTTGGTGCGTGCAAGGTTTATCATTTCGAAATTGTGTATCGTGCATATAATTTTGCTCCGATAGTAGCATTGTTTTGGCGTCTTTATTTTAATTCCATGAGGAATAGGTGGCTCTCGTTTGGCAAGCGTGCTAAGGATACTAGCACTTGCTATGATAGACCCTTGGATTCTGTGAAATTATGGAGCGATCGCTTCTTCTGGGTTGATGCATTTGCCTGCCCAAGCATCTTCCCTTGGCGTATGAATGATGGCGTTGAGGCGGATTTAGTTCCTCGCCCTGGTGAATAGAGTGAGGCAGAATACCTTGCCCTTACTTGTCAGCCGGCTCCATTTCATAGGCATCCGGAAGCTTTTCTTTGCTGGGTCGGCCTGAGCTGCTACTATCCGTTTACAGAGGACGAGTATCCTATCTTCCTCCTTGATGGAGAAGTTTGGTATTTTCTGCTTACTTCTTCTTATCCCTTCTTCTTCTTTTTCTTTGCTAATGATTCTTCTTTGTCGTGTGCAGAGATAAGCACGTATGCGTTTATTACTTACTATAGAAACTAGAAGGGGGGGGGGGTTGAATAGTTTCATCGTTATAATTTACTTATAAAAGTGTTTCGCCGTTTTTAGGTCCGGTTAAAATTTCTTTTACAAACTTGGTGAATTTTACTAGTTATGTGATATCTTCTAAACTAGTGATTAAAGTAAGATGCAAATAAAGTAAAGAGTAAAGAAAGAGCACAACCAAGGAGACGCTGAGATTTATAGTGGTTCGGCACGAAGCTCACTCTTCGTTCTACTCCACTCCCCGAGTACCACACTTGAGAGTTATCAATCACTATATCAACAAACTCCTTCAGCCGGAGCAATCCGTACACAGGCTTACGCCAAGTTTACCGATACTAAGTAGAATGTCGAGTTCTAATCGTAGCTCGAACCAATCTACTCCAAGGCCCACGTGGCCACACGAACAAGCACTCTTATCCCACTTAGATCGACACACGATCCAAGCCTTCACACGAACGAGCACTCCTGTTCACTTGAATCTTCACCCGATTCAAGTCTTCACACACGGACTTCATTAAGTCCAAATCTTCACACTAGAACTCCACTAAATCCTAGCCTTCACACAACACCACATGAACTATTACAAGTATTAATCTAGATACAACACTTCTCGGACTTACACATTGTCCATTTCAACCTAACATCGACTCATACACAAGTCGGAACTACTAATATACAAGATTAGAATTTAGAGAAAGAAGAGAATCGTAACACTTGTTACGTTTGTATGTGGACTCTTATAACATCTTGGATCTTCACTACTTTGAGAGTTCTTCTCTTGCACTTTGATGTAAAGAAGGAGGAAATCACTTATAAACATTTACCGACATGTTCTGGTGATCGAAGAAGTGGGAAAGGAAGAACAGAATATTTTTGTGCAAAAGGGATATTTTTACTGAGAAGGAATAGTTCAGTATTTATACACGACAGGAGAGGGGGTGACGGTCCCTTAAACATGCGACGATCCTTTATCACTAAGGGACCGTCAAGATATTTATGAGACCGTCTTGACAAACGCTCCTCTTTTTGTCCTGACGTGGTGAAAATTTATCTGGTGAAGTTTTCTGTTGTTTTTAGGTGGGAAAACTAGTTGTTATGCTTTTGAATTTTGAATATTTGATTTTAATAAAACATTTCTTGAAAAACACAAAAATACATTTTGTGAAAAATATTTTGTCATACATAAAAATGTAAGTTTTAAAGAAAATAAGTGTTAGAAATGAAGCTGAGTGATATTTACGTGAATTGGAGTAGAAAACTAGAATGCATAAAGTGCAGGAACTACTAAGGTAATATTGTAAAAGTTGTCTTATGTAAGGCATATAAATACCCCTCAAGGCTTCACTTGAGGGGTGTGTGTGTGCAACATAATTTATCATAATAAAAGTATCTTTGTTTCATCTCACCTTCTCTCTACTTTCTCTCTCTAGAATAATGGCATATTTTCATCAACCTCGTCCTCCGGAAGGTGTTTCTTGGGTTCTACAATTGGTATCAGAGCAAACCGGGGGCGAATCGTGGTGTTTTGTGGTGAAAAATTGTGTTTTTGGGTAAAAAAGCGGATCTGGTACTGTTCATCGCCATTTTTGTCGAGTTAGAAAAATTTTCGAGTTAGGAAATTTTTTTATCGAGTTTGGATTCTGCTTAGCGAGTTTGAACTTAATCTATCGAGTTTGGTGATGTTTTACCGAGTTTGGTTGTCAGAATTTAGCGAGTTAGGATTGTTGGCGAGTTAGCCATTTTTAGCGAGTTAGCTAAACACCTTATCGTTTATCGAGTAAGGTTCTTTGTGGCTAATACCTAAACGAAACTCTGCCAAAATTTTCTGAGCTTATCGAGTTACAAAAGATCTTATTGAGTTTCAAGATCTTACCGAGTTACAATAGGGTTACCGAGTTTGAAATGGTTACCGAGTTTGACATATCTTACCGAGTTTGAAAAGGTTACCGAGTTTGAAGAAGGAGAAAGTTGTGAGTTAGGGAATTGTTATCGAGTTAGCATGGTTACAGAGTTAGGGAGATTATCAAGTATACCAAGGTTACCGAGTTAGGAATGTTTATCGAGTTAGCATGTATTGGCGGGAAAATTTGAGTAAATTTTATTTTTGAGAGGAGACTAAACGTTCAATTTTTACGCGAAATTCAAATTTTGACATAACGTTGAATATTTTGGCCCGAAATTCTAATTTTTAGGCCAAAATTCAATTTTTTTCGGTGAAATTTTGCGTAAAAATGTTTAATACTCAAATTTTTCTGGTAACCTTAGCATTGTATTTCTTAGTGATTTCCAAATTTTGAGGGAGAAAATTTTCCTATTATATTTTTGGAGGGAAAATCCGAAATCACTACGAATCAACGAGATTAAATGTCAAGCTTCACCAAAAACACACCACGAATTGCTTATAAGATCCTGATCAAGATTCACCAAAGATCAATGGCTAAATTTTGAACGTTATCAAAGGTGACTACGGGGATAATTTGTTTATTACCTATTTGAGCTTGAAGTGACGTTTCACGGGTTCGTGCACTTAGTATCTCAAAGTCTAGGGGTTGGTTGGATGAAGACTTTTGAAGATCCTTGTTTGAGCATTCATGGGATAGTGATTAAGACTTGGACATCTAGCTATGTGTGAGATCTATAAATGCATAAGTTGGTTCTTAATGCTCACAATAGCTATCACTTTAAGGAGTTACGTTGTAGTGCTCAGTGTCACACAAGGTTGTGGATTGTTCAAGAGACGGATATACAATAAATGATGGATGGTTGGGTATATGCCACTACCTATATTGTAAGGAGTAACGTTGTTGTGCTCAGTATAGGTTCTTAATCAGGATAGTACAAGCGTAAGTCACAAGTCTGGAGAATTTTACTTCACACTCAAGTTTGTCATATCGGGTTGTCTCCACACGTGGTCACTTACTATTAGCCAATGGAAGTGAAAAGAGGTTGATCTGAGATGAATTGTAGAGAGAATAGTTATTGTCATTTCACTCATGGGGTATTGATTTGTATGTTGCTTCCAGTTGATACGTTTATGTACACATATTTATGATGATTCCGAGAGATCGTCATCATCCAGGAGGGAGAAATGTGTACATCGGGGCTTTTATTAAAGAACTGAAAGCATTCTAAGTGAGTTGAAGATGACGATATGATGCTCCCCAAACAAACCTGTGAAGAAGTTACATATTATCAGTCTAAGATTCATTTTCCGTTGTGCATGAGACTGAAGATTATATGGGCAGAATTCAAAGATACTTCTTCAACAAGCATCAAGGTTATATCAAACGGGTTGTCTATTTGGGAGGGAGCATGTAAAAGAAAATGGTTTACTAATTGGGAGGGAGTAATAACCCAATTAGGTTAGCAAGTGATTCGTCTACAAGTAAACAAATATTGCTGGGGATATTTATGAAGAAAAGAGCTATGAAGTCCTCCTCAGCATTGTTGCGCTTACTTTGATTGTTTTTATTTTACTTGTTAGGAATCATTGTAACCAATTCACGTATATCTCCAGCTGGAGGGAGATTGTTAGAAATGAAGATGAGCGATATTTACGTGAATTGGAGTAAACAACTAGAATGCATAAAGTGCAGGGACTACTAAGGTAATATTGTAAAAGTTGTCTTATGTAAGGCATATAAATACCCCTCAAGGCTTCACTTGAGGGGTGTGGGTGTGCAACATAATTTATCATAATAAAAGTATCTTTGTTTCATCTCACCTTCTCTCTACTTTCTCTCTCTAGAATAATGGCATATTTTGATCAACCTCGTCCTCCGGAAGGTGTTTCTTGGGTTCTACAATAAGATCTTTGATCACTTTACTTATGTCGGTATGAAGTTTGTTCATACCTGAAGTGACGTTGTAGTAGATACGTGGACGAAACGAGTTTCCTCGAATAAAAAAGTATTAACCGTAAGTTTACATATCGTGTTTTCATATTTTGTGATTATCAAAACATGTAGAGACCAAAAAATGCGAACAACCTTTTTGACATTATTTGTATTAACAATCTCCCCCTTTTTGATGATTAAAAAATATAAACTCATGTTAGGTAAATTTACGTGTTTATAAATTTTTAATGAGTTTCCGTTTACTTCTCTCCATTTTTGTAGAAACAAAAAGGCTTCGTCGATGTGAAGAGAGAAAAGAGATCGACGAAATACATGCTCCCCATAGCTTAGTGCTCCCCCTAGATGAGGGCACCGGGGAATCGAGCTATGGTGTTGTGCTACAAAAACAAGTTATAGACAAAACACATATACATATATAGATAATATAGAAGGTCATGAAGAGAAATAAGATACATAGAAGGAGATAATGAAAGGGTGAAATCAAATAGATATAGCACGAATCAAATAAAGAGTAGAAAAGAAAACTGAACTTTAGCTCTAACTGGGGACGGTCCCGTAAATGCTTGGACGGTCCCTCAGTCTTAAGGGACCGCCAATCCAATAAATGACCTCTGCCAGTAGGCGTCATGGTTGGCAGTTGTGTTGTGATTTAAGCATTTTTCCCATTTTTAAGGTTGATTAATTTAGTCCATGTTTTAAGTCAACCATTATAAATATCGCATCATATTATCATAATTAAAAACTAACATCATTCATTCATTCATTCATTATAATTATACATGAAGGGACACACACATTACAAAGACATCACCAAATCCTACAACATTAAGAAACATAACAGGCTATTTCCCACAACATGCTTGGCGCAAAATATAGCTTCCACTTGATTACTAGACATATGAAGATGTATAGTTAGAAGGTGAAGAAGAAGATGGTGAAGAGGAAGGTGGAGCCAAAGGTGGCATGGTAGCAAGAGGAGTTGGTTGCACATTTTGTTGAGCAAGAAGAAACTCAATGTGACCAAACATGATGTGGAGTTCATTTTTTAGAGAGGAAATGAGATGAAAGTTGTGATAGCAACACGCACACCCCATAGTGTGGTTGTTCACAAAGTAGTAGGGAAGAGGATTACCAAGGGTTGGAGAGGATGGTGGAGTAGGAGGAATGTTTTCCAAAGGCTCATTTGGTGATGTATTGGTAGGATTTGGAGAATTTGTTGGAAGAGGATGCGAGCTTCTTGGTGGAGAGCTAGAGAATGTAGATGATGATGAAGATTGATTACTCACAAAGGGAGTATAAGTACCCGAGCTAGATTGGGTGATTAAGGGTGACAAGTTCTTGATGAATGATGAGAAAAGAGGTGAAGTTGGCTTAGAGGAAGAGGGTGGGTTGGATGAAGAGTAAGATGTTCCATTGGTGGATGGTGTTTTGAAAGGTGTACTTGGTGCTTTAAGAGAGGATGGTCGAGACTTTGGAGAAGGAGTGGTGTCATAGAGAGTGAGATCAATGAAATTGGTTTGTGGTGGAATGATTTTGATCTTAGGCCTTTTGTTTGGTTGTTGTGGATTGAGTGAGGTTTTGAGATTTTTGCTTGTGGTTGGCAAATAAGTGGAAGATGATGCCATTGTGGGGGATGAAGAAGAAATAGAAGATGGTTATGATGAGAAGAGAATGAGAGTTTAAATAATCAAGCATGGTTAAGAGTTTGGGCAAAGCATGCATTAAGAAACTTTTAACACATAAAATTGTTTATCTAAACATGGTAAGGTGGTGATAATCATGCAATAGGTTTAGGATTGTGATGAGGCGAAAAATGAACTACTTTTAGAGGGTCATTTAAGCCCGGAATTGAATTTATTTGATCAAATATTGCCCTAAATTGTTCCTTTTGTGATTTTAGGTACTTTGGGAGTGAAATCTGGAAAAGGAAACAATTCGGACGTTTTTGGAGCATAAAAGTGAAGAAAACGCCAAAGTCTTAATTTTCCTTGCTGAGAACAGTAGGTGACGACGTCAAGAGTAAAATCCTGACGGCGTCAAGAGTAATTTTCATGACGACCCAGTACAGAAATGAAGGCGTCACAAGGTAGAGCGTCAAGAGTAAAATACGTGACGGCCTGGAAAAAGTTATAACGTGACGGCGTCAGAAGTAGATCAAGGCAGTCCGAGAAGTATTTTGGCGGCGAGATGACGGCGTCACCAATTTGGTCTTGACGCCGTCAGCCTCAATTTCCTATATATAGTTTTCTAATTTTCATTCATAAAAAGAGAGAAGTTTTGGAGAAACCCTAAGGCCGAACTTAGTACGAACTTTACAGGTTTTTCAAGGGTTTTCAGCCCTTGAACCCTTTCATGTGTAATTGAGATAAGTATTCTTTTAATTCAACCAATATGTCTATGTGTTGGTTGTCTATATCTTGTTCTTGTCTTAATTCCATCATGCTAGGCTAGATCTATCTTGTGTTTGCTTAGATCTAATGAAACCTAGATGTTAATTATGTATTGATTACTTGTTTATGGTTGTATTGGATGAATGATTTCGATGTTAGGCTTAAGAAAACTGGCAGATCTCCAATTAGTAACATGCTTGAACGTCTTAGGAAACATGAACTGACGTGCACTAGGTTTTATTGGTTGTATTTAATGCATGAGTAAATTCTAATAATCCCATGTTAGGAGCTTCTTAGCCGGCTCGACATAGGAGTGAAGTAGGCACTCATAGGATTGGGGAATTAAGTGCGCCACCCCATGAATGGTATTAAGGAATACAATCCGTCATCCACGCAACTATAACAAGTAATTAACGTGTAAAAGATATCTAGGGAGTAGTGAAATCTAAGTAAACACAACTTCTCCACTTATTGTTCACAACTTTAGTTAATTTAGTTTATTTTCATTTCTAGTATTTTATTTTGATTGCATCTTTAGTATTGGGTTAGTTGACTAGCAACTAATTCCGCCCAAATCCTTCAAACCCGAGATTTTTACTTGCTTTCTAAAAAATATAAAAATACAAAAATAATCATCCCTCACCTTTAGAACTAGTATTTAGGTTTTCTAATCCTAGCGACACTATTCCTAGCTGAACAATCAATCCCCCGGTACTTGTCACTATACTATACTACAACGATCAGGTACACTGCCTGGTGGGGGTTGTAAGCTTCTCAAGATCCCTTGAGAGGTAAAGCCTGGTGCGATTCCCACGTATCAAGTTTTTGGCGCCGTTGCCGGGGAATAGTTATTGTCTAGGTTAGAATCTATTTTTATTAGGTCTACTTGCTAGATTCCTTTCTAGTAAGATTTTATTTTTATTTTTAGATTTTCTTTAGTCTATCTTATTTCTTTGTGTTTTTGTTCGTGGACGATGGGAACATCTTTGAACCCGTCATCCCACCACAACAAAACCCACCACTAGAACCTCTTAGGCCCTGAACCTTAGGAGAGTATTCCCGACCTAGCCACCAAGGCTACCGAAACACCATTGAGCTCACCGGAGCCAATGTGACCCCCTTGCGATCCGACACCATCCGGTTGGTGCAAAGCGGATGTGCATTCCATGGACTTCGTTCCGAAGATCCAAACCAACATCTTAAGGACTTCCTTAAAATCGTAGACTCCATAGACCTAGATGTTGAAACTAGAGAGACAACCTGATTACGCCTATTCCAATTCTCTCTACGGGATCAAGCTAGTCAATGGCTTGAGCGTTTACCCGCGGGATCCATCACCACATGGGATGATCTCACCAATCGTTTCCTTGCTCAATTTTTCCCACCGGGGAGAACTACTAAGCTTAGAAATGACATCTTGATGTTCCAACAACGTCAAATGAATCTCTTTATGAAGCATGGACTCGTTTCAAGGACTTACTCCAAAAAGTCCCTCATCATGGCATAGATCTTTGGCTCCAAGTCCAAATCTTTTATGACCATATCGATCTCTCCACGAGGCGAGCCATTGACCAATCGGCCGGTGGTAAGCTACGTGATCTAAGTGCGGAACAATCATGGGAACTCATAGAAGATCTTGCTCTCTATGACAACGAAAGTTGGAATGATCCCCGTGATTTGAACAAAACGGTCAAGGCAATATCCTTGCCTTCGAACAACTCTAGCACTCCCGACAGTAGGATCATGGAACTTGAGGACCAAGTCAAGTTTCTCATGAAATCTTACGAAGCTCCTAAGCCTTCAAGCCAAGTCAACAAAATCACTTCTTCATGCGAATTATGCAGTGGTCCCCATGACACTCGTGATTGTGTGGAACTCCCCAGAACAGCTTTTGCGGACTACGCATCCACGCGTACCGACGAAGCGGGAGATAAGTGGTACACTTTCAAGCCCGATCCAAACCCTTACGGTGATCCATACAACCCCTCTTGGAAAAATCACCCAAACCTTAGGTGGAAACAAAATCAAGCCAATTCTTCCAATCCGCCTAATCGTTACCAACCAAACGGTCCACCCTCCAACCGTACTTTCAACAACAATCCTTCTAACAACTATGGTAGTACCAACAATCTTGAAGGATTGATGTCTAAGTTCATGGCATCTCAAGAAGCTCACATATCTAAGTTTGAAGCCGATTTCAAACAAAAGCAAAGCGAGATGACCACCAAAATTGACGCATTGTTGAAAGTTCTCAATGACCGAGAAATGGGAGCACTCCCAAGCGACACGGTCAAGAATCTGAAACTAAACGTTAATTCCATATCTTCAGTTTCGTCACCCACTTCGTGTCCACAATACTACTCGTTTAAATCAACAAGCACGTGTTTCAAACAAAACCAAATTCTTCAAAAGGACCAATCAAGCAAAACACCCGATATAGAACCGGTCAAAAGTATAGTTGAAACACCTCCTACGCAAGACCTTGACGATGAATTCAAGGAACTTCACCTTGAACGCCCCGTCATTGATGTCTTAGCGCGTGCTCCTTACTATAGTGCCCTCCTAGAAAAATATGAGAAGTTTAAACTAGGTAAAAATGGGACCGCCTTCGTTCAAAACAAGTTGCCTAATAAGCTTGATGATCCGGGTATATTTGTTTTGCCTTGTAAGATAGGAAGATCCGAAGCTCTCGACACACTAGCCGATTTAGGGTCAAGCCTCAACTTGATTCCCTTATCCTTATTCACCGCTCTTAAGCTAGGAAAGTTAGAGGAAATGGAGGTATTGATAGGGCTAGCGGATGGGAGTATTGCCCACCCAGTTGGAATGATTGAGGATGTAGTTGTTCACGTAGGAAGGTTAACTATATTAGCGGATTTTCACGTCCTAGACATGGTTAGTGACACTACATGCCCATTATTAGTAGGAAGAGGATTTTTAGCAACCGCTAGCGCCATAATAGATTGTAAGGAGTCTAAGATAGCGGTAGGTGAAGGCGATACTTGGTCGGTGTACGATGTAAAGAAGCATAGTTATGATTGTGATGATGAACCGACACCGCATTGGGTAGAGATGATTAGGAGACCATCTAGATATGGACCTTGGATAGAAAGGAACTTTATAGGACCTCAATGCCCATTTTATCTAGAAAAGGATTTCGTTGAAAAGACACATTCGGTAGAACAACTCACAGCTAGGGATGAAGAGCTAGATCCCTTTGAGGACCCCTTAGTCTTTAGGAAGATGATTGAGTTCTTAAGCGTAATGCCTATTAATATAGAGATGAATAAGTGGAAAAGAGAGGGAGACAAGTGTAAATGGAGGTGGGACAAGCCACCTAAAGAAGGTGACGGATCATGGCATATAAGGATGACTTTGTATGATCCGGATGGGGAAAAGTTTGAAAGGTCATACCATACTAAGGAAACCGATAGGAAGTTGAAACCTAAGTTTGATCCAAAAGATGTCCTCAATGAGGAACTCACCCGTATCACGTAGTAACCCATGACCTTGAGTCTAGCTACAAGACTCGTAAATAAAGAAAAGCGCTTCTTGGGAGGCAACCCATGTTTTGTGTGATTTTATTTTGTTTGTTTGTTATTTGCTTCCATATGCATGCTTTATTTTTATTGTTGGTAGATCATGTTTCTCAATTAAATAGTGGAAATACTTTACTTTGTTGTTTTGGCCTAGTCTTAACTCCACCTAAAAGTATTTTTGCAAAAGATAAGTGTAAGGGGAAACCCCAAATATGTTTTTAAGAAACAAACCAATCATGATTCTCCACAATATTAAATGAACATGTATATTCGTATTTGTTAGAGTCAAATGCTTGTATTGAGTCATAATGAAGTTTTGCAGGATTTTCCAGGAAGTAGGACCAAGTTTTTCCAGAAATTTTCCGGAAACTTAACATAAGAATTTCTGCAGGTCACTTCTGACGGCGTTACGAGATAACTCTTGACGGCGTCACGTGTAAAAATCTGGAAATTTTACCAGTTTTGTTTTTCTAATGGAGTCTTATGGTTTTTGTGAATTATTAAGTTTTATAATCTCCAGGAAATCTGCAAGCTTCATTCCACAAGCATTATATCTTATTTTGTTTTCTAGGATTTAGTAACTTATATAGATTGCCGCCGATTTTATGCGAGGTTGTCTTGTCTATTTTCTCACGATTCACAGGTTATGTATGACAAGAAGATGATTTATATTCTGGAAGGGAAGCTTTGATTGTTCATTTTCTTGGAGGAAGATTTAACCTGGCCACCTTATTATCCATACCGAGCGAATCAGGGGAGTATTTGATTTCATTCTTTTTACTTTTTCACTTTTACATTCTTTACTTGAAAATTGGGGACAATGTTCATCCTAAGTGTAAGGGGAGGGTAAAATGATGATACCTTACATGTACACTTTCGCTTGAGTTTGTTTTGTTTAATGGTAGATGTGTAATAAAACTATGAGAAATACTTGTTAGTGCAATTTTAGCGCCAAATTTAAATTTTTTTACAACATTTAGGAGTGAAACTTTAGCCATAGCAAGCGTCTCATGGATAGGAGATTGTATGACTAGCACATAACCGTACTTTCAGAAAAATTTTCCACCCAAATATGTGAGGTTCGCCTTTAGATTTGATAGGAAAAGCATTTACTATTAGTGCTTATGAGTGTACCGGTAACATTTAGATTCTAGAACTTGCGTTAGTAATGCATCCCGAGACCGCTAGTGAGACTACATTCGTGTAGTAGGATTTACTACATGATAAGAGGCATTAGGATCACCCTTGTGTTAAACCCGTATCAAAATTACTTGACCATTTAAGTAATATTACTTGGCTAGTTAAGTCAACTAATTTTTCCCACACCCTTAGCGTTGTACTCATTTTTAGTACACGAAACCCCTAGTACACCCCTCCGAGCCTATCTTTTCGTTTCTAACTTTAAGCATCTTACTTAAAGGAAGAATTTGTTACACCCCACTTAAATGTACACCCAAATCGCCTTAGCCTTCCGTGTATGCGCTCGTTTTTAGTGCATTATTGTTATTTGTTAAACCCTAAGTTAACTATCTAATTGATTACATGGTTGCTAAGTCGAGTCATATCCTTGTACATATTGTTTTGGGACGATTGGGACTCATGGGTAAAATACTTATTTTATAAAGTAATGGAGAAGAACATCATATTATTACCCCCATATGTGTGTTAATCTTAAAAGTACTCCAAGTGTTTTGATTTTCTTAATTCGAGTCATTAGTTTAGTTTATTGTAAAGTATGTAAAGATTCAAGTGTAAGGGGAATATTCATTCCCTATGATGTATTATTTTGGATGGTAGGGTAAGAGTGTATGCAAAAAAAAAAAAAAAAAAAAAAAAAAAAAAAAAAAAAAGAAAATCGAAAAAACCAAGAAAAAGAAAAGAAAAAAATAGAAAAAGAAAAAGAGAAAAAACATACGGACTACCATCCCTTTTCATTCTATGTTTGTTTTATGTTTTTGTTATTTTTTATTTATTAGCTTAAGTCGAGTCTAGTCTTGGCTTAGCAACGCCATATTGTACATGTAATTAACCAAGATTGTTAGCTCGCCACCAGTAAAAACTTCCTTTATCCAACAAAACCGTGTATTTCATATCCCTACACCTAACGTTACAACCCTTTAAAAAGACCTCTTTGATAGTTTATCCTAGGTGCTTACGCCATGTGGTGGAGGTTTGATCCTTTCCCAAGCCTATGGTAATCTATTTTGCTATGACAGGTAGTGAGAGATATCTTCCGTTTCCATATTGTAATTTATACTTTATTACACCCGAGAGATGTGAGTATCTAAACACTATTTGTGAGGTGCTAATGTATGACCTCCGTGCTTGTCTTTGGTCATTAGTGGAACGATTATTTGTTGTAATTACTTTTATATTAGTGTTAAATGACCCCTAACTTGTATTTTGACTAGAATAAAAGCGCATTTGCTTGAGTACAAGCAAATCTCAAGTGTAAGGGTATATGATGAGGCAAAAAATGAACCACTTTTAGGGGGTCATTTAAGCCCGGAATTGAATTTATTTGATCAAATATTGCCCTAAATCGTTCCTTTTGTGATTTTAGGTACTTTGGGTGTAAAATCTGGAAAAGGAAGCAATTCGGACGTTTTTGGAGCATAAAAATGAAGAAAACGCCAAAGTCTTAATTTTCCTTGCTGAGAACAGTAGGTGACGGCGTCAAGAGTAAAATCCTGACGGCGTCAAGAGTAATTTTCATGACGACCCAGTACAGAAATGAAGGCGTCACAAGGTAGAGCGTCAAGAGTAAAATACGTGACGGCCTGGAAAAAGTTTTATCGTGACGGCGTCAGAAGTAGATCAAGGCAGTCCGAGAAATATTTTGGCGGCGAGATGACGGCGTCACCAATTTGGTCTTGACGTCGTCAGCCTCAATTTCCTATATATAGTTTTCTAATTTTCATTCATAAAAAGAGAGAAGTTTTGGAGAAACCCTAAGGCCGAACTTAGTACGAACTTTATAGGTTTTTCAAGGGTTTTCAGCCCTTGAACCCTTTCATGTGTAATTGAGATAAGTATTCTTTTAATTCAACCAATATGTCTATGTGTTGGTTGTCTATATCTTGTTCTTGTCTTAATTCCATCATGCTAGGCTAGATCTATCTTGTGTTTGCTTAGATCTAATGAAACCTAGATGTTAATTATGTATTGATTACTTGTTTATGTTTGTATTGGATGAATGATTTCGATGTTAGGCTTAAGAAAACTGGCAGATCTCCAATTAGTAACATGCTTAAACGTCTTAGGAAACATGAACTGACGTGCACTAGGTTTTATTGGTTGTATTTAATGCACGAGTAAATTCTAATGATCCCATGTTAGGAGCTTCTTAGCCGGCTCGACATAGGAGTGAAGTAGGCACTCATAGGATTGGGGAATTAAGTGCGCCACCCCATGAATGGTATTAAGGAATACAATCCGTCATCCACGCAACTATAACAAGTAATTAACGTGTAAAAGATATCTAGGGAGTAGTGAAATCTAAGTAAACACAACTTCTCCATTTATTGTTTACAACTTTAGTTAATTTAGTTTATTTTCATTTCTAGTATTTTATTTTGATTGCATCTTTAGTATTGGGTTAGTTGACTAGCAACTAATTCCGCCCAAATCCTTCAAACCCGAGATTTTTACTTGCTTTCTAAAAAATATAAAAATACAAAAATAATCATCCCTCACCTTTAGAACTAGTATTTAGGTTTTCTAATCCTAGCGACACTATTCCTAGCTGAACGATCAATCCCCCGGTACTTGTCACTATACTATACTACAACGATCAGGTACACTGCCTGGTGGGGGTTGTAAGCTTCTCAAGATCCCTTGAGAGGTAAAGCCTGGTGCGATTCCCACGTATCAGATTGCAGAAAGGAAGAAAACAGTGCAAAAATCCATGATTCTAGGCGACAGTCCATTAATGCTGGACGGTCCTTTATCACTAAGGGAACACCAGGTCGATAAAAGACCGCCGGCAGTGGGTTTCCAGATTTTTACCCAGTTTTTCATTTCTGCAACCTGTATACACAACTCATTCCTACATATCACAGAGCTGCATAAACATAAGCTAGACTTCAAAAGATGTCATACAAGAACTAATTCGACCAATATCATCATCCAAATACAAACATAAGCAATAATCAAGCATGTCTAATGATCATAATAAGTTTACACAAAGACGATAAACATAGATGTTCCAAATACATAAATCAAGATGCTCCAACTGACATTTACTTCTTCTTCTTCCTCAAGAGTTTCATGATTAACTTCTATCCTTTCCTTTGCTCATCCCATATTTGAGTCAGAAGGGTGATGACAGACGGGTCTTGTGAGTCGAGGTTACGAGGGATTTGAGGAAGGGCATTAGTGAAAGTTTGGAGAGGAGAGGAGGCACTAGCATTGGAACCACCAATGTGTTCATCATCATCCATATGATGAGAGGATGAAGGACTAGAGGATGACTCGGGAAACAAGGTCCTTTTAGAACCAGAAGCAGACCTAGTTTTTTGCTCAATGTGATTTGTGAGCGGAAACATGACATGATCATGGATGTGATAATCTTCCGAATTAAGTTCGGGAAATTCATCCATGATATGATTAAAAAGTCGAGTCAATAGCATGCTGTAGGGCAAGTTTAACTTTGGATTTTTAATGACAAACTCCATTCTCCTAGCAATATAGAAAGCTAAATTGTATGGTGTCGATGTGATAATACAATAGAGCATATGACTGAGACAAGTGGGAAGATGATCCGATTGCCACCAAGACAAAAAACATTTTTACGAATGATCTCCTCAAAAGATTTAAGGTGATCGACCACTTCTTTAGCAAAAAATTAATTTTCATCGACAAGAATTTTCTTTCCTTTTTGGGTTCGGCAAAGAGGTGATGACCTTGACTTTTGAACAAAATATTTTAATTCACTGGGAGTGGGGGCATTGGTGGAGGATTTTCCACATTTGAGGGTGCATGTGGCAAGAGCATTAAGGCTCCATTCATCAGTGAATGAGTAATCCCCCACGGTGGATACTTCAAGGATATGACCAAATTCATGAAGAGAGTAGAAAAAACACTTTTCTTTGATGATAAACTGAACGTACAACTCAAACTCGGAATCGGTTCTTAGACTAAACTGACTATAGAACTCAAGTATAAAGTGGGGAACAATTAGTTCATTTATTTTATAAAGACAATCAAGTTTGGCAAGACTTAGCATGCTCAAAGTCGGGATAGACAACACGACCCTCATGAATACAACATTTTTCATACGTTGGAAATTATAGGAAAGAGGTGGAGAGTATTTAGTGGATAGGATGGGTATGTAGTCGCGTGTTGTTGGGAATTATCTTCATCAGTATTAACAAGATTGAAGACAAAGTTCCTACTTCTGAAGAATACACTAACAATACAAAGTTAGTTAGTACTGTTAGGTATACATAGTTTGTACTGCTTATGTTTTAGCAGAATAAGAAAGATATGTAATGCAAGAATAGAAAAGATAAGGTGTATATCATCGATTAACTGGAATACCAATCCCTGCAGAATATCAGATAATGAGCCCTTCCCAAGAGAAGATGATGTGCCTGTAAAGTCTAGGACATCATCGATTAACTAGAATGCCAATCCCTGCAGAAAAGCATAGAAGATGGTTAGAATAACGATCACATTGATTAGTTCCAAATCATGCCCAAAAAAATGAACCCCCATAGACAACACTTGTTTGCAAGTGATTTAAAGTGGTTTTATCAGTTCGATGAAACCACCTCATCAAATTTTCGTTTCTTAGCTTTAAACAGACAAACACATTCGGATGGGAAATACAAGCTTTCACTTGTAGGCTTGCAGCTATCAAAGGTATGTTCTAATAGATGGATTTTTCAAAGCCAACCACGTAAAAGCTTTGTTACATTATCTAAAGCATACTTAATGTTATCAATGCTTACACATCTGATTTTTCCCGTACACATATGCCAACATAGCGACCTAAGTAGCTTGACCGGTAAGAAGAGCAATCGATTTGCAGCTATTTGATATGAGTGATGCAGTCTTGTAGTATGTCTTCTGCAAATAGTAATCCATGCTGCAACAAATAAAGTTATTTAAATGATATATCATATACGATATTACATATCACTAGGCATTCAGACCCGTGCGATGCACACGGGCTCGATCTAAATGTTCATAGTCATGAAAGCCCGTGCGATGCACATGGGCTGTATAGAAGTTTTCAAAGTTTAATACCCGTCTTTTATTTTCATCATTTTATATTCGAGACTGTAGAACCGTAGAGGGGAGGGGGGTGAATACTGTTTCTTCGGCTTTTTAGATGTTTAAAAACTTTAAGCCAAAGATAGCACCAAGTGGTTGTATAATAATCCAACAACCACTAACACAACCAAAGTAAATAAAGCAAGTAAAAGACACCACGATATATACTGGTTCGGGATGGGGGGGTTATACCATCCGTACGTCCAGTTGCGAATCCGCGACTCCGATACTATTAACTAGTATAATCCTTTCGGTGGACTATAAACCGTTACATTTCACTCCACCAATATTCACCAATATTGATGCTCACAAAGAAGGAGTTACTCACCAACGGTATTCCGCCCTCGGAAACCACCCAAAAGAATCTCACGATTCGACTTTACCTAAGGATCACAAAGATCACTACCAAGATTTCCACCCGGAAGTATCAAACCCCAACTAGATCCCCAATGATCTAGGCTTGGTCACCAAGACATAAGGCTTCCCTTACAAACAAATGAAAGAATAAATCTTTGTTTATCAACCAAGTCCTAACCTAACCTAGAGACTCGATTGTAATAGAAAGGGTAAAGATAAGAAGACCCTCGACTAAATCACAAGAGTGGATTAGGTACTTGTGATTCTTCCCACGCAAAGATATGTATTCTTCCAAAGATGTTATTGTAAAAATCAAGAACACAAGATTAGAGATAGAGAGATTGAGAGATTTGAGAGTATTTAGAGAGAAAAAATCTAGAGAGAAAGAATAATGGCAAGGGGTGAGGAATACAAGAGCCAAGGCATGGTATTTATAGGCAAAGACCCAACTTGGGAATATTTTACCGAGGCCGGCGCGTTACCCACGCGTTGACGCGTGGGAGGCGCGCCAGACACCCAGGAAAATATTCCCGAGACTTTGGGTGTTTGGCATTATAAATGCCTTACCTTGCTAAACCCCCAATTGTACTTCACACTAAACCTTAACATTAATCATTCTAAGGTTTACCAACTCAAATAGCCAATTTGGAAAATCATTTGTGAAGTGTTTATAGAGAAACCAAATTACCAAGGGTTTAAAGTGTAGATAGGGTAATTTGGAAGGGGTAGAAGTGTATCTCCTCATATGGCATAGAAAAAAGAGAAAGAATATGTATACCAAGGAATATTCTAATGCTTGGGGGGAAGAATGTGATGGAGGGTTGAGATGAAATGGTTTGAATTGGATGGCTAGGATCAAAGGGAGCCTCCCTTGGTTTTCAAACAATTTGGCATGTGGAGAAATGTGGATGGATGAGATGATCTCATTAGAGATGGATGGCTAAGATCATACTTGCCTAGCTTAGGGTTAAGAAAGAATATTCCAAGGAATATGCTTTGCTTGGGGGGAAAGGAGAAATGGAGGGTTGAGATGGTTTCATTTGAATTGGATGGTGGAGATCAAAAGCATGTGGTGGTATTGGGAAGAGATTGGATGGATGGTTGAGATGAGTTTAGTTTGAATTCAATGGTTGAGATCAATCACATGTGGTGGTATAGGGAAGAGACATTGGATGGATGGTTGAGATGTATTTGATTTGAATTCAATGGTTGAGATCAATCCCATGTGGTGATATAGAGGTGAGGGGTTGGATGGATGGTTGTGATGTGTTGTAATTTGAAATCAATGGCTAGGATGAGAAGAGCCATATTAGGATTTCCAAAAATTGGCATGTGTTGAAAATGAAGGGTTGGGATGTGTTGTAAGGGAATGGATGGTTGAGATGTAGTGTGTAAGGGAATATGTAAGGGTGTAAGAGATTGTGTAAGGGAATATTTGATTTGGATATGATTGGTTTTGACTTATGCGTAAATGAGATTAAGAGAGGATTAAGACATAATCTAATTGTCATTAAGAAGAAAAGGTTTGGACAATTAAGATTATAAGTTGAGAAAATCATAGGTTACTTATAAGTTCAAGTAACACAATGTCGAGAATCCATAGTTTCATATCTCGTGACTTTCCACGACTCGACGTTTCAACTAATACCTTGGTTCAAACAAGTTAAGAGCTTTGGCTTGATGTAAAGCATAACCCAAATGGGAAAGGATGCGTTTACGCAAAGTGACCATTGACTTAGTTTGACCAATAAGGGAGTAAACCCGTTACGTAATTAGAGAAGATGTAAGCACGGGATATGAGCATGTGGATGCTTCAACACGATGTTACGTGAAATATATAAGCTCCCTAAGTTTAGAAAAGCCTTGGCTAGAGGCGGTAGTTAGAAAACATGAGTTGGCGTTTTCCCGTAAATGGGTGTTATAAAAATGGGATTTCTCAAATCTCAGAACTCGTTTCGAGTGTTCTCAATTAAGCACATAACATATTCATACCTGTTTTGAAAGATCCACATTTGTTGGGTAAGGGCAAAGCCGACTTTCAAAATTCGCCCGGAACCATACAGACTCCTGGCGCGTCACCCGCGCGTTGACGCGCGGGCAGCGCGCCAGGAACAGACATTGGCTCCGGCGTTTTGAGCTAACATTTGTTATTTTATGTGTTTCGATGGTTTATTTGTCATTATTAAAACATAAAGAGATCTTGATCATGTTGCCTCAACAATCTCCCCCTTTTTGATGATGACAAACAAAAATCGAAAGCAAATAAAATTACCAAACTTAGCGAAGACAAAGCGCGCCTTTGATGTAGCTTGTGTCTTGACCTTTGCCTTGTAATTTGGTGAAGCCTTTAACATTACTTGAATGGTCTTCACGCATCTTGCTATCTTGCTCTCTTTCTCCCCCTTTTGTCAAATCAAAAAGGCAGGAATTCCATTTTAAATGGGAAAGTAGCTTGTTTTCGTGCTCCCCCTTGAACATAGCTCCCCCTAGATCATCGCTCCCCCTTGTTTTAAGGCGGGGATCCATAGGTCAAGAGCCTCACCTTTGCAGTGGCCTAGCTACACATAGAAAGCACAACATGCAACCAACAAGAAATCCTCACATGTGAAAGTTCCAAAATGGGTTAGGTTACCATTTGGAGACTTGCAACATGGGTTAGTCCACAAGAATATATGTAAATCATATGAGAGGCATAGATGAATCCAAATACATAACCATTAGATAAAGTCCATAACAAAGTTTTAAGCATGCAACACAAACACACCAATTATTCAACAACCATATAGATCCTAGATGAAATACACATAGAGAAATGTCTTAAGAGATCAAACAAGCACAAGTTACACAAACACATCAAAGATCTTTGAGATGTAGGTAGCCCAACGGGTGATGAAGTTCTTAAGAACCTCGAACTTCAACCGGCTTTCTCGACGTTGACGTTTGGTGGCTTGGTAAGTTTTGTAGGCAAGTCGTTCGTGGGTTGGCAAGGAGGCCACATCATCAACCACTTCATCCCCACTGATCACATCTTCCAAAGCATTCCATGCTCGTTCATCAAACATCTCATTGACCATAAGTTCCATTCGGCCAATTGGATCCATAGAAGGTTGCTGAGATGTGGAGGCGGCATTAGCCGGAAGCTCAAGGTCGATATCAGTACGATTAAGACTATTAGCATTGAAGTTGGCAAATAGGGGAACAACCATCACAATCAGGCCAATCCTCGGCATGGTCAGGATGTTCAGCTTTGATGTGTTCAAAAAGTGTGGTGAGGAGTCGAGCATAAGGAATCAATCTCGTGTTGCCTTGAAGCTTGTCCATTCTTTTGGCCATGTAATAGGCAAAGTTGAATGGTGTGCCGGTCTCAATGCAATAAAGCATGTAACCTACAACAATTGAGACATTTCCTCTAGCTCCCAACTTTACAAACACATTGGAAGTCAAAACATGTTCCCATGCATTGAGCGTGTCACATAAGTGTGATTGAGCCCAATGAGAATCAGCCTCGTCATTGCAATGATATTGAGGCTTGAAGATTGCATTTTGTACCACAGCCGCATCAATTCTATTCTCTTCAGATGAGTGATAAATTTGATACTTTCTGAATTCTCTTGTTTCAGTAACATCGGTGTAGAGCTTGATGCCAGTAGAGTTGATACCAAGAATCGTTCCGAGCTTCTCCAAAGACCATGTATAGTTGTGCCCATACATTTGAAAGTTGACGGTGAGATCGGCGGGGTTGAAGCGATAAAAGGCATAGAATTCTTGTATGTGACGAGGATAGATGTCGGGAGGCAGTAAAGCAAATGACAAGCAACCCGTATTGGTAAAAGGTTGACGAAGACCACACAAACGGATGAAGTCAAGGTCACAATGACGACCCTCGTGATAGTTGCGTTTTTCAAATGACTTGTAGTTGTCAACACCACGAGCACAACAGACATTTTTCATGTATTGCTTGGTGTCACGTCGTTTACCCATTGTTCCTATCAAAATAACACATGATGTGTTTACATATATATATATATATATATATATATATATATATATATATATATATATATATATATATATATATATATATATATATATATATATATCAAAGATAGAAACGAAAAATAACATCATGTCTGGCGCGTTGCCCGCGCGTCGACGCGTTGGCAGCGCGCCAGCCTCGTAAAAATTTATGGGTTTCCCTCGAAAATTCAAGATTTCGGAAATTTTTGAAAATAAAGAGTGAAACAATTACATATAGTCCATGAATAGATCGAAAAACACAAAACCCCTTTGATTAATTTACCCGAAAAATCATGATCCCATTTTGTTTGAAAAGATTCTTAGAAAATTTTGCCATAGTTTCCCTTGTAACTAGCAATTTTCCCATATGTAACAAATCAATTGTAAAGATCAAATGAAAGATTTCAATGATACCAAAAGTATATATATAAGTATGTATAAGTTCATATCTCTCAAAGTAATAAGAAATAATAAGTATAGAAATAACAATGGAACAATGGACATCAAGACATACCAAGATTCTTCAAGGAGAGAGTAGTGTAGGAAGAAGATGAAAGTGTGTGTGCTAGTGTGTGTGTGTCGTCGGCTGCAAACAAGGAAGTGGGGAGAGGAAGATGAAATTATGGTTGGGTGATAGTGAGATGTGAGTTTGATTTAAGAAGTGGGGGCCCATGAAATCTCAAGTGGACCAATGAGAGTGACATGTGTGATTCAAGTAATGATAAGAGAAGTGGATAGGATAAGATGAGGTAAAAGATTTATTAAATATGACCCACCCTAAGTATAAAGGACAATTCTTTGTTATTGTTGGTTTGAATACAACAAGATGCAATTTAAATATTGAGTACAACTCAAATTCATGGTTCAACTACACTATTCTCGATGTTCAATCAATCCGAGACCTAATCTAAGATAGTTAAAAGTTTCTCGTTTTAGGGGTTTTGTAAGAATATTGGCAACGTTGTCTTCGGAGGCAACTTTTTCCAAAAGGATATTTCCTTTTTGAACGTTATCACGTAGGATGTGGTGACGAATTTCAATGTGTTTAGTTCGAGAGTGATGAACGGGATTTTTACTTAGATCAATAGCACCCTTGTTGTCACACAATACAAGAACATCTTGTAAATGGATGTTGTAATCTCTAACCATTTGCTTCATCTACAAAGCTTGCTGACAGGCCCTTCCGGCTGCCACATATTCTGCTTCTATAGTGGATATGGCTAAAGCAGTTTGTTTTTGACAAGACCATTGTGTTAGACATTCTCCTACAAAGGTGCATACTCCACTGGTGCTTTTTCTATCAACGTAGTCGCCGGCGTGATCGGAGTCGGTGTAAATACTAATTTCAATACCTGAGGCCATAGGATACCAAACACCTAGGTAAGGTGTGCTCTTTAGGTATCTGAATATCCGTACAATGGCATTCATATAAGATTCCTTGGGGTTATGTTGAAATCTTGCACACAATGATACACTAAACATGATGTCGGGTCTACTAGCGGTTAGGTGTAGTAGACATCCTATCATACATCGATATTTAGAACTATCAACCGAAATTCCATCCTTATCGAAGGTGGGTTTAAGATCGGTTGCCATTGGTGTTTTTGTGAAAAACTAGAATGGGGAGTTGAATAGTTTTACGTTTTTTTTTTATTATTATTTGTTTTATAAAAGTTTGCTTTTAAAGAATAGACGTAAATTTCAAAACTCTTTAATGCAAAAATATAGATACTAGTTTATTTACGATTTTGTATAAACACTACTTATATATAATGTTAGGAAAGAATTTACAATTTCATTTATCATATATAAGCATATATATGTATAAGTGTTTTAATATAAGTTTATGTACTTGGTTTGTTTTTGTAAAATTAATGTTATGAATGAATCCTAGTTTGATCTTTATGTGAAATCAATATATGCACAACACAAGCAATTATAACTATGTATGAAATGCTAGCAAGTAAGTAATCAAAAAGTAAGAGATGGAAAGATCAAACCGAGAGACAAAGGATTTATAGTGGTTCGGCTACAAGGACACCTTCCTTGCCCTACTCCACTCCCCGAGTCACCTACTCGAGAGTTTTCTTCACTAGATCAAAAACCACCCTTATGGCGGAGAAAACCTTACACACCAAATTACACACCACAACTTCGTCACAACTCAATCACAACTTCTTCACACCAATTCCTCTTCACACCTTTCTACTTCACTCCTAGCTTCTTCACAACTTTCTACTTCACTCCTAGCTTCTTCACAACTTACTACTTCACTCCTAGCTTCTTCACAACTTACTACTTCCTAACTTTTTTTCTTCACGCCACTTGTTTCTTCACACCTTCACTACTAAGTCCTATCCACTACTCCAAGATATATACTACTTCACAAATTTTAGGCTTCAAGGTCTTCTCACCTTCAAGGCTTCAACTTCTTTGTCTTCACAACTATCTCTACTTCAATATACTACCACTTCTTATTTCTTCTATCACTAATCCTATCCACCTCTACTTCTTCACTTCTAGTACTACTTCACACCTTCAATAAATCTAGATCCTATATCTAAATCTAACTAACCAATGTATACACTATATTCACCAAAGAATGAATGATATACAAGATGAAATGATCAAACAACTTAGATAGCAAGTTGATACTAAGTTGTAATACTCCTAGTCTTGACGAATAGAAGTATTCTTCTCTTTGCACTTGAATGAATGAGGCTTTGGATCACTTGGAAACAAAGGCTTATGAATTATATGATCAAAGGATTTTTAAGATTGAAATGGAGGTTTGAATCAGAAAGTTTTTAGCGCAAAAAGGTGAGAAAAATTCCAGATTTAAGGTGGTATTTATAGGCAACAAAATCTGACAACTGGAGCGTGCCGGTCCCCTTAAATCAAGGCCGCCCCCCTTAAAATTAAGGAGACCGCCCCTTATAATTAAGGGGGCCGCCCAGATGTAACGACCAAAAGTTTTGTCTTTTAGTGGGAAAAGTTTATTTGGTGAAAAATTAACTGATTTTGGTTAAAATTTGAATTCATATATTAAGTATGATTAAAACATTTTTCTTTATTACCAAAAGTGTTTTTCAAAAATATATAATAAGTTTATATATATTAAAATAAACATTGTAATAATATCCCTTTGATCTTATAATGCATTAAACACTATGTTTATTCATACCTTAAGTGATTAGATGTTGAAAGTGATTATTTACTACTAAATACTTGTTTACGTCATGATCTTTGGTTTGATGTGTTTTCGTTTTGTGATTATCAAAACATAGAGATATCGAAAGATATGAATAACGTTTTTAGTCATTTATTTATATCAACAGTTTTGATGGACTTAGCATTTTCATGATCAAATTTTCTAAGAGACTCTCTTAAATATTTTGATTCTGAGATAAATATGCCATTGTCACTTTGTATAACTTGTTAGTTAAGTATGGACTTGAGATCTCCTAAGATATTCATATTAAATTTCTCATACATATGCTTCAAAAACTCATCATGCAATGCTTGGCATGTAGATCCAAAGACAATATCATCTTCAAAGATTTGAATGACAATTTGATGCTTGTCTTTGGTCTTGAAGAATAACGACTTATTCTTCATGCCTCTTGCATATTTACATTCAACGAGATAAGATGCTACACTATTATGCAATAAATGATTTTCTATATCAAGTCCATGCAAGACCTTCTTTATTTTAAAAACATGATCGGGTTTTTGAAAGTTAATAAATCCCGGTGGTTGGGAGACATACATTTCACTATTAATTACTTTATTAAAAACATTTTTGACATTCATTTGTTTAAGTTTAATCATGCTACTACATTCATATGCAAGAAGGATGAGCAAAGACTCTACTTGTGCAACCGGGGCAAAAATTTGATTAATGGGTTTTTCAACTTGATCAATATCATTTATTACTAACTTAGCTTGATTTTCACAAATTGTTCCATTATCATGCAATGAGCAACTAAAGGACCATTTTAATTCAAAAGGGGTACAAGCATTAGGTAATGGAACTAATTCCCAAACATTGTTGCATGTGAGTTGTTCTATCTCAGTATGCATTGCCATAAGCCAAGTTTCGTTCCTAATAGCTTCCTCAAAATATTTTGGCTCTATAGTTGATATGAATGCAAATGTATTGTTTTGAGCTTGTGCTATAAAATCATTTTCAAAATCATTTGCATCGTTATAATTTGTTATTTTAACTTGATTGGGTTATAATTTGTTATTTTAACTTGATTGGTGTGATTAAAATTTTGATTTTGATCAATGTTTTCTCCTAGTTTATCTTCTAATGGCAAGCATGATTCTTCGTTAAACCTTACATCAGGTGTCTTAATGATTTTAGAGGTCTCCTTATTATAAACTTTATATGCCTTTGATGTATGTGAGTATCCTAGGAATATTCCATTATGTGTTTTAGATATAATGCATTTACAACCAAAGATTTTAAAGTATCCTAGTGACGGCCTTTTGCTCCTAAGAATCTCGTAAGGTGTTTTATTGCATGTTTTAGTAATTGATGTTCTATTCATAATGAAGGATGCGATTTCTATAGCGTGACACCAAAACTTATGTGAGATAGATTGGTCGTTAAGCATAATACAACACATTTCTTGTAAGCGCCTAATCTTTCTTTCAACAATTCCATTAGTATGAGGTGACTCATAAGATCGAAAATTATGTAAAATACCATTTTTATCGCAAAACTCTCCAAATTGTTCATTTTTATAAAAATTCCCACCGAGGCTAGTTTGAATAGATGTAATACGATGATCAAGTAGATTTTGTAGGCTTTTTTCTAATATTTTGAACTTTTCGAAAACTTCATTTTTAGATTTCAGAAATTTAATCCATGTTTACCTTGAGAAATCATCAACAACAACCAAAGTATAGAAGTTTCTTTCATAGCTTGGAGTGGTTGATGGACCGAATAAGCCTAGATGAACTAATTCTAAAATCCTTATGCTTGAGATGTTATCATTATTAAATTTTTGACTTGCATGGACTTGACTTCCTATTTTACATGCATTGCAAGAATGATAAGCATAATCTAGCTTAGTTAAATTTCTAACTAATGCCTTAGAATTTAACTTAAGAATTACCTTCATGCTTGCATGTCCTAATCTTTTATGCCAAAGTGTAGACACATCACCAACAACGTCAATGGAGGATTCGAAAGTTCTTCTAGTGTGTGGTTCACAAGTGTTGATAGTCATACACATGTCTTCTTGGCATACCTATAAAACAAACATGAAACTCAAACTCTCGGTCCCCATTTTCTTATGGGTCCATTGATGTTAGCATAGAACACTTCCATGTTATACATTCTTGGATATTGGAGCAAGTTACAAAGTATCTTAAGTCCAAATTCAGAGAATATTTTCCAAGGAGTGTCTTGAGAAGAAGGCCTAGAATTATTTGGCTTAGAGGCCTTTTGTTTGGGTAGAATTTTTCTTTCCTATTAAACCTCTTTCCCTTTCGAGAAGAGTGTTGACTATGATGCTTGTTTTATGAATGAGTCTTACGTGTTTTGAGTGTATCATACTTACTATGAGTTATTGGTTTGTAAAATTGTTTCATTTCATTAATATTTAAGATTGGTACTTGGATACCATATGGACTAGGAACATGTGTTTGAGGTATTCTAGATATAGAATTAGAACAAGTCAAATTTTCATTAACTTTAGTGTCAATTTTTGGCTTTTCAATATTTTCAAATTTTTCAAGATCTTCCTTATCATGACAAGATACATTATTTCCTATGTTTAAGCTACTTTTCTTAAATTTTGAAAAGCACATAGCTTCATCTTGAAGTTTAGACACATCATTGTTCAAAAAGTCAACCACATGTGTAAGTTTTTCACAACTTAAGCATGGTTCAACTACCTCTTTGGCTTTGATCTTCTTAATTTCAAGTTCAAGCTCATTTGCTCTACTAGCTAGTTTATTTGTTTCTTATTGTAAAATGCGTTTCTCTCGAAGTATAGCTTTTATTTGTTTAATCCAATCATTATTAATTCTTATTAGTTCAAGGTTATCTTTTTCTAATTCTCAAGCATCTAATGTTTTGTTTGAACTAAAGGGATCTAGATGTACCTTTGGAGATCCTAAAGCCATGAAGCATGATTCATTCCTCTCTTTGTTATCTTCAACATTGCTAAGACTCCAAGTGTCTTCAAATCCAATCATTGAATTCTCCATGCATAAATCTTCATCATCAAATGTATTCACCCCAAAGAGCACATGGTTCTCTTAAGCCATGGATCTATACTCAACTTTACCAAAAATCTTTGTTAGGATTTTAGATTTTTGGAAAAGAAGTTTTTTATTTAAAATGACTTCTCGGGAAGGTTTTAACAATAAAAAACTTGAGTATTCCGCTCTGATACCAATTGTAGAACCGTAGAGGGGGGTGAATACGGTTTCTTCGGCTTTTTAGATGTTTAAAAACTTTAAGCCAAAGATAGCACCAAGTGGTTGTATAATAATCCAACAAACACTAACACAACCAAAGTAAATAAAGCAAGTAAAAGACACCACGATATATATTGGTTCGGGATGGGGGGTTTATACCATCCGTACGTCCAGTTGCGAATCCGCGACTCCGATACTATTCACTAGTATAATCCTTTCGGTGGACTATAAACCGTTAAAATTCACTCCACCAATATTGATGCTCACAAAGAAGGAGTTACTCACCAACGGTATTCCGCCCTCGGAAACCACCCAAAAGAATCTCACGATTCGAATTTACCTAAGGATCACAAAGATCACTACCAAGACTTCCACCCGGAAGTATCAAACCCCAACTAGATCCCCAATGATCTAGGCTTGGTCACCAAGACACAAGATTTCCCTTATAAACAAATGAAAGAATAAATGTTTGTTTATCAACCAAGTCCTAACCTAACCTAGAGACTCGATTGTAATAGAAAGGGTAAAGATAAGAAGACCCTCGACTCAATCACAAGAGTGGATTAGGTTCTTGTGATTCTTCTCTTGCAAAGATATGTGTTCTTCCAAAGATGTTAGTGTGAAAATCAAGAACACAAGATTAGAGATAGAGAGATTGAGAGATTTGAGAGTATTTAGAGAGAAAGAATAATGGCAAGGGGTGAGGAATAAGAGGCAAGGCATGGTATTTATAGGCAAAGACCTAACTTGGGAATATTTTACCGAGGCCGGCGCGTCACCCACGCGTTGACGCATGGGAGGCGCGCCAGATACCCAGGAAAATATTCCCGAGGCTTTGGGTGTTTGGCATTATAAATGCCTTACCTTGCTAAACCCCCAATTGTACTTCACACTAAACCTTAACATTAATCATTCTAAGGTTTACCAACTCAAATAGCCAATTTGGAAAATCATTTGTGAAGTGCTTAAAGAGAAACCAAATTACCAAGGGTTTAAAGTGTAGATAGGGTAATTTGGAAGGGGTAGAAGTGTATCTCCTCATATGGCATAGAAAAGAGAGAAAGAATATGCCAAGGAATATTCCAATGCTTGGGGGGGAAGAATGTGATGGAGAGTTGAGATGAAATGGTTTGAATTGGATGGCTAGGATCAAAGGGAGCCTCCCTTGGTATTTCAAACAATTTGGCATGTGGAGAAATGTGGATGGATGAGATGATCTCATTAGAGATGGATGGCTAAGATCACACTTGCCTAGCTTAGGGTTAAGAAAGGATATTCCAAGGAATATGCTTTGCTTGGGGGGAAAGGAGAAATGGAGGGTTGAGATGGTTTCATTTGAATTAGATGGTGGAGATCAAAACCATGTGGTGGTATAGGGAAGAGATTGGATGGATGGTTGAGATGAGTTTAGTTTGAATTCAATGGTTGAGATCAATCACATGTGGTGGTATAGGGAAGAGAGATTGTGTTGATGGTTGAGATGTGTTTGATTTGAATTCAATGGTTGAGATCAATCCCATGTGGTGATATAGAGGTGAGGGGTTGGATGGATGGTTGTGATGTGTTGTAATTTGAAATAAATGGCTAGGATGAGAAGAACTATATTTGGGTTTCCAACAATTGGCATGTGTTGAAAATGAAGGGTTGGGATGTGTTGTAAGGGAATGGATGGTTGAGATGTAGTGTGTAAGGGAATATGTAAGTGTGTAAGAGATTGTGTAAGAGAATATTTGATTTGGATATGATTGGATATGATTGGTTTTGTCTTATGCATAAATGAGATTAAGAGAGGATTAAGACATAATCTAATTGTTATTAAGAAGAAAAGGTTTAGACAATTAAGATTATAAGTTGAGAAAATCATAGGTTACTTATAAGTTCAAGTAACACAATGTCGAGAATCCATAGTTTCATATCTCGTAACTTTCCACGACTCGACGTTCTCAACTAATACCTTGGTTCAAACAAGTTAAAAGATTTGCCTTGATGTAAAGCATAACCCAAGTGGGAAAGGATGCGTTTACGCAAAGTGACCTTTGACTTAGTTTGACCAATAAGGGAGTAAACCATTACGTAATTAGAGAAGACGTAAGCATGGGGTATGAGCATGTAGATGCTTCAACACGATGTTACGTGAAATATATAAGCTCCCTAAGTTTAGAAAAGCCTTGGCTAGAGGCGGTAGTTAGAAAACATTAGTTGGCGTTTTCCCGTAAATGTGTGTTATAAAAATGGGATTTCTCAAATCTCGGAACTCGTTTCGAGTGTTCTCAATTAAGCACATAACATATTCATACCTGTTTTGAAAGATCCACATTTGTCGGGTAAGGGGAAAACCGACTTTCAAAATTCGGCCGGAACCATACAGACTCCTGGCGCGTCACCCGCGCGTTGACACGGGCAGCGCGCCAGGGGCAGACATTGGCTCCGGAGTTTTGAGCTAACGTTTGTTATTTTATGTATTTCGATGGTTTATTTGTCATCATTAAAACATAAAGAGATCTTGATCATGTTGCCTCAACAGTGACGTATTTTTGTCATTATATATATAAGTTGTCATGGTAGCATACATTTTGTAAGCATGATACATATTTAAAATAGTTTATTGACATGTAATCTTTTAAGATGTATTTTTTACCTAATATTTTTTGTCTATTTATTTTGGTATTGACTCTATCGTTTTTTATTGGAACTAACTAATATTAATACATCCGGCTAAGTTATAACTATTTCTTATGATAGTCAACAATGCCTGTGCGATGCACATGGGCTATATAGAAGTTTTCATTGGTTTAAAATACGTGCGATGCACATGGGCTGTATAGAAGTTTTCATAGCGTAATATTCGGCATTTATTTTCGTCATTTTATATTTAAGTTGTTATGGTGTCACACATTTACTAAGCTTTATACGTATTTAAAATACTTTATTGAGTTGCACATTGGCTGTATATAAGTTTTTATAGCGTTATCTTCGACACTTATTTTCATCATTATATATCTAAATTGTGAGGGTATCACATTTCCAAGCATGTCACACATTTAATATAGCTTATTGACATTAAAAGAGTATATGTGAAGAGATTTTTTTCAAGATATTACACTGAAAGTCTCTTCACATGTAATATTTTAATATGTATAAGTTACATAAATTATTTTAAATATGAAGGGATGACATTAATGTTGGAGACCTTTTATATTTATCCCCATGCGATGCACACAGGTTGGACTGCCTCAGGACCCATGCGATGCACACAGGTTGGATCTAATTATTTTTTTTGGAATGTTCGGGACTAATTTTCGGTTCATGTTTGAAACTCTCATTTTTTATGAAAGACGGACTTCGTTGTTTAAATAAATTACATTATTAAAAGCGAACTATAAAACAAATTTCCTTTTTAACAAAACTATAAAAACATTAAACATTAAAGTAATTAGTATATTCAAGAGTATAAATTATAATTCGTATAATAAATTATAGTTCGTATAGTAAAATATTGCATGTTTAATTTGTAACGTACTATTAATATGAACGCTAAGTGTTTATCTATATTGACACCGATAGCCATGGCATTGTTCTTGTTGTTGTTCATTAGCATTTTGCATGTTTTGTTCTTGATACAATTTTCGTGACTTCTCGATCTCTTTCTTTAATGTGAAGAGGTTTTTTTGTAAAATGTTATATTTAAATAAGGCTTTCATATGTAATCTTTTAATATGAGTAAGTTACATAAATAATTTTTTAATTAATGCATTATTACAACATTTTTCCATAAACTATAATATCGAATTTGGAGCATTCATTAGTAACTCACTCTAAGTACTTACAGTATGACGACATGAATCACATGATATCAAACTCAAATGAATAATTCTTACCTCGTGATAGGTGTAGGATAACATTTGAAATACAATTTTCTTCTCCTTTATATACTTTTTTGATTTAGAAGATACTTATTGTTAAGATGATCATGTAAAGATATTTTTATTATATACTACCATTTTCAATATGTAACATCGACATAATTTACACAGTCATACCAAATATCAAAGTCACGCAATATTCCAAGACATTTAATTAAGAAAGTGACATTAACACACCGCAAGACAAAAAACTACATTAAGAGCAAAAATATTGAAATGAACCAACAAAGTGTAGTAATAATTTTTGACTAAAAATTGAATGCTCGTCAAATAAACTTACTTGCTAACGAATCAATAGTATTAGCCCGTTTAGCGGTATTACATGAAGTAAAATATTGCATGTTTAATTTGTAACGTATTATTAATATGAATGCTAAGTATTCATCCCACCGATTTTCGTGGCATTGTTCTCGCAAAAATATTGAAATGCACCAACAAAGTGTAGTAATAATTTTTGACTTAAAATTGAATGCTCGTCAAATAAACTTACTTGCTAACTAATCAATAGTATTAGCCCGTTTAGCGGTATTAGATGAAGTAAAATATTGCATGTTTAATTTGTAATGTACTATTAATATGAATGCTAAGTATTCATCCCACCGGTGGCCATGGCATTGTTCTCGTTGTTGTTGTTGTTGTTATTGTTGTTGTTGTTGTTGTTGTTGTTGTTGTTGTCGTCGTCTTTGTTGTTGTTGTTCATTGGTCTTTTGCATGTTTTGTTCTTGATACAATTTTGTGACTTCTCGATCTCTTTCTTTAATGCTTCTTAACGCGCTACAAAAAACAATTAGATATAATTGATCATTAGTAACTTAAATACAGTTAATCAATATATTGCATTTTCGATCAAAGTAAAAATATTCGTGCATGTTCCACTTAATTGATAAGACAACGATGTGTAGGATCTCTTAAACCATTAGAGAAGATGATGTTACTACCAAACCTCCTAAGCACCATCTTTATGTCCTACATTCTTACACACACAAAACATACATGAAATTTACATAAAATAACATAAATCAATATGCTAAATAAGTAAGACGATATGATGCTTACTTTACCACCATAATAAGTTGTAGCCCGATGTGCACGCGGTGTGGAGGAAGTTGTGGTTTGTTGTGTGTGATTTTTGACACATTATATAGTTGATAAGATATTTGTAACTCATATACGGGAAGGTAAAAAGACTAACCACTAATTGGTGTGTTTAATTTATGCATTAATGGCATTTTTTGTTTGTATTCTTTGAGGTTTAGAGATGGCTTGAAATATGTTGTACCGTACAAACTTTTGTGCACGATTCCTCATGCAAAACATATTGTACCGTACAAACTTTTGTGCACAATGCCTCTTGCGCATTAAATTAAGCACTCCAATCTTTAGATAGTATAGAAGATATACTTTTCATGTTGCTTAAACTACCTTGTATTGTACTACAATTTGTGCACAAATCCTCTTGCACATTAAATTAAGTCACCCAATATTGTGTAATTGATATACTTTTGATGTTGTTTACACTACCTTGTACCGTACAAATTTTTTCAATTACTTGAATCACTAATCTTATGTACTTACCCTTATGCATGACTATTAAATCAATGTACTAACACATGAATCCTCCACATTTCACTTTTAATTCTAGGGATATTTAATATGACCCCTTTACATTTATAAGGCTACTTAAGCTTTATATAATATAAGATATATGATATATCATATATGATATTACATATCATATATGATATGTAATAGTATATATGATATGATATGTAATATCATATATGATTTTTTCGGCCACGAAAAAAAACGTGAAAAAATGAAAAAAAAATTGTCAAAAATATATCAAATAGCCTATCTATAGAAAGATTATTAAAAGCTCGTCGTAACGGTATTACTTTTTTCACTTAACGATTAACGGTTTGAAAGATATTAATATTTGAAAAAAAATAATGAAAGTGGGTTTTTTAAATTGTTGGGATTAATCTCATCCATTAGATCACATAAAGATGGAGGGAAGATGGATGGTGGAGATTAGTCCCTTGATATGTAAAAAAAGTTTGGTGCTCAAATGATCTTATATCTAAATTTAAAATATTTACTGTATAATACGTAGTAACTCTTTTTTATATTCTGCTTGTAATTCTAATCATTTTAAATAAAATATCTTACTCACCCCTAACCTCCTATTTCCCTAACCTACTACACTGTGCTCAAATTGTTCGATACCACCCCCATCGCAACCTACATCGCCATTATACCGCCGCCAATCGCCACCTATATCATCATCGTACCGGCGGCAACAGTTGTTAACGCGACGATCGACATGATTTTTCTCATCTTTTGGTAATTGATCCGATTGAAATCATTTTCTACTCATCTGGATTACTTATTGAGCTTATAAACATTTTCTTAGTGATAATTTTCTATTTTTTTAACAGTTTTTTCCATTGTATAATGAATATTAATCCTGTATTGCATATATGTAGGCTTAATATATGTGTGTTGTATGTTAACTGCTAATAGGTGGTAGTTTTGTGAGCTTTGTTGCTATGTGTTTAGTATGATCTCTGCTTTGAGGTATGTGTTCTAGTGTGTGGTTGTTTGCTGTAAATATCAGCTTGATTTAATGCACATGAAGTGTTCGATAAAATGCCCAAGCAAAAAATCGCAAATATAGTTAGTTCGATAGTTACAACTTTTGTGGTAAATTTTAGGCGTCCGCACTCCACAGATCATGCATTGTCATAGATTATGCTGCGGTTTCCGAACTTTATGAAAGAATATGTAATGTTGGAAGGCTTATTGAAGATGAGGTTATATATCTATTACAACTGAAAATAAGTTTATTGATTTAGATGACTTCCGTAGCTTTGAATCCTTCTTTTATTTATATTAGAATCTGTTAATTTTTCAGGGTTGGTACTTCTGCGAGCAACTTATATTCAGGAGTTCACCACTGCCATTTCATGGTAAAAGAGTAATGATTGGTTATGCATTATCATATGTTATATCTCCCTTGTGGTTTAGCAAAATATCTTACAACAATAGGCGCATACATGATTTTGGTGTCTTATGTTTAATGTTTAGTTTATTACTGATGCGTCATTGATAAGTCAATCTGGTTTTTTCTATTGCAGACACTAAATTACATAAGAAGACGTGACTTAAGTGTGTAGATGATATCGGGAAACTAATGTGCTTTAGTTTTTTTCTTGCTTTATTATCAGGTACTTCAAAGAACTCACGTGCTAGAGGTATCATTAATCAAGCGGTAACCTGTTTGTTTCATTACTATAAAGTTATCTTGTCTAGTTATTCATTACGAATAAATACTTATATTTTTTGGCATCTGTTATTCTTAGAATTCCCATCATATTTTAAGCGGATGTGAGCCTTAAGGAACACATCACACTTGGAATAAGTGTTTTGTGGTTATTTTTTATAAAATGAATGAGTTAATGTTAACTAATATCTAAACTGGTATAAAATTGAAAATAAAATTAACCCGATTATGTTGCAGGAAAATGATTGTGCCTTTTGAAGTTAAAAGGGATGTATATGTTTACTTGCCTGGATGATAGGAAAGTAAGGTCTCATCTAACTGCTGAATCTTATGTTGCACTTTTTTCAATGGTCACTGGTAGGTTTTTACTTCAATCATGTCATTGATTCTTGCAGAGCCTACTCTTTTGGTAACATAGTATAGAAAATATTGTTTTAAAATGATTAATCTTGCAAAGAACTACATTCTTGGAAACTGATCATAGTTTCTTGATGCAGTTGAAGTACTTACCTGTATCTAAAGATAAATTTCAACTCTACAACGTTTTCTTTTTGTCGGAGTAAGAACGCATGAATGACCAGTTTTACCTTTGTTTTGTGTGCTCTTATTTTTTTATCATTTTGAATTAGGCTACATCTTGTACCTTTTGCATTGTTGAAGATGAGCTTACTACTTCAATTCTGTTATCTTCCATTGATTTTATCATGATTGAATATATTTCAAATACCCGTAAAACAAAATACCTGAATGAGTACAATCGCCTAGTTTATTCATGATGGTAATAGAAAGCAGTTACGGAGTAATATTTAACAGGACACTTTCTAAATATGGATATTACGGTTTTCATAAGTACTTCTCATTATTGCTAATAACTCTTTTTGTTGGTTTTATGGTGAGTTTTTCATAACAATAAGAAACATGAGGCAACTTTAATTTTTATTTTTATAGTAAGTTATAAATAACATTGTGATGCATGATCTTTGTAGACGACCTCGAAAAATCTCTGCCATCTCTGTTGCTGAAAGAGTTTCTACCAAAAGGAGAGCCTCCGGGTGAATCAGTGAGTCTTCTTCACATCACTTAGTTTTATGGAAAAAGCCTTGGGCATCACTATATCACTTAATGCTTAAACTATGAGGTGGCAAGATGTGGGGGCTGGGAAAGAGGTCAAAACGAGTTGTATTGAATATTTCATTTTTTAGTATAGTCGTATGGGTAAAAGTGGGGCTAGTATGTAGGATGTGGTTGACCTGTGAACTTTTGTCAAATTTTACTTTTGTATAAATACTTAATGCATCACTTATGATCCCAAAAAACAATCGTTACAATACTAATATAAATTAGTGCAAAAATGATTTAAAAACGACTTATATTAATATTCATAAAGACTAAACGTTGAATTTCTGCTTATTTGACCCATGAGTATTTGTTGAAGTTCTCAATTCAGTTATAGGAACCTCCTTCCCATGTATATTCTTTTAGTTTCAGATTATAGGAATGTGTTCCCACTGGTTAATGAAAGAGCACTCGTGGTTTTTGATTTCTGGACTGAAAAGGTTTTTTGAAAAAAAAAATGAGTCACATTCAATTGTTTTGTATGTTGCTTTCTAGGGAAGATAAAATTCAGATTTGACAAAATATGTTGCCAAAGAAACTGAATTCAGGAAAAGCTTTGGGATTTTAGATTTGGCATAGTGGCTCCACAATCAAACTCTGGTTACGGCTTTCTTGGTTTTACTCCGGTCGCCTCCAACTAAGTTAGTAGGCCACTGAAAAGGTCCTTCGAGGATAACTTGTTTCATGAACTTACCATGGGGTTTCTTGAGTTCAATAAACCTTAAGAATCGACTTGCCCACTGAACATAGTTTCCAGGTGTAAGCATTGGTGGTGTGTCAATTGATCCTGCCTCATGTCTAGATTGCTGAGTAGATATCACTTCACACATCCGATCAAACCAGTGAGTTTGTTTGGGTGGAAGTGGACTTTGTTGTTGTGGCATTAGATATGGTTGTTTGTATCGGAACCGTCTGATGTTGTTGCATGAGAAGATGTTGTTGTGGGTATAACGGTTGCTGATGATACTGTGGTGGTTGTTGATACTGTTGTTGCTGATGATTCTGATTCTGCTGTTGATAAAAGTTGTAGTACGGTGGTTGAGACATGTTAAGTGATTATGTTAAACTTGGATCGTTAAGGATAAATAAAAGTTGTGGTTTTAGGTATTTCTGACTTGCAAACTTGATAAAAAAAACAGGCTTCTAACTCGGCATAGCTTTCAGAAAACTTTAACTCGGTAAAATTTGTAACTCGGTAAAGATTTCAGTAGTACTAACTCGGTAAGGCTTACAGGATTACTAACTCGATAAACAATCTGCTAACTCGGTAAGCAACTTTGAACCTTACTCAGTAACACTTGGTAACACTTGTAACTCGATAAGGTTAAATAATGCTAACTCGATAAGAAGAAATGAATTGAGTATAGTTTCCCCTATGTATCAAACACAAAGAACCTTACTCGATAAACGATAAGGTAGTAGCTAACTCGCTAGTTATTGGCTAACTCACCAAATAAATAACTCGATACAAGTTAAAGCTAACTCGGTGAATTAATTAACCTAACTCGATAAGATGCCGATGAACAGTACTCAGATGCATAAAAACCCATTTAAACCTAGTTTTTCCAACCAAATCTAACCTAAAACAACCTATATTATCCTTTGGCGAATGATACCACTTGTTAGGTCATGATTTCTTAACATATAACCAATAAATCTTAGAGAGAGAAAGTAAGTAGAGAGGGAGAGAGTGGAAGGAACCCTTAATATGAAAATGAAATGAACTTCGATATTGCAAGAGAACCAACACCCTCCAAAGGAGGGATTACATGTGTATTTATAGTACTTAGCCTAGGGCTTCTCTTAACTTTGACATTGTAACATATTTAGCCCTTAGACTTTTACAAAACAAGTATACTTAGCATAAAACTATTAAAAACATATTAAATCATTAACGTAATAACATAATATTGCAACCTATTACAAAACTCAATGACCGACACTTGATTTAACAAAGTGTATTCCCAATAGGCTGCTCAAAACATATGACCGGGGATCGCTCACGGCTCAAGAATTTTGTGGAAAAGTTCATCGGTATGGTCAGATTCGGAAATGACCACTTTGGTGCAATAATGGGTTATGGTGATTACGTCTTTGGAGACAGTGTGATTTCCAGGGTGTACTACGTGGAGGGACTTGGGCATAATCTATTTTCTGTTGGTCAATTTTGTGATTTAGATCTTGAAGTTGCCTTCAGAAAACACACATGCTTTGTTAGAGAATTAGATGGTATAGATCTTCTAAAAGGCAGTCGGAGCACCAATCTTTATACCATCTCAATTGAAGACATGATGCGGTCCTCTCCCATTTGCTTGCTCTCAAAATAATCCAAGAACAAATCATGGCTATGGCATCGTCGTTTAATCCACTTGAACTTCGGTACCATCAATGAACTCATGTAACACCCCCATTTTTCACTGATCGCAGCGGATAAAGTGTTTGGGGTATTACTTCATAGAATCACAGATACAGTAATAGAAAACGACTCGAAAAGAGACGTTTTGAAAAATTAGTTATCATTCATAATTATCCGCGTTTTAATTATAAAAGATATACTTTTATTTTGTTGAGATTCCAAAAATCTAAGAGTTAGGTTGGTGGTGTTTGAATGATAACCATGAGAAGTCCTCCGAGTTCAGTACCTCCTTCCGCCATAGGTACATAGAAGTAATAAACCTATAATACATGCTTAAAAAGTCAACACTAGGTGTTGAGTGAGAATCATAGGTTTAGGGGTTAGTGAATACAAGTTCCCTGGGTTTAGTTGTTACACCCATTTGGGAAAATGTAAGTTTTTGTGATAATTGTGATGTATGCACAATTATCAGGAGGTTAGTAGGTTGCACTAAGCTCATGAATCACACCTTAACGATCCGGGTCATGTGGGCTGCAGACCCAACATGAGGGGATAGAAGGATAACTTGCCAAAGTTATACCTTGAGTGGATTCAAATATAGTACTTATTGGTACCACCTAGTGGGGTGTTAATACCAACGGAAGTTATCAAACTCCAATAGATCTATCAACTATATTCACGTTCGATTGGATAAAACCTTCCAAACGATTAGATTCATGAATTTTGTTTATTTAGTGGTGGCAGTTAGTTTACTCGTGCAAACAACCAAAGAAAAAGACTTGTATTCGGTTTTAAGCAAATTATATTGCATGTATCCCCCTTACAGGGTTTATAAAAGCATTTAGAGAGAAAGTTTAAAAAGATGTAAGGCTATGAAGACTCACCTGGGTGTAGAGTAATCTAAGTAATGCAAATAGTGACTCGGGAACTAGACCGCCTTACTCACGTATCCTAGTGTGTTGTTGTTTGTTTTGTATGTATGTCAAGCTTTAATTATCATGTTTATGTTTCTTAAGTTATTGTTTTTAGGTTTATTAATGTTTTAGATATAACATAACACCGTTCAGGCCATTGTAATTCAGAAGTATATGACTCCTCACATGAAGCTCCCTACTATTGTATTATGTTATCAACATAATACCGTTCGGGCCATCATAATTCAGAAGTTAATACTCCTCACACAAAGCTCCCTATTATTGAGTTATGTTGTTATTAGGGTTTAGTTATAATCATATCACCGTTTGGCCATCATATCTCAGAAGTATATGCAATAATCGTTCGAGGAGTCAGGGCACTTTAATTCGTAAACCCAACAAACTCGTCAAAAACGAAATATCCACATAGTACTCCTTGCACGAAGCTCCCTAGTATTGTGTTATGTTTCTAACTTTATTTAGGTTTTATACTTATATGATATTTTCACTTTTTACCCTTATAGTTTATATATTTATGTTTTCTACCCTAAGTTTTATATTACTCTATTACTTATACTAATAACTATCTATACTTGACACAACTAGTCCCTAGACTTCTATATTAACCTAAGACTCCTAAGTTTTCTATATTTACCATTTTAGACCTTTAACTTTATACTATTTATGTTTTTAGTCCTTTTAGTTTATACTTATGTTATTATCTATCCTAGGGTTTTAATATTATGCAAAACTAATCCTTACTACTTATAACTTCTCGGAAAGGTTAAAAACAGTCCCTAGACTTTATAATTTCAGGAATTTATGATATATACCCCTATACATGTAAACTATTGCAAAACTAGTCCTAATATGCATGTAACTTATATTTTATCTAGTATTTAAGTTTTCTAGCCTATGTTTTACTTATTTTAAGTTATCTAAGTTATATTTAGCTAGTGTATGACCTAATTTAACTACTTATAGCATGCATACAAGTATATGATTTGATCTAGCATTTTAAAACGTAAACTAGCAAGTAGAATGGTTCTAGGCTCATGCAAGGTTATCTAAGCTATCTAAGGCATCCTAAATCTATCCTAAGACTATATTAAAGCTATACTAACTAAAAGTAAGACTTACTTGGCTATGGGGGTTTACGTGGGTTAGAACTAAGTTTAGGGTTTTCTAGGGCTCGTATCAACTCAACAAGCTTGCAAGGCTATACCACTTGACTTCTAAGCTTACTAGGGCTCTTATACTACTACCAAGACCAGAATATTTGAGGTGGTGAAGAAAAGAAAGGTGTGTTTTGGAAATGGAGGAGGTACGAGGGTTTTAAGGTTTTAGCGATGGGAAATGGGTCTCGACAAGGTCTCAAGGCTCACTTTGCTCGACTCCTAGGCTCACTACAGCTCGTATACTACTAGTACCACAGAAGATTTGAGGTGGAAAGAAAAGGAGAGGGGTGAATGAATATGGAGAGGGGGTCGCGGTATTTATAAGGTACGAGTGGAGTGGTGGCCAAGCAAAACAAGTAGGAGGTGTCAAGGAGGAGGGGGTGATTCATGGCAGCTACATGGTGACTAATGGGAGCTACCATGGTGATGGGGCTAGTCTATGAGGCGGTTTGAGGTATTTGTGGCGGAGGTGAAACCGTGGAGTCGGTTTAGGAGAAAGGAGGTGACAAGTAGCTTACACACCTCCTTGCTTGGGTGCTTGGAGGTGCTTGTAAGTTGCTTGGTGGGTTTAGGGTGATTAGGGGTGGTTTAGTGGTGGATTAGAGGTGATTAGGGGTGGATTAATGGTGGATTAGGGTGGATTAGTGGTGGATTAGTTTAGTAGGTGATGGAGGTGTGTGGTAGGGTGCTTGGTAGTGTTAAGAAGGTGTATAAGCTGCTTGAGGAGTGGTGGTAGAGAGCTTGCTTGCTTATGTTTAGGTTTTACTAAGTTTTAGTTAAGTTTAGACCTAGTTTCTACTTACTATGTGTTTAAGGTTTTATCTAAGGTTTAGTGCCTAATTTAAGTTCCTAAGTGTATCTAATGACTAATCCTAAGACGTAAAGGGTTTATACTAAGTGTGGGTAACATATGGGGAAGTTTTGGGAATGTTTGACCTAGTTTTATAACCTACTATGCCACAGCCGAGGCAATTACCACCGTTATGAGGGCCACCACACCATTGGCAACCCAAATGGTGTGGATACGACATAGGAAAGAATCAAAGGTTTATAGAGGGTAAGGGGTAAAGAATCAAAAAGGTAAGAGGGTAAAGGTGGATATTTTTGGTATTTTTGATAAACATTTTTATAAAAATAAGAAAGAAAATCTTTTTGTGTTTTTTTTTTGTGTTCGTTGAAAACTAATTTTAAAATATTTTCGAGAACCATTTTGTTTTTATATGATAAGAAAATATGAACAAGGATGGATAAATATACAATGAGCGTATATCCAGATTCACTAATCTGCAAACCGTTTAGAATAACGCGCACAACCTCCCCGGCAGCGGCGCCAAATTTTGATTTGCCCTGAACGGTCAACTAAATCAACCAAGTGAATGGTCAACTAAGTCAAACGTCTCAGACCAAATCTCCAAGGAGTACAGTGTTTCTCCGGGTCGTTATGTCCCAGCGAGGTGTGATGGTATCAAAACGGGTTTGTGATCGGGTGATTCTGAACAGAAAAGGGGTAATTGGGGTTTGAATGATTATGCTAAGGAAATACAAGTGAAAACAAGTTAAATAAACTAACTTAACTAAAACGTAAGACCAAGTTACCCTAGAACGTATTTAAAATTAAAAACGCACGTTTACGTTAAAAATAACGTCAGCGCGCAAAATAAAAAGTGAATTTTAAGCTACGTTCACCCTACGGACATGAAAATTATATTTTTATGATCCTAATGATAAAGGAAGATTTTGAGAAAAAGAAAAATATTTTTTAGACTTTTTAATTGTTTATTATTAATTAAAATTAATTAAAAACTATTTAAACTAATTTAAATTATAAAAATTACCAAATGAACAGCAAAAATTCTAAAACTTTTTATAAAAATACTAATTAATATAATTAAGCTAGGAAAAATATAAAAATGGTGAAAAGCTTATAAACAAGCTTTTAAATAAGCTGAAAAGCTTCTATAAGCTTACTGGACTAAGTACTAGTATAAATAAAACACAGGAAAACATAAACACTAACAAGTGCCTAGCCCAGATGGTGCACCCCTTTGGTTTGGTTTTGACCAGTCAACCCAAAAGGTCCAGGGTTCAAGCCTGACTTGTGACAACTTTTGCAAAACTTTTTATTTTTTTGATTTTCTTTTACACAAACATTTTAATAGCAAAAATAACAAACTTTTGAAAAGATAAATTTTATAAATTACTAAATAAGCTGTGTATGAGCTTATTTCACACATAGAACACATAATAAGCTAGAAAGAGAAATTTTTAATTTGAAAAGCTAACTACAAGCTACCCTACTGAAACTTAAAGAGTGAATAAGTTAAAGACAGCTGATAAGATTATAAATAAGCTAAAACAAAGAGAAGAGAACAATGAAATAAGCTGTAAAGCAGAATTAAGCACATCCAACAACCCTGCTACTTATGCAGGCCAAATAAGGCACTTGCAGGGCCATGTAGGGTCCACTAAACAACCTTAGTGTTGGGAATTATACTAACAATTACCACAGATAGTAAAGATGTTACAACTGCAGAAGATTGTACTTGCAGTGGAAACTCATTACCACTGTAAGAACAATATATTACCACTGCTTATTAGATAACTGTTAGGAAACACGTCTAGATAAATATAGAATAGATCTTGTGTATATCTTATTCTATTAGCATTATACTTATCTTGTAGAAGAGGACTCCTTGTGCTATAAAAGGAGATCCTAGGTTATCAGTTAAAATATAACTCTCACATACGTTTCTAGAGCTTCAAGGTGTAACCCTAGTGATATCAAGATCACTCGTATTATTATCATTAATAATATTGGAGCTAATAGTTTGTTTACATACATTGTTCATATATAACTGTCTTACTCACAATCAAACTTCTAAGTGTTACTAAGTAGATTCCGCATACTTAGTGATATAATTCAAAGTATCAATCTAACACAAGTTGAAGGTGTTTAGATCCATCAAGTGGTATCAGAGCCAGGCTTTGATACTTTGATTTAGAAGACTCAAGTTCACTCAGAAGAATCAATGGAGACATAAACCAGTAACTCAAACATTGCTGCTAAGCTTCCAAAGCTTAAGTTGAATGACTTTGAGATGTGAAGGCTAATGATAGAACAATTCTTTATGGTCCAAGATTACACACTCTGGGAGATCATTATGGTTGGAAATTCTTTCAAACCAAGCTCTACTACAGAGACAATTGCTGGCAAGGAAGTAATTAAGGTCAACACTGGACCTGTTACTAATGATGAAAGACTTCAGTTGAAGAATGATCTCAAGGCAAGAGGTCTGTTGCTGATGACACTTCCCAGAGATCAAGTTGTTGCATTCAGCAAGTTCAAGACTGCAAAGACTCTCTTTGATGAGATCTGTGAAGTTTTTGGTGGTAATGATTCCACCAAGAAGACTCAAAAGACACTGCTGAAGCAAACTTATGAAAACTTTGGTTCATCAAGTAATGAATCTCTTGATAGCATCTTCACAAGGCTACAAAAGATTGTTTCTCAACTCACTGTTTTTGTAATTGAGGTGGAAAAGGAAGACCTTAATCTAAAGTTCTTAAGAAGCTTACCCTATGAGTTTGGAACCAATGTTGCTGTGTGGGAAGATAAGCCAGAGATGGAGACCATGAAACTTAATGACTTGTACAATAACTTCAAGGTTATTGAACAAAGACTGAAGAAAGCTGGCAAAATAAGCTCAAGTTCAGGAAGTGTAGCACTTATATCATCATCTCTTGATGATAGTTCAGATGAAGAAAGTGATAGTGATGATGACAGTGCTAACATTGTTGTTTCCACTGGTAGTGGAAGTGTTTCCACTGGTTGCTCAAAGAGACAGATTGCAGGGCTTAGTGATACTACTTTTTATGCCTTTATATCAAGTCAAGTGGGTGGTTCAATCCTCAATCATGAGGATCTGGATCAAATTGATGAAGATGATATGGAGGAGATGGACATTAAATGGCAAGTGGCATTACTAAGCTTAAGGACAAAGAAGTTTTGGAAGAAGACTGGAAGAAAAATCAACATCAGTGGCAATGAAACAGTAGGTTTTGACAAAAAGAAGGTGGAGTGCTACAATTGTCATAAGAAGGGGCACTTTGCCAGAGAGTGTAGGAAGCCAAGGAAGTTTGAAAACAGGTCAACTTGGTACAAGCAGGAAAAGAAGAAGGAACCTACTACTGATGAGCCAAAGGGGCTATTGGCCATTGATGGAGTGAGCTTTGATTGGAGCTTTATGACTAAGGAAGAGGAAGATGATTCAGAGTCTGCAATGGTGGCACTAATGGCTTTTTCTGACTCTGAGGTACAAATTGATAATGCTTGTGCTAAATCTTGTAAGGCCTTAAAAGAGTATGAGAAACTTAAAGCACAATTTAATGAGCAACACATTGAGTTAACTCATACTAATTATAACTTATCAAATCATAAAAGAGGCCTAAGTGTTTTAGAAACTCAATTAGAGCATTATAGGGCAAATGAATCTAAGTTCAATGATGATATTGCAGTATTAAAAAGAGACTTAGATTATCAGTTTGCTGTTAATAAGGCCCTTAGAGAAGAACTAGAAAAGGTTAAAGTGGCTAGTGAGAATATAATGATTACTAAGCAAACACTGGATCATCAATCCAAGTGTATTGATAAAATTTGGTAAGCCCAAATTGTGAGCAAAGCTAAATCAGGTCTTGGATACAAAACTGTTCCACCACCTCTAAGAGGTGTTCCAGCACCTCCTGGCATTGACTTAGCTCACACAGGTTTAGAAGAATTTCAGGAACTGCCTATGACCTATGGACCAAAATTTGTCAAATCAGTTGAAACTAAAAAGGTTCAGGTTGAGGTTGATGTATTTAATAGTGCTAGTGACTCATCTCTTAAAGATGAAAATCTAAATGTTGAGTCTAAGCCTAGTGTTCCTGAGAATGTTAAAGTGGAGATTAAAACAAGTATTCCTGATGTTGTCAAAGAGAAGCCTAGGTCACAACCTAATTTCACTAGGCCCACTACTAGATATGCAGAGATGTACAGAAGTAGGTCACCAACTCCTAGGAGCAATATGAGGAGTTGGAATCATGTCAAATCTAGGCAATTTGGTAGTGACTTTGTGTTTAATAACAAACCCTGTCATATATGTGGTAGCTTTGACCATTTAGCTAAAGGCTGTACCTACCACTTGGGAAGAAGGGAAGTGTTTGGGAATACTTGGGTGAATAGACACAATGCTAATAACTTAACTCACCCAAATCCACTTAGCAAGATGATTCCCAGGTCTGTTTTGCTTCACTCTGGCATTAAACCAATTTCCACTGCTAGACCAGCAGTTTCCACTGCTAGACCAGCAGTTGCCACTGCCAGAAATAAAAACAGAGTTTACCCTAAGCCCCCTGTTACTACTTTTGTTAAATCTACTCAAACAGGGAAAAAGACCAATTTTGAAAAGGAGGTTAACAATAATCAGAAGTGGGTACCTAAAATTTTTAAGCCAGCAGTTTCCACTGCTAAGGCAGCAGTTACCACTGCAAGGCCAAAGGTTACCACTGGTAGGTTTGTTCACAAGAAAAGGGTAAATATGGGAAATGCTGTAAAGGCCTCAGCTTGTTGGGAATGGAAACCAAAAGGAACCATCACCTCAAACAATCCCAATGGTGTATCAATGACCTTTGATAGATATAATTATATTGATACACGAGGCAGATCCAAGTCATTTGTGGCTTGGGTCCCCAAAAGGAACTAATTCCTTTATTCTGTGTGCAGGGACATTCAAAGACTACTTATGCTAAATAAGATTGTGAATGACTTGGTTATTGCATACTTTTTGAGTTTTACATTGACCCACTAATATGTTTGCAAGTTGTTTGGTATATGTGATATGTCTGTTTTGCAAATGTTATGAGATTGTATGTTGTATGTTAAAAGTCACCAAGAGCTGTAGCCAAGGGAATGTGGTCAAGTATGCTGAACATGGTTTCTACTGATAAGATAATTATGCTGAAGGTCTTACACAATTAATTTATTTAAGAAGATCTTTTCATTCATTCAAAGAAACAAGTTACAGCTTACATTCAAACTGAATTACAAAGACCATTCCTAAACTTTTGGCTAATTGAGTACTACTAGCTTCTATCAATTATTACAAAATACTTGAGGCTATGACAAGTACAATGATGAAGCTGAAGATGAAAATGGAAAAAGAAGAGAAGGAAGAAGCTGCCAGAATAAGATCAGTTAAAGGAAAAGCTATTATGGTTGCATCAGATCAAGAGCAAATAAGAAAGATTTCTAAGAAAGAACAAGCTCAGATCAACTTTGATGCAAGATTAGCAGAGCAACAACAAGCTGAAGAGAATGAAAGAAAGAAAAAGATTAAGGAAGATGAAGTTGCTAGCTTTATGGAAGCAACTAGGTTGGATAAACTTGAAGCTGTTATGGCAGAACCTATTTCAAGCATTTCACCAACTGTAATACATGAGAAACCTCCATTATTCACTTATGTGCCTACAGAAGAAGAGATTGATTTCTTGATTAATAATGATCAAATAATCAGGAAGAAGGCCATTGAACTTATTGCAAATACAACCTTGAATGAAGAACAAAGGTCTACTCAACTTAAAGATTTCATTCAAATGAAGAATCAGCAGGCTCTTGATGAAATCATTGGGGATGCTAGCAAAGGTCAAAAGAAGCCAAGAAAGCTTACAAAGGCACAGATTATTGCAGAGATGAAGACTTTTTGTTGTCATGTTGGAAACATGAAGAAGGCTCAATTCAAAGGAATGTCACATGAACAGGTTGAAGGTATTTACTATAGAATCAAAATACAAGATAGTAAATTCATTCCAATGGATCAAGAACCATTATCTATGAAGACAAAAAGAACTGGAATGAGTCTTGAATCTAAAGATGCAAAGAAGTTGAAGACTCAGAAATCATCTCAAGCAATAGAGGGTCCTAGCAAGTTGACTGAAGAGCAAGTTATAAATATGGTGTTTATAGAGACTGATGTACTTAACATTGAACCTTTACAAGCAAATTATCCAGTTGTGAATTGGGAGATCTTTTCTGATAGTTTTGGTGTTGCTTGGAAGATCATCAGAACTGGAAGTGTCACAAACCTTTGCAGAGACTTTGAAGATATTGTTAGATGATGTGATAGAGAAGATTTGGATACTTTGTGGAGAATTGTTCAAGATCAGTTTAAGAAGGAAGAACTTGTTGATGTCAAAGCTAAGGAGTTATGGGTTCACTTCAGAAGACTATATGAACCTGACCCAAGTGATAGGTATTGGAGATTTGAAGCTCATGATCAAAGCACCTTGTGGAAATTCTATAATTTAAGTTCTGTGCATCATGTTTCTACTCAAGATGGAATTGATGTCTTTATGCTTGCTGAGAAAGAATATCCATTGAGAGCTGGAGTATTGAATGTGATGAGAACTGTAAAGCTTAGGTGTTGGGAAAGAACTTAAGTCATAGATAATTTGCTACAAAGGATTTATGATCAAAGTGTGAGAGCTGATAGATAGTTAAGAAGAAGATAAGTGTTTGGAAGAATTCCCATATCCTCATGTTTACTGCATACTTGAAGAAACTTATTGATTTATGTATTAATCATAAGTTAGGGGAGGATTGTTGGGAATTATACTAATAGTTACCACGGATAGTAAAGATGTTACAACTGCAGAAGATTGTACTTGCAGTGGAAACTCATTACCACTGTAAGAACAATATATTACCACTGCTTATTAGATAACTGTTAGGAAACGCGTCTAGATAAATATAGAATAGATCTTGTGTATATCTTATTATATTAGCATTATACTTATCTTGTAGAAGAGGACTCCTTGTGCTATAAAAGGAGATCCTAGGTTATCAGTTAAAATATAACTCTCACATACGTTTCTAGAGCTTCAAGGTGTAACCCTAGTGATATCAAGATCACTCGTATTATTATCATTAATAATATTGGAGCTAATAGTTTGTTTACATACATTGTTCATATATAACTGTCTTACTCACAATCAAACTTCTAAGTGTTACTTAGTAGATTCCGCATACTTAGTGATATAATTCAAAGTATCAATCTAACACAAGTTCAAGGTGTTTAGATCCATCACTTAGGGATCCAAGGAGAGTGGTGATCCAAAAAGCCTACCTGATAAACTATAAAATAAGCCAAGGACAGAGAGGTGGGGTCCACAGGTAAGCTTAATATGAGCTTGTGAACCAGGCCTGACTATACTGATGACTAAGACTTTAGGTTTAGGAGGATGGAATAGCACATCAAAATAAGCCAGGGGTAAAAGCTCCTAAGCTCAAAATTGCCATGGAAATGGTAAGCTAGTCAACTGAGCTTTCCAAAAAGCACAAATACACACTGTGGGCCCCACCTACAAGCTCACAAGCAGCTTGTGAAGGTAGCTCAGCTACCCTGATGCTTCAGTGTAGGTGATTTAGTGGTAATGAATTGGAAGGCAAAAATAAGCAAATAAATAAGCATACAAAAGAAAAATAAGCACATGAACAACAAGAGGGACTGGTTTACTTTCTAAAATACCCAAGGGCTCAGGCCAAGCTTCAATCATGAGCACTATTCAAGCTCATGAAAGCAAGCTTATTCAAACAAACCCCCTGGTGCACGGGAGTACTTGGGCCTGCGGGCAAGATTAAGCCCTCAACTAAGCAATAAGAAAAAATCTGAAAAATAAGATAATGGTGGATTCTGAAAGTCTAGCTGGCCTATTCTAAGTGGTACAAATTCCACAGCCGAAATCCAAACACTAAATTCAAGAAAATTAATCTAAAAATTAGTTTTCTGCCTAAATGTGACATTTGACTTTATGAGTTTTTGGACTAGGTTGACTAAAATGAGATTTCTAGTGATCAAATATGAATCTACAGGTTATATTATGATGACATTAAACCTAATTAAGCTAAGTAACACTCTACTATACCTAATCCTATGATTTGAGAACCTAATTCACCCTACTGTTAACACCAATCTAATACTAAACCAATTTTGACTTTTGCTTGAAAACCAATCAATTAAACACTTGGATTGAGCTGATTTAAACCTAAGGGTGAGGTCTGAGATGACTTTAACCAACAAAAACAACAATAATGATGATAAAGAAGCAGAACCAAACAACCCTAACAGATGGTGTCCATGAGATTTTTAAAGCAAAATAGGGATTCAACCTATGCTACTTATTCAGAATGATTACTCAAACCATATTAAACCTTTTTAAGCTAAAATGCACTGAAATTGAATCCAAAATAAACCTAAACCATGATGCACTAAGTGAGACAGTGAAATGCAAATTTGAGCTATAAAGTGATTCAATGAAATACCAAGCTCCTAACAGCATTAAACCAACTCAAAAACATCACACAAGCATAAAAACATAGAAGAACAATATATTCAAGCAATATAAATTATGCTACAGTAGTATGCTAAAAAAATGGAATTCTTACATAAGGTCCTGTGTGCTTAGAGCCAAGTACCAAATTAAGTTCCCACCTGTCCTAAACTTCCATGAGACACTAAACCATATTCCAACTGCTTCCCCTCTTCTTGATTTTTTTTTCACTATTTTTGTATTTTTGGATTTTCTTTTGTTTTTAACTGGCAACTGATTAAAATTCTTTGAAAGCTTTTTAAAGCTTTCAGGTAAGCTTAAATTAGCTAAATGGATCACTAATAAACAACTTTTAACCATAATGAAAATTTCCAAACATAAATGGCATTAACTGAATTCAACTGAGACACTTGAAATTAATGATTGAAATGGGTTTCAAACATACTGAAATTACTTCCTACAACAATTTTTTTGCTAAAAATTACACTTGGAAAGGGAAATTTACTAGAACGACATAAAAAACTATACTAAACTATACTACTGCTAACTACTGCCTTCTTTCTTTGTTTTTTCTTCACTTATATGGACTTGGAGGGGATTCACTCTCTTTCCCACACTCAATAATGGCCATTGGATGGCTTCTTTTGATCTGGCCTTCCAAATGAAATTTGGCGGGAAAAAGGTAATAAGCAATTTGGCAGCTTCCTTTTGGCAGGGGTACATATTTTGGAGTGTTGTGGTGGAAAGTGAGTTTAGGGTATAGTGTGGCAGAGGAGGAGGAAGGGTAGAGGTGAAGATGGTGTTGGTGTGGCAGGTTTTGCAGGCATGGGGGAGTGAGGTGGAGGGAGGTTAGTTTGACTGTGGGGTTGACCCAGGGTTAATATTAAAAAGGGTGTGTAGTTGGGCCAAGGTTGGGCTTTGGGAGTTATAAGGTTGGGTTTATTTTGTGTTTGGATTTGGATTATTAAAAGGGGTGTGGGGTGGTGTTGGGTTATTAGTGAATAAAGGGTCCATGTGGTTTTTATTAAATAAGTAAGCATAGGGACCATTTATGTAATTTCTGACAATTAGGGGATCAAATCTGCCAACTATTCCAATATTATTCCAAGGACCACACTTGCCAACTTTCAATTTATGGAGGACCTTTGATGATTATCTTCCAAAAATAAATTACTGTGGACCAAAATTGCCAAAACTCAAAGTTGAGGGACCAAAATTGAAACTTTCCCAAAGTTATCAAAAAGGGTTTAACTTGCCAAGTCTGAATAGTACAGGGGCCTTTAATGATAAATTTCCATATTTTGAAAACACAGGGACTAATTTTGCCATTTTGGAAACTTGGGGGACTAAACTTGTACTTTCTTCAAACTTTTCATCCAAGGACTGGTTTTAACAACTTTTGAATTCTTAAGGACCTTTGTTGACTTTTCTTTCAAAATAAACCTTCAGGGACCAACTTTGAAATTTTTTGAAACTTGAGGGACTGAAACTGCCAATTGTGCAAACTTTGTTCATTTTTCATCTGTTTTTAATCATTTTGCATCTGAAACATATAAAACACAATCCTGAGATATTTTCTGTATTTTTATGCATTTCTGAGTGTTTTTAAATGTTTTTGTAGTTCAGATTGACCAAAAATGATGAGTATTTACACACTCATCACTTACCTTAGCGCATATGGTTATGGAGGATGGCAGAGGTACTGAAGACTTCCTCGGGTTTAGGAAAAATTGTTGTAATTTAGGTTTTGACCTTGTTCTCTACAACTGAAGCTCTGATGCCAATCTGTAACACCCCCATTTTTCACTGATCGCAGCGGATAAAGTGTTTGGGGTATTACTTCATAGAATCACAGATATAGTAATAGAAAACGACTCGAAAAGAGACATTTTGAAAAATTAGTTATCATTCATAATTATCAAAGTTTTAGTTGTAAAAGATATACTTTTATTTTGTTGAGGTCCCAAAAATCTAAGAATTAGGTTGGTGGTGTTTGAATGATAACCATGAGAAGTCCTCCGAGTTCAGTACCTCCTTCCGCCATAGGTCCATAGAAGTAATAAACCTAGAATACATGCTTAAAAAGTCAACACTAGGTGTTGAGTGAGAATCATAGGTTTAGGGGTTAGTGAATACAAGTTCCCAGGGTTCAGTTGTTACACCCATCTGGGAAAATGCATGTTTTTGTGATAATTGTGATGCATGCACAATTATTAGGAGTTTAGTAGGTTGCACTAAGCTCATGAATCACACCTTAATGATCTGGGTCATGTGGGCTGCAGACCCAACATGAGTGGATAGAAGGATGACTTGCAAAAGTTACACCATGAGTGGATTCAAATATAGTACTTATTGGTACCACCTAGTGGGGTGTTAATACCAACGGGAGTTGTCAAACTCCAATAGATCTATCAACTATATTCACGTTCGATTGGATAAAACCTTCCAAATGATTAGATTCATGAATTTTGTTTATGTAGTGGTGGCAGTTAGTTTACTCGTGCAAACAACCAAAGAAAAAGACTTGTATTCGGTTTTAAGTAAAGCATTTTGCATGTATCCCCCTTACAGGGTTTATAAAAGCATTTAGAGAGAAAGTTTAAAAAGATGTAAGGCTATGAAGACTCACCTGGTGTATAGTAATCTAATTAATGCAAATAGTGACTCGGAAACTAGACTGCCTTACTCACGTATCCTAGTGTGTTGTTGTTGGTTTTGTATGTATGTCAAGCTTTAATTATCATGTTTATGTTTCTTAAGTTATTGTTTTTAGGTAATGTTTTAGATATAACATAACACTGTTCAGGCCATATTAATTCAGAAGTATATGACTCCACACATGAAGCTCCCTACTATTGTATTATGTTATCAACACCGTTCGGGCAATAATAGTTCAAAAGTTAATACTCCTCACACAAAGCTCCCTATTATTGAGTTATGTTGTTATTAGGTTTTAGTTGTAATCATATCACCGTTCGGGCCATCATATCTCAGAAGTATGTGCAATAATCGTTCGAGTAGTCAGGGCACTTTAATTCATAAACCCAACAAACTCGTCAAAAACGAAATATCCACATAGTACTCCTCGCATGAAGCTCCCTAGTATTGTGTTATGCTTCTAACTTTATTTAGGTTTTATACTTATATGATATTTTCACTTTTTACCCTTATAGTTTATATATTTACGTTTTCTACCCTAAGTTTTATATTACTATATTACTTATACTAATAACTATCTATACTTGACACAACTAGTCCCTAGACTTCTATATTAACCTAAGACTCCTAAGTTTTCTATATTTACCATTTTAGACCTTTAACTTTATACTATTTACATTTTTAGTCCTTTTAGTTTATACTTATGTTAGTATCTATCCTAGGGTTTTAATATTATGAAAAACTAATCCTTACTACTTATAACTTCTAGGAAAGGTTAAAAACAGTCCCTAGACTTTATAATTTCAGGAATTTATGATATATACCCCTATACATGTAAACTATTGCAAAACTAGTCCTAATATGCATGTAACTTATATTTTATCTAGTATTTAAGTTTTCTAGCCTATGTTTTACTTATTTTAAGTTATCTAAGTTATATTTAGCTAGTGTATGACCTAATTTAACTACTTATAGCATGCATGCAAGTATATGACTCGATCTAGGGTTTTAAAACATAAACTAGCAAGTAGAATGGTTCTAGGCTCATGCAAGGTTATCTAAGCTATCTAAGGCATCCTAAATCTATCCTAAGACTATATTAAAGCTATACTAACTGAAAGTAAGACTTACTTGGCTAGGGGGGTTTACATGGGTTAGAACTAAGTTTAGGGATTCCTAGGGCTCGTATCAACTCAACAAGCATGAAAGGCTATACCACTTGACTTCTAAGCTTACTAGGGCTCTTATACTACTACCAAGACCATAATATTGGAGGTGGTGAAGAAAAGAGAGGTGTGGTTTGGAAATGGAGGGGGTACGAGGGTTTTAGGGTTTTAGTGATGGGAAATGGGTCTCGACAAGGTCTCAAGGCTCACTTTGCTCGACTCCTAGGCTCACTATAGCTCGTATACTACTAGTACCACAGAAGATTTGAGGTGGAAAGGAAAGGAGAGTGTTGGGAACATACTCTAGTATTTAGTTAAGTCTCGGTCATTACATTTTGTAATAGGTTGCTTTGTTAGTTATTTTATTATGTCTATGATAACATGTAAGGCCTTAAGGCCCAAAAGGCTTTAGTAAAGCCCACGTTAGAAAAGGAAGGGAGGAGGGTGTGTTGCCCTAGCTCATCCTCCTATAAATACAAGGCTTATGATGCCTTAAACTTTGTTGGTTATTTTGATATTCTAATGAAACTCTTGCTTTTATAATTCTCTCATATCTTGTAATCAACCAATCCTTATATCTATCTCATTCTTTACTTGTGTAATATCAACATGGGCACCCAACAAGTGGTATCATTCGCCTAATTGAGATTGAAGTGTTGTTTATTTGGTTAACGTAGGGTTTAGGTGTGTTTTCCTTTATATTCACTACCACAAAAAAGAACATAAACATCCCCTAATAGAAACCGGTTATATAATAACCAGTTCCTATTGTAAAAAATATATGGTAAGGAAAGTGTAAAAAACCGGTTGTCATAGAATAACCACTCTTTTTAATATAAAAATTAAGAAAAACTGGTTCTACGAAAAAGACCGGTGTTAGAATATTGGTAAAGACACCGGTTTCTTTTAAGAAACCGGTTTGTATTATATTCAACTTATAGACACCGATTGTTTACTATAAAAACGGTGTTAGTGATCTTATGCATTTTTGAATCTGCCAAACGGATGCATGTCTTAATCTTCGGAAATTTGAAACTATTTATTCTTTAAAAAGATTGAGATCACCATAAAACCTTAAACACACAATAAATGCTTCAAAAAATAGCTAGAGAAATCCAAGATTTTAAAATATTCATCTATATTGTAAGGAAGGTAACAATACATCACTAATATGCATTGTCTTTTATATTTTTGATCAAAAGCTAGTATATATTTTTATCATTAGTGTTGTACCTGAATATATAAGATTAGGTGTGTGTGTATATATTCATTTTTTTTTACATAATTGAATGTATTTGAATGGCTTTGATAATTTATGTTCCTTTTATAATATCTATATACAGGCACGTTAAAGACTTTGCATTGTATCTATCATACGAGATACATTGGTAGCTAAACCCATATTCATCCATTGAAGGTATTTCGTTTAAAATTTTGAGTTAACTAATTTTTTTGCAACACTTATGCATTTAGTATGTTTTAATGTTGAACGAGGTCGGCTACCGCACACCGCGTTGCAACGGGGCACCGGTTATGCATTCAAATGGGTTACAGTCTTTCATACCTTACTGTTTAGCTTTATATCCCCATTAATTTTATAAGGTAAAAAGCATAAGCACACTTAACTAAGACAGCCCAAACAACGCATAAACTGTAGATGTGCCAAACATCGAAGGTAAACGATTTAGGGTACTTACAACAGTCCGTTAACCTTTGGCATCATAACCACAATTACAAACCCTTAGTAACCTGTCATGCCAAAACTTCATACACAAATCCAAACTCAATAAAAAATTCAGCAAAATGATCCCTTATTCCAACTTTTATATCGTTATGCCAATATTTAATATCACTAATTGACAATAAAAGATCTGAAAAGTAAAAATTTGTAGCTAGATAAAAAAAGATTCACTGATATTACAACTTACTTTCTATTGATACATTCTTGCAAACAACACATTTCAGCAAACGTAGCATTGTTGCAGTAGTATAACTACCTGCACTTTCGCAATGTCGAAAATGGCTCTCTACACATCTTCAACTTTCACTTCACAACTGCAATCTTCAACTTCCATTTCCAATATCAACAACTCAGCTACTCCGCAAAACCAGTTCCCGCTCTTTTGGAGTAGTTTTCATTTAATCATCCAAATACGCAAACTTGTGTCAAGTACTACCTTAATCTGAATAAGCAATGTTTGAATCTGTTCATCAAGCAGAAACAAGTTGTACTTAATGTTTTTAGCTAAATAGATGGAATCTCAAAACTAACATAACAGTAAACACACGTACATGTGATTCTTGTAAGAGCTCTATACATTAGTGGCAAGTGCATCCGTAATCAAGGTTGTTACATAAAGTTAATTGAGTTACCGTAATCAAGAAAAAGGGTGCCATTCTATGTTATCTCAAGTCTCAAAATCTTTTATCTGTACATTTTCTTTGTCCAGCAAACCCTCTTTTCTTTTAATAAACTTAATTTGACTAAAAATAGGATTGATGCTTGACGACAATGGGCTCTGTATATAACTGGATATATGGGATTTGTTACAAGAGAAAGAGATGAGAGGTGGCTAGGCCTTTGGAAGATACAGTAGTACAAAACTTATGGATTAAAAGTCATGATACATACATGAAGTCTTTTTTAACTTGCTACAAGTATTGTTTCTTTACAGTTTTATAGAGGATTGAAACTTATTTAACTTTTTAAAATTATTTGGATGGTAACAAGTCTAAGATGTATATTCTTCCCTCTTAAAAATGTGTCAATCCAAACAGACAAATATAGTTACCTGTATTTCAGCAATTTCAACAATGTTCTCAAGCTGCAACTTCGCTTCAAGATAAGCTCCTTCAAGTAAATTTGTGTTGCTCTTAACATGTGTCATTACTGATGTCAACTCTGTACCAAAAAAAACCAGACAGATTAGGCAAACATTTTCAGCTTTTGGACCACTAATTAAGACAAACTACCTCAACGCCTCATACGATAGTCTACAATCGATCCAAAACAGTCCCTATATATATAATACCAGGAAGGCAAGGACAATATGTGATATCTAAAAACTACATACATCTAAAAAGATTTGAAATGTTGTTTTTATTACCATATAAGACACACACAATAATAGCATTTAGAAACGACATATGGTACCAAATCACAAGAAGACTTGAACTCACAAGACCACCGAGACTTTCCCAATAACCCAAACACATCCATTGGCTAATCTAAAAACAACACAAAACATGACTTACCAAAAAGCCCCCTACATAGTAAACCAAAAGAAAGAATTTGCACTTTTGAGTGTCAATTCACGGCTAATATTGCAAGTTCCTTATTTGAGCAAATAAACCTTCAGAACCACGTTGTTTATTAGATGCAAAAGAGAATCGTCATCATAAGCATACATCAAATTAACTAATAAGAGCAATTCCTGGTCACACTAAACTAATGGCTTGTAGAACAGAAGGAAGCTAGGAACAACGATAACAAGTTCATTTAGTTCATGTAGTATATTACTGAATCTGTAACAGTAAGTTTTCTCATACAAATCAACTAATCAAGGGGGTCCAATCCAAACATGTTGCTGTGAAATACTTACCCAAAAACCCAAGCGAAGTTCTTTTGAGGTTGTGAATTTTGAGGGATTCATGAAGGCCCCAAACAACATGTGCCCTCCCGGAGACTGTCTTAGTTCTATTCTCTCATCTGTAAGAAACAATGGTGCATTGAGTTGTGCTTATAATTGAATAACCATATATTTGATAAGAAAGCATAAAATTGCTGCTGTTGTATATATAAGTATCAATTAGTATCTACTATCTTAGTTCTATTCTCTCATCTGCAACTGCCAGTAGCACTTCTAGAGTACTTAAATGGACAAACCCACTTCACACTGAGCCAAGAAAGAATGGTAGTGAATCACTGGGATGATTTTCTATCTTCCAAACAGCCAACAAAAGATTCAGACCATTTAGGCCCTTCATTTCTTCCAATAAGATCTACATCATGGTAACACTACCTAATCCAGGGTCAGAAAAATATTGCCTTTGTAAAGTGGAATTTTTCAGACACAAAAAGGTAGCAGGGTTACATATACATGTGAAAAATTCTCACGACCATGTGAGAGTATACGTCATGAAATCCTTCACATAACAATAGCTGTCGCTTTTCTTTTATATATAATTATATATTAGCCGTTGAAAAAAAAAGGGTTTCCTTGGCTTAACTTGGTCTCATGATATCAGACTTTCATATGAAAGGATTTATCAAGAAAAAGCTCATTACATGCTAAACCTACAGGAATCGTTCATCAGCCTTCCTATTAAAAAACTTATGCCCAATGGTTTAGTTCAGCAAACAAGCTAAACACCTAATAACGGGTATTTAGGCCCTATAAAAGTGACGCAAAGCCACCCAACATCACAATAGAGCTCGAACTAGCGTTGCATTTCGAAAGCTAAGCTATATCACTTGATGATTGAAAATTTAATGTTTAGCAGCATTAATTAGCGTTGCATTTTGAAAGCTAAGCTATTTACTCCTGGAAAAAATTTGTCTCATGTAATTTCCCATATAATTCTATCTTCTCATCAACGACAGATAATGTTTAGCAGCAAAATACCAATTCAACCCTGAAACGAGAAAATATTGAGAGATTCATGAAGGCCACATACCATGATAAGTGATGAAATGTTTTTCCTGGTCCTACACTAAGGACGATGTTACGCCACATAATTAGTAGCACCCCTGATCCTAATGGAAGTAATATCAAACATGATTTCAAAAGAGATAATAGTGGAAAACAAACAGTTGGTGATACCTTAATGCTGGATGGTCGTTTATAACGTGTTCTTGTTGGTTTCACAGAGCCTTCATAATAGAATTCCAGGCATATAATAGTATTAAAGAGTAGCTGTCTTGAAAAAAACAGCCTTTTAAGCGCAATCTTTTATTCATTTGTAACACACAGATGGAAAACAAATAAAAGAGAAATGCTCATTATTTACATGATCCTAGTTGTATCTAACTACTCAATCATTCACTGAAATCAAAACATTCATAGAAAAACAAGCATAGGTTTGTCTCATATGTTGCAATTTATATAAAGCCAACCCATACATATATCAAACTAGCAACTAAATTATACCTCCAAATCGCCTCCAGCAACCGTTTCCCATATCTCCTTCACTTCGGCATCCTCACCAGACCGTCTTTTCCCACTCCCCTTACTTTTCAACCTGCTCTTCTGTAGCCTCTCGTAATTTTCCCAACGGTTAGTAAATACCTACAAGTTGTTATGTTATTTAAATACCCACTTTTACGTATGACAATTTTTTTTTTTTTTTTTTTTATAAGACTTGATATATAATTCACAACAGTAAATTGGGAATTATCTTTTACTTAGAAACGTTGCTTGCACACAAACCTAGATAGTCTAAATTATCGCGGATATATTTATATTAAAAACATTTATAATTTATAATATACGTTTCGTTAATCTATACCGTACAATATTTATATATTCCGGAACCTACGAAAATTCCCGAGATTGCTCACTATCGTTACTTGAACTTATCCCGACTCCCTAAAATTTCTATGTGGACCCCACATCTTAAATGGGCCCCACTTCCTAGTATTTATACCAACCGGACCCTTTCATTTTTTTTTTCTCTTCTTTCTGCTGGACCGAAACCAAAGCCAAAGCCCAAAGGGCTCAAAGCCCAAACGCACCTTTATATTTTTTTTTTCTCTTGTTTTGTTTCCAGCCACGATCGAGCCAAGGAACACCCCTAGTTATTTCATTTTTCGACACACAACCCATGTATATTATTACATAACTTGTTTCATCACCTAGCTAACTTTCATGAATAACAAATCTCGTTCCATAACTCTCACATTTAGACATCCAAATTTAGCCAAAGTAAACTACAAAAATCGTATGTGTATAAAACCAAATTTTGTCACAAGCCTTCTTTATCACCACCCAATGTACCCAATGACTTCTAGACCAACTCAAATGCACAGTAGAATGTCAGATAGTGAACAGAGATTGCATGCAAAATTCCTATTGTTGCTAAGCCTCGATTGGTAAAGAAAATGGTGCCATCGTATACACTAGCCAACGCATGAGTCTTGTGACTCTTGAACTTATCCTCACCACCCTAAAACAGCCTATATAAGCTTTACATGCAAACCACATCACTTCATACACTCATACGTACCATACCACTAAAATTAATAACGAAAAGGAGCTATGGAGGGACGAAAGGATTGCTAGGAGTACCACGTTTCAAGACGAACCTAGGAAGCAAAGTTTGGAGTCTACTTGAACCTTGGTGTGCCGTGAACCACGCTACAATCCTCCTTGAACCAAACTCGATCCCTACGAACCATTTAAACCACCTATTTTGAGGTGAGGTGAGCACTTGGAGTTCCTTTATTATATTCTATTTTCGTTATTATGAAGTTTTGCACATTCACTTTGCCTCATTTAGTTCGTAAAATATAAACGTGACATATATATTTTAATTCACATCCTAAATGTTTAATGTACTAACAATCAAGTGACGTAAAGTTTAATCTAAAAATAACATATACTTAATAAGAAAACGACACGATTTGAAGTAGTCTTGACCCATTCGAAATAACTAAAAAGACTTAGAATATTTTTAAGCCTTCAAACTGTTTTCAAAATAAATTTTAGTCATTTACTTGGCCTCGTTATTTCGAAATCTAGAAATATAACATATTGTTTTTAAAACTCGATCTCATAAACAACTTGGTAAACAATTGGGAACCATATTTTATTCGAAGTTACTAACTCGTATAACCACTTTACTCGACCCTTTTGTCTCGACCAAAAACCAGATTTTTAGAAAACTTATATAAGCTACGTGGGCTTATGTTAAGCCCACTAAGCTTATGTGCTACACTGGGCCTGGGAGCCCAACACCGGTGTTTTTAGTATTCTAAAATGAGTCCAAAGTCAGGCCCAAACCTTTCGTAAGCCCATTGGATCACAAAACGTTAACGGACCCTTAATTTGGCTCGTTAAGGCCCATTTTGTAAAAAAAATTGGTTTTTAAGCTAATAAGCTAATCAAATAAGCTATTTGGAATATTCTGAGCTTATTTAATAAATAAAAATGTTAAACTTTTCATTTGGTGAAATTTGGACTAAGTTTGCAAATTTTTCAAATCGAGGGACTAAAAGTGTCAAAATGGGAAACTATGGGTAGAAACTGTCAAAACGTAAAACTTTGAGTTCTAAACTGATAAAAATGATAATTAGAGTTGAAAAATGTAAATATTGATGCTATTGGACCAAAAATGCAAATTATAAATATTTTGGACTAACGGTGTAATATATATATCGTTAGGGTTAAAAATGTAAATTATGGAAACTTGAAGGAATTTTCAGTAAATATTATATTATAAAAATAATATTAAACTTTTACATATTTAAACATATATAAGACTTATATAAACATAAACTTATATATATATATATATATATATACGATATATAATTAAACAATATAACAATACGTTAATTATTCTTGTAAAACGATACGTTTATTTCTGTTATAAAAACTAACTTTATATCAATCATCGATATTTTTACTTACGAGATATAATTATATATAACGTTGTTTTTAAACTTAAAACACTTAAACAAACACGAGATTTATTCGTAACTAAATAACAAGTATTCGCGATAAAACCAGATTTAGACTATTAACTGAAACTTGCATTATCTTTTAGGTTGTGTTGTGTGAAGCCATTTCCTTGCTTTGTTAAGACTACGATACCACTGTACTACTAAGGTGATTTCATAGCCCACTCTTTAACTATTTTCCCATGGGGAGATACATGCTTAAAACTCGATCACAAGTCTTTTATACCGGGTATTGAAATACCGTCAGGCAAATGTTATTAGCTTAAGTTACTATTGTCAGAAGTCCCTCTATCATGAACCTTAATCACCTGAAGGGTGAACGTAAATAATTGTGAATAGTACTATTAGTGATTAACAATCCTCGTTTGGTTGTTGGAGAAAACACCAGGCGCACTTTATTGTTCTTATAAATAGGTTATTGACAAATACCTATCTTTGGGGGCCTATTACTTACCATCATAATTCATATTTATGATTGGCTGTTAATCGTTGAGTATCATGAGCTTAAGGCAATAACAGGAACATTAAATTTTCTTAACATATTGATTGTATGTGATTACAATACATTCGTAACTTGTGATTAAACTCTTAAACTCAAACCTATGAATATCACTCAACTTTATGTTGACTTTAGCATGTTTATCTCAGGTAACTAAACAAGATGGATCTGGATGGCACGGAGTGGGCAAAAGCATGACAAGAACCATAATAAACTACTTATTTTCCTTCAGAATAAAACACGTTCTTGACTTAATAATGTTATGTATCCCAGATATTTGGTATTTTAAAATAAATTTAACTTTAATACTTCACTTTGTGTTGTCTACTATGATTGTGACAAAGATCCTCGAAGTAATACCCCGAAAGTCTCCCGCTGACATGTTAAGTCTTCCGCTGTTAAAAACGACTTTTGGGGGTGTTACATCTTCTCACTTATCCCTCTCCCTCTCCCCACCCCTATCTGTAAATCCTGCTCAACCTAAAAGGTGACACACATTATAAACACATATACAGTATCTCAAACAACAAAAGCACGAAAATTTACAGTAATTGAGTAAGCATCGATAATAACAATTCATCAATAGTATTTACATTTATCAGCCACTAACTAACATCCAATACACACCAAAGAACAGCGTAAACTATCAACATTCAGTTATCCTAAATTAAAAAAATAAATAAATAAATAAATAAAAAGTAAATAAATAAAATAAAATTCAACAAACTGCCTGAACATATTAACCAATAACAGAGAGATGACCATCATAAACAACTATACTTTATTTTGTTTATCAACCAAAACTCAACAGTTGAACCTAATCTAAGAGTCCTTTGCACTATCAAAGGCAATAAATATTAACGATCTTAGTGGGGATTTTAATCGAACACCTTGTGTTCAACAAGAAAAGTCAAAACATATCATCATAAAGCCAAATATTACACAATTATTAAGCATATGAGACCTATATAACACATATTTTGAAGTTTGAATTCGAAAATTTGATGTGAATATGTTACCTTTGGAAAGTGCGAGTACATTCAGGCAAAGGAGGAAGGCTATGGGCTGTGACTTGTGAATTGGAGAGCTTTCAATAGAACAAATTGATTAGGAGTATCAGGAGAGAAAGTAACACTACAGGAGGGAATTCAAAATTTTCATTTGAATGTTAGAATGAAGAATGGCGCTTCAATTTTAGGATGTGGAGTTTTTGGCTGGTTAAATACTTGCTATGTAGTTTATACAGGCATGTTTTTTAAAGTTTTTGAAAGGAGACAAATTTTAAAGTGTTGTTTTCATTAAGCTTATTTTGTTGAACCCGGTTAAGCCTATTCAACTCGTTTACTTGGGTCAATTCAGGTTAACCCATGTCTTAAATAGGGTCGGGTTCGGGTATTTGCCTCAACTCGAATTGACCCGAAACCTATCGGGTCAACCCGACTAACATCCCTAGTAGAGACATGTAATAAAAAACCCAAATTAATTTAATAGATGTTACTTTCTATTAATCATACCTTTGATTGAATCAATGTCGTCAACTAGGCACATTTTATAACACTTGTAACCTTATATATGCAAAACTAATCTTCAAATATAACTTTCTTTCTTTATATATTTCAGATGGATCGTAGTACATGGATGCACAAGATAGGACGTTTTACCCCTGAATACATGAAAGGACTGTCTGAATTTTTTAAATGCGCTGAGGATCATCGGGAAAAGACAGGAGAAACAAAAATTTCTTGTCCTTGTAAAGAGTGTAGAAATAATGTGTCCATTGCTGATACTAAGATTATTAGACGCCATATCATACGACAAGGGTTTGACAAAGAGTATACTGCTTGGACTTTTCACGGTAAATCGCAAGTTAAGAGTCACACATTTGTTTCGGACATTGATCACGATGAGAATGATAATTCTAACAATGACCATCATGTTAATATAGATGAGATGTTATGTGATGTGGAACGTGATGTTGCTGAAAAGGATATTAAAAAGTTACAACAATTGTTTGTCGATGCAGAAAAACCATTGTATAGCGGATGTAAGGAGTTCACCATACTCTCTATAGTGGTGAAACTGTTGGATATAAAAGCAAAAAATGGTTGGAGCGACAAAAGCTTCACCACCCTATTAAAGTTGTTACACGAAGCGTTCCCTGAAGATAATGAGTTGCCTGTTTCAACGTATCAAGCGAAAAAACTAACGTGTCCCATGGGATTGGAAGTGGAGCGAATACATGCATGTCCAAACGATTGTATATTGTACAGAAAAGGGTACAAAGACCTACACGAATGTCCTGTATGTAATGAATCGAGGTATAAGGAAAAGAATTTAACGGAACTAAATAGCAACGTGACAAAGAATGGCCCCCCTGCTAAATTGTTATGGTATCTTCCTATCATACCTAGATTGAGAAAGTTATATTCAAACCCCAAGGATGCCAAATTGTTGCGTTGGCATGCAAAAGAGCGCAAAAAGGATGGAAAAATGAGACATGTGGCTGATTCTCCTCAATGGAAAAATATTGATAAAGAGTTTGATGAATTTGGATATGAGATTAGAAATATATGGTTTGGACTTAGTTCAGATGGAATTAATCCGTTTAGAAGCCTGAGTACTCGTCATAGCACTTGGCCGGTTCTTCTATGCATATATAATCTCCCACCATGGTTGTGCATGAAACGGAAATACATCATGATGTCATTATTAATTCAAGGTCCGAAACAACCTGGGAACGATATTGATGTGTATTTGGATCCGTTAATAGATGACATGAAAGATTTGTGGGATAAGGGCGTTGAAGTTTATGATGTGTACAAGAAAGAGAGTTTCAGATTGTTTGCCATGATTTATTGTACTATAAGTGATTTTCCAGCATACGGTAACTTGTCAGGTTACGGTACGAAAGGGGAGAAGGCATGTCCAGTTTGTGAAAAGGACACCCACTCTCAATGGTTGACTAATTGTAGGAAAACGATATATATGGGACATCGAAGATTGCTTGAAGAAGATCACCCTTACCGTAAAAAAAATAATTTGTTTGACGGTACTATAGAGGAAAGAGTGATGGCGGAACCATTGGATGGATACGATTTAGTTTCCCAAGTTGCGGATTTAAATATTATTTTTGGAAAAAAAGTTAAGGCCCCTCAAAAAAATATTTGGAAAAAAAAGTCAATATTTTGGGATTTGAAGTAGTGGAAACATTTGCAAGTCCGACATTGTCTTGATGTTATGCATATCGAGAAAAATGTTTGTGAAAGCTTGTTAGGCTTATTATTAAACATTCCAGGAAAAACTAAAGACGGAGTTAAAGCTCGAAAAGACATGGTCGAAATGGGAATTAGAGACGAGCTCGCACCACAAGAGACGAATAGTAAGAAAATGTATTTGCCAGCATCTTGTTATACCATGTCGAAGGCTGAGAAAACCATGTTTTGTGAATTCTTACACGGTGTTAAGGTCCCATCTGGCTATTCTGCTAACATTAAGAAGTTGGTTTCGATGAAAGACTTGAAGTTGTTTGGTATGAAGTCCCATGATTGTCACATTTTAATGACGCAGATGATTCCAGTCGCTATTCGTGGAGTACTGCCACCTCGAGTACGACACACAGTCACAAAGCTTTGTCTCTTTTTTAACATGATTCATTCCAAAGTTATTGATCCGGAAAAGTTGGATAATGGCAGAGTGACATTATTTTTACTCTTTGTGAACTCGAGATGTACTTTCCACCTTCATTTTTTGATGTAATGGTTCACCTTGTATCTCATATTGTCGGAGAAATAAAGGCTTGCGGTCCTGTATTCTTGCGATACATGTATCCATTCGAGAGGTATATGGGTTTCTTAAAAGGGTATGTAAGGAACCGATCTCGACCAGAAGGTAGTATTATTGAAGGGTATGCTTCCGAAGAAGTAGTTCAGTTCTGTACAAACTATATGGAAGGTGTCCCAAATATTGGCATTCCGCTATCTCGACACGCGGGTAGACTTGATGGGAAAGGGACAATTGGGCGCAAAGATGTCACACCGAACAATAGTGATTTAGAGCAAGCGCATTTTACCGTATTGCAAAATATGACATGTGTTGACCCATACATACACGAGCACATGTCATATTTAAAACAAAATAACAGGCATCGAGGTCAGCTTTGGTTGGAAGCTGAGCATACGAGAACATTTTCACAATGGTTTGCAGATAAAGTTAGTCGTATGTTTCCAAATCTTGAACCAGAAGTGGCACAATTGGGGTACCGGCCACGTCGTGTTTTTCAATATCAAGGCTACGACATTAACGGATACACGTTCTACACCAAACAACAAGATGATAAAAGTACAATGCAAAATAGTGGAGTGACACTTGTAGCAACAATGACAGATTCATCGAGGATGACAAGCTCAAAAAACTCGTATTATGGTGTCATTGAAGAAATATGGGAATTGGATTACAATTTGTTTGTTATACCTCTATTCAAGTGTAAATGGGTCAATGACAGGGGAGGTGTTAAAGTTGATAGGGATGGTTTCACGTGCGTCAATCTTTCCACAAACAGCTACAAATCTGACCCATTCATTCTAGCAAACCAAGTCACCCAAGTATTTTTTGTTGAGGACTTAAAAGACAAGAGATGGCACATTGTCATGCATGGTAAACGACATATAGTTGGTGTTGATGATGTTGTGGACGAGGACGACTATAATCAGTTTGACGAGCTACCTCCATTTTCAGCCTGTTTTAGAAACTTTCAAAAAGTCCCATTTATTGCTTATCTGTCAGATCTCTAGGAGTTTTTTCTTAGCTTAAAGCTTTTCCAAAATTCCCCATTTTAGTTTTATAAGTAGCTTTCTAGTTTAAGTTAAACTGGATGTGCTTGTTTTAGCTTTTGCTTATTATTTGATAGCTTATTTTACTGCTTTAAAGTGCCCCTTTGACTATCTTTGCTGATGCAATCCTTAGATTACTTTAGCTTTCAATTGCTTAATTAGTGTTTCTTAGCTTCTTTAAATTGCTCATCTGTCCCATCTCGCTTATATATATATATATATATATATATATATATATATATATATATATATATATATATATATATATATATATATATATATATATTCCGTTTTACTAATAACTATATAAAAATATTTGTTTATGAATATCTTGCCCTGATATTTAATCATATATAACAGACTAAATCAAGCCAACAATTGTCTGAAGGGACTATTGAATCTAAAGCAGGAGTAGATCCGTTAATATTGGTGATGGGACCCGAGCACGGTGGTCGCACTAGGGGGTAGGGACTAACGTTGGATATAAAAAAGGAATAGAAGGCTATAAAAGAAAAAAGAGGGCCTATCAACATCGGGAGGAGATAGAGAATCTAGTGACGCAAAAAGTGAAAGAAGTTATTATGTCACCCGAGTTTTGGGAGCAAATGAAGGGGGTAATTAGGACGGAAATACAGTCAGAATCTAATAAGGGGCTTTCATCCGCCAGGCAAGATGAGGTTGAGTTCCCGCAATAGAGTGTCGCCTCGAAAACAAACGTAATCAACTTAAGTTGCATAAAGGTAAAAGTTTTTTCGCTTTTTTGTGTTCTACAAATGTGTATATTGCATAATGTAAGTTAAGATATCAGATGACACATTTGGAATCAATTTAGTAATCCTAAATTGTTGGTCTTATATGGAATATTAGTCTTGTTTGTATAATAAATATTTTACATACTTACATACACATGATTAATTCAATACTTGCTACATTTTATCTAGGAGGAAACCTACTGCTTTTTGTACGTCCCTAGTTCTGTTTCCATTCAGGAGAAGGTCACATGTGCTACTGCGACAGTATTTCCAATTGGAGATGGTCGTATACATGGAAAGAAATTAATACTGGGGCATATGAAGGTGTCAGTTATCAAAGTTGTTGACTTTTATAAGACTATGGAGCTTCCCGTGCCGGATGATGAATTCCCTACTTTGTTGAACGCAGTGAAGGGCTTTATTCAATGGCCAATTAGTGCTATTGCTCGTTTTAAGGTAATAAATTTATGGAATCTCTCTCTTTGTGTTTTTGTAGTAAGCTTTATTAACATACATAAACATGACTTTGCAGGGATTGGCGAAAACCCCATTATCAAGAGAGCCAACCAAGAGTGTGTTGCCTCAACATCAAAAAGTACCTGCTGCTACAGAGAAAAGAAAGGGAATAGAGACTGCTCAAGAACCTACGAACAAGAAAAAATCCTTGGAAGAAAAGACCAACCACAAAATGGCGACAACTAAGATTGCAGAACAACTTACAACTAAGGAGCGGGTAAATTTTAAAACATTATAGCTACTATATGTATTGAAATATAACAATATCTTACAATCCGAATTTTCCTCTTGCTTCCTAAAGAAAGTAGAAAGTCTTATCTAATACTAAAGGGCATACTTGTTTTTAAACTCGACTAGACCTTTCAATTCTCGGGTAATGAGATCATATTAATACCATTGTATGTACAGGATGAAAAAAGAAAAGCTGAGTATAGAAAAGCGTTAAACGATCTAAAACCAGCAATAACGTTACATAGGCCAAAGAGTGTGTTGAATGGCTATAATCGCTGGATGAGCAGGGGTAACGACTGTGTTGAGCCATACAATCTTCATGTTGATAAGGAGGTCTTTCGACAAGTTGAAGATTCCTACTTTGCAATTAACCCAACCGACATAATTAAGTTGTTGACTAATAAAAAGCTCGAGCTTGGCATTCTGACTTGCTTTGAGATGTAAGTACATTAATATTTTCCGTACGCTAAGACGATGTTTTTTCTATAAAATTTGTGTTAGCATATTTTTCCATGCTTTAATTAGGTCACAATATCAACTTAAAGGACGTTCACAACAAAATAAGGTTGGTTTCTTGCACCCCGAGTTGATCACGCCAGATGTATACGGGGCTAATAGAGGGGCTACCTTAGATTACTTGGCTCGGGCATTGGAGGGTTATAAGTTTTATGTCGCACCATATCTTCAAGGGTACCATGCGCTACTATTTTTATTGTTATTGTTGATATGTTTTTTTGTTTTAAACGTACATGTTTACACATAATGCAGCGCTCACTATGTGCTCTTCATAATTTGCCCCAAACATGGAAGGGGGTTCATTTTGGATTCTTCAAAGGCATCAGTCTTTCATTCTAACGACGAGTACATGCTTGCTGGACTTGTGGATTCGTAAGCATATTTCTTAATTGTTTTAGGTTTCATTTGTGTTTTACACATGTTAACAAAACTATATTGCTTATTTTCTATTTAGTGTTCTTGGTAGTAGCTTGAAGTGGGAACTCCCTATAGTAAATCGACAACCGGGCACGTGGGAGTGTGGGTATTACGTAATGAAGTGGCTGCAAGATTTTGTGCTGAAATATCAAAATGACAATTTTCCAAACACAGTAAGTAATTTTAAATAGCTTTGCATGATGTTTGTTAAACTGAAAGTACAACTCGTTTGTGAGGTAATTATCTTTATTTTGATTGAATTACATATAGATACCTTGGGGTGAAGAGCGGAGATTAGAGAATACAGAACTGGACGCTGTCATTGGTGCATGGTTTACATTGTGGCGCGGTTGATATTTATTTGATGTTTAGTCGTGTTGAATTTTGGTGTACCTTTGGATTCAGAATTATGTTTAGTCGTGTTGATTTCTGGATTTGGGTTTTGGTTCAAATTTATATGATATGGATTGATGTATTTTGTCAATATGGGTTGTTGATTTCAACTTTTTTAGCAAGATTATTGGTCGGTTTATATCACTTAATATTATGTGCAAATGTGATTTCCTATAAACAAGATCATGACATTAAGATGTCCTATTCCTTCTTGCGGCGCTGTTGTTGGTGTGGCATGATAAATATGCTAACCACAGAAGAAGATAAAAGTAAATATCGGCGTTATCAAGGACAATAGAAAGGTATAATTGAGATTTAAATGTCTTAGTTCTTTAATTCTGCATTTTCTAGCTCATCTTAGATTCTTTTAATTTTATTTATGAATAGACAAAGTGGTGCCCTGCTCTGGGCTGCGATTGTGCCATTGAGTTTGATCTTGGAAGTGGAAACTATGATGTTACATGCAATTGCTCGCATAACTTTTGTTGGAATGGGAGTATTATGAGTACCTTTTTTTGTTTTTAAAGAAACATTAGCATATGTTTAAGTTTCATAGATGACACTTTATTGCTGCGATTGCAGTGTACACGAGAAGCTCATTGCCCTGTGGATTGTGATATTGTTTCCAAGTGGATCATGAAAAACAGTGCAGAGTCTGAAAATATGAATTGGTATGCTCTCATTTTGCTTGTAGTTCCTTCTATAGTTTTTTTTTAATAAAAAACATATACTGTATTAAACAAAATTAACTGATACAAAAGATGGGGGCCTAGGTCTTTTTTAGGAGCTGTGGACAAGAAACTTGGTTTTCAGGATATGGGGATTATGTGTTCATCTTGTCTTTTTTAGAATGTTATATCTTCTTGTTCTAACTATAATGTAACAAATTTCAGGATTCTTGCTAATTCAAAGCCTTGTCCAAAGTGCAAACGTCCGATTGAGAAGAATCAAGGCTGTATGCACATGACTTGCAACCCTCCTTGCAAATACGAGTTTTGTTGGTAAGATTTCATTTCCTGCTGTAAGAATCCTACAGTCTGATGACTTATGTGACACTATGAGAGCACTCTTAGTCATTGGTGTCCTTATACTTTTCAGTTCTGATATGTTTCCTTTCTTAATTTTGATACTGTAGGTTGTGCCTTGGCCAATGGTCAGAGGAGAGAACTGGTGGTTTTTATGCTTGCAATCGTTACAAGGCAGCAAAGCAAGAGGGAGTGGTAACAGCTTATGTGCTAATAGCATTATCAACTTTTACTTATGGCTTATTTAAGTCCATAAGCAAGTTAGTAAGCTGTTAAGATGGAACTTATCGACTTTTCGGAACAATAAGCCCATATGCTGTACAGGTAAGCTAAACCAAACACTCCTTTTGTCCAACTCAATCGTCCTTCACTAAGTATTTGGACATACTTTGCTTTTGTTTGTGGCTTGCTAAACTGTTTTTAGGTTTTTTTTCATATAACCAAATGAAAAGTTCATGATATTTTTGGGGTCTCACTTTGGATATCTTGAATGTTTTCAATCTGGAAACTTGCTTGCTAATTTACTGTGAAAATTTGTGACTGATACATTTATATAAACAAGCTTTATTTATCTTTGTTTTTGGCGCCGCAGGTAAAAGCTGGGGATGTACATGTTTTAGCAAGCACATCGTTTATTTTGGTTAAGAAAGATTGGACTTCTGAAGTTCGCTTGCACGCATTTAAATTGTTGCAGGTCTTTTCTTCTCTTTGCTGATTTTCTTTCTATTGTCTAGTTATCTAAACATTAATATTGGTATTGTAATCACTGGAGCCAATAGGGGTATTTTGGTAATGGGGCGAAATGAGTGTCGGTTAAAACCGGTAAAGGGGCCGCTTGTGCTAACTAATACTTATCGCCAATTTTCTTAAATTTTACAAAAATAAATGTGTTAATTTTGGCCTGTTTGACCCACTGCTCTTTTCCTAGACATTTTAATTTGACCCGTTTGAGATAGAGCGTACCCATTAAAGTGGACTGTGCTTGCAGGCGCACTTGATGTTTACACTGTAGAACCACCACCGAAGGATAACAATTTGGTTAATCATGAAAAAAGTCACTGTTACACTTCATCTCGGTGCTATTATCACGGAAGCTCAGGTTTGTGAATAACTTTCGAGTTTTGTGCTTTTTTTTTGGATTCTGCGTCATCAACATGTCATATTTAAACATTTGTGCAGGAAGGAGTTGCAATCGAAATTGATGAAGCTGTTGTTGGAGCCTTGGAGGGCGAGCTTGCTGCTACTACATTTTCGTTTCTAGCTTAATTAGTTAAATAAGCTTGAGTCAAGTTGAGACGTGTCATGTATCAAGATTTATGCACTTTACTTTAGTTGAATATTATGGAATTATGAAAATTTTATATTTTTTTTTGCAAAAAATAAAAATCATTTTTTTTTAAAATGAAATTCTCACCAAAACCGGTTCTTATATAAAAACTGGTTTCTTTACTCTATAATAGAGGCATGTAGACACCGGTTTTAGACACCGGTTCTTACTGGCAAGCAGGTTTCGATGCTCATATTAGAAACTGGTTGTGGAACCGGTTTCTATATGTTTTGGTTATAGAAATACCCCCCGCCTAGAGTGGTTCCTAAACCACTCTACATGAGCCATTCTAACCGGTCTCTATGAGATTTTTTGTAGTAGTGATTTTTGCTTTTTCTTTGTTTCTTTCACTTAATCTTGAAGCTTGGACAAGTTTCAAGGTTGATATAGTGATTAGAAGCTTAGATTTTGCATAAAGTTTTGATCTTTTATAGTTTTAAGTACTTTTTCTCTTTGTTTCTTAAGTTTTATAGCTTCTTTGATATTAGAAAACTAGTCTTTGGTACCTAAAACTTTCATATTTAGTGTTTTCTAAGTGTTGGGGAAGTTATTTGATCAAAAGAAACTCCTTTCTAAGCAATTTTCTTCAAAAAGTATTGATTTTTACTTGTTTCTGGTCACTCTACGCATAAGATTAGTGGAACAGTACAATCTGAAAGTTGTCAACAGTACTATTTGGTCTCCCTACGCAGAAGTTTACTGTTTACGCGTGAGTTTTGGTGTAAAACCCCATTTCTACGCGTAAGAGAGGATTCTACGCCTAAGTTCTACGCTAAAGCTATTTTCTACGCCAAAGATCTACGCATAAGTCATATCTTACGCATAAGATTTTCTTACGCGTAAGTTACTGAAATCTACGCAAAAGTTTCTTCAAAGGTCTTCTCTTCCAGCAAAGGTGACTCAATATTTCCCTAGCTTGGACAAGTTAGTGGAATACTTCGACTAAGGATATCTTTCAAGCTTGGACAAGTTTGAAAGATTTGTTTGGTTTTTACCTTACGCAAAACTTGCTTTACGCAAGATATTTAATCTTACGCGTAAAAAGGGTAATCTTACGCATAAACCTTGTGTTTACGCATAACATCACCTTTCTACACATAACTTTAAGTCTACGCATAAGTTGTTGTTACGCGTAAGATTTCAACTTTGCCCAAGGATTCTTAAACTTAACCAAAGGAACGTACATTTCAATCTTCTACAAGATCCAACATTACACAAGTGTTCTAAGATGTCTCAACCACCAAATTACTACTTCTCTCATCCTCAACAACAGAAACATCAGCAGTATCAACCACAGCAGTACCATCAGCAACAACCGTATCAACAACAATCACAGTCACATTTTCAGCAACAACCGTTTCAGCCAAAACAACAATATCTCATGATGCAACAACATCAAATCATTCCTCAACAACAACCATATCAAATGTCACAACAACCCACTTAGAATTTTTCCAGACAACCTCACTGGTTTGATAGAATGTGTGAAGTTATTACGACTCAACAATCCAGACACGAGGCAGGATCACTTGAAACACCTCTAATTCTAACACCTGGGAACTATGTTCAGTGGTCAAGTCGATTCTTACGATTCTTTGAACTTAAGAAACCCCATGGGAAATTTTTGAAACAAGTGATACTTGAAGGACCATTTAAGTGGCCAACTAGACTTGAAGGAGGAGATCCATCTGCTGATCCTCCTCGGGCTCCAGTAGAGAAACCACTTCCATAATCTCTACTAACTGAAGAGCAGAAACTACATCGTGAAGCTGATGAATATGCCATGGCCTACATACTTCAAGGAATACCTAACCCAATTTATCGAAGTGTTGATGCACAAAAAACGGCTAAAGCAATGTGGGAACATGTTCATCTCCTAATGGAAGGCACTCAGTTGAACAAAGATGATATGGAATCCAAACTCTACATGGAATACACTAACATCTCAGTACACTCCACCTCCAATGTCAAATCATCCTTATGTTCATGAATAGAATTACTTCAGCTACCCACAACCTATAACTCTATATCAGATGATCCCATATGATTCTGCTCATCAATTTAATCAACCAGTTCCCTATGAAAATTGTGAGTCAATGTACTACTCTAACTCTAATGACGATGAAGATGATGACTTCAATACGTTGAATCAAGGACTTGCTCTCATTGCTCATGCCTTCAGCAAATTCTCAAACAAGACTAACAACCATCTTCGTTCTTCATCAAACACTAGGAATCAAGCTGTCATTCAAGATGGAAGGGTTGAGATACATGTAACATCCCCAATTCATGATGCAGCGGAATTCAACTTGGGTGTTACTCGACGGCACAACAGTCATAATAATAGAAAACGATCTCTAAATGAATCGTATAAAAAAAAAGTTGTCATTCATATTTATTCAAATATATCAGAGTTTACATAGTAAGGTCCCAAAAGTTTCCATGTTTCAAAATACATCAATATAAAGTCTTTGATGTTTTTATCGAATGACATAATAGTTTATAGCCTTCTTCCTTCGGTACGTGCCCTTCCGCTCCATTCTTGATTATCATGGACCTGAAATACATGCTTAAGAGGTCAACACAAAGGTTGAGTGATATTCATAGAGTTTCTTTAACGGTTGAACACAATATGTTGGTAGTAAGAGTTAATTAGACTCATACTCATGTTAGAAAACAAAACAGTTATTATTATATACTAAGCTCATGCAACCAATACGTTAACGGGTACCAATATCAATCGGCGGTTATGTTGCCCCGGTAAGTACTTTGCCGTCATACTTAATGTTTTCAAATATAGTGCATTCGTTTGAACTAATCTGCTCAAACAAATGGGATTCGTCAATCCCAATAGGCCTATTCACAATACTCGCGCTCACTAATACTAGTGATTAAATGGTTCATGATGGGGCCTAGGATTGGCAAGGTAGGTACTTAGTAATAATAAAACAATCAGGCAGCATACAGTTTCAAAGCATTGTGTTCGGTTTAAAAGTAGCATGTATTCCCCCCAAGGGTTTGTAAAACATTGAAGTAATGTAAAGTGGGGCTATGAACTCACCTTAAGTAAGATAGCAAGTAATGAAGGTGATGGTTGGATCGTGTAGGTTTCTACGAGCAACCTATAATAGAATGTTGCGACTTAGGATCGGAGTGAAGAATATGAATAAGTGCCTATATAAATATCTTGCATTTAGTCCATGATGTGGTATGATGTATATTTGTAAGTCTTTGAAAGAAAAGATTTATGAACATGTATGTTTTGTATATCGTTTACTACCGTTCGGGCCGACATAATTCAGAAGTCATGTTAGTAAGCGTTCGAGGAGCCAGGACACTTTAATTCGTAAATCCACAACTTATCTCGACGGCTTACATAATGAACTCCTCACATGAGGCTCCCTACTATTGTAGTAGTTGATAAAATATATAGATATAAGTTTTGATCCGAAAAGTTACATGTCCGATATTTGAATAAACTTAGGAAAGTTTATTAGTACATGAAGATTGTTATTAGGGTATGTTTCATAAGTCTTGTATGACCATTTTTCTTTGTAATATCTCATGGTTCCTTTTTAAGTGAAGTAGATCCAAATTGCTTGTTCAATATATCGCCAATTCCTTGTTTCATGTTTACGCCTATGTAAGTTGGTATGGTCGTTTCGTCATGGCCTAGCCATGACCTTTGGTCCTTGTTCCAAGGTCATGAGACACAACCTTGGCTCTAGCCATGGTGGTGGTCTTGATTATAGGTCATAAGACCTCTTGTTTCTTTTAAAGTATAACCAATATATAGTGACTTATATATATATATATATATATATATATATATATATATATATATATATATATATATATGTAAATAGCTGTTAAGAAACTAAGAAATATTTCACTCAGAAAGCGTTTTCAAGGCTCGAGCCTCTTTCTTCCTAAACGAAAACGTGATTCCGGACAACTTTCGTGTTTTCACTTTTTCATGAATCGGACCAGAAAGGCCTCTTTTTGCGTGTTTTAGGTTCTGTCACAGAAGCTTTTTAGGCAGTTTTGCCAGAAAGTTTTGGTAACTTCAAATCGCCATAACTTTTGACTCGTATACTCTTTTTAGGTGGTTCAAATTGCTATGGTTTCCTTGTTAAGTCCTCTACTACAATATGTAATAATCCAATATCAAATTTTTATTATTTTGATCACGTCTTACCAAGAAAGTCACTACTTTACTTGTTTTAGTAACTTGTTTTAACAATCAATTACAACAACATGTTTTAGTCATTTTTATACATCATGGACATTTATACAAGACATAATATAGCAAGAATAACATGTAAATGATATGAACATGATAAATTAACAAGAAGCATGTTAGGGTTTGGCTTACAACTTTTGGCTTTCTAATAAAGAAAGGAAGTAACAAGTAAGGAAATGGACTTTGATAGACTTGCTTCAACCCTTTTTCACTTTCATGCAATCTTTCTACCCTTGTAATCTTGAAAGATGGATGATGAAGGTTGAGGTGAATTGAGTGGATTTAAACTCAAGAGAAATCACCAAGTATATTAGGGTTTGGAAGTGTTTTGGTAACCTAAGATCACACTAGGGTTTCTATCTTGATCTAGCTCTTGAACCTTGCTTGAACTTTGAAGGAAATAAGCTAAATGTGATGTGTTGTGGTGTGTGGTGATGGACGGCATAAGGAAGGGGGGGGGGGAGGGGGTATTTATATGCTCATGAGGAGGTTACATTTCAAGACTAGTCAAAGCTTTCTTAACAAGCTTCAACACATGTAACACATCCAAGACCACATGATACAAGATCAAGCCACACAAGGGTGTGACTCCCCCCCCCCCTAATGGCGGTTCACAATGGCTAGGGGGGATGAGTTGGCTTGGCTTGGATAATATCTAGATATTTGGTTAGTTTTGACTCCGGGAAATGCCAACCGTAAATGATTAGGCCTCAAAACGTAAAACCGGGTGTCGTAAAATTATGAAACTTGAAAGTATTGATAAACATGTCCATATGTTCCATAATAAAATATAAAATGGGTGATAGGTTCCATTTGGGTGGTAAAACCCTGCTAAAACTGGAAACACGGGTCTAAAACGCGTAATACGTAAAATGTACGAATATTGCGTAAAATTGAGAAAAGTAAAATGTTACTTTTCTAATATGATATAAATGATCTAAAATGATTTATAATGTCTAGACTGGGCTCAGTCTAGTATCGGTTGGTATTAAATGTCTTTTAGACATCAAACCGTAAGCCTAAAAATCAAGGAATGACTTATAAAATCAAGGGATGATTTTTGGTCAATGGAGGAGGGAAAAATATGTTGACTTATTATAATAAGTTGAAAGCTCAAATCATTTTAGAAACGCGGTGCAGGTATAGGCTAAGGTTACGGCTGAGTAAAAACGCTTAAAACTGGAAATTCCAGTTTTTCACGGCCGAAGTTTATTTTGGTCATGATTTTTCTCAGTCATGATTTATTCTCAAATAAATCATGAGTGTGTTAAACATTTTTCTGATGTGGGGTCACCTGACGGGGTTGAATTTCGTTGTGCGTAGAATTTCTTATTGACGTTTTACCCTAAAACGTGTAATTCTGTGTAATTCCTTAATAACTTTCACGAAAATGATCTGACGAATGTCAAACATTTAATTTGCCATGGAAATGATTTATCACTCGAGAATATGAAATAAAAATCAACTTTCGGGAAAATTTCAGAAAGAAATGAATAGTAAAAATGAATAGTAATATGAATAGTAAAAGTGAATAGTAAATTTTCCGGAAATAGAAATTAACCTGAAATTGCGAATTGTTACAATACAGAATCGATATAATGGTCGATCAGGTGGTTATTCAGGAAATTCTGGAAATGAACAAAGGTTCAACAACAATGGAGGGTTCAGAAACAACTCTGGTGTTACTCAGCAAAGGAATGAAAATGTTGCAACTGGGAACTCTAACTCTGGGAATGCAGTATGGTGCTACAACTGCAATGAGAAAGGTCATATTGCAACTGCATGTCCAAAACCAAGAACTCGGGGCAGTAAGTTTCACAAGCAGGCATTACTCATGGCTCTCAAAGATGAAAAGGAAGGACATTTCACTGAGCAGGAGAACAGCTTCATGGCAAATGCATACAACGATGATGACATGGAAGATCTGGAAGCAAATGCAGCTGTGATGCTTATGGCCAACATGCAGGAACTTCAAATGAATGATTCAAGCCCAGTGTATGACACTGATGGCTTGTCTCAGGTACATGATCTTAATACATGCCTAATACATGAAATAGCATCATCATCTGCTTCTGAATCAAATAAGGCGCAAGTTTTTCCAGCTGACTCATCTTTATCATCTCAAGAAGATGAACAAATGAACACAGTTGTTACATTTGATGACGACACAATTGTTTCATTTGATGATCCTATTGAGAATGATAAACATGATTCTCTAGAACAACATGAACCATTGTATGATCCAAACCCTGACCTTATATTATTGTCTAAACAATTGAATGCTCAACAATTGTAAATAATGAAATGCAATGAAATGCAATGAGATAAATAATGAAATGCAATGAGACAAATAAGTCACTTACCAGAGACATTGAGTGTTACAAAATACAACTTTCAAATCTGGAACACAAGGTTAAACATGAAAAAAGTTTTGAAAAAGCTTTTCAAGAACATTACAATAAAGAACAAGATCTTCAACACAAAATGCAAGATTTAATCGAGTCAAATGGAAAGTTGGTTTCAAAACTTGAAAGTGACAAATGTGAACTTCCAAAACAGGTTGAACAACTTAAAAAGGAACTTTCAAAAACAGAAACAGAGTTGTCAATTTGCAAAAAGGATTTTTGTGAACATAAGATACGTAAAAGGAAATATATAGATAATTTACTTGAGGACATTGTTGATCTTGAAAAACAACTCAAAGAGTTTCGTAATATTGTTTACAAAACAGGGGGCTCTATCACTACAATTCAGAAGTTTACTTTAAAACCGAGACCTGATAAAGGTTTTGCAATTGGTGATTACAAATCAATGTTTCTTCACAAAGCGTTCAAACAAAATCCTAAAATTTACAGTATGGAATGTATGCGTGATGACATGATTGTGCGTACTATTGTTTATGATACTGAGGAAGAGGAAGAACTTGAAGAAGAGAGTCGATCCAAAATGAGTCAAGTTGAATATTGGACACCATATGATTATTCAAAAGCTCCTCACATTTCTGAATCTTTTGTTCCTCAAAAGGAAATACCTGAAAAATCTTGGTTTGTCACTGAGTCATATGTTTCATCTTCTAATGCGGCTCCGGTCCAAACTGTGGCACAAGTAAATGGTCCTTTACCATCTTCTGGTGAAGTAACACCTTTACCAAAAAGTTCTCGTGTTTTAAATTATTTCAAAACTTTTATGGAGGACATTGAAATTTTGGAGGAAACAATTGAACGTAATTCAGAAATAAAAATTGAAACTTTTCAATCCGCTTACGAGAGTGAAAAGAGAGATATTTTTCAAAAACAATTGTTGCCAACTGTTCAACACCTCCGTCTTTGTGCTACAAGTTGGGAACAGCATCTGCAGAAAGAAGTTAAATCAATGATAGATGTTTTCAAATCAAATGAAAATGCAATTTTGGTTCAAAAGCATAGAAACAGAGTTTTGAAAAATGATGCCGATCGACTCTTGGAACAAGTTCTCAATGCTGATATTATGTCTATTATCATGAATGATCTCTATAAATCTGGTACTTCTATACTTGTGGAAGATCACTGTGCTGATAATGATTTGCTGAATACCGAAATTGAGACATTAAAACAAGATAATGATATACTGAGGAGAAACAATGATGATGTGACAAAAAGTTTAACAAAAGAAAATTTTCAACTCAAACAACGACTTGAATGGTGTCAAGCTCAAAGTCTTGAAACAGAATTGCAACTTCAGAATCAAAATGTTTCAAAGTCGTGTCAAAGTTGCAAAAATACTAAGTCTTTTAAAAGTCTGTGTCTCAAATATGAGAAGGAAATTGTGGAATTAAAAATTGAAAACGCTGAATGGCAACAAAACCGCGATGACATTAATTACTGCAACGTGAAACTTGAGTCTGAAATTCAGGTTAAAAATCACATCATCATTGAATTAAAAGAGAAAATTAAGCTACTGAATAAAGGAAAGTTTGTTGACACCACTGTGATTGTCCCAGAATTGTACCAAGTAGACAAAACTAATAAGGGAAATGATATTCAAAACACTAATTTTGACCCTTCCACTTCAACAGGACTAGTCTCCACTAATAGCGTTAGAAAACCCAAGCGAAAAAGTAACAAGAAGAATAGGATCTTGCAACGTAAAAGAGGAACACTAGAAGCTCAAGAAGTAGAAGATCAACTTAGGATTTCGAATAAACCTCATGTTGCATCTGATTTAGATTCTAATCGGGCAAATTGTAATCAAAATCTCCATGTAACGAATGATGAACCTTTGAATGTTTTGAATATTAATGCATTTTGTGTGTTTTGTCGTAGAAGTGTATCATCTGGTGATCATGCAAAATGTGTCGCTAACTCTCTCTTAAATCGTCATAAGAAACGTAGTACAGGCATTCCTTTTAGGCCCACTATTGCCTCTAAGTCTATATTAGGAAAACTGCCATATACGGTTTCTAATGATGTTGCTATTACCCCCATAATTGATAAGAACAATTCTAGGAACAAGCCCAAAACAAGTGAATTCACCAAAAAGAAAGCGAGAACAAGTTGGAATTGGCAACGTTGGTTACAAAACAAATCGGAATTTAAATGGATTCCTAAATTATTGAATACATGCGCTTCTAACCAATAGGAACCCGCACTTTCTTTGGGTTCCACCCTTACTTCTGTTCCATCGTCGTCATCTTCTTGTGATGCAGGTGGTGCAGATTGTTCTCTGGATTGTTGATAGCGGATGCACCCGACATATGACAGGCAACCTCAAACTATTAGTCAACTTTGTTTCAAAGTTTATCGGAACTGTCAGATTCGGGAATGATCATTACGCTTTAATCATGGGATACGGTGACTATGTCAGTGGGAACATCGAAATCAGTCGTGTTTATTATGTGGAAGGCTTAGGTCACAACCTCTTTTCAGTCGGTCAATTTTGTGCTGGGGATTTAGAAGTAGCATTTCGTGAGAAAACTTGTTTCGTTCGTGACTTGCAAGGAAATGATCTAATGTCCGGCTCACGTGGTTCAAATCTTTATACAATATCGATGTCTGACATGATTGCAACATCTTCGATATGTCTTCTCTCCAAAGCAGAATCAACTAAATCTTGATTATGGCATAAACGCCTTTCGTACTTGAATTTCAAAACTATGATAGAACTTGCTCGTCATAAACTTGTTGATGGTTTTCCAAGATTCCGATTTACCAAAGATCACTTATGTTCGTCCTGTGAACAACGAAAAAGCACTCGAGCTCATTTCCGTTCTAAAACTGAGCACAGTACAAATCATGTCTTACAATTGCTTCATATGGATTTGTGTGGCCCGATGCGTGTTCAAAGTATCAACGGTAAACACTACATACTCGTAATTGTTAATGACTACTCCAGATGGACTTGGGTTTATTTTCTTCGAAGTAAAGATCAAGCTCCTTCAATGATCATCACCTTTCTCACTAAAATTCAAGTTCAGTTATGTAACACGGTACGAATGGTAAGAACTGACAATGGAACGGAATTTAAGAATCAGACACTTAGGTCATATTTTGAGAAAGTGGGAATTGAACATCAAACATCTATTGCAAGAAGTCCAGAACAGAATGGAGTTGTTGAAACACGCAACAGGACGTTAGTGGAAGCTGCAAGAACCATGTTGATTAATGCTCAATTACCTGACTACTTATGGGCGGAAGCTATTTCAACTGCATGTTACACCCAAAACCGTTCTATGATCACAAAACGCCATCGGAAAACACCCTATCAACTTGTTCACAAAAGAAAACCAAACATCGATTACTTTCATGTATTTGGAGCACTTTGTTATCCGAAAAATGATCGTGATGATTTAGGTAAACTTAAAGCAAAGGCTGACATCGGAGTGTTCGTAGGATATTGTGAAAATTCCAATGGCTTTCGGATATGGAATCGTCGAACAAGAGAAATTCAAGAAACTATTCATGCTAATTTTGATGAACTTACTCAAATGGCTTCTGAGCAAAACAGCTTAGGACCCGAAACAAACCGTATTTACTTTCCGGACTCTTCGGCTGAAACATTACGTCTAAACCGCAAAGAATTGGAAACCCTGTTTGCTCCACTGTTTGATGATACAATTGAATACCGTTCTTCTGAGGTCTCACCAATTTCCGCTGCACAACCTGATAATATTCAAGTACCTGACTCACCTCAACAAAAAACTACAACTATTGAGAAAGACGGTCCTCCAATTGCATCTCCCATAACAGCAGAACAAACCACTTCCAACTTACGACAATCGGCTGAAGATCCTATACAACAATCAGTTCCACAACTCACAGAATATGATCCAAATGCATTCTTTAACCCGTTTGCACCGGCTCCAACATTTCCTGATGAAGCTGAGTCATCCACACGTAATTTGGATCCTGCTAACATGCAAGATACCTATCAACTACACCCTTCGACACACAAATGGACTCGAGATCATCCACTAGTTCAAATTATTGGCCATCCAGATGCACCTATCATGACAAGACAACGACTTCACACTGATGGTGAAACTTGTATCTATGCACTCACAGTCTGTCAAGAAGAACCTAAGAACATTAAAGAAGTAATGAATTATGACAACTGGATTGAATCTATGCAAGAGGAATTTCAGCAATTCAAAAGATTAGAAGTCTGGGAATTAGTTGAAAGACCTGACGGAGTCTTTGTCATTGGGCATAAATGGATTTGGAAAAACAAACTGGATGCAGAGGGCACTGTCATACGTAACAAATCACGCTTGGTAGCTAAAGGATACTTCCAAGAAGAAGGAATTGATTTTGAGGAATCTTTTGCTCCAGTTGCTAGACTTGAAGCTGTTCGGATCTTTCTGGCATATGCTGCACATAGGAATATGGTTGTTTATCAAATGGATGTCAAAACAACATTTCTGAATGGTGAACTCCGTGAAGTGGTCTATGTCAGCCAACCAGAAGGCTTCGTTGATCCTGAGCGTCCCAATCTTGTTTTTCGACTCAAAAAGGATCTTTACGGACTCAAGCAAGCCCCAAGGGCGTGGTATGACAAATTATCTGCTTTCTTGATGGCCAACAAATTTTCTAAAGGTTCAGTGGATCCAACATTATTTACAAAAACATACGGGGTGGACTTACTAATTGTTCAAATATATGTCGATGACATTATTTTTGCTTCAACAAACAGAAGTTACTCCAATGATTTTGCAAACTTAATGAAAGATAATTTTGAAATGTCCATGATGGGTGAACTTTCGTTCTTTTTAGGACTACAAGTTCATCAATCACCCCGTGTAATTTTTCTAAATCAGTCCAAATATGCTTTGGAAATTTTAAAGAAGCATGGAATGATGAGCTGTGATACTTATAATACACCAATGGCTTTTGGCACAAAACTAGATGTTGATATACATGGGACTCCAGTTGACCCTACAAAATACCGAAGTATTATTGGGTCCCTCGTGTATCTCACAGCTAGTAGACCTGATATAGTATTTGCTGTCTTTATGTGTTCTCGTTATCAGTCTAAACCGACTGAAAAGCACCTCAATGAGACAAAAAGAATCCTTCGATACATAAAGGGAACCATTAAGTTAGGAATCTGGTATCCGAAGGATTCTGGTTTTGAACTAATTGCTTTTTCAGACGCTGACCATGCAGGATGCTTAGACACACGCAAAAGTACATCTGGTGGATTACAGTTTCTCGGAGATAAACTTGTGTCTTGGCAATCTAAGAAGCAGGACTGCACATCATTGTCGTCAACAGAATCTGAATACGTAGCTATGTCTGCTTGTTGTGCTCAAGTCATCTGGATGAGATCACAACTTAAGGACCATGGCTACCTATTCAATAAGATTCCAATCTACTGTGACTCCAAAAGTGCCATTGCCATTTCCTGCAACACCGTTCATCATTGCAAATCCAAACACATTGATCTCCGCTATCATTTCATCAAGGAGCATGTCGAAAAGGGTACAATTGAATTATATTTTGTGGGAACTGAGTACCAGTTGGCAGACTTACTCACTAAAGCATTACCTCCAACAAGCTTTGCTGATTTAGTCCACCAAATTGGTATGCGATGTTTGACACCAGAGGATCTGGAAAAGTTTTTAAAATACAAATGATCGTCAAACATCAAAACTATCCTTGTAAATATTTTTTCCTAAAACAAAAATACAAAAATATAAAACCAACAAAAACACAAAAAGATTTTCTTTTTTCTACTCTTTTATTATAAAAAAAAATGCAAGTACAAACCACTCTTTTCAACAATATTTTTATAAAATGTCTAAAATTATTAACTAAAACAACTGTTGAGGGGGAGGGAAAGGATTCTAAAATTTTTCAAAATGTTTACTCCATACTTGCATTTTACCAAAAATATTTTCTATTTGTTTTGATAAAAGTGATGCTTAAAAGGCTTTTTGGGTTACTCTCTTTGACTAATTGAAACAATTTTTTTCAAAATTACAAGACATTGGTCTAAGGTCAAGGGGGAGTAAATTTATCCAAAGTTGTTCTCTTATAATGCTTGGTGGAGTTAAGTATTTTTATAATGTGAGTTAGTTTGGTATTATGCTTGATAAGTATTTTAAGGTCAAGGGACCAAAGGTGTCAAAATGTAAAACTTACCTTAACCTTTGGTCAAAACATTGCATTTACTCCACCTGCTTTTTCAGAAATCACATTTACTATATCCACCAAACCTAATCAACGGCTCAAAATTATTCTGCAAATCTAAACGCTAAACTTCAATTCTGTAAGTGCTAACATGTTTTGATTATGTTTCTAAACAAGGGTTTTTAATTTCATCTCAATCCAACGGCTCAGTTATCATTAATCGTTAATATAAGAGTTAGGGTTTGCGTAGAATTAATCCCAGGATTTGGAAGTGTTTAGGTTTGAAATTGATGATGGGATATGATCCCTAGATGATACTAATCATGATATAGCAATCCAATCATGCCTAGAAACATCTATTTGTGTTAATCTTAATTAGGGTTCTTCGTATGAAATGGGCGTTTTTGATTTCTGATGTTTTGTTGAAATTTAATACTAGGGATAGTGTTCGTTTGAGGTTAGGAACATGTTGAAATGGTTTAATTGTTTCAAAAACATGTATGAATCATGAATCGTTGATTTAGGGTTCTTGAGCACTAGCAGTTTTAATCATACGTTTTTGTGGTTAAAAGTTATTATAACTTGGGCTAAGTGTTCCTTAGAATAGATTAATCACTCGCCTAATTTCTTTTTTCACCCAGAATCATGGTTTCATGTGTTCTTGATTTGATGTTCTTTCGTTCCTACGCATAAGATTGCATGTTGCTTGTTTACGCATAAGACCATGTATTAAAGTGTATTGGGATGCATTTGGATGTAATTTTGATCAGTGGTGTTGTTTAAAACTGACAGGAATCAAAGAAACAAAAATTTCGAAGGTGATTTTTTCATTAAGACGATCCTACGCAAAAGATGAACTTATCTTACGCGTAAGATGAAATCTTACGCGTAAGGTTCGACTGTTTTGAAAAACTTGTCTTGGATAAGACAATGTTTACGCAAAAGAATATTCTTACGCATAAGTTTTTTCTTATGCATAAGTAACTATCTTACGCATAAGTCAAAACTTACGCATAAGTTATATCTTACGCATAAGGTTCAAACCTTTGCATAAGCTCCAATGTTACGCATAAGATTTATTCCTACGCATAAGATCTAGCCTACGCAAAAGCTTGAACTTACGCATAAAATATAAGTTAAGCGTAGTTTCTTTGATCTTAAGCCTAAAATGGTTCCTTACGCATAAGAAATGTTATGCGTAGGATTTCAAATCTTACGCGTAACATTGTCTGTTTTCTTGAAATTTGTCTAAGTGTTTTAAACTTTCAATTGTGTAATCTCTTGTATTTTGTTAACACATATTGTAACTTGATTGTTATTAGTTTCTACTAAGTTTTAACATCAAATCTACAAGTTTACAATATATCAACACTTTGAACACAAAAACACCCACTGATCAATCCATTCATGCATAAACAAGTATATTAACAAATGTGCTAACAAATGATATTATTGCAATGTCTATGTTTGTGTATGATCATCCAGATGGCCCAACCAGCTAACATCCCACAAGCACATGTACTTGAACCTAAGCTCACATGGGAAGGAACCTTTCCCGAAGACTACTCCAGAAAGATCGGATAGAAAAACTTACGGGTCAACTTCAACAAATTCACATGCAATGAATCATCTTGCATTGTCGCTGTAGATGCCTTAGTCTATCACCCTTACAAAATTCTGCTCACCAAATTAGCATCAGTAGCTTGTTTCTACATTCACCAATTCTGGCATACAATTCAACTGGACCTTGGCGAAGAATTTTTCACATGCATGCTACATAAGAGACAAGTCACGGTAGACAAAGATACCCTTCGTGGCGTTCTAGGTTTACATGAACTTGGTCCAGATGAACAGTACGACCCAATTCCTAATGAAGAAGAGTTGATTGAATGGTTAAGGGATATTGGATACGATGAGTCAGACGAAGTAGTGACTCGACACTAAAAGGTTAACACAAGGAATCTTCCACAACCATGGAGAACCATGTACATCCTTATAGCCAAGTCCATGTCTGGCAGAGATACCGGTTATGAACACCCCAAACTCCAACATCTCAAACTTTTCTGTGCTATGGAAAATGTCAAGAAGGTGGATTTTGCTAGCATTATCTGGGAAGATATAGTGTGGCACATTCAACATAAGACTACAAACATTCCATTTGTCCGCTACACCAAGCTACTCATTGAAAGCTTCCTTCGTGAGTATGACGACATTCCTCAAAGATTGGATGATGAAGACAAGAACACATTCAGAAATGAGTCTACTCTTAGGCAAATTAAAAGACTTGATACTAGTACACGTAAACAAGGAAAGATACTTCCCGAGTGCCTCCTGAATGATAAGGTAAAGAAATGCTCGAACTACAAGTACTATGTCCAAGCTCTCAAAGAAGAGAAAGTTGGGTTCTTGGACGAAATCCCTCTACCGTCGTTCATGCAGAAAAAGGGAAAGAAAGGTAGTAAGTCTGGCAGCTCCGAAAGCTATACAAAGACTACCAAAAAGCTTCACAAGAGAACTCTCAAGATCAGATTACCGGTCAAGAAACCAATCCTTGAACCAGTTCCTGAACCCACACCACCATCTTCTCTAAAACCATCCGACTCAGAGACCGAATCTGATAGTGGTCCAGTTTACAACGAAGCTTATAACAAACCGGATGATAATATTTACGATCTGGACATGTCTCTAGAAGATTGGGACAAAAACATTGATGAATTTGTTGATCAAATTGAAAAAGAAACAATTCAAAGACCTTTAACTGAAGAGGATGCTAAGTTAGAAGAAGAACGGTTAAGGGGTGAAAAGTTGAAGGAACCTATGACTGCCGAACAGGAACAACACGAAGAAGCTCACACTAACATTGGTTTATCTGTGGAAGAAGAAAATGAACGAGCACTCAAGTTAGGTCTCCTCCACAGCAGAATCGACTCCCTTCAAGCTGATGAACCTCCGCCACCTCTTTTTACTCAAACAACCGAGGCTGGAGGATCTAGTAGCATTCCTGAAGCAGGCGGGTCTAGCAGTATCCCTGAGTCCACTCCAGTTGATCAAACTCAAGAAACGGGAACCACTGCTGATATGATAGTCTACGAATCTCCCACTGTTACACCTGAAGACATAGAGATGCAGAATGTTTCAGAAAGAGGAGACGATGATGTGGAAGACCATATGGACACAGATATTCCACATCTTATGTCTTTGGAAGAGATGGAGGCTAGAGAAAAGGCTAAAGAGGAAGAGCTCAAAAGAAAAGAAGAAGCTGAAGAGGCAAGGCTTGAGGCTATAGAACAGGCTAAACTGGAAGAAGCCATTTGAATGGAGGAAAGTAGGAAAGCTGAAGAGGCAGCTAAACTTGCCGATGAATTAAAGCTTCAAGAGGAAACAAAGAAAAGAAAAGAAGCAGAAGCTAGATTAACAGAAGAACTAAGACAAAAGGCAGAAGCTGACCTATTGGCTGAAGAGCAGAGACTAAGGGCTGAAGAAGCTACAGTTGCAGAAAAGGAAGAAGAGCCCAAGGATAAACCCGAATCACCAGGAAGAGATGATAAAGACACAACCACCAACATTGAATCTACACAATCATCACCTCCTGCATCACAACCAACACATGACGAATCAGTCAAGAAACCATCTAGAATTGAAGCCACAGCTGCATCTAAGTTGATTAAGAGGGCAGTAAAGAGAGTTCGTGAAAAGAAGAAGGGCAAGTTAGAAAGTCAAGTTGAATCATTGGCAAGTCAAGTTGCTGAATTGACAAAGCAAATGACGAATGTTCAGGAAATGCATGAAAAAGTTGATGCCTTCTTAGCCAAAGAGGTACAAGAAGATATGGAAGCTACATTGGCTGCTCAAGCAACTCAGTACATGGAACAACACTTGGTTATAGAGTTGAAAGAATTGCTTAAACCAATGAAGGATGAACTTACTAAAATTGCTGAACAAGCCGTAAAGAAAGTGATCAGAACTACTTCTTTCACTCTCCGAGCTGACAAGACACCTCTACCACAACAAGAAATGACAGCAAATGAGTTAGAGGCTCAGCTCTTCAACATATTGGCAAGCAAAACCACCATTACACCTGAAGATATTAAAGTGTGGGAAGCTTTACAAGCCAAGATGTCTAAAGAATCCTGCAGCACTGAGGCCGATAAACTGAAACGTCAGAGAGATGATGAAGACAAAGATCCTAACTCACAGGCTAAGAGACAAAAGCAAGCTGAAGGACCCTCATCTCAACACAAACAACCTGTCATACCTCCAACTACCACAACATCTACTCAACAACCAAAGGCATCAGGTTCAGGTCCTAAAGCCCATGATCACTTTGAGTACACCGACGGAGACGATTTCCCTCAGCTAGATGAAATACCAGAACCTTCATCAACAAAGAAGAAAGAAAGGAAAAGAAAACACCATCACCATAAACCGAAAACCTCTTCGAAAAGCACCGAACCTAAGAAACCGAAAAAGATTCTCAAGTGGCTGGACGAAGACAAAACGGCTGAATACTCTTGGTTTGATGAAATGGTTAAAGCCCAACCACCTCTTGCAGAAAATCAATCACCACAAGATAGCCACACAATGGAATTTGTACAACTTCTGCAGAGGGACTATGGTTTAAAGAACATGAGCAAGAAAGAGCTGAGAAGGGTAAAGAATGCTGCATTCAACCTGTTGAAAGACTGCTCGGCCAACTCTGTTGAACTCGAGTATCACCTGGAAAACATAGCCCGAGCAATGTCTAACGACATCGACTGGCTAAATCCCGAGTCCAACATTGATTACTACTCAAAGAAGAAAGGGCCTTACTACACCGACTGGAACAAACCTCTACCATTGGTTGGAAAGCCTAAGCAGGAGAAAAGCCCCTACAAATTCTTCTTCAACAATGACTTGGAATTCCTACAACACGGTAGCAAGATAGAAACGAAGTACGCCACATCACTTACCTTCTCAATCCCTGCAGCAAGATACCTCAACAATGCCATCGAAGAAGAAGCCTCAGACTTATTCATCGACAAAGTTGTTGACTATGACCGGAACGCACTCTATGGAATACACCATTGGCCAGAAAACCGGGTACAGTATTATCGAAGCAGCAGACTCAATCAAATTATAGGTAATGTGACAAGTGAGTTAAAGATTGTCTCCATTCAGTTTATTTCGACGGTCACTCACTTTGGGTACTCCTTTCTCAACAAAATCGTACCCAAAAGACTTGATGAACAAGAGTACGTGATTTCCGAGTCAGACTTTCCATGATTGCTCCTCAATGACATAGAAGATATGTATCTGCTCAATGTCCAAGGAAAGCTTTGCAACTTACCCAAGCAAATGCAGCTTGCCTTTATCACAACTCTCCTAATTTTCATACGACAAATAGTCATCAGAGAGCGAGTAGAAGATCTTCAACTTGGAGTGGAAAGTTACCAGAAGAAGCTGAATCTCACAAAACCAAATCTTTACAACATACCCAACCTTGAACACGAATCTCAATACACCTTGATCAAGCATCCGGCATTTGGGTTCACATACCGCAGTGTCAACCGTCGAAACTGCTTCATGGCTTATGATGAGATCCACAAGTTCTGTGATGAAACCCTTAAGTTCGTCAGAGATGGAATCAAAGGCAGATTAGATGATTTTGCACTGTACAAAACCAAAAGGTGGAATACCGATGAGGCCAGACAAGCTCGCAGATTCATTACAAGGATTGAGAACCGGTTAAAGCGTAGGGATCAGATAAGGAGATTGGAAAGCTCTGTGGGAGGCAGACCGGGATTTCCAGTGTTGACGTTTCAGAGACCGGAATGGTAGAAGTGTTGTAAGATCTTGATTTGATTTGTCAATACTATTATTCATTATGGCTTGTGCACGCATTACAGTGTACAACCCGAACTTGTATAGAAAGGACCCTGAGGTACGCATCAGTGCCTCAATCCTAATATAAGGAGCGAAGGCTTCTTACTTTTGAGTAGAATTAATCAAATATTTTATGATTTTCATAATTCTGCTCAAAAGGACAAGTATTTCACCTCAATAAGACCTAATCACTTGTTGAGGGGGAGCACTTGTCAAAACAAAAATACTTTGTTCTAAAAATCTAAAGTTCTTGGTGAATCTCCCCATAAGACTCAAAAAGGCATATTTTAATCTAAAAGATTGTCAAAAACATCATTTTATATGCTATTTTTGAGGGGGAGAAAATGGAAAAGTGATTAAAATATAAGCAGTCAAAAAGCTAAAAGTTGTATCTTATGCGAGCTAGACTCAGAATTGACCCAGGAATTGACGAAACAATAAAAGTTAGTAATCTCGAAAAGACTTATCCTCGACGGGTAATAATATCAAGTTAGTTACTAGAGCTAGTTGTCACCTAAAAGCTGACAATGGAACTCTTTAACTAGCCACGTAAGCGTGTCTCGAAAAGGATTTGTCTTAGTAGAATTGTACCGTCTCGAGAAACTTTCTGTGGACTTGACCAGGCCGGGTAATAACTTCAAGCTAGTCTAACTAGTGATGTAAGCGTTTCTCGAATCGGTCTTGTTCACTGAAAGTGGATCAATTCAAAAATGCTTGCTCCTCCCGCATGTGCAAATTTATTAAATACTTATGAGCATATGTGAAGGGGGAGCCCTTCAAAAGTGTACACAAAACTCTCAAAGTGTTAACCAAAATATTTGATTATCACAAACACTTTGAGAGATTTTTCAATCAAAGGTTTCTTGGCTACTGTCGGTTAATCAAGGAGTTATAAGGTGATTAAGATAGGAAAAACCGTCCTAGGATCCGCCAGAGCCAGAGGGATCTACCCAAGGACATCACCAATAGTTAGAATTAGAAGTCCTTAGGTATGATACGAAAAAAGAAGAAAGAATGAAAGGGAAAGAAGGAGTTGAAGAATTAAAAAGAAAAGTAAAGAAAATGGTGAAAAGAAATAGCCCTCCATATGTTCAACCTTAGGGCAGACACCGGGTTCAACTCGTATGCTACTGGTTGTTGCTAAGGCGACACCGGTATTGAAGATAAAGTCGTCATGGACCCAGTGACGCAATGCACTAAACCTTCTTAACCACTCAAGTTCTCTTAAAAGAGCTTGTTTCATTCTCACGGGGAACCAGTGTAATCTATCGACTCATCTCTTAGAGATGGTTGATATTGAAGCAGGAGACCCCTCCCTAGTCTCTGCATAGGAAACCTAAGTGTGCACTTATTGAGTCTAGAGCCATGAGATACATCAAAGATCTCTTAGGAACACTTAGTATTTCTACAACTGGTGTTCTACATCAATGGACACCAGCTGTAAATTATCGAGTCCTTCGCAGATCTTAGCAATCTGCCGAGAACGTTTATGAGAGAATTACAAATGTATTTCTCGATGATTGAACGGAAATTCCTGCCAGGGTCAACATAAAACAGCCCTGACAGCAGGTCACTTCGTTAACCCCACAAGGGTTACGCTTAGTGTTCGTGGTGGTTTCTTAGCGGTCTACAGTCGTGGAGTGATCCCCAGCGACTCACCCAGTCATTGAGCTACTTAGTAGGTCTCGTAAGCTCCTTCGGGAGTATCTGATATGGGAACGCCCTGGATAAGGATTAGAAGAAGTCTTCACAATATGTTGTTGACGAGCTCTAATTTCTTATATGTAAGTACCGGTTGATTATTGCTAACCATTTATCTGCAGGTACATCACCTCCATGATGGTAGATTCTAGCATGCTCATACATACATCTTGAAGAATATGAAAGCTCCCCCAAAGATCTATGCACCACAAAGTTCAAAGAAAGATTCTACGCCAAAAAGAAGAATCTGCAAAGTATAAAGACTAAAGATCTTAGAGTATGAAAAGGAACTTCGTGCACGTGAAGACTAAGTCCAAAGATGTATGAGCATGTTGGAATGGCGTACAACCACCACAGACGCAGGAGTGACGAATGGCAGACTACTTCATAACACAATCACAACATCATCACCAAAGAACAAAGACTTAGAGCAAAGTACATTCATTTTACAATATTTTTTGAAGACGTCAAAAGTATTACATGTCACAAGTCAAAGACAAAGATGAAGATGTCCAGAAACCGTGATGACCGACCCTTAGGGGGAGATTGTTGGGAACATACTTTAGTAATTAGTCAAGTCTCGGTAATTACATTTTGTAATAGGTTGCTTTGTTAGTTATTTTATTATGTCTATGATAACATGTAAGGCCTTAAGGCCCAAAAGGCTTTAGTAAAGCCCATGTTAGAAAAGGAAGGGAGGAGGGTGTGTTGCCCTAGCTCATCCTCCTATAAATACAAGGCTTATGATGCCTTAAACTTTGTTGGTTATTTTGATATTCTAATAAAACTCTTGCTTTTATAATTCTCTCATATCTTGTAATCAACCAATCCTTATATCTATCTCATTCTTTACTTGTGTGATATCAATATGGGCACATAACAGAGAGGGGTGAATGAATATGGAGAGGGGGTCGCGGTATTTATAGGGTAAGAGTGGAGTGGTGGCCAACCAAAACAAGTAGGAGGTGTCAAGGAGGAGGGGGTGATTCATGGCAGCTACATGGTAACTAATGGGAGCTACCATGGTGATGGGGCTAGTCTATGAGGCGGTTTGAGGTGTTTGTAGAGGAGGTGAAACTGTGGAGTTGGTTTAGGAGAAAGGAGGTGACAAGTAGCTTACACACCTCTTTGCTTGGGTGCTTGGAGGTGCTTGTAAGCTGCTTGGTGGGTTTAGGGTGATTAGGCGTGGTTTAGTGGTGGATTAGGGGTGATTAGTGGTGGATTAGGGGTGGATTAGTGGTGGATTAGTTTAGTAGGTGATGGAGGTGTGTGGTCGGGTGCTTGGTAGTGTTAAGAGGGTGTATAAGCTGCTTGAGGAGTGGTGGTAGAGAGCTTGCTTGCTTATGTTTAGGTTTTACTAAGTTTTAGTTAAGTTTAGACCTAGTTTCTACTTACTATGTGTTTAAGGTTTTACCTAAGGTTTAGTGCCTAATTTAAGTTCCTAAGTGTATCTAATGACTAATCCTAAAACCTAAAGGGTTTATACTAAGTGTGGGTAACCTATTGGGAAGTTTTAGGAAGGTTTGACCTAGTTTTATAACCTAAATGACCTAAGTGGGTTTAGTGAGAGACTAGGGTTTATCCTATGGTTTTGTACCTAAGTTAGTGTCCTAAGGGTATCTAATAACTATTCCTAAGTTCCTAAAGGCTTATACTAAGTGGTAGTGACCTATGGGGAGTTTTAGGTGGGTTTAGACCTAATTCTAGTTATCTATGACCTAGTTATGGTTTAGGGCTTAGGGGGTTTATATCTAGGTTCTAAGGGTTCTATTCTATAACCTAATAGTCCTAATATATCCTAATATACCTAAAGATACTCTTACTTAAGCCTTGAACACATTCTTACAAGTTTAACTAAGCATATAGGTTCAGATAAGCACATAATCCTACTTAAGTTTTAGTTTAGGGTTTATTAGGGTTTTATGTTATGTTTAGTGTTTTATATTGGTGTATTACTTATTATGGTGTTGTTATGAGTTTATGCTTGACATACATGAGAGTTCAAAGTATCAATGGAAAGAAATATGTGCTAGTTATTGTTGATGACTACTCTCGCTTCACATGGGTAAAGTTTTTTTGATCAAAGGATGAAATTCCGGAGATCATCATAAGACTCATCAAGCAATTGCAAGTTCGACTCAACAAAACTGTTAGGTTCATTCGCACTGTCAATAGAACGGAGTTCGTGAACAAACAACTTACTCAATTTTATGAAAGTATCGGCAATAGTCATCAAAAGAGCATTCCACGTACTCCTCAACAAAATGGAGTTTTTGAAAGGCGTAACCGCACCCTGGTTGAAGCTGCTAGGATTATGCTTATCTTCTATAAAGCTCCCATGTTCCTTTGGGCAGAAGCTATTGCAACCGCTTGCTACACACAGAATCGGTCCTTGATACATCCTCTCCACTGCAAGACTCCATATGAACTGGTTCATGGCAGAAAACCAGACCTTTTGTTTCTACGAGTATTTAGCACATTATGTTATCCAACAAATGACAGTGAAGATCTTGGGAAACTCAAGGCCAAAGCAGACATTGGCTTCTTTGTTGGTTATGCTCCAGAAGGAAAGGGGTACCGAATCTACAACAAAAGTACCATAGACATAATGGAAACAATTCACATTACATTCGATGAGCTGACTGAGCAACAGGCTCCTGGACAAGCAAGTCCTGGACACGTACCAAATCTTTTGTCTCCTGGACCCATAAGCTCCGAGCTTGTACAGAATCCCACACCTGCTACTCCTTTTGTGCCTCCTACAAGTGAAGATTGGAAGAAACTGTTTGACCCAATGTTTGATGAATACTTTGAACCTCAAAATTTGGCTGCTTTTTAAGCTCCTGTCATTCCACAACTAGCCGGTGTAGCAAATGTTCCACTCCATAATGCTGGACCATCCACATCGCTGTCATTGGATCCAGAAGCCCCCACTATCAGTCATTCAGTTTCTATATCTAATGTTCAATCTTCATCTGTACAAAGAGAAGCAGCTGTGGATAATTCTTTTGAAGTAAATCCTTTCGCTCCACCTGATGACGAGCCGTTTGTAAACATCTTCGCTCCTAAATCCTCTAATGATGCAACATCCTCAGAAGAATCAAACACAACAACCTCAATTCACTATCCTCAACCTCATGAGCATCTTAGAAAATGGACAAATGATCACCCAATTGACAATATCATAGGAAACCCTTCTCATCCGGTATCAACCCGTAAACAGCTTGCAACCGACACCTTGTGGTGCTTCTTCAATTCTATCCTCTCAAAAGTTGAGCCCAAGGATTTCAAAGATGCAATGTCTAAACACTCATGGTTTACCGCTATGGTAGAAGAGAATCATGAGTTTGATCGACTTGAAGTGTGGGAATTAGTACCGCCTCCCGATTGTGCTATGATCATTGCTCTCAAGTGGATATTTAAGGTAAAGCTTGATGAACATGGAGATGTATTGAAGAACAAGGCAAGGCTTGTAGCAAACGGATGCCGTCAAGAAGAAGGAATTGACTTTGAAGAATCCTTCGCACCTGTTGCTAGAATTGAAGCCATAAGAATATTTCTTGCTAATGTTGCCGGTCAGAATATGGTAGTATATCAAATGGACGTTAAGACTGCATTCTTAAATGGCGATCTAAAGGAGGTGGTGTATGTTAGTCAACCTGAAGGATTCGTGGATCCAGAACGTCCTAATCATGTCTATCATTTGAAGAAGACTCTTTATGGGCTTAAGCAAGCCCCTAGGGCATGGTATGATACTTTGTCCAAGTTCCTTCTTGCTAACAAGTTTACCAAGGGTGTCGTTGATCCTACACTCTTTACTAGAAAAACGGGCAAAAACTACCTTCATGTTCAAATATATGTTGATGATATCATATTTGCCTCCTCTGATCCTAAGGAGTGTGATCGTTTTTCACAAGAGATGAGCTCTGAGTTCCAGATGTCCATGATGGGTCAAATGTCGTTCTTTTTGGGCTTGCAAGTATCTCAAAATCCCAATGGCATATTCATCAATCAATCTAAGTATGCTAATGAAATCTTGAAGAAATTTGGATTCGAATCCTGTGACTCTGTTGACACTCGCATGATCGAAAGATCAAAACTTGATGAAGACAATGTTGGGATACCTGTCGACCAAACCAAGTATCGGAGCATGATTGGTTCCTTAATGTATCTCACTGCTAGTAGACTGGATCTTCTTTTTGCCGTTTGCATGTGTGCTCGGTATCAATCCAAACCAACCAAGAAGCACTTGGAAGCAGTCAAGAGGGTCTTTCGGTATCTTAAAGGAACAATCCACATGGGTCTCTGGTATCCCAAGGACACCGCTATGGCGCTCACGGTCTATTCCGACGCAAACCATGTAGGATGTCAAGATACACGTCGAAGCACATCAGGTGGTGCACAATTTCTGGGTGGTAAGCTGGTTAGTTGGTCTTCAAAGAAACAAATGAGTACATCGATCTCCTCCACATAGGCTAAATACATTGCTATGTCCTCATGTTGTGCTCAGATCCTATGGATGAGATCTCAACTTTCGGACTATGGCCTTGTGTATAACAAGATTCCCATGTACTGTGACAACAAAAGTGCAATAGCTCTCTGTTGCAACAATGTTCAGCACTCCAGATCAAAGCACATTGATATTCGACATCACTTCATCAGGGAACAAGTTGAGAAGGGGATTGTGGAACTTTACTTCGTGAGGACTAAGTTCCAGCTTGCTGATATCTTCACCAAAGCACTTCCTAAGGAACAATTTCTATTCATTCTCCCTCGTCTTGGTATGATGAGTCTCACGCCTGAAGCTCTCAAAAGTCTTCAGGAAGAACAGGATGAGTAAAGGACATGCTTGACATATCCTTTGTACATAGTTTAAAACAAAAAGAAAATAGAAAATTATAAAACCTACAAAAACCATAAAAATCTGAAAAATCATAAAATCCAAAAATACTCCTCTCACGACATGTCTCTTGTGTAATCAATATTATGTACGATTCTAGATATGCCATTCAATAATGGCAAGGAATCAAACATATGCTTGAGCAAGAATTTTACTTTACCTCAAATAATGTTTTTCTCTAAAACATGTCGTTTCCGAAAAAAAATCTTTCAAAACGGTTTGCTATTACTTCAGATTGCAACCCGATCCTATTATTGGGGAAAGTTCATCGCCAAAAAGATGGTTGTTCCTAACAAAGGCATGAATTACGTCATATTCGTGCGTTTCCGATCAGATGTATGTTTCAGTGCATCATTTCTGGTAAAAGAAGAGAAGTCTTCTTTATATCACAAATACTTTTCCTTCAATGATTCTTCGGGAAAGTATTTGTTCTAAACTTGGTGGTACCATGATTTTTGAAGATCAAACAATCTTGAAATTTTGTTTAAAATTTGCCACTCAATCGATGCTAAAGGATTCATCTTTTGTTTAAAATGATAAATTGAAAATGCATCATCTATTGAGGGGGTGAATGATTTCAAAAATTATATATCATCAAAACAAGATCTTTGTGCATATAAACAGTGAATTAAGTGTGATAGTTATGTGTTAGTATATGAATTTTTCATGAGTTTCTCGTAAAACTCTAAATCATTTATAAACTCGTCATTTCTAACACATAACATGCTCCCTCAAGGATTGAAGAGGAGAAAATGTAACGTCTCATAATCAATCATTCTTAAATCTGACCACATCTTTCTCCCAAAATCTTTAAACTTATTTAAATCACTTGGGATCACAAATCTCAAATGGTTTGAAATTTTTGATCGGGGGAGAAAATGTGATTTAAATATGAGATCTGATTAAAAAGGTGATGTTTTTGGACTTAAAGATAAGCTCTCCCATATGTGCTAAAACTCTTTTGTATATCAACACACATATTGAGGGGGAGCAATTGTTTTATGAAAAAGGATCCTTGCATCTTATGTGAGTGCATCTCAGACTTGACTCATGAATTGAAGAAACACAACTGTCTGGTTGTCGAAAGGTGTTATCCAAGTAGAAAGTATCGTTTCGAGAAACTCTTCTTAGATGTGTACTTTGACGGGTCTAACTTCCTTATTAAGGAATGTTAACAATTTCAAGTTAGTTATTAGGGCCAGTTATCACCTAAAAGCTGATAATGGATCCCTTTAACTAAGCAACGTAAATGTGTCCCTCGGGTATATGTCTATTAAGAGTGGATCAATTCAAAAAGTGCAACTCATCCCGACATGTGCAAATTTCTATCCAAAATCTATGTGCACATGTTAAGGGGGAGCATTTGAAAATTATAAACTCTCAACGTGTAAACTAAATGTGTTTCCTTATCATAAACACATTGTGAGAATTTTCAATGATTTGGTTTATGGCAACATAGGATAGTCATGAAGTTATAAGGTGGCTAAGGTTAGAAAAACTGTCCTATGATCCGCTAGAGCCGGAGGGATCTACCCATGGACAATACCAATTAAGTAGATAGTATTAGAAAGTCCGTAGGTATGATTATGAAAAAAGGAGAAATGTGAGAATGGAGAAAGAAGGGATTGAAGAATTAAAAAGAAATGAAATGAGAAAGGGTGAAAAGAAATAGCCCTCCAATTATTCAACCTTAGGGCAGAAGCCGGGTTCCATTCATATGCTACTGGTGTTTACTAAGGTAACACCGGTATTGAAGACAAGACGTCATGGACCCAATGACGCACAACACTAAACCTTCTAGTCACTCAAGTTCTCTTAAAAGAACTTGTTTCATTCTCACGGGGAACCGGTGTAATCTATCAACTTATCTCTTAGAGATGGTTGATATTGAAGCAGGAGACTTCTCCCTAATCTCCGCATAGGAAAACCAAATGCACTTATTGAGTCTAGAGCCTCGAGATGCATATAAAGATCTCATAGGAACATGTGCTACTTTTACCCTGGTTGTTCAACCTTAAGGACACCAGTGGTAAACTTATGAGTCCTACGCAGATCTTAGCAATCTTCCAGAACATTTATGAGGGAAGTTGCTAATGTAACTCGCAGTGATTGAATGGAAATTCCTGCCAGGGTCAACATCAAGCAGCCCTGAAAGTAGGTCACTTAGGTAATTCCTTGTGGATTACGCTTAGTGGTCGCGGTGGTTACAAATGGTCAACAGTCGTGGAGTGATCTCCAGCAACTCACCCAATCGTTGATCTACTTAGGTAGGTCGTGTAAATCCTCTCAGGGTTTGCCGATTGGGAATGGTCTTAGTAAGAGTTGGAAGGAGTCTTCACACTATGTTGTTGACGATCTCTAATTCCAAACCTATAAAACCCGGATGATTTGTTGCTAACTGTTTGCTTGCATGAATTTCTGACAGTTGCAGTCGATTGCTGAAAAGATGCTGATCCATCACCACATGCTCACACTTCGACATCACAATCTAAGAAATCATGATCATTGATTGGGCCTCATCTATGCTTCCACAAGTCTGATGCAAAAGATCATGATCCAGAAAAGTGTGAGCATGTCAACACAAAGATGTTCAAATCACATGATGACTTTATTACTCAAAGATGACTTTCAGACACTCATTTGGATGATGATCAAGAAGTAATGCCCAAAGATCATCCAACGCATTGAACACGTCATCTAGAGTCTGCTGCTAAAAGCACAAAAATCACGACAATGAAGAATCAAAAGGCTACGAGCTACAAAGTTGTCTTCAAAGATTAAAATGCTATGATTTAATATGTATTTTCCGGGGTGACCTCCTTAAGGGGGAGATTGTTAGGAATACGTTTATTCATATGAAGACTCGGTCACCCCAAGTATAGTTTAGCATTTTGTAGCTCGTAGTATTAATCGTATTAGTTAGTACGTAGTTTAATATTAGTTAGTATTTGTGGAGTCGGGTCGGGTCTTTACCCACTGTCAACTCGATCCACAGCCCGTTTTAAGGGGCGTTTACTTCCTTGTATAAATACCCTTCTCCACTAGTGGAGAGGGCTGGACATTTCACTTCAATCTAACATTTCACTAGTTTCTTTCAAAGGCTCCCAACTTCTATTTCTCTCTCTAACTTCTCTCTCTAGAATTCTTTACATTTAATCATCTAAAACACAATATCATACATGTTTACACATTAGAGTTTATTACAGTGAGGGGTTGGATCACTTGAAACAAAGACTTATAATCTTATGATCAAAGGATTTAGAAGGAATTGGAACTGAAAATTTTAATGCAAAAGGTGAGAAAAAATAGCAGAAATGGACTAGTATTTATAGGCAACTTTTTCTGGCAACAGGAGCATGCCGGCCCCCTTAAATGGTGGCCGGCCCCCTTAAACATTAAGGGGGCCGCCCATAATTAAAAGGGTCGCCCTCTTATAACGGCCAGAAAAGTTGTCTTTTTCGGGTGAAAGTTTATTTGGTGAAAATCTAACTGATTTTGGTTACAAATTTGAATTCATATATTTATTATGAATTAAACATTTTCCTTTAATTACCAAAAGTGTGTTTCCAAAATATATAAAATGTTTATAACATTGTATAAAATTTGTAGTGTCTAAATAAAATCCCTTTGATCATAAAATATATTAGATATTTGTTTATACATATATACTTTAAGTGATTTTGTTGGATGAAATGATATTTGTAACTAAATACTTGTTTACGTAATAATTTTACGTTTAATGTTTTTACATTTTGTGATCGTCAAATCGTAAGGATATCAAAAAATATTAATAACGTTTTTATGCATTATTTATATCAACATGGTCGTTCAAAAACAATATAAAGGTCATCAGCATATGTACGTGTTTGTCAAAAAGCATGTCCAAACTGATGGCCGGGTTATTGAATTTCGAAGAAAATATCATAAATTCAAATTAATTAGGGACTCCGATTTTTTTATTTTTTTTTTTTGAACGACAACTATCTGACGTATTTACACCAGAAACTATCTCACGCGTCCTAATCAGGATTTGAAGTTACAACCATTTGATTGAGGAGATCTCACACAAGAAAGAATATCATTGTGCCACACGCACTCTGGTAAATCAAGGAATCCAATTGGAATGAATGAGTCGGCCGCCTTTAGAGATAATGAGATAACAATCTTCTTCCTCCGCAAAACACGGGTTTACAAGTATACAAATGGCATATATGCATCAAGGACCATCTTAGCAAGTTGCTATAATTGATACTGACCGGTTTAAAAGTACACAAGTCTTCTATTGAAGCCAATACTATAGATGTATGCATCATGCATGTATCGAAAACTCCAATAACTACTTATTGGCTGCTTATGATGTGAATTATTCTATGGCAACTGACATAAATAAACATCATGTTTACAAAATTAAATTTGGCTAATATTTGTAAAAGTTATCATACTTGTAACCGCATCTTTTTATAGATATCGAATAATATTTTTTCTTAATTGTACACTAATATTGGTTTTTTTTAACATTTTGTGGGTAGTGGAAACCTGTGATGACCATTTTACCATGTGGGTTTACGAAAATTACATCCACCGTCCCTTGGGTAAATTATATAAATGTTCCATGTGATTTTGTGAAAATTGGATGTACCGTCCCTAAACCATTTTTTTTTATCCACTCCTTATGGTTTTGACATGTTACATTTTTATATATATTTTTATATACATTTTTATCTATGTTTTTATGTACATTATAATATATACTAAAAGGGGGAACATTTCACTGTTCGACACTGTAGCTACAGTGGACGAAACAGTACCCACTTGCAAAATAGTCCCTAAGGTGAAACTGTCGTTGCAAGATAGGTCCTTTGGGGACTAACTATGCAACACGCTGGGGACTAACGATGCAACACGTCAAGAATTTTAGGGACTTTTTACGTAAAAAAACATATTACTTCCAAAATTATATGTACCTAACGAATTTACAAAAATGGTCCTTCCGGTTAGCTGTAAAGAGCACCGTTAGTCACCCGTTAGCGATCTTTTGCAAATTTAGTCCTTAATAATTTTTTTCTGATCGTTTTATTTCGATTTTAGATTAGACACAACATTCTCGCAGCAACGCGCGGGTGGCCTCACTCGTTTTTATCTATTAACCAAAGTGATCCACTTTTATACGTTTTTATGTGTTTATATGTTTTCATCCGTTTTATATGCTTTCTTACGTTTTTATATCTTTTCATCCATTTTTGTACGTTTTCATCATTTTTTTATGTTTTCGTATGTTTTTATATGTTTTCATTCGTTTTTATACGTTTCTGCTCGTGTTTTTACTTTTTCATCCCTTTTTACATGTTTTAGTCTGTTTTTATACATTTTCATCCATTTTATAAGTTTTCGTCTATTTTTTTTATGTTCTTATATATTTTCTTCCGTTTTTATACATTTCATTCATTTTTGTACATATAAAAGGTGATAAAACGTATAAAAACATACAAAAAACAGATAAAACCATATAAAATTGTAAGGAAAGCGAATGAAGACGTATAAAACTGATGAAAATGGTACCCAATAAATGAGGAAAACATATAGATATGAATGAAAATGTATAAAACGGACGAAAACATATAAAAAGGGATTAATACGTATGAAAACGTAAGAAGACATATAAAACGGATAAAAACGTATAAAAACGGACGAAAATGTTTAAAAACGGATGACGAAAAAGTGTAAAAATGGACGAAGACGTACAAAAACGGATAAAACGTATAAAAACGGATGAAAACATATAAAAACGGATATAACCTTATAAAAACGGACGAAAACGTATAAGGAATTGGAAAAAAAATTAGGGACGAAAACGTATAAGAAATTGATTTATGTAATTTTCCATACGGACGGTAGTGCAATTTTTGCAAACCCACAGGAACCATTTATGTAATTTAAAAGGATAAAATGGTCATCACTGATCATCACTATCAATAAAAAAATAAAATAAAATAATAAAAAAAATTAGTGCGCCGATAAAAAGTTTTTATTCAATATCTATAAAAAAAAATGCAGTGGCAAATATGATATTTTTAAAATATTAGCACAATTAAATTCCATGCTAAAGACAGGTGTTGACCCATTCCAACCAACAGCTTCCTCTACATCTACCTCACGTCCTCGACCTACTTACAAGGGCATTTCAAATGCAGCAACTTCTTTTATCAAAAAAGCGTAAAAGCTTTTACTCCAACGCAATAATAGATAGCCTCTCCGTCTCAAAATATAAGTCCAATTTAACTTTTTCAATCGAACTTTGACGTTAAATTTTTGTTTGTAACACTTGATGAAAATTATACCAAATGAAAATAATTTTAAAACACAATTCATTTATATATTTTAAATCAAGTATTATATACTACAAATAAAAATATTCAATGTCAAAGTTTGATTTAAAAAGACAAATCGAACTTATATTTTAGGACGAATGATGTATTAAAAAGTTAAAAATAATTAAAATTAGAGTAAATTGCATTTTTGGTCCTTAAGGTTTGGCCAAATTGCAGATTTGGTCTCTAAAGTTTTGAAAGTGCAACGATGGTTCTTATTTTAAAGTTTTTGCTACATGTTTGGTATCTGATTAACATTGAATGACTAAAATACTCATTTCTTCTCTTTTTCTTTTTTCTTTTCAGATTTCTTACAAGAATGGTCTCTGTGTTGTGCCAAGTTTTACAAATTTAGTCTCGATTTTTTTATTCATTTATTTGTATTTTTATTTTATTTCTTTTAACTATTAATACTAGTATTATTTTTTTAACTAAAAAATATTCAAAGATATTCCAAATTATTTTTAAATATTTTGTGGAAAAACTAGAAGGGGGGTTGAATAGTTTTACGTCATTTTAAAATTTGTATAAATAAGTTTCTTTTAAAAACTTCGATTCTAGTTTTTGTGATCTCAATACTTGCACTATGTGAACAATTATATAGTAACTAACTAACTAAGCTAATATAGTATAGGTAAATAAGTAAGTAATGAAAAAAGTTGGAGAGATTAAACCACAACACAAGGATTTATAGTGGTTCGGCTACAAGGTCACCTTCCTTGTTCCTACTCCACTCCCCGAGTCACCTACTCGAGAATTTTCTTTTCTATGTCAACAAAATCCCTTATGGCGGAGAAAACCTTACACACCAATTTACACACCACAACTACGTCACAACTTGCTCACAACTTCTACACAACTTCTTCACACCTATCTACTTCACACCTATCTTCTTCACACCTTTCTTCTTCACACATATCTTCTTCACTTCAATCTACTTCACACCTATCTTCTTCACAACTACACTACTTCACTACTAATCGACTTCTACTTCCTACACAACTTCTATTTCTTCTAAACTACTTATTACAAACACAACACAACTTCACACATAATATATACACTATGCACAACTACTCTTCAATACTTCTTGAACTTAGTTGTAGAAGGAGTGTTCTTCTTTTGCACATTGGATGAGGGTCGATGAGAAGGGATTGAATCACTTGAAACAAGGATTAGTATCCTAATGATCAAAGGGTTTTGCAGGATGTTTAGAGAGTTTTAGATCTGAAAATTTTGTGCAAAAAGTAGGTCAAAATTCCAGAATTAAGGTGTTATTTATAGGAGAAAAATTCTGACAATTTCTGACACAGAAGCCTGGCCGGTCCCCTTAAATCATGGCCGGTCCCCTTAAAATTAAGGGGACCGCCCCTTATAATTAAGGGGGCCGCCCAGCTGTAACGGCCAGAAAACTTGTCATTTAGTGGGGAAAGTTTATTTGGTGAAAAACTAACTGATTTTGGTTAAAAATTTTGAAATCATATATTTAGTATGATTAAAACATTTTTCTTTATTACCAAAAGTGTTTTTCAAAAATATATAATATGTTTATATAATTAAATAAACTTTGTATTAATTAATTAAATACCCCTTTGATCATGAGATGTATTAAGCACTTGTTTATCCATACCTTAAGTGATTAAGTTGGGTATAATGATATAAACTAGCTTAATACTTGTTTACGTAGTAATCTTACGTTTGATGAGTTTACATTTTGTGATCATCAAAATATAGAGATATCGAAAAATATAAATAACGTTTTCATACATTATTTATGTCAACAATCTCCCCCTTTTTGATGATTACAAAATCTAAACTCATTAATCAAAAATTAGTATATATATACAAGTATTATTGTGAGTTTATATCACTTCTCCCCCTTTTTGTTAGCATCAAAAAGGTTATCCCGATTTTATTGAGGCTCCCCCTTGAAGTATATTCCCCCTCGTTTTGAGGTCAAAAACAAATCGAGATATAGAATGCTTGCAAAAATATTTAGTGGACAAGCAACATATATATGTATATAGCATGCAAGAGTAGAAACTAAACATAACTATAATCATTGATCAAATTAAAAAGGTTACAAGTAGTGCAAATAAGAAAAGCCTTGAAGGCTTACAATCATAAATAAAATAAACCAAAGCTCTAACATGAAAGTCCTCTCTAGAGCTTGCCATCCAAAATGGTTTAAGAAAATTTTATTTGCAAACCACCAAGCATGTTTAATTGGCAGGAATGGATGGTGAACATGGAGATGGTGATGGTGGAGGAGTGTTTGTTGATGGTGGTGGAGGAGTTGTGATTGTTGTTGGTGGTTGATGTAACAAGTTTTCAATATATGAAAACATGTATTGCATCTCATCTCTTAGTTCGAACACAATTGTTCGGTTGTGGATGCAACAAAGGCAAGTGTCTCCATGAGCTTCAAGTAAGCTCCATGGGATGGGGTTATAGGTTGGTGGATTGATAGGGGATGATGAGAAGTGTGCATCAAGAGGTGTTAATGGTAATAATGAGAGGGTTAGTGCAAGAGTTGTGTTTTCATTGGTAGGTTGTGATGGTTGATCAATTGTTGGAGGAGATAAGTATGTGTTTATGTAGTCATTTATGGATGAAGTGGATGGTATGGAGGAAGTAGAGGCTCCATTTGTTGATGGTGTTTTAGAGGGTGCATTTGGTGCACTAGGAGATGAGCATTGAGGTGGTGGTGATGGGGTGGTGTTGTCTTCATTTGTGAGATCAATGAATAGTTGTTTTGGTGGAATAATGACAAGTTTTTGTTTCTTGACACTGTTTGAATAGGTGGTTCTTGGTGATGACATGATAAAAAGATGAGGTTTGATGAAGGTTGAGGATGATGGAATGTGAATTAAACATGCATGGGGATTATATAGTATGAAAACATGTTTAGAAGTAGAATTAATTTGAAATTGTAATGTTAGATTCTAAAATCAGTTTAGTTTTTAAGGGAAATGGTAGCTGGGACTAGCAAAAGAGATCACAAGGTGCAAAAGAAAACAGTGTAAAAACTGTTCTAGATGGCCGGTCCCCTTAAATGGAGGCCGGTCCCCTTAAATTTAAGGGGGCCGCCCCTTATGAATTAAGGGGGCCGCCCATCTGATGACCCAGAAATCAAAAATTTCCAAAAATTTTCTGGAAAAATGTTATGTTGTGTTTTGTTTTTGCAGCAAGCTCTATTTGGACATTTCACATTTGTTTTGGTCTATTAGGAAGCATACATGTCATATATATATATATATATATATATATATATATATATGTATATATATATATATGATATATATATATATATATATATATATATATATCATATATATATATACATATATATATATATATATATATATATATATATATATATATATATATACATAAACTAATCATGCAAGCATATATATATATATATAGTGTAACTTTCAAACGAGAACCATTTTAACTGCGAGAACTGAGAGAACCACCAAAAACATACATGCACTCCTTCAATAATTGTATTTTTGCATATATGTTTTAAAAACAACACATATGTTTAAAAAAAAAACATAGTTGTTCTAAAGAATTTGATAAGAAATTGAAAATACAAAATTTTTCTTTGAAGGTGTGCATGTATGTTCTTATAAGACGTGCAACGACAATATTGCGGCCGTGGGTAAGGTTTTTGTGAAAAAAGATGATGAGTTCATAATGATATTGAAGAACATAGGTGGATGCTTACGATTATTGATGATTTGCATGTATTTTTATTTTATTTTAAAAGGCATGCATGCATGTTTTTTGTGGTTCTCTCAGTTCTCGCAGATAAAATGGTTCTCGTAAGAAAGTACCCCTATATATATATATATATATATATATATATATATATATATATATATATATATATATATATATATATATATATATATATAGGGTTATAATGAGATCATTCTTAAAATAGTAAAAGTAAGACCCAATATGGACCATTGGATCTATTAATTGATCTTTGATGAGATTAATAATTAATTAATGGCAATATAGTAAATAAATAGTCTTTGAAGGGTAATTTGGAGAATTGAAGTTAAAATTTGGTCAACCATTTCTCTTTGATACAAATACCGGTCCACATTAAAAATTATTTTGGTACACACAAATTTTACCATTTTTGATACGAAAATCTTATTACAAAAATCTGATACAGCAAGTGCACAACCTATCCAAACCCAAAAGCAACAGATTCCAGTGTACCGGAATATGTTCATTTTACCCAGAATCCAATAAACAAACACATCAGATACATATATAAATTTGTGTATTAAAAAGTGACTTGAGTCCAGATCCATCCACCGGTGTTGACAAGAATCTTGCTCCGGTGCACCGGATATCAACACTAGAACAAAAAAAAAAGATCTGCTATACCAAAAAAAAGATCTGCTAGACTAAAAAAAAAAGATCTGCTATACTAAAAAAGATCTGCTATACTAAAAAAAATCTGCTATCTTACAAAATAAATACAGATTCCGGTGTACCGGCGATGTATCTTGCTCCGGTGTACCGGCGATGTATCCAAACAGATTCCGGTGTACCGGCGATGTATCTTGCTATACCAAACAGATTCAAACAGATTCCGGTGTACCGGCGATGTATCCAAACAGATCTGCTATACCAAACAGATTCCGGTGTACCGGCGATGTATCTTGCTCCGGTGTACCGGCGATGTATCCAAACCTATCCAAACGAATCCGTGTCCGGGTAACGAATCCTCGTCGGAAATTTTTTTTGTGGCGTTTTACCTAAAATCATGTGGGGTCCGATGGTTTTAACAAACCGATTTTTTTTGTGACATGTATCCGTTCGAGACCTCCATATGAAACCCAAATCCGTTGGAGATACATATCTTTCTTGTTCTTTAATTTTTTCGTTCGATTCAATGATGGGTTGTTGTTGAGAGAGGCGGCGGTGGTAAAACCAAAACCATTCGAGACATAGATCATGGTTTTTTTTTTTTTTTTTTTTTTTTTTTCGGAATCATAACATTGAGAGATGCGATTATGGATGTTAAAATCACGCCGGAAAAATGAGAGGATATATGTGAGGAGGAGATATGGAGATGGGAGGGAGGAGATGATGGAGGCTTGTAACAAAAAAGGAGTAAATAATGGTGTTTATTAGGTTTAGTGAAATAGAGGCAAATACCTATAATACCCTTTTTCCTATATTTTTAATTTTCAGTTTTTTTATTAATTAAATTTTACTTGATTGCTACTTGCCCTCCTCCTATTGGTGCTTGAATGGATCTTATTATTAAAACTTTAACATTGATCTTATTAGAACCCAATTCTATATATATATATATATATATATATATATATATATATATATATATATATATATATATATATATATATATATATATATATATATATATATATATATATATATATATATATATAGATTAAGTAATAAAGCATGCATTCATAAGCATATATTAAACATAAATAAGCAAGTTAACATCCTAATCAAATATCCAAACAATTATCCAAGAAAATAACAAGTACTTCCAAATATACTTCGGACAAATAGCACAAAAAAAAATCCACGATCAAGAGACATGAAAATAAATATTGTTCAACAAACATAAGCTAAACACATCATCTTCTTTTCTTCCCGAAGATACCCTTCAAAGTCTTCCCGATAGATTTGAAGCCACCTTTAACTTCTTCATGCAAACTCTTTTGTCGTCTAAGCATCTCGGTTGTTTGTTCATGAAGTACTTCTTCGGTTTGATCGCTAGGAGATGGGGTTGAATACTCGGGATAGTCAAGATCTTCTAAATTATCAACGAACTCGGAAAACGAAGGGGTACTAGCATCATGGATGTTTTCCTCCTCATCGTCATCGTCTTGTCTAGAAGATGATCCATGAAAGCTATGACAACGAGATTTTCCCTTGTCACTTCAAGTTCGTCGAGCTTGTTTTAGAGCGAGAGGACGTAAAGTGGGATAGATGGACTCATAGATGCAATTGTCAAGATCGGGGTAGTACTTGATAACATGACGATAGAGACGAGTAAGAAACATTCCATATGGAAGATTTGCTTTGGGAGTTTTTCTAGCACACTCAATCCGTTTGATAAAGAAGTAGGCCAAATTGTACGGCTTTTCGACAGCGATACAATACAACATGTGAGCAAGGCACGCCGGGAGATGGTCCCGGTGACCTCCAGTACGAAACGCATTCTCACGAATGAGTTCTTCCCAACGCTTCATGTGGGGGCCTAATTCCTTGAGGAGAAGTTGGTATGAAGAGATTTGGACGTTTTTGAATTTTATTTTTCGGGTTGTAGTGGCACGCTCCACACCAAGGATTTGACGAATTTCGTCGGGATGAGGGATGTCAGAGAGATAAGGACCAAAGGTTGGTCGACAACGAAGTAGAGATTCGAGGTCACACTCGTTTGTGAAAACAGCTTGACCTCTAAAAGGAATTTGGAGGATTTGACCAAATTGTTCGAGAGTTAGGGTGATAAATTCATTTTGGATCATGAAGGAGATGGTGATGGCACCAAGATCATTGGTTTGAACGGTGACTTGGCTATAGAAATTGACTATGAAGCGAGGAACGATTGGTTCGTTGATTTCAAAGAGGCAATTGAGGTTGATGCTTGTGAATAAGCGAGTAATATTGTCAAATTGAGCAAAAGCTAGATCTACTACACGTCCCTCATGAACGTTTCTATCTTCAATTTCACGATATATACGTCCAATAGAAGGAGATGTAGTAGGGAGTTGGAAAACTTGGGGAATGTAGTTTTTAGTGTGGGAAAGATCTTCGGTAGTCACTTTTGGCATTTTCACCTAAACACAACAACAATACAAAAGACCAAAATAAATATAAAGAAAAATAAAAGTGTATATATTGTTAAGACTTATGTTGGAACGTAAACATACTTCAACGATTATCCTAGGAAGTAGTTTACCAAGTTCCTTAATATTAATTTTAACTCGTTCTAGATATATTTTACGATGTTTAGCAAGTAGTTATGGATAAATCCAAACGCCCTTTTAAACATCTTAATATATCATGAAATTTACTAGATTTACATTAGGTTGTAAAACTAGCCATTTCTTACGAGTTTCTTATGCATGTGATTAGTTTTCGAAAAAGATGGTTTATATTTTGACTCAAAAATGTCATTTTTCGTACTAAACCAAACGCTTCCTTGACTAGCCACTTACACTACTAGTATGTCAATGAATTATATATTTTGACAAGTCAGATTTGCAAGTTTTAGGTTTATAATCTTAACAACGTTTTATAAAAATTATAATGACTTAATTTCAACATTATTTGGAAATAATCCAAACACCCTCTTATCGTGAGCAAAAATATTTTTGCTTGGTCGAAAAATATAGTTTCATGTTTTACAAGTTATAAAAGTATAATGTGATTAATTTTAACAAGTTTTCAAAGCATTATTCTACAATCTGTTTACCAAAAATTTTGAAAAGGAGTGTATGAAATTTTTCAAAAATTTTCGACAAGAGGGTTTATAATTACTAGTTTCTAGTGTTAATTAATCATCCTAATCCTAAGGGAAGCATTTAGTTATGGAGATTTTAGACCCAATTCGAAAGAAATTATGAATTTGAAAAAATTAATAAAACATGCATAATCTTGAGTTTGACCAAATTAGATGGAATTAGATGAAATGTGTTATGAAAAACTTACAATAAGTAATGATGATTGTGTTAGATGAATTTGCCCTTTGCGAATTAACCCAAATTATGTGATTTGGAAGTGGTTTTTAGGTGTTTTGAGGTTTGGGATTCGTCACAGCAGTAGCAAAGGAAGGAATGTTTGAAAAAGTGGAGTGTTTGGCAAAAGAAACAAGAGGAAAAATGGGTTAGAGCTATCAGATGGCCGGCCCCCTTAAACATTAAGGGGGCCGCCCTTCATTTGGCTGTCGGTCCCCTTAAACATTAAAGGGGCCGCCCTCCAAACTTTGATTTTTCGTGATTTTGGTTTCTGGAAAGAACAAGAATATATATATATATATATATATATATATATATATATATATATATATATATATATATATATATATATATATATATATATATATATATATATATATATATATATATATATATATGTATGTATATATATATATATGTGTGTATATATATATATCTATATATATATAATATATATATATATATATATATATATATATATATATATATATATATATATATATATATATATATATATATATATTAGATTTATACTTAATCAAAAATACGTTGGAGAGTATTCGCACGAAAGGAATTACTTGACACTTTTACTTGACATTTCGCCAATTAAAATTTCTTAATTATTTCAGATGAAATTTATCAAATTGTCAAGTGGACGAGAGAGTTGTGGAAGGTTTATAAGTGTATATATATATATATATATATATATATATATATATATATATATATATATATATATATATATATATATATATATATATATATATATATATATATATATATATATATATATATAAGTATATAGTATGGGCTTATAAGACGAGAATATAAGAGGGAGACGTATGCAACGGAAGCCGGGAGTTTGTATCATCCATAGATTTTTTGACTCATCTCTCTTCATCAGCATGAGTATTGTTGAACATTAAAGTTCAATAAGGCAAGTGTGGGAAAGAAAGGGTTCGTAAACGAACAATTTCTAGTTCTAGAAAATCAACAAATGAATTTTCTAGGTTATATGATCCTAGATGTAACTAAGTGTGTATATATATATATATATATATATATATATATATATATATATATATATATATATATATATATATGTATAGATATAAAAATTAGAGGAAACAATGACCCAAACAAAATTACATAACAACTAGATACTAAACTAAGCATGCATTTCTTGACAAGAAAATAAAAGGAAATGTGTACCTTTCGTCTTCAATGCGTTTATCTTCAAAGTCTTCAAGGAATAGTGACATCAAAAGTTTCCATGTTTGAATGGCGAATATTTTTACGTTGGTCCCCATTGTCTCATTTGACCAAAGTTATTTGATCCGAACATGTTTTGTATTTGACTTGGTTGCATATATGGTGGAAACATTCCCCACGGATTGAAGTTTCACATTTGTTGATTATTGTTAATGTTTCGTCTATTTTGGTTTGCTTTTGGTTGAGGTGTTTTAGGTCTGGCGTAAGAATTATTTGATTTCCTAGGTGGTGGAGTTTTAGATCTTGTTTTAGGTTTAGACGATCCTACTTCGGTTTTTAAAGATGGTTTATAAAACGGTTTTATTTCTTCATTACTAGAGAGAGGTATTTTCTTATCATTTATTAGTATATACTTATGATTAGACTTTGAAGGTTTTAGTTCCTTGAGTTCACTTTTAAATTTAACATTTTTAATTTCACTTGTTGAAGCTTCGGTTGAGTTAAATCCTAAACCGGTTTTATCTCCGGATACTCTTTGAATACTTATAATTTTACTAAGTGAGTTACTACTATTTTCAAATTTATCAAGTTTACAAATTTCTTCCCTAAGTTTGTTGTTTTCACTTTTAAGCTCTTGACATGATTTACATTCTTCAAAAATTTCTTTACCTTTTTCAATTTGATGTATTTTAATTTTTAGTTCTAGTACTTCATTTTCTAGTTGGTTGTTTATGTATTTTAGTGATTTGTTTTTAGCCATTACTTGTTGTCCTAGTTTGCATAATCTATTGTATTCACTATCTAAATCTTTTTCATCTAATGATAAATTTTCATCACTAAAGTATTCGGTTTCGGAACGTACCTCACTTGATGTCTTAGCCATGAGACACTTTTCTTCCTTTGTTATTTCTTTCTCATCTTCATCGCTATCACTCCAAGCTCCTCTAACAAATGCTCTTTGATTTTGATCTCTTGTCATCATTGGACATTTTCCAATGAGGTGATTCGGATCACCACACTTGAAACACTTTCTCTCATTCTTGCTATACTTGTCACCATTATTCTTTTGAGGTGCTCTCCTTTCATCATGTGGTTGTCTAACGAATCTTCCTCGCCTTTTGAAGAATTTCTTGAAATCTCTTACGGCCATGGCATATTCTTCGTCATCGCTTTCGGAAGATGAGCTATCTTCGTTGTTGGATTCCTTTCTAGCTTTCAAGGCGATTGACTTGCTTTGCTCTCGTTTTCCTTTAACCATTTCGGAGTCCTTCTTTATAATTGCTTCGTAGACTTTCAAATTTCAAATTAATTCATCAAGTTGTAACGTTGACAAATTCTTTGATTCTTCAATAGCCGTCACTTTAGCTCGCCATTTTGGGTGAAGAGCCCTAAGAAACTTCCTAACAAAATTCTTACTAGAAAAATTCTCATCAAGTGCTTTTAAACATGTGATGATACTTTTAAATCTAGCGAAAGCATAATCAATTGATTCCTCTTCCGGAATCGTGAATTGTTCATATTGTTAAACAAGTAGATCTATTTTATTATCTTTGACTTGATTATTACATTGATGAGTTATTAATAAAGAGTTCCAAATTTCTTTTGCGGTTTCACACATAAAGATCCTTTCGTACTCTTTACGTGGTAGCGCATTATAAATAACCATTTTTGCTTCATTATTTTTAGCAAGTTTTCTTTTTAAATCATCATTTTGTTTTTCAAAAGGTACGATTTCATCTTTATTTGTTTCGGGGTTATTTTGAATAGGTAAAAAATCACCATTGGTAATAATATGCCAAAGATCTAGATCTTTTGATTTCACATAAGTTTCAAATCGATTTTTCCAATATAAAAATACATCACTTTCAAATAGTGGTGGTATTTGCATAGATTGCCCTTCTAAATATTTTTCAGATTCCATAGGTCATTACAAGTTTTAAAATACAATATATTTTAAAGATCTTGCAAGACGTGGCTCCTGATACCAATTATGGAAAACTAGAAGGGGGGTTGAATAGTTTTACGTCCTTTTAAAATTTTTAAAAACAAGTTTGTTTTAAAAACTTCGATTCTAGTTTATGTGATCTCAATACTTGCACTATGTGAACAATTATATAGTAACTAACTAACTAAGCTAATATAGTATAGGTAAATAAGTAAGTAATGAAAAGAGTTGGAGAGATCAAACCACAACACAAGGATTTATAGTGGTTCGGCTACAAGGTCACCTTCCTTGTTCCTACTCTACTCCCCGAGTCACCTACTCGAGAGTTTTCTTCACTATGTCAACAAACTCCCTTTTGGCGAAGAAAACCTTACACACCAATTTACACACCACAACTACGTCACAACTTGATCACAACTTCTACACAACTTCTTCACACCTATCTACTTCACACCTATCTTCTTCACACCTATCTTCTTCACTTCAATCTACTTCACACCTATCTTCTTCACAACTACACTACTTCACTACTAATCGACTTCTACTTCCTACAAACCTTCTATTTCTTCTAAACTACTTATTACAAACACAACACAACTTCACAAATAATATATACACTATGCACAACTACTCTTCAATACTTCTTCAATTTAGTTGTAGAAGGAGTGTTCTTCTTTTGCACTTTGGATGAGGATGGATGAGAAGGGATTGAATCACTTGAAATAAGGATTAGTATCCTAATGATCAAAGGGTTTTGGAGGATGTTTAGAGAGTTTTAGATTTGAAAATTTTGTGCAAAAGGTAGGTCAAAATTCCAGAATTAAGGTGGTATTTATTGGAGAAAAATTTTGACAATTTCTGACACAGAAGCCTGGCCGGTCCCCTTAAATCATGGCCGGTCCCCTTAAAATTAAGGGGACCGCCCCTTATAATTAAGGGGGCCGCCCAGCTATAACGGCCAGAAAACTTGTCTTTTAGTGGGGAAAGTTTATTTGGTGAAAAACTAACTGATTTTGGTTAAAATTTTGAAATCATATATTTAGTATGATTAAAACATTTTTCTTTATTACCAAAAGTGTTTTTCAAAAATATATAATATGTTTATATAATTAAATAAATTTGGTATTAGTTAATTAAATACCCTTTTGATCATGAGATGTATTAAGCACTTGTTTATCCATACCTTAAGTGATTAAGTTGGATATAATGATATAAACTAGCTTAATACTTGTTTACGTAGTAATCTTACGTTTGATGAGTTTACATTTTGTGATCGTCAAAATATAGAGATATCGAAAAATATAAATAACGTTTTCATACATTATTTATGTCAACATATTTTTATTTGACATAACTATTTTTTTTAATTTTAATATTTTTTGATAGAATTATAATTAAGTTTTCTTACGTTTTTACACGTCTAATTTTTTTACATTTTCATCCATTTTTCTTACGTTTATCCGTTTTCATAAGTTTTCATCCGTTTAATATGTTTTCCTTTGTTTTTATACGTTTTTGTTTTCTTTTATACATTTTCATCCATTTTTATACATTTTTATCCATTTTATACATCTTGATATGTTTTTTTATTTTTTTATTTTTATTTATTTTTTTTTTACCATTTTTATATGTTTTTGTACATTTTCATCCGTTTTTATACATGTTTCTTACGTTTTCATACGTTTTTATATATTTTATGCGTTTCATATGTTTTTATCCGTTTTATACGTCTTCATCTGTTTTTATGCGTTTTTGTCCATTTTTATACATTTTTCTTACGTTCTTACCCGTTTCATATGTTTCATACGTTTTTATCCACTTTTATATGCTTTCGTTCATTTTTACACATTTTCATCCATTTTTCGTCTGTTTTTATACATTTTATTACGTTTTTATCCCTTTTATAGGTTTTCTAACGTTTTCCTACGGTTTTATCCAATTTTATACGTTTTCACTCATTTTTATACGTTTATGTCTATCTTTATACGTTTTCGTCCGTTTTGTACGTTTTTATTTGTTTTATCTGTTTTATATGTTTTTGTTCATTTTCATCCATTTTTATACGTTTTTGTCAATAAAAACAATCGAAAACATATAAAAATAGACGAAAACGTATAAAAACAAATGAAAACGGATAAAAACGTATGAAAAATGGACAAAAATGTATAAAACGAATGAAAACATATAAGATTGGATAAAAACGTAAGAAACGTATAAAATGGATAAAAACGAACGAAAAATTATAAAAACGGACAAAACGTATAAAAATAGGTAAAAACATATGATAACATAAGAAAAAATATAAAGCGGATAAAAACAGACGAAAAATATACTAAAACAGACGAAACGTATTAAAAAGTATATAAACGGATAAAAACACATGAAAATGTAAGAAAACGTAAACGGATGAAAACGTATAAAAACGGACAAAAACGTATAAGAACGGACGAAAACGTATAAAAATGGACGAAAATGTATAAAAATGCATGAAAACGTAAGAAAGACGTATAAAAATGGGCGAAACGTATAAAAACGGACGAAAACTTATAAAACGGATGAAAACGTATTAAAACGTACGAAAATATATAAAAACGGATGAATATCTTTGATTATTTTTTGTATATTTTTTGAATATTTTTTTGTATATCTTTGAATATTTTTGCATTAAAACAATAAAACTAATATTTATAGTTAAATAAATAATTAAAAAAATCAGGACTAAATTTATAAAACCTAGCACAACACAGGGACCATTTATGTAAGGAAACTAAAAAGAAAATAGAAAAAGAAGAAGACGAGTGTATTTTAGTCATTTGATGTTGATCAGAGATCAAACATTAGGGCTGAGCAAACGGACCATTCTGACCGAAACGAAGGACTAGCGGTCCGGTCTCGGTCTCATGTTTTTTCCTTATTTCTGTCTTCGTCCGGTCTAAAAATCGAACATTTTGCCTTCTTAGACCGGACTGACCGACGACTTGACCAGACCGAACACATTCGGTCTCGGTCTCAGTCTTGATTTTTGGGCAATTTCGGTCTCGGTCTTGGTCAGTCCGGTCCGGTCCGATCTTCGACCAATGATCAGCCCTACCAAACATGCAGCAAAAACTTCAAAATGCGGAAAATCGTTGCACTTTCAAAATCTTAGGAACCAAACCTGCAATTTGGCTAAACCTTAGAGACCAAAAATGCAATTACTCTTAAAATTATAAAACAAGAGATGATAAAAGTCATAAAACAACTAAAGCTTCAAGTTTGTCAATTATAAACCAAAAAGTAATCGACTTTAAGAGTGTTGGGTGTCATAACGCAAGTGTGGCGTTAATCCTATGTGGCACTCGGTGTTAATGGTGCTACCAACACCCCTATCAAGCACAATTTCAACGCCATTTTTATGTGCGTTGATTGGTTAACGTGCGTTAGTCTCATGTGACAATTTTTTTAATTGGTTTTGTGTATTTTAATTGGGTATGGTTGGTCTGAAAAAGAGTGGTGTTAATGATGTTTCAAGTGAGTGGGTATTTTTGTGTATTGCTGTTAAAAATGAGGATGGTGATGTAACGCGGAGGTGACACCACTTTTTGATTTTATACCACACCTAGAGCTCTAGTGAGTAAAAAGCTTTTGAGAAACTTTTATAGTAAATTACAAAAATTGTCCTTTTGATTTGTCCTATTGCAAGTACAGTTTTTACCTTTACGAAAGTGCAAGCTTCACCCTTGTGGGAAACTAGTATTGGTGCGGATATCATCCCTAGCCTTAAGTGAAATGATAAAAATGGCCCAGAGTGAAAGGCATAGTCTTACTGAAGTCAAGGGCATTTTTATCATTTCACTTTAAGGCAAGGACAAAATCTGCATCAAAGGTTTCCCATACGGATGACGCATGGATTCTCAAAAAAGTAAGGCTGATCATCGGTCGAAGATCGGTCCGGACCGACCAAAACCGAGATCAAAATTGCCCGAAAACTAAGACCGAGACCGAGACCGAATGTATTCGGTCTGTCCAGTCGGTCTCGGTCACGTCCGGTCCAAGAAGGCAAAATGGTCGGTTTTTAGACCGGAGCGGACCGGACCAGACAGAGACCAAAATAAGAAAAAACTCGAGATTGAGACCGGACCGCTAGTCATTTGGTCTCTGTCGGTCTGTCCGGTCGGAACGGTCCGTTTGCTCAGTCCTAAAAAGATAAGGATTGTACATGCAATTTGAACATACTATAAGGACGATTTTTTCAATTTACTCTTAATACTATAGCGAAGAAGTTGCCTCTAAGTCGCAGACTTGTCAAACCCCGTGATGCCACAGAAAGAATACAAAGACCATGAGTACAAAAAGGGCATATATACATCAAGGGCCATGTTAGCAAGTTGCTATAATTAATACTGACCTGTTTAAAAGTACACAAGTCTTTTTTTGAAGCCAATACTATAGATGTATGCATAAAAGATAATAAATAAATAAATGTTGTTTCATGATGTTTACTTTGTGTATTTCAATTAGACTTTTAGTGGAAGGTAAATTTCCTTCTTCATAATCATATTAGTGTTGATTTGATCTTTTTAGATAAATAATAGTAAAAACATAAAACTGCAACGATAAAATGTGTAATAACTTGGTTGTTCAAAAACAATATAAAGGTCATCAGCATATGTACGTGTTTGTCAAAACAAAAATGATTGGGAGACATAATTTGTATGCTTAAAATTATGCCTAAATATATGTGCATGATCTTAATGGTTTGTGAGAAAGTGTGTCCCTTGATTACAGCCATCAGGATAATGCCACGTAGGATTAGGCATGAATTTAGGCACAACTTTTAGGTCTCCCAATCATTACTCTTGTCAAAAAACATGTTCAAACTGATGGCCGGGTTATTGAATTTCGAAGAAAATATCATAAAGTCAAATTAATTAGGGACTCCAATTTTTTTTTTTCTTTTTTTTTTGAACAACAACTATCTCACGCGTCCGAATTAGGATTTGAACTTACAACTATTGAGGAGAGTTATATTAAATACAAAACTTTTCTTACATACCAAGGGACTCATCCCCACTATCCATCTAAAAAGAAATCAATGGTTGAGATTAAAAGCATTTTAATATTTCACAAATTTTTTATAATTTAAATATCTCTTAAACCGTTAATCGTTAATCGAAAATAATTACACCATCACGACGAGCATTTAATTATCTTTCTATATATTGATAGGCTATTTGATATATTTTCGACAATTTTTTTTTTGTTTTTTTCACCTTTTTTTTCGTGGCCGAAAAAATCATATATGATATATCATATATGATATTACATATCATATATGATATGTAATATCATATATGATTTTTTTGCCACGAAAAAAAACGTGAAAAAACGAAAAAAAATTATCGAAAATATATCAAATAGCCTATTTATAGAAAGATAATTAAATGCTCGTCGTAACGGTATATTTTTTTTCGCTTAACGATTAACGGTTTGAAAGATATTAATATTTGAAGAAAAAAAAAGATGAAAATTGGTTTTTTAAATTGTTGTGATTAATCTCATCAATTAAACCAAAGAAAGATGAAGGGTGGAGATGTAAAAAAGATTTGGCATCTTATATCTACAACTATTTGATTGAGGAGATTCTCACACAACAAAGAATATCATTGTGGCACACGCACTCTAGTAAATCAAGGAATCCAATTGGAATGAATGAGTCGGCCGCCTTTAGAGATAATGAGATAAGAATCTTCTTCGTCCACAAAACACGGGTTTACAAGTATACAAATGGCATATATACATCAAGGGCCATGTAAGCAAGTTGCTATAATTGATACTGACCGGTTTAAAAGTACACAAGTCTTCTATTGAAGCCAATACTATAGATGTATGCATCATGCATGTATCGAAAATTCCAATAACTACTTATTGGCTGTTTATGATGTGAATTATTATATGACCGATGGACATAAATGCACATCATGTTCTCATAATTAAATTCCATGCTAAAGACCGGGTGTTGACTCACTCCAAGCAACAGCTTCCACTACCTCAAGTCCTCAAACCATGGTTGTCAGGATCCCGATCCTGATCTTAGGATCTTACGATTCTACGATACTGCAAAGTAAAAACGATCTGGATCTTACATAGGATCTTTGAATGCTTAAGATCTTATAGGATCCCGATCTTGACCATAGGATCTTAAGATCTAATCCGATCCGATCCTACTTTTCTCGGATAACAAACTAAAAAACTGCAAATTTCTAGATTATTTTTTTGTAGAATTTAAAAAACAACATGTTAATCTTATTAAACATTTCATAATCATAATTTAGGACAACATTTCGATGGAACATTCATATAATTTTGTATTTATGATATATAATAATTTGTAAATTTGTATAATATTACAAAAACTATTAAGAAAATAATATTATAGTAGGATCTTAAGATCATGATCCGATCTTACGATCACGATCTTGCAAAGACGAAAACGATACTGGGTAGGATCCCGATCTTGAAAACCTTGCCTCAAACTACTTGCAAGATGCACTATTTTTTATTTTATTATTATTATTATTTTAATCAAAAAGCGTAAAAGCTTTTACTCCAATACAAAAATAGCTATTAAAAAATTAAAATAAATTAAAATCATACTCCCCGCCTTAAAATAATTGTGTCTTGATAAAAAAAACACATAGTTTAAGAGAGAAAATAACTGTTACTCATTTCTATTTTACTTTTTAGACAAAAATACTATGTTGGTCTCTAAACTTTCCACGAAACATCACAGGGCACCTTAACTTTTAAAAAACGTCGCCAGGCGTTCAAACCTTGTGATTTTAAGGCTGAATGCGTCCCTCCACCATTATTTGTTGTTTTGTTTTGCATTTAGTGAATGGCATAACAGTCATTTCATATATTTGGATTGTTACTCATCTAAATCTCCTCCTCTAGTCTTCTTCTTCTTCCACTTTTGATGTTTTATTTTGTAATGATCAGTTCCAAAGCATGTAAGGTACCGTCGATGCAACTGGCTCTATTTAAAAGTTTTGATTTTGTTCTAATAAATTTGCATCAATTTTGAATATGAAAGTCAATTGTTTAACCTTAAACAGTTGATTTCAATTTGTTAAGTAGAGTTTTCAATTGAGTTGCTCTTGTTTTTTGCAGGCTTGTTATTAATGAAAAAAGAATAAGCTAAATTTACACCTTACATTTCTCGTTGATGGACGAGTGTAAGAAACAGGGAGAAGTCAAATTGTCATTTGGAACAAATCCGACTAATGAGTTGTACAAAACGATTGTATACAATCAATGTTTTGGTATTGTGCATTAGATTAGTTATTTTTTAACCAAAGTTCCACAAACATGATGTAATAATCTTTTTCTGTTGCAAAGTAAAAAATATTTGCATTTATTTTCATTAGGTACACAGTAGTAAGTTAGATAGGAATAGGATAGTAAATATGCAGTCATATTACATCATAAATCAAAGTGCACAAGCTCAAATTTCAAGCTTGAGAACTTGTACTTGGCGGTGTTTAATGCAACTCTTTTCCAAACTTCTCATTCTTCCCGCACTCTTCCTTTTCATCAACATGCAAATCATCATCTATCGTTATTGAAACAGCTTTCGTACCAAGAGGACCTTCCACGACATTCTCCCTCAATTTCAAATGCTCGTCAACATGCACCATTTCGTTTTTGCTGGTCGTCTTCTTGCATTTCTACTTCTTAATGATGTAACACAAAGCAAATAATGTAGGTGCTAAGAAGAAAAAACAACCAATGACACAAGCACTACGAATACAACGGTTGCCATTGTCAATTCTATTTGGTTTATTTGACGATATTGATTCATGTTCTAAATAGGTTTTTTAGATGGGTTTGATGTACAGAAAGAAGTTTTTAAGGATGGTTATATGTAGCATTGCATGTGCTGGACTAATGCATGACTTCTAAGTTTTAAGAAGCTTAACTTGACTAGGATATTTTAAGCAAGTATGTTGATTGATTGCATTGTAAGACACTTCTCAAAGATTTCAAAGCAGGGGTACCTAAAGTTAACCCCGTTTTGCCGTCTAGCCTTTCATTTCAGTTTGCTGGCAAACGGGGTACCTAAAGTTCACCAACGGTGAAATTTTGTTCCCTGGCGCTCCGTTATGGCTAACAAGCGTTATCTTTCCTCGTTAGTCAATTGGTTTTTTCATCATTTCGCATTTTACTTTTGGTGCGTTTGGTCCCTGAGTATATAACGACTCTCACAACCCTATTAGGTCACTTGTTATTGTGCAAACCCGATCATCTTCCTACGGTTACTGTGCATCCCGATCATTGTCACACACACAACCCTACAAACCCTAGAATGATTACACAAAACCATCTGATACCGTAATTCTTGCAATGGCTAACAAAGATTGGAGCAAAGTTACATTGACTAAAGACATGACAGATTATCTTTATGAAAAGTATAAGAATAGCTTAAACGTAGGAGATGATGTGTCAGATGAAATGTTAGACGACTTAAGGAACTAGGCTATAACACCCCAACCCGACGAGGGTAGAAATATCACATTATGGTGACATATAAAAGCATACATAGTGAACAAAATGAACAGCGGAAGTCTAAAGCATAAATGATCAAAGGAAAATAAGTCAACACGACTTGATCAATACATCAGTTCCAAAAGATATCCAAATGAAAGAAACATAATACTGAGTCTTAGACATAAAGAAATAACAATGTATCAAAGTCTAAGATGACTAGGGAAAAATAATCCACAATCACCTCTACTCTCAATCCCATAAGCTATCCCCAGCTCCTAGCTTAAATACCTGCCGCGGAGAAAAGAAATGCGGCTAAGCTTAAAAAGCCCAATGAATATATTGTTGGAATATGTAAATCATAACTAATATATAAACATATAAACACATCAAGCACGCAGCGGAATAGGATCAAATACATGTAATTAAATTTACCGAATATAAATGAATGCGTACCTTTGTGATTTCTAGCAAGAACAATAAATCAATTAACAAGAACTTATAAACCCTAATTATGGTTTAATGTGGATCGACTAATGTGTTAGTCGAATGGGCAATCACAACGTTAGCAAAAGTATGCCAACATTTCATTCTTGTACACACGTATTAGTAGCGTTTCAATGAGAAAAGCTAGGTTCTTAATTCACAAACAAACCAAACACTATGTTTAGAAGATCGCATAGGAACCCTAGAAGGGTGTAGTTGATCAACTAAATAAGAATGGTTTTGAGCTTAGAAATCTAGCAGGAACCCTATAAGGGTGTAGTTCGATTTCTAGCTCAAGAGGAGATTTGGTTTGCAAGTGAACCAAGGGATGAATAAATGAATACATAGGGACATGTATTTATACTATTTCATATCTTGAAGCACAAGACACAAACCCTACACCCTATTGGGTTGGGTTCGGCCGAACATGGGTTTTACAAGCCCATTCCATGTTTTTCTTGAACTCTATTTCAAGTTCAGTCCTTCATCTTTTCCTCCAACGATCGTATAGTCCAATTACCGTTAAATACTAACGACCGTTACGTGTTTTGTTTGTGAAATTAATAATTATTCATAATTCAATATAATAATTATTAATACATTGAAACTCATACGTAATGTGTGCAATCCCGAAGTCTCGAGTTCAAGTCCGGACATATTCATTAATTTTTATCCGTTAAATCTAACAGCTTCCACTCGGATATACATTAATGTAATAATGACAATGGTTAGTCTAGCATAACACGCTAATATCCCCAGAACGATCACGAGTATGGTTTCCTGGAAAAAACCACATTTGATGATTCATCATCATATTTATCCTTTTGTTTCTAATACTACGTTAATATGGATATGGATCTAAGTCATTCCATAATTAACTATTCTGTTTCTCGTTATTTATGATTTAGCAAGATTACCAATTCATCTGAACGTATTCCAGATAGACCTTGGGCATGGCCATGCAAACATCTTGTCAACCTTACGAGGGGCCCAACAGTATTAAAATTCAAAACAAATTTGAAGGAAACAAAACCTGTGTTGACTACAAGCATAACCTATGAACTTCACATCACCTCTGAAAATAATCCTTATAACTACCAGTTACGGATAGCTTTAGACTATCTCACAGAAAATGAGCTACATCCACAGTAGTTACCTGGTATCTCAAGTCTGAGGATAAATATTCATAATTTACTATAATGACAACATCCATAAGTATAATCATGTAATTGGGATTTTGTCCTATATTCAATTTATTCATTCTATTGAATATCATGTGAATTTGGCATGTCCAACGCATCAATATACTTTAAGTATATTATACCAAAACTCAGATTTGTCTTAATTCAATGATACTCTCATATCATTAATTGACAACGGACTATTTAGAATAACATAACATAAGTTATTCATGGATTAAACATGCAAATATGGGATACAATCTATTATTAATGAAAACAAACATACTCAGTACTTTAATTCATTGTTAAATAATAATTGCTTAACATCGCTTTATCCAAATACTAAATAGATCAATGCATGAAAATTCTCGTTAATGAATTTTGTCTCAAGTAATACCAATCATACTTGTTGACAATTATGCCTCAAGTAATGACAATCATACTTGTTGACAAGGCATTATTCAACTAACTTTGATCAATCGAAATATTGAGAATACTGATTTCAAGAATTCAATTAGTGAAGTTCTTGTATAAGTGCATTCAATAATTTGATATAACCACATAACACATCATAAAGTGTGTGACATCCTCAACATACAATTTATGATATTTAAACTTTCAAACATTTTAAATTTTAAAGTATTCTTATTCTTTAATGTATAATGCAACTATGCTTTTAGTTAAGCATAACTAGTATACATGGCTATTTGACAAGGATAATATCCTTCCATGACTAGTATTTAGTGTCATCTCAATTTAATTAGCATCATTGTATGCAAACAACAATATGCTCTTTTCCATAAACTTTAATGTGTAACGTTTTACGCCTTCCAAACTTCCAAGTTTGTTGGCTATGACAATTGACAAATTGTTCATCTATAGAATCCAGAAATTGTTCCAGGCTGAGGATGTGATTCTATATCCAAATATATTCCTTTAGAATATTCATTACACAACTTATCTAATATCTTTCAATTAGATATCATGTTTGATATAACAACAACCACTGGTACAAAAAGTTGTATTGGTCACGCCAAAAATGTGTGACGATATGCCTATAGTCACACACGTTTTTTTCGTTGTGTGTCACTAAAAGTCACGCCACCGTAGGTGGCATATGGTCACATTGTTGAGTTCGTGGCCTTTTCCATCGAAAAAGAGTGACCAAAACCCCGAATATGTGTGACAAATTAGGCACAAGTTTTGTTGGATTAGTCATTATCAGTGACCGTAAACACCTTATAGTCACACGAATGTTTTTTGAGAGTGACTATTGTTCGTTCTTTGGCCACATAAATATATAATATATGTGACATTTGAGATGATATATTCAAGTAAATGTGTATTTTGTGTGACTATTGATAATCCAATGGCCACATGAATATACAATAAATATAACGTTTGTGATGATTTAATCACACAATGGGTGTTATTTTTTTGGAGTTAGTCACATACAATTTAACACAAAGTGGCCAAAAGTGTGAATAAGTGTGACCATATGCTGTTTAAAGTGAAGAAATGTGTATTTTGTGTGACTATTGATCATCCAATGGCCACGTGAATTTTATGTTTGTGTGGCCTTTTGTAATATTTAGTCACACAAAGCATGTTTGTTTTGGGTATATAGTCACATACAATTTAGGAAACAGTGGCCAAAAGTGTTAATAAGTGTGACCATATGCTATTTAAAGTGAAGAAATGTGTATTTTGTTTGACTATTGATCATCTAATGGCCACATGAATTTTATGTTTGTGTGGCCTTTTGTAATATTTAGTCACACAAAGCATGTTTGTTTTGGGTATATAGTTACATACAATTTAGGAAACAGTGGCCAAAAGTGTTAATAAGTGTGGCCGTATGCTGTTTAAAGTGAAGAAATGTGTATTTTATGTGACTATAGATCATTCAATGGCCACATGAAGTTTACGTTTGCGTGGCCTTTTGTAATATTTAGTCACTCAAAGCATGTTTGTTTTGGGTATTTAGTCACATACCATTAAGCAAACAGTGGCCAAAAGTGTTAATAAGTGTGACCATATGCTGTTTAAAGTGAACAAATGTGTATTTTGTGTGACTATTGATCATCCAATGGTCACATGAATTTTATGTTTGTGTGGCCTTTTGTAATATTTAGTCACACAACGAATTAAGAAAACAGTGACCAAAAGTGTGACTATATGCATCTTTTAGTCACATTTAAAAGATCAATATATATCAAAACAAATTCAAATACAATAAAATTGGAATGTATATAACTGAACCAAATATAAAATTGGCCATCCTTTTATACACCAAGGAGTCCTAGTCGGATTACAATAGTTTCCTAATTAAGTATTTATAATCTTTTCTAGAAGCAACTAGCTAGCAACTTCGAGCCGTCTTGATCTCTGAGCAGTACCAACTGTTACTAGCAGTAGTAACTTTTGTACTAGCAGTAGTAAATACTTAGCACATTTTCTTTGAAGTTCATGAGCAGCACTAAATCCATCTAAGTAATATTAACACAAACATGAGCAGCAGTAATTCAAACAACATCATGAAAACTTTTAATCCAAAACAATGAACATAATAATAAAATTTGCAGTTAAACTTACAAGTTTTTCTCCATTGATCTAATCTCATCATCTGGATATAAAAGTCTTGAAAATGTAGGCTGCTGCATATCAACGATAACCACATCAGGATGAGAGCAGAACTATAACATGTCAAAGTAGACAACATGACAGAAGTAGATGAGCATACCAGAATAAAGTTCTTGATTAGTTGCTAGAAAACCTTCCTCTCTAAAAAGTATGTGGTTATATATATTGTTGACGAGTGCATCTATTTCTTAACATTTGACATAGAGACATTATTGCCTTGTCTTTTGTCATGTGCATCTAGTTTGTCAGGCGCCACTAGTTCAACTATATATATGCTGTTTTGGTGGTTTTGAGTCGCTTGATTCGTCACTTATTCAACTATCTGCTTTGGTGGTTTTGAGTCACTTGATGCGCCACTGGTTCAACTATCTGCACAAACAAGGTCTATAGTATTTTCCTTGAATAAAGTGAAAGTAAAAGATGGCAAAACGAATAAAAAAAGATCAATTACCTGTGCTCTTACTTTTTTCAGATCCAATGAATTTTCATCTGAAGTATATTTTATATGGTATAAAACTTACTATATCTAATGTATATTTAAAGAGTTGTATATATTTGACATTAACTATTTAAAAACAAAATCACAAAGTTCGGAGTCTTTGGACGTATAAGTGTATCACCATTGGGCCAATCCAACCTGACTCCCACCCTACCAAAATTTGAAGTTTTGAACTATATTACCTAACCTGCCTAGCTATTTTGCCACCTCTAACTATGAGCATATGAAACAAAATTGTAAGGTGCTGTAAAGAAACAGGAACCGAAGCATATAATGACTGATGTACCCAGGAACCCAAGCATATAAATTATACTGACCCGGGCGGACCTTCTTGATCTCAAAGTAACCTTTATTGTCGTTTTGAGTCCAAAACTGATAGCCCTGATTATGTAAAATAAGGTATAGATTAAACTCTAGGAATGGTTTACAAAGGTACAAGTAACTTTGTCCCAATCACCCAACTAAAAATGGAAAAGATAAGCTGAAAAAATCAAATAGACCAACGTAATTACTTGATTAGAAACAACTATATTTTTTGATAGTCAGATCTTGGTCTTTTTCCGATTTTTGGCTTTCTTACAATCGATTCTGCACCTTTTATTTGTAATAGTGAGCTGAATACCGCCACCGCCATATATTATCAGTCGCAACCATCACCGCCATTGTAATTGAGACCCGAAATCCAGGAATCGAAACATTTATGCTACATGAGAGAATTAAAAAGACATGGTAAGATTTTAGACATGAAATATCATAAGTTTACATTTAAAACCTTACCAGGTGACCCTGTAAATCTCTCGTATTGTTCATACGCCTGTCTTATCATCACCAGACTTGCGCACACTGTGTGTGTGTGTGTTTTGGTGCGGAGAGTGTTGAGGAGATAGAAGAAGACCAGATCTAGTTTAGGTAGATATATATTTGGGATGGAGTATTGAAAAACATTGGCGGGTTCAATGAAATTAAGTGGAGGGGCAATGTGGAAAACTAGAAGGGGGGGGGGGGTTGAATAGTTTTGCGTCTTTTTCGTTTAATAAAAGTTTGCTTTCAAAGAATTGATGGTAATTGTAAAAACCTTTGAAGCTAAAGTATAGATACAAATTAATTCACATATATCACATAGACACTACTTATTTAAAGTGTTGAATAGAAATTATAATTTCATATATCTCACTTAATTATAAGTTTGTATTTATATATGTATATGTGTTTTAATAATTGTATATACTTATATTTTACTAATGTATAATTAATGTTTTAAATGGAACCTAGTTTGATCTTTATGTGAAATCAATATATGCACAACACACAATTATAACAATGTACGAAAAGCTAATAAGTAAGCAAGCAAAGAGTGAGAGATGGAAATATCAAACCGAGAGACAAAGGATTTATAGTGGTTCAGCTATAAGGACACCTTCCTTGCCCTACTCCACTCCCCGAGCACCAAACTCGAGAGTTTTGTTCACTAAGTCAATAACCTCACTTATGGCGGAGAAAACCGTATACACCAAAAGCTTACACCAATTTACGACACAAAGCAAAATGTCGAGTTCTAATCGTAGCTAGAACCAATCTCACAACAAATATCACACCACACCTTTTCACTTCTTCTATACTTCTTCACACCACGAGTATCTTCACGCCTTCACAAATACTTCACAACTTCAATGTCTTGCAACTTAACAACTTCAAGGGACTAACGTCTTCACAACTTCAAGCCACTAATGTCTTCACACCTTCAAGCCACTAATGTCTTCTAGTCTTCTCCACTTGGAAGCTTCAATTTCTTCACTACTAGTCACTATTGCTACTATCTCCTATCACCACTACTATCCAACACTACTTCTTCACTTCAAGTTCCACTTCACACTTACAACAATTCTAGATTTTATAACTAAATCTAGCTAACTAATACATACACCTTATTCACCAAAATATGAAGGATTTACAAGAAGAGATAAACAAGCAACTTAGATAGCAAGATGATACTAAGTTGTAATACTTCTAATAGAAGTATTCTTATCTTTGCACTTTGAGTGTTGAGGATTGAATCACTTTGAAACAAAGATTAATATATATATGATCAAAGGATTTTTAGAGGATGGAGATGGATGTTTAGATCAGAAAGTTTTTAGTGCAAAAAGGTGAGAAAAATATGTGGAATGATCCCATATTTAAAGGGCCAGAAAATACTGTTCTAGAGCGTGCCGGTCCCCTTACTGATTAAGGGGGCTGCCTAGTATAATTAAGGGGGCCGCCCTCCTGAACGTTGGATTTTCTTGTCCTTTTGTGAGGGAAATTTTCCTGGATTAGATTTGCCATTTTTGGTTGAAAATTTGAATTCATAAATTTGTTATGAATTAAACATATTCTTTTAATGCCAAAAATGTTTTATAAAAGATATAAAATGTTTTGTGACATTTTATAAATATCTAGTGATTAACAAAAGTGTTCATTTGATCTTATAATGCATTAGACACTTTGTTTATTCATACCTTAAGTGATTAGATGGTAAAGGTGAGTATTTACTACTAAATACTTGTTTATGTCATGATCTTTGGTTTGATGATTTTTCGTTTTGTGATTATCAAAACATAGAGATATCGAAAGATATGAATTACATTTTTAGACATTTATTTATATCAACAATCTCCCCCTTTTTGATGATTACAAAACCTAAACTCATTAAATCCAAAAATTAATTTTTAGACAAAGTATTTAGTGGTTTATATTCACTTCTCCCCCTTTTTGTAGAATCAAAAAGGTTTAAGCCAATAAGAAGCAAGCTCCCCCTTGATGTATGCTCCCCCTCATTTGAGGGCACCAAGAGTTCGAGTACTGGAATTCTTTCAAGAAAAATATTAGAAGCACAAGCATGGCACAAGCAAACACATATATCATAATACCAACAAATAATAAGCATGGCAAAAGATAATTAGAAACACATATTAAGTCATTCATTAATAGAAAATGATTATGTCAACCCATAATCATTGTTACAAAGGCCATAAATATAGAATACTAAACTAAGTGGAGCATCCTAATGTGCTAACAAGGAGTGTCACCAAACTTTCTTGAATCCCAAAATGGTTGAAGAGTTTTATTTGAGAATGAGAAACATAAGCATATAAAATGCTTGGTGGTTTAGTGTAGATAAACTTTTGGTTGCATGGATGTTGGTGAGTTTGGAGATGTGGAAATTGTAGGTGGGGGATTTGAAGTAGGGTTTGTTGATTGAGGGTTTTGATGTTGTTCAAGTGATGGTGTTTGTTGAGATCTTGTAAGAAGATACTCAATCCAAGTGAAGTGCTCATTCAAAGCAATGGTTTGTTGTTGAAGGAAGATGCAACAAGGGCAATTATTAACATGCTTCTCAATTTGGTTGATGTTGTGTGGTGATGATGGTGAGCTTGATTGGGGTGGATCCAAATTGCGTTGAGCAAGATGTAATGCTAAAAGAGCGCTAAGCTCATGAGCCTCTTTTAGCTCCTCAACAAACTTCAAGTGTTCGGAGGAAGGTGATGATGGTGGAACATGATGGTTGTCTTGGGTGAAGGTTTGAACATGCAACATAGGAATGCCATGTGAAGTTGTAGGATGTGGTGGTGGTACTCTTGGTGGTGGAGACATGGTTGAGCTTGGGTAGTCATGAAAACATGAAATGGGTGGAAGAGGTTCTCCATGAGTGAGTGGCGTTTTTGTTGAATGAGCAACATGTGAAGTATTGATTGAGAGATTGGGATTGTTGTTTTGGGATTGAGCATGCTCATCATAAGAAGAAGCATTGATGAGGGAATGAGTGGATGATAGGTTGTGAGATGAGTCATTAGTGTGGGTTTGAGGTTTAGTAGTTGGTTGACTTGGAACAACATCACTTGAGTTATGACAAGAATCAAGTTTCCTCCTCCAAACGGGTTTGACGGAGATTCTTGCGGTTCTAGAAATCTTTGGTTTTTGGTTGTTGAGAGATGACATGTTTGGGTGTGATGGCATTAATGATGGGAAGAGGGTATTTATAGTGTATGAGAAATGTGGTTTAGGAAGGTAAATTTTGAGGGATAGTATGGGACAAAATATGTTTGTGAATTTTGGGAAGTATAGGGTGAAATGGGTCAAAAAGTGATAAAGAAAACAGTATCCCCGACCATCAGATGGCCGGTCCCCTTAATTAGGGGCCGGTCCCCTTAAAATTAAGGGGGCCGCCTTATATCATTAAGGGGGCCGCCCATCTGGTGATTCCCAGAATGCCAGAAATGGGTTTTTTGCAGAAAATTTTCAAAAAGGTTGTGTTTTTGGATTTGGATTCAAGTAAGTTCAACTCTTTGAGGCAATATAGGGCATGCTATTCATGAATGTAGAGAGTGATATAGAAATAAGTAAAGTAGACAATAAATTTCTAATAATCATGTTATCTACTAATTTATCAATTAAGATATGCAACTAAGGAAGCAATTAAGCAAATTAGTTAAATGTGTAATTATATGAAGATGATAACATGTAGTCTAGTGCAAACATATTGATGATTGCTTACAAGTAACAAGTAAGAAGATATGATTATATGGACTTCAAGGCTTGTTACAAACAAGATCCATATGGGCAAGCCATGATTCTCATGAAATGATTTGATTAAATTGTGAATGTCATTTCCATAGAAGTGAATGACACATGTGAGATAATCAAATATGTTTTAAGCAAAACGTTTTTAGTTTTATTCAACAATGTTTTGAAATAAATTCAAGTGTGCATTTCAATAAAATAAATTGAGTTTTGTTGCATATCATGTAATAAAAAAAAATTCAATCTTGTTTTTGATTAAAATAAAGTTATGAAAAATTATAGTTAAGCATATTGCTTGAAGAAAAACAATATAGATATTTGAAAGATTTTTATTCAAAGAGATAGAGGTTTTGAACATGATGTTTTGATTATGATAACAAGAAATTGCAAGTGAAGGATTTGAAATGGAAACTTATCATGTTCAAGAGAATCAATTAAGCCCATTGTCACATATAATCATCTCTAATGACAACTAAAGATATGGAAGAGAGATGGTAGATATTTATGATCTAAATGCAATGAGATAGAGAGGGACAAAGTAAATCATTTATGAATACAAGATACACATGTGTGTGTGTGTGTATATATATATATATATATATATATATATATATATATATATATATATATATATATATATATATATATATATATATATATATATGTATACAAAGAACATTATAATATCAAATTACTAGCAAGTCTCAATTATAATACATCTATTAATGCAATTAGTAAGATCATATAGCTTAAATGGAAAATATTCTACTATAGATCATAGAGGATCTTCAATATAAATGAAGACTAAGAAAAATGATAATAGACTAAACAACAAGAAGGGTAATAATTCTAATATCATATATGCATATATTAGTATTAATGATCTAAAAGCATGACAACTTATAAGTTAAATCATATTCACATACTCATTAAAGCATTCTTTAATATAATGTAATATTGGCAAGTTTTTGAAAAGAAAACTTACCTCAGGTCCAGCTTTTCTTTAAGAGTGGGCATGAGGGAAATGGAAGATATCTTAAAAGTTAGTCCAAAACATGTCGAAGTAGCAAAGTGACATTCCAACGCAATAGAAATCAAGGGAGCTTTATCCGAAATGCTTAATCGATCACACCAATCATCACAAGTCGTGAAGACTAAGAATAATTGTGCTTTGGAGCCTTCATCTTGAAATAGTAACGGACACACCATGATACCAATACTCCAAGAGTGAAGAACAAAATGCCGAGACAATAAATGACCGCAACAACGTCATAGGCAAATCATTTGCAGAATGTGAAACATAGTGATAGGAACCAATAGCCGTCAAAGGTAATAGAGCGAGATGAGCAAATCAACACGTAATAGACTCTTCGTTCGTTAATTACCTAAACATGATAAAAAGCTTGGTACCCAAATTCTCATGGGTCCGAGTTGGTTAGTTGAGAACATCCATTGCATTTAAATGCACATGATGAGGATGTCGTCGAGAAGTACAAGAATTCATCAATAGTTTGTTTTAATTAACAAACAATGACTTTCTTGACTAGAGTGATAAATAATGAGTGTAAATAATATTAGTTCTAAATTTCTCTACAAGGTTTAACAAATTTTATTTGTTTTGATATATTTGTTAAAGAATCATTTGTAGTAAATCCTAAACTGGTTTTATCATAAAATGACTTTTGAATGTTAAGAAGATATTTTAAAGATTTAGAACTATTTTCAAATTTTGCCAATGTTTTTCCTTTTTCATTTTCCATTTTAATTTAATGTTTGTAGTATTGACATTTTTTACATTCAAGATCAATTTCAATATTACTTTCAAGTCTAGACATTTTATCTTCTAAAATTATTTCTTTTTCAAAGTTGTTTTCAGCGGATGTTGAAGATTCGTTTTTAAAAATAATTTTTGAGTCAATGTTGCAAAAATGTTTGAAGTTGTTTTCCATTTTTGAAAATTCTAATATAAATTGATCATAGCAAAAATGTTTGGTTTTGGATTGTACCTTATTTGTAGTTGTACATTCTTCACATGCTATACGGTGATCAATTCCATTGTCCATGTCGCTCCATGTTTTGTTTGTAGTTTCGCTTGGATCTAGAAGCATGTAGTCCTTGTCATCAGTACTTGTGTTCACATTTGTTTGAATATTCTCACAAGCCGTATTATCATCGTCTTCTTCGTACTTGTTGCACCATGATTTATTAACGCTCTTTCTTCGGATTTGGCTCATGTATTCTTCGTTATAGATACCTTCAATGATCACATTTGAACTAGTAGTACATGTGTTTATTTCAACTAAATATTTATTTATTAAATTTTCTAGATTAACTATTTCTTGTGCAATATCAAGTTTATCATCTTTGGTTTTACATTTCTCTTAGTGAAACTTTAAAAGATATTTTCAAATATCATTTGCCGTTTTACAACGAAATAATCTTTCATATTCAACTCTTGGTAGAGTTTTGAAAATAAGTAATTTGGCTTTAGTGTTTTTATCAATTTTGGTTTGCAGATTATTATATTGATTTTCAAAATCCATTTTGGTTGGTTTAAGATCACCAATTGAAATGATATGCCAAAGATCAAGATCTATTGATTTCACATAATTTTCAAATTTGTTTTTCCATTCAAGAAAATGATCATTTTCAAATAATGGTGGTTTTTGCGTAAATTCCCCTTCTAGATATTTTTCGAATTCCATAGATCGTTACAAGTTTTAAAATACAATATATTTTAAAAATCTTGCTAGACGTGGCTCTGATACCAATTGTGGAAAACTAGAAGGGGGGGTTGAATAGTTTTGCGTCTTTTTCGTTTAATAAAAGTTTGCTTTCAAAGAATTGATTGTAATTGTAAAAACCTTTGAAGCTAAAGTATAGATACAAATTAATTCACATATATCACATAGACACTACTTATTTAAAGTGTTGAATAGAAATTATAATTTCATATATCTCACTTAATTATAAGTTTGTATTTATATATGTATATGTGTTTTAATAATTGTATATAATTATATTTTACTAATGTATAATTAATGTTTTAAATGGAACCTAGTTTGATCTTTATGTGAAATCAATATATGCACAACACACAATTGTAACAATGTACGAAAAGCTAATAAGTAAGCAAGCAAAGAGTGAGAGATGGAAATATCAAACCGAGAGACAAAGGATTTATAGTGGTTCAGCTATAAGGACACCTTCCTTGCCCTACTCCACTCCCCGAGCACCGAACTCGAGAGTTTTGTTCACTAAGTCAATAACCTCACTTATGGCGGAGAAAACCGTATACACCAAAAGCTTACACCAATTTACGACACAAAGCAAAATGTCGAGTTCTAATCGTAGCTAGAACCAATCTCACAACAAATATCACACCACACCTTCTTCACACCTTCACACCACGAGTATCTTCACGCCTTCACAAATACTTCACAACTTCAATGTCTTGCAACTTAACAACTTCAAGGGACTAACGTCTTCACAACTTCAAGCCACTAATGTCTTCACAACTTCAAGCCACTAATGTCTTCATACCTTCAAGCCACTAATGTCTTCACACCTTAAAGCCACTAATGTCTTCTAGTCTTCTCCAGTTGGAAGCTTCAATTTCTTCACTACTAGTCACTATTGCTACTATCTCCTATCACCACTACTATCCAACACTACTTCTTCACTTCAAGTTCCACTTCACACTTACAACAATTCTAGATTTTATAACTAAATCTAGCTAACTAATACATACACCTTATTCACCAAAATATGAAGGATTTACAAGAAGAGATAAACAAGCAACTTAGATAGCAAGATGATACTAAGTTGTAATACTTCTAATAGAAGTATTCTTCTCTTTGCACTTTGAGTGTTGAGTCTTGAATCACTTTGAAACAAAGATTAATGTATATATGATCAAAGGATTTTTAGAGGATGGAGATGGATGTTTAGATCAGAAAGTTTTTAGTGCAAAAAGGTGAGAAAAATATGTGGAATGATCCCATATTTAAAGGGCCAGAAAATACTGTTCTGGAACGTGCCGGTCCCCTTAATTAGGGGGCGGTCCCCTTAATGATTAAGGGGGCCGCCTAGTAAAATTAAGGGGGCCGCCCTCCTGAACGTTGTATTTTCTTGTCCTTTTGTGAGGGAAATTTTTCTGGATTATATTTGCCATTTTTGGTTGAAAATTTGAATTCATAAATTTGTAATGAATTAAACATATTCTTTTAATGCCAAAAATGTTTTATAAAAGATATAAAATGTTTTGTGACATTTTATAAATATCTAGTGATTAACAAAAGTGTTCCTTTGATCTTATAATGCATTAGACACTTTGTTTATTCATACCTTAAGTGATTAGATGGTAAAGGTGAGTATTTACTACTAAATACTTGTTTATGTCATGATCTTTGGTTTGATGAGTTTTCGTTTTGTGATTATCAAAACATAGAGATATCGAAAGATATGAATAATGTTTTTAGACATTTATTTATATCAACAGGCAATTTAAATTTAGGGGAAAAATTTAGGCGGGCTCTTTGGAAAAGTTAAAAGGGAAATTTTATTTTAGGCAATTAAGTGAGGGGACATGTAAAATATTATATATAAATTTAACGCATGAAGTATCTTAATTTTTTGCTTTTATAAGAGGCGGAAATGAGCCGACCTTATAAAAGTTCGACTCAAGTTATTGTTGAGTTTTCGAGCTTGTAAGTGATATAGCATATGTTATATATGTGGAAAACTAGAAGGGGGGTTGAATAGTTTACCGTTTAAAATCTTTTTAACTTGTTTAGTTAGCTTTGAAACTTTCTGTTTGATCAAAGATATATACACAAACACAATATATAACATGCAAATAAATGAAAGAAACGATCAAACCACAACACGAGTATTTATCGTGGTTCGGCTACAAGGACTCTTTTTCCTTGCCCTACGTCCACGCCCCGAGTATCCAACTCGAGAGTTTCTTTCACTAGTCAACAAGCTCCTTTCACCGGCGGAGAAAACCTTACACGTCGCTTATACTTTTACCGACACTAAGCTAGATGTCGAGTTCTTTACCAAGGGTACAACCACTCCCGTTAGTTCTTTTACAAGGGTACAACTACTCCCGATACACTTTGAATTTTGAGGACTAAAATACTAACCGATCACTACTGAAAATACACAATCAAATGAAGTGTAAACTACACAAGTCTACACAATGCTATGCTAACAAGTCTTGCAACGTTGTGTTGAATACTTGTTACTTTTAATGAGCTCGTGAATCTCTTTGCTACAAAAAGAAACTTCACATATGAAATGTTAAAGGGTTAGATGAAAGAATGAATGTGTGTGTGTAAAATGTGATATAGAGTGATAAACCAAAAATCAACTTGTGGCTTGGTATTTATAGCAAAGCCTTCTGCAGGCCTGGCGGATACGGCGGAACCCTCAGATGGGTTCCGCCCGTGTACCCCCAGGGTTCCGCCGGGCTTGGAGTTGGTTTTGCAATAAATCTTGCAAACCAAACAAAGTCACATCTCATTACACCTTGCAAACCAAACAATGTCACATCTCATAATATCTAGTCAAACACTAAACTTGCAAGCAACCACATAGTAAGTCAAACACATTTCTTTCCATAAATGTATATTGACAAAACTTGCCATAAATGTGATGTGACAATTGTATTTTAAGAAATAAAAAGTGTTGTGTTTTATGAAATGTAAAGTGTAGCAAAAGTCTAGTTTATGCAAGTCTTTAAAACAAAGATTATGTTTTACTTAGAAACTAAAGTTTACATTTTGTCGTTAACAAAACTTAGCGAAGATCGTAAAATATAAATAACGTTTTTAGGCGATATTTGTATTAACAATCTCCCCCTTTTTGTTGATGACAAAACATAAACTTTGTTTTTAAGTAACTCACAAAATCTTGGTGTTTAAGACTTTAAAAAATTATATTAAACTTGTTTTACTTAAGTGATGAAAATCATATTAAGTTTTGATGGTTTAATATATTTCTCCCCTTTTTTGTCGAAACAAAAAGTAGAGTAGCGAAGCAGAAAAATGCACTTGCTACCCCTTGCTTGTTACTCCCCCTAAAAGGAGTGCCAAGATGGGAAACATGGATTTTGATCCTACAAAAAAAAATGGTTAGTTGGTGATATATATAGTCATGCTTGTAGTTACCACACACATTGCAACCACAATGACAACACAAAAATGATCAACCAACAATGCAAGAAAGTAAGTAGAAAGAAATATCATTCCAAGTAAAATTTTGACTTTGAAAAATCAAAAGACAAGAAATGTGAAATATTCTTCTACTTCTAAACAAAAACTAAAAAATAACCAAGAAAGAAAAATAAAATCCTACTTTCCTAAATGGGGCAAACGGCCTCCAAATGTTGTCTAGGATTTGTTTGGGTGGGAAAGAGTATCCAAACGTTCTATGACGTGTTGGAATGCAAAACGGGTTTCATCTTGGAATTGGTGAAGCAACGTTTTGATGCTTGCACCCATTTGCTCACAATTTGGGTAAACATGGGGATGAGTGGGTGGAAATGGGTTGGTTTTGGTTTCTTGGTTTGAGGGTTGGTTGGTTTTTGGTTCTTGGGTAGAGGATGGATTTGGTATTGAGTCAAGCAAGGTGGTTTGAAATTCCATTGCTTGATGAAGGTGGTTCTCAACCATGCTTTGGATTTCCTCATATGAGGGGAAGAAGGACTCAAAGGTTTGGGCTTGAGAATGTGTTGGAGTTGGGTGATCATGGTTTTCAAAGTTTGGTTCTCCATAAAGAGGACCATGGATGTCATGGTAGATAGGGTGAAACAACAATGGTTTGGGTTAATGGTACACTTGTTGTGGTGATTAGGTGTGGTTAAAATGCTCATTTTGGTCTAGAATTGACCTTGGTGATTCATTTGCAAAAGGTGATGGTTGTGTAGGTCTTGGTGGAAGATCATTTAGATCTTGGACAAAAGGGTGTGGTGATGTGGGAGGAGACCCAAATAACTCCATAGGTTCAATTTTGGGTAATGGTGATGGTGATGGAGTTTTGGATGGTTGGGTTGGAGCACTTGGTGGAGTTGGGTCAATGGGTGATTTAGTAGGTGGTGGAGTGAGCTCATTGGGTTCATTGGGTGATGGTGATGGAGATGCAAGGTTCAAAAAGTGTTCATTTTTTATAGGTGAGGTGAGTTCATCTGAAGATGAAGAGCTTAGGTTGATGGGTTGATTAGACCATAGTGGTTTTACACTTATCCGGGCGGTTTTCCGGATGGGTCGTGATGGTTGAGAGGTGATTGTTGATTTAGTCATGGTTAAAAATGGTTTAGAAGTTCAGAAATTGTGATGAAGAAGGTGTGATTTGATAGTGTTTAGGATGGTTTAATTTATAGTGATGAACGATTGTGGAAAGGAGTGTTTGGATTTGATGTTAGTCCATACAAAAATGGAGGTTCCTAATGATTTGGAAAACTAATTGTGGGTTGTCATATCATGGAAGTCAATCCAATGAAAATGGTGAAGTGAGAAGACAAGGTTTGCACTAAATGCTTAGTGGTTTTAGTAAATTTGTTGAAGTATAAATCTCAGGGATTTCAAGGATCCTTTAGAAGGGTTCCTTCCTTTATATGTGAAGGGTCCTTGGGGTGGTTATGGCTATTTTTGAATTTTGGCGGGAAATGGTTTTAGTTGAGTTATATGGAATGAGAAGTACCCTATTGTGCTAAACACATTGCAGGAAATGGGTTTCTATCTAAAAGGATTGGTTTTGGTGTTTGGATGTTCAAATGTTGAAAACAAAAACAAAAATTCTGCAGGCAACTGGCGGAACCCTCAGAATACACAAGCGGAACCCATTTGAGGGTACCGTCTGGTCCGTTGGGCCAATTCAGGGTTTCCCAGAAAATACACTGGCGGAACCCAATTTTGGGTGCCGCCAGATCCGCCAGTGCTGAAAAAAGTGGCAGTCCGCGATTTTGACCCGCGAGACGATTTTCAAAATTTTCGAAAACTCCTAAAATAAAAAAGATAATGCATTTCTGGTTAGGCAATGCAAAAAATAGACACGTAAACACACATATCATATGACTTTGACCTTGAGGTCGAGAATTTCACTATACTTAGTGAAAATAACATAAACAATGAAAATTTGACAACTTGCCAAAAGTTGTCTTCTTGCATCAAAGTTAGATAAAACATATTCCAAATAGTATCAAACATTGTACCAACCCACAAGTACATCACACACATTGTTTAAACAACCAAATTAGTTCAAATAGCACCTAGTGCCAAACACTCCTACACACCCGCACTCATTGACGGTCGATCTTATTCTTGAGCTTTCCAAGGAATCTTCCAAGATTCTTAAACATCCCCTTTGTTTGCTTGAACTCCTCCGACTCATTAGGAATATCCGGAAGTTGGGATAGGTATTCGAGAGGTGGGAGCCTAGAGTTTGGCAAATTGTCATCTTCACTCATTGAGGAAGACGGTGATGAGGTAGGAGGATGAGGACGTTTTCCTTGGGCTTTGTAGACTCTCTTATCACTAAGTGGGACAAAGGTGTGGAGAATGAGAGAGTAGTCAAGACGAAGACCATTTGGGGTTGGTGGAATGGGTGAGATGAACCTAAAGAGACGGGTCAAGAGCATTCCATACGGCATAGCCGTTGTGCCATGCACGGGAATGTCGGCCATTCTCTTGGCCATGTAGTAGGCAAGGTTGAAGGGTTGCCTAACGGACAAGGAGTAGAGCATGTAGCAAATGCAAAGGTTGATATGATCTCGGTTTCCGATTGTGCTAATGACATTGGCTCTAAGGACTTCCTTCCATTTCTTGAATTGGGGCTTAAGTTCATTCATTTCCATTCCATATGGGTCCTTATCGACCTCATTTCCCGAACGGGTTCTCCTAGTGTTGGTGGTCCTAACAAAGAGGTGGTCACGAAGTACATCTTTTGACACAAGAGGTGTGTCATAAGGATGGATGCGGTCTTGGAGGTTGTCAAGAGTTGAGAGGGAGTGCAAGTCGGAGTAGATGCAAGTACCTTGGTTTGGGACACCTATGATTTGAGCAAACTCCTCAAGAGTGAAGGAGTATTGATGACCACTAGTCCTAAAGTTGATAGACATGTGACCATAATCATCCGTGGAGAGAACGACGGATGCATAGAACTCTAGAATGAATCTAGGACAAATAGGCTCGTTGATATTCAAAAGACACTCAAAGTTGATTGTGGCATATTCGGCGTAAAGGTTTGTGCCTTCTAGGAAAGACGGGTCAATGGTTCTACCCTCATGGACATAGTGTTTTTCCAAGGCTTTGAAAACGTTGACTTGGTTTGGGGTAAGGCCTTTGGTTTTGTGGTGTTTTGGTAGGTACTTAATGGTGTCCTTGTGGTCGTAGTGGGTTAGAGGATACATGATGATTCCTAGAACAACAAAATTTCACATTTTAGTTTAAGTAAACTACTATTATAATGTGGATGTTCTAGTGTGTGCCTATATGAAAACAATGTGGAGGTGCGGTTATCTTGACTCATTTTGATGCTTCAAAAACGTTTTTATAATGCAAGTTTTGTTATAAAACAAAAGATAACCCAAACGCTCCTAGTTCAATGTAGCTTTGTTTGAATGTACCCGAAAATACATATTGGTTATGTATTCCCTTTAGCATTCAAGAGACATTATGCAAGTGATGCTTTAAACATAACGTTTTGATTTTGTATTCTCAATGTGAGACGAAAAAATATTTGTCCTACTTGTGAGAAATTTTTGGAAAGATTTGACATGGGGTGTTTTAGCAAACATGTTTATACTAATTAAGAATGCAATTCCTAACTATGGGGAACATGATTAGTTTTGTTAAACACCTAATTTTATGCATGAGTTTCTCGAGTTTAATGCATAACCCCAAGTTTTTGTTTTTGTGCAAAAATAGAATTCCTATACTCAGATCAGGATTGTAATCAAGTTTAGAATACTTACAATGATGATTGATTTGCAATGTTAGTAAAAGGAAGACCAAGAATTCGTAGGTATGGATGGATGGTAAAGTGAATAGTAACAGTTTGGAAGTGGTGGTATGAGATAATGGGTGTTTGGTTTAATATAAACAAAATATTGATTCTGCAGGTCGGCGGACACGGCGGACCCCTGAGTTGGGTTCCGTCCGTTGTGTCTGTGGGTTCCGCCGACCCTACTGAGAAAAAGACTTATGGATTTGTTTTGATTTTTGTAATTTTTGTCTAAAGTCCAGAACTATAATGTAGGTTCCATGAGTCCTAAGCCTAGCCTAAGAAGGTTAAAAGGTTCACATTTAAGGGGTTTTGTGAGAATGTCGGCTATGTTGTCTTTAGAAGAAACTTTCTCAATTAAGATATTTCCTTTTTGAACGTTGTCACGAAGGAAATGATGACGGATTTCAATATGTTTGGTATGAGCATGTTGAACCAGGTTTTTGCTAAGGTCAATGGCACCTTTGTTGTCACAAAGAATTGTGATGTCGTTGAGTTGAATTCCGTAGTCGACAAGAGCTTGCTTCATCCAAAGAGCTTGTTGACATGCCTTTCCGGCCGAAACGTACTCGGCTTCCGTTGTTGAGATAGCAAGAGCCGTTTGCTTCTTAGAGAACCATGAGGTGAGACAATGTCCAACAAAAGTACAAATACCACTTGTACTTTTTCTATCGACATAGTCACCGGCATGATCCGAGTCGGCATACACTATGGTGTCTATTCCCGTTCCTTTAGGATACCATAAACCTAAATGTGTAGTGCCTTTAATATACCTAAAAATCCTTTTAACGGCTTCGAGATGAGTAGTCTTAGGATCTTCTTGAAAACGAGCACATAGACAAACACTAAACATAATGTCGGGTCTACTAGCCGTTAGGTAAAGTAGACTACCAATCATACCTCTATATTTAGTGCTATCTACGGATTCACTTTCCTCATCCTTGGTGAGTTTAGTTTCCGTGGACATGGGAGTTTTGATAGGTTTCGAATCTTCTAATCCAAATTTCTTAAGCATGTCCTTAATATATTTAGATTGGTTAAAGAAGATACCATCTTCTAGTTGTTTAATTTGGAGTCCTAGGAAAAAGTTGAGTTCTCCCATCATACTCATTTCAAACTCTTCATGCATGATTTTTGAGAAATCCACACATAATTCTTGACAAGTTGATCCGAATATAATGTCATCAACATAGATTTGGACTATGATAATATGTGAATCTTTCTTCTTAGTGAAGAGAGTATTAACAACTAAGCCCATGGTATACTTATGGTCAACTAGGAAGGTTTTAATTCGATCATACCATGCTTTTGGAGCTTGCTTAAGTCCGTAAAGAGCCTTTTTAAGTTTGTAAACATGATTTGGTTTTTCAAAATCGATGAAGCCCGGTGGTTGAGCAACATACACTTCTTCATTTATGACTCCGTTTAGAAATGCACTTTTGACGTCCATTTGAAAGAGTTTGAAATTATGTGCACATGCATATACAAGTAAGATTCTAATTGACTCAAGCCTAGCAACCGGAGCAAAAGTTTCATCGTAGTCAATGCCTTCTTGTTGGTTATATCCTTGTGCAACTAGCCTAGCTTTGTTTCTAGACACAATTCCATTTTCATCCATTTTATTACGAAATACCCATTTTGTTCCAATTATAGTTTGACTCTTTGGTTGAGTAACTAATGTCCATACATCATTCCTAACAAATTGGTTTAACTCTTCTTGCATTGCAATTACCCAAGACTCATCTTTAATGGCTTCATTAATATTTTTAGGTTCAATGGTTGACACGAAACAAAAGTAGTTGTTTTCATTTTGAACTTTTGACCTTAGTGTTCTTTCGTTAATGTTGCCAATGACACCATCTAATGGACGACTTTTAGATTCTTTGACATTGACAAGTTCTTTGTTTAATAGTTCATCTTCCTTGTCATCACTTAAAATTTCTTGACTTTCTATTGCTTGGCTTTAAACTATGTCATCATCTACCAAAGGTGATGTCTTAGAGGGAGGTGGACTCTCGTCAAATGTTACGTTCAACGATTCCTCGACTCTTAAGGTTTCTTTGTTCAAAACAATGTACGCTTTACTATTTTGTGAATATCCAAGAAATACACCTTCATAAGACTTTTGGTCAAATTTGGTGAGATAATCCTTGGTGTTAAGAATGAAACATTTACTCCCAAACACTCTAAAGTATCCTAATGTAGGCTTTTTACCTTTATATAGTTCATAAGGAGTTTTATTCAAAAATGGTCTAATTAATACTCGATTTAAAATGTACGTTGATGTGTCAACGGCATTACACCAAAACTTTTGTGGAATGTTTTGTTCATTAAGCATTGTTCTACTCATCTCTTGCAATGTCCGGTTTTTACGTTCTACTACACCATTAGATTGAGGAGTACGTGGAGCCGAAAAGTTATGAGTTATACCATTAATATCACAAAAGTTTCCAAATTGAAATTCATTATCAAATTCACGACCGTGATCCGTTCTAATAGACACAATATTAGACCCTACTTGATTTTGAATTTTCTTACTTAGAATCTCAAATTTTTCAAAAGCTTCATTTTTACTTTTCAAAAATTTTGTCCAAGTATATCTTGAGTAATCATCAACTATGACCAAAGTGTAGAAGTTACCTCCATAACTTTGTATAGCGGATGGACCAAATAAATCCATATGGAAAGGTTCTAGACACCTAGATGTAGAAACCATGTTTTTAGCCTTATGGCTACTATGGACTTGTTTACCGACTTTTCAAGCATCACAAAAGTGTTGGTCATATTTCAACTTAGGTAGGTTTCGAACTAAGTCTTTGGAGGAGAGGTTTTGGATTAGTCTCATGTTAGCGTGTCCTAAACGTCTATGCCATAAAGTTGAAGATTCATCTAATGAGGTAAGACAAAGTTTGTCTCTAGATGTTAGATCCATCTTCATGACGTATACGTTGTTCTTAAGGACACCTTTGGCTATGGTTATACCATCTTTAAGTATTTAACTTCCGTTTTCACTAAAAAGGACATTATACTTATTACGACAAAGTTGACTAATAATAAGGAGATTAAAACCTAAGTTATCAACATGAGCTACATCATCTATAAAAAGGGAGTCATGAGAGATTGTACCTTTTCCGATGATTTTACTTTTAGCTTTACTACCAAACGTAACATTACCTCCGTCACATTTGTGATAAGTAGTGAAGAGGCTTTTGTTACCCGTCATGTGCCTTGAACAACCGCTATCTTTAATCCATTCATCCGGTTCCAAACAAACTTTGAGGCACACCTCATTTGAGTTGTGAGCCATGAGAGCAATATCATCATTCTTTGGCTCATCGTCAACTCCTTCATAGTCACTCCAAGCACCACCCACAAAAGCTTGTTGAGGTTTGCTCTTGGGTGGTTTTGGACATTCTCCTACAAGATGACTTGTGTCTCCACACCTATAGCATTTTCTTTCAACCTTTCCTTTCCTATCATCATGATCTTTTCGGAAAGTTTTCTTGTCATCTTTAGGTTGCCTTACAAACTTTCCTCTTCTACGAAAGAACTTTTTGAAGTCTCTAACGGCCATAGCATATTCCTCATCATCACTATCCGAAGTAGATTCTTCATCATCACTTGATTGGACTCTAGCTTTCAAGGCAATGGACTTAACTTTTTCTTTCTTACCTCTAACTAGTCCCGAATCTTTTTCCATTACCATTGCATGAACTTTGAGGTTTCCAATTAGCTCATCAAGTAACATGCTTGAAAGATCTTTGGATTCTTCAATTGCCGTCACTTTTGCTCTCCACTTCGGATGGAGTGCTCTAAGAAATTTCCTGACAAAGTTCTTACTACAAAAAGATTCATCAAGTGCTTTAAGCGAAGTAATAATAGTGTTAAACCTAGCAAAAGCATTATCAATAATCTCATCTTCGGAAATAACAAATTGTTCATATTTTTGAACAAGAAGATCAATTTTGTTATCTTTAACTTGTGAGTTTCCTTGATGAGTGACAATTAAAGATTGCCAAATATCTTTGGCGGTTTTACACAAAAAGACTCTTTCATATTCTTTCTTAGGCAAAGCATTGTAAAGCATCATTTTAGCTTCATTATTTTTACCAATTAATTTCTTTTGATCATCATCTTTAATGTTAGTAACTATGTTATCACCATCAATGATTATATACCATAAATCTATATTTTTAGATTTCACGTAAGTTTCAAAACGGTTTTTCCAATATATAAAACCATTTGCTTCAAAGAGTGGTGGTCTTTGCATAGATTGCCCTTCTTTGTAATTTTCAAAATCCATGGATCGTTTCAAGTTTTAAAACACAATATATTTTAAAAGCTTGAGTAACGTAACTCTTAATGCCAATTGTGGAAAACTAGAAGGGGGGTTGAATAGTTTACCGTTTAAAATCTTTTTAACTTGTTTAGTTAGCTTTGAAACTTTCCGTTTGATCAAAGATATACACACAAACACAATATATAACATGCAAGTAAATGAAAGAAACGATCAAACCACAACACGAGTATTTATCATGGTTCGGCTACAAGGACTCTTTTTCCTTGCCCTACGTCCACGCCCCGAGTATCCAACTCGAGAGTTTCTTTCACTAGTCAACAAGCTCCTTTCACCGGCGGAGAAAACCTTACACGTCGCTTATACTTTTACCGACACTAAGCTAGATGTCGAGTTCTTTACCAAGGGTACAACCACTCCCGTTAGTTCTTTTACAAGGGTACAACTACTCCCGATACACTTTGTATTTTGAGGACTAAAATATTAACCGATCACTACTGAAAATACACAATCAAATGAAGTGTAAACTACACAAGTCTACACAATGCTAAGCTAACAAGTCTTGCAACGTATGAAAGAATGAATGTGTGTGTGTAAAATGTGATAAAGAGTGATAAGCCAAAAATCAACTTGTGGCTTGGTATTTATAGCAAAGCCTTCTGCAGGCCTAGTGGATACGGCGGAACCCTCAGATGGGTTCCGCCCGTGTACCCCAGGGTTCCGCCGGGCTTGCAGTTGGTTTTGCAATAAATCTTGCAAACCAAACAAAGTCACATCTCATTACGCCTTGCAAACCAAACAAAGTCACATCTCATTACACCTTGCAAACCAAACAATGTCACATCTCATAATATCTAGTCAAACACTAAACTTGCAAGCAACCACATAGTAAGTCAAATACATTTCTTTCCATAAATGTATATTGACAAAACTTGCCATAAATGTGATGTGACAATTCTATTTTAAGAAATAAAAAGTGTTGTGTTTTATGAAATGTAAAGTTTAGCAAAAGTCTAGTTTATGCAAGTCTTTAAAACAAAGATTATGTTTTACTTAGAAACTAAAGTTTACATTTTGTCGTTAACAAAACTTAGTGAAGATCGTAAAATATAAATAACGTTTTTAGGCGATATTTGTATTAACAATATATATATATATATATATATATATATATATATATATATATATATATATATATATATTCTATGTAAGCGTACTAAGTGTAAATAGTTAATTATAAATGTATCGAGCATGGTTGTCAGGATCGCGATCCTGATCTTAGGATCTTACGATTTTACGATACTGCAAAGCAAAAATGATCCGGATCTTATGTAGGATCTTTGAAAGCTTAAGATCGTATAGGAACCCGATCCTTGTAAGCAAAAAATGAGCGATTATATTTCAATTTTAATTAATTTGTGTAAGACAACACACCTATACAAATAAACCGAGCTTTTCGAGTGATCAAGCTCAAACCGAGTTCATTCATGACCGGTGATAATGGCTATAATCCACATGGGTCATGGGTCATATGCATTAGGTTATCATTGGTCACATTCAATAATGGGTATTTGACATCATATGGGTCATATGCATTAGGTTATAACTGGTTGTCACATCCATGACTGTTGATCATGGGGTAATTAACATGGGTAACGGGTCATGTGCATTAATATTGGGTTGTAGTGACATGTCATTTATGTTATCGACCAATACATGATTGGTGATCGACAATGGGTAATTAACATGGGTCATGGGTCATGTGCATTGGATTTTGTAAACTAAGACAAATATTATACAACATTTTACACGTTTTGTATTTTTTTTTAAAGTTTTCTTCCGGTTGTAACGGTTTTCGTCCCTTTTTGACCGTTTTCAATCGATTTTGATTGATGTCGCTAGTTTTCGACCGACGTTAACAATTTTCGGCAGATTTTGACGAATTTAGACTGTTTTAGTCCGACTACGACAGATTGCGACCCTTTTCGACCGATTTCATCCATTTTGAATGTTTTCGGCAACTTTCGCTCGTTTTCATATGTTCTTAGCTTTTCTGAATGTTTTCCTTTGTATTAAAACGTTATGAAACGTTTATTAAGTTTTCGTACATTTTTGTACAATTTTTTCATAGCAACGAGATTTTTTTATAGCGGTAGATAGTTTATTGATAAAAAAAATTATAGGTTATAAACGAAAAATAAAAAAAGTTTGAAGATTTGGGAATTAAACATAATGTTTTGAAACCCGGTTCGACTCGGGTGGTTCCGTACTGGGTGAAAAATGAGTCGATTTAAACCTGGTCAACCCCCAATGTTCAATTAAAAGATGTAAAAGAAAAGAAAATGAAAGAATGAAACACTTACTCCGCTGATTCTTTTGGTGTGGATAATGTGGTAACATGGTTAGATCCTCCTCCAAAAAATGAACATAGAAAAGCTTCTCTTCAGAAATATAAATCATCTTCTTGTCCAATATAACCTGTTAAATCTGAGAAAACAAACACGAAAAACCTCGCGTAAAATCGGCGGTAAATTCTATATAAAATTAAATCCTAGAAAGCAAACAAAGATATAATGCTTGTGGAATGAATATTTGCAGATTTCTGGAGTTTAAAAGTTAAAGATTTTATGAAACTTTACAATTCCGGCAAAAAAACAAAACTTGCAAAATTTTTAGAAAATTTACACCTGACGTCGTCAGGTTGAAATGCCTGACGCCGTCAGATTGATCTGACAGATATTTTATATTTTGTTTTTGGAAAATTAAACTTATGCCTTAATTCCTGGAATTCCTGCAAAATATTCATTATGACGCGATACAAGCATTTGACTCAAACAAATACTAATATGTATATTCATATCTCATTATTAGCATTCATGTTCACTTCGTTCTTTAAAACAAATATGAGTTTCCCTTACACTTATCTTTTGTAAAATACCTTTATATTTGATCAAGTCGAAGTTAAAAATAAAATAAAGCATTTTTACAAGTTATTATGAAACATTAATAATAAATAATGAGAATGAAAAATACATACGAAAACAAATAAAAGCACACAAACAAAATAAAAAGTTTGGGTTGCCTCCCAAGAAGCGCTTTTCTTTATTAATAAGTCTTGTAGCTAGACTCAAAGTCACTCCTTACCGTGTATCGCTTATGCTCATATACCCAAGTGTGAGCCATCTAATAGTTGCTTCGTCTCTCTTGTACTCATCATTAAGCTCAAGACATCTACGGTAGTATTTCTTATTCTTTTCATGGGAATATTTTAGTCCTTTCTTTTTGTCATTCTCGCTCAACAACTCGATAGGGGGAATTCTATTGCATGCCTCAATTGAGTGATTCTTAAACCGAGGGTGCGAGCGTGGCATTTGGTAAACAAAATCTTCATCCCGTCCATAAGTTTTTCATCAAGATTGGTTAAACGTTTAAAGGGTTCTCCAAATATGATTTGGGTTGATTTCTCATCAATGAATTCTCCTAAGTTCTCCATAACAATAAAATCAACAAAATACATGAAACTTCCTATAAACACGTGCAATTGTTCATTCCTAGCAACAATTTTATTCCCTTGATATGCTAACTCATTTACCATGATTTTATTATAGTTGGCATGTGAAATTATGTTCATAGGTAAAGACGAGTTAAGTGTAAGAGATGAGTTGTATAAACGCTGTATAGGGGAGGTGTTATCTGAATTCAAATTCAAATTAGAAGAGTTGTGAGTGTGTATGTTTTAAGCATGTGTGTGTGTGTCTGTGTCTATGTGTGTGTTATTCAAATTCAAAATTCAATTTATAGAGTGTGTGAGAAGGATGATTATAGGAAGCTAGTTTTATGACACATTTTAAGAATGTGTAAGACTGTGAATTGGTAAAAGGTTGGCAAAGATAAACATGGAAAAGAAGGGTGAGTGTGTGTGGTGATTTCAAATTCAAATTTGAGTGTAGTAAGGAAGAAGAAGAGTTTTGGTGAATTTGAATTTGGATGATCAATTAATCATAAGATAAAAGAAATGCATGGTGGATTGTGTGGGAATGTAGGAGATACAAGTACAATTGTGTAAGAGAATGTAACGGAATATTTTTGTGTGTGTGTGATTTAAAATAATCAAAGGGTGATTATACTTTCATGAATTTAAACTCAAATATTTAAGCTTGATAATTCTTAGTTACCTCACAATTAGATCATTCACTAATCATCTTGATGCAAATAAGAAGAGGGCTTTTCATCAAGGTAAAACAACATCTCACAAATGAGAAAATTGCGTTTACGCAAAAGTGACCTCAACTTAAATGAACAATAAGGGAGTAAACCCGTTACGTGATTAGTAAAGATAGACATAAAGATTATGGTCACTTGAATACTTTCCTTTAAAGTTCTAGTAAAAGTATAAACCTCATAGGTTTGAGGAAAAATAATTTTGCCTTAGCCCGAGGCTTTGTAAAAGGGTTTATGAGTTTGCGTTTTTGTAAAATCGGGATGACTTGTTTTGGGCATCTCTTTAAGTCTTAAAGTAAACTTCTCAAATATCATATACGAACCTTAATTGAAATAAGCACCTTAGTCAGGTAAGAGGAAAACCGACCTGGAAAAACCGAAGAGCCATTATTGACGTGGTTGGCGCGCCGGGGAGGTGTGACTCGGGCGAGCCAGCGCGCCAGGCCCAGACAATATAGTTTTTGGTTTTTGATTATCGCTTTTTATTTTAAGTGCCGCGAATATATATTTATCATTATTAAAACATTATAAGGTCCTTGGTTATTACTACACCAACAGTCTCGCAATCCAACACCGGACTACGATCGCTATATATTGCACATATACCCTTTTGGAAACTTTTTATAACTTACTCCTAATATAAAAGAGAGGATTGCATATACATATATACACACACATACAAAGATTAAAATTGCATATATATTATACCTAAACTCATTATTGCATATATATCATTCTTAAACATTATATATTACAAATTTATTCAAATACTTAATTTATATATCATTAAAATTCGAAAACAAAATATTAATCATCTAAATTTAAATTGTCCAAATATACCTTTATATCTATATGACTAATCAGTTCACCATTATTCTTTAGCATATGATTGGCTCCAAACGGTCAACCTAATTGACCAGGTGATGGTCAACCAAGTCAAACAGCCTAAAAGTCAATCTCCGTGGAAGTACAGTGTTTCTCCGGGTCGTTATGTCCCGACGAGGTATGATGGTATAAAAACGGGTTTTTGATCGGGTGAATTTGGACAGGAAAGGGTAAAAGGGTGATTTGAATGATTACGCTAAGGAAATACGAATGAGAACGATTTAAACAAACTATATTAACAATAACGTGAAACCTAGTTAACCTAAAACGTAATCTAAAAATTTAAAATCAGAGATTGCTTATAAATAAGCAGAAAAATAAGCCAAAAGGGCTTAAATAGAAGCTATCACTTTTTTATTTTTGATTTTTATTTATTTTACAAACTACTTTTGCTAACGTAACCTAAATTTAAAAACGTAAAAGTTTATTAAATACAACACGAGTGCGCGAAATAAAAAGTGAAATTAGAGCTACGCTAACCCTACGGATGTAAAAGTTATATTTTTACGAACCTAATAATCAAAGAAAATTTTAGAAAAAAGAAAATTATTTTTTTGACTTTTTAATTATTTATTTATTAATTAAAAACTATTTAAACTTAATTAAACTATTTAAACTAAATTAATTATAATAAATACTAAGTGAAAAGTTAAAATTATAAAACTTTTTCTAAAAATACATTAAAGTGACAGAAACTTAACAAAAATATAAAAAATCCTAAGTTCTAATAAATAAGCTATTTTTATAATTAATTAGTTATTATTACTTAAAACCTAATTTAAACTATTTTAATTATAATATATATTAAACTAATTTCTAAAATTATAAATTTTTTTATACAAATACTACATATTAATAAGGTCCTAAGAAAAATAAATGAGAGCTAGGTGCAGTGCAAAATAAGCTAACAATAAGCAGACTTAAGCTGTAAGAGCTTATTTGTACCAACAACACAACAAAGAGTCTAGTATTTAATTTTGCAAAGAGATTCTGAAAAAAGACCCAAGGGCGACTGGCATCCAGGTACTCACATATCACTCTCAAAGGGGGGAGGTCTCATGTAAATAAGCATAGTAAGGGATAAAAAGCACATGCATAAGAGATGATACAACAAGCTTTCTAAAGAACTCAGAATAAGCTTCACTATAGAACAAATGATAAGCTCATACAAATGGTTTCTGAAACAAGCTCCCCTGGTGCAGGGGAGTTTTTATGAAAACAAGCCAAACCAAGGCTTTGAATAAGCACTTTATAAAATTCATAAAATTAAGTAAAAATAAGCATTAGAAAGGTGAGCTTTCAAAGTTTTAAAATCCAAAAGATCCAAAGTCTAAAACTTAAATTTGAGATCAAGAAAAATCTCACTAAAACAGGAAAACTACCAATCCATGAAACTTTGACTATTTGAATGAAATGCAAAGGTTGACTTTTTTGAAACTTAATTGGATCCTAGTTACTGAAAACATGGTTATAAGCTAAAATAGAAGTGATTTAAGCTAAAATACTACCTTATGCATCTGTATCCAAGATTATGCAACCTAATTACATCACAGTAAATCACAAGTGAGGATTGAACTTGATTCTAACTTTTTGCTAATAAAGACTTGGATTTTATGGCATGAATATCTATTATTAACCTAATGTAACATGTATGAGCTAAAGGTACTGACAGAAACAACCTTAAACACAGAGGAATACTCAGATCCAAACACTCCCTATATTTTGACTGTTTTGAGTTTTTTTGAAACAAATGAACATGTTAACCTATGGAGCTGATACACAATAATCTACTATTCTTAGAGAAACTAAAATAAGCACAAAGGTACAGGTACATAAGCCAAAAAGGTACAACTACAGTATTATGTGAAAAACTTGAAAAAGTGAGACTTACAACATGCTATCTAGCTGAAAACATAGAACCAAGGTTTTTCAACACACCCTAGTGTCTCCCATAAGACTCTAATACCATGAGAATCCAAAATGACCAGCAACTTGCCTTTCTTCTTCTTCTTTTTGTGATTTTTTATTTTTTCTACTATTTTTTTGGATTTTTTAATTATTTTTAGTGAACTTGAATCAAAAATGATTTAAAGGCTTAGAAAACTTTTAGAAAATTATAAGTGAGTTCATAGATGCTAAATGGAACAAAGAAACAATAATTAACTGATTTTAAACAAAGTTGTCAATTTTGCTAAAAAATGCCAAAAACTGAATTCGTGAAGGAAACTGGAATTAATGTTTAAGTAAACTTGAATTATATCAGAGTGAGTGAGTACAAGCTTGTTAAATGAAAGTTACAACTGAAAATGGAAAATTACACTAAGTACGATCTTCTATTCTACACTACAACTAAAATTACACTAACTATTCTTCATTCCTGCCTCTTTCTTCTTTTATATTGGCTCTTTAGGGTTTCTGAGCCAATCACATCAATAATTTCAGCCTTTGGATAAGTGCAATTCAATCTGGACCCTTGAAAGGTTTTGGCGCCAAAACTGGTTTTTGACCACTTGGGTAGTTTTGACTTGGCAGGGGGGTTTGGAAGGTAGTGTTTGTTTGAAGGTATAAGGGTAGGGTTAGGGGTATTGAGTGTAGGCAGAGGAGGGGGTGATGATGGAGATGGCAGGGTTGCAAGCTAGTGGGAAAAGGGAGGGGATGAGGTGGAGGTGTTGGTCAAACGGGGGTTGACCGGTTTTATTATTCAGGGAGTTGGGTGGGCTTGTGTATTTGGGCTTGGGGAATGTACTTGGACCAGGGTGAGTTTGTATGTTGGGTAATAAAAGGGTGGAATGTATTTTGGGCTTGTTACATAACTAAGGTCCATTTAGGTTTGTAGTAATTTTAGCCCAAGGGCCAATTGTGTAAAAACTGAAAATTCAAGGACCATTCATGCCATTGTTCCAAAGTTATTCCCAGGACTATTTTTTCCAAGTTTCAAATTCCCACGGGTTATAAATGTATAATTTCCAAAATTTAAACCACCCGGGGACCAATTATGCAAAATTCCAAACTACAGGGACTAAACTTGTAATTTTCTCAAACTTTTTACCCAAAGACCATTTTTGATAATATTTGACTTTTAAAGGACTTGGGTTGACTTTTCTTTCATTTTAAACCTTTAGGGACTAATTTTGTCAATTTATTAAACTTGAGGGACTGAAACTGCCAATTATGCAAACTTTGTTCGTTTTTCATTTGTTTTTAAACATTTTGCATCTAAAACATATAAAACACAATTCCTGGAATAATTTCTGTATTTTGATGCATTTCTGAGTGTTTTTGGATGTTTTGGCAGTTCAGATACGATAAAAATGATGAGTATTTACACACTCATCAATCCCCCACACTAAACTATTGCTAGTCCCTAGCAATCTTTTGAGAAAACTTAATGGATTTGAAACTCTTTACCAAAAGCCATTACTTCTGGAGTAGCCAAATGTATCAGTTCAAGTAAGAACTATGGTCCACCTGATAACCATGTGATTTTGAGCAAACCACCGGCTGTCAACGGATTTGATTTGTCTTTACCAAAAAGCCGTTTGCTTCTGGACTAGCCAACTCTTGATGGAATAGTCAACATCTTGGTGAGCTGATTACCAATTATAGTTTTTCCACTGCCTTTACCACAAGCCATAATCTTGCGGGCTAGCCAACTCATTCACTTTTTTGGATATGGCGAGTTGATATACCATACAATTTTGGGCAAATTGCAAGCCATCAACGGATTTGAGATATCTTTACCAAGAGCCGTTTGCTCCTGGATTAGCCAATCCTTTTGTTGTTTAGACATGGCGGACTGATAACCACAAAAAATTTTTTTTTGAAACTTTAGTGAAAAATTTTTGAAAATTTTGGGCCAAAATGGGGGTACTAGATGGTAAAATGTGATAAAATTCGCTAGAATTTCCCTCCCACACTTAGAATTGAATATTGTCCTCAATATTCAAAGTCCCGGCTATTATGCCGACTCTTTGAACGTAAAAGGGCAACATTACAAGCTAAATGTGGTAACACCATTTTTTTTTTTTTTTTTTTTTTTTTTTTTTTTTTTTTCACTTTATTTGTAACCAAAGTATGGGTAACTCCCCCACACTTAGGGTGAAAACCCTATAAGTATGATACTGTTTTTTTTTACCGAGTCGCTAGCTTGACTCGACCCCGAATTCTTTTGTCCTTAGGGAAGCATGATGTGGAAGAAACAATCTCCATCGGACTTTCATTCAAGATGTTTGGACAAACATTTGAAGCACGTGAAAGTTCCACACCGATGAGATATATCCCGGCTCAAGATAATGGTAAATGAAAATGCCGGGGTCAAAGATAGTATCTTCATTCCCGAAGGAGTGAAGAAGAGAAGAAGTCACCTTATAGGTGAAGAAAAGGAAGAAAACCATGATGAAAATCATGATAAGATTTTCTTCCTCGAGAGCAGGCTCATTAGCCTGAATTTGGATTTCAAGGGTTAAGCTCGAAAACATCCTGGGAGGGTGGGTGGGAATTTGCAAATTCTCATGATTGAGTGCATCTCCCCCCGGGCTATCAAACCCCGGAGGAGTCATGATATGATGAGTGAGTTCACCAGAGAACTCCTCATGAAGAGAATCATTCAAAAGATGTAAATCTGTAAACTCTTGTTCCGGAATAGACTCATCACAATCCTCGTTCTGAATACCAAAGATTGGATTATCAGAAATCAAAGTGAATTCAGAATCGAATTCAAAAAGAGGATTGGTGAGAGTGGTTTTGAATGCTTCGGGAACAAAGTGATTAACATTCTCTATTGGACTATTGGGATCAGAACTGAGTGACTGATCATGATAAAGGAGACTTTCAATCTCTCCTAGATCGGCTTCACAATCAAAGAGATCATCATCACTTCCAGAATGAAGTGGATTGATGTGAGTGAGTTCATCAGTGAACTCCTCAAGAAGAGGATCAGCATCAGAATGTGGAACTGATGCCTCAACATACTCAATGTCTCCATGAAATGTACAATCATCATTAAAATCAGAGAAAGTCTCAAAATGATCTTTTGGACACTCAAGAGGGGAAGGTAAATCACACACATGATCAAAAGTTCCCTGTGACTCTCCTGAGATTGGGACAAGGTTCTCAACACTAGACTTTATTAATTCGTCCGATTCCTTATTAGGAACAGTGCTAAGATGCTCATCCCCCATGTTTAGAGAGTGAGTGTGAACTTCGGGTGTGATAGCAGTTGTTTGAGATGGAGTCTCAACTGCTGGGATATCAACTGATGATCTTGATGAATCTTTGTGAATAATAACAATGTTATCTTCATCATCATCATCATTGTCATCATAGTCATCAAATATAGCAGTATTGCGAATATTGGCACGTATTTTAGCTGCTCGTTGCTCAGCCAATAATTCTTCCATGCTTTTTCCAAATTCTCGTTCTTCAGCAAGTAATTCTGCCATAGTTTTCCCATGAGAATTTGGAATGAGTGGAAATTGTGGGGGTGTGGATGTGTCAAAACCGGAAGGTTGGCATTGAAAATCATCATGAGGACCCCCACAATACGCACAAGAGGAACTTGGAGTATGGCGGAGCGAAATATTAGCTAACTCCTCCTTAAGTTCTTTAAATTTCTCAAGAACCTCTAAAAAGTCTTGCTGGATTTGAGGAGTTGCTTGGATAATTTGATATTGTGGAGGTTGGTCTTGATACGAAGAGTCATAATTGTTACAAGGAAATGGATTCCTTGTTTGACAATCAGAGCTAAAGTGTGGACCTCTACAGTACTCACAACAGTTGAACTGATGTGGCTGTGAGTCATAGGTGCTGGAGTCATAATTGTTATCAGGAAACTGCTCATAGACAAGCATGTTTCCTGATTGACAATCAGAACTGTAGTGTGAACCACCACAATACTCACAACAGTAAAACTGCTGAGTCTCATGGTGTGGTAGCTGATGGAATAAATCAATTGTTTCATGGTAGGAATAGGGATTCTGGTTATAGACAGACCCGTTTCCTGACTCTACCATGCTACAACTGAGACAATTACCACCATTATGAGGATTACCACACCATTGACAAATCAGAAGGTGTGGATGAGACATAGAAAGAATAAAAAGGTTTGGGAGGGTAAGGAATGAAGAATCAAAAAGGTTGGAGGGTAAAGATGGATATTTTTGGGATTTTTGATAAACATTTTATAAGAAAGAAAATCTTTTTGTGTTTTTGTGTTCGTTCAAAACTAATTTAAAAAAAAGTTTTCAGGAACCGTTTTGTTTTTAAAATAAGAAAATATGAACAAAGGATGGTAAATATACAATGAGTGTATATCCAGATTCACTAATCTGTAAAACCGTTTAGAATAACGCGCACAACCTCCCCTGCAGTGGCGCCAAACGGTTCCTTTTGATTGGCTCCAAACGGTCAACCTAATTGACCAGGTGATGGTCAACCAAGTCAAACAGCCTAAGAGTCAATCTCCGTGGAAGTACAGTGTTTTCCCGGGTCGTTATGTCCCGACGAGGTGTGATGGTATAAAAACGAGTTTGTGATCGGGTGAATTTGGACAGGAAAGGGTAAAAGGGTGATTTGAATGATTACGCTAAGGAAATACGAATGAGAACGATTTAAACAAATTATATTAACAATAACGTGAAACCTAGTTAACCTAAAACGTAATCTAAAAATTTAAAATCAGAGATTGCTTATAAATAAGCAGAAAAATAAGCCAAAAGGGCTTAAATAGAAGCTATCACTTTTTTATTTTTGGTTTTTCTTTATTTTACAAACTACTTTTGCTAACGTAACCTAAATTTAAAAATGTAAAAATTTATTAAATACAACGCGAGTGCGCGAAATAAATAGTGAAATTAGAGCTACGCTAACCCTACGGATGTAAAAGTTAAATTTTTACGAACCTAATAATCAAAGAAAATTTTAGAAAAAAGAAAATTATTTTTTTGACTTTTTAATTATTTATTTATTAATTAAAAACTATTTAAACTTAATTAAACTATCTAAACTAAATTAATTATAATAAATACTAAGTGAAAAGTTAAAATTATAAAACTTTTTCTAAAAATACATTAAAGTGACAGAAACTTAACAAAAATATAAAAAAATCCTAAGTTCTAATAAATAAGCTATTTTTATAATTAATTAGTTATTATTACTCAAAACCTAATTTAAACTATTTTAATTATAATAAATGTTAAACTAATTTCTAAAATTATAAATTTTTTTATACAAATACTACATATTAATAAGGTCCTAAGAAAAATAAATGAGAGCTAGGTGCAGTGAAAAATAAGCTAACAATAAGCAGACTTAAGCTGTAAGAGCTTATTTGTACCAACAACAGAACAAAGAGTCTAGTATTTAATTTTGCAAAGAGATTCTGAAAAAAGACCCAAGGGCGACAGGCATCCAGGTACTCACATATCACTCTCAAAGGGGGGAGGTCTCAGGTTCGACCCCTGCCTCACCCCTTTTTGCAAATCATTTTTTTTTTTAATTTTCCTTTTACAAAACCAATAAGCAGCAAAATATAAGCAACTTTTAAAAAGGAAATTTTTTCAAAACTTAAAAATAAGCCCTGTATGAGCTTTTAGGCTCAACAGTACAACAAATAAGCTAGAAATGATTAAGAACTAGAAAAAGCTTCAAATAAGCTACATAGTGAACACTAAGGGCAAAATAAGCAAAATACAGATTATATAAACCTAAAACAAGCCAAGGAAAAAGTAAAAGCCAAGAGAATAAGCTGAAAAGCTCAATTAAGCAAATCCACACCACTGAGAGCCAAACAGTCCCAAGGGACAAGTTGCAGGCCTTGGTTTAAGCTTGTCCAATAAGCTGAGAGGCCAAATGAGTTTGGAACCAACAAGCTCAGTGAATGGGCTTTCCAAAAATTCCCAACCTCACACTTGGGACCCAATGGAGAGCTTTTGAGAGGCTTATGGAATGGCTAAGGAACACTGATGAATCAGTGTACTCAGAAAAAGGGGACAAGCTAAAAGCTTAATGCAGGCTTATCAAATAAGCCAGAAAATGCAATAAGAACCCTGAACCTTGAAGTTGGGTAGATGAGCTTCTCAAAGAACCCAAGAACTCATCAGGGGACCCACTAATAAGCTCTAATAAGAGCTTATGAACCAAGCTCACTTACACTGACCCCTCAGTGTAAAATGCTTAATGATAAGTACTTTGAGATCCAAAATAAGCATGTAAATAAGCATAGTAAGGGATAAAAAGCACATGCATAAGAGATGATACAACAAGCTTTCTAAAGAACTCAGAATAAGCTTCACTATAGAACAAATGATAAGCTCATACAAATGGTTTCTGAAACAAGCTCCCCTGGTGCAGGGGAGTTTTTATGAAAACAGGCCAATTCAACGCTTTGAATAAGCACTATAAAAAATTCATAAAATTAAGTAAAAATAAGCATTAGAAAGGTGAGCTTTCAAAGTTTTAAAATCCAAAAGATCCAAAGTCTAAAACTTAAATTTGAGATCAAGAAAAATCTCACTAAAACAGGAAAACTACCAATCCATGAAACTTTAACTATTTGAATGAAATGCAAAGGTTGACTTTTTTGGAACTTAATTGGATCCTAGTTACTGAAAACATGGTTATAAGCTAAAATAGAAGTGATTTAAGCTAAAATACTACCTTATGCATCTATATCCAAGATTATGCAACCTAATTACATCATAGTAAATCACAAGTGAGGATTGAACTTGATTCTGACTTTTTGCTAATAAAGACTTGGATTTTATGGCATGAATATCTATTATTAACCTAATGTAACATGTATGAGCTAAAGGTACTGACAGAAACAACCTTAAACACAGAGGAATACTCAGATCCAAACACTCCCTATATTTTGACTGTTTTGAGTTTTTTGAAACAAATGAACATGTTAACCTATGGAGCTGATACACAATAATCTACTATGCTTAGAGAAACTAAAATAAGCACAAAGGTACAGGTACATAAGCCAAAAAGGTACAACTACAGTATTATGTGAAAAACTTGAAAAAGTGAGACTTACAACATGCTATCTAGCTGAAAACACAGAACCAAGGTTTTTCAACACACCCTAGTGTCTCCCATGAGACTCTAATACCATGAGAATCCAAAATGACCAGCAACTTGCCTTTCTTCTTCTTCTTTTTGTGATTTTTTATTTTTTCTACTATTTTTTTGGATTTTTTAATTATTTTTAGTGAACTTGAATTAAAACTGATTTAAAGGCTTTGAAAACTTTTAGAAACTTATAAGTGAGTTCATAGATGCTAAATGGAACAAAGAAACAATAATTAACAGATTTTAAACAAAGTTGTCAATTTTGCTAAAAAATGCCAAAAACTGAATTCGTGAAGGAAACTGGAATTAATGTTTAAGTAAACTTGAATTATATCAAAGTGAGTGAGTACAAGCTTGTTAAATGAAAGTTACAACTGAAAATGGAAAATTACATTAAGTACGATCTTCTATTCTACACTACAACTAAAATTACACTAACTATTCTTCATTCCTGCCTCTTTCTTCTTTTATATTGGCCCTTTAGGGTTTCTGAGCCAATCACATCAATAATTTCATCCTTTGGATAAGTGCAATTCAATCTGGACCCTTGAAAGGTTTTGGCGCCAAAACTGGTTTTTGACCACTTGGGTAGTTTTGACTTGGCAGGGGGGGGGGGGTTTGGAAGGTAGTGTTTGTTTGAAGGTATAAGGGTAGGGTTAGGGGTATTGAGTGTAGGCAGAGGAGGGGGTGATGATGGAGATGGCAGGGTTGCAGGCTAGTGGGAAAAGGGAGGGGATGAGGTGGAGGTGTTGGTCAAACGGGGGTTGACCGGTTTTATTATTCAAGGAGTTGGGTTGGCTTGTGTATTTGGGCTTGGGGAATGTACTTGGAGTAGGGTGAGTTTGTATGTTGGGTAATAAAAGGGTGGAATGTATTTTGGGCTTGTTACATAACTAAGGTCCATTTAGGTTTGTAGTAATTTTAGCCCAAGGGCCAATTGTGTAAAAACTGAAAATTCAAGGACCATTCATGCCATTGTTCCAAAGTTATTCCCATGACTATTATTTCCAAGTTTCAAATTCCCACGGGTTATAAATGTATAATTTCCAAAATTTAAACCACCCGGGGACCAATTATGCAAAATTCCAAACTGCAGGGACTAAACTTGTAATTTTCTCAAACTTTTTACCCAAAGACCATTTTTGATAATATTTGACTTTTAAAGGACTTGGGTTGACTTTTCTTTCATTTTAAACCTTTAGGGACTAGTTTTGTCAATTTATGAAACTTGAGGGATTGAAATTGCCAATTATGCAAACTTTGTTCGTTTTTCATTTGTTTTTAAACATTTTGCATCTAAAACATATAAAACACAATTCCTGGAATAATTTCTGTATTTTGATGCATTTCTGAGTGTTTTTGGATGTTTTGGCAGTTCAGATACGATAAAAATGATGAGTATTTACACACTCATCAGCATACATTCTAAGGCTAAATGTAATGGTGGCCATCAAGAGAGCGAGGACATCACTGTCATATCAGCTTTCTCTCTTCATGACAAATTTATGGCTAACTTAAAAATTAGTAGACCGGTGATACCACCAAAAAATATCACACAAAAATCATTTAATAAACCCCCCAGACACAAACATAAAACTTAACTTGGTCGTTATGCAGCTTACTTTTGTTTTTCCTTGGCTTCAAACGTGTCCCCAAAGGGATGTGTAATAGTTGGAACTCGTCCTTTTAAGGGTCGACCGACTAAGGAATGGACCATTACACATGGTCTAAAGCATTGACCCACTTAAAAATCTTTTGTGAACATCATTACACAAGAAAAGCCAGAAAAACAATGATCCATGAAAACTACTCCCTCCGTACCATAAAAATTGTCCACTTTTACTTTTTTGAGTCTTTTTTGTTAAACTTTGACCATTAATTTTTTTATTTTTGTTATATAATACTTGATGAAAATTATACCAAATAAACATACATTAAAAACACAATTTATTCGAGTATTATTCATTAAGTATTATATTACACAAATAAAAATATTTATAGTTAAAGTTGAATAAATAAGAATCAAAAAAGTCAAAGTGGACAATTAAATGGCGATATTTAGATGATATCGAATAAACAATGACCCATGAAAACCATTAGCAACTAAACATTGCTAAACCTGTCGCTTTTTAAACAAATTAAATGGCGATATTTAGATGATACTGGTTTTGTTGATTAGATTCCATCAGTTTGCCTAGATGTTGTTTTCCTTCGTACTCATTACTGAACCCGCTTATAGCTTGTAAAAAACCCAACAACAGCCGAATGTTCGTAGAATTTTATCATCTTTTTTGAAAATTGGGGGAGGTTAAGATAATTGAATTTAGAGTCTTTGTTTCATCATTATTGGTCTAGGAAAAAATTTGTAACAATAGTCGATCACCATAAGAATTATGGTTTGGTTTATCAGAAGGTTACGGTTTGACGGGATGCTCAATTGAAAGGAAGAGTTGAGATCCATGAAGAACACATGCATGCCATAGAACCTATCAACCAATCATAGCCACCCATTTATATTTTCCACATTTTTTTTTTCAAAACAACATATCTTGCAAACGGTAAATCTTCAAGCTACAAAAAAATACCATCGCGACGAAAATTAAATGATCTTTCTATAGATATGCATTGTTATATACTTTCGACGAACTTTTTTTTTTTAATTTCCACCCAGAAAGAATCATATATGATTCGTAAAAATCATATATGATTCGTAAAAAATCATATATGATTCGATTTTTACGAATCATATATGATTCTTACGAATCATATATGATTTCTTAAGAATCATATATGATTCGTAAGAATCATATATGATTTGTTAAAATCGAATCATATATGATTTTTCTGGGTGAAAAAAGAAATTTTCATCGAAAAATAAGTTCGTCGAAAGTATATAACAATGCATGTCTATAGAAAGATAATTTAATTCTCGTTGCGATGGTATTTTTTTGTAGCTTGACGATTTACGGTTTGCGAAATATTTAAGTTTTAAAAAAAGAGTGAAAGTTTATTTTTTTATTTTGATAAAAAAAAATGAGTAGCTAATATTGCTTGATTGGTTCTATGGTAAAAGTTAGATCTATAAAGAACTATACGGGCATTATGGTTATTATATTGTTAAATAATTATTATTGTATTTTTTTGCATGGACATCCTTTTCCTTTAATCATTAATCCTTAAACTTAAAAGCTCAATAACCAAAAATATGTTTGCATATATATATCCAAAGCATGTATAAAAACCATTGTACTATGTGCATAAAAAACTTGTACAAAAGATATATATGCAATTATTTATTTTTGGAAGGATATATATGCAATTTTGCCGATTAAAAATGGTAACAACATCCACCACTAAGTTACTATTTTAAATATTGTTTGATCCTCTAACTTTTATCTCTTTTTCATTTATAACATATAATTTTTTTTTCTACGATTACTACAAATTGAACTCGTAAGTTGCATCAAGGGTCACCCTAAAACACAAGTTCGTAAGTAAAATTGTTTGTATACACTGTCGCCACTACAAAAAATTGGTTCAATCTCCACACTTCTAAAAAGTGTGTAAAATTTAATTAATTTATTAACACTTAATAATGTGTAAAAATTAGTTACATTAATAGGTGTGGAAGAAAATTGCAAAACAATAATTTTCCACATTTATACTTTGTGTCAAAACAAAATTCACACTTGTAACTGTGGAGAAATCTAAGGAATGTAGACACTTATAGGTGTGAACTCAAATTCTCCACAATTCTTCAAAGTGTCGAGACTCAAATTCTCTTCACACTTCCTCAAAGTGTGAAGAATTTGGGTGTTGCAAATAATTCCCATACTTAAAAGTCTGAAGAAATCTTATAAAGTTTACACTTAAAAGTGTGAATTTTTTTTTGATACAACTATAAGTGTGAAAAATATATTATTTTACAATTTTTTCCACACTTATTAATGTAACCAATTTTTACACATCATTAAATGTTAATAAACCTATAAAATTTTACACACTTTTGAAAAGTGTGAAAAATAAACTATTTTTTTAGTGTGCTTTGTGCGGGTATTTATTTAGTTTTAATTATATATAAAATGATTAAATTGAAATATATGACAAGTTTATGAATGATATATACGCAATTATTAGCCTTCACGTATATATATATATATATATATATATATATATATATATATATATATATATATATATATATATATATATATATATATATATATATATATATGGGAATGCTAATGTGAGAACTTTCTTAAAGTTGTAAAAATGAGAACTATTCTAAAATACCATTAAAACATTGATACATAATCATTTTAGCAAAAGTGCCCCAAACTATTATATATTAATACAAGTAAACATTAAATCGACTAATAACCAACTCATACATGAGAAACGGATTACTGATACACAATTAAAATTTTGATACATATACATTAAAATCTCAAAAAACCAATTTTTTATACATAAATTGATACACCTAATACATAATAACCACTAAAAACTTGGTACACAATACAAAACCTTGATACACATTACACGTTCAATCAAAGTGTATCACTTAGTTTACGTCAATTTTCATAAGAAAACCCATCAAATTTTTAACAATTTTAGTTGTAATTAATTATGTTTTTATTTTCTTTTAAGTTGAGTGTCATTTGTGAGATTTTGTTTAGTTTTCATTTTTACAATTTTAAAAAAGTTCTCATTTGATCTCAATTATATATATATATATATATATATATATATATATATATATATATATATATATATATATATATATATATATATATATATATATATATATATATATATATATTGGGAAGGGATCCAATAAGAAGAATAATTAAAATGAGAAGGGTAAGAAGTAATTCTAGCCACACATTTTAATATGAGGGAGAAAATTTGAATGGAGATGCATCCATTTTTGTAGGTGCATCTAAAATGTATGGTTGTGATTACTTCTTATCCTTCTTATTTTTATTATTCTTCTTATTTGATCCTAACTCTATATATATATATATATATATATATATATATATATATGGAGAAGGGATCAAAAAAGAAGAATAATTAAAATAAGAAGGGTAAGAAGTAATTGTAGTCACACATTTCAAATTAGGAGAGAAATTTTGAAGGAAGATGCATCCACTTTTGTAGGTGCATCTAAAATATGTGGTTGTGGTTACTTCATATCCTTCTTATTTTAATTATTCTTCCTATTTGATCCTAACTTTATATATATATATATATATATATATATATATATATATATATATATATATATATATATATACTTTATATATATATATATATATATATATATATATAGAGAGAGAGAGAGAGAGAGAGTTAGGATAAAATAGAAAAAATAATTAAAATAGGAATGATAAGAAGTAACCACAACCACACATTTCAGATGCACCTACAAAAGTCGATGCATCTTCCTTCAAATTTTCCCTCCTAATTTAAAATGTGTGGCTAGAATTACTTCTTACCCTTCTTATTATAATTATTCTTCTTACTTGATCCCTTCCATATATATATATATATATATATATATATATATATATATATAGTGTATCTTTATTTTCAGAACCCTGTTAAGTGCGGGAACTGCGAGAACTCCAATTTTGCATTAGAAAACATGTATATTCATATAAAACATATATGTTTTCTTACATACACCTTAATACACATACCTGCGTAACATACATGTTCATATAAAACATGTTAAGTGCAACATATCAATGCAAAATGGTTTTATATGAACATGTATGTTATTAATGTGTATGTAAGAAAACATATATGTTTCATATGAACATGCATGTTTTTTAATGTAAAATTGAAGTTCTCGCAGTTCCCACACTTAACAGGGTTCTAAAAATAAAGCTCCTATATATATATATATATATATATATATATATATATATATATATATATATATATATATATATATATTTCCTCAATATAAAATTATACAAATTGAGTCGCAAGACCAAACGGACCAATTAATCTTGTTTTGCTATATCTACCAAGTAATCCAACCTATGGAGAAAAAATATCAAATTGAAGTCGTCCACAAGTTCTAATAGAAAGATCAAAGATGACATAATACATCCATACAAATGATAAATGATACTCCATTCGTCTAAAAAATATTGTCTATATTTTTATTTTGAGATGTTTCAAAATAATTGTACACTTTTTATTTTTAAGTAAAAATTAGAGAATCTAATAAGAGAATATTATTTTTGAGTGGTTGAAAATTAAAGTGAACAATCTTTTATTAAATTATGTGATTATTGTCTCCTGACAATTATTTTGACACGGATGGAGTAAATAAATAACACACTTGTTTATGAAATAAGATTAATTAACTAATACTCCGTAACTAATTAATTGTATCACGACCCGGGTGTTGACCATATCACAACTGCTGGTCCTTCCATGCATGTTCACAGTTCTCTTACTATATAAACCATCCATTGTGTGTGTCGAAACATAAAGCTTGAAAACAGTTACCTTAAGGAAAACACACCAACTTAGGCACTTAGCATTGTCCAATCCATCCCACATTGAAATGGCCTCTAGCTCATCAAACATTCCCCCTGATGCTTCTCGGTACTTGCATGCATCAAATGCTAATGTATCTAACTTTGTTTCTGTGAAGCTTTCTGGGAGGCAGAATTACCATCTTTGGAAGGCGCAAATGCTTTGCCTAATGGAGAGTCACAATATGTGTGGTATTGTTGATGACACTTTTTCAGGTCCATTAATTTTGGGCATTGAGACCCACAAACAATATGATAGTCTTCTAAAAGGTTGGATTTTTGGTTCAATTGGGGAAGAAGTGCTTGGGGATGTATACAATCTTGGTTCAGCCAAAGATGTTTGGAAGAAATTGAATGCCACCTATGATACCACTTCACCAAATCTTATAGGTATGTACGTCTTGACTCTTGATTAATCATCTAGACCACTCCAAGTACTTCAACCGCATAAACTTTGCATTTAATTTTCTTAATCCAACAATCTTGGAGTTACATGCATTGTTTTGAAACCCGGGTCGACCCGGTCTGGTTAACCGGTTCAACCGGTTCCGGCAAACAAAACAGGTAAAAAATTTCTAAAATCGGGTTAACCGGTTAGACTCGCCGGGTTTTGAGTGACCAGGGTCAACCCGGTTCTCGAAACTCGGCCGGGTTTCGTTTTTTCAAAATTTTTTAATAAAAACCCGGGTTGACCCAGTCAAAAATAATAATAATAATAAATTGAAAGCCGGATTGACCCGACGGTCGAACCGATTGACCGGGTGCCCGGTAAGTCGACCAGGTCGATTTCGAACCCGATTTTCAAAATATATTGCATGCATGAGTATATACTTAGTATGGCACCCACGCATGGTATAGAATGTAACGAGTCAAATACTAAAGTTACAAAAAAAGACTTGAAAGTGAAACAAAACTCACTCCATATCAAAACACCCTATATATACATTTTAAATATTTTTATTACTACGAGAGGAGAATTATTTTACATACCAAACTTTTTTTTACATACAAAGGACTCATATCCACCATCCATCTAAAAAGAAATCAATGGTTGAGATTAAAAACATTTTAATATTTCACATATTTTTTATAATTTAAATATCTCTTACACCATCGCGACGAGAATTTAATTATCTTTTTATAAACAGGCACTTTGATATACTTTCGACAAAAAAAAAATCGTTTACTTCACGTTTTTTTTTCTAGTTTTTTTTTTTACGTTTTTTTTCGTTACTGAAATTTGCATGAAAAATCGTAGGTGATATTAGTGTTAAATCATATATGATATGTAATATCACATGTGATATTAGTGTTAAATCACATATGATATGTAATATCACATGTGATATGTAATATGACATGTGATATTAGTGTTAAATCACATATAATTTTTCATGCAAATTTCAGTAACGGAAAAAAAACGTAAAAAAAAAACGTGAAAAACACGAAAAAAAATAATTTTGTCGAAAGTATATCAAAGTGCCTATCTATAGAAAGATAATTAAATGCTCGTCATAACGGTATTTTTTTCCGCTTAATGATTAATTGTTTGAAAAATATTAATATTTGAAAGTAAAATAAAATAAAAAGATGAAAATTGGTTTTTTTTAATTGTCAGGACTAATGTCATCTATTAGATCAAATAAAGATGGATGATAGAGATTAATCCTTTTGTATGTAAAAAAGTTTGGTCCTCAAATAATGTTAAATATACTACTATTCTAGTGAAGAACCGACGCCAAATCGTATGTAAGTAATCCCAAACACCCAAGTATAATGTCGTGTACAGAAATAACCAACCCATTTCTAATATTATTTTTTGAACCAAATTCACAAAGTCAAATCATCAAGATCTACAGTTAAGTACCAAAAAATATATACAATCAAGGACATGTTCATGTTTGTGTGTGCGTGTTAGCGTGGCGTCTTCCTGATTCTGATGGTTTCCCACGGAGTTTGATAATGGCTAGCACGGCTTTCGACGTTAAAATTTTAGGTAGTCGTGAGTCCGTGACAATAGTTACCTTAGTTACGAATGTGATGGTGATGGTGACAATGTTTCACATGTGGTGGTAGTTCCTGGTGGTTTCGGCTACCGTGATTATAGTTGTAGTAATTGTACGCGTTGCCATTGATATGAACTTGTAGGAATATCCCCTAATATATTCTCTAATTTTTACTTAATAAGAAAAATAGATAATTATTTTGAGACATCCCTAAAAGAAAATGTGGACTATAATTTTGAGACGGAAGAAGTACCAAATTTTAATTCAAAATGTAAAAAGAAAACTAGTGCTATTAATCTCTATTTATAAATTAAACAAACCATTATAAAATAGTTTCATAATTCTAAACAAACTCAAATACTAAAACTTTATGACAATTCACAAAATTTATCAAGTTTATAAAACAACTCTTAGAGTTTAAGTCACTTTCCAACAATCTTCATTGTGACTTAAACTTCTGCACATGTTCCAAATCAAATTCAAAATAAATTTCATATTCCAAATGCTAGAAATACTAGCCAAATTCAAACAAACGACCAATTCCTAAACACGATCCAAAACAAACGCCGACTTCAAAATGAGCAATCAAACATTAACCGGCAAATTCTAAACCATCAACCAAACAAACAAATCGGCTCAAACGATCTTTAACAAAGACAATCAAATTCACGCAACTAATTTCAAAAGCCCGACAAAAGAAGATCCAAAATTTTTCAAACTAACAAATTCCCAATGATCGAACAAATTCCAAATGACCTAATAGTAGCCAAGTCTCAAATACCTAATCAATCTACAAATTCCAAATATCAAATTAAAATTCTAGTGACCCTCTTATTTTATAAGTATTATGTTTGAACTTCAAACTGATCATCTATGTATCAAACAAATCCAGGTTTATAAATAACTTGATGAACGAGAACTTATAAATCAAACACCTCAAATATGATGGATAATACTTCTAATAAGAACTACAGTCCAAATTCCAAATTCAAATAGAAAAGCCAATGCCAATGAACTTGACTAATCTCAAAGGGTGGAATAACAAACAAATACGAATATCAAAACCAAACTGACCTTGCATTTTTTATAGTGCAAAGCCCAACATTACAATTTTAGCCAAATGGTACCTAAGATAGACCAATTCTAACACAAAGGCCCAACACCAAACACCATGTTTGTCAAACAAAGAACAAAAACTAAGGGGCCGTTTGGTTTGTTAATATGAATCACAATCGGTATTAGTTTAATAGTAGTTGTGGGCCCTCAAAAATGATAGACTCATACCTTGGTCCCTTTGACACCTTATAACCAAATATAGTGATGGTTGAATCAAATCAATATGCATGGGCGCATAATTTTATGAATGTTAGACAAAAGTATTTGTAACATTATTAGGTATCATTTTAAATTTTTAATCATAAATGTCATGACATAAAAACTAATCAATATAACTTAGGGCAAAGTTATTCACCTCTAGATTTAATAAAACTATAGTTAAGAAACAGGGTAATTAATTTAATAACATCAAATAAATCTAAAGAGGTGTAGTAAAAGAGTAAAAGTAAGAAACAACTGCGAGTGAATGAACTTCGTTACACTTCGCATGATCTTTTTCTAGAAGCCCATTTATTTAATTAATTAAGATTTCATGGTTATCCATTTATCATACTAAATTTTATATCAAACAAACTAAAACCTTCTTAATGGGATCACTCCTTATGGACTCGTTGAGAATGATTCTGGTCTAGTTCGTGGCCTATTAGAAGTGGAAGGCACTCTGGTGGGATCCTCGCGGACATGCAGTCAGTTTGATAAGGATCGAGTGACATTGCTTCTTCGACCCGAACCAAGGGATCCCTTAGATATGATGCAAAATGGATCTTGTTCTATCCTTGATTAGATAAAGAGATTGTGTCCTTGGCTATTTGTTACAATCTGAAAATACACGAAACATAAACCACTTGGTAACATGGATAATAAAGAACATAAATGAGTGCATAAAGCTAAGGTTCATTGTATATTGGAGCAAGATATAATTTACCAATTAACGACTTAATTTAAACAATAACTGATATGATGGATAGAATGCGTAAGCTACATCAAAGACTTCTTTAGTTATTGAGATAGAGTTAACTTTTAGGGAGTATGTAGTTTTATGGGTGATATCAACAGTTTTCAATAACAAATGTCTCGGGAGTGATCAGCCAATAAATTACGCTTACATAATACTTCTATGACACCGGATCCCTTGCAAAGTGAGAAAAAATAAAAAGTGTAGAAAGCCATTCATAGTATGACACGTGTCCCTCACTCTAAATTATACATAAAATCCGTTCATGGGTAATTTGGTCTTTTGACCCGTTTTTTTTTTCCACCTCAATTTTCAAAAGCATATATCTTTTAAACGACAAACTTTTAGCAAAAACCGATTTCACCATAATTTTTAAAATTTGAATCTCTTTAATTTGGTATAAATCTTTTTAATTTTTTCGAAACATTTTTTTTGACATATTTATTTGGTCATGATTTTCTTGATGTTTTTTGCTATTTTCGACCCTATTTTTTACCTTAAAAATTGCCGAATCATAATATACTTAAAACACGAAAGTTGTAGATTTTGATTCACTCTTTACTCAGAAATTTGAATCACTCAAATCCGATATGATATGAGTGAGATATCGCACGTTAAAGATGACATTCTAGTCATATTTGTTGCACACAACGTGTTTGATAAAATGTTTAGCTTAGATTTTTTGTCTTAAAATCGAGTTAAATGTACTAATTTTTGTCCCACAACGCATTATTAATAATTTTATTAATGTAACATTCTAAAAGTGATGTTTTTTAATCATTATTTTTTTAAAATATACATTTAGTTCATCAGTTAGGTTATTTGGTTCATCAGTTATGTTTTTAGGTTCATCAGTTAGCTTAGATTTTTTGTCTTAAAATCTAGTTAAATGCACTAATTTTTGTACCACAATGCACCTTTAGTCATTTTATTAATCTAAGATAATAAACGTTTTTTTTTTTTTTTTTTTTTTTTTTTTTTTTTTTTTTAACTGGTGAATCATATTAACTGATGAACCTTATTAACTGATTTTTAAAAAAGACTTTTTGTTCATCAGTTACTTTGTTTCATCAATTTTAGGTTTATCAATTTTTTCAGATTCATCAATTTCAGGTTCATCAAATTTAATCAAATGTTTGGGTTCATCAATTTTTTTAGGTTTATCAAATTTCAGGTTTATCAATCTAGGGTTCATCAATTTTTTCAGGTTCATCAAATTTGATCAAATGTTTAGGTTCATCAAATTGATCACATTTCTTTTTAGGTTTATCAAATTTCATGTTCATCAATTTTTTCAGGTTCATCAATTTGATCAACTGTTTGGGTTCATCAATTCTATTTAACAAAACATACTGATAGTTTTGGTAAAGTGAAAATAATTTGACCAATTAGTACATTTAAATGTATTTTTATATGAAAAATCTCTTTTAGTTATTTTATCAAACACTTTGTGTGCACTAAATATGACTAAGACGTCATCTTTAACGCGCGATATCTCACTCATATCAAATCGGATTTGAGTGATTCAAATTTCTGGGTAAAGAATGGCCAAGAAGCTACAACTTTCGTGTTTTAAGTTTTGCAAAATTCGGCCTTTAAACTAGACAAAATTAGAGCCGAAAATGCTAAAATTTTCAAGAAAATCATGACCCAATGAATATGTCAAAAAAAAAGTTTCGAAAAAATTAAAAAAATTTATATCAAATTAACGAGGACTAAATTTTAAAAATTATGGTGAAATCGATTTTTTGTAAAAGTTATTTAAATTCGAAATTTAATGTGGAATTAAAAAAACATGTCAAATGACCAAAATGACCTCTAACCGAAAATATTAAAGAAAAAAAAGGGAAGGAGTGATTGGGGGACACATGGCACTAGCTTTGTGGCTTTCTAGACTTTTTAAAAAAAAATTCTTTTTACATGCTCGCAACTCATAGTTCTATACAAGAGTATTGTATAGCGAGGCTTTAAAGTTTACCTCTTGGATCAATAGTTAATAGGAAATCCGAATCTATGAACGTTAATGAAAAACAATATATTCCCAGTGTAGTAGTGATATAATACGTGAAAACAAATCATGACAAACAAATAAAAGCATATAACGAATGAATATGTTGCGAAAACTATAACATATAAGAAGTCTATATGTTATATTATATTGATTTATTAGTCCTACTCAGACAATACATGCTATGACCATTGATTAATGATATTATTTATATATGGTTCATCATTGATTATAGCAACTATTATCGAAAATAAAAAAGTAGTTGAAGACATACTGCAGGGAAGCAAGAGTAAACCAAAACTTTAGAGCGTGCTATAAGTGTTGTAAAAATACGGAGTAATAAAGTAAGGAACAACAAAGAATAACAATGAGATAGAGGAATGGAGAATGGGACCAATGGAGAATTATGTTATTCATCTCTCAAGGAAGCTTATATTACATAGTCTCCTAACATAACTCTAATACATCACAATAATACCTTATAGGATATCCATAACAGTTCCGTTTTTTACTTTTATTAACCATTTGCGTTGGTTAAATTTTGTCACATATTGATGCTCCTTAGTTTTTCTCAAATATTTTTTTTTTTTTTTTTTTTTTTCTATTTTCTTTACCCGACTTGAAAACTAAAATTTCAAGATTGTATGCAGATTCAATTGCGACAAAACCTGAAGCGAAGACAGAAATAAATGATATAAATGCCGCCCCAACACAAGCAGTAAAAGAAACAAATGATAACGATGACATACTTTTGATACAAGTCATAGGTAAAGAAAAGGATCCAATCGAAATAGGAACAGAGGCTGAAACTGAAATTAAAGACACAATCGAGGAGTTTGACACAGAGTTGCACAAAGTTACCATGAAGGGGGATTGGGCAGAAGCAGAAAACCTATTAAAAAAAAATAAAGATGCTGCGACTAAGGCAATCACCAAAGACGGCAGCACAGTACTTCACATAGCGGTTGGAGTAGGTCATAACGACTTTGTGAAAAGATTCATTTCATTTATAAAAGATGATCAAGCACTTGTAAAAAAGAGAGATGTAGATGGAAGTACAGCCTTGCACATAGCTGCAATTGTTGGAAACACAGATGCAGCGGAACTCATGGTTAAAAGAAACAAAAGTTTGTTGCAGATTAAAGACAAAGAAGGCAAAGAACCATTGCATAAAGCTTATGAAATGTGACAACCGGCAGTTTAGGGAGCCATTTTAAAAATCCGCATTTCGATATAAGTTCGTTTATAATTTTTATTTGAAATTTTCATTTCACAACGAACTTGTAAGACCTATTTTATGGAAATTTTATTTAATGACGTTATGGTATTCGTGAATTATGTTCATAATTCGTTTTTGATTATGTGATCGGTGATGTATATTTGAATTCTCACTTGGAACTACGTTGACTTTGGCACTAGGATTACCTAACGTAATTTTATGATTCGTCTTAACGAGTCCGTTATATATTTAATTAATTACGAGAGATTCTCGTGTGATATGGAAATTTTAAAATGAGTTCGGGTTCGGGCCACGTGTTTTACATTTACCCATATTACCCGCTCAATCGTAATAATATTATTATTATTACTATTATTATTATTACACTTATTATTATTATTATTACATTTACCTTTAAAAAAAAAAAAAAAAAAAAAAAAAAAAAAAAAAAAAAAAAGAAAAGTTAAAAGGGTCCTTCGGTTCACAGTTAACACACACACAACACCACATTCACTATTTTTCATCTCTCTCTAATTCTCCTTCTCCCTCACCGGTTCTAACCCTAGCCGCCACCTTAATTATTCCGGCCACCACAGCGCACCGCCGACCACCACCTTAAACCACCACCATATTCATGATCTACAACATCTAATCTACTAGATCTAGTGCACCACGCGCCTCCTATCACCACTTTATCAGACGAATCACCACCAAATTTATCACCAATCGTTTATTTTTGGAAAGATTATCAAGGTTTTGGAGTTCTAGTTCGAAGGTGAGCGAGTATTCACTCGTATGGTTAATAAAACCGTGACTCTTGGTCACGAATCGAGGAGATCCGAATGGGTTTTTAATTAAAAACGAGATAAGCTTATGGATCTTGGATGAAAAACGTTTTCTATTAAGTTTGGTATCCGGGTTTGGTGTAAATCCGAGCTTTGATGCTCGGGTACTTGTTCTTTGGGTCGATTTGAATACGATTGGTGGATGGATTCTTGTGTTTCATGGTTTTTGTCGATGGCTTGATTATTGATCCGAGCCTAACCGAGACCCTCGAGGTCTCGGGGTCACCTTGGGCTCGTTGTTGCCTTAGTTTGACCCCGGTGGGTCGCGGCTCTTAGCCGCATTTTTATTTTGTTGCCGATGACCTTTTGAGGTCGAGTGGATTATTTGGATACTTGGTGGTTTACCGATTGACCATGGTTGTCGAATGGATATTTTGGCCGACGACCCTAGTAGGTCGTGTGGGTTGTTTGGCTCATTTAGAGCTAGCCGAGACCATGGAGGTCTCGGGTGGGAACCACACTAGTTGTGGTGAAGTGTTGCCTCGGGTTCGGCTTGGTAAACCGACCCGAACACTAATTTGGTTAATTGTTATTTGTAGTAATTGTAAACTAATTGTTATATTTATTTAGTTACAATTGTTATTGTTATATTGATGTGGTATTTATTTCTCGGCCGAATACGTTTGGGTCGAATTGGATATTGGTTATGGTTTTGGTAATTGAGGAGTTGTTGTCGAGTGGTATGTGATATGAGGACCGGTTATGAGACGGTCGTTAGATGACGGAGATAGGTTAGTCGGGTACCGTAGTCGGACCTTATTGTTGTAGCCCGTGGTTGAGATTGTGATTGGACGGAGATTATTATTTATGACTTTGGTTTATTATTGGACTTGGACAATGAGCCGAGAGTCATGACTCGGACATATGACCATTTCGTGTAACTCAATAAATATTAAAAGTAAAACGAGAATGATAAAACTCGTAATAATAATTATTAGTAATATGAACGTTTATACGAAAGTATATACGTGAATAACGTATATATAACTATATAAACGCGTATATTAATAATAATAATAATCACGAGTCGTATTATAAATAATACGATTAGATACATATTAGGCTACGAAAGTGGCGTAATATTAATTAAACGTATTATCATTATTATTAGAAATTGTGTTATAAACGGGAAACTCCCGACAATTATGAAACGTTTAATAAAAAGTCATTTTGGATATATAACGAATAAACTTATTGAGTTAGGCGAAATTGTCGTCACTCGGGTCCAGGTAAGTTATTATTTGCGACATTCGTGTTGTCTCGGATATATGACGACTAATATGGACGTTTTCTATAAGTAAATAACCACTCAACCGTAAGGTTGAGCCGTGTTGTTTGGTTATATGAAACGAATATATTAGTGGGCATCGTATCCTACGACGCCCATAGGTTGTAGTATGTGTAAAGGGTAATAGATTGCGAGTGTATGTATCGGGAAATCTGGCCAATTTGACGATATATACGAGGAATTTATTAAACTGAGATATATACTATATAGTAATTACGTGCTATGTGCTTTATATGTGCTTTAGATTGGGTGTAATCTTGGAACGGTATATTACGTAAATAAATATGAGGATTATCAAATCGACGGATTTGGTAAACTTTGGCGATTTATTTAAATGATATATTGGGCTAATATTAGATCTATAGTTTATTATATGTTCTATGTGCGATCTTGTTGGTTTGTTTTGAGTCGACCCACCACCCGTATGGATACCAAACGCAAATACACCAAACTAATACGAAATGGATTTTCGGTAATAAAACGGATTCTCGTCCGGGTTTGGGAATATTATATATTTGAGGAAATGATTTCTGAAAGAGTTAATATTGTTAGGTCGTGCCAAGTCCGTAGTTGCTGTTTCGTGAGTTATCATACATCTTATTGCTACCTACCTCGTCTTGCTATATTTCTGGACTTGGGGTGAGTCATAGCCCCACTTTTTACTCTTGAACTATGTTTTCAACGATTGGGGTGAGAAACGTGCAAATCATTTTACGTGGACTATTATCGCTATTATATTATTTCTAAACTTGCTATGCATATGGACTAGGATGTATAGTCAGCTTTAGTCACTTCTTATGTGTACTATTCAAGGTTGGCTTATTTATTATTGTCAGCTTTAGTCACACGGTTCGTGTGTACTATTCAAGGTTGGCTTATTTAGATACTGTAGTGTGCACCTATAGGTTATTATTACTTCGGAGGTTATCCGAGTATTTATTGGTATTGCGGGGGTTACCCGAATACTTATGTTGTTACGGAAGGGTATCCGTGTGTTTGGTTATTACGGAAGGGTATCCGTGTGTTATGATCGAGAGCGGAGGGTATCCGCAGGCTTTTAGCGTATCCTTAGTCTAGCTAGCAAGCGTTTTGCGTATATGTCCACTATATTATTAGTTGAATTTAAACCTATGATCTCACCAGCGAAAGCTGACTTTTAGCACGTTTTCTCAGGTAATTAAGTGTTGAGGTGCATGCTTGGATTGGAAGGCTCGGCTGTGGCACACGGTTATGGATCTATATTTTCTAAACTCTGATAATTAAATTTGGACCTATTGTTATTTTATTTTGGGCCTAACTCTGAACGATGTTGGGATAAATGTAAACTCTAAAACCCCGTTTTGGTTGTGTTTTTATTATGTTTACTTTATCTCGTTCTATATTGTCTTGTGTTGGATACCAATCCCCGTAGCACCCCGAAAGCTTGTTGAGTCTTCCGCTGTATCGAATTTTGGGGGTGTTACAGATTGGTATCAGAGCCAAGGTTATAGAGAACTAGGTAAATAAACGCCTAAACTATAACCGTATTTTTATAGAAAATGATCCTTGACTACCGCCCGCCAGCCCGCCAAGCCGAAGCATCTTCTATTATTTGAGGTATTATGAGATATTTGAGATGATTTGAGGTTTATGGATTTTAGAAATAAGATGGCGTTCTTGAGGATTTATATGGTCTATATGTTTTATAAACATTTTTAGGAATGCGGTGTTTGAAATTCCTTTATTAAGATTACATGGTACTATTTGATGTGTATATTTGGTACGATTTTATGAGTTGTGATTTAAGTTGTTTTGAAACACTTACACCTACCCTACGCCGTTGTCACAGACTATGGCCTCCCATGTGCCTGATGTCGTCGAGGACATCCTTACTGCACCAGTTTTACCTGCACAGTTCACTATGGCATCTGATGACCCCTACCAGATGGCCATGTCTACAGCTATTGTGTCACAGGCAGCTTCTACTTCAGCACTACCTGCTGCATCTACGCAGGGACCCTCATCTTCTCTAGGGCTCCCTGGTACATCGAGGCAGCTTACTCTTCATCAGGCCTTGGCTCGTGTGGCACCACGCTTTGCCCACCGAGCTACAACACGCATGTCGGTACGCCCTACTCCATCACCTTTACAGATTGATGCTCATTCTCTTCTGTCTGAGGCGCCACCCACATCATTGCGTCGTCGTCCTAGATCACCTACTACATCTCCACATGGATCACCTAGTAGGAGACGACGAGTGATGAGGTACTCTTCCGATGAGGAGGAGGAGTACGAGGGTGAGGATGAGGCTGATGACCCTGAGCGGGAGGATGACCCTCAGGAGGCTGAGCATGGTAATGATGATGACCCTGAGGAGGAGGATGACCCTCAGGAGGATGAGATGCCTGATGATGAGGATGAGTTAGCACCACCAGCTCAGGCTGAGGAGCCTGATTCACCTGTGCACCCGATTGAGCCCGATTCACCTGATCATCCGTTCTTGTTTGAGTTGCCACCTGGTAGTCCCGTTGAGTCGGATGCATCGTCTGAGGTTTCTGCTGAGCATGCAGAGTTGGGTGAGGTTGGCAGGTTGTGGGCTCGGATTACTGAGCTTAGTGACAGAGTTGCACACGTATCTGATCGACTTGAGAGAGTTATTGGAGAGTTTTTAGCAGATTTGAGAGTTGATTTGACTGTCGCTGTGGGCAGGGCTACTGAGCTGAAGAGAGTTATGATGGATGTTCATGAGCATATCGATAGTTTGCAGCGAGGACTCGTTACTGCTCGTGAGGCCGACCGCAAGCTTTGGCAAAGGAATGTCGGGCTAGAGAAGGAGGTGGCTGACCTCAAGAGAGACCGAGACACCCATAGCGTGGAGTTAGGATCGTTATGGAGGGATCTTGATGGCTTGAGGCAGGAGTTGAGGATTCTCCGTCAGCCCCGTGGCTAGTTGCTTGAGTTATATTATCTTGTTGCTTTCTTAGCCGAGGAGTGTTCGGTTAGAAAAGCTAGTTATCATATTTTGATGTATTTTGTTTGGTATTCGTCCCTTTTGGAACGATTAGTATGTTTTGTGTTATCCGTTGGTTGGAACGATGTTAGATCGCTATTGTATGGATGATGGTTGTTAGTATATGGTATTATGTGATTTTGGGTGTTATGGAAATTGAGTCCTTATTCGCTTATTATTACATAGCATGTCGTTGCCATTCTTGCTATGACTTGATTTCGTTGAGATGTTTTGTTGAGCATGTCGATAAGTTCTAATGGAGATTTATGAACTTGTGTGATGTTACTGATCAATGGCACCCCGTCGAAACCCTGTTAGGTCTACCAGGACTGGTCCTGCTGTGACTACTCCTACTCCTGCTCGTCGAGGTCGTCGACCTACTCGAAATGTTGAAACCCCTACTCCTGACAACCTGGACACCACTCACCGTAACAACAGGAATCAAAATGTTGATGTTCAGGGAGACAATGGTCATGTTCCACTTAATGCACCTACTGTGGATCAAGCAATGATCAACCAACTCGTGGAGCAAAGAGTTGCTGAACTACTCGCTGAGTCAAATCATCCCAACAATTCTGCTGGAACTTTTCCACCTGTTCGTGCTAATGGATGTCAATACAAGGAATTCAAGATTTGTGGACCCATTGAGTTTGGTGGAAATGAAGGAGTGGTTTACTTAGTCAGATGGATTGAGAAGACTGAGTCAGTGTTTAATGTCAGTGGTTGTGCGAAGGTAAAGTTTGCTTCTTTTACTTTCAAGGATGAAGCTTTGACTTGGTGGAACAACTACCGAAATGCAGTTGGGAGTGATGTAGCATATGCTATGACTTGGGAGCAATTTAAGTCCTTGTTGATTCAGACTTATTGCCCAAGGAATGAGGTCAAGAAGCTAGAGATTGAGTTTTGGAATCACAAGGTGAAAGGTAATGATATGGCGACTTACAATCGTCGTTACCAGGAGTTAGCCTTGTTGTGCCCAGATATGGTGAAAACCGAGACTCAAAAGATTGAGAGGTATACTGATGGATTGCCTGTAGCTACGAGGAATGATGTAATTTCCGCTAGGCCTGCAAACATCCATGAGGCAATCACAATTGCTCAACAACTTATGGATTCGTTGGAATTAGAAGAAGCTGATAAGGAGAAGAATGGAAAGAGAAAGAGAGACCGTCACTCTAAGAGTAATGATCACCGAAGTAAGAGACAAGCTAAGGCTTATGCTATTGGGAATGGAGACAAGAAGAATCAGAACGGTGATGCACCCAAGTGTGATCGTTGCCATCAGCATCACACTGGATGGTGTAGTGTGAAATGCCAGAATTGCTCAAAGAAAGGACATACATCTAGGGACTGTAGAGCTCGACCTCTTGCAATGGTTCAAGCTGCTCCTGAGATGAGAAACAAGGCAGATGTTACCTGTTATGGATGTGGAAAGAAGGGACACTATAGGAATGAGTGTAGAGAATCGCGGAACCGTGGAAATCAAGGCTCGGGTGGTAATGGGTACAATTATGGAAACCGTGGAGCCGGAGGAAATCGTGGACGACAAGATAATGGGGACCAACGTGTGGAAGCTGGAGCTGCTCAAGGAAGAGTGTATGCGCTCGGGAACGAGAGAGGAGAAGATCCAAACGTCGTTACTGGTACGTTCCTTCTCAATAATAGTTATGCTTCCATACTGTTTGATACTGGTGCCGATAGAAGTTTTGTGTCCACTACATTTGCACCCTTACTAGAGAAACCCCCGATGGCCTTAGGAATTGGATATGATATTGAGTTAGCTAATGGAAACATAGAAAGGATTAATACCATCATTCGCGGTTGTACGTTAAATTTCTTGAACCACCCCTTCAACATAGATCTTCTACCCGTCACGTTAGGAAGTTTTGATGTAATCATTGGTATGGATTGGTTGTCGAAGTATCGTGCTCACATACTTTGCGACGAGAAGATCGTGCGTGTACCATACGGAAAGGAGGTCCTAAATATATTAGGAGACCGAAAGGATTCTAGGAGCCCATCCCGATTGGCAGTGATTTCTTGCACTAAGCTACCAAAGCTAATGGAGAAGGGATGTTATCTTTTCTTAGCTCAAATTTCTGAGAAGGGAGAGACGAAGAAAAAGGAAAGGTGCATTGGAGATGTGCCTATAGTTCGTGATTTTCCTGAAGTGTTTCTCGATGATTTGCCGGGAATCCCACCGACTAGACAAGTGGAGTTTCAGATTGAGTTGATACCCGGTGCTGCACCTGTAGCACGAGCACCTTATCGTCTTGCACCTACTGAACTGGAAGAATTGTCGAAACAATTGGCGGAGTTAGCCGAAAAGGGATTCATAAGACCAAGTTCTTCACCTTGGGGAGCCCCCGTCTTGTTTGTGAAGAAGAAGGATGGATCGTTTCGTATGTGTATCGACTATAGAGAGTTGAATAAATTAACGGTGAAGAATCGATACCCGTTACCTAGGATCGATGATTTGTTCGATCAACTTCAAGGATCAAGTGTGTATTCGAAGATCGATTTGAGATCGGGATATCATCAACTTCGAGTTCGTGAGGAGGATATTCCGAAAACGGCTTTCAGAACCCGTTACGGGCATTACGAGTTTCAGGTGATGCCGTTTGGGTTGACTAACACACCAGCAATATTCATGGATCTCATGAATCGTGTGTGTAAGCCATATTTGGATAAGTTCGTGATTGTATTCATCGATGACATTCTGATTTATTCAAAGAGTGAGAAAGAGCATGAGGAGCATTTAAGACTCATTTTGGAATTGCTCAGGAAGGAGAAACTTTATGCCAAGTTTTCGAAATGTGAATTTTGGATTCCGACTGTACAATTTTTGGGTCACGTGATTGATAGACAAGGAGTCCACGTGGATCCTGCAAAAATTGAAGCAATAAAAGATTGGGCTGCACCTACAACCCCAACCGAAGTTCGTCAATTTTTGGGTTTAGCTGGCTATTACCGAAGATTCATCGAGGGATTTTCGAAGATAGCTAAACCATTGACCAAATTGACTCAAAAGAGTGTTACGTATGAATGGGGAGATAAAGAAGAGGAAGCGTTTCAATTGCTTAAGAAAATGTTGTGTAGTGCTCCTATCTTAGCGTTACCAGAAGGTAACGAGGATTTCGTCGTCTATTGCGACGCCTCACATAAAGGTTTAGGAGCCGTGTTAATGCAACGAGAGAAGGTGATAGCTTATGCTTCCCGACAGCTCAAAAAGCATGAGAAAAACTACACTACCCATGATTTGGAGCTCGGTGCTGTGGTTTTTGCTTTAAGAATATGGAGACATTACTTGTACGGAACCAAGTGTGTTGTATTTACTGACCATAAAAGTCTACAACACATCTTGAATCAAAAAGAGCTCAACATGAGACAACGACGGTGGATCGAGTTGCTAAGCGATTATGATTGTGAAATTCGCTACCATCCTGGCAAAGCAAACGTTGTTGCTGATGCTCTTAGTCGAAAGGAAAGAGTACCACCATTACGAGTTAGGTCATTGGGAATGACTATCGTATCGCCATTACCATCTCAAATACTCGAAGCTCAAACGGAAGCGTTGAAAGCAGAAAATAGATCTGCCGAGAACATATTTGGGATGGCTGATAATGAGAAAGGATTTGTTGAGCGTTCGGATGGATTATTATGTTTTGAAGATCGGATTTGGGTACCGTTACATGGAGAAATTCGAGAATTGATTATGCATGAGTCGCATAAGTCAAAGTACTCCATTCACCCTGGTTCCGATAAAATGTACCAAGATCTTAAGAAGTTCTATTGGTGGCCAAATATGAAGGCAGAAATAGCGTCGTACGTTAGTAAGTGCTTGACATGCGCCAAGGTTAAGACTGAACACCAGAGACCGTCAGGACTACTAACGCAACCAGAACTTCCAGTCTGGAAATGGGAGCGGATTACTATGGACTTCATTACCAAATTACCGAGGACGGCTAGCGGTTGTGACGCTATCTGGGTAATTGTGGACCGTCTGACAAAGTCTGCTCATTTCTTAGCTATTAGTGAAGATGATAGTGTGGATAAGCTTGCAAGGTTATATGTGAAGGAAATTATTTCGCGTCATGGAGTTCCGATATCTATTATTTCGGATCGTGATAGTCGTTTCACGTCAGCTTTATGGCGATCACTTCAAACGGCTTTGGGAACGAGGCTTGATATGAGTACTGCATATCATCCCCAAACCGATGGTCAAAGTGAGAGGACCATTCAGACGTTAGAGGATATGCTTCGTGCATGCATCATAGACTTTGGTAAAGGCTGGGAGAAGTATTTACCCCTTGCGGAATTCTCCTATAATAACAGCTACCACACAAGTCTTAAGGCTGCACCATTCGAAGCTTTGTATGGCAGAAAGTGTCGTTCGCCTATTGGTTGGGCAGAAGTTGGAGATAGCCAACTTACAGGCCCTGAGCTTATTTTAGAAACTACCGAGAAAGTAACTCAGATTCGTGATCGGTTGCAAGCCGCCAGAGATAGGCAGAAGAGCTACGCCGATCAGAGACGTAAACCTTTAGAGTTCCAGGTTGGAGACAAAGTGATGCTGAAAGTCTCGCCTTGGAAAGGTGTAATACGTTTCGGGAAACGTGGAAAACTCAACCCGCGCTACATTGGACCATTCTTGATCTTAGAAAGAATTAGGCCCGTGGCTTATAGGTTGGAATTACCGTCTGAACTGAGCAAAGTTCATGACGTGTTTCACGTGAGTAATTTGAAGAAATGTCTTTCTGATGAAATGCCCGTCATTCCAATGAGGGACATTCGTATTGATGAGAAATTGAATTTCGTGGAGGAGCCGATCGAGATTTTAGATCGTGAAGTTAAACGACTCAAGAAGAGTCGCATTCCGCTCGTCAAGGTTCGTTGGAACTCCCGACATGGACCAGAATTTACGTGGGAACGTGAGGACGAGTTCAGGAAGAGATATCCGAAGCTTTTCACTTCGTAGATGGACATTTTCCGAGTGAAACCCGGGACGGGTTTCCTTCTGAGACGGGGAGGATGTGACAACCGGCAGTTTAGGGAGCCATTTTAAAAATCCGCATTTCGATATAAGTTCGTTTATAATTTTTATTTGAAATTTTCATTTCACAACGAACTTGTAAGACCTATTTTATGGAAATTTTATTTAATGACGTTATGGTATTCGTGAATTATGTTCATAATTCGTTTTTGATTATGTGATCGGTGATGTATATTTGAATTCTCACTTGGAACTACGTTGACTTTGGCACTAGGATTACCTAACGTAATTTTATGATTCGTCTTAACGAGTCCGTTATATATTTAATTAATTACGAGAGATTCTCGTGTGATATGGAAATTTTAAAATGAGTTCGGGTTCGGGCCACGTGTTTTACATTTACCCATATTACCCGCTCAATCGTAATAATATTATTATTATTACTATTATTATTATTACACTTATTATTATTATTATTACATTTACCTTTAAAAAAAAAAAAAAAAAAAAAAAAAAAAAAAAAAAAAAAGAAAAGTTAAAAGGGTCCTTCGGTTCACAGTTAACACACACACAACACCACATTCACTATTTTTCATCTCTCTCTAATTCTCCTTCTCCCTCACCGGTTCTAACCCTAGCCGCCACCTTAATTATTCCGGCCACCACAGCGCACCGCCGACCACCACCTTAAACCACCACCATATTCATGATCTACAACATCTAATCTACTAGATCTAGTGCACCACGCGCCTCCTATCACCACTTTATCAGACGAATCACCACCAAATTTATCACCAATCGTTTATTTTTGGAAAGATTATCAAGGTTTTGGAGTTCTAGTTCGAAGGTGAGCGAGTATTCACTCGTATGGTTAATAAAACCGTGACTCTTGGTCACGAATCGAGGAGATCCGAATGGGTTTTTAATTAAAAACGAGATAAGCTTATGGATCTTGGATGAAAAACGTTTTCTATTAAGTTTGGTATCCGGGTTTGGTGTAAATCCGAGCTTTGATGCTCGGGTACTTGTTCTTTGGGTCGATTTGAATACGATTGGTGGATGGATTCTTGTGTTTCATGGTTTTTGTCGATGGCTTGATTATTGATCCGAGCCTAACCGAGACCCTCGAGGTCTCGGGGTCACCTTGGGCTCGTTGTTGCCTTAGTTTGACCCCGGTGGGTCGCGGCTCTTAGCCGCATTTTTATTTTGTTGCCGATGACCTTTTGAGGTCGAGTGGATTATTTGGATACTTGGTGGTTTACCGATTGACCATGGTTGTCGAATGGATATTTTGGCCGACGACCCTAGTAGGTCGTGTGGGTTGTTTGGCTCATTTAGAGCTAGCCGAGACCATGGAGGTCTCGGGTGGGAACCACACTAGTTGTGGTGAAGTGTTGCCTCGGGTTCGGCTTGGTAAACCGACCCGAACACTAATTTGGTTAATTGTTATTTGTAGTAATTGTAAACTAATTGTTATATTTATTTAGTTACAATTGTTATTGTTATATTGATGTGGTATTTATTTCTCGGCCGAATACGTTTGGGTCGAATTGGATATTGGTTATGGTTTTGGTAATTGAGGAGTTGTTGTCGAGTGGTATGTGATATGAGGACCGGTTATGAGACGGTCGTTAGATGACGGAGATAGGTTAGTCGGGTACCGTAGTCGGACCTTATTGTTGTAGCCCGTGGTTGAGATTGTGATTGGACGGAGATTATTATTTATGACTTTGGTTTATTATTGGACTTGGACAATGAGCCGAGAGTCATGACTCGGACATATGACCATTTCGTGTAACTCAATAAATATTAAAAGTAAAACGAGAATGATAAAACTCGTAATAATAATTATTAGTAATATGAACGTTTATACGAAAGTATATACGTGAATAACGTATATATAACTATATAAACGCGTATATTAATAATAATAATAATCACGAGTCGTATTATAAATAATACGATTAGATACATATTAGGCTACGAAAGTGGCGTAATATTAATTAAACGTATTATCATTATTATTAGAAATTGTGTTATAAACGGGAAACTCCCGACAATTATGAAACGTTTAATAAAAAGTCATTTTGGATATATAACGAATAAACTTATTGAGTTAGGCGAAATTGTCGTCACTCGGGTCCAGGTAAGTTATTATTTGCGACATTCGTGTTGTCTCGGATATATGACGACTAATATGGACGTTTTCTATAAGTAAATAACCACTCAACCGTAAGGTTGAGCCGTGTTGTTTGGTTATATGAAACGAATATATTAGTGGGCATCGTATCCTACGACGCCCATAGGTTGTAGTATGTGTAAAGGGTAATAGATTGCGAGTGTATGTATCGGGAAATCTGGCCAATTTGACGATATATACGAGGAATTTATTAAACTGAGATATATACTATATAGTAATTACGTGCTATGTGCTTTATATGTGCTTTAGATTGGGTGTAATCTTGGAACGGTATATTACGTAAATAAATATGAGGATTATCAAATCGACGGATTTGGTAAACTTTGGCGATTTATTTAAATGATATATTGGGCTAATATTAGATCTATAGTTTATTATATGTTCTATGTGCGATCTTGTTGGTTTGTTTTGAGTCGACCCACCACCCGTATGGATACCAAACGCAAATACACCAAACTAATACGAAATGGATTTTCGGTAATAAAACGGATTCTCGTCCGGGTTTGGGAATATTATATATTTGAGGAAATGATTTCTGAAAGAGTTAATATTGTTAGGTCGTGCCAAGTCCGTAGTTGCTGTTTCGTGAGTTATCATACATCTTATTGCTACCTACCTCGTCTTGCTATATTTCTGGACTTGGGGTGAGTCATAGCCCCACTTTTTACTCTTGAACTATGTTTTCAACGATTGGGGTGAGAAACGTGCAAATCATTTTACGTGGACTATTATCGCTATTATATTATTTCTAAACTTGCTATGCATATGGACTAGGATGTATAGTCAGCTTTAGTCACTTCTTATGTGTACTATTCAAGGTTGGCTTATTTATTATTGTCAGCTTTAGTCACACGGTTCGTGTGTACTATTCAAGGTTGGCTTATTTAGATACTGTAGTGTGCACCTATAGGTTATTATTACTTCGGAGGTTATCCGAGTATTTATTGGTATTGCGGGGGTTACCCGAATACTTATGTTGTTACGGAAGGGTATCCGTGTGTTTGGTTATTACGGAAGGGTATCCGTGTGTTATGATCGAGAGCGGAGGGTATCCGCAGGCTTTTAGCGTATCCTTAGTCTAGCTAGCAAGCGTTTTGCGTATATGTCCACTATATTATTAGTTGAATTTAAACCTATGATCTCACCAGCGAAAGCTGACTTTTAGCACGTTTTCTCAGGTAATTAAGTGTTGAGGTGCATGCTTGGATTGGAAGGCTCGGCTGTGGCACACGGTTATGGATCTATATTTTCTAAACTCTGATAATTAAATTTGGACCTATTGTTATTTTATTTTGGGCCTAACTCTGAACGATGTTGGGATAAATGTAAACTCTAAAACCCCGTTTTGGTTGTGTTTTTATTATGTTTACTTTATCTCGTTCTATATTGTCTTGTGTTGGATACCAATCCCCGTAGCACCCCGAAAGCTTGTTGAGTCTTCCGCTGTATCGAATTTTGGGGGTGTTACATGAAAATATGCATCTTGATACCATTGGATATTTGTTGAAAGCTCAAGAAGATGGAGTAGGGCGTAGTAAAAAATTTGTGAAAAAAATAATGTCGTTTATTAAAGATGATCAAGCACTTGATCAAAAGAGTACATCCTTGCACGCAGATGCAGTGGAACTCACGGTTAAAAAAAAGAAAAAAATGCTGCTAATTGAAGACAATAAAAATAAAGAACCATTTCAAATGTTGAAAGCTGCAGATGATGATGGCAAAAACAAACAGCATCCTGTTCCTTCAGGGGACAATTGTTATCCTCAGCACCCTGGTGATGAAATAGGTGTCGACCTTCTTGTTAACGCTATATCTGCAAAACAATACGGTGAGTAGCTAGCCGATATATCATATAAATGCTATGCGATCTAGATCCTCAAATGTTCAAACTTTCCATGTTGCAATATTAACTATATCCGGTATGCTTGCAGATTTGGTAAATAGATTTCCTGAATTTGTTGCCAAAAATGATCACGTACTCATGGCTCTCGCTAAAACCTTTCCGAGTGGGCTGGATGATTGGGAAACACTTATGTATCCATGTAAGTTCTAATATTTTTTTAAGTTTCCCTTTTTGTATAATTGGTGATTAATTGTCGTGTTCTATTTTAGCTTTGGAGAGTCACTGGACTAACGTGATCAATTCAGTCATGGTGTTGTTATTTATATTAGTATTACCCATTATGTTGATCCTTGATAAAGATATATCCAACTCTGATAGGTTGAAAGGAGGTAAACACAGCGCTATATTGGTTATTTTTCAAATGATTGATCAAAATGAACAGTGGTTTTCTAACATTTTGTGCTTGTCCAGCTCTATTTTGGTTGCTAGTGATGCTTGGATACATATTTGTAGTGATATACTTCATCATATCGATTGTTTGTTTGTCATTATCTTTCCTTTATTTCATCTGGTGGAAGATCGCAGAGATACTAGCTAGTAAGATTAAATTCAGCCAATCCACTAATTGCCAATTTGATTTTGAAATTATTATTGTTAACTAATAATTTCCCAAATTGCAGTTGCACCCATATACCATATTGAGAACAAAAAGAAAGAATGGGACGATGCAAAAAAAGTTTTAGAACTCGTATGTAATGAAATAGACAAGTTGAAGTTCTCGGGTATTGATCATCATCCCTATTATACCGAACCAATTCTTGAGGCTGCATGTCAAAATGCTTATGAAGTTGTCAACGAGATTTTATCTAGATCCCGTGAAACAATTCGGTGTAAAAATAAATGTGGATATGACATTATTCAATTAGCAGTAATACACCGTTCAGAAAAAATTTACAACCTTATCTATGACATTGGGGAGCGAAGGAATCTTTATAGAACAATCCTTGATTCTTCTAAGAATAATATCCTGCACTTGGCTGGAAGATTAGCGCCTTCATGTAAACTCAATCGCAGAACGGGTGCAGCATTACAACTACAAAGGGAGCTTCAATGGCGTGAGGTATATAACAGATAAACTTAACATAATTCAGTTGATGTCTTATTTTGACCTGTAGTAGCATAAACAAGTGAAATTTAATTTTATAGGAAGTGAAGAAACTTGTGTTTCCATCATACATTAGTCAAGAGAACATGTTTAAGGAGACACCAGATATGGTATTCACGAGGGAACACGAGAACTTGGTGAAGGAAGGTGAAAGGTGGATGAAGGCCACCGCTGAATCATGCAGCATCACTGCAGCACTAATTACAACAATTGTATTTGCTGCAGCAATTACAGTACCAGGGGGAAGCAACACCAATGGTACCCCTGTGTATGACAAGAAAGATGCCTTTACTGTATTTGCTATATCAGATGCGATCTCACTGTTTGCATCTAGTACTGCATTACTCGTATTCCTATCTATCCTAACTTCACGTTTCGCTGAGCAAGATTTTCTAATCAGTTTGCCTAGGCGATTGATTATTGGACTTAGCAGCTTGCTAGTCTCTACAACTGCCATGATGGTAGCGTTCAGCGCATCCTTGTTCCTAGTCTTTGGTCAACAACGAAACTGGGTGCTTGCTCCAACATGTGGCTTAGCTTTCATCCCGATTGCATTTTTTGTCACTCTACAATTCCCCCTCATAGTAGATCTATTTCGGTCGACATTTGTAAGCACCTTTGGCAAGCGAAGTAAAGGTAGCTTTAATCGGGATGACATACGGTTGTTTTTTCTTAAATGAGATCTAATACTGTATTCCATTTTCAGTTCATTGTATTGTGCATTCTTCTATATAATAAAACTGCTGTTATGTGTTATATTTTGTATCTTCAACCTCTATCGAATTTGCATATTGAGTAAAACAGGAATATCATCCATGAACTATATTATACATGTAATTCGTAGTTAGCTTCAATCTGACAAACAAATTTCTTGTCAACAAGCTAAATGTTTCATGCAACCCGGAAGTTAATTCAAGGATAGTATAAGTACCCTTGAAGTTAACTAGTGTGCTTGAATAGATGAACACTTAATTAACTCAAAGCAGCTTTAAGTGTAGAGATCAAAGTAAGTCATCTATATTTATATAAAATGACTATGATGGAATTGAATTACCATCTATACAGGATGTGGGGGAAGTTTGGATTGAAAAGCATTTTGGATATTGGTAATGGGACTTTTGTGTTTAAATTTACAAATGAACAAGGGTTACAAACTGTAATTGAGAATGGTGTATGGATTGTCAATAACAAAGCTATGGTGGTTCAAAAATGGGATGCTAGTATAGATTTAAACAAAGTTGAGCCTGATATTTTGCCAATATGGGTGAAATTTGTTAATCTACCTCTTGAGGCATGGACCACTAAGGGGCTGAGTGCTATTGCTAGTAGAATTGGTAAACCAATTATGATGGATACCATGACTGCTAGGGTTTGCAACCAAGGTGTTGGGAGATTGGGATATGCAAGGGTACTGATAGAAGTTGATGCTAAGAAAGGGATCCCAGATAATGTGGATATAATGTACTGTGATAAGCTGGGTAAGCAGATTGCAATCAAGAAAGTAAAGGTGGAATATGATTGGAAACCTCCAATGTGTGAAGAATGTAAAGTATTTGGACATGCTAGAAATAATTGTAAGATAAACAAGGAGAAGAATAATAGTGATCAGATGGAGAAGGATAATACTAATACAGGGGAGAATGTGATTAATAAAGGTAAATCAGTGGATAATAGGAAGCAAGGGAGACAAAGAGATGGGTACAATGTGGATATGAGAGGTAGATACAGACAACCTAGGTATGTTTACCAGGCAAAGAACAATGAGCCAAAGACTAATATTGAGGCAGAGACTAATGTTCACAATAACAAAAAGATGGATGAGGCCAAGAATAATGCTGACAACACAAATACTACAAGTACAAGAAATAATTCTTCAAAAAAGAGTTGGAATGTTCAGGAAAGTGTTATATCTGAATTGAGGAAATCTGCAAATAAATACAATGTGTTACAAGATGAAGTTGAAGACAGTGAACTAAGAACAAATGTTGAATGGAAGAAAGATGTGGAAAATTATGTGTTATTGAAGCAAAAGCCAGCAGGAAGTGTTTTGAGTAAATGGACAAAGCAGATGCATGTGTACTAAAAAGAGAAATGGGATGCTATGTATGAAAAGGGGAAGCAATCTGAAGAGAATATTGAGAAGATTGAATTAGATGAGAATGATGTATATGTGGATAAATCAGGTACAGCTAGGTTCATGACTGAGAATGAGGTAAATGGAAGTGGGAGTAACATAATTCATACTTAGTTGAATGGATTGCAAAATAGATGCCTGGAACATCAGAGGTTTGGGAAAAGTTACTAAACAGAATGAAGTTAAAAAACTGATTAGGAATGAAAATTTGAATATTTGTGCTATTCTTGAAACACATATGAAGCAGGATAGAATTGGGAAAGTGGGAGATAGAATATTTGGGAACTGGAGTTGGCAGAATAATATACATGTTAGTAAAAAGGGTTGCAGAATAATGGTGGGATGGGATAATAATAAGGTGGAGTGTACACTAATTCATTGTACTGGGCAGGCTATGTTGTACTTAATTGAGACACTTCAAACATCTGTTAAGTTTTTTTGCACCTTCATCTATGCTGCCAATTCTGGAAGAGACAGAAGAGAATTATGGAAAGATTTGCATATATTTAAACAACTGATTAATAATGAAGCTTGGGTTCTGATGGGAGATGTTAATGTTAGTCTGAATTTGAATGACCACTCAGAAGGAGGCTCTTTTGTTAGTCAAGATATGCTGGAATTTCAAGATTGTGTGAATGATATTGAAATGGAAGACTTATGCAGTACTGAATTTCATTACACACGGACTAAGAGCCTATTGAACCCTGATGCCACTATATTGAAGAAGATTGATAGGGTCATGTGTAATACTACTTTCTTATCCAAGTTCAATAATGCTAATGCTCTTTTCTTACCTTATGGAATTTCAGATCATAGCCCTGCTATTCTAAATTGTCCAGAAGTATTACATAAGAAAAGAAGATCCTTTAGATTTGCTAATTACATAGCAGAAAAAGATAACTTCATAGAAACTGTGAAAGAGAATTGGAGGAATGAGACTCAAGGACATGCTATGTACAAACTCGTTCAGAAACTTAAAGCTTTGAAGCCACATATGAATCATCTCAATTGGAAGAATGGTAACTTGTTTGTCAAAGTTGAGGAACTCAGAGGGAAACTTAATGAAATCCAACAGGAGATTGACAAGGATCCTACAAACAAAAGCTTAAGGAAGAAGGGTACAATGATCCTGAATGAATTCAATTGTGCTTTACAGGATGAGGAGAAACTTTTATGTCAGAAAGCTAGAGTGGATTGGTTGAAAGAAGGTGACAAGAATTCTGCTTACTTTCACAAAGTTCTTAAAGGGAAGTTAAATAGGAGTAGAATTCATAACATATGTTGTGAAGATGGTACTATAGCAACTGGTGATATGGTTGGCTTGCAGTTTGTAAAGCATTTTGAAAAGTTTCTGGGTACCAAATCAGATGCTGCACAAATGAGTGAGGAAGATGCAAATTTGTTTACTAAGAAAGTAAATGAAATGGAAGCTAATGCTATGATTAGAATGGTAACTGAGGAAGAGATCAAAAAAGCTCTTTTTGACATTGAAGATAATAAAGCTCCAGGACCTGATGGATTTACATCCAAATTTTTTAAGAAGGCTTGGGATGTGGTCAAAGAGGACTTTTGCAATGATGTCAAAGAATTTTTTGTATCAGGAAAACTGCTTGGGCAACTAAATGCTACATTAATCACTCTGGTTCCTAAAATTCAAACACCCTTTAGAGTTACTGATTTCAGGCCCATTGCATGCTGCAATGTGATTTATAAGTGCATCAGCAAGATTTTAACAAACAGAATCATGAAGGTGTTAAACAAGTTGGTGGATATGAATCAAAGTGCTTTCATACCTGGAAGGGCAATCACTGATAATATTCTACTCACCCAGGAACTATTGAAAGGGTATAAATGTGTGAATGGGCCAAAAAGATGTTCTTTCAAGATAGACATTCAAAAAGCTTATGACACTGTGTCTTGGGAGTTCCTAAGCACAATTCTACATAATTTTGGTTTTCCTGACAGAATGGTACAATGGATTATTACATGCATAACTACACCTCACTTCACTATTTGTATCAATGGTGAAAGGCAATGATATTTTAATGGTGGAAGAGGTCTCAGACAGAGAGATCCAATCTCTCCCTACTTGTTCACTCTAGTTATGGAAGTGTTGAATATTTTTCTGAAGGCTGAGATTGATAAAGAAAGGAATTTCAAATATCATTTTGGGTGCAAGAAACTTAAAATTACACACCTATGTTTTGCAGATGATTTATTGGTTCTTTGCCATGGAGATGTCACATCTGTAAGAACAATTAAAGAAGCACTTGGAAAGTTTAGCAAAGTATCTGGGCTATATCCTAATTTAGGAAAGAGTACAATGTTTTGTGGCAGTTTGAATATGGAAGAAATTGAGAATATTCAGGCAATTTTACCTTTTCAACTTGGGAAGATGCCTGTAAGATATCTTGGGGTACCATTAGTTGACAAAAAGATTGGTGTTAAAGATTGTAAGGGCTTGATTGATAAAGTAAGGCAAAAGCTTAGTGACTGGAAAAACAAAAGTCTGTCATATGCTGGGAGAAGTTAACTTATTGCTTCTGTTTTGTCCTCTATGCAAGTTTATTGGGGATCTGTGTTTAAGCTTCCTAAAGCTGTTATTAATGATATTGAAAAGCTTTTTAAATGCTTTTTGTGGTGTAATGGGGAGCTAACCAGAGGAAAAGCTAAAGTAGCTTGGAAGGAAGTTTGCAAACCTAAAGATCAAGGGGGTCTTGGATTGAAACCTTTGGAGCAATGGAACACAACTTTACTTATTAAGCACTTGTGGAATTTAGCCACTATGAAAGAGTCATTATGGGTGAAATGGGTAAATACAGTTAAGCTGAAAGGGAGAAGTATTTGGGAAGTGCAAAGCTATAAAACTGATAGTTGGAGTTGGAAAACAATATTGAATTTAAGGCAGAATGTGGAAAATCATATTATGTACAATGTTGGGGATGGAAGAACAATTTCTGCTTGGTATGATAGGTGGTCTAATCAGCAGGCACTTGCCAAGAGTATAAGCAGAAGAGACATTCACTTAGCTGGATTCACTGATCAGAGCAAGTTGTGTGATGTTATCAATGACAATAGATGGAAATGGCCAGCCGAATGGAGTACAAAGTATGATGTTATTACAAACATGGCAGTTCCAAGGTTAACACAGAATCCTGATAAACCTATTTGGATTACCAACCATGGTAACAAAGTTGAATTTGCTACTAATAGAGTTTGGAAAGATATGAGACAGAATGATGGTTCAGTGATATGGAGTAAGATTGTGTGGCATTCTCATTGTATCCCAAAGCACAGTTTTGTACTATAGTTGGCAATAAAGCACAAGCTGCTTACACAAGATAGACTGCTGAAATGGTACCCCAACAAGACTATGAAATGCTCATTATGCAAAACTGTGGAAGATTCTCATGATCATTTGTTTTTTCAATGCAACTATTCACTTAAAGTATGGACTGCAGTTCAGGCTATGGCTAAGATGAGATCAAATGCTAGTAATTGGGATAATCAAGTGGGGGAGATGAGCAAGATTCAGGGCCACAATAGTATATGGAATGTGATTAGAAAGATCTGCTTTGCAGCCATTGTTTACCATTTATGGCAGGAAAGGAACCAAAGAGAGTTTGTACAAGAAGAAAGAAACAGTGATGCTCTAATCTAAAGCATAAGAGAAGATGTAAGACTCAAGTTAATGACAATCAAAGTTAAGAATACAAATGCTGTCAAGGAAGCCTGCAGTCTTTGGGAATTAAAATGATTATGGTGTTGTCTGAGTTTTAAGGGGTGTTTGGATGAATGGGTTATGATGAAGCAGATGGCTAGTACCTTAATGTTTCCTCTTTCTATGATCTGTCCTGAACCTTTGAGACATTTTATGAGATGGTCATACATGAATCAAATGGAACAGTGAAGGGTTCTTAGAAAGATGGAAAGTTAAAATGTAGTTTCCTGCTAGAATGGTGAAATATACTACATGTTAGTATATTCACTTGATGTTGGAATAGAAAACTACCTGTTTTCTATACTGATTGCTCACAAAGATGCAGAAATGAATATGGAACCTGCAAATGTATAGGCTTTTGCCTAAAATATTTCCAGCTCTTCTTCAAAGAGAACTGAAATATTATGGAACTCACTTACAAAAGATGGCCTTATACCATGGTTAACTAGGTCTACCTCACTTATAAGATAACTGTTTATTATCCAATAGGCCTTTGTTAGGTAATTGGGTAAGGAAACATGGATCTTATTTAGGAAAGTAGCCTGGAAAAACCATAATGTAGGTTTCCTTTTGTGAAGGGTAAAGTGAGTTGGTGGGTAGTGTATGAAGATAGGAATAGTCAGGAGTGAAAGATGAACCTACTTGGTCCTATCTATACACTACTAAAGGAGGTAATGGGTGGTACTCACTGCAAGGTGTGTGTTCCTAGTTGTGTGATGCCATTGTAGTAGATGGAAATGTAGCATGACTAGTATAGCCCTTGCTGTGGAGAGGTAATGGGTGCCTAGTGATGCCAAGCTCTATCTGCCATAGTCATTGTGGTGGCAGGTTGAATGATTATGGTCATTTGTTTTTTCAATGCAACTATTCACTTAAAGTATGGACTGCAGTTCAGGCTATGGCTAAGATGAGATCAAATGCTAGTAATTGGGATAATCAAGTGGGGGAGATGAGCAAGATTCAGGGCCACAACAGTATATGGAATGTGATTAGAAAGATCTGCTTTGCAGCCATTGTTTACCATTTATGGCAGGAAAGGAACCAAAGAGAGTTTGTACATGAAGAAAGAAACAGTGATGCTCTAATCTAAAGCATAAGAGAAGATGTAAGACTCAAGTTAATGACAATCAAAGTTAAGAATACAAATGCTGTCAAGGAGGCCTGCAGTCTTTGGGAATTAAAATGATTATGGTGTTGTCTGAGTTTTAAGGGGTGTTTGGATGAATGGGTTATGATGAAGCAGATGGCTAGTACCTTAATGTTTCCTCTTTCTATGATCTGTCCTGAACCTTTGAGACATTTTATGAGATGGTCATACATGAATCAAATGGAACAGTGAAGGGTTCTTAGAAAGATGGAAAGTTAAAATGTAGTTTCCTGCTGGAATGGTGAAATATACTACATGTTAGTATATTCACTTGATGTTGGAATAGAAAACTACCTGTTTTCTATACTGATTGCTCACAAAGATGCAGAAATGAATATGAAACCTGCAAATGTATAGGCTTTTGCCTAAAATATTTCCAGTTCTTCTTCAAAGAGAACTGAAATATTATGGAACTCACTTACAAAAGATGGCCTTGTACCATGGTTAACTAGGTCTACCTCACTTATAAGATAATTGCTTATTATCCAATAGGCCTTTGTTAGGTAATTGGGTAAGGAAACATGGATCTTATTCAGGAAAGTAGCCTGGAAAAACCATAATGTAGGTTTCCTTTTGTGAAGGGTAAAGTGAGTTGGTGGGTAGTGTATGAAGATAGGAATAGTGAGGAGTGAAAGATGAACCTACTTGGTCATATCTATACACTACTAAAGGAGGTAATGGGTGGTACTCACTGCAAGGTGTGTGTTCCTAGTTGTGTGATGCCATTGTAGTAGATGGAAATGTAGCATGACTAGTATAGCCCTTGCTGTGGAGAGGTAATGGGTGCCTAATGATGCCAAGCTCTATCTGCCATAGTCATTGTGGTGGCAGGTTGAATGATTATGGTGGTGGTGAGTCTTGGAAATGTAGCTAGATGGTTATGGTGTGAATAAAGGTGAATGATGGTATTGAATGATTGCTTGAAGAGAATAAAGAACAGTGAGCTGAATTTCATTGTTAGTCTGTGTATTTCTAGTATTGTCAGACATATTGTAGCTTGTCTGATATAGATTGTATTTTGTAGTTTCTGTTTTGGGTCTGTCCAGAACAGAATGTTTATTCAAGCATATGTACATATCTTGGAGTTAATATAATTCACCTTTGCAAAAAAAAAAAAAAAAAAAAAAAAAAAAAAAAAAAAAAGTCATCTATATTTAACAAAAATAAAATAAAATTTTAATTATCAAAAACAAATTCTCATATTCATCTTTGATTTCCCGTTCTCAAGTCTCAACTTCATCTTACAACTTTAAATGCTATGGAGTAGCAGAATCTCAAATTTTACATAAGTCACGACAAAAACAACAAAAGTTCAAACCAATCCCTATCACCACCCATCTGTCACCATTCACCACCACCACCAACAACTCCTTATCTCCGGCTACCACCACCACCATCGAGAAATTTACATATATCAATCTCCGTCCCCCCACCCCCCCCCCCCCTTTTTTTATTATTTATTATTTATTTATTTTTTTTGGACACCAGAAACCCACATTGCCATCATTTATCAATCACTAAACCACCATTAACATGAAACCCACATCACCATCATTCCACCGAGTCAGCCACCCACCATCATTCCGCCATCGCCCATAAACCCTGTCATCCTCTTCCTGTCTTCCCTACCAAAATGAACCACCACTGTTACTCCATCCTAAGTTGATGAATTTATGGGTTTATAACTCTATTTGGGTTGTTGTTTGTAGTTATTAATTTAAGTGTTTGTAGTTATAACTCTAGTAACATGTCATATTAGCTAGATCGAAGATTATTTGAATATACTTTAGCGACTTTGACAATCTACAAAGTACATTACATAGATGTGTTTATTTGAAAAAATATATTGTGTATCTTTACTTTTCATCCAAATAAAAAAGAAAGAGTAGTGGTAGAGAGAGAAAGAAGAGTATATATTATGTTTGGATTAGAATATTAGAGATTTGGCTTAAACCACAAAGATCAACGATGAAATTTACTCTAAAAAAAGGGTAGAAAACATGTATTTTCTCTCTCCAACCCAATAACAAGCATGCAAATGTTATCAATAACGCGAAAAGGAAAGAAAATTCGTAGCTCAATTAGAGTGAAAATCATATCATAAAACTGGTATTAGCTAAGATGTCAAATGCCACCGGGAAAGCCACAAAAGTTCCATTTCAATCAGGAATAATGAAATCAACTGTATAACCCAATTGCAACTCTTTAATACATTTAGCAAAATACTCATTATTGAACAAGAAAATGAACACTGAATCCCACTGAATCCATACATTAGGATTACTACAACTGAATTAGAGAAAATCTTTTACATATATATGGATCCTTTTAAACTTATGGGAAACTTAAGCTTCACTTTGTTCTATTAATTACTCTGTTTGTCAATTCAATAAGTGCTCGCCTTGATCTTTGAACATCCTCGTCGTCATTCTCTGGTAGTGAATCAATTACAGCCAAAGCAAGGTTGGCATGTTTTGCTGCTAGTTCCCTTGTTCTTTGTATTCCTTGACTTTTTTCAAGATACTCGAGAGCCTATACTTACCCAAATCAATGATAAATGTGTATTAGTTACCAAATTTCTTTTCAGATCAAAAAGGGTCATGTTGGGTTAACAACGAGCATTTTTTAGCGATTTTGAAATGTTCAATATTAACAGATATGAAAATGTGATTGCCAATACTATATTATCACAATATGGCTATATGAAAATAAAAATTTTAAGAGGTATGCTTTAAAATCATATTGGGGACTTTCAACATGATTGACACGTTTAACCCACTTGACCCTTTTCAGTTTATCCTTAGTAACAGGAACTTACGAGATCAATGTTTTCAGGGTTGTCTAATCCCCTCTCTATAACTGACTGTAATTCTGGGAACTCCTCCATTGCATATAAAATTGGAGCTGTAACAATTCCCTGCCAAATAAGCTATCAGAACACTAACACAATCTGCAGGACATGTCATATATCGTTTTATTAAAAACACACACACACACACAAAAGTATATATAATAGGTTCTTGTATCACATTCTTTCGCTTTCACATAAAGGTTCAAGTCCTTAGGGAATATATGCATGCCGAAAGATATAAATCTGTTTATTGTCATCGAAATCTATCAGGAATTTAAAAATCATTAGAATATACGAGAGAAATGAATTGATTACATGGCGAATGTCAGATAACGAGCCCTTCCCAAGAGATGATGGCGTGCCTGTGAAATCTAGAAGATCATCAGTTAACTGGAACGCCAAACCCTGAAGGAAAGCAAAGCAGATGTGTTAGAGTGCTTAGGAAAAAGGTCAAAACATCTTCGTGTTGGAGCATGTTATGTTTTAGTACGGGATATAATGATTCGGTTAAGGTTCAGTTGCCACACTTTAGTCCAATTTTTATAACTGAATTTCAATTGGTTTGGCCAGTTCTCCTTTTAGCTTATGAGTCATTTAACCTTTCCCCTAACTGAGACTAATACCAACCCAAAGAAAACCGTTTTCAATGCTTACACACCAGATTTTTTCCGTACTCATATGCCAACATAGCAACCTCCGTAGTTTGCTCAGTAAGAAGAGCAATGGATTTGCAGCTGTTTGAAATAAGTGATGCAGTCTTGTAGAATGTCTTCTGCATGTAGTAATCCATGCTAAAGAAATAATATTTAATCAAATGAAATATTGTGTGAACAGATTAAATCACTAGAAAAAAAGCAGTATATATACCTAATACAGTGCTCTGCCGACATGCTCATTTGCATAATCTCCCCAGTAATAAGATGCTCCACCGCTGTTTCTAATAGTGATGCAACCTGCAACCAATAGGAGAATACCGTGAATAGTACTTTTAAACAATCATGTGAGAAGAGGCATAAGAATATAAATATAAAATATATACCTCGGTGTTTCCCAAAGATGAAAGAGTCCTAGAAGCTTTACAAAGCAAGAAATCGCCAGCCAATACTGAGATCTACATCAAAAAAAGACTAGTAGTTGATTTTTTTTTATTGTAAGGACAGTCTGGTTGAAAAGTTATGTCATTGATAGTCATATACCCTTTACAAAATTAAAGCTTATTATATATCAAGAACTCCATAAGTCATCAATTAATTTAGCAGCATATTTTGGTCACATCAGGTTTTGTGGTGACAACTGGGCAAAGACGTATTGATCGGTTAGGACTCTTAAATGAATGAGTCAGTGACAATGTATATAGTTTAATTATATTGAATCTGAAAATGAAATATCACCTTATTTCCCATTACGAAGTTAAGAGAGCCAATTCCACGCCTTGTATCAGCATCATCGATTACATCATCGTGAAGAAGGCTAGCAACCTGAGCATATGAGAAGTTTATTTTTCACTTCACAGCCTTGATGAGCAAGTACTTTATATTCAGGTATAAAATAATGTACGCTTTCTTTTGAACCATACATATTTCTTTTGAACCATACATAGGTGACAAACTATGAGATGATGGACAATATATTTAAGCATTTAAGATATGCTAAGCTTAGGGAAAACTATGTAAAAATTACATAAAACAAGTTTCTAGTGCAACAGCGTCTACAAGAAGTTCTGTCCGAGTTCAAACTCTTTTACCCTTTAAATCTTCATACAGTTTCAATTTTTCTTGACTACACTTATGACATCAATTCCATGCATTAGCATAGCAAACTATCGTCTCTCAAAGCAAGTATTATATATATCGTAAGAAACCTAACATGAATCATCTCTGTGATTTCAGCAACAGATCGTTGTCTTTTTCGCAACTCCGTTGAGGATATATCAGCAACCTCTTCTGAAGCCGGTTTAGAGATTTGAACATTTAAAGCTTTTCCCATCAATAGAATAACCTGCAAAGGACAATGTTGGGTCATTTCAGCATCCAACAGTCTTTGAATGGATTTAAACATACAATAGCCTAAGTATAACATGAGTAGAAACTAATTAGCAAAACTCCTTGAGTTATTGAAGACAAAGAGCATTCACTTTAGTGCTGATGCGGTTGAGTTATTGAAGACAAAGAGTATTCACTTCAGTGCTGATGCGGTTCAGCATCATCTGAAGAACAAGTTCAAAAAGAACGGGTTCAGTTCAGGAGGTTTGACAATACCTCACTGAACGATGTTCGATCTCCTCATAACCAAAGATATTGAGAAAAGCAAATCAAAGGCGGTAAAACTACAAAAACAAAAAGGGATAAAGCAAAGTCTTCATAGGATTCGGCACCTTTAGCAGGTAAAATTGTGCAACAGTTGTTACTAGTGTTCCCTCACGAAAAGTATATCAGTAGAAGCTTTTAATGCACTCCTCACCAATGTATTAAATGCTCAACACGTGTAATGTAGAAGCCTTTGAAAATCCTAATTCTCTGCTAAAAAAGAGAATGTTTGTAGTGAAAAAAATGCATCTCGTGCAATTAGTGTGATACACATTCAAGAGCATTTACTCCTCGAACTGAACATAGGCCGTTGCAGCAAGAAAGTATAAGTTCATAGTTAAACCATGACTTTCGTTTGTGTTTAAGTTAGACAGGAGATCACCTCAATTGTCATTCAACTAAGATTGTTATTCCGCATACAATTTTAGTCAAATTTTTTGATTCATTTCTAATAAGAATTTAAACGTTGAAAAACCTCTTGTGTGAATCTTGTAAGAACTGCTTATACTTGTTCTTGATAAAACTGTTTTAAATCATTTCAGTTAACATAGGAAGTGATTGTATTACTTGATTTCACCTTACAAATTGCAGTCACTTTAAAGGGAACAATAGATAAAACTAATGTTGTCATACTGTGAGTAGAATAACATGATGTCAGTAAGAGAAGGAAATGACAATGTTTCAAATGACTACTGATACAGTTATCATACTTTGTTAGAGCTTGCTGAAGTACATATCAATGTAGCTAATGGTTTACAAGACACAGAGAAGGGTTTCTATCATGCCTCTAGGAAAAGTGTTAAACTATATAAGTTATTTCTTCTTGGGACAGGAATATATCGAAGTTATATATGCAAATGCATTCACCATTTCTGAAGATGGAAAATCCAATTAGTGTCAAGGATATCGGCTGGTAAACTTACAGTGGGACGAAACCTCTTCCCTTCAGCGCCCATCTTGAAGTAGTATCCAGCTGCTGAGGCAAGCATCGGCACCTTCAAGACCACGAATATGAAGTTGGTTGCTTACAAAATTAAATAGTATCTGGAACGAGAATAGTTACATTCATATTTGACGACAAGTAGTTACTACTACAGACATACCTCAGAAACAACCATTGCTTGCAAGCTATTAGAAACAAGTGATATTTCATCCGCAACCAGAGAAAATGGGTCCACTGGATCCTGGATAAAAGGAAGGAAACACAAAATATGGAACAAGACTTGATGTACATTGCTAATAAAATTTGCTCGAGGGACTTGTAACTATAAAAGTCCCTTATCGTATATTCTTATGGATGACTTTATATATATACCTGAAGGCCTGATACAACGGGGGTGATGTCACACAGGTCATCAGATTGACCCAACTTCAGTTTTGCTACCTTAGCGTTAACTTCCTCAACTAGCGCATCTGAAACTGATTCCATCACGAGTACAACCAATAAGGTTTGAATCTCTCTACCCTTATCTCGGCAATGTGTTTTTTCTTGTGAGTGTGTCAATGGGTGAATACAAATTAAATGAATGGCGTATAGATTTCTTCAAGTGTTGGTTTGTATATATATTGCACGCAAGGTTTTTTTGGAAATACAAATATATTATATATATAGATATATATTGTAGCAAGAAACTAGAATTACAATGACAGTAACATGATACTAACCACTGCGATTCTACATGCTAGTCTACACTTGCAACACAGAGACCCCTAAAACTTACAACTACTCTAAGACCAAACAAACCTGCGAAAGAGAAAATGTACGTGACAAACTAGGTAAAAACTGGTGGCCTCCGAACCATCAAACAGTATATATAACTAAGATGGTCACAATATCAAGAAGCTAGCTAGCATGCAAGTTTTTAAGATCTATGTCTTACTAGTTACTACGCATTGCTTATGTCTTTACTAGATCAAGATCAAAAGATCTGATGAACTTAACATACGAAGATCCAGATAGTCAAATATCCAAAATTCTCAATGTCTTGTAATTCGTATTTGAGACATGAAAAAGTGATGAAAAATAAGCTTTACACATGATAACGTACAGTAGGTAAATACAACTCATGTGGATTCAGAATAATAAATTTAGAAATAGACAAAATGAAGCTCTCCTATTAGTTAGAATTTTGACCCCGAAATGATCGTTTTCCTCTACATTATTAATGATTTTATTACATTTGAGTACTTGAAGTTTATTTATAAGTTTTTAGTCGGTTAATTTACGAGAAGCAAGAGATCTTAGGATATTATATATCTTAACATCTGGATTCCATGTCAACGAAAATCCAATCAACATATTCACGGTGAGAAGATAGGTAAATCCCTACGTTATCTTATAAATATATTAACGTGAAATTTTTATCGCAAAGTACGCAGAAAGTGATGGGTCACGATACTCTAGGAATCTTATTAATTAGGTCCTTTAAGCCACAATTAATGATGACTTGATAAGTAAGAAATTGATTAACGAAATTGCATTCTTGCTTCCTAAGCGGCGATACTAGTACTACCTCCGTCCCTAAATAAATATCCAGTATGACTTTTTAAAGTCAAACTGGTCCAACTTTGACTTTAACTATTTTTGTGAGTTTTATATAATATTTTATGCAAAATATATTAATAGATTGGGTTTTAAGTGTATTTTTTAATAGTATACTACCTCCGTCCCATAATTATAGTCAACTGTTGACTTTTTTAGTCTTCATTTTACAACTTTGACCTTGTATATTTTTATTTGTATTATATAATACTTGATAAAAATTATACCAATAGAAAATACATTTAAAACTCAATCAATTCATATATTTTTCATCAAGTAATATATAACACAAATTAAAATATTTATGGTCAAAGTTGAATAACTGAATACTTCAAAAGTTAACAATGGACTATAATTATGAGACGGAGGGAGTAATTTTTTATCATGTATTATATAACAAAAAAATATATATTTAAGGTTAAAGTTGAACCAGTTTGACTCTGAAAAGTCAAACTGGACATTTATTTATGGACGGATGGAGTATTATTTTAAGAGCATGCTATATACAGATTATTTCCATTAAATGAAAATTAAAGATGATATAATAATAATCATTAGTGTATTTTAACTGATCATTCACAATATCTTACGGAGTATTTATATGGGTTTTGCTAATTTGTGCTCACTCGGCAAACGATTAGAAGCAATTAATGAAAACAAAATTTCCTTTTAAATCAAAAAATGTACATTTATTAATCTTTAAAATTACCGTAATTAATCATAATTTTGATATAAATTAACTCCAACATTTCTTATATCTAAACAAATGCCTATTGGTCACAAGTTAGCGAAACTCTTTACAATACACAGAAACTCTAATGATATAAACCACAAGCAGTCTTGGGTAAACATCATATGCCGAATAGTTTCAACTTTAAAAAATGAGTTGCTTAAATGAGTCCAATATCGGTGGAACTCTTATGGGACGTTTAAGGCTTTTTGGCTTTCACAATGCATAAGACACATGGTTCAATGCAATGTTAAATACACATGGTTCAATGCATTGTGTCTTCGCCAGAAACCACTCCCGTGGTCAAAACAGTTCAACCTGATTCCAATTTCACCTTGAAATCTCAATAAAACCTTGGATCTTTCTCCGGAATCTGTTTAAATTCGTCAGAGTCCGGCGGTCAAACCGGTTAAAGCAGAAATTGATTTCAACGACCGGCCTAGTAATAAAAACCTTGGTTCAAAGTAGATAAGTGCATATTAGATTTAGACGGCCTCATAACCATGAAAGGGGAAAAAATTCTTTTTGGCTTTCACAATGAATAAGACACATGACACTTAGAGCACTACAATTCAACCAAAACATAAACACTTTTATATCTCAACTAAAAAAAAAAATTTTAAAATGTCTCAAAGCCCAAACGAAGGAGGCTATTTCACGAACCTTCTAAATTCAAACCACGACAATACAGGAGATCGTCAAACCCTTCTACCCCTCGTCGCAAAATTCAAACTCTTCGTCGCCATATGGTTCGCAACAATTCAATCCAGTGGAGGTTTATCGTAACCAACAACTTGCATTTTAACAAGGATTCACATCTCTGTAACACCCTCATTTTTCACTGATCGCAGCGGATAAAGTGTTTGGGGTATTACTTCATAGAATCACAGATACAGTAATAGAAAACGACTCGAAAAGAGACGTTTTGGAAATTTAGTTATCATTCATAATTATCAGAGTTTTAATTATAAAAGATATACTTTTATTTTTGATGAGGTCCCAAAAATCTAAGAGTTAGGTTGGTTGTGTTTGAATGATAACCATGAAAAGTGTACCTCCTTCTGCCATGGATCCATAGAAGTAATATACCTAGAATACATGCTTAAAAAGTCAACACTAGGTGTTGAGTGAGAATCATAGGTTTCGGGGTTAGTGAATACAAGTTTCCTGTGTTCAGTTGTTACACCCATCTGGGAAAATGCAAGTTTTGTAATAATTGTGATGCATGCACAATTATCAAGAGTTTAGTATGTTGCACTAAGGTCATGAATCACACCTTAACGATCCGGGTCATGTGGGCTGCAGACCCAACATGAGGGGATGGAAGGATAAAAAGTAGGAATATGCTTATATATGAGGATCATATATTTCCATATGGGATAGTTAGGGGTAGATCTCTAACTAGAACGAAGATAGCTTAAGAAAGCTAAGGAAAGAAGTCAAGGTTTAGAGATCAGAGGAGAAAGAATTCAGATCTCTATGGTGAAGAATGAGGATTCTCACCATCGGTAAGGGAAAAAATGTTGAAAGGGTTAGGGTAAGAGAAATTTAAAATAGTTTAGAGATTCTATATGCCTAAGACATCGGGGTGGGTTTCCTAAGATCCTAAGGGTAAGGGTTAAGGGTAGGTTATAGGTTTTCATAAGGGTTTTCTATTGGGTTAAAGGTGTCCTAAGGTGAAAGGCATTCCTAAGTCTAGTTATCTAATTTATCATAATTGAGGGGTACCAGATAGTTTCTAAATCCTAACTTGTTTTATTTATTTTCTATTCTACTTATCCTATGGGCACTAACTATTCTAAGGCACATCTCCTAGGGTTATTTATCTACTTAGGGTTTTCTAAAGTTTCCTAATTTCCTAATTCCATGAGTTAGTGTTTTCTAAGTTTTCCTCATCATTATCTATTATCTTTTCTAAAGTGCATATCCTAAAGCGGGCAAAAGCTATTTTATGGTGATGTTTCATTTGGTTTTTCTGTATTTTTGCTATTTTAAAATGGTTTTCTTGTAAACTCTTTCTTAAACTACTATAGTTAGGTTGATTATCTAAGTTATTATTATTATGACCTTTTTCTATCTTCTCAAGGAGATCAAGAAAAATTTCATCTAAGTTATTTAAAATCTCCTCTAATTGGTTTTCCTCATCTTCTAGAGTTAACCTAGAGGGTTGAATGGGAGGGTTTATTAAGTAAGGGGTAGGGTTTAAGGTATAGGGTTACCTAAGGTCAAATCTAGGGGTATAGGTAGGGATAAGGTGTTTAGGTATATATGGTTCTCTCGGAAGAAAGAAACCATGGGGTTCTGTTCTAGAGGTAGGAAAAAGTTGATGTATAATAGGGTTTAGGGGAGGTAGGGGTGATGTCTTAGCATAGAAATCTCTTATGTGTTTTAAATGAGGGTTATCTAAAGAAGGGGTATATCCTAAGGGTGAAGGTTTATCTAAACTATTCCTTAGAGTCTTCTAAGTTAAAAGGTTTAGGGGAATAATCTAGTACATTCGGAGAGGAAAGATCATTCTCCGGATCTGGACTAGATGAGATAGGGGTAGAGTAGAGGGGAGTAGACATAACTATATAATAAAGAAATACTGTAAATCATTTAGCAGTTAAGCAGGCAATTATTATACTTACCATAGCACATATGGTTATGGAGGATGGCAGAGGTACTGAGGACTTTCTCGGGTTTAGGAAAAATAGTTGTAGTTTAGGTTTTGACCTTGTTCTCTACAACTGAAGCTCTGATACCAATCTGTAACACCCCCATTTTTCACTGATTGCATCGGATAAAGTGTTTGGGGTATTACTTCATAGAATCACAAATACAGTAATAGAAAACGACTCGAAAAGAGACATTTTGGAAAATTAGTTATCATTCATAATTATCAGAGTTTTAATTATAAAAGATATATATATTTATTTTTGATGAGGTCCCAAAAATCTAAGAGTTAGGTTGGTTGTGTTTGAATGATAACCATGAAAAGTCCTCCGAGTTCAGTACCTCCTTCTGCCATGGATCCATAGAAGTAATATACCTAGAATACATGCTTAAAAAGTCAACACTAGGTGTTGAGTGAGAATCATAGGTTTAGGGGTTAGTGAGTACAAGTTCCCTGGGTTCAGTTGTTCCACCCATCTGGGAAAATGCAAGTTTTATGATAATTGTGATGCATGCCCAATTATCAGGAGTTTAGTATGTTGCACTAAGCTCATGAATCACACCTTAATGATCCGGGTCATGTGGGCTGCAGACCCAACATGAGGGGATAGAAGGATAACTTGCCAAAGTTATACCTTGAGTGGATTCAAATATAGTACTTATTGGTACCACCTAGTGGGGTGTTAATACCAACGGGAGTTGTCAAATTCCAATAGATCTATCAACTATATTCACGTTCATGTGGGTAAAATATCTCAAATGATTAGATTCATGAATTTTGGTTATGTAGTGGTGGCTGTTAGTTTACTCGTGCAAACAACTAAAGAAAAACACTTGCATTCGGTTTTAAGTAAAACATTTAGCATGTATCCCCCTCATAGGGTTTATAAAGCATTTAGAGTGAAAGCATTTTAAAAAGTATGAGGCTATGAGAACTCACCTGGGTGTAGAGTAATCTAAGAGATGCAAATAGTGACTCGGGAACTAGACCGCCTTACTCACGTATCCTAGTGTGTTGTTGGTTTTGTATGTATGTCCAGCTTTAGTTATCATGTTTATGTTTCTCAAGTTATTATTTTTAGGTTCGTTAATGTTTTATGTATAACATAACACCGTTCAGGCCATTGTAATTCAGAAGTATATGACTCCTCACATGAAGCTCCCTACTATTGTATTATGTTATCAACATAATACCGTTCGGGCCATCATAATTCAGAAGTTAATACTCCTCACACAAAGCTCTCTATTATTGAGTTATGTTGTTATTAGGGTTTAGTTATAATCATATCACCGTTCGGGCCATCATATCTTAGAAGTATATGCAATAATCGTTCTAGGAGTCATGGCACTTTAATTCGTAAACCCAACAAACTCGTCAAAAATGAAATATCCACATATTACTCCTCGCATGAAGCTCCCTAGTATTGTGTTATGCTTTTAACTTTATTTAGGTTTTATACTTATATGATATATTCACTTTTTACCCTTACAGTTTATATATTTACGTTTTCTACCCTAAATTTATATTACTTATATTACTTATACTAATAACTGTCTATACTTGACACAACTAGTCCCTAAACTTCTATATTTCAAGTAACTAACCTAAGACTCCTAAGTTTTCTATATTTACCATTTTAGACCTTTAACTTTATACTATTTACGTTTTTAGTCCTTTTTAGTTTATACTTATTTTATTATCTATCCTAGGGTTTTAATATTATGCAAAACTAGTCCTTACTACTTATAACTTCTAGGAAATGTCAAAAACAGTCCCTAGACTTTAAAATTTCAGGAATTTATGTTATATACCCTTATGCATGTAACTTATATTTTATCTAGTAACTAAGTTTTCTAGCCTATATTTTACTTATTTTAGCTTATCTAGGTTATTTATAACTAGTGTATGACCTAAAATAATGACTTATAGCATGCATGCAAGTATATGACTCGATCTAGGGTTTTAAAACTTAAACTAGCAAATGAAAGGGTTCAAGGCTCATGCAAGGGTTCCTAGGGTATCTAAGGCATCCTAAATCTATTCTAAGAATATACTTAAGCTAAATTAACTAAATGTAAGACTTACTTGGCTAGGGGTTTACGTGGGTTTTAGGGTTTTCTAGGGTTTTCTTGGGCTCGTACGACTTCAAACCACAACACAATTCAACCAAGGCCTAGCTACTCATATCCTACTGATTCTAAAGGCTTAGTAATGCATAAATGTGAGGTAGAGAGGAGGAGTAGAGGTGTGGAGAAGAAATGAGGGAGGAGGAGGGTATTTATAGGGCTCGTTATGGCAGTTAAGGGTGGTACGGGGTGTTTAGGTGTCGAGCAAGGGGAGGGGTGAGCAAGCAAGGTTAGGGGGTTTATGGCAGGTCTAGTGGTGACGAGGAGGAGCTAGGGCAGTAGCTAGGGGCTGCCTAGGCCGGCTATGGTGGAGAAGAAGTCGTGGAGGCAGTTTGGTGACAGTAGCTTATAAGGAGGAGATGCACCTCCTTTATTGGGTGCTTGGAGGTGCTTGTAAGCTGATTAAGGTGTTTAGGGGTGGTTTAGGGTGATTAGGGGTGATTAGTGGTGGTTTAGTGGTGGATTAGTGGTGGTTTAGGGTGGATTAGTGGTGATTAGTGGTGGATTAGCCAAGTAGGTGATGCACCTGCTTATGTGTGTGCTTAGAGGTGTTAGGGTGTGTGCTTGGGTATGACTAAGGTGTTAGGGTGCTAGGTTGAGGTGTTTGAGGTGCTTATGTTTAGGTTTTACTTGTTTTAGTTAAGTTTAGACCTAGTTCTACTTATTAAGTGTTTAAGGTTTTTCCTAAGGTTTAGTGCCTAAGTTATGTTCCTAAGTGTGTTTATTGACTAATCCTAAGACCTAAAGGGTTTATTCTAAGTGAGGGTAACTTATAGGAAAGGTTTGACCTAGTTTTGTTAACCTAAATGACCTAAGTGTGTTTAGTGAGAGACTAGGGTTTATCCTATGGTTTAGTGCCTAGACTAGTGTCCTATGAGTGTCTAATAACTATTCCTAAGTTCTAAAAGTCTTATACTAAGTGGTTGTGACCTATGGGGAAGTTTTGGGATGGTTTATTCCTAATTCTAGTTATCTATGACCTAGTTATAGTTTAGGGCTTAGGGGGTTTGTATCTAAGTTCTAAAGGGTTTATTCTATAGCCTAATAGTTCTAATATATCCTAATATTCCTAAGAAAACTCATACTTAAGCCTTGGAAACATTCATACTAGTTAAACTAAGCATATAGGTTCAAATAAGCACATAATCCTACTTAAGTTTTAGTTTAGTGTTTATTAGGGTTTTGTGTTATGTTTAGTGTTTTAGATTGGTGAATTACTTTTTATGGTGTTGTTATGATTTTATGCTTGACATACCTAGGGTTTATAGGATGTGAGTGTTGAGTTATTTGGCTTGTGTAGATACGTGAGCAGGTCTAGTGAGTCATGCAAGTAATAATGTATATAAAAAGCAAAAATTTACCTGTGAAATACCTACTATAGGTATTTGTAATGGGAATGATAGTAATGGGTGTTTGTGAGTTGTTATAATCTCATTCTCAACGAATGTTGTCACCACAATTTTTTAACCCGTCTCAACCATCCACGTTTCCTACTCCTCAATCACAACCACCATTCGAACCACAACCACCTGATGAGGCGAAAAGTGTACCGCTTTTAGGGGGTCATTTAAGCCCTAAGTCGAGATTATTTGATCAAATATTGCCCTAAATCGTTCCTTTTGTCATTTTAGGTACTTTAGATAAGAAATCTGGAAAAGGAAGCATTTTGGACGTTTTTGGAGCGAAAAGTGAAGAAAACGGCAAAGTCTCCAAATCAAGCTGGAAACAGTGCTTGACGGCGTCAGGTATCACATATGACTGTGTCACGTTATGGAAAAGAGGTGGATAAAAAGATATAACGAGACGCGCTAGAATGTTTTTGGACTTTAACACGTGACGGCGTCACCAAGGCCGTCACGTGTAATTTACTCTTGACGGCCATGAGAAGAATAATACATGACGGTGTCAAATCTGGATCTAGGCAATACGAGAATTTCTTTGGCGGCGAGTTGACGGCGTCAGAATTTACGCGTGATGCCGTCAGCCCTTAAAATCTATATATAGTTTTCTAATTTTCATGTATTAAGAGGAGAATTTTAGAGAGACTTTTGGGAGAACTTGTGGAGAAACCCTAGGTCGAATTTTACAGGGTTTTTCACCCTTTTATCATCCATGTTCTAATAAAGATAAGTGTTCAAATAATCATTCAATATGTCTATGTGTTGTTTGATTCTATCTTATGCTTGTCTTTACTTTAACATGCTAGGCTTGGTTTTCTTTGTGTTTGCTTAGATGTAATGAAACCTATCTATTGATTATTGATAGGTTGTTTGTTATTAATTGTAATGGATGAATGATTTCGATGTTAGGCTTAAGAAAACTGGCAGACTTCCAATTGGTAACATGCTTGAACGTCTTAAGAAACATGATCGGATGTGTACTACGATTAGTTGTTTGTATTTAATGCATAAGTAACTACTAAGGAGGCCATGTTAGGAGCTAGTAGTTGACTCGACATAGGAAGAGGTAGAAGCTTATAGCGTTAAGGAAGATCGTACACGGCCCTACGAATGGTATTAAGGAATATAACCCGTCATCTATGCAATTGTAACAAACTAATCAACTAGTAAAAGATACCTAGGGAGTAGTGAAATCTAAGTAAACACGTTTCTCTCATTATTGTTTTTTCTCCACATTTACTTTCTTGTTATTTTATTGCATTAGTAGTTAATTGGGTTAGTTGACTAGCAACTAATTTCGCCCACTCTTCCAAAACCCGAGATTTTTACTTGCTTTCTAAAAAACTATAAAAATATTAAAATAATCATCCCTCACCTCTAGACCTTGTTTAATTAAGTTTTGATCCTAACGACACTATTCCCTGAGAGAACGATCAATCATATCCTCCGGTACTTGCCACTACACTATACTACATCGGTCAGGTACACTGCCTGGTGGGGATTGCAAGCTTCTCAAGATCCCTTGAGAAGTAAAACCCTTTGCAAGGTTGCAAAACCACGCATCAAGTTTTTGGCACCGCTGCCGGGGAATAGTTATTGTTTAGGTTGAAATTTCTTTTTATTAGGTCTACTTGCTAGATTCCTTTCTAGCAAGATTTTTATTTTATTTTTATAGGTTTTCTTTAGTATATCTTATTTCTTTGTTTCCTTTGTTCGTAAACTATCTCGATGGATAACAATAACATTGATCATTAGATTCCTGTTATTCGTGTTTTTCGTCGTAGGATTTTCCAACCACCCGTCCCAATCCCTTTAGTGGAAAATGAGAACCCACCTAACCTCTCGCCTGACCACCACTTTGGCAATAATTCTGATATGGGGGAGTCTGACCATTATAATTACCATAGGGCTAGTCTTTTTTACTATTCGGACTCCGATGAGGACGATAGTGATGTAATTAATGAGGATAGGATGGAAGATGAGATGAACCCTCTTAGGTATGTCGACCCTAGGACAAGGATTGAGATTGACAGCTCATTTAATATGCAATTTCCTTGTAAGATAGGATTTATGAGCTTTGATGCTTACCTTAACTCATCTTTACCTACCTTAACTCATCTTTACCAATAAACATAATCTCGCGTATTGAATACAATAAAATTATTGTAAATGAGTTAGAATACAAAGGAGATAATATTGTTGCTAGGGCAAAGACATTGCATGTGTTTGTAGGAAGCTTTGTCTATTTGGTTGAGTTTATAGTTATGGAGAATATAGGAGAGTTCGTTGATAGTAACTTAACCCAAGTTGTGTTTGGGAAGCCCTTCAAAAGGTTAACCAAATTAGATGAGAAGCTTATGGAAGGGTTAATTACATTCTCAGACGGGGATGAATATTTTGTTTACCAAATGCCCCATGCACACCCTAGATTCAAGGATTTTTCTATTGAGAAATGTAATAGGTTTCCACCTCTTGATATGCTAAGTGAGAATGATAAAAGGAAAAGGCTTAAATATCCTCATGAAAAAAATAAAATATATTATTGCGGATGTTTAGAGCTAAATGATGACTACAAGAAAGATGAGGCAACAATTAGATGGCTCACACTTGGGTATGTGAGCATAAGAGACACACGGTAGGATGTGACCTTGAGTCTAGCTACAAGACTAGTTAATAAAGAAAAGCGCTTCTCGGGAGGCAACCCAAACTTTAACTGTTTGATTGTTTGTTTGTTTGATTTTATTTGTTTCCGTATGCATGCTTTATTTTGATTGTTTGTGGTTCATGTTTCAAAATAAATTGTGAAAATGCTTTACCTTGTTGTTTAACTTCATATAAAGGTATTTCGCAAAAGATAAGTGTAAGGGAAATCTAAATTTGTTTCTAAGAATGAGATTGAACGTGAACCACAACAATATTAAACGAATGTGCATACTAGTATTTGTTTGAGTCAAATGCTTGTATCGAGTCATAATGATGTTTTGCAGGAATTCCAAGAATTAAGGCGTGAGTTTTGCCAGAAATTTTCCGGAAACTTAACATAAGATTTCTGTCAGAGCACTCTGACGGCGTCAGGATTATCACCTGATGGCGTCAGGTGTAAAATTCTGAAAAACTTTGTGAGTTTTGTTTTTCTACCGGAGTCTTAAAGTTTTTGTTAATTCTTTAGTTTTATAAACTCCAAGAAATCTGCAAATATTCATTCCACAATCATTATATCCTTTTAATTCCTAGAAAGCAACATTAAGATATATATGCTATTTTTTCTAGGATTATATATATATATATATATATATATATATATATATATATATATATATATATATATATATATATATATATATATATATATATATATATATATATATATATATATATATATATATATATATATATATATATTACCACCGATTTTGCGCGAGGTTTGCCATGATTGGACAAGAAGATGATTTATATTTCTGGAGGGAAGCTTTCAACGTTCATTTTCTTAGAGGATGGTCTAACCTTCTTACCACATTATCCACACCGAACGAATCAGGGGAGTATTTGTTTCATTCTTTTACCTTCATTACTTTTACATCCTTTTTATTGAACATTGGGGACAATGTTTAGCCTAAGTGTAAGGGGAGGTTAAATGATGATACCTTAGAGAATGCAATTGCACTTGAGTTTATTTGTTTAAAAGTAAGTGTGTAACAAAACTAAGAGAAATACTTGTTAGGGCAATTTTAGCACCAAATTTAAAATTTTTTACAACATTTAGGAGTGAAACTTTAATCTTAATGAGCGTCTCATGGATAGGAGTTGTATAACTAGCATGAAAAACCGTACCACTCAAAATTTTCACCCCCAATATATGATGTTCGCCCCTAGATTTGTTAGGAAAAGATGCTTATGAGTGTACCGGTAGTACTTAGATTCTAGAACTTGCGTTAGTGATGCATCCCGAGAGCGCTAGTGAGACTACATTCGTGTAGTAGGCTTTACTACATGATAAGAGGCATTAGGATAACCCTTGTGTTTAAACTCGTATCATAATTACTTGACCAATGAAGTCATAATTACTTGACTAATAAAGTCAATTAATTTTCCCACACTTTTGTGTTGTACTCATTTTTAGTACACGATACCCCTAGTACACCCCTCCGAGCCTATCTTTTTCGTTTATAACTTTAAGCAGTTTATGTTGACATAAATAATGTCTTAAAACATTGTTAGCATATTAACAATGTCTCTATGTTTTGATAATTACAAAGCATAAACTCATTAATCTAAAACTTATGACGTAAACAAGTTTTTAGTGTTTAATATTTGTCTTTGCTTCCATATCACTTAAGGTATGAATAAACAAAGGGTTTATTACATTTCATGATCAAAGGAAATTTTTCTAATCACTAGAATTTTTTTAAAATGTATTAAACATCTTATATCTTTTACAAAATTACTTTTGGAATTAAAAGAATATGTTTAATTCATAATAAATATATGATTTCAAATTTCCAACCAAAAATGGCAAATTCTATCCAGAAAAATATTCCCCACTAAAAGACAAGAAAAACCAACGTTCTGAAATGGGTGGCTCCCTTAATTCCTTAGGCGGCCCCCTTAATCATTAAGGGAACCGGCCACTAATTAAGGGGAACGGTCACGCTCCAGAACAGTGTTTTTCTCCCCTATAAATACTGGATCAGTTCACACTTTTTCCTCACCTTTTGCACTTCTAAACTTTCTGATCTAGATCTATTTCTCTATTCTTTCATCCTTTGATCATAAGTGTATATATATTCTTTGTTTCAAAGTGATCCAATTTCCATCCTCTCAAGTGCAAGAGAAGAATACTTCTATCTTCCTAGACAAGAAGTATTACAACTTGTTGTGATCTCCACATCCAAGTTGTTGGTGTATCATCAAGATTATTTACATATTCTTTGTGAAGATTGTTGTGAATATTTGCTTGTAGATAGTTGTGTTAGATATAGATTGTGTGATTAGTTGATAGCTTGGTGTGAAGAAGAAAAGCTAGGAAATCTATTGGTGTGAAGAAGATAGAGTTGAAGTAGTTAGTTTTGAAGTAGATTGATTTGAAGAAGGTGTGTAGAAGTTGTGACTTAGGTGTGAAGGTGTTGTGGTGTGATTATTGGTGTGTAAATTGGTGTGTATATTGGTGTGTAAATTGGTGTGTAAGGTTTTTTCCGCCATAAGGGAGCTTGTTGATATAGTGAAGAAAACTCTCGAGTTAGGTGCTCGGGGAGTGGAGTAGGGCAAGGAAGGTGTCCTTGTAGCCGAACCACTATAAATCTCTTGTCTCGCGGTTCGATCTTTCCATCTCTTACTTATTTAATTACTTATCATTGTTATATATTTCGTATTGATATTTGTTTGTATTGTGCAATACTTGAGATCACATATTATCGAATCTAAGTTTTAAAAATTAAGTAAACACTAAAACTCTTTTTACAACTAATTAAAAAGACGTAAAACTATTCAACCCCCCTTCTAGTTTTCCACAATTGGTATCCGGAGTCACGTCTAGCAAGAATTTTAAAATATATTGTATTTTAAAACTTGTAACGATCTATGGAATCTGAAAAATATTTAGAAGGGCAATCTATGCAAAGACCACCACTATTTGAAAGTGATGGATTTTTATATTGGAAAAATAGATTCGAAACCTATGTGAAATCAAAAGATCTTGATCTTTGGCATATTATTACCTTTGGTGATTTTCCCCCTATTCAATATAATGTTGAAACTAAAATGGATGAAATTGTAGCTTTTGAAAAACAAAATGATGATTTGAAAAAGAAACTAGCAAAAAATAATGAAGCTAAAATGGTTATTTATAATGCGTTACCACGCAAAGAATATGAAAGAATTTTTATGTGTAAAACCGCAAAAGAAATTAGGGATTCTTTACTAATCACTCACCAAGGTAATAGTCAAGTTAAAGATAACAAAATAGATCTTCTTGTACAACAATATGAACAATTTACGATTCCGGAAGAGGAATCAATTGATAATGCTTTTGCTAAATTTAACACCATTATCACAAGTTTAAAAGCACTTGATGAGACATTTTCTAGTAAAAATTGTGTTAGGAAATTTCTTAGGGCATTGCATCCGAAATGGCGAGCTAAAGTCACGGCTATTGAAGAATCAAAGAATTTGATGACATTGTCACTAGATGAGCTTATTGGCAACTTGAAGGTCCATGAAGAAATTATAAGAAAAGATTTGGAAACGGTTAAAGTCAAGAAAGAACAAGTCAAATCCGTTGCTCTAAAAGCCAAAAAGGAACTTTGTGATGATAGTGACTCAAGTGACGAGAGTGAAGATGAAGAATATGCAATGGCCGTAAGAGAATTCAAGAAATTCTTCAAGAGACGAGGAAGATTCACTAGATCATCACATGACGATAGAAAATCGTTCCAAAGAAATAGAAGTGACAATTACGTGAAAAGAAAATGATTTAGATGTGGAAGTCCAAATCATCTCGTTGGTGAATGTCTAAAGCCGCCGAGTTATGATAATCAATGTGCATTTGTTAGTAGAACATGGAGTGATAGTGACAAAGAAAAAGTGGAAAAACCAAGAGAAGAAAAGTTTTTCATGGCAAAAGCAACCGACGAAATATGCCTTGGAATTGACTTGGAGCCTGACGAATGGATCAAGGATAGTGGATGCTCGAGGCACATGACAGGGAACCGAAAGCTATTCTCTACATATAAGGGATTGATGAGTGTCTAAATACTCATCATTTTATACAAATCTGAGCTGCCAAAACATACAAAAACACTCAAAAATGCATTATAATACTTAAAATATCTCAGAAGAGTGTTTTATATGTTTCAAATACAAAATATGCAAAAACAAATGAAAAACGTACAAAGTTTGCATAATTGGCAGTTTCAGTCCCTCAAGTTTCAAATATTGACAAAACTAGTCCCTGAAGGTTTTAAATGAATAAAAAGTCAACTTAAGTCCTTGGGAAACCAAAAATGTTCACAAAACATCCCTGGATAAAAGTTTACACAAACTGGCAATTTTTACCCTTTAAGTTTCAAAATTGGCAAAATGGTCCCTGGGTATTCAAAAATGGAAAATTTACAAATAATACCCTTGTACTATGCATGAATGACAAAATGGAACAATTTTGATAAACATTTTGAGAAATTACAAGTTTAATCCCTTAAAAATCCAAATTTACATAAATGGTCCCTGGAGTTTGAGAAATTACAGAAATGGTCCCTGGTGTTTGAAAAATGGAAAAATCATAAATTTGGTCCTTGGTTTATCATATTTGGCAAAAATAGCAATTGAAACTACTTTGGGAGATCTACAAATTCAGTCCCTCTATTTTGCCAAAATTACAAAATTAGTCCTTGTGTACACTTAACCAACCGGACCCCTTTTATTATAATCCATAAAACCAAATCCAATCCAAACACTAATCCCTACCTAGCCCATACACCCCTAGCCCAAAAATAAGCCCAATCCAACACCCTTTTTATAAAACGGGGTTTGACCCCTCGTTTGACCATCAATACCGCCAAACCACCACAACCACTATTCACCCTCCCTCACCCCAAACCAAAACCAGAAACCAGGGTGGTATCCACCTCACCCCCACCTTTACAGCTGCCCTTCTACACCTGCCCTCACCTCCTCCACCTCACACACCAAACCACATAGCATTTAATGCTTTCTCCACAAATTTCTCCTCAAACCATACCCTGCTCCTCTGTTTTCTTCCTTATTACCCCAACTTGCCCCCAAAGCATTCCCCTTGCCCCCTGACACTTCCACATGTTACCAAAAATCTTTAATTGCAGAACGTAGTCTCCAAGTTTACTTGGAGACTTTTGGCGCCAAAAAGGAGATTTGAAGGTCAGGATTGATTCAGATAATTTAAAGGCCAAGATTGAAGTGGGATAAGCTCTGAGTCACGCAAGGAACCCTAATATGGGCTTATAAAAGGAAGAGAAGCAGAAGAGAAGAAAATCTAGTAGTTTTTCAATTAATGTATGTCGAATTAATCAAGTTTTCAATTTCAGTGTATGTTAAGCTTTCATGTTAATTTCCAGTGTTCTAAAAGTGTATTGTGAAACCTTTTAAGTAATCAATATCAAGTTTGTTTTGTTATCTCAGATTATGCAACTTTCAATTTTATCTCAAATTTCTTAATAAGCTGTGTTCTTGTTCTTGTTAGAATATAAAGATTCCTAAGCTCACATAAGCTCCTCAGAAAGCTCATAAAAGCTTTTAGAAACTTTAAAATCTAGTCTAGTTTATAAACTCAAAAATTACAAAAAAATAAGAAAAATAGAAAGAAAATCAAAAATTGCAGGTATGGTGTTCATCAAGTAGGAGCAGGGTATATTCTGGATTGCCTTGGGTTAGGGAATCTGTGGAGATTCAATAGGTTGTTCTTGGTTCTTAGTTTGAGCAGGAAAGCAGTCTTGTAAGTCCTCAAAATCTCTTATTTTTCTTGTTACTGTACCTTTGCTTATTACTCAGCTTTTTCAGTTACTTATTGCTTATTTAGATATATATAGTGATAATATAACATTAGATTGATACTTTGTTTGTTGGAATTCATAGTTACTAAAAAATAGAAAATCTCACAGTCAATATAGCTTATTTAGAAATCTTGTGTATCTGTGGCTATTTTCTGTTTCTAAGTGCTTAATTACAATTAATATAACATAATAAGTTAATTTGGATCAGTAGTATAAGCTCTTGAAGCCTTTAGCTTATTAAATCACAAAACAGTCTAGGTATAAGGTGTGTTTGGATCAGGGTATTCCAAAGTGTTATAGTGTTCAAGTGTTGTTGTTTCTGGTTTATATGAGTCACTAAGGATCATATTAGCTCAGAGTAGTCATAAAACTCAAGCCTTGTTAGTGAAAAAGTCAAAATCATCAATAATTTAGTGTAAAAAATCTGTCTGTGTTGGAATACAAGTAGCATAAGCCTAATTTTAGCTCAAAAGTGTTAGTACTAGCTTAATTTAGTCTCATCACAGCTTAAATAACTTCAATAAATCAGTTAAGAAGGATCAAATCTTATAAAAGTCAAACTGAGTTCATATTATCAAAAAGTCAAAAAGTGCACAACCTCAGAAATCCTTAAAATGGCATGATTTTTATAGAATTTTGTGAATTTATTGAGAACCTGAGATTTTCACAAATCAAAGCCCCTCACCTAAGCTTCAATAATCTGTGTTCATCTCATTTGTGGGATTCTTAGATTACCTTGTACACTAACTTGTTTTGACCTGCAGGGCAAAGACATTGCCCTGTGCACAGGTTTTAAGTAAAATACCAAGAACCATAGTGTACTCATTAGTGGACCCCACACCCCAACCCTTAGCTTAATTTGTAGCTTATCAGTCCACCTTTTGACATTTAGGTTTAATTTTGCCATTAGCTTATTGTAATATAGCTTTTAGAACCCTAGTTTGTAGCCTGTTTCAACAAGCCACACTGATTACTCAGTATTTGATCACCATTTCAAGGGCTCACCTAGAGCTTATTAGTGAACCATAAGGGTAGCTTATTGGCTCAATTTGTAGCTTATCACCTTAGTTTTGAACCCCTAGGCTTAACTTGAACCCTATTTCACTCTTGTGGTCCCCACAACCCTTGGAACACAACTGCAGGGAACAAAACTTACCCTGCACATCAGCATACCACCACACCACCAACTTAAGTGGTGGCTGCAGCCCACACCATTAGGACCCACACCTCCAACCTAGCTTATTACAACCCCCCTCCTACCCAGGTTCAATTCTTGACCATTAGTCAGATCTACAAACCAGTGGACCCCACCTTAAATTGCCACAAATCTTTGTCCCATTTCTGAGTCAGAAGAGAAATAAGCAAGTGCTTATTTGAGCTTCTCAGCTTATTTTAGGAGCTCATATCATTAAGTTTAGTCTAATATAGTTCAAATAACTTAGGTAAACTAGATTTCACCATAGTGGACCCCACATAACCTCAGTTTAGCTTATTTCTTCATTTGGTCAACCTTAGTCAACTGTTTAAGCTAATAAGCAATCTCAGTGCTTATTATTGATTTCCAAAGTAGTTATCTTTATTAAAGTTTCATTATTTAGGTATTTAAATAGTTTTATAAAATAAAAACCAGAAAAAGCAAACATAAAAATAGTGATAGCTTCTATTTAATAGATTCTATCTTTTTAATTTTCATTTCAGCTTATTAATAAGCACTTGTCCAATTTTATAATTTTATAAATTAATTAGTACCTTAAAGTAGTTAAAATAATTTTCTTAGAATTTTCCTAAGCAGTTTACTATTTTTTAGATTTAAAACTAGTTTAAATAATTAAATAGGTAATATTAGTAATTAAATAGATTTCTTTAATTTTAATTAACAAAAGTAGAATTTTATATTTTTCCTAAGTTTTATAAAGTAGTTAAGATTTTTTAAAAATAGTTTCATAATTTCTACTGTCCATTTTATAATTTTCTTATTTAAATTAATTAAATTAGCTTTAAAATAATTAATAAGTAATTAATTAGTCAATTAGCTTAAATATAATTTTTAGCAAGTTTTTATAATTTTGTAGTATTCCTGTAGTGTTTATATAGTTTTATAAATTTAATTATAATTTTCTAAGGTAATTTAGTATTAATAGTAACTTAAAATAGTTAAAATAGTTTAATTAAGTTAAATAGTTATTAATTAATAAAATACTTATAAAAAGACAAAAATATTTATTTTCATTTTTTATACTTTCTTCAAGTTCTTAGTTAAGTTTAGAAATTATTTATTTAAGTTTTTAGGTTTATTTGTAATAATTGTAATTTTTAGTTAATTTAGATTAAGTTTTAAATTAGATTTTAATTAGTTTTATTAATTAAATAGTAATTAAATATTATAATAATCATTTTTATAATTTCAATTTCATTTTCTATTTTCTTTAATATTAAGTTTTCAAAAGTTTCACTTTTTGTCCCTGTAGTTTGTAACTTGTTAAATACCAATTTTCTCTGTCTGTTATCTGATTATCTGATTTTGTGTTTATTTCTGTATTTCTGTTATAATTTCATATTTTCCAAATATCAAGCAATCAGTAGTGTAATCAATCTTCAAATCATATTTGTTACTGTCCTCAGTACCACTCACTTTCCTAACCGTCAACAAATACAATTTCAATCTCGTTGGGATTTAACGATCCGGGGATTTCCCTATATTTCCACGGTCAATATTAACTTGCACTTTCTCCCAGGTGTACCTAACAGCTTCACAAGGCTGACTGGTTGGTTTGGGAGGAGTCAAAATTTGGCGCCGCTGCCGGGGAGGTTGTTGCGTATTTCAAAACGGTAAAAGTCTAGTGGTTTTCAAAAACCCTCCTGTACAAATAATCACCACTTTGTAAATTTTCAAGAAAAGCAAAATCATATCTGAAAAACGTTCATTAACATTTCTCCTGAAGTGTTAACAACACCAAACAAATCATAAACAACAAAACAAAACTGTGAAGTTAAATTACTTCGTATCTTTACGATTACAACCTGAAACAGCTGGTATAAGGTAAGTTCTGACATTAAATTGCGAACTGAAGAGGAATACATTTATTTCCTCCCGCTAGCCTGCGAGTAATCTTAAAGGAACGATTTCGGTTAACGAATCAGTTTCAAAAATATTGTCCAAGTTTTTCACCCATACACGAAAAGCCAAAAACATTTTGTTTTATTGTGAATAAATTAATACCTTCAAATAAGTTCCCAATCATAAGATTCAAAACTTACCATTGTATCCCTGTGGATAGTGTACCTTTTTTAAAGGAGCTGTTCATTTGTGATTATTGGGTTTAAGTTCACTGTAGTTTTGCCTCTATCTTGTGTTGAAAACTAATTTTTGTGCATGCGCACTCGTTCACAAGCAAAGAATAAAAAGAAGAAAAACGTACCCGAGTTACGTATTGTTGAAAAAGAACACACAACCAAAATGAACGACGAGCCCCCATTCCTTCCCAAGGATGAACCAGTTCCTGACACCCGAACTATGGAGGAACTGTGTCAACCTACCATGCAAGGGAGGGGTGGACCAATTGCACCACTCACTATTGGAGCCACGGATTTTGGATTAAAACACCACATGATACAACAGATCCAGAATACGTGCCAGTTCCACGAATTGCCGGGTGACGATGCCAACAGGCATCTTGACAAATTTTTAACTGTCACTCAAAGCATGAAACAACATGGCGTCACCGAAGACAGCCTACGTTTATACTTGTTCCCCTATTCTCTCGCTCATCATGCAACTTCATGGTTCGATCGACTTCCAAAGAATTCGATCCACACTTTTGATGAGATGATCACTAAATTCCTGGCCAAATACTTTCCACCATCTATGGTCACAAAGCTGAGGAATGACATCAGCAACTTCAGACAGCTTCCCGAAGAGTCCTTATTTGAGGCATGGGAACGCTACAAACTTGCCATTGATAAGTGTCCTAATCATAACATGCTTCTTGTCACCATTATTGATACCTTTTATAATGGTTTGACACTCCGTCATCGTGACACCATCAATGCTGCTGCTGGGGGTACCTTCATGAAAAGAACCCCTGAAGAGTGCTATAACTTAATCGAAAACATGACTGCCCATCATAATTTTTGGGACTCCTCTGCTGAGAGGAACGAATCATTTAAGTCAGACACTCCGGCAAGCAATGAAATATCCATTCTAGCTAAAAAGCTGGATGATTTGTCTACAGCAGTTTTACGTATCCATCAGAATAATCCTAATCAGGTCAAAACTGTAAACCCAAGTTGTGAAACTTGTGGTGGTCCACATACTTACACAGAGTGCCCAGCCTCCGGTGGCTTTGCTCGTGAAAACGTGTCCGTGGCTCAAGGTTCCTATAATACGGGAGGTAATTCTTACCAACCGCAAGGAGATCGAAACCTTTTGAGCTACCGTTCTAATAACTATCTTGGACCACCAGGGTTTAATCATCCTCAAAATAGGAACCAGAATTATAACCAGAATCAGAACCAGAACCGAATGAACCAAGGTTATAACAACCAAGGTAATTTCAACTCTGGTCAAAACCAGGTTCACCAAAATCAGAACCAAGGGAATTATAACCGTAATCAAGGTCAAAACAATTACCCACAGGGTAATTTTCAACAACAAAACCACTTCCAAGGTAACAATAATCAGCAACATGGGAATTTCCAGAACAATCGGGCTCAAAATTTTCCAAACCAAAATCAAGCCATTGTTCCAACTGGACCATCACATGATGAGTTATTAAAACAGTTTATGAAATCCCAAGAAGAACTGAACAGAATGCTGGTTAGTCAAATGTCTAATTTCCAGAAGTCTTTAAATGATCGACCCTCGAGCTCAGGTACAACTTTACCTAGCAACACGATCGCTAATCCGAGGGGCGATGTTAAAGCGATCACCACAAGAAGTGGAGTTTCTTACCAAGGACCTACAGCTCCCTCTACCTCATCTCCTATCCCTGTAGAGGAATGTGACACTGAGGATACTACGGATACGGTACTTCCTACTAATAACGGAGGTACCAATGACATCCCTCCTCCAGTTGTCCCAATCCCAACTCCTCCAAAAAGAGTCATGTTTGAAACTCCTGAAGGTCCTGTTGAAATTCCAAAAGCCAACCCAAAAACATCAATTCCATATCCCTCACGATTGCAAGACCAAAAGCTCCGCCAAAAAGCTAATCATCAGATGGAAAAATTTTTCCAAATTTTCCAAGATCTACACTTTGATATTAGTTTTGCGGATGCTCTTCTTTTAATGCCCAAATTCGCTTCGACATTCAAAAACCTATTGAGCAATAAAGACAAACTGTGTGAGATGGCACGAACTCCACTCAATGAGAATTGCTCTGCAATTTTGTTGAATCAGCTTCCCGAAAAGCTAGGAGACCCTGGGAGATTTCTAATACCATGTATTTTCCCGGGGATGGTTGAATGCTTTGCCTTGGCCGATCTTGGTGCAAGCATTAACTTAATGCCCTACTCAGTTTGTAAAGCGCTCTCTCTTCCGGAACTTAGTCCCACATGCATGACTCTCGAGCTTGCAGACCGTTCAATTTCACGTCCCCTCGGTATTGCTGAGGACGTATTTGTAAGAGTGGGGAACTTCCATTTTCCGGCAGACTTTGTCGTTGTTGATTTCGATGCAGATCCAAGAGTTCCTCTCATTCTTGGGAGGGGATTCTTAAGAACAAGTCGTGCATTGATCGATGTTTTCGATGAGGAAATCACGTTACGAGTTGGCACTGAAGCTATAACGTTCAACCTTGATCAAACCTCGAGATACTCCTCGACTTCTGATACTGAAACGGTCAACCGAATTGATGTCATTGACATTGCATCCGAGGAGCATGCTCAAGAATTCCTTGGATTCGCTGATAATTTTCCGAGTGGCAATCCCACTACTTCTTCTGATCCCATAATCGCTAATTCTTCTCCTTCCCTCACTCCATTTGAGGGAAGTGATTTTCTCCTTGAGGAATTAGAGGCCTTTCTCCAAAGTGATTCAGTTCCCGAAGGAATTGATTACCAAGAGATTGACCCGGAGGGGGATATACTTCTCCTTGAGGAGTTATTGAACAAAGATCCTTCTCCCATTCCTGTTCTACCTCCACAACTTCATAAGGTGGAAGTCAAATATGTTGAGAAAAATGATGACTTCCCCGAGGTTGAACTTAAGGACCTGCCTCCTCATCTAGAATATGCATTCTTGGAAGGTAACGATAAGTTACCGGTCATTATTGCAAAAGACTTAAAGGATGAGGAGAAAACAGCGTTGCTTAAGGTTTTAAAGTCCCACAAGCAAGCAATTGCTTGGAAACTCTCAGACATAAAGGGTATAAACCCGGATTTTTGTACACACAAAATCCTAATGGAAGAGGACTTTAAACCTACTGTGCAGCATCAAAGAAGGGTAAATCCAAAAATCCACGAAGTTATAAAAGCTGAAGTTATCAAACTTCTTGATGCGGGATTGATTTATCCTATATCTGATAGTCCTTGGGTAAGCCCAATACATTGTGTTCCAAAGAAGGGTGGTATCACGGTTATCACAAATGAGGACAACGAGTTGATACCAACTCGTTTGGTTACTGGGTGGCGAGTATGTATTGATTACAGAAAGCTTAACGAATCCACCCGCAAAGACCATTTTCCTCTGCCCTTTATGGACCAAATGCTCGAAAGACTAGCGGGAAATGAGTATTATTGTTTCCTTGACGGCTTCTCGGGTTACTTCCAAATTCCCATTGATCCAAAGGATCAAGATAAAACTACCTTCACATGCCCTTACGGGACATTTGCCTATCGTCGCATGCCTTTTGGGTTATGCAATGCTCCGGGCACTTTCCAGAGGTGCATGATGGCTATTTTCCATGACATGATTGGAAAAACCATGGAGGTATTTATGGATGACTTCTCAGTCATCGGGAATTCTTTCGACTCGTGCCTTTCCCACTTAGAAAAAATGCTTCAACGTTGTGAAAACACTAATCTTTGTCTAAACTGGGAGAAGAGCCATTTTATGGTTAAAGAGGGCATTGTCCTCGGCCATAAAATTTCAAAAAGTGGGATTGAGGTCGATAAGGCCAAAATTGATGTTATTGCTAAACTGCCTCATCCCACCACTGTTAAAGGAATAAGGAGTTTTCTCGGCCATGCCGGATTCTATCGAAGATTCATTCAGGATTTCTCCAAAATAGCCCGGCCTATGACTCATCTTCTTGAAAAGGATGCTCCTTTTATCTTTTCACCAGAGTGCATCGAAGCTTTTGAAATTTTAAAGAAAAGGCTTACCGAGGCACCAATCCTTGTTGCCCCCGACTGGAACTTACCCTTTGAACTTATGTGCGATGCTAGCGATTTCGCTATTGGTGCAGTTCTGGGGCAACGCAAAACCAAACATTTTCAGCCAATACACTACGCAAGTAAGACCATGAACGAAGCTCAAACACACTATACCACCACAGAAAAAGAATTATTAGCCGTGGTATATGCCTTCGAAAAATTTCAGACTTACTTAATCTTAAACAAAAGCGTGGTATATACGGATCATTCGGCTTTGAAATATTTGTTCACTAAACAGGATGCAAAGCCAAGACTGCTCCGGTGGGTCCTGCTCCTCCAGGAATTCGATATTCTCATAAGAGATAAAAAAGGAGCAGAGAACCTTGCAGCTGATCACTTGTCCCGGTTAGAAAATCCTCATCAGAATATTCTCGAGAGAAAAGAAATTAATGAAACTTTTCCTCTGGAGACTCTAAATCTCATCTCTAACCGGGATGATACCACCACCCCATGGTTTGCCGACTTTGCAAATTACCGTGCGGGAAATTTCGTTGTGAAAGGGATGTCGTCCCAACAGAAAAGAAAATTCTTTAAAGATGTAAAACATTACTTCTGGGACGACCCCTACTTGTTCAAAATATGTGCGGATCAAGTCATCCGACGGTGTGTCCATGGCCAAGAAGCCATGGAAATTCTTAAAGCTTGTCATGATGGACCCACGGGGGGACATCATAACCCAAACTACACCGCCAAAAAGGTGTTTGATTCAGGATTCTTTTGGCCCACGATCTATAAAGACGCCCATGAACTTATCAAAACCTGTGAGGCTTGCCAGCGTCACGGGAATATTTCTAAAAAGAATGAGATGCCGCAAAACGCCATCCAAGTCTGTGAAATATTTGATATGTGGGGCATTGATTTTATGGGGCCATTCCCGTCTTCACGAGGGAATAAGTATATACTCGTCGCTGTCGACTATCTGTCAAAATGGGTTGAGGCAAAAGCCTTACCCACCAATGATGCCCGAGTAGTTGTTAAATTTCTAAAGTCTCTCTTTGCCAGATTTGGGACTCCTCGTGCCATTATCAGTGATCGTGGTACTCACTTTTGCAATGAACAATTTGCAAGAGTAATGATGAAATATGGTGTTACTCACCGTCTTTCTACAGCATACCACCCCCAAACAAGTGGGCAGGTGGAGGTCTCAAATCGTGGTATTAAGAGAATTCTCGAGAGGACGGTTGGTGAAAACCGTGCCTCTTGGTCGGATAAGCTGGACGATGCATTATGGGCTTTCCGCACTGCTTACAAAACACCCATTGGGTGTACTCCATATAAGTTAGTGTACGGGAAAGCATGTCATCTTCCGATTGAATTAGAACATAAGGCCTATTGGGCCTTAAAACATGCAAATTTCGACCTTCAGACAGCGGGTGATCACCGTAAAGTTCAACTAAACGAACTAAATGAATTACGTGATCAAGCTTATGAAAATTCTTTAATCTATAAAGAAAAGACTAAGAAGATACATGACTCTAAAATAAAGAACCGCGTTTTCAACGTTGGTGACAGAGTTCTTCTTTTCAATTCAAGGTTGAAAATTTTCTCGGGTAAACTAAAAACCCGTTGGTCTGGACCATTTACTATAACCAAAGTATACCCATATGGAACTGTTGAGTTATTACAACCCGACGGTCCCAATTTTAAAGTAAATGGACATCGGCTAAAACACTATTTTGGAGGGGACATACAACCAATGGTTGTCCCGGATCTCCAAACTTACCCCATGGACCAATAAATACGGGGTCGAGTCAAGCTAGTGACTCGGAAAACAAAAACACTAGTATCATGTACATAATAATAAATAATGAATTTTGTATTTTGTTCAAATATCTATCCTTGTATGTATATTATACTTTATCATTCAACTTCCGGGCTGTCAGGACAAATTTATTACAGTTAATCATTCACAAGTGATTAGCTTGCGTGGTAAACCTGACACAAGCCTGGGAGGTAGTGATTACATATATTATATTATTTCATAAACAATATAAAATACAAAAACATTTTTCCTATGCACACAACTTGCCCAGTTTGATTAGCCCCTCAGTTACAACATTTGGTTGTTGGCTGTTTTCAGTTACTGAGCTCTGTCAAACCCAGATTCCCTTTCAAGGGGCGGTTGTTAGGAATTTTCTTTCTTTTGTACATATATATATAAATCTAAAAATACAAAAACATTTATAAAAGATAAAAACCAAAAATAATCTCCTTTATCTTATCATTTCATAATTCTGTGAGTGGAAATCCCACTCCTATTTCTCACCCAATCTTTTAGTGGCAATACCACTCCATTACCCCAAGGACAATTTTAATTCGGGGTCGAGTCAAGCTAGTGACTCGGGAATCAAAAACAAGCTACCTCATGACAAGTCAATTCGAGGTCGAGTCAAGCTAGTGACTCGGTAATCAAAAGCATAGCAATATGGGTTTTCACTCATATTTCTGATTTCTTTCTCTTTTCTAACACCCTAGTGTGGGGGAGACGAACCACATGTTGTGCATATGTAAAATATTTTTTTTCAAATTTCAAAAAAAAAAAAAAAAAAAAAAAAAAAAAAAAAAAAATGGTATAAGACAAATAAAAAGAAAAAAGTGAGTTTGTATGTAAATAGAGTAAAATAAAAAGGTTAAAAGTATTGCCTCCTTACGTTCTAAAGTCTTGGTGGGACACCAAGTACTGTGAATATTGAGGGCAATATTCAGTTCTAAGTGTGGGGGAGCGTTCTCACGAATGCAAAACACATGTTCCATCAAGAACCCCCATTTGATCAAAATTACCAGTTTTTTCACACTTAGAAATGAGATAAAATGGTATCAATCCTCCATGTCTAACCCACAACAGGATTGGCTAATCCAGGAGCAAACGGCTCTTGGTAAAGATAACTCAAACCCGTTTATGGCTTGCAATTTGCCAAAAATTGTATGGTTCCTCAACTCCCCATTATCCTCAAAAGCTAATGAGTTGGCTAGCCCGCAAGATTATGGCTTGTGGTAAAGGCCGTGGAAAATCCATAATTGGTAATCAGCTCACCAAGATGTTGACTATTCCATCAAGAGTTGGCTAGTCCAGAAGCAAACGGCTTTTGGTAAAGACTAATCAAATCCGTTGACAGCTGGTGGTTTGCTCAAAATCACACGGTTATCAGGTGTGCCACAGTTCTCACACCTGGCTATTCCAGAAGTGATGGCTTTTGGTAAAGAAGTTTTCAAATCCATTAAGTTTTTCTCAAATAGATTGCTAGGGACTAGCAATAGTTTAGTGTGGGAGATTGATGAGTGTCTAAATACTCATCATTTTATACAAATCTGAGCTGCCAAAACATACAAAAACACTCAAAAATGCATTATAATACTTAAAATATCTCAGAAGAGTGTTTTATATGTTTCAAATACAAAATATGCAAAAACAAATGAAAAACGTACAAAGTTTGCATAATTGGCAGTTTCAGTCCCTCAAGTTTCAAATATTGACAAAACTAGTCCCTGAAGGTTTTAAATGAATAAAAAGTCAACTTAAGTCCTTGGGAAACCAAAAATGTTCACAAAACATCCCTGGATAAAAGTTTACACAAACTGGCAATTTTTACCCTTTAAGTTTCAAAATTGGCAAAATGGTCCCTGGGTATTCAAAAATGGAAAATTTACAAATAATACCCTTGTACTATGCATGAATGACAAAATGGAACAATTTTGATAAACATTTTGAGAAATTACAAGTTTAATCCCTTAAAAATCCAAATTTACATAAATGGTCCCTGGAGTTTGAGAAATTACAGAAATGGTCCCTGGTGTTTGAAAAATGGAAAAATCATAAATTTGGTCCTTGGTTTATCATATTTGGCAAAAATAGCAATTGAAACTACTTTGGGAGATCTACAAATTCAGTCCCTCTATTTTGCCAAAATTACAAAATTAGTCCTTGTGTACACTTAACCAACCGGACCCCTTTTATTATAATCCATAAAACCAAATCCAATCCAAACACTAATCCCTACCTAGCCCATACACCCCTAGCCCAAAAATAAGCCCAATCCAACACCCTTTTTATAAAACGGGGTTTGACCCCTCATTTGACCATCAATACCGCCAAACCACCACAACCACTATTCACCCTCCCTCACCCCAAACCAAAACCAGAAACCAGGGTGGTATCCACCTCACCCCCACCTTTACAGCTGCCCTTCTACACCTGCCCTCACCTCCTCCACCTCACACACCAAACCACATAGCATTTAATGCTTTCTCCACAAATTTCTCCTCAAACCATACCCTGCTCCTCTGTTTTCTTCCTTATTACCCCAACTTGCCCCCAAAGCATTCCCCTTGCCCCCTGACACTTCCACATGTTACCAAAAATCTTTAATTGCAGAACGTAGTCTCCAAGTTTACTTGGAGACTTTTGGCACCAAAAAGGAGATTTGAAGGTCAGGATTGATTCAGATAATTTAAAGGCCAAGATTGAAGTGGGATAAGCTCTGAGTCACGCAAGGAACCCTAATATGGGCTTATAAAAGGAAGAGAAGCAGAAGAGAAGAAAATCTAGTAGTTTTTCAATTAATGTATGTCGAATTAATCAAGTTTTCAATTTCAGTGTATGTTAAGCTTTCATGTTAATTTCCAGTGTTCTAAAAGTGTATTGTGAAACCTTTTAAGTAATCAATATCAAGTTTGTTTTGTTATCTCAGATTATGCAACTTTCAATTTTATCTCAAATTTCTTAATAAGCTGTGTTCTTGTTCTTGTTAGAATATAAAGATTCCTAAGCTCACATAAGCTCCTCAGAAAGCTCATAAAAGCTTTTAGAAACTTTAAAATCTAGTCTAGTTTATAAACTCAAAAATTACAAAAAAATAAGAAAAATAGAAAGAAAATCAAAAATTGCAGGTATGGTGTTCATCAAGTAGGAGCAGGGTATATTCTGGATTGCCTTGGGTTAGGGAATCTGTGGAGATTCAATAGGTTGTTCTTGGTTCTTAGTTTGAGCAGGAAAGCAGTCTTGTAAGTCCTCAAAATCTCTTATTTTTCTTGTTACTGTACCTTTGCTTATTACTCAGCTTTTTCAGTTACTTATTGCTTATTTAGATATATATAGTGATAATATAACATTAGATTGATACTTTGTTTGTTGGAATTCATAGTTACTAAAAAATAGAAAATCTCACAGTCAATATAGCTTATTTAGAAATCTTGTGTATCTGTGGCTATTTTCTGTTTCTAAGTGCTTAATTACAATTAATATAACATAATAAGTTAATTTGGATCAGTAGTATAAGCTCTTGAAGCCTTTAGCTTATTAAATCACAAAACAGTCTAGGTATAAGGTGTGTTTGGATCAGGGTATTCCAAAGTGTTATAGTGTTCAAGTGTTGTTGTTTCTGGTTTATATGAGTCACTAAGGATCATATTAGCTCAGAGTAGTCATAAAACTCAAGCCTTGTTAGTGAAAAAGTCAAAATCATCAATAATTTAGTGTAAAAAATCTGTCTGTGTTGGAATACAAGTAGCATAAGCCTAATTTTAGCTCAAAAGTGTTAGTACTAGCTTAATTTAGTCTCATCACAGCTTAAATAACTTCAATAAATCAGTTAAGAAGGATCAAATCTTATAAAAGTCAAACTGAGTTCATATTATCAAAAAGTCAAAAAGTGCACAACCTCAGAAATCCTTAAAATGGCATGATTTTTATAGAATTTTGTGAATTTATTGAGAACCTGAGATTTTCACAAATCAAAGCCCCTCACCTAAGCTTCAATAATCTGTGTTCATCTCATTTGTGGGATTCTTAGATTACCTTGTACACTAACTTGTTTTGACCTGCAGGGCAAAGACATTGCCCTGTGCACAGGTTTTAAGTAAAATACCAAGAACCATAGTGTACTCATTAGTGGACCCCACACCCCAACCCTTAGCTTAATTTGTAGCTTATCAGTCCACCTTTTGACATTTAGGTTTAATTTTGCCATTAGCTTATTGTAATATAGCTTTTAGAACCCTAGTTTGTAGCCTGTTTCAACAAGCCACACTGATTACTCAGTATTTGATCACCATTTCAAGGGCTCACCTAGAGCTTATTAGTGAACCATAAGGGTAGCTTATTGGCTCAATTTGTAGCTTATCACCTTAGTTTTGAACCCCTAGGCTTAACTTGAACCCTATTTCACTCTTGTGGTCCCCACAACCCTTGGAACACAACTGCAGGGAACAAAACTTACCCTGCACATCAGCATACCACCACACCACCAACTTAAGTGGTGGCTGCAGCCCACACCATTAGGACCCACACCTCCAACCTAGCTTATTACAACCCCCCTCCTACCCAGGTTCAATTCTTGACCATTAGTCAGATCTACAAACCAGTGGACCCCACCTTAAATTGCCACAAATCTTTGTCCCATTTCTGAGTCAGAAGAGAAATAAGCAAGTGCTTATTTGAGCTTCTCAGCTTATTTTAGGAGCTCATATCATTAAGTTTAGTCTAATATAGTTCAAATAACTTAGGTAAACTAGATTTCACCATAGTGGACCCCACATAACCTCAGTTTAGCTTATTTCTTCATTTGGTCAACCTTAGTCAACTGTTTAAGCTAATAAGCAATCTCAGTGCTTATTATTGATTTCCAAAGTAGTTATCTTTATTAAAGTTTCATTATTTAGGTATTTAAATAGTTTTATAAAATAAAAACCAGAAAAAGCAAACATAAAAATAGTGATAGCTTCTATTTAATAGATTCTATCTTTTTAATTTTCATTTCAGCTTATTAATAAGCACTTGTCCAATTTTATAATTTTATAAATTAATTAGTACCTTAAAGTAGTTAAAATAATTTTCTTAGAATTTTCCTAAGCAGTTTACTATTTTTTAGATTTAAAACTAGTTTAAATAATTAAATAGGTAATATTAGTAATTAAATAGATTTCTTTAATTTTAATTAACAAAAGTAGAATTTTATATTTTTCCTAAGTTTTATAAAGTAGTTAAGATTTTTTAAAAATAGTTTCATAATTTCTACTGTCCATTTTATAATTTTCTTATTTAAATTAATTAAATTAGCTTTAAAATAATTAATAAGTAATTAATTAGTCAATTAGCTTAAATATAATTTTTAGCAAGTTTTTATAATTTTGTAGTATTCCTGTAGTGTTTATATAGTTTTATAAATTTAATTATAATTTTCTAAGGTAATTTAGTATTAATAGTAACTTAAAATAGTTAAAATAGTTTAATTAAGTTAAATAGTTATTAATTAATAAAATACTTATAAAAAGACAAAAATATTTATTTTCATTTTTTATACTTTCTTCAAGTTCTTAGTTAAGTTTAGAAATTATTTATTTAAGTTTTTAGGTTTATTTGTAATAATTGTAATTTTTAGTTAATTTAGATTAAGTTTTAAATTAGATTTTAATTAGTTTTATTAATTAAATAGTAATTAAATATTATAATAATCATTTTTATAATTTCAATTTCATTTTCTATTTTCTTTAATATTAAGTTTTCAAAAGTTTCACTTTTTGTCCCTGTAGTTTGTAACTTGTTAAATACCAATTTTCTCTGTCTGTTATCTGATTATCTGATTTTGTGTTTATTTCTGTATTTCTGTTATAATTTCATATTTTCCAAATATCAAGCAATCAGTAGTGTAATCAATCTTCAAATCATATTTGTTACTGTCCTCAGTACCACTCACTTTCCTAACCGTCAACAAATACAATTTCAATCTCGTTGGGATTTAACGATCTGGGGATTTCCCTATATTTCCACGGTCAATATTAACTTGCACTTTCTCCCAGGTGTACCTAACAGCTTCACAAGGCTGACTGGTTGGTTTGGGAGGAGTCAGGGATACAACGGAGGCAACGTTATTTTTGGTAGTGACTTGCGTGGAAAAATTATTGGCAAAGGTACGATTTCTCAAGACTCACTTACTATTGAAAATGTTGAACATGTAAATAATTTAACATATAACTTACTTAGTGTAGGCCAAATATGCGATAATAAATGTAGAGTTATCTTTTCCGAAGAAGATAGCGAAATAGTTAAGAATGGAAAAATTATAGGTAGAGGTATTAGGAAAGGAGGTGTATATGTTATGAAACTAGGAAACAAACCTGAAGATAGGATATGCCTAACGACCCTAGACGAAAACTCCACATTGTGGCATAGGAGATTAGGACATGCTAACATGCAACAAATACAATCTTTGGCCTCTAAGGAATTAGTTAGAAACTTGCCTAATCTAAAATATGACAAACATTTTTGTGATGCATGTAAAACTGGAAAACAAGCTCATGCTAGTCACAAAGCTAAGAATATAGTATCCACTACTAGGTGCCTAGAATTATTACATATGGATCTTTTTGGTCCATCCGCTGTGCGGAGCTATGGAGGAAACAAATATACCTTAGTAATAGTAGATGACTACTCACGATACACGTGGACTAGGTTCTTAAGTGACAAAACCCAAGCCTTTGAAAAATTCGAAATATTTAGTAAAATGATTCAAAATAAATTAGGATGCTCAATAGTTGCCATTAGGACGGACCATGGTAGGGAATTTGATAACGAAGTACAATTCGGAAAATATTGTGAGTTAAATGGAATATCTCACAATTTCTCCGCTCCTCGTACTCCTCAATCAAATGGGGTAGTAGAAAGAAAAAATAGGTCACTACAAGAAATGAGTAGAACTACGTTAAATGAACAATCCATTCCACAAAAATTTTGGTGTCACGCCGTAGATACATCGACTTATATTTTAAATAGGGTATCAATTAGAAGAATTCTAGGAAAAACTCCTTATGAGTTATTAAGAAATAGAAAACCAAACTTAAGCTACTTTAGGGTATTTGGAAGTAAATGCTATATCTTAAACACTAAGGACTACCTCACTAAGTTTGATCCAAAATCATATGAAGGAATATTTTTAGGATACTCACAAAATAGTAAAGCATATATAATACTTAACAAACACTCCATGAAAGTAGAGGAATCACTAAATGTAACATTTGATGAAACACCACCACCTCCTAAAACGCTACCTTTAGAAGATGATGATTTAGTCGAAGATGAAGCCATTGAGGTTAGTAAAACAAAACCCATAGGAAATGATAATGAAGACATTCACTTGGAAAATAACGAAACCGTTAATATTAAAGAATCTAGATCACATCCATTAGATAATATCATAGGGTATCTTAACCAAAGAACCCTTAGGTCACAAGCCCAAGATAAAAACAACTTCTTTTGTTTCCTCTCAGCAATAGAACCTAAGAATATTAGCGAGGCTTTAAAGGATGAAAGTTAGATTATAGCTATGCAAGAAGAATTAAATCAATTTAAGGCAAATGATGTTTGGGAACTAGTCCCAAATCCAAAGGATATGACTATCATAGGAACCAAATGGGTATATAGGAACAAGTTAGACGAGAATGGAATAGTTACTAGGAATAAAGCTAGGTTAGTTGCCCAAGGCTATAATCAACAAGAAGGAATTGATTATGATGAAACTTATGCCCCCGTAGCTAGACTAGAATCAATTAGGATATTACTTGCCTATGCTTGCGCCCTAGATTTTAAGTTATTCCAAATGGATGTGAAAAGTGCATTCCTTAACGGTTTTATCAATGAGGAGGTATATGTGGCACAACCTCCAGGATTCATTGACTTCGCGAAACCTGATTATGTTTATAAGTTAAAGAAAGCATTGTATGGACTCAAACAAGCTCCCAAAGCTTGGTATGATCGATTAAAAGCTTTTCTTATTAAACATGATTATTCCATAGGAATGGTAGATAACACTCTTTTCACTAAAAGGAAAGACCCTAATCTCATCATTGTTCAAATATATGTTGATGACATTATATTTGGATCGACTTGTCAAGACATGTGTGATGAATTTTCCAAAATCATGCATGATGAGTTTGAGATGAGTATGATGGGTGAACTTAACTTCTTCCTAGGATTACAAATAAAACAATTAGAAGATGGAATATTCTTTAACCAATCTAAGTACATTAAGGAAATGCTTAAGAAATTTGGCCTAGAAGACTCAAAACCCATGAAAACACCCATGTCTACGGAGGTAAAGCTCACAAAGGACGATGAAGGTGAGTCCGTAGATAACACCAAGTATAGAGGAATGATAGGTAGTTTACTATACTTGACGGCAAGTAGACCCGATATCATGTTTAGTGTCTGCCTTTGTGCCCGTTTTCAAGAGGATCCCAAAACCTCTCACCTAGAAGCGGTTAAGCGTATCTTCCGATACGTTAAAGGCACTATACACTTAGGATTATGGTATCCTAAGAAATCCGGCATAGAAACCATTGTCTATGCGGATTCGGATCATGCGGGAGACTACGTAGATAGAAAGAGCACTAGCGGTATTTGCACGTTTATGGGATGTTGTCTAACGTCCTGGTTTTCGAAGAAGCAAACCGCTCTTGCTATTTCTACCACCGAAGCCGAATATGTAAGCGCCGGAAAGGCATGTCAACAAGCACTATGGATGAAACAAGCTCTCGTAGACTATGGCATTAGGTTAGAAAATGTCCCCATTATGTGCGATAACAAAGGTGCGATAGATTTAAGTAAAAATCCGGTGCAACACTCTAGGACTAAACACATAGAAATACGTCACCATTTTCTTAGGGATAATGTACAAAAAGGAAATATATCTATAGAAAAGATTGCATCGGAAGACAACATTGCGGATATATTCACAAAACCCCTTAAGCGTGAATTATTCAACCACTTGCGTTTAGGATTAGGAATGATAGAACAAGTTGACTAAATTATATTGAATTATTTCAAATTTATACTTGCATGAAATTTATTTTTCTTCCATTTCACCTTTTCTGAATCTAGGAATCTATTTCGCACAAAACTAAAGATTGAGAAAATTTATTTTCTTTGCATAAACCTTTTTGTAAAACTCAATCAATTTTCTCTAAAAATTATTCTCACAATCTAGGAACCCCATGAAGATCATTTTCCTTGCATTGTTGACTAATTCTAAAAACATTGTATTTCAAAATCATGCATAAACTCTCACATAAATTGTCAAGGTATGTAATCTAATATATGTCTTTGACATTCATGATCAAGCAAAAATTGAATCAAGGAGATTATTTGGATTGTTTCTTAGGATCGTTATTTCTTTTTGCTTCTAGGAGTCGAAACAATCACAACTCCACATTTGTTGCATATAGACACTCACTAGGACAAATTCACTAATAATGGTGTCATCTTGATCCATCACTAGTTTTTCACTCACTAATTATCCTTGCCTTCAATCTAAGATAGGTGCCTTAGGAAGCTTAAGTGTGCTTGCCTTTGTTTACCTCCTATTGCTTATTATGTGTTGATTATTTGCTCTTTTGCCTATATGTTTTTGCATGCATGCTATATCTTGATTAGATTAGACTCTATATTGCCTAAGAGAATTGAACTTGCTTGAATTCTAATCCAAACACATAACCTTTCTGCAAATTTTCTGCCAAAAACCCAATTCTGGCAACCTGGAAATCACCAGATGGGCGGCCCCCTTAATTTTGTAAGGCGGCCCCCTTAATCATTAAGGGGACCGCCCCCTAATTAAGGGGACCGGCCATCTGATGGTCGGGTTTACAGAATCTTTTCTGCTTTTTAGCCCATTTCAACCTACATTTCCCAATCTTCACCAACACAATTTGTCCTAATCTCCCAAACAAACTTTATCCATCCATAAACACACAAATCTTACACTATAAATAACCACAATCCTCAAAACTCTTTACTCATCCCTTCATGGCTTCTCCAAACAAACCCAAATCAAAAGCCTCAAGGCTTGCAAGAATGACGGAAAAACCCGTTTGGCGAAGAAAAAGCCCTCGAAACAAATCTATCATAACAAATGAAGTTGGAAGTCATTCAACACCACCAACCACTTACTTCCCAAACTTTCCACCACATTCACAAGGAGATTCATTTGATCCTACTTACAAACCATACAACATTGGCCAAACATCTTCCTTCATGCCAAATCACTCACCTCATCCTCAAATCCCTTGTAATGATCCATACAAGGTTGATCAACCATCCCACTACAACTTCAACAACACAAACCCAATTCATCCATATCAACACAATGAATTTCTCCACATTCCCACAGAAAAGCAAAAGTTCCGTGATGAAATATCAAAAATCCATGATCTTAGTGATCTCAATGCCATGCATCTTGCACAACGCAACAAAGGGCAACCTCCATCATCACCCTATAACAATTGCCTTTCTCACTTTCTCAACTTGGATCAAGTTACAAACCACACTCACTATTGCCCTTGTTGCATCTTTCTCCAAAAACAAATCCTTTACTTGAGTGAAGATATTTCTTGGATTGAATATCTCCTCACTCGACCTCATCCCATTCCACCCCTAACACGATACAATATCGTAAGGGCCACCTATTCCGCTCCATACCTCACTCCATATCCCTCTCCATCTAACAACTAAGCTTCATGCTTATGTTATCCTTCAAGCAAATAAAACAATCAACCATGAGTTGCAAGCAAGTCCAAGTGCTCTTTCTAGGCAATATAGGACTATGTCTTTTCATTTGTTTTATTATGATTAATATGCCTTAAGCATATTAAACGTTGTAATGCTTTCTATGATGCTTGAATGAATCTATTTTTATAACTATTGCTTTGCATGTATATTTGCCTTGCTCTCTTCTAATATTTTGTGTAGCCAAGATTTCCATAGCTCATCTCCTTGGTGCTCTCAAATGAGGGGGAGTATACATCAAGGGGGAGCTTTAACCTTTTTGATTTTACAAAAAGGGGGAGAAGAGAATGTTAAACTCTAAATTCTTGTCTAAAAATTATTTTTTAGACCTAATGAGTTTAAGGTTTTGTAATCATCAAAAAGGGGGAGATTGTTGACATAAATAATGTCTTAAAACATTGTTAGCATATTAACAATGTCTCTATGTTTTGATAATTACAAAGCATAAACTCATTAATCTAAAACTTATGACGTAAACAAGTTTTTAGTGCTTAATATTTGTCTTTGCTTCCATATCACTTAAGGTATGAATAAACAAAGGGTTTATTACATTTCATGATTAAAGGAAATTTTTCTAATCACTAGAATTTTTATAAAATGTATTAAACATCTTATATCTTTTACAAAATTACTTTTGGAATTAAAAGAATATGTTTAATTCATAATAAATATATGATTTCAAATTTCCAACCAAAAATGGCAAATTCTATCCAGAAAAATATTACCCACTAAAAGACAAGAAAAACCAACGTTCTGAAATGGGCGGCCCCCTTAATCAATAAGGGGACCGGCCACTAATTAAGGGGACCGGTCACGCTCCAGAACAGTGTTTTTCTCCCCTATAAATACTGGATCAGTTCACACTTTTTCCTCACCTTTTGCACTTATAAACTTTCTGATCTAGATCTATTTCTCTATTCTTTCATCCTTTGATCATAAGTGTATATATATGCTTTGTTTCAAAGTGATCCAATTTCCATCCTCTCAAGTGCAAGAGAAGAATACTTCTATCTTCCTAGACAAGAAGTATTACAACTTGTTGTGATCTCCACATCCAAGTTGTTGGTGTATCATCAAGATTATTTACATATTCTTTGTGAAGATTGTTGTGAATATTTGCTTGTAGATAGTTGTGTTAGATATAGATTGTGTGATTAGTTGATAACTTGGTGTGAAGAAGAAAAGCTAGGAAATCTATTTGTGTGAAGAAGATAGAGTTGAAGTAGTTAGTTGTGAAGTAGATTGATTTGAAGAAGGTGTGTAGAAATTGTGACTTAGGTGTGAAGGTGTTGTGGTGTGATTATTGGTGTGTAAATTGGTGTGTAAATTGGTGTGTAAGGTTTTCTCCGCCATAAGGGAGCTTGTTGATATAGTGAAGAAAACTCTCGAGTTAGGTGCTCGGGGAGTGGAGTAGGGCAAGGAAGGTGTCCTTGTAGCCGAACCACTATAAATCTCTTGTCTCGCGGTTCGATCTTTCCATCTCTTACTTATTTCATTACTTATCATTGTTATATATTTCGTATTGATATTTGTTTGTATTGTGCAATACTTGAGATCACATATTATCGAATCTAAGTTTTAAAAATTAAGTAAACACTAAAACTCTTTTTACAACTAATTAAAAAGACGTAAAACTATTCAACCCCCCTTCTAGTTTTCCACAGTTTACAATCCACCCCAAATGTACATTCAAATCGCCTTAGCCTTCCTTGTATGCACTCATCTTTAGTGCATTATTGTTACATGTTTAAACCCTTAGTTAATTGTCTAATTGATTACATGGTTGCTAAGTCGAGTCATATCTTGTACATATTGTTTTGGGACGATTGGGACTCGTGGGTAAAGTACTATTGTTATGGAGTATTAGGGAAGAACATCAATTATTACCCCCATATGTTCGTTAATATTTTAAAAAGTACTCCAAGTGTTTTGATTATCTTAATTTGAGTCATTATAATAGTTGATTGTAAAGTATATAAAAGTTCAAGTGTAAGGGGAATGCAAAATTCCCTATGATGTATTATTTTGGATGGTACGGCAAGAGTGTATGAAAAAAAATCGAAAAATCAAGAAAAAAAAATAGAAAAAGAAAAAGAGAAAAAACATACGGACTACCATCTCGTTTCCTTTTATGTTTATTTTATGTTTTTGTAAGTTTATGATTAGCTTAAGTCGAGTCGAGTCTTGGCTTAGCAACGCCACATTGTACATGTAATTGACCAAGATGATTAACTCGCCACCAGTAAAGATTGTCTTTATCCAACAAAACTGTGTTTATCATATCCCTACACCTCACGTTATAACCCTTTTAAAAGACCTCTTTGATAGTTTATCTTAGGTACTTACGCCAATTGGTGGAGGTTTGATCCTTTCCCAAGCCTATGGTAATCTATGTGCTATGGCAGGTAGTGAGAGATATTTTCCATTTTCATATTGTGATATATACTTTTAGTACACCCGAGAGATGTGAGTATCTAAACACTATTTGTAAGGTGCTAGTGTATAATTTCCGCGGTTGTTTAGGTTGAAGTGGAACGGTTATTTGTTGCAATTACTTTTATATTAGTGTTAAATGACCCCTAGCTTGTATTTTGATTAGAACAATAGCACATTTGCTTGAGGACAAGCAAATCTCAAGTGTAAGGGTATTTGATGAGGCGAAAATCGTACCGCTTTTAGGGGGTTATTTAAGCCCTAAGTCGAGATTATTTGATCAAATATTGCCCTAAATCCTTCCTTTTGTCATTTTAGATACTTTGGGGAAGAAATCTAGAAAAGGAAGCGCCAGAATAACGAGACGCGCCAGAATGTTTTTGGACTTTAACACGTGACGGCGTCACCAAGGCCGTCACGTGTAATTTACTCTAGAAGGCCATGAGAAGAATAATACATGACGGCGTCTTTGGATCTAGGCAATACGAGAATTTCTTTGGCGGCGAGTTGACGGCGTCAAAATTTACACGTGACGCCGTCAGCCCCTAAAATCTATATATAGTTTTCTAATTTTCATGTATTAAGAGGAGAATTTTAGAGAGACTTTTGGGAGAACTTGTGAGGAAACCCTAGGTCGAATTTTACAGGGTTTTCACCCTTTTATCATCCATGTTCTAATAAAGATAAGTCTTCAAATAATCATTCAATTTGTCTATGTGTTGTTTGATTCTATCTTATGCTTGTCTTTACTTTAACATGCTAGGCTTGGTTTTCTTTGTGTTTGCTTAGATGTAATGAAACCTAGCTATTGATTATTGGTAGGTTGTTTGTTATTAATTGTAATGGATGAATGATTTCGATGTTAGGCTTAAGAAAACGGGCAGACTTCCAATTGGTAACATGCTTGAACGTCTTAAGAAACATGATCGGATGTGTACTACGATTAATTGGTTGTATTTAATGCATAAGTAACTACTAAGGAGGCCATGTTTGGAGCTAGTAGTCGGCTCGACATAGGAAGAGGTAGAAGTTTATAGAGTTAGGGAAGATCGTACACGGCCCTACGAATGGTATTAAGGAATATAACCCGTCATCTACGCAATTGTAACAAACTAATCAACTAGTAAAAGATACCTAGGGATTAGTTAAATCTAAGTAAACACGTTTCTCTCATTATTGTTTTTTCTCCACATTTACTTTCTTGTTATTTTATTGCATTAGTAGTTAATTGGGTTAGTTGACTAGCAACTAATTTCGCCCACTCTTCCAAAACCCGAGATTTTTACTTGCTTTCTAAAAAACTATAAAAATATAAAAAGAATCATCCCTCACCACTAGACCTAGTTTAATTAAGTTTTGATCCTAACGACACTATTCCCCGAGAGAACGATCAATCTCCCGGTACTTGCCACTACACTATACTACATCGGTCAGGTACACTGCCTGATGGGGATTGCAAGCTTCTCACGATCCCTTAAGAAGTAAAACCTTTTGCAGGGTTGCAAAACCACGCATCACCACCATTCACAACCATCCGGTTCACTTTTTAAAGTACAACAAGCACGATCACCGGCCAAAGGTAGAGGGAAAAAATACCAAGGCCCAAAAATCAAAAAAAGTACTCCCTCTGTCCCAAAATTATTGTCCACGTTTGACTTTTTCGGTCTATTTTTTTTAACTTTGATCTTAAGTATTTTTGTTTGTGTTAGGTAATACTTGATGCAAAATATATAAATGAATTGTGTTTTAAATGTGTTTTCATTGGTATAAATTTCTATCAAGTATTATATAACACAAATACAAATATTTATAGTCAAAGTTAAAAGTGAAAGACTTAAAAAGTCAAACATGGACAATTATTTTAGGACGGAAGTAGTAGTAGATTTAGACGCCGATGATGACGATGAATTGGAAGTAACAGGTCAAACGCGTGTGAAACGGATAAAAGCTTCTTGCGGAAATTTGGATAGGAATTTCCCAAGACAAAAATGTGGGCAATGACCGTACCGAAGACTTCTTTTGGAACGAAATTACTGAGATGTTCAACGATCAAACTATGAGTGACCCTCGTACCAAAAATGCTAACCGGTAAATGGACGAGGATTAATGGCGACTGCCAAAAATTCAACGCCATTTATAGACATTTGAAGTGTTGAAGTGGTGAAAATGAGCACGATCATATCGAAAATGCGAAGGCGAATTTCGAAGAACGCTTTGGTTCGAGGGGTTTCACGTATGTTCACGTTTGGGAGGTATTGAAAAATTACCCCAAATGGGATGCCGAGGAACCGATAGACATTGTTGTCTTGAGGATATATTCGGCCCTGACAAATGACCTCGTCCCGAAAGATACAATAGACGAGCTGCAAAGAAACAAAAGTCGACTTCAACGTTGAGCCCAGCGAGCTCCGGTGGGAGTCAAACAAGTACTTTTTTGGGACAATTATCCGAAAAGTATTCGCAAACAAAAGAGGCTCAAATGGCTTGCTACGAGGCGAGGAGGAAGAAGGAAGAAAAGGTGTTGGATATGTAGGAAATGCAGATTCTCATGCTAGATGCCAGCTTGGTTACTGACCCGAGAAAAGCCGAAATCATTCGCAAGAGACAAGCAAAAATAGAGAAGAAATACCAAGAGCTCGATGACGACGATAGCGAATAAAATGTTTTAAGTTTCATATTATTAGTATGTGTTGTATTTTTTTATTTTCGTACCGTATGTTTTTGTTTTTCATATCGTATGTTTTATTTTCGTATTGTATGTTTTTTATTTGATGAAGTAAAATTAGTATGTTGCAGTATTTTTATGTTTAATAAAATGAATTTAGTTTATTTAATGAAATGAATAAAATAAATAAAGTTGCATGTGGTGGGCTCCAAATAAGTAAGTCTAGGTTAGTTGTTGATGAGAAGGTTAGTTGTGAAAAGTATTTAAGGTGATGTGGCACCCGTGGGCCTCAAATGAGGAGCTTGGGTTGCTCATTGCACCTTGTGCTCTTAGGATCATTCAAGGTACTTGCCATGTATGTGCATTTTTTGTGACGGGTAGCCGTTGACTATTTTTGTGACTACCGGCGTAATGTGACGACGGGTGCCCGGTGACTATTTTTGTGATAAGCAAATATTTTTCATTTCAAACTTTCTTTATTGCATATCTCAAATACTTTATAACATACTAGATATATATTTTTCAAAAGTAGAACGTCTAAAAATTATTAATAGTAATAGTTAACACTTTTATTTTTAAAAAAAATTAACATTAAATTAGCTATTCATAAATTTTAACATTAAATTGGTTGTTAAAAGTTTAGTGATATATCCTTATTGGAGTAGATTATTTTAAATGAGTTATTATACGGTTTAAATGAAACTTACATTTTTAAATTTTATATTAATTTTTTAATTTTCCTTTTATAGTAATTTTTTGCTTAAAATTTTAATTTTTTTTATATAAAAAGCCTTAAATGCTTTATAATGCAGTATAGATATAGATGTATAACTTATTAGACTCTTATCAGTTATACATATATATCTATACTGCATTATAAATTGAAAACCGGGTTGACCCGGCGGTCCAACCGGTCGAACCGGTTGACCCGGTGACTCGACCGGGTCGATTTCGAACCCGGTTTTCAAAACATTGGATAAGAGCATAAAAGTGTAATGTAACCATATAGATCTAACAGGTAAGATGCGACCAGAAAAGTACAAGAAATTCAAATCTTTTGGAGTTACAAAATCAACTGCATTACCCAATTATCTCTTCTGAGATCTTCTAGCCAAAAATCATTATTGAGTAATCGTGATGACAAAGAAATGAACAACAAATCCACTGAGATGTGCCTTAACTTACTACAATTGAATTAAATAAAAAAAAATAAAAAAATCCACATATATATGTTCTTGAACGTATGGTCAAACTTCATCTTCACTTTGTTCTATTGATAACTCTGTGTGTCAATTCTATAAGCGCTCGCCTTGATCTTTGAACATCCTCGTCATCATTCTCTGGTAGTGAATCGATAGCAGCCGATGCCAGACTAGCATGCTTTGCTGCTAGTTCCCTTGTTCTTTGAATTCCATGACTTTTACCAAGATACTCTAGCGCCTATATCATCAACCAAATCAATTGTGATTATCATATACTAAAGATGGCATATACTGGTTTGGTGTAATAGGCTATCAAACTATAAACAACATTAGCAACCAAATGCAAGATCAGAAAATCGTATGCTACACATAGCGACAGGAAACTTACAAGGTCTACATTGGCAGGGTTGTCTAATCCCCTGTCAACAACTGTACGTAGTTCTGGAAATTCCTCCATTGCATATAATAATGGAGCTGTCACAATCCCCTGCAGAACAAGTTATCAGAACGTCAGCACAACTCGGTACAAAATTGCCCAAGAAAAAACCATCATCATCACCAGGTAGATGTCGCAACTCTGACCCATATATTGGTATAAAAGGTCAAACACGTTATGCCAGAATATCTAAGGGAAGACACAGGTCAAATGGGTAAAAGTTATCCGAATTATTTCAAATGTATAAAACATCCATAATTGCTTAATAATGAAGTTATCTATTTGTTTCGTGATCATGTTTCACACAATAGTTGTTTATATAACTCAAAAGCTGTGGATAAATTGTTTTATGAGCTTGGTTGCAATGGACTAACAGACACATCTTCACAAGCAATATAAGACAACTCTTTTAACCTGTTACCCATCCCTCCCATTTTGCCACCTAGCACAGGGACCTGACTATAGCTTCACCATTTTTGGGGTTCTGCCAATGTATCATGGTTTCATGCATCTAACCATACAAATAGAATATCTCAGAGAAGTGTGTTAATTACATGGCGAATATCAGATAATGAGCCCTTCCCAAGAGACGATGATGTGCCTGTAAAGTCTAGAACATCATCTATTAATTGGAATGCCAATCCCTGCAGAAAAGCATAGAAGATGGTCAGAATAACGATCATATTGATTAGCTCCAAATCATGCCCCAAAAAATGAACCCCCATAGACAACACTTGTTTGCAAGTGATTTAAAGTGGTTTTATCAGTTCGTTGAAACCTCCACATCATCTTTTCGTTTCTTAGCTTTAAACAGACAAAGATAGTCGGATGGGAAATACAAGCTTTCACTTGTAGGCTTGCAGCCATTCAAAGGTATGTTCTAATAGATGGATTTTTCAAAGCCAGCCACATAAAAGCTTTGTTACATTATCCAAAGCATACTTAACGTTATCAATGCTTACACACCAGATTTTTCCCGTACTCATATGCCAACATAGCGACCTCGGCAGTTTGACCGGTAAGAAGAGCAATCGATTTGCAGCTATTTGATATGAGTGATGCAGTCTTGTAGTATGTCTTCTGCAAATAGTAATCCATGCTGCAACAGATAAAGTTATTTAACTGAGATACCGGAAGAGAACTATATGTATGAAAAAAACTGATGACTTGCTGGCTCCTGTCATTACAGATGCTTCAAACTCAAACCTACCTTACCCCCATAAATAAAGGGGCCAAAACGGGTAGTAAGATAGATAAGGTAACAAAGTCATCACTGGTAGCTTTTGGTATGGGTCAGCTGAGTGGACTGAAAACAAGTTAGTCCAAAATTTCTAATTTTTCATTGAAATTGTTTTGAATGCTCTGCGTTTAACTAGTTTTCTAAGATTCACCCATTCGAAACTTTAGGAATAGAAGTATAGAACACAACCCAACCGACCAATATGAGTAAATGAGCCAAAATTGCCACATCTATCCAACACCTGGAATTTGGTGGAACTTTTAGGCAATATATACATCTAATCACCTCTCTATCTCTTTATGAGCTTCAAAGAGCATCACCTAACATATGATATTCCCCCTACTACAAATTTCAACGAATCCACACTAGTTTTTACACTATAATGGTTGGTATTTACTATTTAGTAGTTGCTACATAAAATTACGGATGTTTATGAAAATTAGTAAATTGATTCTACTGTACAACAAAGATGCCTCCACAGCTCAGTGTTCTTCACACTAGTAGATATTTAGATATACCATGAATAAATTTAAGCAAATGTTACACTGAAATTCTACAATGCAAATTACACCACAAAAAAGTAGCATACCTACGACGCTGCTCTGCCGATGTGCTCATTTGCATCGTCTCTCCTGTAACAAGATGCTCCACAGCTGTTGCTATTAGCGACACAACCTGCAACCAACATTAAGATGCAGTGAGCACTAATTAACAGTCATGTGAGAAGAGAATCAATGCATATAAAGACCTATATAGATGGATACCTCCGTGTTCTTTAAAGAGGCAAGGGTTATACAAGCTCTAGAAAGTAAGAAATCTCCAGCCAATACGGAGATCTGCATCATGAAAACAGCAGTAGTATTTTAATAAAAAATAGGCAACTGGCTAGAATGCGTCATGAACAGAGCTATTCTATTAATAAAGCTATTTCAGTGAACATTGGCAACTCCGCATACATCATTCATAAGGTTATGCGATTAATACCATTTTCTGACTGATACATGCTTAATCCATACAAGTCTATTTCAGGCACCATCACAATTCACGAAAATAATTAGCCATCATAATATGGCAAATTTATTGTCGCATAATAGCTAGCCAGATTTTAATGGAAAGAAAGAAACTATATTATATGTCTAGTTCACAAAAATACGTTGTAACTTATTCCTTGACGGTATAAAGAGTGAATCAGACTTTCTAAAGTGGAGTATATTTTATGTTCTTACACTAATACTACGTAGTTCATGTGTGAAAATTGAGTAATTTGAACCCATAGGGATTTTTATTTTATTTTTTATGCAAACGTGTCAAAGCTTGTTGCTTACTAGTTCATATCCGATAAACAATATTGTGGTTCATATCAGCAGCTTGATGATCCTATGTAAGGATGACAACAAAGATAGTCATAAATGAATATAATAGATCACCTTATTTCCCATTACAAGATTAAGAGAGCCAATCCCACGTCGTGTATCAGCATCGTCCAGTACATCATCATGAAGAAGGCTAGCAACCTGAGATGACAAGGTAATTTTATTTATACGCCATTGATGAGAAAGCTTATATATAAATATATATATATATATATATATATATTTTAATGAATTATCCTGCTTCTAAACAGTATACACATGCCCAACGGATCTATCAAAGCTTCTAAAATAGGCATAATTCAACACTCCCACAGGGTTGACATCAAAGAAAAAACACTTTGCCTATGCAATTTTTACTAAAACTGAAAGAAGCAGAGATATATGATATAATGAGCTACTACAGAGTATAAACTCATCAAAATAAATAAATACAGTATAAACTCAGAGATGATGTTCATCAAAGAATCAAATGTTCCCCGAAACAAGAAACCTTTTATCCCAGTATGGTTAGTCTCATCCGTGACCAAATCACCAAAATCAACTGTTACAAGGCAGGAGCATTTTGTGGGACAGTTTAAGGAAAAATTATTGGTCCCTACATAACACTCACAACTTTAGATCATAGTTACCTAATACGCGGTACGCTCCGGTACGAATACGAAATTCGGGTACGCAATTCGCTATAGGTCATGTATTCGGTACGAAGGGGGGTAGGTTCATTTCGGTACGAAACGGTACGAAGTGGTACGTATATTAAAATTCGAAATTCATTGTACCATACAAAACAAAAACTTAATTTGAAAAACATATTGCAACGTAATATTAGTTAAGGGGATGTATTTATACTTGTAAATTGATGTATTGGAATAATGGAATGTATTGGCATTATGGAATGTATTTAATTGGAACGCTGATTTGTAGTTAATTGATGTATTGGAATAATGGAAATTATGGAATGTATTTAATTGGAACGCTGATTTGTAGTTAATTGATTGATTGTATTGGAATTATGGAATGCTAGGATGCTCGGACTCGGGTATGGGTGTCGGACTCGGGTACGTGTCCAAGGGTCGGACCTTTCAATATATAATTTCAAGGATTCGTGGACTCGTTTTGAAAGAGTCCAAATTTTGAATATGGACTCGGGGACACGGGGTATTATAATTCATAATTATATGTTATAAAAAAAATAATTGAAAATCAAATACACGTGATAATTTTTTTTTACACTAATAAAGGTCTTAAAAAAAATTTACACTAATAAAGTATTAATTTTTTTTACACGTGATAAATTTACTGAAAGAAAAAATAAAAGTTTTAAAAATAAGAAGTAAAAATAGAAGGACCTCAACCTTTTTCATTGTAACAATATTACTAAAACACTTACAAAACTAATAAAGTGAATGGGTTGGGCTTGGAAAGGAGAAATGGGTGGGCTGAAAAAGTTATTAACTTATACAACAACAAGTGCTACCCAACAGCCCAGGTATATTATAAAACCTATCTTTTGACCGTCTTCTTCTTCCTCCCGCAGCCAACAACAAGAAAGCAACAGTCAAAAAAAATTTCTTCTTATTCATTTTATCTTTTTCTCGGGACTGTTTTCATGAAAGGAGAACGCCGAATTGTAGTTAATTGGAACGCCGATTTGCAATTAATGGTACGCACCGAATTTCGATTTGGTACATCGTACCGCATCGAATTGGAACGCAGTGAATTTCGAATTGGTACAATTCGATCCAATACTAAATTCGTCCTTCACCCAGCGAATTCGGTAACTATGCTTTAGATAATCCAGTGATGAAAAATAAAGGCAAAGCAAAGCACAAGATTCCGATTCCAAACAGCAATCTTCACGTAAATGAAACCTATTCATCAGTTTTCATTTATCCTATAGCATAAAACAACAAAGTGCACCAGGTGTAACAGCACCATACAAGTACTCTTGTATCTTGGAAAGGTCCAAATACATATCAACATATCGTTTCTAAAGCTTATTAATTCCACCAGTAGAAAGAGAACAACAAATCCTTCTGCAATATATAGGGGAGAAAACGATGTCTTCTATGCCTGTAATTGCTGATATTTTCTAGCCTATTATTTAGCCCTTGATTTGGATTGAACTCTTATAGCACTTTATTATACTACTATTTTAATTTTTCTTAGTCTTACTCCTATAATTTAAACCAATGCCATGCATCAATATGGTAAGACTGGTGTCTCGAAAATCAAGTAGCATATGCAAATAATGTATAAGAAAACCTTACATGAATCATCTCTGTGATTTCGGCAATAGATTGTTGTCTCGTGCGCAACTCAGTTGAGAACATATCAACCACCCCTCCTGAAGCTGGTTTAGGAATTTGAACATTTAAAGCTGTTGCCATCAATAAAATAACCTGCAAAAGATACATTTTGGTAAATATTTTGAGCATAATAACATAACAAGATACTTGAAAATTTTACTCTGAAATGATAATAGTTCTCAACTTCTTTCCTTTTGGTACAAAAGTATTATATAAACATGGGCATGCATTCACCATTCTGATGATGAAAACCCAATTAATGATAAGAATCTCAGTCATCAAATAAACTTACAGTAGGTCGAAACCTCTTCCCTTCAACGCCCATCTTAAAGAAGTACTCGGCTGCTGAGGCAAGCTTTGGCACCTGTAACATCACACATTTGAATTCGGTAATGTATTCAGAACGAAATAGTCTCAGTCATGCTCAAAAACAAGTTGTCACAACAGACATACCTCAGCAACAACCATTGCTCGCAACCTATTAGCAACGATCGATAGTTCATCAGCAACAAGAGAAAACGGGTCCACCGACTCCTGAATAAAAAAATAATAATACTAAATAAATAAATTAACAATAAAAAAAAAATAATAACAAAGATTGGCAAACACTGGCATATCTTAGCAGTAGACAAGGAAGAAAGTTAAAAGGTTCAAAACAATTCATACTATTATTCCTGTCTAAATAACAGCCACAATAACCTTGGCTTTATCTTAGTTCCAACGTTTGAAAAGAAAAGATCGATACTATGCCCGTTTAAAAAGAGCAATACATATAAACTAAGTAAAACTTGACACCTAGATTGATTATAGTAAAGACTGTAAAGTCCAACCCCATAGAAGCAGAAGTGCAAGATGGCTTTTCTACTTATCGGACATTTAAGTACAAGCAGAGATGCTAATGGCAATAGGCTACAAGAGTGATTCCCTCTTCTTTATATAACAACTAACATATTTTAACACTGCTGCAAAAATTTACTGAAGAATAGATGACCCACAATTGAACATAAATACATGCAATGTCACACCATATACTGATATACATAATGAAACAACAAAGCAAGCAATGTTTCTTTCTCTTCAGAGGAGCTAACAAGTAATCCGGATTGGCAAGATAGGGAGAAGAGAATATCCAAACATTGCACGTACCTCAACTGAAGATCCGTCATACTGGGGTTGTGGTCCACCAGAGCTAAACGAGCGTGAAATCCAGGGATGGATTGCTCTGCAACCCAAAACCTACTAATTAACCAAAAACAAAAACACGATATACATAAAAACCATGAGACCAGCACTAAAATTAACTACCAAACTAGAAAATTTCACAATAAATTCAAGTTGACGTGTAGTAACAAAAACTCTTCAATATAATAAAAAGAAATGAAAAAAAAAATAAAATAAAATAATAATAATAATAAGTGGCATTTGATATGATCCTTGCCCTTTTTTATCCCTTTCTTACCACCTAAACCTCTTATGTTTCACGTTATCTTTCTAAAGGCCAATAGGTCATAAAGCGGGCCTTGACATGCCAATAAGACTACTCTACTTCTACCAAATCAGTCATATACTACATCAAAACAGCTCTAATGTTAGCAAACAAGATTATCCAGTAAAGTGTAGACCATCTGTATCTATATGCATCAAAACATTTCCTATAAAGTAGCAATATTGTGATTTAAACTATTCAACTACTTAATTCAAAGAAACCAATTAAGCATTCATCGGTTTTGGGTGGGGGGGACTACTTTATAACACATTTAACATATCAATTATCACCCCCTCTATGACAAAACTACGAAACCTTTCTCCACATAGTATTTTATGATAAACGTATGTAATTCACTAAAAAAAGGAAATGATCGTAACGACTTGTCAATTAGTTAACCTGTATCCCTAACATATACAGTCCGATTGATCCCGTACAATTACACTACAGAGACCCTATATAAAAATAAAAATAAAAAGGAGCTAACCACTAATCTAATTATGCCCAATGCTAAAAAAGTAAAAAATGATCACCCCCGGTCCCACCACGAAAACCGTAAAAACTAATTTTAGCAACTAAATTCATCACCTAAACCTAATAATCACACACATCACACACACATATATACACAAATTAAAAGACCTAAATTAATTAAAAATGTAAATGAAAAGGTTCACCTGTTGAGATGAAGGAGATATTAACCGAGTGTGATGAGCTAATTGTCTGCAACGGTTGTAACTACCTGCTGTTCTGGTAATCCGAGCAAGTCCTCTGTAAATATTGGACATTTTTTATTTTATTTTTTTTATATATAATTTGAGTTTGATTTGATTTGAAAAATGGAGAAAAATGATGGTGAGGTTTAGGAAATAGTGGTGATAATGAGGGACGGTGGATGTGACACGACGGCTATGATGATGAGCCACATGAATGGGAGGGATATGAACACGTAAGGAATAGTAACTAACCCTAAACTTTTTTTTAACTTGGACAACAATTTGTTTGTTCAGGATCGAAGTTTGACCAAATGACCATTTCGGTTAGGGCTGCCTAGGCGGCTACTAAACTTTTTTTTTTTTAATGTGTGTTGATTGCATTTTTGGTCTTTGTGCGCTTTGGCTAAATTGCAGTTTTGGTCTCAAAAACGTTGAAAGTGTAGTAATAATCCTTATTTTGAAGTTTAGATTGCATTTTTGGTCATTAATCAATGTGAAATAACCAAATTACCCTTGCTTCTTTGAAGAAGCCAAAAGGTATTTTAGTCATTTAACTTTATTCAGAGACCAAAAATGAAATCCAAACTTCAAAATAGAGACTATCACTGCACTTTCAAAGTTTTTAGGACCAAAACTGCAATTTAGCCAAACCACAAGGACCAAAAATGCAATTAACTCCTTTTTAATAGTGCGGTAATATATTAGCTACGATTTTTTGCCGCCAATTGGCTATAATTTTGTGCTACAAATTATAGGTCTTCGAGTCTTTTTGTGGGTATCAGAGTCTTTTTTTGTGAGTCCCTAAATTATTTCTTATATATTTTTTGTGAAAAATTGCAGCCAGTTAGCTATAAAAATTGTAGCTAAGCAATGCCCAAACAAAAATTACGTAAACTTGTGTTTTTAGAATTTTTTAATAATGAAAAGAAAGGATGAGTACAAAAACTTCTCTTCAAAATATGAGATATGGCTGAGCAACAGGTTAAACCTGACCTGAACCAATCAAACTCGAATTGAACCGAAAATCGATTTTAAAAATAATGTGAACCGAGAACCGAATTAAAGTTAACCTAACAAAAACGAAAACCAATTTTAGGTGTATTTTCCTTTGTTTCGACCCAAACCGAACCGAGCTGAGTAAAACTGAAACCGAAAACTATGATTATATAAAATCAAAAACCAAATCGAATAAAGTAGGTTCGTTTCGATCCGATTTGGTTCGGTTTTCGGTTTATTTTGCTGAAATCTAATGTAACAGTTACACATGTTAAATGACAAAATTGTCCTTACTTTTTGAACTTTAAACTTTTTAATCATGGGTATAATTATAAATGAACCAACTTTTTTCCTAACTTCACAACTCAAGAACAAAAAAAACTTATGAATTTTTCTTTCTTTTCCTTCAACTTAAAAACACAATTATTTATTCTAATGTTTAAATCTTTTCTTTTCTTTACTTTCTTTTTTTCTTTTCTAATTTTTTTTTTTTTTTTTTTTTTTTTCATTTGGTCTAAAACCCAAGAAAGCAGCAAGTGTTGTTTGTATAAGCTGTGTTTATGAACTGATTAGCTAATATGATTTAAATAAGTTCAAATCAAATGTTTAGTTAACCTCATATTAGTGGCCTCATGAGCTTTTACAAAAAGGTTTTGATAAATCTTAAATTATGGCTTTTTAAGAAGAATTGGTGCTATATAACTTTTTTTATTACAAATTACAAAATTACGCACAATTATTTTTATTTTTTTCGAAAGGCAATTACCCACAATTATATCTAATTTAATGTTCATATTTTATAACTCATGTCATTTTTAGTCATTTACAAAGATATCTTAAACCAAATAATTGAACTTATTAACTTATTAAACATAACCTAGTTCAATCACTAAACATAGGTTGTGATAGTGTATCAATATTAGTTGCTCATGCTCACTAAATACATGCTCGAATCAAGCCCATTAATAAACACTTGATAGCGGTCTGACTATTCTTTTAGGCTACGTCGATCGAAGAAACCCATCAGGCAACACTGAACACATAATACTAATGCTCACCAACCATCTGACACTGCACAGTAGGGATGCACGATAAGCACCACTTTGTACAAGCCAAGAAGAAGAGTCTACTTGTCCAGGGACGGAGCTTGAACGCTTAAACACTTCTACTAAGGGGGCCAAAGTATAAAGTAATCATTTTAGAAGGGCCATTTTACAAAATCTTCAACATGTTATATGGAAAATGACTGTTACAACAAGTAATAAGGTCAAATTTAGGCTTTGATGTGAAAAAAATTGGGGGGCGGGGGGGGGGGGGGGGGGGGGGGGCACCACCCCCTTTTACAGACACTATCCTCCGTCCATGCACTTGTCCTCCTTGTCTGCTCCCTAGATGATCCACAGTTCCACACATGGCTTCCACGCAGTAAATTGGACCTAAGGAACTCCAAACGTAGTAAATAATGAATCCAATTATTAACTTGCAAGAGCTTGAGCCATTGGATTTCTGTCTTTCTAGAGTAGGGTGTAAACGAGCCGAGTACTGCCAAGCTTGAGCTCGACTCGAATACTATAACTCGAGCTCGAAACTCGAGCTCGTTTATTTCTACATATCATGCTCGAACTCGATAAATACTCGGCATATCAAGCTCGGTTGGACTCAATTTGTATGAAAATTAAGTAAATGTATGTATATAAAAGAGTAAAAGTATAATTTAACTGAAGCTCTTTAAAGCTCGCGAGCTTCACGAGCCAACTATTTTGGAGCTGGACCTCGACTCGACAATATACTCGAGTAGCTCGAACTCGAGCTCGAGTCGATTTCGAATAGTATACAAGTCGATCTCGAATAACTCGCGAGCTGTCTTGGCTCGTTTACACCCCTATTATGGAGGATAACTTGGCAAAAGGTTACACCCCATACTGATGTGCAAAAAAGTATCAACCACTTGGTTTAATGCCTCTTTATTAAATACTCCATATATCAAGTTCAAAGGTCATATAGTTTACAAACAACATACATTCAAGACTCGGTGTAATCATAGTGGTACAATATATATCGTAAGCTTAACTGCTTAAGTAGTACTCCGTAATTCTATATATCTCACTGTTTAAGTTCCAAAGCATGTAGATGTCCTTAGGTGTATGATCCACTAGAAAGCATGAGTATGTTGTCTAGTAGCCAAGAATGCTTTTATGCTGGCATTCTTTTCTTCAACATCTTTGAATGCAACTCTCCTTCCATGACCTGCCAATACGTATGAAGAGAAAAAGAAATAATTATTTACAAGTGTTATAAGTAATTATTAATAAACACAAAACTAATAATAGTAATTAGTATTTAATGATAAATGACTAATGACCTATTAACGAAGATTAGGAAAGTAATACTTGTGAATAATTGGAAGGTCAAGAAAGTTCTAGAAAGAGTTCCACCTCCTTTGTGTCTTGAGCTCCAAGTATTCATTAGTATAAATACAAACCCAAGATTCATTGTTTCTCATAACTTGTACACACACATCTTGGTGTTTTCTCTCATCTTCTTTGTTCTAGTCGATCCATCAAACTAATCCCATAAGGGATTTGATTTTATTGATCAAACAAGTTTTGTGTTTTATTTACTTGCATAAACTTTTTCTTGAATTAGTACATGTGTACAAGAACGTGATTCAAACACATTATTGTTTGATTCTTGGATTGAATTACAAAAGAGGTAAGGGGTAATTCTTATAATCCACATAAACCCTAATTAGGGTTCTTGATTGAAGATTGCAATTTGATTCTTGTTCGGGCAAGAATCACAAAGGTACGTTTACTATTTAATATTGATTAATTAATTACATGTTATATGATCTTGTTATAATTGCTTCCGCTATGCTCACTTTGATGTACTTGGTTTATTTATATGAAGGTCATGATATAATAATTCCAACAGTGGCATCTAGAGCCGTTATAATGTGTAATTAATTATCGAAACGCATAAAAATTGGATCTTGATTCGTTTAGTTACATGTTTTTTAGGGTTTGTTAGATTCCTAACCCTAATTTTATTTTGGGTCGATTTGACCCTTAAGGGTTTTAGGGTTTATGGTTTTTGATTTTTTAATATGATTAGAAACCCTAGGATGTCATGTAATTTGTTATGCATTTTAGTAAACGATCTTGGTGCAATATGTTAATTGTTAAGCTAAATTCATGAAAAAGTGCATATTTGCATGGATTTTATATTGTGTGATAATTTAAATGGTTTAAATTGGATATATATATATATATATATATATATATATATATATATATATATATATATATATATATATATATATATAAATTAATGGTTAAGTTATATCGAAACATGTAAATTTATTAATAGATGTCGAATTGGGGAAGACTCCAATATTAAGTAATCAATTATGTGCTATATGGTATTTGTTTAGTTTTGGCTTACGCAATCGATTTATCGATATATGTGGCTCTTTTTCCTAGAAGAAGAAAGCCTTAATTGAATTAATACGTTATACACCTAGATTTGATTATTAATAGAACTATTGAATAAGATTTGCATATGGCTACATGTTTTATACATATTTAATTGTTATGATTATGTATATGTTTATTTAGTTGTTTTATTTTTTTATTTTATATTACTTTTTTTTGTTAATTAATTGTGTTAGACATGTTTATAAACGAAAAGAGTAATTTTTGAATAGAAAAATAATACGTACTAAATAATGGCGAAATTGTTTTGGTTTTTAAGAATAAATCTCAAAGGATTGGTTGATTGATGTTTTTGTACGTAATGGTTAAATAGGCTCGACCAAAGTTTATACACTATAAGATGGGTATAAGGATGGCTTCGCATTAAATTGTGGCCTTAGAGAGACAACATTCTGTCTTAACGCTCGTTTGTGTGTAAATTAGACTTACCGAACAACCATTACATGTACATTGTCATCTTAAGGGTGAATTAACCACAATTTCACAATGATTATCCGAAACACTAAGCTTTCGGGCTTATGCAAAAGTACGATATAGTGGACGATAATTGATGGTAATTCTTTAATTGGTGAACCCGATACCTCAATCAAAACTTTGTTATTTTATTCTTAGCAAATTGGTAATAAAAATGTTTTGTAAAACCAATGTTATGAAGTTGTATGCATGCTTCTTCATACATTATTTTGATTACATCAAAATATTAATACCCTTATAAAATTAAGTCGAATGCCATCTAATTAAGAACACTTGAAGTTGTAATTTACGTCATGTGAGAACTTGGCGAGATTGCAATGGAGAGGTAAATTTCATAAATTCATTGTTAGCAGATCAACTGATGTGATGCATTTATGAGTTTGCAGTTTTTAAGTTAAACGATTTAAATTGAGTAGGAAGTGAGATCTTGGACTCAAGGCATTAAGATGGGGATCAAACATGCTTACATTACAAAAGTTTTGTGATTGTAAATCCTATAAATCTAGGAATTGCAATATGATATTGGCAATTATTGTTCGACAATTACCTTGTTGAATACTATCATTACTAGCAGATCAACTGATGTAATGGTACTATATCAATTAGGATCCTAGCTTTAAGAAAATACTATGGTTTATATGAATATTTACCAATGGGTATTTTATTTTCTTAAAGATCTAATTATCGAAAATACTGAAATTGAATTTTGTAATTCGTTTTAATGTATTAATGCAACGTTCAAACCGTAAACGTATTTTGGGCTTTGGTAAAGTGATCTAGTTCTGTTTTCAAACAAATGTTTGATTAAGAAATATTTACTTAAAAGACAAAAGAAGTCTCTTTCTATGAAGGAAGAGTGAGACACAATCTTATCCCTTTTTATGAATGAGAAAGGATAATAGGAATATTAGATATGTCTAAATTCTAATATAACTCATAGCAAATTTTTAATAGTTAAGAAAATTGCGTACATTTTCCATAGGGATTTCATCATCCACATTTGGTGATTAAATTCTTAATAGCAAATATGATATTTGGTTAACAGAAAATTATGTATGACATTTTACGAGTTATTATAATTAGAAGCTAGACTAATTACTGCAAAATGTTTAAAGACAAACTATTTGTTTTGACTATTTTAAAGGTGCTACATACATTGTAGGATGGTAGACCTGTTAAAATATGATAGTGGTAGTAATGAGGGACGGTGGATGTGACACGACGGCGATGATGAGCCACATGAGTGAATTGAGATGTGAACACGTAAGGAATAGTAATCCTAAACTTTTTTTTTTTTTAACTTGGACAACAATATGTTTGTTTGTTCAGGATTGAGCTTTGACCAAATGACCATTTCGGTTACTAGGGCTGGCTAGGCGGCTACTAAACTTTACTTTTTTTTTTTTTTTTTTTTTTTTTTTAGTGAGTTGATTGCATTTTTGGTTCTTGTGGTTTGGCTAAATTGCAGTTTTGGTCCCTAAAAACTTTAAAACTACAGCAATAGTTCTCATTTTGAAGTTTGGATTGTATTTTTGTTCTCTGAATAAAATTAAATAACTAAAACACCCTTTGCCTTCTTTAGAAGAAGCAAGGGTAATTTGGTTATTTTATAGTGATTAGGGACCAAAAATACAATCTAAACTTCAAAATAAGGACTATACTTTCAAAGTTTTTAGAAGCAAAACTACAATTTGGCCAAACCACATGGACCAAAAATGTAATTAACTATTTTTTAATATTGCAGTAATATATTAGCTATGATTTTTGCAGCCAATTGGCTATAAATTTTTGCTACAAATTATATGTTTTTGATTCTTTTTATGGTATGTAAGTCTTTTTTTTTTAGTTAAGCTATCCTAAAAAAAAATTACATAAACTTGAGCTTTTTAGTATTTTTTTTTTAATAAATGAAAAGAAAGGATGAGTAGAAAAACTTGTCTTCAAAAAATGAGAGGTAGGGCTGAGCAACGGGTCAAACCGGACTTGAACAGATCAAACCTGAATTGAACCGAAAACTGATTTTAAAAACAGCGTGAACTGAGAACCGAACCAAAGTTAACCTAATGAAACTGAAGACCGATTGTAGGTGTATTTTCCTTGGTTTCGACCAGAACCGAACCAAGTAAAACCGAAACCGAATACAATAATTATATAAAACCGAAAACCAAACCGAAAAGGTTGGTTTGTTTCGGTCCGGTTTGGTTCCGTTTTCGGTTTATTTTGCTCAGCCCTAATGTAAGGAAATAAAGGGAAACGGTTGCACAAATTGGCCTTACTTTTTGAACTTTAAACTTTTTAAACATGATAATAATCGTAAATGAACCAACTTTTTTCCTAACTTCACAACTTAAGAACACAACTCTTTTCTTTAACTTTTTTATTCTTTTCTAATTTTTTTTCTTTTGATCTAAAACTCAAGAACACAACAAGGGTTGTTTACATAAGCTGTGTTTATGAACTTATTAGCTAATATGATTTAAATAAGTTCAAATCAAATGTTTAGCTAACCTTATATTAGTGGCCTTATAAGCTTTTATAAATGAGTTTTTATAAGTCTTAAATTATGGCTTTTTAAGAAGAATTGGTGGCTATATAATTTTTTTTATTACAAATTACAAAATTACCCACAATTAAATCTAATTTAATGTTCATATTATAACTCATGCCCTTTTTAGTCATTTATAAAGATATCTTAAACCAAATAATTGAACTTATTAACTTATTCTTATAGCGTATCAATATTAGTGGTTTAAGATCACTAAATACATGCTCGAATCAAACCCATTACCAAAGCCCATCAACAAACACTTGATAGCGGCCCGGCTATTCTCTTAGGCCACGTATCGGCGAAACCCTGCTATTCTCTTAGGCCACGTCGATCGGAGAAACCTATCAGGCCACACTGACTACTCCTCACCAACCATTTGACACTACGCAGTGGGGATGCACGATGAGTACCACTTTGTACGAGCCAAGAAGAAGAGTCCAACTGTCCTCCTTGTCTGCTCCTTAGATGATCAACTCCTGACTCCCTCGCAGTCAACTGGACCTAGAGGTGGCCAAAAGCTGTTCCGCAAAAAACCGGATCCGGTTCCAGTCCGGCCCGGTTCAGCAGTCAAAGTCAAAGAACCAGATCCGGTTCCAATCCGATCCGGTTCCTTTCGGATTCGGGTCTAAAAACCGGGACCGGTCTACCCGGTTCCGGATCGGTTCCAATCCGGTTCGGTCCCAATATCCGGTCGGACCGGTTCCAAAGAACCGGTGCTCTTTTCTTCACAGTGGCGGAAAACACCAACCTTCTAAACCCTGCAAGTAAAGAAGATGAACATGATCAACATGCTCCATTGTCATATGTGAGCAGATTGCTTCAAGTACCATCATCTGTTTTTGCTGATGACGATGATGAAAAGCAGATGGTGGAGAATAATGGTAAGGTGGTTGAGAGGACATGGAATTCGCAATATTATAGACTATATTGCCATTGGCACAAATGGGGGACAAACCCATTGGAAAACTGTCAAAAAACCAGAAAACGGCTATATTTCCGTTGGTTGCAGCTACTGTGAAGAATTGCAGAAAAAGAGAATAGAGCTGTTGGATCCGGTTCGAAACCGGTTCCCAAGAACCGGATCGCGAACCGGTGAGGAATTATCCGGTTCCAAACCGGTTCTTGCGTGAAAAATGTGGAACCGGACAGGATTCGCCGGATATTCGTGGAACCGGGACCGGATCTTGCTGGAACCGATGTTGACCGGATCAAATTCCGATTTTTATTCGGTTCCGGTTCAGGAACCGGTTCACTTGGCCACCTCTAAGTGGACCTAAGAAACTCCAAAACGTAGTAAATAATGAATGCAATTATTAACTTGCGATAGCTTGAACCATTGGATTTCCGTCTTTCTAGAGGATAACTTGGCAAAAGGTTATAACCCATACTAATGTGCAAGGGAATTGATATTTTCACGGAAAGTTTTGATTCATACACGGAAATTTGATTTGAGTTGACAAGTATGCCCTCAACAAAAAAAAGAACAAAAACCCATTATTAACAACGACTCCAACTTCCGGCCACCACCTCCTAACTTCTACTACATGCTGTCTAATTCTCTTCCACTCGCAGCCGGCTTACTTTCACCGGCGCGTCTGAGTTAATTCCGGCGTGCTTCCACCGGCCCACCACACTTCGACTTTGGCTTTCAGCGTCGCTGCTTAATAATAAGGTACCTAGAAAAGTCAGTCAATATATAAAGGTCCACAATGATCCCAGCCTCCCAGGAATCGTCAACATAAACTAACAACAAGTAGCAACATCATATAACGATTTTATATGATCAGATGTAACTCCATGTTAAAAAGAAGTGAATCAAAATTTTAGGTGTAGCTAAGAAGCAATCAAGGCAACAAAAGAAATCAATATCATATTATTCAATCTTCAATTTAGATGTTTTTCTTTTCATTGATTAAGAATTGCCTACTTGTTTACACGACAACAAATAAGGCTATTTCAATTACGATAACATGCACCCACCACTTCAACGGATCCAAACACGACACGTACGATTGACGTTTCTCTTTCCCTGATGTGTTCGGTAACAGAGCCCAGAAGTAACTCAACTTTTATGGTGGAAAGAAACCAAAATATAGCCAAGTTTTGGCACAACTAGCAGCCGCTAGTGGAAGAGATGGAGGATAAAACAATTTTACACTTCGATTGTTTGACTTTTGATGATAGAATATAAAAATGAGTACTTAGAAACATTTGAGGGTATAAAAGTAAGTAAACAATGACTTCCTGTGGATGAATAAAAATCATCCGTGTATTTATCAGCCCCCAATGTGCAAGCAAGTCATAAAAGGTATCAACCACTTCGTTTAATGCCTCTTTATTAAATACTTCACGTGTCTTAAGTTTGAAGGTCATATAGTTTACAAACAACATACATTCAAGACTCGGTGCAATCATAGTGGTACAATATATATTGTAAGCTTAACTACTTAAATAGTAATTCTATATATCTCACTGTTTAAGTTCCAAAGCATGTAGATGTCCTTAGGTGTATGATCCACTAGAAAGCATGAGTATGTTGTCTAGTAGCCAAGAATGCTTTTATGATGGCATTCTTTTCTTCAACATCCTTGAATGCAACTCTCCTTCCATGACCTGCCAATAACATTAAAGCAACCAAACCCATTGGTTTTCAGAGGTGGAAAATTGGCTGGGACTATCGGTCCAGGCAATGGGTCGAATGGGTAATTTTTGGTACTTTTAGGATTGGGTTGACCCAAAATACTATTTTGTTCAGGTTTCTATATTTCATTAATGTTCGTGTATGACTAAAGCAAACATGCTATTTTAATAATTAGAGTGCTGTATCAATACACGTTGGACCATTTTCGACCTGTTTACCCATTTGACGGCTGTGACCGAGGTTCACAACAAGCCCTCGGCCATTTCTTCTTATATAAGAGATTTATAAATGAAATTCCCTTATATGTTTCTAAAAGATCATTATCATCTTCATGTACATAGGAAAAAGCACCTACCTGGTAATATCCACTCAAAGTCAAGCTCAAGCAACATAGCAACATTATCCAACTGAATAGGCACTGCAAATTAAAAATAAAATCGGTCAACTACAAAAAATTCAAATGGAATTATCCAAGAAAACTCATAAATAGCCATAAAGTCACTTGAACTTGTCTACTTCCATACAATGCATCTCTAATGCGGTTTATAACTATGCAAGAGAAGTTGACTACTTATCCGGCTCAATTGACCCGTACTTATTTGACCACTTGACCAACACATGCATTCATTCTCGTAACAAGATATTCAAATAACTAATTGTTTTGTCTAGAGTTCCAAGTTTCCTACTTCTAAATTGAACTCATGCACTTTCGCGGTTTGTAGAAAACTTAAAAAAATTGAATGCTTATACCCAAGGTTGTAAAAATCGTGAATCGGTAGTCGGGCAGTCGACCCCCTGTAGCTTGTAATCGGTCTAGGCGAGATTAATCGGATTGACATTTTTGACAAGTTTTTTGTATTTCCGGGCAGGTTTTAGGTATTTTCGGCAGATTTTAGGTATTACTGGCAAGATTTTTCTTAAAAAAAACATCTTGAAATATATATATAAACAACAAGTATAACTTATTAAACAATTTTATGGCGAGTTTTGGGTATTTCTAGCAAGGTTTGAAGGTTTTGGGCAAACTTGACCACCGTTGACCGTTATTAACCGTCGTTGACCATGGTTGACCGAGTTGTTTGACCGATTTACACAAATCGAAAAGGTTGGTGGTCTTGTAGCACCTAATCGGCGATTAATCGGTCTTGTAAGCCTTGTTTTGCAACACTGCTTATACCTGAATAGAAGTTGTATCTTTCAGATATGTTAAGCTGCGAGTCCTCCAGAAAAAGATGATCTCCTGTGAAGAGCACCTTTAAAGGCTTGTAAAACAAGCAGACTGACCCCTACAATTCCAACAATCAAATTGTTTATGAATACAAATATTGCAACTTCTAGCAGAAAACATGCAACTCATCTCTGCACCATCAATGTAAGAAACTATCAGTGGATTCTCAGCATAAGCAAGGTTTTCACTTCCGTTTTTGGAGATGACTGAATGATAAAAAAAGGATAACTAGATACGTCATCTAGAATATATCCAAGATATGAAATGGCTTAACTTAAATCACTCACTTCTGTGTGGCCTGGGGTGTGTATAAGTTGGATATCTTCACCAAGATCCCACGGACCAGATCCATCAAGCTTAATCTCCACATTTCTGGTCGAATCTTGTACCTAAAATTAAAAATAATAAAAACATTTGATTTGCTTCAAATTATATGATAACTGTACGTCGTTCAGTCTACTCAATACACAATAATGTGAACTTTAAAGTAATGCAACTGGAAAAAAGGTATCATTGTCATCTAAAATCAAAGCAAAGACGGGCATAAAAGGAAAGGCTATCATACCTCTGTGGAGTGAAGAACTCTTTCACATTTGAACCGCTTTGACCACTTCTCATGATCTGCGATATCATCCCTAATACAAGAAAAAGAAAGTCATTAATGGGATTATAGTACTGCAGAAGTCAAACAGCATATGTTATCATACTTGTGAGTGAGAAACATATATCGAACTCCACCCATCTTCTCGATGTTGCTAGCCAGCCTTTCTGTATACCTGGGACTGCATATATTACAATAAAACAATTATTTAAGCAAAGTGGTAGTAAAAATGTAAAATAAAGATCTTTGTTCCTGATTGACAAGCTAGCATGCATTCTATATTTTATAAAAACTATAATGGTTAGATGACCTGTCAACAAGAATGTTCCCTTCAGGATGAACAATCAAATAGGAAGCTGCTCCATACGACTTATCAGAGTGATAACCACAATGATAAACCCCCTGAAAATTATTTGTCCGACCAAACAGTTGTCATTATGGCATTACAAACCTAATAACGTGACATCAACTTTTATATCAGAAGTACATTGCTATATGGTGCTTTAATGAATTACCGGAGTTCGGTCCATGTCAATGGGTAATGGAAATGTTTTTTGAGCTTCTAAAATATCACGAGCAGGTTTCTCAGTACTTATTGAGCTCGTTGGACATGAAAGTAATGCCTGCAAACAAAACAGAAAAATGATGACTCTACACTTACATAGCCACAAGCTTGATTTAACGGTAAACAACACTTTAATATGCATAATAGACATAAGATGCCCCGTCAACATATATTTACTAAACTACAAAAACTAATGAACTCACTTTCCCTTAATACCCTGACTATACGGTGGCATTTTAAAAGCAGAGATTTTCATATGACGTTATACCTGAAGAGCCTTGAGACGTTCATCTTGACAGCTTGGTTGCTTTATAACAGCAGACATGTCATTAACACGCGTAAAGACTTCCTGAAATATCAAAATAGTAATCATCAATATCTGCAAGTTTTTCACATGCCTTCTGCTAGGGGTGTAAACGAGTCGAGCTTTTAGCGAGCTACTCGAGCTCGAGCTCGTTTAACTCGAGTCGAGCTTGATAATTTTTGAGCTCGAGTAGAGCTCAAACAAAATGTCGAGCTCGAATAATTTCACGAGCCGAGCTTTTAAAACTAATATTTAGCTCGGCTCGTTCGAAAGCTCGTTTAGTTATTCGAGCCGAACGAGTTACTCGAGCTAAACGAGCCGAACGAGCTAATCGAGCTAAATATGTAGTTACAAAATATTTTAATTATAAATTTTTAATTTCTATTAGTATTATAGATTAAAAACCAAAACTAATAATATGTTAACATTCAATTATATCAAAGATCTACACTTTAGTTTATATATAAAATATGAATTTTAACTAGTAAGCTTGAGTTTTTTTTTTTTCTTTTTTTTTTATATATATATATATATATACCCCACATTGTTTTCCTTTTGTTTCACTCATGCAATGTGAGATGTGAAATATAATCTTTTTTCTTTTCTTTTTTCATTCAAGCTTATAAGTACTTTAGATTAAGCATTAGGACAATTTTTATAATTGTGAACGAGCTTTCGAGCTCGAGTAAATAAACGAGCATATCAAGTTCGATCTCTATACGAGCATTTTAAACTTGAAAGTTAGTTTATTATAGAATTACAAAAAAAGTTAAAAATATTAAACGAGCTTCGAGCTCGAGCTTGAACAACAAAAAATATTCGAGCTCGAGCTCGAGCCAATTCTTATAAGTTTATTCGAGCTTGAGCCGAGTAGTTAACGAGCCTAGCTCGTTTAGGCCAAAACTCGACTCGGCTCGGATCGTTTACACCCCTGCCATCTGCTATATTATGAACATCAAAAAACATAAAGATATATGCAACCTCCAAAAACTAGAGATGACTACAGTCGACTAGGACTAGTTATTTTCAGTTTCAATATAAAAATGAAGGTCATGTAATATAATTACCGGGGCCATCCAACGGCATGTATCACAATCAATGCACGTATGATCTGCAAATAAAACAACGTATCGAAAACGTCATTTTTTTGTTAGCATTAAAAAAAGATTATCTGTTCCATAATGTTTTCTGGGTGGAATATCATGGTACAACCGTACAAATGATGTATATGCCCACATAAAACCACCACAAATGTCCTAGTGGTATATATAGCACCTAACCTCTAAAAAGAAGTCTAGGCACAAACCTCACTAGGTACATCTTTAGCAGTGGCCAGAGATAAAAGGGTCAGAAATGGTCACGTGATAACTCGTTTAGGCGCGTACATCATATCAAAGTCAAAGACCCACTATAAGAAATTAATTTTCACTAACCGTAGTTCTAATGACACGAAAAAGTATCAATTTTAACTTTTCAGTGACTTTTTTGAAAGTGCGGGCAAAAGATCAAAATTTTGAGATTTAATGACACTTATTATGAAAAATCTGTGTCATAAAAGGGAAAAAAGGTTATCCTTTACACATTTTTTTTTGTTATTACAAATAAATTTTACCTACTTCACTTTTACCTACACTTTTTAAGTGTTGGAAAAACACCCAAAAAATAGAGTGATGCTTTTCTAACTTTTGTCGACATTTCCATACCTTTTGCGACACTCTTTTACCTTTAATGACACTTTTTTGTGTCACCAAAGTACAATATTTTTGTAGTGACCCGCCCATTATGTGTAGACACATATATTAAGAACGAATCTTTGAGATAAGAACATAAAAAAGTATTAGTTGATACTGTTTTATATAATTTTCAGATCAACATGGTTTTGGAAGAGAACACTAAAAAAAAAAAAAAAAAAAAAATGAAATAACAAACCAACAAAGAACTCTCCAGCAACGTTTTCTAGTCGTCGCTGCTTCTTCGAAGATTGTACGTTTTGACTTTGACTTTTGATATTGAATGCTAGCTTCACTGAAGATGCTCGCCGTGGTTGTGATGAGGAAGGTGACGTCACAAAACGATGGTTGTAGTTAGGGTGATAACGTAGCTGCGTCATAGTCGCCATTGTTGCCATTGTTGCAGCTAGATGTGTGTGCTAGATGTTTGGTTTAAGATTACACGTATGCTAGATGTGTGTAGTGTGTTTATGTGTCAGTGTCAGTGTTATAGTGTTGTACTTGACTACTTTCTATTTTTTTTCGAAAGGATAGGATTTGGTTTGAAAAAAAAAGTTAAAGAAAATAAAAAAGGGTCTACTATATTAACGGGGTCTACTACCCCCTTCTGTAGACCCTCCCTATGGGTAGGGTACTGTTCATGTACTAGTTTGTTTTTTTGTTTTTTTTTTTTTTTTTTTGTCTATGTTTTTAACTTTTTGTCCATGTTTTTTTTTGAAGTCATGTTACTACACAACCTTTGTCCATGTTTTGTTCCAAGTGCATGCACATATGCAGAGTATTACACAAGCTCAGATACAGGCTCAGATTTACACAATCATCATCGCCAATTTTTTTGTCCAAGTGCATAAGCACATATGCAGTATTACACAAGCAGTATTTAGCACACAATAGGCTCAGATTAAGATAATCATCATCGCCGATTTAAAATATTTTTGTCCAAGTGCATAAGCACAAAACAGATTGCAGTGATAAAATATCTACAAGTGTTTATAAAACAAGTGTTTGGCTCGGATATGAAGGTTGCAAAGTGATAAAATATCACTTTGCCATGCCTTTCGGTTTTTAGAAAACCATTCGTCATCGCCTTTTTTGAAACAGATAAGTATGCAAGTGCACAGATTGCACACAAGTGAAACAGATAATTATGCAAGTGCTCAGATTGCACCCAAGTGCACATATTTGCCCCCAAGTGCACAGATTGCACACAAATTGCACCCAAATGTGCACATATTGCACCCAAACCAAGTACCAATAATTGGCAGGGTTTACCCACAAGTCTCACAGTACCAATAGCAAAGATTCAAAGCAAAGTACCACAAGTGCACAGATTGCACACAAATTGCACCCAAATGTGCACATATTGCACCCAAACCAAGTACCAATAATTGGCAGGGTTTGCCCACAAGTCTCACAGTACCAACAACAAAGATTCAAAGTAAAAGTACCAACAGTAAAGATTCCTGCAGTAAAGAATCCTGCAATTACTCACAAGAAAGTAAAAGTACCAACAGTAAAGGCTCCATTATAAACAAGGCTCACAAAGAATCAGATTGCACAAGTGATGAAAGCTACTTCACCACAATCAATATCACAACAATAACAAAGCAGATTGCACAAGTGAAAGCTAACTCACCACAATCAGTAAGTAAAGGGATGGGTAAAATCACGGGGGCTATTTGGTTAGATTAACCCTCACTATTTAAATACTCTAACAAACCATTTACTTGCAGATTGCACAGAAGTGAAACACAAGCAGCTAGTGAAAGCCGCAAGTGAAACACAACAAATATCTTTGGCTGCCAAAATGTCTAATTCACCATTTTACACAAGTGAGGTAACATTAGGCTCAGATTATATATTGTTGCAACATAAGCAAGTTTAAGCAAGTTTTATCATATTTGGCTGCAACTTCAAAGGTTGCAAAAAAAAAAAAAAAATTTTTTTTTGCCTGTCCATTTGGTAATACCAAGCCAATATCAAAACCTTTTTTTTAAATCATCATCGCCGCATCTCATTTTTTTTTAAACAAACTGCTTAAATCAAAGTGCTTATCAAGTTTCAAAAGCAAACTGCTTAAACCAAGTTTCAAATGAAACTGCTTATAAGCAGTTTGATAAGCAGTTTCATCACAAACTGCTTATCAATCATATAAGAGAGGGTTAATCTAACCAAATAGCCCCCATCAATATAACCCATCCCATATGGACAGAGCACAAGGGTTTGCAGCAAGGGGGTAGACCCCGTTAATATAGTAGAGCCCCATAACCACACATAATCACATACCTGTGGACTGTGGGGTAGGCCAGAGCAGGTATTCATACCACTCATGGGTGGCAAATCAAGGTGTTAACCTACCCTCAGCCACAAGTATTCATCACCACAGAACCACCAACATAATCACATTTACATCACATAATCACATCATTCACATACATGTGGACTGTGGGGTAGGCCAGAGCAGGTATTCATACCACTCATGGGTGACAGATCAAGGTGTTAACCTACCCTCAGCCACAAGTATTCATCACCAAAGAACCACCAAAATCATCACCACAGAACCACCAAAATCATCACCACAGATCATGAATTTTTTAGATCTAATTAGGGTTTCATAAAAATTGGGGGTTTTTTAAAATTAATCAGTAGATCTTTCAATTAACATAGGTTAATTGAAAGATTACTCAGTTAATTTAAAAAAACCCCCAATGTTTTACGAAACCCTAATTAGATCTAAAAAAGAACACCCCAAAACACCATCACCACAGATCTTTCAAATTAATCAGTTGATCTTTCAATTAATGTTGGTTAATTGAAAGATTACTAGTTAATTATAAAAAACCCCCAATTTTTTTCAAACCCTAATCAGATCTGAAAAAATATTTTACAAACCCTAATTTTTCAAACCCCCAAATGTTATATTACCCTAATTAGATTTAAAAAAAGAACACCCCAAAACACCATCACCACAGATAACCTTCATCAAAAAACCCCTAATTTTTCAGATCTAATTAGGGTTTTGTAAAAATTGGGGGTTTTTCAAATTAATCAGTATATCTTTCAATTAACGTTGGTTAATTGAAAGATTACTAGTTAATTATAAAAAACCCCCAATTTTTTTCAAACCCTAATTAGATCTGAAAAAATATTTTACAAACCCTAATTTTTCAAACCCCCAAATGTTATATTACCCTAATTAGATCTAAAAAAGAACACCCCAAAACACCATCACCACAGATAACCTTCATCAAAAAACCCCCAATTTTTCACATCGAATTAGGGTTTCGAAAAAATTGGGGGTTTTTCAAATTAATCAGTATATCTTTCAATTAACGTTGGTTAATTGAAAGATTACTAGTTAATTATAAAAACCCCCAATTTTTTTCAAACCCTAATTAGATCTGAAAAAATATTTTTACAAACCCCCAAGTTTATATCAAAAAATTAGATCTAAACTAACCTGTTTATATCAAAAAACCATCACCACAGAACCACAGAACCCCCAATTTTTTTATGAAACCCTAATTTCTCACACCCAGAATCAGATAATCACGTAACACATCACATACCACATCACCATAAACCAACATCACATACCAGAATTAGATCTAACATAGTTTTAGATCTAAAGTATTCTTAGATCTAAAATGGAGAGAGAGAAAAAGATATAGAGAGAGAGATTACACCGTTTGTGTGTGTGTGGCGTGTGTGGTGTGTGGTTAAGAGAGAGAGAGAGAGAGTATACGCGTACGCGTTTTTAACTTTTTTTTTTTTTTTTTTTTTTTTTTTTTTTTTTTTTTTTGTATTTAAAAGTTGTAAAAATAAAAGTTGTATAAAAATTTAAAAGTTGTATAAAAATTTGTAAAAAGTTGTATAAATTTAAAAGTTGTATAAAAATTTGTAAAAAGTTGTAAAAAGCTTCAATTTATTGTATGTAAAAGTTGTAAAAGAGAATTTAATTTATTGTATGTAAAAAGTTATAATTTTTTTTTTTTTTTTTTTTTTTTTAATTTGTATAATGTAAAAGTTGTATAAAAAGTTATACAAATGTAAAAGTTGTAAAAATTAAAAGTTGTAAAATTTAAAAATGTAAAAATGTAAAAGTTGTATAAAAAGTTATAAAAATATAAACATGTAAAAATGTAAAAGTTGTAAAAAAATGTTATGTATTTTCAGGTTTTCGGTTCTCACGAGGAAGTAACTGAGTGGGCGTAAAATATAGCTCGTGGGCTAGGTTTTGTAATTGTTAAAGATAGAACCAAATCAGAACATGGTCATATGAACGAAATCAATTACAGGTGTACAAAGGATGGTACGTATACATCTCAAGGTAGTGGCAGACGGAAAACCAAAACAAGTAAAACCGGTTGTCCATTCAGATTAAATGCGAAATATCATCGAACAAAAAATTATTGGGTATTGAGGGTGAAGGATGATACGCATAATCATGATATGCTAGAGTCGTTGCATGGTGTGCCATATGCAATGCGATTAAAGGATGATGAGTTGGGTTTGGTCAGAGAATTGACAGATTATAACGTACGACCACTTAATATACTTTCGACAATAAAGGGTCGTAATCCGGATAACGTGTCTAGCGTTAGAACTATATATAACGCACAAGATAAGTTCCGGAGAGTCAGAGTAGGTGATAGAACTCCAATTCAAGTCCTTTACTCGCATTTGCAAGAATCAGGGTATACATGGTACCCGAGGGTAAATGAGCATACCAACGAGCTTGAGGAGCTATTTTTTGTGCACCCCACGTCGTATGCTATATGGTGTACATTCCCTGAAGTCATGCTGATGGACTCCACGTACAATACCACGGTGTTTAAATTGCCGTTGTTGGAAATTGTTGGACTAACTTCAACAAACAAAACATTTTCAATGGCGTATAGCTTTTTATCCAGTGAACAAGGGCATAATTTTAGATGGGTATTTCAACGTGTGAAGCAAGTGATTGGCGAAAGATATTACCCACGTGTTATCGTCACTGACAGAGATTTAGCGTTAGTTAGGGCAATAAGAGCAGAATTTCCTGACGCTCACCAATTACTCTGTCGATGGCATATACAGCAAAACATACTTAAGTTTTGCAAAAATAAATTCACAGGTGGGGATATTGACTATGACTCCGTTAAAAAACGATGGGATTGGATGGTTAAAGCTCCGACCTTCGAATCGTTCGAGCGACGTTATCGACGCCTACAAGAGCTATTGGTCAACCATCAGGGTACTTAATTATTAATTGATTGTTTTTAAATATGCACCCGAATGACCTTTAATTAATTCATTGTTTTTTTTCAGATGTCGCTTTGTATCTGCATAACTGGGTGCAAGATTACCCACCCATGTTTGTCTCGTATATTACCGACCGATATAAATCCTACGGCCAGACAACAACGTGCAGAGTTGAGGCTCACCACGCGTTGTTGAAATTATATTTGGACGGCACACAGTCCAAATTAGACAGGTTGTTGAGGTCGGTCGATAAGATTCTCCTTACGCAAGAAGATGCGATAAAAGAGACTTTCAACAGAAGCATGAACGAGAAACTAATTAAGTGTGATGTACCACTATTTTACGAATTAACGTATAAAGTTTCTAAACATGCTTTGAACCTCATGCACAAAGAACTCCACCTGTCGATTGCCCCAGAAGACTGTAGCCATAATAATCGAGCAATATACGGACTACCATGCTTTCACGAGATGCGAATCTATGTTATTCAAGGTAAGTATATTAAATTTATAACTATCAAGTTGTTTTCCACATTAATATCAGTAATTTATACAAGTCACTTTAATTGAATTCAGGAGTACCCATTCCACTGGAACGAGTTGATAATTTTTGGAGAACCCTATCTGTTCCGTGGCCTGTTATCAATAGGCCCCCGGATAAAGATGGCTCTTCGTTTAACGATGATGATGATGGTGGTGTTGTTGTTTATGATGATGATGATGATGATGACAATACTAAGTTTAACGATGGCATGCGACAATTCAAGAATATTTTTAGCAAATCAACATCGTTTGTCAAGAAGAATATGTTAACAAAGTTAAAAGATATATTCCAACCTGAATCTGCTGACACACGTGAACCAACTATTCAAAAAAATACCCGTGGACGTCCGAGCGCAAAGGACAAGAAGGGCAAAGCTACACAAGTCTCGGACTTGAATGAAGTTCCGGACTTGAATGAAGTCCCGGACTTGAATGACTTGAATGATGTGCCAACCATGAATCACCGAAGAAGCACAAATTCAAGATCCACGAAAGTCCCGAAACGCGCCAAAGAGCCTGCAAGACATAGTTCGTACACGGGTCAAAAAATAAGACACAGATTTTACGTTGGAGATAAGGATAGCGAGGATTTTATTGAGCGCATTCCAGAGATTTTCCGTTCACAGGTAATAAGTATAAATAATGTGGAGGGTGACGGAAATTGTGGGTTTCGGTGCATTGCCCATTGAATTGTGCATGACCAAAATAGGTGGGCTGATGCTAGATACATGTTAATGGAAGAGTTACAAAGACATAGTGTAACTTACGTGAGTATGTGGGGGGAAGATGACTTTTACCACCTTCGTGATACATTAAACTGGTTTAATGGACCAGCGCCTGAAGATTACTGGATGACGATACCACATAATGGTCTGGTCATCGCTTCAGCTATTCGCCGACCTCTTGTATATATAGACCGTCATGGTTGGTTCACATGTTTACCCCTATTTTCTGCTCCAAACTTATCACATGGAATTGACCCCATTGTGATTGCGCGTGTGGGGGAGAACAGTGGTGCTCATTACATTTGTCTCAATATAGACAGAGATTCAGATCTACCACATTACCACCCACAATGGAGGTGGTTCAAACAGCCAGTTGCAAATGAATGGGATGCAATATATAACGATCGATGTATTTTGTAAATGTTGTAAATGATTATTCATTTATTTAAATGTAAATTCTTTGTAAATGTTGTAAATGATTATTTAAATGTTAATTGTTTGAAACATCGTTTAAACATTATTGATTGCTAATGTAAATTATTATGCAAATTCTTTGGTCAGATGAGCCAAAGAAATCCTTTCTGGTGCCGATGTAAGAGAGGATTTATTGTAGAACGGAAATCCTGGCAAAATGATAGTCGTGGGCGACTGTTTTATGCATGTCCTCTTTCAGTGGTAAATAATCATACGTTTGCTTAGTTATGTAAATAATTTGTTTCTTAAAAATACATTTCTTATTATTTTCTTAACATGTAACAGCCAGGTACAAAAGACTATGGGTGTCGATACTTCGCGTGGAAAGATGAATTTGAAGCAGAGCACTTTAATCAACCCTCTTCTTCAACGCATTGCTCAAACTGCGTTGCTACAAAAAATGAGAACAAGTTGTTGAAGGCAAGAATAAAGGCGCTGGAAATTGAGTTAGAAATGGCAAGGAATCCTGAGGATCACGCTTGTCAGTCAAGTGCCCGGCTCCATGATCTTTTAAATGAGATGAATAATCTTCATATGTCGTAGATGTTGTTGTTTTTAAATAATATGTATAACGTTGTCGTTTAATTTAATAATAACAGTTTTTGTTGCAGTTATTTAACGTGGTAATATTTAACGTGCTATTATACAAACAAAATAATTATACAAAACACTATACATATACAAAACATTATTAAACACAAATATACAAAATATTATACATATACAATACATTTACTTTAAACAATACATTTACTTTATACAAATATATACAAAACATTACTTTAAAAAAAAAAAAAAAAAAAAAAACCCCGCTAAACGACAAAATAGGGAAAAAGACAAAAAAAAAATATAAACTATTACACTCCCTACTAGTGTAGAGAGGGTTAAACTAACCAAATAGCCCCTGTGATTTTAACCCATGCCAATAAAAATAGTGGAAATTAGAGAAGCAAATGTTGAACGCTCACTTGTTTGTCTGCTTGTTTTGTTTTACTCGAAGAAAAATAAGCCCAAAATAGACTTTTAGAGCATGCACAACCATAAATTGCGTTAACTTTTACATAGTGTCACGTTAGTGTCACATAAGTACTAACATATTTACCTTAACTCACAAAAAAAACACCCACAATCATAACTCAGCTTTAACTCAACTATTTTTAAATTCAACCCCTAAACTAAAACTAACAATTCATTTAATAAACCACATAGCATTAAATCTTAAACATTACAATACGAAATATAAAAAAAAAAAAAAAAAAAAAAACTTAAAATAACAATAACAACGATTAAAAAAAAACCGAAACATACTAAATTTAAACCATACGAATTACAACTACTTATTCATCGTCTTCGGAATCTTCTTCTTCCTGTTGTTGTTGGCGTTGAAAATGTTTTTGCCAAACATGCTCTATAAGGTCTCGTTGGAGTTGAGTATGCATTTCTGAGTCGCGTATTTCCCTTGCCTTGCGATGCTAGGTATCACATCTGTCGACCCACCTTTGTTGCCTCAAATGTGGTGCCCGGATCCACCCACATTTCGTCATACTCACGGAGTGTAAACTTTTTATATTTCAAAATCATGTTATGCAAAATAATGGAGGTATACATGATTTGTTGTATCTTGACAATTTTCAGTGCATGTGCCAGTTGTTGTAGTATACCCCAACGTCCTTAAAGCACACCAAAAATACATTCGACATCCTTTCGTGCACTTTCTTGCTGCCTTTTGAAATAACTATGTTTCTCTTCAGTCGTTGCCGAGAAAGATTTGACGATAGTTGCACATTGTGGGTAAATTCCATCAGCTAAGTAATACCCATGTTCATACATTCTTCCATTTACCATATACTTGGGGATTCGTTAGCAAGAAGGTTGTCGAACAAATTAGAGCTATCTAAAACATTAATATCATTATCCTGCCATACCAAAAAATGCATGCCAAATCCACAAATCTTGTGAAGCAATAGCTTCAAGCATTATTGTTGTGTATCTTTTATCACTCGTACCAAATTGCCCTTGCCAAGCCACCGGTCAATTTTTCCACGCCCAATGCATGTAATCATTGCTACCAAGCATTCCCGGAAAATCATGTTCACGCTCATGCTTTTCGTAAATACTTTGAATGTCGGACCATGTTGGTTTTCTTAAAAACTCAGGCATAAACAAATCTATAACACACATGTTAAAATTATCAAGACATGCATGTGAAGTACTCTCACCCATTTGCAAATACTCATCAAACGCATCGGGTGAGCTGTCGTTTGCCAATTGGCGTATGGCACATGTACACTTCATAAGAACACTAATACTCATTCGACCCGTAGCCATAGTTGTCAAAATCGCGCCTAAGGCGCGCCTAGGCCTAAGGATCTAGCATTTGGGCTTTTTTCAGATCGAGGCTCACGACATGCATGAATCAAACAAAAAGCGCGCGCCTTGGGGGCTTTTTGCGCTTAGAAGATGTAACATTTTTTTTGATATTAAGATAAGATACATGGGCCTTTTAAGTCATAGGGTGAGTATTTGTATGATTTGTAAATTTGAATTAATTTTTTGTTTATTTTATTGATTGAAATTTTCTTTAAGAAGTTACTTTGTTTCATTAAGTATTTTCTTTACGACATATTATCATGAAAATATAGTATTGTGACTTGAATATTAATATGTTGCTTGCTTGATATTTTGGGTTAAATTGTGAGCTTTGTTAGATGTAAGCTACAAGTTTAGGACACAAACATATTTAGTCTGATATGGATTTTAATCTCTATATAGGTCATCGAGCCAACGAGTTAATCCATTTTAGAAGTGACAATTGATCTATTTTAATATTTATAATGGCAATATGTGTCATGCATTAAGTATTTTAATGTTATTTTGTGTTATTTAAGCTACATAAATGGTCATATATTGATGACGTATAGTCCCCACTCGGGTCACGAACCCGACCAATGAATATTACTAATGCCCAAGCCCATCACGCGTGGGCTATCATAATAATGATTTAGGCCATTATAATAACGATTTGGGCTCACGAAAGCCCAAACCCAAATATATTATTTATGGTCTTGATAATGATCTTTTATTTATGGGATAAAGATCAATAGACCGGATAAGGCGAGATACACCGAATAGTAAGGAGCACGAAACCTACAAGGATTTCGTGCCTATATAAAGAATGTCACGGCTCTTATTGAGGTATCATCTAAAAACCCTAACTCTTCACTATCCCTTAAAACCGATTACTTACTCTCACATAGGAGGATAATCGTGGGAGACAATCCCACGATAAGCCTAACGGTGTTGTTTGCTTTCTTAGTGCGCAGGTCTCAACCATTAAGATTTGATTGGTACGAGAACAGGAATCCAAACAAGGAACGCCCAACTTTTGTATCAACAAGTGGCGCCATCCGTAGGACCCTACACTAAGAACTAGAATGACGAAGTATGGAAACACAAGCCAGCGGACTCCGCAGTTGAAGAAAACATATGGTGACCCTCAGGGGAAGAAACATCAAGGTGATTCGACCTCTAAGCAGGACTCTGGAACAACCAGTGCGCCCAGGCACCAAGAATCAGACCCAGGCCTGATCTTTCCAACGGTAGAACTGCCCACAGGGACTACCCAGGCCACTATGACAACCACTAGTGCGGAAGATCTACAGCGCACTCTCTTCACCACTCCCCACCAAATGGCACCCATCGTGGACACCACTGAGCCTCCATGTGCGCCTAATCGAGACAAGGGGCCTAATGTGGAAACAGACATCCTCGCGCTAGAAGGAGGTGCGCCTGAATTAGCGCTAAGTAATTTTGTGTCTCAAAACTACGAAACCTTAGTTGCCCTCATGCAAGAGGAAGCAAAAAGAAGGTCAAGCCAGAGCCTGCAAGCCCGGCTCAACTTCGGCCCTGAGTACGAAGTATCCCCACCACGCTACCAGAAAGAGGGGCGCGAGAAGGATAGCCGCCGACTTCCAGTGTTCGCTAGGGTTGGAAGGAAAGCTGTGGATGATGAAGTAGCTGATTCGCAATACTCGGAGGAGAATGAAGACGATGAAAGGTGTACCAATGTCCACGCTAGGCTTGGTAGCCGCAGGATTCAGGATAGACTTGGACGGCAACGCTCACCAAGCGAGAGCCCTTCAAGGTCTAGTAGTAGGAGAGTTCATGATAGGCTTGGGAGACAACACTCCCAAAGCCCCCTCAAGCTCGAATTCCGAGGAAAAATGGCATAAGCGCCGCAAAAGGGTCAACTCCTCCTCAAGTGACACCTCGGACAACAAGGACAAAGAAACAGGACACTGGAAGTCCAGGAGAAGACATCACGATGAGGAGGACGAAGATATATCCCTTCCTTGGCGCCGCCAAAAGGTCGACCCATTCACGCGGTGCATCAACAATTTTTCAGAAGATAAGAGAAGGCGCATGCCCGCCAATGTTAAAACATATGATAGGACGGGTGATCCTGATGACTACCTAAAAATTTTTGAATCAGCTGCTACTATCGAAAATTGGCCACAACCTGTGTGGTGCCATATGTTTAACTCCACATTTGTGGGGAATGCGCGAACCTGGTTTAGTAAGTTGCCACGAAGAAGCATAAACGGGTTTGAATAGTTGCGAAAGGCATTTTGCTTGAACTTTTCTCAAAGAAAGAAGTGCGCCAAGAACCCTGTCGAACTTGCTAGTGTAAAACAGCGCCAAGGGGAATCCACAAGCGCTTATGTGGAGCGCTATAAGGATGAATGCATACACGTCAAGGCATGCCCCGAAATACTAAAGATCTCAGGGTTCATGAATGGGATCAATAACCCAGAACTTATTAGAAGATTAAGTGATAAGGTTCCCCAAACCTTTGATGAACTGATAAAGCGCACCAGGTCCTTTATCCAAGGGGAAGCAGCTGCTGCGGATAGCAAGAAAGGTTACTCAAATTATAGGTCACAAGAACAGCCCAGGAGACAATCCAATGACCAGAGTAGCAACCACATCAAAAACTACCGCAGTCAGGGAAGCAGACGAGATAATGACAAATACACTCCACTAACGAAGACTCCAAGGGAGATATTTGTGACAGAAGGTGCAAACTTCCCGAAACCTCCACCAATGCGCACTCCAGAGGATCGGCGCGTAGGAAGTGGGTACTGTGAATATCATGGACAAAAGAGCCACACCACCAACGAGTGTGTCCAATTGCGCCATCTAATTGATAAATTAGTGAAAGAAGGCAAAATGGATCACCTCGTCAAGAACATCAAGGAGGGGAAACACAAACAGAAGAATGGGGGCAAGAAAGAGACACCTAAAGACAAGGCTGACACCATCTACATAATACAATCATGGCAGCGAAAGACAAGGCAAAAGGTCAGCCAAAAGTTTTCCTATGGGAACGAAATCTCTTTCCCCACTCTGGCTGCGGACAACGCAGTAGTGGAACCGCTCACCATTGAGATACATACGGGGGGTTACGATATCCATCGCATGTATGTTGGTGGAGGAGCATCCGCAGACATCATGTATGAATAGTGTTTTAAAAGGTTGCGACCTGAGATACGAAGTCAGTTAATTCCGGCCACGACGTCGCTGACTGGCTTCACAGGAGAGAAGATATGGCCCATGGGACAATTACGATTACTTGTGGTCGTTGGTTATGAGCAACACTCTACGGCAGCCTGGATGAACTTTATGGTAATCAGATCTCCTTCGCCATACAATGGCATTATTAGAAGACCAGGAATATCATCTATGCGTGCGGTACCGTCCACATCACATGGGATGCTCAAATTCCCAGTGGAAGGAGGCATTGTCACCCTCTACAATACCACTGTGTCACCTAAAGAATGCAACACGGTGACGAATGAGACGGCGCGCATTCCAGAATAGCACGCAGCTAAAGTGTCAAACTTGAAGGTAGCAATTCATCCTGATTACCCGGAACAGGGGGTGTCGATTGGGGGATCGCTGTCCGACAATGGCAGAGCGGTCGTGTGCGCACTCCTGCAAAAGAATCTAGACATCTTCGCATGGGAACCAAAGCACATGGCGGGCGTGCCACGATCGATTACAAAACACAAGTTGAAAATCCGACAAGGATATCCTCCAGTACGGCAGAAAAAGCGCGGCCAGGCTCCAGAACGGGCAAAAGCCATTCTAGAGGAAGTACACAAGCTTGTGGACGCAGGCATCATGCGAGAGGTCTACTACCATGACTGGCTCTCCAATCCAGTGATGGTAAAAAAGAGTGATGGCAGCTGGAGGATGTGCGTGGATTTCACTGATCTCAACAAAGCATGTCCACAAGACTGGTATCCATTACCAGAGATAGATTGGAAGATAGAATCTTTATGCGGATACTCCTTTAAATGCTTCCTAGACGCATACAAAGGGTACCATCAAATTCAGATGGCTAAAGAAGACGAGGAAAAAATAGCCTTCCACACAAGTCAGGGAGTCTACTGTTACACAAAAATGCCCTTTGGCCTAAAGAATGCGGAGCCACCAACCAGCGATCGGTAGACAATGCATTAGAGAAGAAAGTAGGCCGCAACTTGGAGGTCTATGTTGATGACCTTGTCAAAAAGAGTCATACTGAAGATGAGTTGGTGCGCGACATTGAAGAAACATTCAAAAAACTGGGAAGGATCAACATGAAGTTAAATCCCAAGAAGTGCACTTTTGGCGCTACAGAAGGCATGTTCCTCGGATATTTGATAGAGCCTGATGGCATTAAACCATGCCCAGAGAAAACAAAGGCTGTCGTCCAACTCCCTTCACCACGCACATTGAAAGAAGTCAGTCCTTGAATTGGAAATTAGCCGGGTTGAATCGATTCTTGTCCTAATCAGCGGATAAGTCACTTCCTCTCTTTAAAACACTCACGAAGTGTACAAAAAGGGAGACTTTCGTTGGACTGCAGAAGCGGAAGAAGCTTTTCAACAGCTTAAGCAACATATAACAGCGCTTCCCACACTAGTCGCACCCCGACCAGGGGAAGAATTGATTAGGTACTTGTCTGCAACTCATGGAGCAGTCAGCGCGGTGCTATTGACAGATAGGAACTCCGTACAAACACCAGTATACTTTGTAAGCAAAGCAATAAAAAAGAAAGAGATTAACTATAGTGCAATGGAAAAGCTAGTCCTAGCTTTAGTATTCGCATCTAAAAGACTGCGCAGATACTTTCAAGCACACCCAATAGCAGTGATCACGGACCAACCTATCAAGCAAGTTATCTCTAAACCCGACGTATCGGGGCGGCTACAAAAATGGAGTGTGTTACTAAGCGAGCATAACATCTCTTATAGACCACGCACTGGGATAAAGGGGCATATACTAGCAGACTTCATCATTGAGAAACCAGATACTGATGCTCCACCTTCAAGAAGCGAGGTATAACTACAGGAACCATGGGTTCTATTCACGGACGGATCTTCGTGCGTGGATGGGTCAGGCGCAGGCCTTATCCTCACCAGCCCAGAAGGAGAATTCACAGCCATGAACAATGATGCAGAATATGAAGCCCTAATCGCTGGATTACGCATTGCAACTCGAATGGGTGTACGCAACCTAGAAGCAAATGTCGTTTCCCGATTAGTAGCCAATCATGTGTTGGGCGAATATGTGGCTAAAGAGGATAACATGGTCCAATACCTCGACAAGACCAAATCCCTAATCCAGAATTTTGACAGGTTCACCATTAACACAAGTTCCTAGAGGGGAAAACAGAAAAGCAGATGCATTGAGCAAAATCGCATCCACAAGCTTCGCGCACATGTCAAAACAAGTATTTGTGGAGACCTTGAAGAACAAATCCATCTCGGAGATGGAGATATCCACGGTGATAGAAGAGCAGGATCCTACATGGATGACACCTATCATCATATTTATAAGCAAGGTTATATTACCCCAGGAGCATAAGGACGCTCGACGGATACGGCGCACAACGCAGAGGTTCGAACTTCGAGATGGTGTCCTCTATCGACGCTCATTTCTACATCTATGGCTTCGGTGCATTGGACCTCTCCAAGCAGATTACGTACTCCGAGAGATCCACACCGGTTCATGTAGTATGCGTTCAGGACCATGGTCCGTTGTAGCACGAGCCTTGCGGTCAGGATACTATTGGCCTACTATGCATCGCGATGCGTGGGACATGATAAAGAAATGTAGCGACTGCCCCATCCCGCGCCAACCACAACAAGAGCTAACGCCTATCACTTCACCATGGCCATGCTATAAATGGGGTATCGACATTGCAAGCCCCTCCCTGTTGCAGCAGGGGGATTGAAATTTCTCATTGTGGCTATAGATTACTTCACTAAGTGGATTGAGGCAAAAGCAGTAGCAACTATCACAGGCAACCAGGTAAAACGCTTTGTTTGGGAAAATATTGTATGCCGCTTTGGACTACCTGGAGAAATTATTTCGAACAACGGAAAACAATTCTGTGATAACCTGTTCAAAGATTGGTGCGCGCAACTAAATGTTACACAACACTTTGTGTCAGTTAAGCACCCACAAACCAATGGTTTGGTGGAGCGCGCGAATCGTAGTCTGTGGGACGGAATTAAAGCGCGTCCGGACAAACACAAAGGAAGATGGGTGGACGAATTGTCGCATGTTTTATGGGACAGAAGCTGTTATACCAGCTGAAATTGGGATGCCAACTATTCGTACGGCGGAAGTTAATATCATAACCAATGATGATGAGCGACGTATAGACTTGGATCTATTGGAAGAAAGGCGCGAACATGCAGCTATATGTGAGGCAAGAGCTAAGTCGAAGATGAAGGGATAATATGATGCTAAAGTCAGAAGCACTTCATTCAGACCAGGCGACTTTATATATCGTGCTAAAGATGCAAGCTACGCAGAGGATACATGAAAGCTTGTACCAAAGTGGGAAGGGCCCTTTGAGGTCACAGAAGCACTAGGCAAAGGCGCATACAAGCTGCGTGGTATGGATGGTCGTGAACTACAACGCACATGGAATATTTGCAATCTCAAGAGATGTTATCTTTAGGAAAGGCTACGGCGCACACACAGATACCTCCGCACTTTAGTAAGTGCTCAATAAATGTCCGTGTATTTACATTTTGTTTTGTTTAGGCAAATATCTTTTCTTTTTTTTCAAAAACTTGCAAGAATTAATCAAATATCGCGGTCTCTAGCTAACTCCGCGACACAGTTAACTTTATTGCTTACATCTTATTTATGTCTCAATATTGTTGATTTATTTTTTTGCCTACATGGCGTGCATGCATTTATTAAGACCCACGATAGCAAAAAGGATGAGTAAACCTAATAAATAACTCGTTGAGTAAGAGGGTTGAAAACCCATCAACATTGGATCACGTATCCTTGTTAACACCTTACTCTCAATACGTTGGAGTAAGTTCAATGCGCGTCCCATGAAGGATACACAACAATGCACACTGTGCGCGTTTAACAATTTAAGAGCCAAGACTCTTGGTTCCTTGATATGGTATTTGCAGTACGCTGCAAGTTAACCCATACACTTATGAATTTTATATTCGCACACACACACACACACACATACACACACACACACACACACACACACACACACACACACACACACACACACACACACACACATATATATATATATATATATATATATATATATATATATATATATATATATATATATATATATATATATATATAGTAAGTTATGGACTTAATATATAATAGATTCTACAATCCTTTTTAAGTACGTTTTGATCACAATTTGATTCTTGGATGTCTTTTATGTAAATACAAATAAACTAAGTACAAACAGGATGATACAAATATGCGTACAAACCAACTTTATTTTTATTATAAACCACGAGTTTATACAAGTGATTGATTCAACATACACATGTGCAAACAAAAAATGTGAATCTATAACAACCTACATACTACGAGAGCGTCTATGCTCTGAACCACCAACCTTGGACGCTGCACTCCCAGCTTCCTCAAGCTTCTTCAGCAGACTGCTATCTTCAGGTGACACTGTCGCCACGCTGACAGATATCCCATCGGATCTGGGAATATGCGCTGCACCAACTCCACAGAGTATCACTTTCCCTTTCACACCCTTCTTCCTTGTGAGTCTTGTGGCATGGGCCTCCAAGGATGCCTTCAAAGAAATCTCTTTCTCAAGAGCAAAAGGGTTCAGGATGTCGTGTGGACGCGGAAACACAGGTACCTGTAGCTGCGATTCATCAGGCTTCAAAAAGTAGTCAGGCTGTGCCTTTGCGTCCTCTGCTGCGTGCCTCGCCAAGGATAACCCCTCCATAATGACACTTATGGGGTAATCCTGGTCACGCTCCAGTTGAGCAATGCGAGGGAACTTAAACAACTTCATTTTCTCCATGGCAGCGACAAGCTCCGCATAGGCATCACCATTATAGCCGGGCACTTCTGCGAAGGGCACCGTCAACATCTTACCCTTGTGCAGCTCCTCCATTTCTTCAGCCTTGCCACGCGCCAAGGCGCATTGCACAACGTTCCCAAAGGCCTCCACAACTTCTTCGGACTCTAATGTGCCCATCGCAGCCAGGCGGAGACCATGACTGATTAGCCACCTGCGAATATAACATCCTCATTAGACAATTAATTTCAAGGAAATCAAATGCTGCAAGTCTGAAACATTCAAAGAAGTAAAAAGGAATTAAATGCTACCTGCGCTCAGCAACGGAAGATACCAAGTGCGGGTACAGCTCCTCATCATATTTAATGCTTAGTTTGCGCAGTTTACCCTCTTGTTTCTCCAAAGCACCCTCTACAGCCTTACGGAACTCATCCAATTGAGCGATGTTAGCCTCGCTTTTTTATAAAGATAACGTCACACAAGTGAATTGGACTAGATTAGAAACTACAAGGACTACTATTGTCAAGTAGGCAAACATGTAGTGTTAGGAGCCTATAAATACCCCTCATGACTCTCCATGAGGGGTGTGGGAAAGTGTGTGTGTAAACTTCATATTGTCATTTTAATATAAACCCTTTTCTCCACCTTTCTCTCTCTAGAACCATGATGTATTTCCATCAACCGCGACCTTCGGAACGTGTTTCTTGGTCATAACAAGTGGCATCAGAGCTAACCGGGGGCGAATCGTGGTGTTTTTGGGTGAAAAATCGTGTTTTTTGGTGTTTTTTCTCAGAAAAATTACGATTTTTATCGAGTTAGAAATTTTTTTTAGCGAGTTAGAAATTTTTTATCGAGTTAGAAAATTTTTTTAGCGAGTTAGAAATTTTTTAGCGAGTTAGAAAATTTTTTAGTGAGTTAGAAATTTTTCAGCGAGTTAGAAATTTTTTTTATCAAGTTAGAAAATTTTTAGCAAGTTAGAAAAATTTTAGCGAGTTAGAAATTTTTTTATCAAGTTAGAAAATTTTTAGCGAGTTAGAAAATATTTTATCAAGTTAGAAATTTTTTTGGCGAGTTAGGGAAAGTTTGTGAGTTAGGGATTATTGGTTATCAAGATCATATTTGGCGAGTTAGCCATTATACCTTATCGTATATCGAGTAAGGACTTCACTTGGGACTTACCTAAACGAAACTCTGCCGAAATTGACTTAGGATATCGAATATGGATATGGGATTTTGAGTAAGGAAATAACCAAAGTGTATCACATAAACAAAACCCTAAACCTCATCGTGTAACTTAAGCATTGATCTATTACCCTAAACCCTAATTTCCACTTCACCTAAAACACTTGATATAATTGGTAAACATTTTACAGAACATGATTTAATTTCTTGTTTCATTATCCTAATACCAATATATCTCACCTCAAACACACCACGTATAGCTTAAAAGATCCTGATCAAGAATCACAATCAAATGACAACGGCTAGTATCGGATTTTTGTGACTACGGAGTTTTTGTACGATATTGCTTATTTGGGTTTAAAGTTCGTTTCACGGGCATGTGTACTTATTTATCTCAAAGTCTAGGGGTGGATGGATGCATGAATTTTGGAGATACTTGTTTGGGCAAACACTGGTAGAGATAGTGATTAAGACTTGGATTATCTAGTTATACCCGATGTAAGGAGTTACATTGTAGTACTCACGAGTTATAGCTATCACTTTAAGGAGTTACGTTGTAGTACTCAGTGTCACATGAAGTTGTGGAGATTCCAAGAGGTGGATATTTCATATACTGTTTGTTGGTTTGGGTATATGGCACTACCTATGCTTAAAGGAGTTACATTGTAGTACTCAGTATAGGTTCTTAGTCACACTTTCATACAAGATTAAGTCACATATCTATGAGATGTTTACTTCATTCTCAGATTGGTTATATTGGGTTCTCTCCATTAAGTGGTCATTTACTAGCTGGTTGGATTTTGAAGAGGTCGCTTATAGGTTGAAGAGAAGAGATGAGATTGTAGAAAAAGAGAGTCATATGTTAGCGACATATACTCACAGAATGTGCTTCAAAAGGCTGTTATGGCTTCTAAATTGCATTAGAAGTGTAAAGTACAGGTAATTGTATGGCATGTACACAAGAATATGATGATTCCGATGACTCGCAACCATCAGGAGGGAGAAGAACATGCCAAAAGAAGTAGTGTTTCGTCTTCAGTACGTTGGTTAATCGAGGGAACTGTGCTTAATACCAGAGAAGTACCATGAGGTACCAAGTATGTGCTCATCAGAGCTTATTACCAACCTTTTATGCAATGTTATGTGAGTTATGTTGTTATGCTGCTACCCGAACGACAACCATGTTCCTACACTTTAGAATCTACTTTATCCACTGCGAGATGAAAGAAGTCTTGTCGGTTCAGGAGGGAGCAGGAAAAAGAATAAAGGCTCACTAGTTAGGAGGGAGTAATAACCTAACTAGACCATTACAGTTGAAGTTCAGAGCTACAAAGACCTTTGCGGTCAGTGTAAAAGATCATATGCCGAGATCGTCGGAAGAGAGAACTTCAAGTCTGCCTCAGTATCTATACTACAGAGACTCTGCGCTTCAACAACGTCAACATAGTTTACTATTGTTGTAATGTAATGTACATTGTTTATGTATTTATAGGTCTCATGTAACCATTCACGTGTGACAATATCTTGGAGGGAGATTGTTAGCCTCGTTTTTTTATAAAGATAACGTCACACAAGTGAATTGGACTATATTAGAAACTACAAGGACTACTATTGTCAAGTAGGCAAACATGTAGTGTTAGGAGCCTATAAATACCCCTCATGACTCTCCATAAGGGGTGTGGGAAAGTGTGTGTGTAAACTTCATATTGTCATTTTAGTATAAACCCTTTTCTTCACCTTTCTCTCTCTACTTTCTCTCTCTAGAAACATGATGTATTACAATCAACCTCGACCTCCGGAACGCGTTTCTTGGTAATAACAAGCGAAGTGTTTGCTCTTGTTTTGCTCCATGTACTTCAACCCCCACAGGCAGGTAGACTTGTACTGATCAAAGGCAGCACGCTCATGGCTCAATTGAGCCAATAAGGATATTCTTTCATCCGCCAACTGCGCCTTCAGCAACGCAATCTCCTCATCCTTCTGCATGCTGGTACTCTCTTCACCAGCATACTTTGCCCTGAGCTGGGCAACCAAAGATGCCTGGTGTACAACAGCCAAGCTAAGCTCCTCTATCAACTGCTCCGTGGACACATCCTCGCAGGCCTTCGAAGAACTCTCCATCTGAGGGTGACTCACCTTAGGTGGCGATTGCTCCATATGCGCTGCATCACCCCCTACAGCTTCGTCACTACATACAACAAACAAGCAGTCAAGGCATTATATCGAGGATACACAAAAAAATAAAAAATAAATAAAAAAAGAGAGAAGAGGAAACAAGACATTGTTACTTACTTGGGAGAGGAAGTCTGTAGAATACCAATAATCATGGCATGCATGGTTTTGTGATAGAATTATGGAAGAAGAAGAATAATAGTAGAAGAGATTAGAGAGAGAAAGAGTTGGGTGATTTCTAAAGAGAGAGAGAGTTGAGAGAAAATAGAAAATGTTAGATTGAAAGAAAAGCACCAACCCTCTCCACATGTGGAGAGGGGTATATATAGTTTCCTACAAACGCCCACACCCGGGCTGTGGATCAGGCATACAGTGGGTAAAGACCCGTCCTTCTTCCACGGTGTTACTTAGACTAAACTAACTAATACATATAATTAACTAACTACGAGCTAACTAAAATGCTATTACAATAATCAGGTGACCGAGACTTTTACAGGAATATTTGTATTCCTAACAATCTCCCCCTAAGCGAGGTCACCTTTGAAATTAAGCTCTTTGGTCTTTAAGCATTCTTTCGTCTTTGTAGCTCGTAGGTTCTGATTCTTCACTTTTCTCCACACTTTGTACTTCAAGCAAGCAAATCTTGTGATTTGAATTCCTTTGTGAAGTGCGATCTTTTGAGCTTCTTTGAGATCATCAGCCAAAGTAAATCTCCAAGCTCATCCATAGTTGTATTGCCTTCATGTGATGTAGTGACAAAGGACCATCATGCTCACACCCTTCTGTATCTGGAGACGTTGCATTGGAATTGTGGATCAGGAGACTTTTTCATCAGAGTTGCGGAAACGTTGTTAGTAGTCTCTTAACATTTGTTGTAGCAAGTCTCACATCTTCATTGATAGCGTGGAGGATGTGTGAGCATGAGGTATGGATTGACCCGATTCAGCTGGAAACTGGAGCCATCAACGCCATCTTTATATGTGTCCCTGAAATAAAACAGTTAGCAATAAAGATAGAGAACGAATATGGCTTTGTCATTCGTTCTGCGAGGACAGACTACCCTCCGGTTTTGTGAAAACCGACCTGTGATCAGGTAGAGTCTCTTTTAAAGAAGACTCTCCTTGACAGGAATTTCCAGCTTGTAGTAATGAATTTTCCAAAGAATCCACTTCGGAATCTTCATACTAAGCATGTTCTCATACCGGAACGTCTCAAAGCAGACAACACGATAGAGTGAATCGGTGAATTGATATTCACGGATTGATGAGAAATTGATTTATAGAAATCACTCGTGTGTCATATGATAAACATTTTGAGACACGACGAGAGTTTTTTTTAAGTTTTGAATCACATTTCCATCAAAAATATTTTTGTTTGAAAGATTATACACAATCAATGTGCTCGAAAGATTAGTTGGTGAGCACATTGAGAGGTTTTAGCAAAAGTATCCGTCAATCCATATCCTGGAACAAGTTTGATTCAATTTTGAATCGCACCATCGTTGCTTTCCAGTTGTCACTTGATCATTGATCCAAGGTGGATCTCACATGTCACCTACCAAGAGCTTGAGTGATGTTCGCTCTAGAAGGATTTCCATCTTCATTGTGAATATTTTCATATCACTCGGATGTTCTGGCAATACCACAAGGATAATGCGTAGGACTCTAAATATTTTATCTTATTTTCCACATTATGTGAAACAATAAGCATATTTGGAATGTGTCCTATCGAGATTTATGGATGATCTCATGGCTCTAGACTTAATAGTGCGTTTTGATCCGCTCCTGGAGACTGGGGAGGCGTCTCCTGTTTTAGGTATCAACATAGCTCGCAATGAGCGGTCGATACATTGCACAGGGTTCCCCGTGAGAATGAAACAAGCTCTTTTAAGAGAACTTGAGTGGTTGGGAAGTTTAGTGCAGTGCGTCACTGGGTCCATGACGTCTTGTCTTCAATACTAGTGTTACTTTAGTAACCACTAGTAGATTATGAATTGAACCCGGTTTCTGCCCTAAGGTTGAATATTTGGAGGGCTATTTCTTTTCACCCTTTCTCATTTCATTTCTTTTTCATTCTTCAACCCCTTCAGTGCTTACCGAGACTTCACCACTAGAACCTTGTTGGGTTTGTTCCAGTCCTAGCTCTATCTCAGTCCGCACTCTTCCCTTCCTCACTTTACTCCTTTTTTCAATCATTCCTAAGGACTTCTAATCTATCTATGGATTGTCCCTGGGAAGATCCTTCCGGTTCTGGTGGATCATGGGAACTTATACCTAACCTTAACCAACCTTATAACTCCGTGCATTAAAGTAAATGGTCGGTCTTAGGTATTATTTCCACAAACGCCTTTCGCTCCCCCTCAATATGTGCATCGATATTCGAAAGTGTTTAGCACATATGTGGGAGCATATTATTGAGTCGAAAAGATCACATTTGATATCAGATTGCATATTTAAATCACATTATCTCCCCCGATCAAAAATTTCAAATCTTTCGAGATTTTTGATCTCAATTGATTTAAATAATTTAGAAAGCGTTTTGGGAGAGAAATGCGGTCAATTTTAATATTTTCTGATAAAAAGGAACTTTTTCTAGCTCCCCCTCAAACTGTGAGGGAGGTTGTTATGTGTCAGATTTGAAGAGTTTGTAAAAGATTCGAAGTTTTAGTGAAAACTCTTTGAAAATTTACTCATTCTGACACATAACACATCACAAAACATTTTGTTGCAAGGTTTTATGTACGAAGTGTGGGGAGTTTTGATGATACATAAAATTTTGAGAAATCACTCTCCCCCTCAATCAATGACGAATGTTAAAGCATAAATATTTTCATAAACTATTAACGTCATTGATTGAATGAAAATTTTATCAAACTTTTGAGTTCAATTCGATTTTCATTCAAAATTTCATGGTACCACCAAGTTTTGCACAAACACTTTCCGGAAAAATCATAGAAGGGAAAGTATTTGGCGATAAAAAGAAGATTTCTCTTCTTTATCAAGAAATAATGCACTGAAGCGTACATTAGATCGAGGGTGCATGAATATAAAGTAATTCACGCTCGGATGAACGGCACCCTTTGTTAGGAACAACCGTCTTTTTGGCGACGTGTTTTCCTTAATTTTGAAAAACGGGTTGCTATCTAAAGTAATAGCAAGCCATATTTATGAAGACCGGGTTGTAGCCTGAAATGACTACAAGCCATATTTTAAGTCCGGGTTACAGCCTGGAATGACTGTAAGCCATAATTTTAAGAATGTTTTGAGAAACGACATGTTTTAGAAAAAAAAACTTTATTTGAAACCGAAAAACTCTTGCTCAAGCATATGTATGATTCCGTGTCATTATTAAATGACATTTCTAGAAACGTACATAATATTGATTACAAAAGAGACATGTCGTGAGAAGAATATTTTTGGATTTTTTATGATTTTTCAGATTTTTATGGTTTTTATAGGTTTTATATTTCTCTATTTACGTATTTGTATAAGATATGTACAAAGGATACCAAACAGTTTAAGGAGATGTTGACATGAGCACCAAAATGAGATTATCGTTCAGCTCGTTGTAGAAGTATGTAGTCAACATCTCTTAAACTTTCACCACCAAAGCTTTCGAGGCTCCTGAATAATTGTCTGAATCCGTAGATGCCATGATATAATCTTAAACGGGATTTTACAACTCTTGTGACTTAAACCGAGAGATTGATTCTCTCCCGGGATTTTACTAAAGTCAACAAAAGAAACCGAAAGATCTAATATGCGAGTTAGACTTAGAGAGAGATCTTGGATAAGTAACAATTAGCATTAAATGTCAAGTCGCGACAAGTCAAGTTACAATAGATCCGATCGTAATAAGTCAAGTCGTAAAGATTAACTCACAACGTCAAATTACAATCAGACTAATGGAAACGACTTAAGTCACAACAATTCACCAAACACAAGTAGTTAACAAATCACTAGAATCTCACAACTGAGTTAATCGCTAGACACCGACCAAAATTCTGAAAGTTTTTATTGCCTCCTCATTGTGAAGCTTTGGTAGCTTCCCCCCAAACCGACAATCACCTACATGAGACCACTTCCCCCAAGAGGTTGAAGTGATGCAAAAATTCTCATTGTATGAAGCTCGAGAACCCGAAGAGAACGATAACACCGAAGTAGCAGGGTGAACCATGGATCATCTCTGCGGTTATCAATCCCGGAATGTATGATGAAGCCCGATCACATGACCATGTTGTACGTCCCCAATGTACACATTACTTTCTGGTTTGGAGCAGTCGTCTATTCAGGGGAATAATATATCAACATCTTCATTTCACCAAATGCTTTCCAGTTATCTTACACATACCAACTCAATCCATATTGTACGCATGTATCCAACACAAGAAGAAACGATGACACCAAAGTAACAGGTTTAAGCACGGATCATCTCTACGGATATCACCTCCGGAATATATGATTAAGTCCGATCACGTGAACCTGTTGCGCGTCCTTGATGTACACAAATCTCTCCCCTGATGGTTGCGATCTCATTGGAATCATCATACCATTGTGTACATGAAGCATTAACCAGAAGCACTTTGCCATAAATCATATCAGCACGAATGAAGATGTCGATAAGCAGTATCATCTCACGCACCAACTGTTCTTCTCATAATTCTACCTATTGAAAGCTGAAGTAATACATACCACAAGTATCAGAAGACCACTTCCCCCACGTAGTTGGAATGATACACCAAACGCCACAAGTTAATACACTGATATTCTCTGCGGTTATGACATTTGTCTTCCCGGGATAACTTCAATTAAGAAGAAGTATTAATTTCATCACGTGTACTCATTATGCATTCAGATGTATGTCTCCTTCCCCCTTGCTGGTTTTGATACCTCAGAATCAGCAACACATTATAGGCACATCTACTTGAAATCTTGTGAGAAGAACAAAATTTGTTTAACTGGATCTGGTGAGAATCAACTGCTACAAAAAACTCTCTCTGACTATCTTTACCAACCCTTATGTAGGCTATTTGAAGTGACCACTGATGAAGTAAACCCGATATACCAAAATTGAAACTGGGGAAGAATTCCCCAAATTCGTAACTTAAGCTTGCATTGTTGTTGATTAAAGAGCGATGTAGAGGACAAAGTACAACACCTCTTGAGACTATCCACATCCGCATATGCGTGTGACACTGAGCACTACAATGTAACTCCTTGAAGTGATAGCTATAGCCCGTGAGTACTACAATGTAACTCCTTCCATCGGGTATAACTAGATAATCTAAGTCCCAATCATAAACTTTAAGAGTTCACGCAAGTCATCAATCGATACATGAAGTTTCGATGATGAAATAAGTAGATGCCTTCGTAAAATACTCTTCAATCTCAATTAAGTGATGCCAAATAAACTCCGTGATCACTTGACATTTCATGTCCAAATTGTTAGCCGTTTAGACATTTTAACCGACATTTTCCATAATGTTCTTCGAGTTGATTTACAGAGTGCACATTGGTAGGAATAACAATCCTTGATTTTAGAACGAAAAGACGGATCATTAATCATGTGTGCAACTTCATAATCATGATAGTCATCATCAACACTTTGAGGAATAACTAGAGATTGGATTACTTGAGCAAGTGATCAATCATCATTCGTAATACTTCTAGATGGTGCATCTTGATCAATCATTCGTTGAAGCTTGGAAGTAATCATCAAATATAAATCCCAGTCATCCTTAGTAAGTAGAACATTAGGTGTTGGAGGAGAGTCGTATGACCATTCTTCAAGCATCAATCACCATGTGGTATATTCACACTTCTCCCCCTCAAAAATTGCAAGCGAGGTTTGCACTTTTTGATTGAGCAAGTGAATAAGAATACAATCAATCATGTATTTTATTCACATTTCCCCCTCTCAAAAATTGCATACGAGGTTGCCATTTTTGAATGAGCATGTGAATAAGAATACACTCAATCATGTAGTTTATTCACTCTTCTCCCCCTCAAAAATTGCATACGAAGTTTGCCATTTTTGAACGAGCAAGTGAATATGAATACAAGCAGAGATGAGTAGATCCACTTGATGAATGAACGAACATGGAGGAAGTATGAATCGTATTTGTTGAGAATGGTCAAAACTAAGAAGATTTCTCTTCTTCCAAAGATAAGGAGCACTGAATCGTACACCTTTCTTTTCTTTGATGAACGGGGCCTGAAGTGTTGTCAGCAGACACCATAATGATAACATTGAAGACCGAGGCTTGAACTGATTTGTTCAAACGTCATAGTCGTTGAAGAACGAGGCCTGAACTAATGTGAACAGACGTCATAGTCGATGAAGAGCGAGGCCTGAACTGAAGTATTCAGACGTCATTATGTACATACATCAGCATCGACATTCTAGAACTCCTGAAGCTGGGGAAATGATTGCTTTAGGTCTCCAGACTTTGAGTTTTCTCATATAGTGAATGATTGATGTACCTGCAACTGAGTAAGGACTACCTGCACTAACATCACAAACTTGATTGCACATATATAGGTTAGTGACAACAGTATCCAAACCCTTGGGGGTTTCATGGTCAACCATGGCATTGCCATCAGTAAGCACCTTTCCGGTAGGTATCCACTTAAGTCCAATGTCCTTAAAAATTCTACCAGTTGGAATCCACTTATAGCAAGGTCTAGGATTACTAAGCTTCTTATGCATAGTGGAAGGCTTAACGATATTCCTAGTCTCCAAAGATTTAGCAGTTTGTGTCCACCTAGGAGAAGTTTTAGGTTTGTTTTGCTTCTTATGCATTGTAGATGACTTACTGTAATTCCTAGACTTAACAGGTTGAACCTTAGCATTGTACCTCAATATCCTACGAGGGATCATACAAGGTTGAGAACCTAAGATTCCATCCTTATGAAGTAGTGCCCTTTTCCTAGCCTTTTCTAGATCATAGTTCTTGTGCAGGTCATTTATAACATAAGTGTTTAGAGCCTTAGTGCTAGGTTTCGACACTGTTTTCGAACTAATCCTAGAGGAGCTGGGTGTAGGAGTAACTACTTGTTGAGGCTTAGAAGAACTAGAGGCAATAATCTTGGGCCAATAATGTGTAGTGACTGGTTTTGTCAAAAGTTGTTCCGCATCAACTTGGGAGGCAAACCGTGTTTTTGAAAATTTTGGTCTCTCAGATCTAAACGCAGTCAATTGTCTAACAACTGATTGGTTTCTATTCGATTGAAAAACTGGTTTCCCCAAGATTGATGGTTTTGCAAACTTAGTGTTCACACTATTCCCTGTTGCTTTTCTTAGCTCGTTTTTTAATGCTGTTATTGTGAAACCCTTTTCCTGAACTTGAGCTTTGAGTTCATCAATTTTTGCAATCAAAGACGTTGTTTGCTCAACAGTTTTAGTATTCGTTTCTTTGATTGAATCACACAGTTCATTGCAATGAATTTTCACAGACTCATTTTCATCACGTAATTTAGTCACATTATGTTCCAATTCAATAACATTGCAGTCATGTTTAGCTTTAACTTCATTACACATATCACATAACTCAGTAATACGTTTTTTCAGGTTGTTGATTGTCAAGTTCTTGGTTTCTAGCTGAGCTTTCAAATCATTAATCAAAAAGAATTCGCGGAAATCAGGAAGTTCCGGATCTTTACATGGTTGGTTAGTTTGAAAACTTTCTTCCTTTTGTTGCATTGCGATTTCAAGTGAAATATAATGTTTTTCAAGTTGTAAGAATCTCTTTGAAAGTTCATTAAACGTTTCTTTATCAACCATATCATTTGATTTAAAAGACTCAGCTGTAAACAAAGAACTTGACTCATCATCACGTTCAGCATCCTGATCACTTTCTCCCCCTTTATGATTCATATTTGTTAAATCAGAAATGGTATTGCTATCAGTCTTTTTCAACAAATATGTGTCATAACTGGGCATAACTTGATCAGTATGCAGTCGTTCATCAAAAAGCACATTATTATGTACAGTTAGGGGTACCTCAGCACATGACACTTGTTCTTTTACTGGTCTTAATTCAGTGCCCATGTCTGGAGTATCACTAGTTACTGAGTTGTAGGGTGTGGCAAGCTTATCAGTCTCTGATTCTTTGCATAACGTGACACCTGTCTTAACATCCGATGCAATACCCGAGTCACCAACACCATCACATGATTGTACCCTACATGCCTTCACCTTGCCATCATAAGCAGGTATATGCTGTGCCTTTTCGTTAATGAATCTTTTCACTTTATCCATAAGCTGGACAAGTGTGTCTCTGAACGTGTCAACCTCAAATCCCGTGTGATCAGCAAAGCACTTTTTCGTCATCTCACTATAATGGTCATACTCCAGAGTGAATTTTGAATCAAAGAACACTTGGAGTTGTTTGTTGATCACACAAAGGGCAGCCATGGATCCCATTTTGGAAAATTCTCCTTTGTCAAGTTGTTGTTGTAGTTGATCTAAGTTAAGAATCATTGTGCATGTGAAAGCCTGAACATCATGACCAAAGAGTGTTACAAATGCACGTTCGAATCCCATCTTGAATCCAGTTCCCTCAAGAAGTACTGATAGGTGTGAATGAAGTAGTCGGAAACATTCTATGCAACAATCTTTTGCATTGTCGAGCAATTTTTGCGGTCGATGAAGTTCTCTCTCAGAAGTGACAGGGTCTGAAGAGGTAGACATGATGTAAACAAGCACGGGATTTTACAAGTCTATGATTTAAACCGAAAAATAGAATCTTTCGCGGGATTTTACAAAATCAAGACAAAACCGTGAAACAATGAGAAACCGTTGGAACGGTAGATTATGAGATGATAGTTTGATGAACGTGATGGTTGTATGATCAAAATCCGAATAAACCCCGAAATTATATCCAATAAGCTCGAAAATATCACAACCCAAAACTCAATTATGTACTTAGGAGCTCACTCAACACCGTAGTCCAAAATTATATCCCAAAAATTTAACCACACAATCAAGTTGGATTATATGAATTATTTTGATCATAACCAAAAATTTTCAAATAACACTTAAGGGTTAATCCAACGATTAACAACCAGTTCGTCCCTTTGTGGTAAATCTCGAGACAGCCCAACAACAACAAAAAAATAATCTAGCCCAAGATCGTTGTATATATGACTCAGCCCACGTCCAATAACCTTGTCACAAAAACACCCTACTTGGAGTAGCAGCCCAACACGGATAACCCGACACGTAAAGTCCAATACAAACTATTGTTACCCTTATAATCCGTGAATAAAAATTCACTAATCACAATTTTAACCCTAATAAAAAAAAAGAACGCAGTCAGACCTTTTATTATCACTTCTCTCTTATCAACATTACGCAGCCACCAAGAGATCTCACAACCAGAAAAAATAACACCTCTGTGAATTAAATCCGAGCACAAACAAATACCAATTTGTGTTTTCTTTTGTGTGTAACCAAAAGGAGATTCACGGTAGGCTTTTAGCTTCTTGATTTTATTGTTGTTCAAACCGAATGAAAGAAGAGATGAGACTATTGAGTTTTGTCTTTCTTTTGATGTTCGAAAATTGAATAGAAGCTTTTTAGATCTATGATGGGAAATCGTGTTACAATCTTTAAAGATTTAGTTGTAAAACCATAAACACGAATCTGAGATCGTTTGGCTTGTTTTTCCTTTTGTTGTCGTTTGTTTGTTTGGCCCGAAAAGATAGAGAGAATGGAACAATTAATGGTTTGTTCTTAATCTTAGATCGTGTTCGGATAATAAACCAAGAAGTAATGCTTCTGAAATGGATCTATGTAGTGGCTGTGTTTGTAATCTTTTAAAGATTAGTTTGAAAACCGACGAACACAAGTCTTAGATCATGGGGATATTGATTAACGATTCTTGATTATCTTCCATATGTTTTAATTATTCTTGATACATGACACACTAAAGTTGAGTACACGCAAGAAAAAGTTAACCGCAAGTTATACGTTGAGCTAACCGCAGTTATTCAGATGTACAACTTCAATGATGTAACCGCAGTTTTAAGGTAAACGCAATTTAGAACCAGAGGTAACCGCAGTTTTGAAGTATATGCTAGTTTATGATGTAACCGCAGGTTTTTAGAGGTAACCTCAAGTTACAAAAATCCAAACTAGACACAAGACCAAAAGTCACAGTTGTCTTATACTTCTTTTTGGCTAAAATAAACTAAACGCAATATTGAGCTAGACTACCAACAAAGCAAAGGAGCAACTTGCAATGCAACAAGACAAAATTGGACCACACGTGATTGTCCAACTATTTTGTTCTCATGCAGTAAAACTTAAGCGCAACTAGGAAACAGAAATAAGCAATGTCCAAAGTATACAACGAATTAAAAAATGAACCCAATATCAAAACTTTGCAAAGAATAACCAAGCTCAATGAGGTATCTAACAAAACCAAGCCAACCAAAGCACGTCCACAACATCAAATACCAAGCTAGAAATCCGAGAGTTGGGAGAGAACAAATCGAACCAAAAATGAAACAAGAACCAACTAAAAAATTCGAGTATATCTAGTCCCAAGATGAAACCATGGCTCTTGATACCAATTGTAGAATACCAATAATCATGGCATGCATGGTTTTGTGATAGAATTATGGAAGAAGAAGAATAATAGTAGAAGAGATTAGAGAGAGAAAGAGTTGGGTGATTTCTAAAGAGAGAGAGAGTTGAGAGAAAATAGAAAATGTTAGATTGAAAGAAAAGCACCAACCCTCTCCACATGTGGAGAGGGGTATATATAGTTTCCTACAAACGCCTACACCCGGGCTGTGGATCAGGCATACAGTGGGTAAAGACCCGTCCTTCTTCCACGGTGTTACTTAGACTAAACTAACTAATACATATAATTAACTAACTACGAGCTAACTAAAATGCTATTACAATAATCAGGTGACCGAGACTTTTACAGGAATATTTGTATTCCTAACAAAGTCTCAGCAGTATCCCGTGCAGTAACGGATGGCGACGCATCCTCATCTGAAGACACATCCACAGTAATGATGTGGCGCCTTTGCTTGGATGTGCCCGCGCCACCATCGCCAGAAGCGTTCTTGCGCTTCACTCCCTGAATCGCCTCTTCAGGATCACTGTCAGTCTTAAAGATCCCCATACCCTCAGAAGAATCAGTGCGAGAAGGCTCTGGGGATTGCACTTCCTGAGTAGGAACAATGCGCACAAGGGTCGCCTCCAATAGTGGTTGGGCGACGTTCGCCAGTTCCTCCTGCGCATACTCCATAGTGCACCCTGCTGTGGCTTCCAAGATTGGTATCTCACCCTCCTTCAACGGACGCACCCCCATGGTTACCTGTGTGGGCTTCGCCAGCTTTACCACACTAAACAAATCCATCTCTGCGCAACAAGTAACAAACAACAAACGAAATGGAGTTACATATAGTTACAATATAGAAGAATGCTTACACTACAGATGCGAAGGAAAGGAAGGACAAGCACCCACCCCGGTTATCCTCATCCATGAAGGTTGGCACCTCGTCCGCGCCTTGAAAGTAGTTGCGACTAATCCCCATGTGCACCAAAAACTCTTCTGGGTAAGAGTTGATGGGGATGCGGTTGACATTTATTATCTCCGCATCATCTGTGTTGTACGTTTTGGGGTCTGGGCGCTCATCCTTTGGTAGCGTCCCCTGGTATAGAACTCAAAGATCCAGGGGAACACTTTATCATCCACCCAGAAAAACCTCTCCATCCAGTTCCTGAGTGCGTCTACCTTTTCCGTATAACATTGAAGGCGCCCTGCGCGCTTGGAAAAGGACACCACCCGTTTGACCACGTTGTGTGATAAAACGCGCGGAAGAGATTGATGGTTGGGTTAATGGCTAATAAACGACAGTTTACTTCAAAATTGGTTATCTTCGCCGCGCCTATACAGTGCAGCTAAGATATGTGAAGACGATAAAAATTGAACACGTCGCTCAGGAATAGGGATATGGGCACACGCTGATTCGCAAATTCGAAAAAGCGCGTGTATACCCCTACCTTTCCCTTAGGGAAGGCAGCAATAGATGTGGCCACCACCGGTACTACCGGATGCAACACGAGGGGAATATAGTAATCCGAGGTGAACTGACGGAGTTCATCCCCGGTTATCTCGGAGGCAAAATCAGATAACTGGCGAACCATTTTCGAAATAAAATATGATGGGGTCAAGATGCGCACGCGCTATTACCTTCGTAAATAGTTGATTTCTTGATTGGTGTTTGAAGATGTTAACAATGGTGGAAATGATATTGTTACTGTGATAATTACAGTGAAAAGAGGGATACCCTTTATATAGGGTTACCCATGGCCTTGGATGCTTGCCATGTGGATCCCACTCACTCTAATCGTGTGGTTGGGAGATCAACAGGTACAACACTTTTTCACCCACCTCCTCACGATTTTCGAGGATTACGTTGGACTAATTCGGACTAGATACACCGTATATCTCTTCTTGGCGGGAAATACCTGAAGATTCCCAGCCACGCTTTCCGCTATAGTTGTTAATCTGGCATACGCGGTTGCGCATTGCGCATACTAGACTGGGGGGACATGATGACGTATAGTCCCCACTCGGGTCACGAACTCGACCAATGGACATTACTAATGCCCAAGCCCATCACGCGTAGGCTGTCATAATAATGATTTGGGCCATTATAATAACGATTTGGGCTCACGAAAGCCCAAACCCAAATATATTATTTATGGTATTGATAGTGATCTTTTATTTATGGGATAAAGATCAATAGACCGGATAAGGCGAGATACGCCGAAGAGTAAGGAGCACGAAACCTACAAGGATTTCGTGCCTATATAAAGAATATCACGGCTCTCATTGAGGTATCATCTAAAAACCCTAACTCTTCACTATAACCCTAAAAACCGATTACTTACTCTCACGCCGGAGGATAATCGTGGGAGACAATCCCACGATAAGCCTAACGGTGTTGTTTGCTTTCTTAGTGCGCAAGTCTCAAGCATTAAGATTCGATTGGTACGAGAACAGGAACCCAAATAAGGAACGCCCAACTTTTGTATCAACATATATGTTATAAAAAACTTAATGTTTTTAATGCGCCTTGCATTCATGAATCTCGCGCCTTAGAATGCGCCTCGACTCGAGGCTCTTTGCCCCCCTTTGCGCCTTAGTGTGCCTTGAGCCTTTCAGAACACTGCCCATAGCGTCGGGTCCTACACTAAAGTATTTAAAATGATCTGGAAGAGGATCGGATTCATAAGATTCTATAGCTTTGACTATATCAAGAAATAGTTTCCGGCTCATACGAAACCTTCTACGAAACTTTTGGTGCGTATACTTACAGCCTTCAATGAAATAGTCGTTCATCAAACGTTCTTTGGCAAGCTCACGTTCACGAAATATGTGGGTACGAGGCACCTGAGGATTAGCTTCTTCTTGTTCTAAGCGTTGCTGATACTAGTACGCGGCAATCATAAACTCGATATCAGTTTCGTCATCTATGTCTGACCAGGCCTGAGATAATTCGTCACTTTGATTTGGATCCATTGTGAATGATGAAGATTTTTTTTTTTTTTTTTTTTTTTTTTTTTTTAAAGGAAGTATAAAGACTTGAGAATTGGTAGTGGATGTGTGAAAAAAAAAATTATGTGTTTAGTTGGTATTTATAGTGGCGGGTAAATGATTTTGATTTTTTTTTTTAGAAAATAGGCAATATAGCCGTTATATAAAGTCTAAGGGCTGAAAATGATTTTTTTTAAACGGCTATATAATTGGCCGTTGGAGGGGGTGAAATGATTTTTTTTTAAGCCAAAAGCCCAAAACGCCTTAACTCGGCGTTAGTAGTTTAACATGGGGCGTTAACGACGGCTTCATGCAAGAGCATGCAACGGTTCACTTGGGTTTAACGCGCATTGAACGAGTTTTAACGCCGAATTGGCGTTATTGTTGTGCATGCTCTTAAGGATGCATTTGGTTCGCAGTATGTTTTAAAAGACACTATAATCTGTCAAAACAACCCGACAATAATTTTTAACCCGATTTAACCCGACCCGATAAGCCTTATCGGATTCGGCCCGACCCTACTGACACTCTAGTAGTGGCCTTATGAGCTTTGTAAAAGGGTTTTAATAAGTCTTAAATTATGGCTTTTTAAGAAGAATTGGTGGTTATATAACTTTTTTTTGTTACAAATTGCAAAATTACCCACAATTAAATCTAATTTAATGTTCATATTTTATAACTCATGCCCATTTTAGTCATTTACAAAGATATCTTAAAACCAAATAATTGAACTTATTAACATATTAAACATAACCTAGTTCAAACACTAAACATAGGTTGTGATAGCGTATCAATATTAGTGGCTCAAAGTCACTAAATACAGGCTAGAATCAAGCCCATTACCAAAGTTTATCAATAAACACTTGATAGCGGCCCGACTATTCTCTTAGGCCACATCGATCGAAGAAACTCGTCAGGCCACACTGAGCACATACTACTACTGCTCACCAACCTTCTGACACTGTGCAGTTAGAATGCACGACAAGCATCACTTTGTACGAGCCAAGAAGAAGGTCCACATGTCCTCCTTGTCTGCTCCCTAGATGATCCTCCCTCGCAGTAAATTGGACTAAGGAACTCCAAAACGTAGTAAATAATGAATGCAGTTATTAACTTGCCAGAGCTTGAGCCATTGGATTTCCGTCTTTCTGGAGGATAACTTAGCAACAGGTCACAACCCATACTGATGTGCAAGCAAGTCATAAAAGTATCAACTACTTGGTTTAATGCCTCTTTCTTAAATACCCCATATGTCCTAAGTTCAAAGGTCATATAGTTTACAAACAACATACATTCAAGAGTCGGTGTAATAATCATAGTGGTACAATATATATCGTAAGCTTAATTACTTAAGTAGTAATTCTATATATCTCGCTGTTTAACTTCTAAAGCATGTAGATGTCCTTAGGTGTATGATCCACTAGAAAGCATGAGTATGTTGTCTAGTAGCCAAGAATGTATGTATGATCCACTAGAAAGCATGAGTATGTTGTCTAGTAGCCAAGAATGCTTTTATGCTGGCATTCTTTTCTTCAACATCCTTGAATGCAACTCTCCTTCCATGACCTGCCAATAACATTAAAGCAACCAAACCCATTAGTTTTCAGAGGTGGAAAATTGGCTGGGACCGTCGGTCTAGGCAATGGGGTCAAATGGGTAATTTTTGGTACTTCTAGGATCGGGTTGACCCAAAATACTATTTTGTTCTGGTTTTTATATTTCATTAATGTTCGCATATGACTAAAGCAAACACACTATTTTAATAATTAGAGTGCAGTATCAATACATGTTGGACCATTTTCGACCTGTTTACCCATTTTACGGCTGTGACCGAGGTTCACAACGAGCCCTGGGCCATTTCTTCTTATATAAGTGATTTATAAATGAAATTCCCTTATTTTTTTCTAAAAGATCATTATCATCTTCAATAATCTTCATGTACATAGGAAAAACCACCTACCTGGTAATATCCACTCAAAGTCAAGCTCAAGCAACATAGCAACACTATCCAACTGAATAGGCACTGCAAATTAAAAATAAAATCAGTCAACTACAAAATATTCAAATGGAATTATCCAAGAAAACTCATAAATAGCCATAAAGTCACTTGAACTTGACTACTTCCATACAATGCATCTCTAATGTGGTTTATAACTATGCAAGAGAAGTTGACCACTTATCCGGCTCAATTTGACCCGTACTTATTTGACCACTTGACCAACATCATGCATTCATTCTCGTAACAAGATATTCAAATAACTACAGTAATTGTTTTGTCTAGAGTTCCAAGTTTCCTACTTCTAAACTGAACTCATGCACTTTCGCAGTTTGTAGAAAACTTAAGAAATTGAATGCTTATACCTGAATAAAAGTTGTATCTTTCAGATATGTAAAGCTGCGAGTCCTCCAGTGCCAGATGATCTCCTGTGAAGAGCACCTTTAAAGGCTTGTAAAACAAGCAGACAGACCCCTACAATTTCAACAATCAAATTGTTTATGAATACAAATATTGCAACTTCTAGCAGAAAACATGCAACTCATCTCTGCACCATCAATGTAAGAAACTATCAGCGGATTCTCAGCATAAGCAAGGTTTTCACTTCCGTTTTTGGAGATGATTGAATGATAAAAAAAGGACAACAAGATAGGTTATCTAGAATATATCCAAGATAGTAGTAAGGTTATAAATGAAATGTCTTAACTTAATTACTCACTTCTGTGTGGCCTGGGGTGTGTATAAGTTGGATATCTTCACCAAGATCCCACTGACCAGATCCATCAAGCTTAATCTCCACATTTCTGGTCGAATCTTGTACCTAAAATTAAAAATAATAAAAACATTTGATTTACTTCAAATTTATATGATAACTGTACGTCGTTTAGTATACTCAACACACAATAATGTGAACTTTAAAGTAATGCAACTGGAAAAAAAGGTATCATTGTCATCTAAAATCGAAGCAAAGACGGGCATAAAGGAAAGGCCATCATACCTCTGTGGAGTGAAGAACTCTTTCACATTTGAACCGCTTTGACCACTTCTCATGATCTGCGACATCATCCCTAATACAAGAAAAAGAAAGTCATTAATGGGATTATAGTACTGCAGAAGTCAAACAGTGGTCAAACCATATGTTATCATACTTGTGAGTGAGAAACATATATCGAACTCCACCCATCTTCTCGATGTTGCTAGCCAGCCTTTCAGTATACCTAGGACTGCATATATTACAATAAAACAATTATTTTAGCAAAGTTGTAGTAAAAATGTAAAATAAAGATCTTACGTTCCTGATTGACAAGCTAGCATTCTATATTTTATAAAAACTTAATAATGGTTAGATGACCTGTCAACAAGAATGTTCCCTTCAGGATGAACAATCAAATAGGAAGCTGCTCCATACGACTTATCAGAGTGATAACCACAGCGATAAATCCCCTGAAAATTATTTGTCCGACCAAAGAGTTGTCGTTATGGCATTACAAACCTAATAAAGTGACATCCATTTTTTATATCAGAAGTACATTGCTACACGGTGATAACTTTAATGAATTACCGGAATTCGATCCATGTCAATGGGTAATGGAAATGTTTTTTGAGCTTCTAAAATATCACGAGCAGGTTTCTCAGTACTTATTGAGCTCGTTGGACATGAAAGTAATGCCTGCAAACAGAACAGAACAATGATGACTCTACGCTTACATAGCCACATGCTTGATTTAATGGTAAACAACGCTTTAATATGTATACGCTTACATAGCCACATGCTCGTTGGACATGAAATGAATGATGACAAATTTTGGGGTTGCGTTTAAAAGAAAATTCAAAGAAGAAAATATTTTTAAAGAAAAAGACAACATTGAAAAGTCGCTCGGATATTTGAATATCGCTAAGATATTCTAATTATTTCGCTGGATAATTAGGATTAAAAAAAGTGTGTAAAAAATGGTTTAATACGAATTATTAGTAAAAAAAATTGTTGAAAAGGTAAAAAAAAAAGGTTGAGGTGTAAAGTACAAAAAGGTGAAAAATTGTCAGTCGCTTAAAACTTTTCGCTAGTTCGCTCAGTTTTGGGAAGGTTCAAAAAGAATAAAATATTATTTATCGAAGTTTGACTATTTTAGAGGAAAGTGACAAAATAGAAGGTCGCTCGAACTTTTGATTAGTCGCCTGTGATAAGTAGCACAAAAGTAACCCTTACACATTATGATTGGGCACTACTTTTGTGGTGCCACATGTCGAACTTATGTCAACTTCGCTAGTCGCTCGGGCCATTTCAAGAAACCAACCTACTTAGGTACAAAAAAACCCACCACTTTGAGCGACTGGTCCGTTTGTAGAATTGCCCCCCTGAAATATCAAACCAGTAATCATCAATATCAGCAAGTTTTTCACAATAGCCTTCTGCTATTATAAACATCAAATAACATAAAGACGATATATGCAACCTCCAAAAACGAGAGATGACTACAGTCGACTAGGACTAGTTATTTTAGTTTCTTTATAAAAATGAAGGTCATGTTATATAATTACCGGGGCCATCCAACGGCATGTGTCACAATCAATGCACGTATGATCTGTAAATAAAACAACGTATAAAAAAAGTCACTATTTTTGTTAGCATCACCATCAAAGTAAAAAAAGATGATCTGTTCCATAATGTTTCTGGCTGGAATATCATGGTACAAATGATGTATATTGCGGTATACTAATGTCAATGCCCACGTAAAACCACCACAAATGTCCTAGTGGTATATATTGTTAGATTATAGACATTATTTTAGTAGTCGTATGTTAGGATCGAACTCGAGATCACAGGATTGCACACAATACGTATGAAGAGAAAAAGAAATAATTATTTATAAATGTTATAAGTAATTATTAATAAACACAAAACTAGTAATAGTAATTAGTATTTAATGATAAATGACTAATGACCTATTAACGAAGATTAGGAAAGTAATAATAATGAATATTTGGAAACAATGGAAGGTTCCGGAATCCCTTTGGGGACACCTAAACCAATCGGCCAAGGAGGGTTTCCCACCTCCTTTGTGCCTTGAGCTCCAAGTATTGAATACTATATAAACAAACCCAAGGTGCATTGTTTTCTCATAACTTGTACACACACATCATGGTGTTTTCTCTCCTTTTCTTTGTCCCTAGTCGATCCATCAAAACTAATCCCTAAGGGATTTGATTTTTATTGATCAAATAAGTTTTGTGTTTAATTTACTTGCATAATTTTTTTCTTGAATTAGTACGTGTGTACAAGAACGTGATTCAAACACATTATTGTTTGATTCTTGGATTGAATTACAAAAGAGGTAAGGGGTAACTCTTATAATCCACATAAACCCTAATTAGGGTTCTTGATTGAAGATTGCAATTTGATTATTGTTCGGGCTAGAATCACAAAGATACGTTTACTATTTAATATTGATTAATTAATTACATGTTATTTGATCTTGTTATAATTGCTTCTGCTATGCTCACTTGATGTGTTTGGTTTATAATATATGAATGTCATGATATCATAATTCCAACAGTGGCATCTAGAGTTGTTATAATGTGTAATTAATTATCGAAACGCATAAAAATTGGATCTTGATTCGTTTAGTTACATGTTTTTAGGGTTTTTAGATTCCTAACCCTAATTTTTTTTATGTGTCGATTTAGACCTTAAAGGGTTTTAGGGTTTTGGTTTTTGATTTTTTAATATGATTAGAAACCCTAGGATGTCATGTAATTTGTTATGCGTTTTTGAAAACGATCTTGGTGCAATATGTTAATTGTTAAGCTTAATCCATGAAAAAGTGCATATTTGCATGGATTTTATATTGTGTATAAATTTAAATGGTTTATATATATATATATATATATATATATATATATATATATATATATATATATATATATATATATATATATATATATATATATTAATTGTTAAGTTATATCAAAACATGTAAATTTATTAATAGATGTCGAATTGGGGAAGACTCCAATATTAAGTAATCAATTATGTGCTATGTGGTATTTGTTTAGTTTTGGCTTACGCAATCGATTTATCGATGTATGTGGCTCTTTTTCCTAGAAGAAGAAAGCTTTAATTGAATAAATACGTTATACACCTAGATTTGATTATTAATAGGATTATTGAATAAGATTTGCATGTGGCTACATGTTTTATACATATTTAATTGTTATGTTATGTATATGTTTATTTAGTTGTTTTATTTTTTTTTTATTTTATATTACTTGTTTTGTTTATTATTATGTTAGACATGTTTATAAATGAAAAGGGTAATTTTTTTAATAGAAAAATAATACGGACTAAATAAATGGCGAAATTGTTTTGGTTTTAAGAGTAAATTTCAAAGGATTGGTTGATTGATGTTTTTGTACATAGTGTGCGAATGGCGGACTGAAGGTTGCCATCCAATGTACTTGTAGAGAGGGGTTTTTAAAGCTCATGCACCTACCGGTTCTCTACAACTGCTTGGTTGTCGACTCTAGACTTACCTATATCACTATATTACGTACATTGTCATCTTAAGGGTGAATTCACCACAATTCCACAATGATTATCCGAAACACTAAGCCTTAAGGCTTATGCAAAAGTACGATATAGTGGACGATAATTGTTGGTAATTCTTTAATTGGTGAACCCGATACCTCAATCAAAACTTTGTTATCTTACTCTTAGCAAATTGGTAATGTTTTGTAAAACCAATGTTATGAAGTTGTATGCATGCTTCTTCATACATTATTTTGATTACACGTCAAAATTTAATACCCTTATAAAATTAAGTCGAATGCCATCTAATTAATAACACTTGAAGTTGTAATTTACGTCATGTGAGAACTTGGCGAGATTGCAATGGAGAGGTAAATTTCATAAATTCATTGCTAGCAGATCAACTGATGTAATACATTTATGAGTTTGTAGTTTTTAAGTTAGACGACTTAAATTGAGTAGGAAGTGAGATCTTGGACTCAAGGCATTAAGATGGGGATCAAACATGCTTACATTACAAAAGTTTTGTGATTGTAAATCCCATAAATCTAGGAATTGCAATATGATATTGGCAATTATTGTTCGACAATTACCTTGTTGAATACTATCATTACTAGCAGATCAACTGATGTAATGGTACTATGTCAATTAGGATCCTAGCTTTAAGAAAACACTATGGTTTATATGAATATTTACCAATGGGTATTTTATTTTCTTAAAGATCTAATTATCGAAAATACTGAAATTGAATTTTATAATTCGTTTTAATGTATTAATGCAACGTTCAAACCATAACGCACTTTGGGCTTTGGTAAATTGATCTCGTTCGGTTTTCAAACAAATGTTTGATTAGGAATTATTTACTTAAAAGACAAAAGAAGTCTCCTTTCTATGAAGGAAGAGTGAGACACAATCCTATTCCTTTTCATGAATGAGAAAGGATAATAGGAATATTAGATATGTCTAAATTCTAATATAACTCATAGCAAATTTTTAATAGTTAAGAAAATTGCGTACATTTTTCATAGGAATTTCATCATCCTCATTCGGTGATTAAATTCTTAGTAACAAATATGATATTTGGTTAACAGAAAATTATGTATGGCATTTTATGAGTTATTATAATTAGAAGCTAGACTAATTACCGCAAAATGTTTAAAAACAAACTAGTTGTTTTGACTATTTTAAAAGTGCTACATACATTGTAGGATGGTAGACCTATTAAGGAAGAAATTGCATGCCCAATTTTTCAAGTTAAAAGCATTTGGTGGATAGTCCATCATTTACGTAGTAGAATACACTCTTTAGTGCATAAGTAATTGTTACGTATGGACATTCAAAGGTGTAGGAAAGTTAAAAACACAATATTTTATTTCACTGGATATGAAACATTTATAATGTTATCAAATTCAGTGGGAGTATTGTGTACTTATTACTGAATAAGGAATTATTGTAATGATCTTTAATTCAGTGGGAGTTACAAGCTTTGACATCTTGGTAGCTAAAGATAATTACTTTCCAAATGTAGACACTGATACTTTTAAGGATAGTCTTGTACGTTTCCTTACTAGACATTGTTGGTTGGCACATACTTGTTATGCTAAAATCTATGACACAATTATATTGAACACATAAACAAATGCATGGTATGTTGTTTATCAACTATATGAGGTTGTTCCATGCACAAGTGGGAGAAATGTTATCTTTAATGTGTGCAAGAAACAACTCATAAAGATATGATTTAATGGATTTTCTTGACTACAAGGTAAGAGAATAATGTTCTAATATGAATTATACTAAGATAATTCTAGAAACACTTGGTGTTACAATTTATATTATGTGAGAGCTTAACTAGATTGCAACAACAAGGTGAATTTCATACTTTCATTACTAGCAGATCAACTGATGTAATTGAATTATGAGAATTTGCAGTTTCTAAATTAGATACCTATTAGAACATGTGTTAATATGATATCAAGACTACTTTAATTAGTATATTTATGAATTCAATGAATGACATAAATTAATTAAGTAATCTAATGCTACTTCAATCTGAATATTTATGTGTTCTTTGAATGTCATAAATAAATGAAGAAATAATGTTATTTACATTATTGTGAAGTAATAAATTAACTTGAAATTACTATTGAAACCAAAAGATGGTGTTCATAATTACTTTAGTTAAACATGTTTATGTTTCATTGTAAAGATATAAACATAAAGTCTTTTAATTGTTACAAGACTTATAATAAAGTAAGACGTTATCTTGTTGTGTTTTTTAATTAAGACATATACATGAAGTTATTAAATTGTTAAATGACTTATAACGTATAGTGGGATTATAACAGTTTATGTTTTCTTGTAAAGACATGGACATGAAGTGACTTTGTAAAAAGTATTTGTGTTATAAAGCATGTAATTGGCTTGAATATTATTATACCATTAAAATGACTTAGTTGGTAAATAGACAAGTCAAAACGAATATGGTTATCTTAAATATTATTAGATTGTCTTGCAATATTGATACTAATGAAATACCAAATGTTTATAGTATGTTCAATTAGGAAAATCAAACTCTTATTAAATTGTTTGATTAAAGATGACTATGATTTCTTCCAAAAGTTATCAAGGTTAGAATGTTGAGTATGACTTGGACATATTTAAGTAAACTCCAACATAGAAGATTAATAAGACATTATCATATGATGGAATGTGATAAATGTGATGAATTACATTAAGTTTTAAATTGAAGTTCTAAATTTGTTCAACTGCTTATGAAGAAGTTATTAACAAAGTAAAGTTAGGAACTATCAATAAGTATTTGTAATATCACAAAAGAGAACATTGTATTGTTTCTTTATTTGCTAAGTATTTAAAGACTATTTAAAGATGGTCTTTAAATTACTAAAAGCAAGTGGGAGTTTTGATCTTTAAAAGATAAAATTACAAGATACATAATCTTCTAAAATACACTAGTAAATATCATGATGAAGTTTGACATTTGGATATTAAATCTCAACATGATAATAAAGTTTGACATTTAAATGTTAAATCTCAAGATGATGGAATTATCATTCATAGAATAGTAATATATCTCAGATATTTGATCAATATGCTGAGGGCTATGATTTACAGGATTATTGTAAACCTGATAATCATTGTGATACATTACCAAATATGTAATTGGGTAAAGTATACATGATATAAATGATTAAGATGCTGTCCATAAAAATAATCAATTTTAGAAACTTGGTTTATCTTAATAGTTAGACTAGAAAATGAAGATGAGTTTCTTCAAAGATTAGGTAACCCTTGTGGTTTAAATCTTTGTATAGAAATCATATGGACAATATTGTGCACGTATTTAATGCATGTCTTATGACAAGATTATTAATCACACTTAAGCAATTTAACTGTGATTGAATATTCTTTACTAAACACATTAAATATATAAAGATTATGATTGTCATATTTATGAAATTGACAATAGAATATCAAAACTCTTTCTTGAGTGATTACTTGAGCGAGGACGATAAATAATCAAAAGGAGTTTATGAATTCAAATAAATCTTTGGAAGTGTACAAAGTGCAATAATCCATGGATGGATAAATGCATGCATCTAGAAGATTACTCTTATGTTTAATTATTAAATTCTTGTTTGATTTATAATTGAAATAAGATAATTTCTAAGTATTCCTAAAAGCTAGTGGGAGTATTATGTTTAATTTTTTAAATCATATATGTTGTAGAACATATGAAAAGTAACATTCCATATAAGTAAATGTTAAGTCTTAGAATGGAATGAAATTTTACTTGTAAGATTTAGTAAATAAGACATATAACCTTGGAATGAATGTTTATTGTTGAAACATGTGTGGTAAATAAATCTAATATAACATGATATATTATTTAGAAAGTCTAAATGGATATGAATGACATGAATAAAATCTAAGTATGACTCAAAGATCTTTCATGAACATCATGTTTTGTTTTATCATGCTTAATTACAAGATGATTTGTCAATATAAATATCTAATTAAAAGTTATTAGATAACTTGTGTTATATTCTAAAAAGAATATGTTTGATTATAGAATCACATCCTAAGTCTGGAACAGCTTCCAAATTCTATAGATGAACAATTTTTCAATTGTTGTGAAAATTGTCATAGCCAACAAACTTGAAAGTTTGAAGGGCATCAAACATTACACAATAGATATTAATGTTTACGGGAAGTTTTAATAGCATATTGTTGTAGCATACAATGATGCTAATGAAATTGAGATGACACTCAATACTAGTTATGGTAAGGATTTCATCCTTGACTATATATACTAGTTGTGCTTACTAAAAGCATAGTTGCATTATACATTAAGAGAATAAGAATACTTCAAACTTTTAAATGTTTGAAAGTTTGATTATCATAAATTGGTGGTTAAAGATGTCACACATTTATGAAATATTATATGGCATTATCAAAATAGTTGAGTGTGCACATACAAGAACTTCAATAGTTGAATTCTTGAAATAAGTATTCTTAAAATTCTAATAGATCAAAGTTGGATGATTTATAACTTGTCAACAAGTATGAACGTCATTACTTGAGACATAATTCATCAACAAGAGTTATCATGCATTGATCAATTTAGTATTTGGATAAGGGATGTTAAACACTTATTATAATAAATTTAAATACATGGTATGTTTAATTTATAATAAATTGTATCATATATTTGTATGTTTAAATCCATGAATAAAGGTTATTCTAAATTGTCCATTGTCAGTTAATAATATAGGAATATTATTAAATCAAGACAAATCTGAAGGTTGGTATAATATACTTAAAGTATATTGATGCGTAGTCATGCCATTTCAGATGATATTCAATGATACCGAATATAGGACTTATCCCAACTACATGATGTTACTTTATGGATTTTGTCATTAAGTAAAACATGAGAAGTTATCCTCAGACTTGAGATGCAAGATAAGTGTCATGAATGTAGTACATTTTTGTGGAACAACTTAACGCTATACGTAACTGGTAGTTATAAGGGTTGTTTTCGGAAATGTTACAAAGTTTGAGGGTTTTGCTTGTAGTCAAGATATAATTTGTTCATTCAAATTTATTTTTGGAGTTTAATACTGCTGGGCCCCTCGTAGGGTTGGTAAGATGTATGTGTGGCCACACCCAAGATCTCCCCCGAATATGTTCAGAAGATTTGGTAATCTTGATCAATCACAAACAACGAGAAACATAATGGTTAATTAAGGAATGACTTTGATCCATATCCTTATTAACATGGTATTAGAAACAAAAGAATAATAATAATGAGAAATCATTAAAAGGTTTTTCCAGGAGCCTTACTCGAGATCGTACTAGAGGCATCGGCGTGTTGCAAGACGCTAACCGATGTGATTACACTATTAAAATATGTCCAAGTGGGAGCTGTTAGATTATGGACATTATTTTAGTAGTCGTATATTAGGATCGAACTCGAGATCACAAGATTTCACACAATACGTATGAAGAGAAAAAGAAATAATTATTTATAAATGTTATAAGTAATTATTAATAAACACAAAACTAGTAATAGTAATTATTATTTAATGATAAATGACTAATGACATATTAACGAAGATTAGGAAAGTAATATTAATGAATATTTGGAAACAAGGGAAGGTTCCGGAATCCCTTTGGGGACACCTAAACCAATCGGCCAAGGAGGGTTTCCCACCTCCTTTTTGCCTTGAGCTCCAAGTATTGAATAGTATATAAACAAACCCAAGGTGTATTGTTTTCTCATAACTTGTACACACACATCTTGGTGTTTTCTCTCCTTTTCTTTGTCCCTAGTCGATCCATCAAAACTAATCCCTAAGGGATTTGATTTTTATTGATCAAATAAGTTTTGTGTTTAATTTACTTGCATAAACTTTTTCTTGAATTAGTACGCGTGTACAAGAACGTGATTCAAACACATTATTGTTTGATTCTTGGATTGAATTACAAAAGAGGTAAGGGGTAATTCTTATAATCCACATAAACCCTAATTAGGGTTCTTGATTGAAGATTGCAATTTGATTCTTGTTCGGGCTAGAATCACAAAGGTACGTTTACTATTTAATATTGATTAATTAATTACATGTTATTTGATCTTGTTATAATTGCTTCCACTATGCTCACTTGATGTGTTTGGTTTATAATATATGAATGTTATGATATCATAATTCCAACATATATAGCACCTAATCTCTTAAAAAGAAGTCGAGGCTCAAACCTCACTAGGTACACCTTTAGCAGTGGCCAGAGATAAAGGGTCAGAAATGGTCACGCGATAACTCGATTAGGCGTGTACATCAAAGTCAAAGACCTATTCCAAGAAATTAACTTTTAGTGACTGTGGTTCTAATGACACGAAAAAAGTATCAATAAAACTTAACTTTTTAGTGACACTTTTTAGAAAGTGTGGCAAAAATATCAAAACTTTGAGATTTAATGACACTTATTATGAAAAATATGTGTCATAAAAGGAAAACAAAAGTTATCCTTACACTTTTTTGTCATTACAAATAAATTTTACCTACTTCACTTTTGTAGGAAAAATACCCAAGAAACCAAATGATATTTTTCTAATTTTCTTTTGCGACACTTTTTTACTTTTAATGACACTTTTTTGTGTCACTAAAGTACAAATTTTTTTAGTGACCCGCCCATTACATGTAGACACATATACAAGAACGAATCTATGAGATAAGAACACAAAGTAATATTAATGGATACTGTTTTATATAATTTCCAGATCAACATGGTTTTGGAAGAGAACATTAAACAAACAAAAAGATGAAATAACAAACCAACGAAGAACTCTCCAGCAACGTTTTCTGGTCATCGCTGCTTCCTCGATGATTGTACGCTTTGACTTTGACTTTTGATATTGAATGCTAGCTTCACTGAAGATGCTCGCCATGGTTGTGACGAGGAAGGTGACGTCACAAAACGATGGTTTTTGTAGTCAGGGAGATAACGTAGCTGCGTCATAGTCGCCATTGTTGCAGCTAGATGTGTGTGCTAGATGTTTGGTTTAAGATTACACGTGTGCTAGATGTGTGTGTAGTGTGTTATGTATGTGTCAGTGTTAGTGTTGTACTTCTATTTTTGTTCTATTTTTTAAGGATAACTTCAGGTTTTGGTTTGAAAAAAGAGTTGAAGAGAATAAAATAATGGAAATGGAGAACTTGTTTGTCTCCTTATTTTGTTTTACTCGAAGAAAAATGGGGTCAAAATCGACTTTTAAAGTTCAAATTTTAATGTGCATTTTGGGGTCGGTAAGGAATAACTTTTTTTTTTTTTTTTTTTTTTTTTTTTAATTCTCTCTTCTTCTTCACTCCATTAAGGCACCACGTATATGCGTAAAAGTCTATGATGTTTTCTTAAAGTAGAGCTACTAAATAAATACATATAAATAATATATATATATATATATATATATCTTACCAATGTTACAGCTATACATTATTATAAATAACATTTACCAGGAGTCATTAAAGCACAACAAATCCCGTTAAGTCATTGTAGCGTTACAGTGAGCCCCACTCACATCCAAACAGTGAAATTTACAGTAACTAGCGGTCGTTAAGTACTTAACGGCCATTAAGTAGTAACGACCGTTAACTTTTTTTTTTTTTTTAAATTCCACCTGCAATTGGTCCTTCGTCTTAGAGGTTCGTTGCAAATTTAGTCCTTATAACTAACAGTCGTTAACTGCACTAACTACTTCTTTGGAAAAATATCCCGCGGCAACGCGCAGGTGATCCACCTCATGAGATCTAAAGCCAAAGAGTGTCGATCGGGTGTGTGAATGCATAAATTTGATTGTTTTTGGATGTGTGTTCAAAGTTAAAAATAATTGAATATATATTGTTTGTTGGTAATTTAACAAGAGGAGTGCTAGAACCACAAAAAGTTCCCACAAAATAAATCCACAAAAAGAGTTGTATGTATTTGATTGGTGTCTTGAATATAGGTTCTCTCTCTTCTCTTGTATTAATACATTCTGTAATTATTTCAAACCCTCCCCCCCCCCCCCCCCCACCCCAACCCCAAGTTGGAGCGTGTAGGTTACAAACACCCAATTTGTGAAGAAGATACTGGAACGGTTGTTTCCCAACTGCCTTAGTAAGGATATCAGCTGGCTGCTCAATAGTTAGAACATAAGAGTTAACGTACCAGCTTGTATTTGATCGCACACGTAATGGCAATCTACCTCGATATGTTTATGTTAGAATTATAATACATGACAATCATATAAAATAAACCAAACACATCAAGAGAGCATATGCGGAAGCGTTATAACAAGATCATATAACATGTAATTAATTAATCAAATATAAATAGTAAACATACCGTAGTGATTCTAGCCCGAACAAGAATCAAACGCAATCTTCAACTCAAGAACCCTAATTAGGGTTTATGTGAACAAATCCAAGAAACAAACAATGATGTGTTTGATTCACGATCTTGTACACACGTACTACTTTAAGTAAACGTTTATGCAAGTAAAGCGAGCACAAATACTAGAAGAATAACAAAGTATTCGACTCCCTTAAACTTTAATGGGGTGTCGAAATCTTTGCTAGGAGAAGAGAAGAGAAAACACACAAGATTAGGTGTTCAAGTTATTAGAAAATAATGAAACTTTGTGTGTTTATATAGGATAGAAAACTTGGAACAAAAGCTTCACCAAGCGATGTGGGATACCCTTGCCAATCGTCCCTACACCCTCAAAGGGTTTTCGGAACCTTCTTGACATTCCAATTTTCATCTATAGTCCCTTTCCTTTTATTCGTCTAATGGTCGTTAGCCATTTCCGTTAAATGTTAACGATCATTACATGTTTACATTCTAATAATTAATATAACATTTATATATAATTATTATTCATTTACTTTTCATACATAAAGTGTGCAATCCCATGATCTCGAGTTCGATCCTAACATACAACTACTAAAATAATGTCCATAATCTAACAGCTCCCACTTGGACATATTTTAATAGTGTAATCACATCGGTTAGCGTCTTGCAACACGCCGATGCCTCTAGTACGATCTCGAGTAAGGATCCTGGAAAAACCTTTTAGTGATTTCTCATTATTATTATCCTTTTGATTCTAATAACACGTTAATAAGGATATGGATTAAAGTCATTCCTTAATTAACCATTCTGTTTCTCGTTGTTTATGATTGATCAAGATTACCAAATCTTCTGAACATATTCAGGGGAGATCTTGGGTGCGGCCGCACATGCATCTTACCAACCCTACGAGGGGCCCAACAGTATTAAACTCCAAAAATAAATTTGAAGGAACAAATTTTATCTTGATTACAAGCAAAACCCACAAACTTTGTAACACTTTCGAAAACAACCCTTATGACTACCAGTTACGTATAGCGTTAAGTTGTTCCACAAAAATGTACTACATTCATTACACTTATCATGCATCTCAAGTCTGAGGATAACTTCTCATGATTTAGTTAATAACAAAATCCATAAAGTAACATCATGTAGTTGGGATAAGTCTTATATTCGGTATCATTGAATATCATTTGAAATGGCATGACTACGCATCAATATACTTAAGTATATTACACCAACCTTTAGATTTTTCTTGATGATGCGTGGGAATTGCACCAGATTTTACCTCTCGAGGGATCTCGAGAAGCTTACAACCCCCACCAGGCAGTGTACCTGATCGTTGTAGTATAGTATAGTGACAAGTACCGGGGGATTGATCGTTCAACTCAGGAATAGTGTCGCTAGGATTAGAAAACCTAAAAACTAGGTCTAGAGGTGAGGGATGATTCTTTTTGTATTTTTTTTATATTTTATAAAAGCAAGTAAAAATCTCGGTTTTTAGAGGAGTGGGCGGAATTAGTTGCTAATCAACTAACCCAATAACTAAAGATGCAATCAAAATAAAATAACAAAAATGTAAATAAACTAATTTAAACTAGTGGTGTGAGCAATATATGGGAGAATTGTGTTTACTTAGATTTCACTACTCCCTAGATATCTTTTACAGATTAATTACTTGTTATAGTTGCGTGGTTGACAGATTGTATTCCTTAATACCATTCATGGGGTGGCGTACTTACTTCCCCAATTCTATAAGCTCCTACTTCACTCCTATGTCGAGCCGGCTAAGAAGCTCCTAACATGGGATCACTAGAATTCGCTCATGCATTAAATACAACCATAAAAACCTAGTACACATCAGTTCATGTTTCTTAAGACGTTCAAGCAAGTTACACAATGGAGATCTGCCAGTTTTCTTAAGCCTAACATTGAAATCATTCATCCATTACAACTATAAACAAGAAATTAACCTATAATCAACATCTAGGTTTCATTACATCTAAGCAAACACATAAAAGATCTAGCCTAGCATGTTATAATCAAGACAAGCATAAGATATATTCAAACAACACATAGACATATTGAATGAATTGAAAGAAAAGTTATCTTAATTGAACATGAAGGGTTTCAAGGGGTGAAAACCCTTGAAAATACTGTTACAAACGACCTAGGGTTTATTAGGTTCGGCCCTAGTATTCCCCACACAAGTTCCTCCTTTAATGAATGAAAAATAGAAAAGTATATATAGATTTTGTGATGTGACGGCGTCAAGAGGAAATTTCTGACGCCGTCATCTTGCCGCCAATAAAGTTCTTGGACTGCCTAGATCTGGAGCTGACGCCATCATGTGTAATTCTGCTCCAGGCCATCACCAAAATAACTCTTGACGCCCTACTTCTGACGCCGTCACGTTTTCTCTGAGTCGTCATGCATTTTGCTCCTGACGCCGTCATATTTTCCTTCTTGACGCCGTCAGGTACTGTTCCCAGCATGGAAAATTAAGTCTTTGTCGTTTTCTTCACTTTTATGCTCCAAAAACGTCCAAAATGCTTCCTTTTCCAGAATTCACTCCCAAAGTACCTAAAATCACAAAAGGAACGATTTAGGGCAGTATTTGATCAAATAAATTCTAATTCCGGCTTAAATGACCCCTTAAAAACGGTTCGTTTTTCGCCTCATCATATACCCTTACACTTGAGATTTGCTTGTCCTCAAGCAAATGCATTTTTATTCTAGTCAAAATACAAGTTAGGGGTCATTTAATAGTAATATAAAAGTAATTACAACAAATAATCATTCCACTAAAGACCAAAGACAAGCACAGAGGTTATACACTAGCACATCACAAATAGTGTTTAGATCCTCACATCTCTCGGGTGTAATAAAGTAATATCACAATATGGAAATGGAAAACATCTCTCACTACCTGTCATAGCAAAATAGATTACCATAGGCTTGAGAAAGGATCAAACCTCCACCACATGGCGTAAGCACCTAGGATAAACTATCAAAGAGGTCTTTTAAAGGGTTGTAACATTAGGTGTAGGGATATGGAATACACGGTTTTGTTGAATATAGTCAGTCTTTACTGGTGGCGAGTTAATCATCTTGGTTAATTACATGTACAATATGAGGTTGCTAAGCCAAGACTAGACTCGACTTAAGCTAATAAATGAAAAATAACAAAAACATAAAATAAACATAGAATGAAACGGGATGGTAGTCCGTATGTTTTTTTTCCTCTTTTCTTTTTCTCTTTTTTTTTTTTTTTTTTTTTTTTTTTTTTTTTTAATTTTTTTAATTTTTTTTGTTTATTATTTTTTTTGACATACACTCTTACCCTACCATCCAAAATAATACATCATAGGGAATGAACATTCCCCTTACACTTGAATTTTTACATACTTTACAATAAACTAATCTAATGACTCGAATTAAAAAAATCAAAACACTTGGAGTACTTTTTAATATTAACTTACGTATATGGGTAATAAATGATGTTCTTCCCCATTACTCCATAAGATTAGTACTTTACCCATGAGTCCCAATCGTCCCAAAACAATATGTACAAGGATATGACTCGACTTAGCAACCATGTAATCAATTAGATAATTAACTAAGGGTTTAAACAAATAACAATAATGCACTAAAGATGTGTGCATACACGGAAGGCTAAGGCGATTTGGGTGTACATTTAAGTGGGGTGTAACAAATTCTTCCTTTAAGTAAGATGCTTAAAGTTAGAAATGAAAAGATAGGCTCGGAGGGGTGTACTAGGGGTTTCGTGTACTAAAAATGAGTACAATGCTAAGGGTTTGAGAAAAATTAATTGACTTTACTAGTCAAGTAATATGACTTAAATGGTCAAGTAATTATAATACAAGTTTAACACAAGGGTGATCCTAATGCCTCTTATCATGTATTAAATCCTACTACACGAATGTAGTCTCACTAGCAGTCTCGGGATGCATCACTAACGCAAGTTCTAGAATCTAAATGCTACCGGTACACTCATAAGCACTAATAGTAAATGCTTTTCTTATCAAATCTAAAGGCGAACCTTACATATTTGGGTGAAAATTTTTTTTGAATAGTACGGTTTTGTGCTAGTCATACAACCTCCTATCCATGAGACGCTTGTTATGGCTAAAGTTTTACTCCTAAATGTTGTAAAAAATTTTAAATTTGGCGCTAAAATTACACTAACAAGTATTTCTCATAGTTTTATTACACATCTACCATCAAACAAAACAAACTCAGGCGAAAGTGTTTCCTATGAGGTATCATCATTTTACCCTCCCCTTACACTTAGGATGAACATTGTCCCCAATGTTCAAGTAAAGAATGTAAAAGTAAAACAGGTAAAAGAATGAAATCAAATACTCCCCTGATTCGCTCGGTATGGATAATATGGTAGCAAGGTTAGATCTTCCTCCAAGAAAATGAACAATCAAAGCTTTCCTTCCAGAATATAAATCATCTTCTTGTCAAACATAACTTGTTAAACCTGAGAAAACAAACAAGGCAACCTCGCGTAAAATCGGAGGCAATCTATATATGCTAATAAATCCTAGAAAGCAAAGTAAGATATAATGCTTGTGGAATGATGTTTGCAGATTTCCTGGAGATTATAAAACTAAAGATTCATCAAAAACTTTAAGACTCCGTTAGAAAAACAAAACTAGCAAAATTTCCAGAATTTTACACATGACGCCGTCAGGAATTTCTTCCTGACGCCGTCAGAAGTGACCTGCATAAATTCTTATGTTAAGTTTCCGGAAAATTTCTAGAAAAACTTTGTCCCACTTCCTGGAAAATCCTGCAAATCATCATTATGACTCGATACAAGCATTTGGCTCTAACAAATACAAATGTACATGTTCATTTAATATTGTGGAGAATCATGATCGGTTTTGTTTCTTAAAAACATATTTGGGGTTTCCCCTTACACTTATCTTTTGCGAAATACCTTTCGATGAAGTTAAAACTAGGCCAAACAACAAAATAAAGTATTCTCACCATTTTAGTTTGAAACATGATCTACCAACAATAAAAATAAAGCATGCATACGGAAACAAATAACAATCAAACAAATAAAATCACACAAAGAATGGGTTTCCTCCCAAGAAGCGCTTTTCTTTATACGAGTCTTGTAGCTAGACTCAAGGTCATGGGCTATCATGTGTCACTTATGCTCACATAACCGAGGCTGAGCCATCTAATAGTCGCCTCATCTTTCTTATAATCATCACTTAACTCTAAACATCTACGATAATACCTTTTATTTTTCTCATGAGTATATTTAAGCCCTTTTTTTATCATTCTCACTTAGCATTTCTAGGGGCAGATACCTACTACACTTCTCCATGGAGAAATCCTTGAACCTAGGGTGTGCACGGGGCATTTGGTAAACAAAATCTTCATCCCTGTTCGAGAATGTAATTAACCCTTCCATAAGTTTTTCATCAAGGTTGGTCAACCTTTTGAAGGGTTTCCCAAACACAACTTGTGTTAACTTACTATCAATAAATTCTCCTAGATTTTCCATAACCATGAACTCAACAAGATAAACAAAACTCCCTACAAACATATGCAATGTCATCGCCCTAGCAATAATATTATCTCCTTTGTATTATAACTCATCTAGATCTACCATGATTTTATTATATTCACTACACGAGATTATGTTCATTGGGAGAGATGAGTTAAGGTAGGCATCAAAGCTCCTAAATCCAACCTTACAAGGAAATTGCATATTGAATGAGCTATCACTCTCAATCATTGTTCTAGGGTCAACATATCTAGGAGGGTTCACTTCTTCTTCCATCCTATCCTCATTAATCACATCACCATCATCTAGATCCTCATCGGAGTCTGAATAGTAAAAAGGACAAGCCCTATGGTCATTATCATGGTCAGACTCCTCCATTTCAGAATTATTGTCAAAGTGGTGGTTAGGTGAAAGGTTAGGTGGGTTCTCATTTTCCACTAAAGGGATTGGGGCGGGCATTTGGAAAATCCTACGACGAAAAACACGAATAACAGGAATCAAACGATCAATGTTATTGTTATCCATCGAGATAGTTTACGAACAAAGGAAACAAAGAAATAAGATAGACTAAAAATAAGAATAAAATCTTACTAGAAAGGAATCTAGCAAGTAGACCTAATAAAAAGAAATCCTAACCTAGAAAATAACTATTCCCTGGGCTGCGGCGCCAAAAACTTGATGGCGACGCACTCTTTTGCGAAAGTTTAGGAATAAATGTAAAGATAGACAATCCCCGGCAGCGGTGCCAAAAACTTGATGCGTGGGAATTGCACCAGGTATTACCTCTCGAGGGATCTCGAGAAGCTTACAACCCCCACCAGGCAGTGTACCTGATCGTTGTAGTATAGTATAGTGACAAGTACCGGGGGATTGATCGTTTAACTCAGGAATAGTGTCGCTACGATTAGAAAACCTAAAAACTCGGTATAGAGGTGAGGGATGATTCTTTTTGTATTTTTTTATATTTTATAAAAGCAAGTAAAAATCTCGGTTTGGTTTTTAGAGGAGTGGGCGAAATTAGTTGCTAGTCAACTAACCCAATAACTAAAGATGCAATCAAAATAAAATAACAAAAATGTGAATAAACTAATTTAAACTAGTGGTGTGAGCAATATATGGGAGAATTGTGTTTACTTAGATTTCACTACTCCCTAGATATCTTTTACAGGTTAATTACTTGTTATAGTTGCGTGGATGACGGATTGTATTCCTTAATATCATTCATGGGGTGGCGTACTTACTTCCCCAATTCTATAAGCTACTACTTCACTCCTATGTCGAGCCAGCTAAGAAGCTCCTAACATGGGATCACTAGAATTCGCTCATGCATTAAATACAACCATAAAAACCTAGTACACATCGGTTCATGTTTCTTAAGACGTTCAATCAAGTTACACAATGAAGATCTGCCAGTTTTCTTAAGCCTAACATTGAAATCATTCATCCATTACAACTATAAACAAGAAATTAACCTATAATCAACATCTAGGTTTCATTACATCTAAGCAAACACATGAAAGATCTAGCCTAGCATGTTATAATCAAGACAAGCATAAGATATATTCAAACAACACATAGACATATTGAATGAATTAAAAGAAAACTTATCTTAATTGAACATGAAGGGTTTCAAGGGGTGAAAACCCTTGAAAATACTGTTACAAATGACCTAGGGTTTATTAGGTTCGGCCCTAGTGTAAAACCCTAAAATTCGGAATATAAAATTTGGGCTAAATTTGAATTTTGTATAAAGTTTGAGAATTATTTGATAAAATAAAAATCTTAGTTTGGGTATATTAAAAATATTTGTATAAATTTGATAAGGTATACATCGCCTCACTATACACCATTATACTCGGTCTATTTATTTTTTTACTAAACCGAACAATTAAACTCCTTAATTACATTTAAAAGGCCACTAATTGTTTTAGCCCATTAAAGCCTTAATTAAAACCCGTGACTTAATGCCATTAAACCTATTTAACATTTTTTCCTAACCGAAAATTCTTTCTTTTAAAACCCTTTAAGAGCTCATTAAATGACCCATTTATTTCTCTAATCAAGTCCGGTTAAATCCTAAATGGTACATTAATGATATACACTCCTTTTGTATCCTATTAAAGCCGAAACATTAGCTATTGTTTTTCTCCATTCGACAAACACCATACGACAACAACAACATCACAACAATAAAGAATAATCATCTCTCTGTTGCTACTAATCGAATAAGGTCTTGGAAAATTATAATAGTGTTTCTTTCCACTAGTTTGTATCCATCAGGTATTCCATCTTTATATATTTTTTTCCTTAATCGATTATAACTAAACCTGTTAAGCATTGTGTGAATTTATTAATCGTACACAGCTATTCTCTTTGTAATTTGTCCGACCAGGAGGTAATTCCCCATATTCGTTAATGATCTATTTGATTTGCCTAAACATGGCCTCATATAAGATATACGAATAACCTAAAATCCTGTTTCGTTTTTATATATATATATATATATATATATATATATATATATATATATATATATATATATATATATATATATATATATATATATATATATACAAGGATAGATTCGTGTAAGTCACGTAAATATGTTAAACTCACCTATTAGTCACGGGATGTATTATAATCTGTCACCTTTTCTTTTAATAACATAATTGAAGACTATGAAAACTATACTGTTATATGCATGTTTTAATGATTAGGTTTCTTAGGCTTAAATGATGGAAGGAAGAATAGTTGCCATGGGTTATAATAGGGATTTAGTAATTGGTCTAGTATATTAGTAACCAGGTCGTTACATCAATTACTGAATATAAGATTTTTCCCATGCTTTTACGATACATACATATATGTGAACAACAAGGTACAATATTTATAAACCAAACAAATAAAACGAGAATTGATTCGAGTTTGGGTCGGTGGGGAAAATCAGTTGTAGAAGACGAATAATTGCATGCCTCCATGTACTATTTATAAATTTATATTTTTAACCCTACGCTATCTCAATGTTGTCAAGTAATCCCATCTAATGTATAAAATGCTATTTTATCCCCTCTAATTTATTAAACATATACAATTTCTCTCCCAATCACTAAATGTAATTGTGTGGTAGTAATTAACTTCATAACATATATAACGAAGTGGTGACATATAACTACCATCATTTCACTAGTTATGTTAATAAATAGAAATACATAAACAAATAAAGGTGTTTGAATATTGAGAAGTTAAACATAACTTGTAGGATACTTCATATTTTAACATAAGTATTATTTATTGATCTAGACCTTGTTGAAGAATAATTTTGGCATTAGGAATTTATAGGCGCGGTTCAGGTACGGATATTCAGTCTTACTTTTAGACATTATTTCATTTGCATTTCGTACCGGTACGAATATTATGGATACCACTTTTCTGTACATCGTTATCGGTTGGTTCGTTTGTTTAATTATTCGTTTCTCATGATTCGTATTCATTGATTGTGATTCGTTTACTCCGATATGAACCTTTGATATGAACCATTGGTTTGAACCATTAATAGGATCCTTTTATTATGATCCATTTGATATGATCCTTTTGTTAAGATCCATCTGATATGACCCCTTTGTTATGACCCTTTTTTTTTGACCCATTTGATTTGACCCATTGCTCAAGGTACTATCCCTAGCCATGGAGGTAACATGGCCATGTCATTGAGGCACCAATGGCATGACACTTTCTGTGGAGGTGTGATTGATCCACGGCGTTTCCCTTATCTGTATCTGTGGCCATTATCTGAGTATGTATGCTAGCCTTGAGCTAGTGTATGTGCTAATCTGTTTGCAGGGGAGCGTATGGATGCATCCTAGGCATAATGTTCTGTTCTGAAATGATTAGTGATTAGTTGTGCGTGCCATGCACCCCATTTCACTTCTGGGAGCTAGCTACTCCATTTGGTACTTGAGAGGTCTCCCCTCCTTGTACAACTTATGAATTGACGGCATAATGTATTGTGAAATGAAATGATTGATTGAATGTTTTGGTACATGAGCAACTTTCGTTACTATTCCTTTTACCATTTCTTTCATATGACCCTTCATATTCTTTATGACATTGTATCTCAGCAGGTTCTCATTGGATTGTTATTTATTCGTATATGTTCAGTTCTCTTTCATATCTTTATATCTGTTCACTGATGAGGCGAAAAATGGCCCGTTTTTAGGGGGTCATTTAAGCCCGAATCCGAATTTATTTGATCAAATATTGCCCTAAATCGTTCCTTTTGTGATTTTAGGTACTTGGAGAGTGAATTCTGGAAAAGAAGCCATTTTGGACGTTTTTGGAGCATAAAAGTAAAGAAAACGGCAAAGTCTCAATTTTCCATGCTGGGAACAGTACATGAAGGCGTCAAGAGTAACTCATGACGGCGTCAAAACTCAAGAATTAAAATCCGTAGTTGATGACGGCGTCACACACAGGGCGTCAAGAGTAATTTGTGTGACGGCCTAGGCCTTGACGGCGTCAGAAGTAGATCAAGGCCGTCCGAGGAAGTATTTGGCGGCGAGATGACGGCGTCACACCTTTGTTCTTGACGCCGTCATCCCTATTTTCCTATATATAGTTTTCTAGTTTTTCACATTGAAGGAGAGAAGTTTTGGGAGAAACCCTAAAGACGATTTTGGTGCAACTTTTACAGGTTTTTCAAGGGTTTCAAACCCTTGATACCTTGTATTGTAATTGAGATAAGTGTTCTTCTAATTCAATCAATATGTCTATGTGTTGGTTGTCTATATCTTGTTCTTGTCTCAATTCCATTATGCTAGGCTAGATCTCTTTTGTGTTTGCTTAGATCTAATGAAACCTAAATATTGATTATGTGTTGATTACTTGTTTATTCTTGTCTTGGATGAATGATTTATATGTTAGGCTTAAGAAAATTGGCAGATTTCCAAATGGTAACATGCTTGAACGTCTTAAGAAACATGAACCGAGGCGTACTAGGTCTTTATTGGTTGTATTTAATGCATGAGCCACTGTTTACAATCCCTATAGTTGTGCTGGGCATGGTGTAGGAGGAGATAAGAGCTCATAGAATTGGGGAGTTATGTATGCCACCCCATGAATGGTATTAAGGAATACGATCCGTCATCCATGCAATTATAACAAGTAATTAACGGGTAAAAGATATCTAGGGAGTAGTGAAATCTAAGTAAACACAGTTTCTCCAATTACTGCTCACAACCTTAGTATAATTAGTTTATTTTCATTTTTAGTATTTTATTTTGATTGCATCTTAGTTTTGGGTTAGTTGAATAGCAACTAATTCCGCCCTAATCTTCCAAAACCCGAGATTTTTACTTGCTTTCCATAAAATATAAAAACACAAAAATAATCATCCCTCACCTTTAGAACTAGTAATTAGGCTTTCTAATCCTAGCGACACTATTCCAAAGCTGAACGATCAATCCCCCGGTACTTGTCACTAGACTATACTACAACGATCAGGTACACTGCCTGGTGGGGGTTGTAAGCTTCTCGAGATCCCTCGAGAGGTAAAGCCTGTTGCGATTCCCACGCATCAAGTTTTTGGCGCCACAGCCCGGGGAATAGTTACTGTCTAGGTTAGAATTTCTTTTTATTAGGTCTACTTGCTAGATTCCTTTCTAGTAAGATTTTATTTTTATTTTTAGGTCTTCTTTAGTCTATCTTATTTCTTCGTGCCTTTGTTCGTAACTCTTTACCATTCGACATCATGGAAGGTGGTAACATCTTTGAACCCGTCATCCCACCACAACAAAACCCACCACTAGAACCCCTTAGGCCCCGAACCTTAGGAGAGTATTCCCGACCTAGCCACCAAGGCTACCGAAACACCATTGAGCTCACCGGAGACAATGTGACCCCCTTGCGATCCGACACCATCCGGTTGGTGCAAAGCGGATGTGCATTCCGTGGACTTTGTTCCGAAGATCCAAACCAACATCTCAATGACTTTCTCAAAATCGTAGATTCCATAGACCTAGGTGTTGAAACTAGAGAGACTACCCGTTTACGCCTATTCCAATTCTCTCTACGGGATCAAGCTAGTCAATGGCTTGAGCGTTTACCCGCGGGATCCATCACCACATGGGACAATCTTGCCAATCGCTTCCTTAGCCAATTCTTTCCGCTGGAAAAGACTGCAATGCTTAGAAGGGACATTTTGATGTTTGAGCAACAGCGGGGTGAAACTTTCTACGAGGCTTGGGCCCGTTTTAAGGATCTCCTCCACAAGATCCCTCATCATGGCATAAACCTTTGGTTATTAGTCCAGATTTTCTACGACCATGTTGACTATCACACTAAGCGCACCATCGACAGGGCCGCGGGAGGTAAATTGCGTGATAAGAACGCCGAGGAGTCTTGGGCAATTATCGAAGAGCTCGCTATTGATAATCATGAGATTTGGGAATTTAAACATACGATAGAAGCGGCCATCAATGCAGTCTCGACATCTGGAGGAACCACCGAAATCCCCGATGAACTCCTATGCAAACTTGAGGCAAAAGTTAACTATTTTGAGGAAAGGCAAAGGAGACCTTTAAGTCCTAGACAAGCCACTGTCAATTCTGTCTCAAAACCAACTTCGGCACCATTATCTGAGTCACCTTCTAGAGAACATGTCAAGACTTTTCAGAGGTGCACCCCACCTTGTTCCCCTCCCAAGGAACTTAGCTCGGAGTTTGAGGCTAGGATGAGAGAATATATGGCAACTCACTCTGATCGGCTTGCTAGATTCGAAGAAGCAATTTATAAGCAAAAAGAGGAGATGCAGGAGAAAATGAATGAGATGTTGAGTCTATTGGAGGAGTAGGCCAATCAGAGAACCCCCGAACGAATACTACTAAGGAAAGAAAGCGCCACTCCCACCACCCAATTTGTTAACTCCATCACCATTGTCCATAAAGATAACGAGAAGGTAGAAACTCCTGCTAAACAGACCTTAGAAAAACCACCAGAGTCCCAACCTTTGAGTTACTACCTGAAACATGATATAAACAAAAACACCATAACAAATTGGATTAAGGGTGATGGGCGTAACCAATCCTCCGGACAGGTTCCTGAGAAAGAGGAAGAAGAGGAAGATGAGCATGATACGCTTCCTGGAGGATCAGTGTTCGAGAGGTTATTGGTACAGAAAGTGGCTACTAAGCAGGTAGCATGTGGGAATTTTGAAATACCAACGAGCATCTGGGACTTGAAACATCTTAGTGCTTTCGCCGACCAAGGATCGGAAGTAAATCTTATGCCCCTAACTATTTACATCCAACTAACGTAAAAAATGCCAGCACCTACTCGTGTTAGGTTATCTCTTGTTGGACACTCGTATGTATACCCCCTAGGAATCGCAGAAGATGTATTAGTTAATGTTGCAGGATTCATGTACCCCGTTGATTTTATGATCATTGATGATAAAGGGGATGGATGCATGCCAATAATACTTGGGGCACCATTCCTCACCACCGCTAGGGCTGTCATTAAGTATGAAGGTAGGAAGATTGAGCTTAAATCTGGAAAAAGAAAGATTAGCTTTCCCATGACCCCGCGAAGTGGGCATGAAAATTTGAGTTGGAGAATGATTAAAAACAACATTGGCACGACACCCATTCGTGTTCAGAATAAGATTCTTGCATGGGAGGCAAGAATCAAAAGCTATAAGAAAGCTAAGGATGAAAGAAGAAAAAGCAATAAGGTTCCGATTGACCTCGAACATACTCGACACGAAAAAAATCATACACCATTTGAGGAAGGGAACTTGGTGCTCTTGAGACACTTGGAAACAACAATACTACCCGATAAACCAAGTCCTTGGTGGTATGGGCCATTCACAATCGAAGGATTGAGCCAAGATGGGGTAGCTAAGTTGAGAAGCAAATTAGGTGGAATGGTGATTGCGGGTATAGATCGATTGAGGCACTACCACCATAACAGTAATGATCGCAACTATATGGGGTATATCAATTCAAATGATGAGATCACGTAGTAACCCATGACCTTGAGTCTAGCTACAAGACTCGTAAATAAAGAAAAGCGCTTCTTGGGAGGCAACCCATGTTTTGTGTGATTTTATTTGTTTGATTGTTATTTGCTTCTGTATGCATGTTTTATTTTTATTGTTGGTAGATCATGTTTCTAAACTAAATAAGTGGAAATACTTTACTATGTTGTTTGGCCTAGTCTTAACTCCAACCTAGAAGTATTTTTTGCAAAAGATAAGTGTAAGGGGAAACCCCAAATATGTTTTTAAGAAACAACCCGATCATGATTCTCCACAATATTAAATGAACATGTATATTCGTATTTGTTAGAGTCAAATGCTTGTATTGAGTCATAATGAAGTTTTGCAGGATTTTCCAGGAAGTAAGACCAAGTTTTCCCAGAAATTTTCCGGAAACTTAACATAAGAATTTCTGCAGGTCCATTCTGACGGCGTCAGAGGATTACTCTTGACGGCGTCAGGAGTTAAAAATCTGGAAATTTTACCGGTTTTGTTTTTTCTAACGGAGTCTTATGGTTTTTGTGAATTATTAAGTTTTATAATCTCCAGGAGATCTGCAAACTTCATTCCACAAGCATTATATCTTATTTTGTTTTCTAGGATTTAGTAACTTATATAGGATGCCGCCTATTTTACGCGAGGTTGTCTTGTCTATTCTGTCAGGATTTACAGGTTATGTTTGACAAGGAGATGATTTATATTCTGGAAGGGAAGCTTTGATTGTTCGTTTTCTTGGAGGAAGATTTAACCTGGCCAACCTATTATCCATACCGAGCGAATCAGGGGAGTATTTGATTTCATTCTCTTTACTTTTTCACTTTTACATTCTTTACTTGAACATTGGGGACAATGTTCATCTTAAGTGTAAGGGGAGGGTAAAAAGATGATACCTTACATATGCACTTTCGCTTGAGTTTGTTTTGTTTGATAGTAGATGTGTAATAAAACTATGAGAAATACTTGTTAGTGTAATTTTAGCGCCAAATTTAAATTTTTTTACAACATTTAGGAGTGAAACTTTAGCCATAGCAAGCGTCTCATGGATAGGAGATTGTATGACTAGCACATAACCGTATATTCAGAAACATTTTCCACCCAAAAATGTGAGGTTCGCCTTTAGATTTGATAGGAAAAGCATTCATTATTAGTGCTTATGAGTGTACCGGTAGCATTTAGATCCTAGAACTTGCGTTAGTGATGCATTCCGAGGCCGCTAATGAGACTACATTCGTGTGGTAGGATTTACTACATGATAAGAGGCATTAGGATCACCCTTGTGTTAAACCCGTATTATAATTACTTGACCATTTAAGTCATACTACTTGACTAGTTAAGTCAACTAATTTTTCCCACACCCTTAGTGTTGTACTCATTTTTAGTACACGAAACCCCTAGTACAACCCCTCCGAGCCTATCTTTTCGTTTCTAACTTTAAGCATCTTACTTAAAGGAAGAATTTGTTACACCCCACTTAAATGTACACCCAAATCGCCTTAGCCTTCCGTGTATGCGCTCATTTTTAGTGCATTATTGTTATTTGCTAAACCCTAAGTTAACTTTCTAATTGATTACATGGTTGCTAAGTCGAGTCATATCCTTGTACATATTATTTTGGGACGATTGGAACTCATGGGTAAGTACTTATTTTATGGAGAAATGGGGAAGAACATAATATTATTACCCCCATATATACGTTAATCTTAAAAGTGCTCCAAGTGTTTTGATTTTCTTAATTCGAGTCATTAGAATAGTTGAATGTAAAGTATGTAAAGATTCAAGTGTAAGTGGAATGCTCATTCCCTATGATGTATTATTTTTGATGGTAGGGTAAGAGTGTATGAAAAAAAAAAAAAAAAAAAAAAAAAAGAAGGAAAAAGAGAAAAAAAACATACGGACTACCATCCCTTTTCATTCTATGTTCATTTTATGTTTTTAGTTATTTTTCATTTATTAGCTTAAGTCGAGTCTAGTCTTGGCTTAGCAACGCCATCTTGTACATGTAATTAACCAAGATTGTTAACTCGCCACCAGTAAAACTTCCTCTATCCAACAAAACCGTGTAATTCATATCCCTATACCTAACGTTACAACCCTTTAAAAGACCTCTTTGATAGTTTATCCTAGGTGCTTACGCCATGTGGTGGAGGTTTGATCCTTTCCCAAGCCTATGGTAATCTATTTTGCTATGACAGGTAGTGAGAGATATCTTCCATTTCCATACTGTTATATTACTTTATTACACCCGAGAGATGTGAGTATCTAAACACTATTTGTGAGGTGCTAGTGTATGACCTCCGAGCTTGTCTATTGGTCTTTAGTGGAACGATTATTTGTTGTAATTACTTTTATATTAGTGTTAAATGACCCCTAACTTGTCTTTTGAGTAGAATAAAAGCGCATTTGCTTGAGGACAAGCAAATCTCAAGTGTAAGGGTATATGATGAGGCGAAAAATGGTCCATTTTTAGGGGGTCATTTAAGCCCGAATCCGAATTTATTTGATCAAATATTGCCCTAAATCATTCCTTTTGTGATTTTAGGTACTTGGAGAGTGAATTCTGGAAAAGAAGCCATTTTGGACGTTTTTGGAGCATAAAAGTGAAGAAAACGGCAAAGTCTCAATTTTCCATGCTGGGAACAGTACATGAAGGCGTCAAGAGTAACTCATGACGGCGTCAAAACTCAAGAATTAAAATCCGTAGTTGATGACGGCGTCACACACAGGGCGTCAAGAGTAATTTGTGTGACGGCCTAGGCCTTGACGGCGTCAGAAGTAGATCAAGGCCGTCCGAGGAAGTATTTGGCGGCGAGATGACGGCGTCACACCTTTGTTCTTGACGCCGTCATCCCTATTTTCCTATATATAGTTTTCTAGTTTTTCACATTGAAGGAGAGAAGTTTTGGGAGAAACCCTAAAGACGATTTTGGTGCAACTTTTACAGGTTTTTCAAGGGTTCCAAACCCTTGATACCTTGTATTGTAATTGATATAAGTGTTCTTCTAATTCAATCAATATGTCTATGTGTTGGTTGTCTATATCTTGTTCTTGTCTCAATTCTATTATGCTAGGCTAGATCTCTTTTGTGTTTGCTTAGATCTAATGAAACCTATGTGGAAAACTAGAAGGGGGGGTTGAATAGTTTTACGTCGTTTTAATTGTTATAAAACAAATTGTTTAAAAGTTTTCGTTGATTTATAAAATATAGATTCGATGGTATATGAAATCTAGTTATACACAATATGAACAACACTAAGTATATATACTATGAAGCAATAATTATGTAAGTAATGAAATAAGTAAAAGATGGAAAGATCAAACCGAGAGACAAGCGATTTATAGTGGTTCGGCTACAAGGCACCTTCCTTGCCCTACTCCACTCCCCGAGCACCTAACTCGAGAGTTTTCTTCACTATATCAACAAGCTCCCTTATGGCGGAGAAAACCGTACACACCAATATACACACCAATATACACACCAATCTACACACCAATCTACACACCAATCTTCACACCAATCTTCACACCAATCTTCTTCACACCTAGCTTTTACACACCAATCTTCTACACACCTTCTTCTACACACCAATCTTCACAGCTATTCTACTTCACTACTAATCAACTTCTACTATCTACACAACTATTCTCTAACAAATATTCACAACTAATCACACTATGAAATAATAATCAATGATGATGCACAAACAACTTAGATGTGGAAATCACAACTAGTTGTAATACTTCTTGTCTTGAGGGATAGAAGTATTCTTCTCTTGCACTTGAATGGATTATGTATGGATCACTTTGAAACAAAGATTTAAGAATGTATGATCAAAGGATTTATAGATTGGAAATGGAGATCTAGAACAGAAAGTTCTGGAGTGCAAAAGGTGGGGAAAAAATCCAGGTTTAAGGTGGTATTTATAGGCAAACGTTTCTGACAGAGGAGCGTGGCCGGTCCCCTTAAAGCATGGCCGGCCCCCTTAAAATTAAGGGGGCCGCCCCTTATAATTAAGGGGGCCGCCCAACTGTAACGGCCAGAAACTTTGTCTTTTAGTGGGGAAAGTTTATTTGGTGAAAAACTAACTGATTTTGGTTAAATATTTGAAATCATATATTTAGTATGATTAAAACATTTTTCCTTATTACCAAAAGTGTTTTTCAAAAATATATAATAAGATTATATAATTAAATAAACTTTGTATTAGTTAATTAAATACCCCTTTGATCATACATTGCACTAAACACTTTGTTTATTCATACCTTAAGTGATTTGGATGTAAAGAGAAATATTAATCACCAAATACTTGTTTATGTCATAAGTTTTAGTTCTTTGAGGTTATATTTTGTAATGATCAAAACATAGAGATATTGATAAAAACTTAATAATGTTTTTAAGGCATTATTTATGTCAACAATCTCCCCCTTTTTGATTATTACAAAACCTTAAACTCAAAAGATTTAAAACTTGTTATTAGACAAGTATTATAGAGTTTACCATTTCTCTTCTCCCCCTTTTTGTAAAATCAAAAAGGTTAGGCCGAATAATCTTCGTGAAAGAAGTTTAAACGGGTAGAGAACTCCCCCTTGATGTATGCTCCCCCTCGTTTGAGAGCACAAAGGGAACGAGCAATTGGAATCTTGGCTACAAAAATATTTTGAAGAGAGCAACACACATATATATGCAAAAGCAACAATTATGCAAATAAAAATAGATTCATTCAAGCATGATAGAAATAATTAGCATAACAACATTCAATATGCTTGTAGCATATTGATTACACTAAAACAAAAGAAAAGATATAGTCCTATATTGCCTAAGAGAGCACTTGGACTTGCTTGCAACTCATGGTTGATTTGTTTTATTTGCTTGAAGGAAAACAAAAGCATGGAGCTTAGATATTTGATTGAGGTGGATATGGGGTGTTGCATGGAGCGGAAGAAGTGGATCTCACGATGTTGTATCGTGTTAAGGGTGGTATTGGATGATTACGAGTGAGAAGATATTCAATCCAAGAAATATCTTCACTCAAGTAGAGGATTTGTTTTTGAAGGAATATGCAACAAGGGAAAAAGTGAGTGTGATTTGTAACTTGATCCAAGTTAAGAGAGTGGGGAAGGCAATTTGCATAGGGTGATGATGGAGGTAGCCCTTTGTTGCGTTGTGCAAGATGCATAGCAAGGAGATCACTAAGATCATGGATTTGGTTTATTTCATCACGGAACCTTTGTTTTTCCGTGGCAATGTGGAGGGGATCATAGGTTTGGTATGAATGAGTTGGGTTTGAGTGGTTGGAATTGTAGTTTGATGGTTCATCAAACTTGCATGGATCATTATAAGTTGTTGGAGGTTGAGAGGTGTAGTTTGGCTTGAAGGAAGATGTTTGGCCAATGTTGTATGGTTTGTAAAGTGGATCAAATGAATGCCTTTGTTGGTTTGATGCAAAGTTTGGGAAATAAGAGGTTGGTGGTGAGGAATGATTTCCAACTACATTTGTGATGATAGATTTGTTTCGAGGACTTTTTCGTCGCCAAACGGGTTTTTCCGTCATCCTTGCTAGCCTTGAGGCTTTTGATTTTGGTTTGTTTGGAGAGTTCATGATGGGATGAATGGAGAGCTTTGAGGATTGGGGATATTTATAGTGTAAGATTTGTGTGTTTAAGGATGGATAAAGTTTGTTTGGAGGATTAGGACAAAATGTGTTGGTGAAAAATGGGAAATGTAGGTTGAAATGGGCTAAAAAAGTAGAAAAGATTCTGTAAACCCGACCATCAGATGGCCGGTCCCCTTAATTAGGGGGCGGTCCCCTTAAAATTAAGGGGGCCGCCTTACATAATTAAGGGGGCCGCCCATCTGGTGATTTCCAGATTGCCAGAATTGGGTTTTTGGCAGAAAATTTGCAGAAAGGTTGTGTTTTTGGACTTGGATTCAAGCAAGTTCAATTTCTTTAGGCAATATAGCATCTAATCTAATCAAGATATAGCATACATGCAAAAACACATAAGCAAAGGAGCAAATAATCAACACATAATAAGCAATAGGAGGTAAACAAAGGCAAGCACACTTAATCTTCCTAAGGCACCTATCTTAGATTGAAGGCAAGGATCTTAGTGAGTGGAAAAACTAGTGATGGATCAAGATGACACCATTATTAGTGAATTTGTTCTAGTGAATGTCTATATGCAACAAATGTGGAGTTGTGATTGTTTCGACTCCTAGAAGCAAAAAGAAATAGCGATCCTAAGAAACAATCCAAATAATCTCCTTGATTCAATTTTTGCTCGATCATGAGTGTCAAAGACATATATTAGATTATATACCTTGACAATTTATGTGAGAGTTTATGCATGATTTTGAAATATAATGTTTTTTTTTTTTTTTTTTTTTTTTTTTTTTTTTTTTATTTTTTAGAATTAGTCAACAATGCAAGGAAAATGGTTTTCATGGGGTTCCTAGATTGTGAGAATAATTTTTAGAGAAAATTGATTGAGTTTTAAAAAAAAATTTATGCAAAGAAAATAAATTTTCCCAATCTTTAGTTTTGTGCGAAATAGATTCCTAGACTCAGAAAAGATGAAATGGGAGAAAAATAAATTTCATGCAAGTATTAATTTGAAATATTTCAATATAATTTAGTCAACTTGTTCCATCATTCCTAATCCTAAACGCAAGTGGTTGAATAATTCACGCTTAAGGGGTTTTGTGAATATATCCGCAATGTTATCTTCTGATGCAACCTTTTCTATAGATATATTTCCTTTTTGTACATTATCCCTAAGAAAATGGTGACGTATTTCTATGTGTTTAGTCCTAGAGTGTTGCACCGGATTTTTACTTAAATCTATCGCACCTTTGTTATCGCACATAATGGGGACATTTTCTAACCTAATGCCATAGTCTATGAGAGCCTGTTTCATCCATAGTGCTTGTTGACATGCCTTTCCGGCGCTTACATATTCGGCTTCGGTGGTAGAAATAGCAAGAGCGGTTTGCTTCTTCGAAAACCAAGACGTTAGACAACATCCCATAAACGTGCAAATACCGCTAGTGCTCTTTCTATCTACGTAGTCTCCCGCATGATTCGAATCCGCATATACAATGGTTTCTATGCCGGATTCCTTAGGATACCGTAATCCTAAGTGTATAGTGCCTTTAATGTATCGGAAGATACGCTTAACCGCTTCTAGGTGAGAGGTTTTGGGATCCTCTTGAAAACGGGCACAAAGGCAGACACTAAACATGATATCGGGTCTACTTGCCGTCAAGTATAGTAAACTACCTATCATTCCTCTATACTTGGAGTTATCTACGGACTCACCTTCATCGTCCTTTGTGAGCTTTACCTCCGTAGACATGGGTGTTTTTATGGGTTTTGAGTCTTCTAGGCCAAATTTCTTAAGCATTTCCTTAATGTACTTAGATTGGTTAAAGAATATTCCATCTTCTAATTGTTTTATTTGTAATCCTAGGAAGAAGTTAAGTTCACCCATCATACTCATCTCAAACTCATCATGCATGATTTTGGCAAATTCATCACACATGTCTTGACAAGTCGATCCAAATATAATGTCATCAACATATATTTGAACAATGATGAGATTAGGGTCTTTCCTTTTAGTGAAAAGAGTGTTATCTACCATTCCCATGGAATAATCATGTTTAATAAGAAAAGCTTTTAATCGATCATACCAAGCTTTGGGAGCTTGTTTGAGTCCATACAACGCTTTCTTTAACTTATAAACATAATCAGGTTTTGCGAAGTCAATGAATCCTGGAGGTTGTGCCACATATACCTTCTCATTGATAAAACCGTTAAGGAATGCACTTTTCACATCCATTTGGAATAACTTAAAATCTAGGGTGCAAGCATAGGCAAGTAATATCCTAATTGATTATAGTCTAGCTACGGGGGCATAAGTTTCATCATAATCAATTCCTTCTTGTTGATTATAACCTTGGGCAACTAACCTAGCTTTATTCCTAGTAACTATTCCATTCTCGTCTAACTTATTTATTTATACCCATTTGGTTCCTATGATGGTCATATCCTTTGGATTTGGGACTAGTTCCCAAACATCATTTGCCTTAAATTGATTTAATTCTTCTTGCATAGCTATAATCCAACTTTCATCCTTTAAAGCCTCACTAATATTCTTAGGTTCTATTGCTGAGAGGAAACAAAAGAAGTTGTTTTTATCTTGGGCTTGTGACCTAAGGGTTCTTTGGTTAAGATGTCCTATTATATTATCTAAAGGATGTGATCTAGATTCTTTAATATTAACGATTTCGTTATTTTCTAAGTGAGTTTCTTCATTGTCATTTCCTATGGGTTTTGTTTTACTAACCTCAATAGCTTCTTCTTCGACTAAATTATCATCTTCTAAAGGTAGCGTTTTAGAAGGTGGTGGTGTTTCATCAAATGTTACATTTAGTGATTCCTCTACTTTCATTGAGTGTTTGTTAAGTATTATATATGCTTTACTATTTTGTGAGTATCCTAAAAATATTCCTTCATATGACTTTGGATCAAACTTAGTGAGGTAGTCCTTAGTGTTTAAGATATAGCATTTACTTCCAAATACTCAAAAGTAGCTTAAGTTAGGTTTTCTATTTCTTAATAACTCATAAGGAGTTTTTCCTAGAATTCTTCTAATTGATACCCTATTTAGAATATAAGTCGATGTATCTACGGCGTGACACCAAAATTTTTGTGGAATGGATTGTTCATTTAACATAGTTCTACTCATTTCTTGTAGTGACCTATTTTTTCTTTCTACTACCCCATTTGATTGAGGAGTACGAGGAACGGAGAAATTATGAGATATTCCATTTAACTCACAATATTTTCCGAATTGTACTTCGTTATCAAATTCCCTTCCATGGTCCGTCCTAATGGCAACTATTGAGCATCCTAACTTATTTTGAATCATTTTGCTAAATATTTCGAATTTTTCAAAGGCTTGGGTTTTGTCACTTAAAAACCTAGTCCACGTGTATCGTGAGTAGTCATCTACTATTACTAAGGTATACTTGTTTCCTCCATAGCTCCGCACAGCGGATGGACCAAAAAGATCCATATGTAATAATTCTAGGCACCTAGTAGTGGATACTATATTCTTAGCTTTGTGGCTAGCATGAGCTTGTTTTCCAACTTTACATGCATCACAAAAATGTTTGTCATATTTTAGATTAGGCAAGTTTCTAACTAATTCCTTAGAGGCCAAAGATTGTATTTGGTGCATGTTAGCATGTCCTAATCTCCTATGCCACAATGTAGAGTTTTCGTCTAGGGTCGTTAGGCATATCCTATCTTCAGGTTTGTTTCCTAGTTTCATAACATATACACCTCCTTTCCTAATACCTCTACCTATAATTTTTCCATTCTTAATTATTTCGCTATCTTCTTCGGAAAAGATAACTTTACATTTATTATCGCATATTTGGCCTACACTAAGTAAGTTATATGTTAAATTATTAACATGTTCAACATTTTCAATAGTAAGTGAGTCTTGAGAAACCGTACCTTTGCCAATAATTTTTCCACGCAGGTCACTACCAAAGATAACGTTACCTCCGTTGTATGCCTTATATGTAGAGAATAGCTTTCGGTTCCCTGTCATGTGCCTTGAGCATCCACTATCCTTGATCCATTCGTCAGGCTCCAAGTCAATTCCAAGGCATATTTCGTCGGTTGCTTTTGCCATGAAACACTTTTCTTCTCTTGGTTTTTCCACTTCTTCTTTGTCACTATCACTCCATGTTCTACTAACAAATGCACCTTGATTATCATAACTCGGCGGCTTTAGACATTCACCAACGAGATGATTTGGACTTCCACATCTAAAGCATTTTCTTTTCACGTAATTGTCACTTCTATTTCTTTGGAACGATTTTCTATCGTCATGTGATGATCTAGTGAATCTTCCTCGTCTCTTGAAGAATTTCTTGAATTCTCTTACGGCCATTGCATATTCTTCGTCTTCACTTTCGTCACTTGAATCATCATCATCACTAGGTTCCTTTTTGGCTTTTAGAGCAATGGATTTGATTTGTTCTTTCTTGACTTTGACCGTTTCCGAATCTCTTCTTATGATTTCTTCATGAACCTTCAAGTTGCCAATTAGTTCATCTAGTGATAACGTCATCAAGTTCTTTGATTCTTCAATTGCCGTGACCTTAGCTCGCCATTTTGGATGCAATGCCCTAAGAAATTTCCTAACACAATTTTTACTAGAAAATGTCTCATCAAGTGCTTTTAAACTTGTGATGATAGTGTTAAACTTAGTAAAAGCATTATCAATTGATTCCTCTTTCGGAATCGTAAATTGTTCATATTGTTGTACAAGAAGATCTATTTTATTGTCTTTGACTTGGCTATTACCTTGGTGAGTGATTAGTAAAGAATCCCAAATTTCTTTTGCGGTTTTACACATAAAAATTCTTTCATATTCTTTGCGTGGTAACGCATTATAAATAACCATTTTAGCCTCATTATTTTTTGCTAGTTTCTTTTTCAAATCATCATTTTGTTTTTCAAAAGCTACAATTTCATCCATTTTAGTTTCAACATTATATTGAATAGGGGGAAAATCACCAAAGGTAATAATATGCCAAAGATCAAGATCTTTTGATTTCACATACGTTTCGAATCTATTTTTCCAATATAAAAATCCATCACTTTCAAATAGTGGTGGTCTTTGCATAGATTGCCCTTCTAAATATTTAAAAGATTCCATAGATCGTTACAAGTTTTAAAATACAATATATTTTAAAATTCTTGCTAGACGTGGCTCTGATACCAATTGTGGAAAACTAGAAGGGGGTTGAATAGTTTTACGTCGTTTTAATTGTTATAAAACAAATTGTTTAAAAGTTTTCGTTGATTTATAAAATATAGATTCGATGGTATATGAAATCTAGTTATACACAATATGAACAACACTAAGTATATATACTATGAAGCAATAATTATGTAAGTAATGAAATAAGTAAAAGATGGAAAGATCAAACCGAGAGACAAGCGATTTATAGTGGTTCGGCTACAAGGCACCTTCCTTGCCCTACTCCACTCCCCGAGCACCTAACTCGAGAGTTTTCTTCACTATATCAACAAGCTCCCTTATGGCGGAGAAAACCGTACACACCAATATACACACCAATATACACACCAATCTACACACCAATCTTCACACCAATCTTCACACCAATCTTCTTCACACCTAGCTTTTACACACCAATCTTCTACACACCTTCTTCTACACACCAATCTTCACAACTATCCTACTTCACTACTAATCAACTTCTACTATCTACACAACTATTCTCTAACAAATATTCACAACTAATCACACTATGAAATAATAATCAATGATGATGCACAAACAACTTAGATGTGGAGATCACAACTAGTTGTAATACTTCTTGTCTTGAGGGATAGAAGTATTCTTCTCTTGCACTTGAATGGATTATGTATGGATCACTTTGAAACAAAGATTTAAGAATGTATGATCAAAGGATTTATAGATTGGAAATGGAGATCTAGAACAGAAAGTTCTGGAGTGCAAAAGGTGGGGAAAAAATCCAGGTTTAAGGTGGTATTTATAGGCAAACGTTTCTGACAGAGGAGCGTGGCCGGTCCCCTTAAAGCATGGCCGGCCCCCTTAAAATTAAGGGGGCCGCCCAACTGTAACGGCCAGAAACTTTGTCTTTTAGTGGGGAAAGTTTATTTGGTGAAAAACTAACTGATTTTGGTTAAATATTTGAAATCATATATTTAGTATGATTAAAACATTTTTCCTTATTACCAAAAGTGTTTTTCAAAAATATATAATAAGATTATATAATTAAATAAACTTTGTATTAGTTAATTAAATACCCCTTTGATCATACATTGCACTAAACACTTTGTTTATTCATACCTTAAGTGATTTGGATGTAAAGAGAAATATTAATCACCAAATACTTGTTTATGTCATAAGTTTTAGTTCTTTGAGGTTATATTTTGTAATGATCAAAACATAGAGATATTGATAAAAACTTAATAATGTTTTTAAGGCATTATTTATGTCAACAACCTAGATATTGATTATGTGTTGATTACTTGTTTATTCTTGTCTTGGATGAATGATTTATATGTTAGGCTTAAGAAAACTGGCAGATCTCCAAATGGTAACATGCTTGAACGTCTTAAGAAACATGAACCGAGGCGTACTAGGTCTTTATTAGTTGTATTTAATGCATGAGCCACTATTTACAATCCCTATAGTTGTGCTGGGCATGGTGTAGGAGGAGATAAGAGCTCATAGAATTGGGGAGTTATGTATGCCACCCCATGAATGGTATTAAGGAATACGATCCGTCATCCATGCAATTATAACAAGTAATTAACGGGTAAAAGATATCTAGGGAGTAGTGAAATCTAAGTAAACACATTTTCTCCAATTACTGCTCACAACCTTAGTATAATTAGTTTATTTTCATTTTTAGTATTTTATTTTGATTGCATCTTAGTTTTGGGTTAGTTGAATAGCAACTAATTCCGCCCTAATCTTCCAAAACCCGAGATTTTTACTTGCTTTCCATAAAATATAAAAACACAAAAATAATCATCCCTCACCTTTAGAACTAGTAATTAGGCTTTCTAAACCTAGCGACACTATTCATTAGCTGAACGATCAATCCCCCGGTACTTGTCACTATACTATACTACAACGATCAGGTACACTGCCTGGTGGGGGTTGTAAGCTTCTCGAGATCCCTCGAGAGGTAAAGCCTGTTGCGATTCCCACGCATCATTCACTGAGCGTTAGCTCAGCCACATTTTCTTTTCCCTGCGGCAGGTATCAAGTTGGAGGCTGGGATTGAGTGATGAGAGTAGGAGCTTTTAGTGGACCAACCCTACCTTAGTTTTCATGGAACTATTTAGGTTTTTGTTTGATTATTTTAGAAGTTGATTTTGATGATATTTGTTTTATTAGTCCTTTTAGTCTCAACATTTGTAATTATTGAGCTAAGTATTCCGCTTGCGCTTTATGTTCTGAAAAGACACCATAATGTTACACTTTAGACCCTTGTCGGGTTTGGGGTGTTACAATTATGGTATCAGAGCCAGGTTTGACCTGTAGAGCTTAGGCTATGACCTGTGAGGATTGGGTAGACATTAGGCTTCCTTCTGCTTTGACGTTTCCTTATGCTTTGACTGTCTTCTTTCACATTTTGATCTTAATCTTTGGTTTTTATCTTCGCTGATTCGTTTATTCGTAGTGGACATTCTTATCATTTTTCTGAGTCTAGGCGTGTGGTTTAATGGAGCATAAGTTTGGTGATTGTCCTAGATAGAAATGGGTTGTCGGTTCGTGAATTCCTCGCTTCATTTTTTTCATTTATGCTTTTCATTTTACGTCTTGATACATTTTTCTATTTTTGTTATAATTCTGGAATGTCTGATTTGAACCTGCTAATAAATCGAAGTCGGAATTTAGTCCGTACATCATATCTGCCTAGATTCCTAATGGTGATCTGTTATCTGTTATATATGTGTTCCGCATCTGTTGGATTCAGTTTGAAATGATCGGGCATTATTGAAGAATCTGAAAAGTTCTGAACCTTCTGAATCGAGTCATGAATCATTTTCAATTCCATTCGTGATTTGGTATATTTCTATCCGGTTCTTTTCAATTTCGCAGACGAAATTGTATTTTTAGAGGGGAAGAGTTGTAAAACCCTAAAATTCGGAATCTAAAATTTGGGCTAAATTTGAATTTTTTATAAAGTTTGAGAATTATTTGATAAAATAAAAATCTTAGTTTGGGTATATTAAAAATATTTGTATAAATTTGATAACGTATACATCGCCTCACTATACACCATTATACTCGGTCTATTTATTTTTTTACTAAACCGAACAATCAAACTCCTTAATTACATTTAAAATGCCACTAATTGTTTTAGCCCATTAAAGCCTTAATTAAAACCCGTGACTTAATGCCATTAAACCTATTTAACATTTTTTCCTAACCGAAAATTCTTTTTTTTTAAAACCCTTTAAGAGCCCATTAAAAGACCCATTTATTTCTCTAATCAAGTCCGGTTAAATCCTAAGTGGTACATTAATGATATACACTCCTTTTGTATCCTATTAAAGCCGAAACATTAGCTATTGTTTTTCTCCATTCGACAAACACCATACGACAACAACAACATCACAACAATAAAGAATAATCATCTCTCTGTTGCTACTAATCGAATAAGGTCTTGGAAAATTATAATTGTGTTTCTTTCCACTAGTTTGTATCCATCAGGTATTCCATCTTTATATATTTTTTTCCTTAATCGATTATAACTAAACCTGTTAAGCATTGTGTGAGTTTATTAATCGTATACATAAAATCACATGTTTTAAACTTGTTGTTTTCGAAGCTATTCTCTTTGTAATTTGTCCGACGAGGAGGTAATTCCCCATATTCGTTAATGATCTATTTGATTTGCCTAAACGTGGCCTCATATAAGATATACGAATAACCTAAAATCCTATTTCGTTTAAATATATATATATATATATATATATATATATATATATATATATATATATATATATATATATATATATATATATATATATATATATATATAGGGATAATTGTTTCAAAATGTAACAAACTTACCACGTTTTGCAATGTTGTGTATGTTGCCTTTAATTTTACTAAATAATGTGAATAATTGCCTAATCAGTCTATTGCATGTAAAATATAAAGCAATATACACAACATTGTAAAACGTGACAAGTTCGTTACATTTTCAAATAATTATTCTCTTTATGTTATAAAGGGAATAATTGTTTGAAAATGTAACGAAGTTACCATGTTTTACAATGTTGTGTATATTTTACTAAATAATGCACACAATAGACCGATTAGAAAATTATTCACATTATTTAGTAAAATTAAAAGAAACATACACAACATTGTAAAACGTGGCAAGTTCGTTGTATTTTAAAATTAAAAGAAACATCCATTTGATATGACCCCTTTGTTATGACCCTTTTTTTTGACCCATTTGATTTGACCCATTGCTCAAGGTACTATCCCTAGCCATGGAGGTAACATGGCTATGTCATTGTGGCACCAATGGCATGACACTTTCTGTGGAGGTGTGATTGATCCACGGCGTTTCCCTTATCTGTATCTGTAGCCATTATCTGAGTATGTATGCTAGCCTTGAGCTAGTGTATGTGCTAATCTGTTTGCAGGGGAGCGTATGGATGCATCCTAGGCATAATGTTCTGTTATGAAATGATTAGTGATTGGTTGTGCGTGCCATGCACCCTATTTCACTTCTGGGAGCTAGCTACTCCATTTGGTACTTGAGAGGTCTCCCCTCCTTGTACAACTTATGAATTGACGGCATAATGTATTATGAAATGAAATGATTGATTGAATGTTTTGGTACATGAGCAACTTTCGTTACTATTCCTTTTACCATTTCTGGATTATTCTTTGATTGCCATTTTCATATGACCTTTCATATTCTTTATGACATTGTATCTCAGCAGGTTCTCATTGGATTGTTATTTATTCGTATATGTTCAGTTCTCTTTCATATGTTTATATCTGTTCACTGAGCGTTAGCTCAGCCGCATTTTCTTTTCCCTGCGGCAGGTATCTAGTTGGAGGCTGGGATTGAGTGATGAGAGTAGGAGCTTTTAGTGGACCAACCCTACCTTAGTTTTCATGGAAGTATTTAGGTTTTTGTTTGATTATTTTAGAAGTTGATTTTGATGATATTTGTTTTATTAGTCCTTTTAGTCTCAACATTTGTAATTATTGAGCTAAGTATTCCGCTTGCGCTTTATGTTCTGAAAAGACACCATAATGTTACACTTTAGACCCTTGTCGGGTTTGGGGTGTTACACCTAGTATTCTCCACACAAGTTCCTCCTTTAATGAATGAAAAATAGAAAAGTATATATAGATTTTGTGAGGTGACGACGTCAAGAGGAAATTTCTGACGCCGTCATCTCGCCGCCAATAAAGTTCTCGGACTGCCTAGATCTGGAGCTGACGTCGTCATGTGTAATTCTGCTCCAGGCCATCACCAAAGTAACTCTTGACGCCCTACTTCTGACGCCGTCACGTTTTCTCTGGGTCGTCATGCATTTTGCTCCTGACGCCGTCATATTTTCCTTCTTGACGCCGTCAGGTACTGTTCCCAGCATGGAAAATTAAGTCTTTGCCGTTTTCTTCACTTTTGTGCTCCAAAAACGTCCAAAATGCTTCATGTTCCAGAATTCACTCCCAAAGTACCTAAAATCACAAAAGGAACGATTTAGGGCAATATTTGATCAAATAAATTCGAATTCCGGCTTAAATGACCCCTTAAAAACGGTTCATTTTTTGCCTCATCACTTGATTTAATAATATTCCCATATTATTAACTGACAACGGACAATTTAGAATAACATTTATTCATGGATTAAACATACAAATATAGGATACAATATATTATAAATTAAACATACCATGTATTTCAATTTATAATAATTGTTTTACATCCTTATCCAAATACTAAATAGATCAATGCATGATAACTCTTGTTGATGAATTATGTCTCAAATAATGACATTCATACTTGTTGACAAGGCATATATCGTCCAACTTTGATCTATCGGAATTTTAAGAATACTTATTTCAATAATTCAACTATTGAAGTCCTTATATGTACATACTCAACTAATTTGATAATGCCATATAATATTTCATAAAATGTATGACATCCTTAACCACCAATTTATGATAATCAAACTTCCAAACATTTTAAAGTTTGTAGTATTCTTATTCTCTTAATGTATAATGCAACTATGCTTTTAGTAAGCATAACTAGTAATATCCAAGGATGAAATCCTTACCATAACTAGTATTGAGTGTCATCTCAATTTCATTAGCATCATTGTATGCAAACAACAATATGCTCTTAAAACTTCCGTAAACATTAATATCTATTGTGTAATGTTTGATGCCCTTCAAACTATCAAGTTTGTTAGCTATGACAATTTGCACAACAATTGACCAATTGTTCATCTATAGAATTTGGAAGCTATTCCAGATATAGGATGTGATTTTATAATCAAGCAAATTCTTTTAGAATATTACACAAGTTATCTAATAACCTTTTAGATATTAATATTGCTAAATCATCTTGTAATCAAGCATGATACAACAAAACATGATGTTTATAAAAGATCTTTGAGTCATACTTAGATTTTTATTCATGCATGTCATACATATCTATTTAGACATTCTAAATAATATATCATGTTATATTAGATTTATTTACTGCACATGTTTCAACAATAAAAATTCATTCTAAGGTTGTATGTCTTATTTCCTAAATCTTACAAGTAAAGTTTCACTCCAAACTAATAGTTAACTTTTAACTTATATGAAATGTTACTTTTGTATGTTCCACGACATATATGATTTAAGAATTTAAACATAATACTCCCACTAGCTTTTAGGAATACTTAGAAATTATCTTATTTCAATTATAAATCAAAACATGGATTTAATAATTAAACATAAGAGTAATCTTCTAGATGCATGCATTTATCCATCCATGGATTATTGCACTTAGTACATTTCTAAAGATTTATTTGAATTCATAAACTACTTTTGATTACTTATCGTCATTGCTGAAGTAATCACTCAAGAGAGAGTTTTGATATTCCATTGTCAATTTCATAAATGTGACAATCATAATCTTTATATATTAATGTGCTTAGAAAAGAATATTCAATCACAGTTAATTGCTTAAGTGTGATTAATAATCTTGTTATAAGACATGCATTAAATACGTGCACAATGTTGTCCATATGATTTCTATTCAAAGATTTAAACCATAAGGGTTACCTAATCTTTGAAGAAACTCATCTTCATTTTCTAGTCTAACTAATAAGATAAACCACATTTCTAAAATTGATTATCTTTATGAACAGCATCTTAATCATTCATATAATGTATACTTTACCCAATTTCATATTTGGTAATGTATCGTAATGATTATCAGGTTTACAATAATACTGTAAATCATAGCCCTCAGCATATTAATCAAATATCTGAGATATATTTCTATTCTATGAATGATAATTCCATCATCTTGATATTTAACATTTAAATGTCAAACTTTATTATCATCTTGAGATTTAACATTCAAATGTCAAACTTCAGCATGATATTTACTAGTGTATTTTAGAAGATTATGTATCTTGGTAATTTTATCTTTTAAAGATCAAAACTCCCACTTGCTTTTAGCAATTTAAAGATGATTCGTTGTGTTTTGGTGTATGCAAACAAAAATTATCAAAATATCAACAAACGTGAGGTCTAAGTTATCGTGAGAGAACTAAACGTGAAGTAATACGGGTAAACCTTTTAGGAAAAAGATTACCTCGCAAAACTTGTGAAAGTGATATTTAAATTGTGAGACCGGGAAGTGATTTCCCGGGTCGTACCCCAACGAGGTGTGAATGGAAAGCTTCGAATGAGATTGGGATTAAAATCTTGTATGGTTGGAAAGATTATTTGGTGTTACGATACGTTAAATTAACAAAGTTGGAAAATTAACGAACGAAGGTGAAAATAAATTAACCTAAGGCAACTAACAAGCTAGGAAAAACGTAAAACACTACGGGAAAACATAATTAGGTATCGAGAATCCTAAAACGTAACCTAAATTAAAACGCAAAAGTGATTTAAAAATTACGCGAGTGCGTAAAATAAAACGCGAATTTTGAGCTACAAAGTTCCTACGGGATTCCAACTTTTCTTACGTACTAAATGACAAAAGAAAATTTTAGAAAAAAGAAAATTAATTTTTCAATAAAAAATCTATTTATTATGAATTTAATTCTATTTAAACTAAATTAAAGTCTAATAATTAATCTAGCTATCAAAAAAATCTAAAACCTTTTTTAATAAATACTACAACATGAAAATAAGTTAAGAAAAATCTAAAAAGCAGTGGTCTAGTTTCAAAATAAGCAAAAATTAAGCTAACTTGTACTGAATGGCTTATTAGAGTAAATTGGAAACTAGGGCTTTTAATTTAAACTTTGCATAATATTTATGAAAAAGTCCCAAGGGCGTGTGGTATTAGTGGTGGTGTTGTGTCTGTTGTGGGTGCAAGAGGTCTAGGGTTCGAATCCCACCTCTTGCACTTTTTTTATGTTTTTTTTTAAATCTCCTTTTCTCCAATCACTTTAAACACGACTGGAATCAAACTTTTGAAAACACATTTCGATAAAAGATTCAAATAAAACTTATACAAAATCTAAAAATCTAACAGATTCAAGGTTTTTATTTTTATTTGGTTCAAAGCTTTTTAAAAGAAAACATAACAATGCCAAAAGAAGTTTGAAAACAAATTAGCTTATACACATACAACCTAAATAGCAAGGAACAACAACAATAACGACTACAGCAAGATTAAGCAAAGCAGGATCAAACCAGAACAATTAATCATTAAACTTAGCTTGATCAACAAGAACAAAAAGAGTAGCAGAAGCAACAGTGGGTTGGGGGGGTTTTGCAACAGCTAAACAGGAACTGAAATGGTTGGTTTGGGCAAATGGAACAGTTTGTGTCTCAAAATTAAGCAATGAAAAGAACTAAAAAGCTACAAAGAGAGTTCAAAAGGACAATCTCTACACTACTAACTATATGAAAAGCTAAACGGAAAATCTTAAATCCTAACTACGCTATCCTAAAATTGATATAAAAAAATGGTGGTTTGAGGCAGCAGGGCTGCTGATCCAGTTGCGATCATTGGTTCAAATGGTGAGACATGAATTAGGAAAATCAAGCGTAGGCTTAGGACAACTACTATGCACAAAAATTAACTTGTTCAAAGCAATTTAAACTCCCTAAAGTAATTGTTGGGGTTTACATGAGCTTGTAGCAGCAGCTACAGTGGGTGAAAAAAATGGTGAGATATTGACTAAAGAAGCTAAGGTACTAGATAATGAGCAATTAAATTACTTAAACCAAACTAACCTAAGCTTAACTAAACTAATGCAATATGAGTAAAACTAATGACTAGGCTGTTAGGGGGTTGTGACAGCAGGTCCTAAATGGTACGTTTGATGCACAAAATAAGCTGGAGGTGGTAAGCTAATGTGGTAAAAAAAAACTGAGCAAATAAAAACAACAAGCCGAAGAACCTGAATGCGGGCTTACAGCTAATACGAGCTTAAATTGACCTTGAGGAGGAGGCCTGTGAGACAGCTACACAAAATCGGGATTGTAACAGCCTGACTGTCCACTTAGCTGCTACACAAGGGCTACCTAAAAGCTAGAGTAAAAGCTGAACTTAATGTATAAATGAGAAAAGCCACCCAACATCTAACTCACTAAGTTTTAGGCTTAGATTAGCTTATGAGGTAATAAGCAACTAGAAACCTAAAGTATGCAGTATTAAATAAGCTACGAGCAAATGCTATATCTAGTTGTATCCTAACAGTTAAGAAAAACTTGCACAACGTACAAAAACTAAACTAAGGTATATAACAGGCACTAAGGAATTTAAATAAGACAAGGAGAATATAGATTAAGCAATAACAAGCATGAGTAATCCAAGAATAAGAAGTAAGTTTAAGTTGTTAAGTAAAAACTGAGTTAGGCTAACTAAGGCTGTTTTAGGCATGAAACTAAGCTAGTGAATTAAGGATACTCAACTCAACATAAGAAAAACATAAATAAGCCAAAACAAACTAAAAATAAGCAGATGGAAATGAGATAAAAAGAATTTTTTTTTTTGAAGAAACTTAAATTAATTTGAAAACTGAGTACATGGAACATAAGAAAAATATTAAAGACTTAAATTGAAAACTAAAACCTAAACAATTGACTGACTACTAAAACCCTAATTTTTAAACTAAAAACTAATTGCCAATGTTGGCTTACATAAGTCCTATTTATACTATGATAACTAGGGCTTCACTTGGTCTTGGATGTGTTTCTTCTCTGAGTAGAAAGCAGCCACGGTCAATCTTGTGTTTCCTTGAGTCAATCCTAACCATCAGATTAAAGCTTAAGTAATCATGGCCCTTTATTCATTTTTGGTGCCCAAAGGGTGTTGTGGATTGATGACATGGAGGTGTTAGGTACAATTATGTGGAGTTAGTGGGATTGGGAGATGAGGTGAAGAAGACAAAGATGGAGAGTGATGGGGGAGATGGGGATTGCAGGTCACGGGTTGGAGGGGGAGGAAAGGGATGGTTGGTTTGACCGGTCAAGGGTTTCTTTTCGTTTATAATAGTAAGTGTAAAAAGGGGTGTGGGCTTGTGGGATTTTGTTTTGGTCCAATAGGTGGTTTAAAACGGTGTAGTGGGCTAAGGGTGTTGGTTTAATATTTAAGGATCCGTTTGGTATTATAACTTATGAAGCCCAAGGATAGTTTTTGTAACTTTTGAATTCCTCAAGGACTGATCTTGCCAACCTTCCAAACTTTATTCAAGGATCATTCCTATCAAGTTAGATAAACCAAAGGACCAAAAATACAATTTTCCAAATTTGAAACACCAAGGACCAAAATTGCCAATTTGCCAAAGTACAGGGGCCAAATGCGTAATTTTCCCAAAGTTTCTACCCAAAGATCATTTGTGATGTCTTTTGATTTTTAAAGAGTTTGGGTTGAATTTTATTTAGAATAAATGCTCAGGGATTAGTTTTGTCAAATTTTGAAAGTTGGGGGACTGAAACTGCCAATTATGCAAATTTTGTTTGTTTTTCGTTTGTTTTCACTCGTTTTGCATCTGAAACATATAAAACACGATCTTTGGGATTTTCTTCGTATTTTGGTGCGTTTTTGAGTGTTTTTAATCGTTTTGCAGTTCAGATTTGACTAAAAATGATGAGTATTTACACACTCATCAAAAGACTATCTTTAAATTCTTAGCAAATAAAGCAACAATACAATGTTCTCTTTTGGGATATTACAAATACTTATGGATTGTTCCTGACTTTACTTTGTTAATAACCTCTTCATAAGCAGTTAAACAAATTTAGAACCTCAATTTAAGACTTAATGTAATTCATCACATTCATCACATTCCATCATATAATGATGTCTTATTAATCTTCTAGGTTGGAGTTTTATTAAATATGTCCAAGTCATACTCAATATTCTAACCTTGATAAATTTTGGAAGAAAAGAAATCATAGTTATCTTTAATCAAACAATATAATAAGAGTTTGATTTTCCTAACTGAACATACCATAAACATTTGGTATTTCATTAGTATTAATATTGCAAAACAATCTAAAAATATATAAGATAACCATATTTCTTTTGACTTGTCTATTAACCAACTAATACATTTTAATAGTATAATAGTATTTTCAAGCCAATTACATGTTGTATAACACAAGTACTTTTTACAAAGTCACTTCATGTCCATGTCTTTACAAGAAAACATAAACGGTTATAATCCCACTATACGTTATAAGTCATTTAACAATTTAATAACTTCATGTATATGTCTTAATTAAAAAAACATAACAAGATAAAGTCTTACTTTATTATAAGTCTTGTAACAATTAAAAGACTTTATGTTTATATCTTTACAATGAAACATAAACATGTTTAACTAAAGTAATTATGGACACCATCTTTTGGTTTCAATAGTAATTTCAAGTTAATTTATTACTTCACAATAATGTAAATAACATTATTTCTTTATTTATTTATGTCATTCCAAGAACATATATATATTCAGATTGAAGCAGCATTAGATTACTTTATTAATTTATGTCATTCCATGAATTCATAAATATACAAATTAAAGTAGTCTTGATATCATATTGACACATGTTCTAATAGGTATCTAATTTAGAAACTGTAAATTCTCATAGTTCAGTTACATCAGTTGATCTGCTAGTAATGAAAATATGAAATTCACCTTGTTGTTGCAATCTAGCTAAGCTCTCACATAACTTAAATTGTAACACCAAATGTTTCTTGAATTAGATTAGTATAATTTATATTAGAATGTAATTCTCTTACCTTGCAGTCAAGAGAATCCATTAAATCATATCTTTATGAGTTGTTTCTTGCACACATTAAAGATAACATTTCTCCCACTTGTGCATGGAACAACCTCATATAATTGATAAACAACATGCCATGCATTTGTTTATGTGATCAATATGATTGTGTCATAGATCTTAGCATAACAAGTAGATGTAGAACAACAATGTCTAGTAAGAAAACGTACAAGACTATCCTTAAAAGTATGAGTGTCTACACTTGGAAAGTAATTATCTTTAGCTACCAAGATGTCAAAGCTTGTAACTCCCACTGAATTAAAGATCATTACAATAATTTCTTATTCAGTAATAAGTACACAATACTCCCACTGAATTTGATAACATTGTAAATGTTTCATATCCAGTGAAAGAAAATAGTGTGCTTTTAACTTTCTTACACCTTTGAATGTCCATATGTAACACTTACTTATGCATTAAAGAGTGTATTCTACTACGTAAATGATGGACTATCCACCAAATGCTATTAACTTGAAAAATTAGGCATGCAATTTCTTCCTTAACAGGTGTACCATCCTACAATGTATGTAGCACCTTTTAAATAGTCAAAACAACTAGTTTGTCTTTAAACATTTTGCGGTAATTAGTCTAGCTTCTAATTATAATAACTCATAAAATGTCTTACATAATTTTCTGTTAACCAAATATTATATTTTTTTTATTAAGAATTTAATCACCGAATGAGGATGAAAAAATCCCTATGAAAATATTCGCAATTTTCTTAACTATTAAAAAAAAATTGCTATGAGTTATATTAGAATTTAGACATATCTAATATTCCTATTATCCTTTCTCATTCATGAAAAGGAATAGGATTGTATCTCACTCTTCTTTCATAGAAAGGAGACTTCTTTTGTCTTTTAAGTAAATTATTCTTAATCAAACATTTGTTTGAAAACAGAACTAGATCAATTTACCAAAGCCCAAAGTGCGTTTACGGTTTGAACGTTGCATTAATACATTAAAACGAATTACAAAATTCAATTTCAGTATTTTCGATAAGTAGGTCTTTAAGAAAATAAAATACCCATTGGTAAATATTCATATAAACCGTAGTATTTTCTTAAAGCTAGGATCCTAATTGACATAGTACCATTACATCAGTTGATCTACTATTAATGATAGTATTCAACAAGGTAATTGTCGAACAATAATTGCCAATATCATATTGAAATTCCTAGATTTATGGGATTTACAATCACAAAAATTTTGTAATGTAAGCATGTTTGATCCCCATCTAATGCCTTGAGTCCAATCTCTCACTTCCTACTAAATTTAAGTCGTCTAACTTAAAAACTGCAAACTCATAAATCCATTACGTCAGTTGATCTGCTAGCAATAAAATTATGAAATTTACCCCTCCATTGCAATCTAGCCAAGCTTTCACATGACGTAAACTACAACTTCAAGTGTTCTTAATTAGATGACATTTGACTTAATTTTATAAGGGTATTAATTTTGACGTGTGATCAAAATAATGTATGAAGAAGCATGCATACAACTTCATAACATTGGTTTTATAAAACATTTTTATTACCAATTCACTAAGAGTAAAATAGCAAAGTTTTGATTGAGGTATCGGGTTCACCAATTAAAGAATTACCAACAATTATCATCCACTTATATCGTACTTTTGCATAAGCCCTAAGGCTTAATGTTTCGGATAATCACTGTGGAATTGTGGTGAATTCACCCTTAAGATGACAATGTACGTAATATAGTGATCTAGGTAAGTCTAGAGTCGGCACACAAGCGGTTGTAGAGAACCGATAGGTGCATGGTCTTTAAAAACCCTTCTCTACAAGCACATTGTATGGCAACCTTCGGTCCGCCTTTCGCACACTATGTACAAAAACATCAATCAACCAATCCTTTGAAATTTAATCTCTTAAAACCAAAACAATTTCGCCATTTATTTAGTCCATATTATTTTTCTATTCAAAAAATTACCTTTTTTCGTTTATATACATGTCTCACATAATAATAAACAAAAAAACCAAGTAATATATAATAAAAAATAACACAACTAAATAAACATATACATAACATAACAATTAAATATGTATAAAACATGTAGCCACATGCAAATTTTATTTAATAGTCCTAGTAATAATCAAGTCTAAGTGTATAATGCATTTATTCAATTAAAGCTTTCTTCTTCAATGGAAAAAGAGCCACATACATCGATAAATCAATTGCGTAAGCCAAAACTAAACAAACACCACATAGCACATAATTGATTACTTAATATTGGAGCATTCCCCAATTCGACATCTATTAATAAATTTACATGTTTCGATATAAAACATTTAATTTATATATCAAATTTAAACCATTTAAATCATCACACAATAAAATCCATGCAAACATGCATTTTTCATGGATTATGCTTAACAATTAACATATTGCACCAAAATCGTTTACTAAAACGCATAACCAATTACATGACATCCTAGAGTTTCAAATCATATTAAAAATAAAAACCAAAACCCTAAAACCCTAATAGATCAATCGACCCAATTAAAAAAATTAGGGTTAGGAAACGAAAAACCCTAAAAACATGTAATTAAACGAATCAAGATTCAATTTTTATGCGTTTCGGTAATTAATTACACATTATAACGGCTCTCTGATACCACTGTTAGAATTATAATATCATGACAATCATATAAAATAAACCAAACACATCAAGAGAGCATATGCGGAAGCGTTATAACAAGATCATATAACATGTAATTAATTAATTAAATATAAATAGTAAACATACCGTAGTGATTCTAGCCCGAACAAGAATCAAATGCAATCTTCAACTCAAGAACCCTAATTAGGGTTTATGTGAACAAATCCAAGAAACAAACAATGATGTGTTTGATTCGCGATCTTGTACACATGTACTACTTCAAGTAAACGTTTATGCAAGTAAAGCGAGCACAAACACTAGAAGAATAACAAAGTATTCGACTCCCTTAAACTTTAATGGGGTGTCGAAATCTTTGCTAGGAGAAGAGAAGAGAAAACACACAAGATTAGGTGTTCAAGTTATTAGAAAATAATGAAACCTTGTGTGTTTATATATGATAGAAAACTTGGAACAAAAGCTTCACCAAGCGATGTGGGATACCCTTGCCAATCGTCCCTACACCCTCAAAGGATTTCCAGAACCTTCTTGACATTCTAATTTTCATCTATAGTCCCTTTCCTTTTATTCGTCTAATGGCCGTTAGCCGTTTCCGTTAAATGTTAACGATCATTACGTGTTTACGTTCTAATAATTAATATAACATTTATATATAATTATTATTCATTTACTTTTCATACGTAAAGTGTGCAATCCCGTGATCTCGAGTTCGATCCTAACATACAACTACTAAAATAATGTCCATAATCTAACAGTTTAGTACGATCATGGAAGACTGGATTAGATGCAATGTGAAGTGTTGATGTATTATCACAATTTAAACGCATGGGGCATGAATGTAAAACACTAGAGAAGTAAGAAGAGACTTCAACTACGTAGGTTCATAGCTAGTGGTAGCCATAGATCGATACTTAGCTTCGACTCACGATCGAGAGACCGGATGTTGCTTTTAGCCTTCCATGACACCGGTGACATACCCAACATAACAAAATAACCTATTAGCGAACGTCTTTTTATCGGGAAAGCATCATAATCGGAGTAAATTACCATCACACCGAAGCAAAATATCTTGACCTGGACAACCTTTAATGTAATGTAATACACAAATTGCAACGTTCCAATGAATATCCTTTGGACATTTCATAAATTGTGAAAGAATATGGACAACATATGCAGGTTCTGGAGGAGCAAATGCCAAGTAAATGAGACGACCAACTAGACGCCTATAACGATCAGGTTGATCAAAGTCGGGACTGGTATGTACAAGCTGGTGATTTTCTTGTAAAGGAAAGTCACATGGCTTAGCACCAAGCAAACCACTTTCAGAAATAATATCTAATGCATATTTTCATTGTGATAGAATTATTTCCACAACAATTATATATGTCATCAACATAAACCAAAGCATGAAGCTCTATATCATATCGTTGAAAGGAAACAGGGAATAATTTGCATTTGATTGAGTAAATCCGAAAGATTTAAAAGGAGTTGTAAGTTTAGCAAACCAATTGCGTGGTGCTTGACGAATACCATACAAAGATTTTTGAAGGCGACAAACTTTTCCAGAAGAACCTGAAAATCCATGGGGAAATGTTATGTACACTTCTTCATCAAAATCACAATGGAGGAAAGCCTTATGAACATCCATTTAGTGTAATTCATAATTACAAATAGCGGCTACAACTAAGAAAACACGAAGAGAAACAATCTTGGCAAAAGGAGCGAAGGTTTTATTGTAATCAATGCCTGATACTTGATTATTTTCCAAGGATGACGAGGCGAGCTTGGTATAGTTCAACCGTGCCATCAGAATTATTCTTGATCTTGTAGACCCATTAAATGCCTTTTTACCACGTGGCAAATCTTCAAGAACCTAAGTTCCGTTATTTTCAAGAGCTTCTATCTATTTACTCATGGCTTCATGCCATTTAGGATCCTTAACAGCCTCTAAAAACCGAGTAGACTCGTGACAGCTGCCAAAAATTTACGCGTGGAGTAGAAAATTTATTGATGTTACAAAATTAACTATAGGATATGACTTTCTCTCCCTAGAGCTACGATGAGGTTCATTCGTTGCATGTTCACTATCAATATTACAAGATGATAGCTAATTAAACTCAAACTTCTCTATGCCCATGTCACTTAAATTCGAACAGTGGAAGCACTGTTAGCATGACTCAAAGCATTGGTTGGTGAACTATGTGATTTTGAGGTATCGACATCTGATGGTGTAGGAGAGTTAACACAGCCTTCTTCCACATAAGGGTTGGAAATATTATGAGGGTCTGGTGTGTAAGGTAAAGAGGTTTTGAGATGTTAAAGGGAATTGATTTTCATAAAACGTCACATCTCGAGAAACAAAAAATAATTCTCCATTATCAAGATCATACAATCGCCATACCTTTTTTCCATGAGGATAACCAACGAAAATACAAATCTGACAATGAGAATTAAATTTGTTACGATCACTAGGAATAGTAAAGGCAAAACAAAGACACCCGAATTATACGTAAATGATTATAGGATGGCGGGTGCCCAAAAAGGAGTTCATATGGAGTTTTACCTTTGTTTAAGGTGATCAAAGTTCTATTAATCACGTACCCTGCAGTAAGAATGCACTATCCCCGAAATTCAACTATATAAATTTTCCTGAAAGCTAGCGAAGCACCCAAACAACATTCAAAATATGGCGGTGTTTATCTGTATCACACAAATTCTAGGAGTTAGTGTGACTATCAAATCGTAATCTTTCATCAATTTAACAAACTAGATCAAGTTATAGTTTAGTTGAGGAACATATAATACATTCTGAACTTGAAGTTAATCACTAAAATTAACGGTTCCTGCCTTGTCACACCCCAAAATGTTGCAGCGGAAAGGTAACCGGGGGCGTAACTTCATACCAAAAAGTCCCCAAGTATAAAGAATGACCTCTATATGAGCCGTTTTAAAAAGACACATTATTTTATTCATTAAAACAACATAAGGTTTTCAATACAAAGTGTGGAAAACTAGAAGGGGGTTGAATAGTTTACCGCTTTTTAACTTGATTATCTTTTAAAAACTTTACGTTTCATTAAAGATATAAACTCACATTACTTGTTAATCGTTGAAAAGGTTTACAAGTACTTAACAATTCTAGCTAAAAACAATATGTAATATGCAAAGACAAAGACAAAGAAAGAAACGATCAAACCACAACACGATTGTTTATCGTGGTTCGGCTACAAGGACTCTTTTTCCTTGCCCTACATCCACACCCCGAGTTTCCAACTCGAGAGTTTCAAACACTAGTCAACAAGCTCCTTTCACCGGCGGAGAAAACCTTACACGTCGCTTATACACGTTTACCGACACTAAGCTAGATGTCGAGTTCTAGTTCGAGGTAGAACCAACCTAACGTCACCTATCCACTATTTCCGACACCAGGCTAGATGTCGAGTTCTTTTACAAGGGTACAAACACTCCCGTTAGTTCTTTTACAAGGGTACAACAACTCCCGACACACTATGTATTTTGAGGCCTAAAATACAAACCGATCACTTCTACACAAGACACAAATGAAGTATAAACTACCAAAGTTCATACATAACAAAGCTAACAAGTCTTGCAACTTTTGAGTTGAAACTTGTAACTTCTTGGATGAGCTTGTGAACTCCCTTGCTAAATAAGATGATCACACAAGTCAAATGTTACTGAGTTAGTTGAGAGAATATATGAAATATATGTCCTAAAGTGATAGATGAAAATTAGCAAGTGGTTTGGTATTTATAACAAAACAAACAGCAGGTCTGGCGGATACGGCAGAACCCTCAGATGGGTTCCGCCCGTGTACCCCCAGGGTTCTGCCAGGCTTGCAGTAGGTTTTGCAATAACTCTTTCCAAACCAACCAAGATCACATCAACTAAATTCTAGTCAAACACATTGAATCAAAAGCGGAATGCTTCAAAAAATGTGTAAGACCTTATGGTAAGTCAAACACACAAGCTTACCATAATTGCATGATGTGACATGACACTTTCTAAATAAAGAAATAAAAACAATGTTTTGTTTAAAAAGAAATATAAACCTAGTTATACAAGACTTAAAACTAAAGTGATGTTATTACTATAAACTAAAGTTCATATTTTGTCATTAACAAAACATAGCAAAGATCGTAAAATATAAATAACGTTTTTAGGCGATATTTGTATTAACACAAAGTTTTCAAGTTTCACAACAACATAAAGATAATTTTTGAAAACATAATCAACTTATATAAGTCCATACAGAAAATCCTCATTAATGTAACCGCCAATAGCGACTCTATGAATGGACTCCATGTATGCCAAATCAAACAACTTATGCACCTTAGAATACATGCTAAAATATCATCATAATGTTGGTGAGTTCATAGGTTTAAGTAAAAACAATGTAGACCACAAGATTTATGTGAGTATTGTATTCCGAAGATGTTAATGAAAAGTATCACTGTTGCACTAAGCTCATGACACCGAAGCCTTGACAGTTAGTTTGCTTATTCGCGTCAAACAAGTGCCTTGCCAAGCACCTGCACGACATCAAATGGTATGCATCCGTTTGACCAGTTGGAGCGACCAACCCGGACGGGGGAATTTACCCCTTAATAGATCTATTCACAACATTCGCGCTTACAATGTAATTAACAGTTCATGGTTGTAGGACTATAATGGCAAATGTGGTAACTTAGGCAATTCGTAAATATTTTATGTACTTGTTTCTATATGTAAAAGCAAGTAATGTATTCTCACCCAAAGTGCTTCAAAATGAATAGTAAGACAAGTAAAAGTGGGATATAAAACTCACCTCAAGCAATCAAAGTGTTCGGAATAGTATTGCATGCGAATAACGACAAAGAATTTCTAAACGCGGCCTAGAATAATAAGCCGTTTTAGATACGATGTTAACTTATTAAACATAAGCTAGTTTGCATGTATATATGGTATACTATTGATATAGAGGTTTACTACCTGTATCATAAAGGTTGTTTAAAAATAGGGGCAAAACTGAAAATCATAGGTGACAAAAGGTGTAAACAACCTTTGGAAAAACATCTGTACCTTGTGTCACCTCATTTATTAAATCATTGTCTGAGTTTTTTAGTTCAAACACTTAATATAAGCGCTTTATGAGCTTATGATATATAAGGCATAAGCTACGTATATAATATGAGCATACGTCTAATTCATAAGCTTTGCTAAACACCTCTTAAACCAACCATCAAATCAAATATATAAAATATATTTCGTGTGAATATAAAATAGCATTCCACTAAAATAAAATAAAGGGAAAAAAAAAGAAAAAAAACCCATCACTTTTGGTGGTTCGCACCATCAAACCTGCTCCTAAAACGTTTTTGAGCGTTAAGGTAGGTGTAATGGTGACCACGAGTGATGGTGACGCCTCCTTAGCCCACCACTCGGGGTTGGTTCCACCATACAAGCGGTCTAACAATGTGAGTCTTAGTGCTAGCATTAGAAACAAATTTTATTGTTTTTACCGCTATTTTTTTCTGCTAACACTTTTAAAATATTGTGTTTTTCGATTAATTATTGTGTACCTATTATTAGACAACAAATGAGATACCCGGTACACTATAAATGAGAAAATGGAGCGTAGTCATTTTATAGATTTTTTTTAATCACAAAGCAAGTAAGTGTCAGAGTAAGATATATTTTCAGGCAATTATCTTTGTAATATTTTACCACAGCTACTTAGCATTTAGAGAAAAAAAAATGGTTTTTTTTGTAAGGCGATCCTTCTTACGTAAAACTTTGCAACTTTATCTCATAAAATAAGATTGAACTAATATGAATCCTAAGATATCCAGAAAAGGTTGCATACTAGAGGTTGTAAACTCGCAACACGCCAACCTTTTAAAAGCTACTCATATCTTCTTTGTCCCACGTCACATATAACCACTCGTAAACAGAGAAGATGTTTGGTCTTGCTTTTGCCTTACTGAAAGAGTCGAAATTGTAAACAAAAAATGTCGATTGGACCTAAGGATTTCCAAAATGTAGTAAAGAATGAATGCAATTATTAACTTGCGAGGGCTTGAGCCGTTGGATTCCCCGTCGTTTTAGAGGATAACTTGGCAAAAGGTTACAACCCATACTGATGTGCAAGCAAGTCATAAAAGTAACAACCACTTGGTTTAATGCCTCTTTATTTAGAGGAATGCTAGAGCCACAAAAAAACATCCACAAACTAATATGTGAGAGGATGGTTGGTGTATTTTGTGTCTGTTTCTCTCTCATCTTTTTGATTAAACCAATCACTCTCTGACACGTCAGTTTGTGGATATTTTTGTAGAAGTTTGTTTGTGGCCTAGCATTTCTCCTTTATTAAATACATTGTATGTCTTAAGTTCAAAGGTCGTATAGTTTACAGAAAACAAACATTCAAGAGTCGGTGTAATCATACAGAAAAGTGGTACAATATATATCGTAAGCTTAACTGCTTAAGTAGCAATTCTATATATCTCACTGTTTAAGTTCCAAAGCTTGTAGAGGTCGTCAGGTGTATGATCCCCTAGAAAGCATGAGTATGCTGTCTAGCAGTCAAAAACGCTTTTAGGGTGGCATTCTTTTCTTCAACATCCTTGAAGACAACTCTCCTTGCATGACCTGCCAATAACATTAAAGCAACCAAACCCATTAGTTTTTAGAGGTGGCAAAATGGCTGGGACCATCGGTCTAGGCAGCGGGTCAAATGGGTAATTTTTGCTACTTTTAGGATCGGGTTGACCCAAAATATAGTTTTGTTCGGGTTTTTATATTTCATTAATGTCCACGTATGACCAAAACAAACATACTATTTTGATAATTAGAGTGCAGTATCAATACACGTTGGACTATTTTCGACCCGTTTACCCATTTGACGGCTGTGACCGAGGTTCACAACGAGACCTCGGCCATTTCTTCTTATAAGAGATTTATAAATGAAATTCCCTTATTTTTTTCTAAAAGATCATTATCATCTTCATGTACACAGGAAAAACCACCTACCTGGTAATATCCACTCAAAGTCGAGCTCAAGCAACATAGCAACACTATCCAACTGAATAGGCACTGCAAATTAAAAATAAAATCGGTCAACTACAAAAGATTTAAATGGAATCATCCAAGAAAACACATAAATAGCCATAAATTCACTTGAACTTGTCTACTTCCATACAATGCATCTATAATACGGTTTATAACTATGCAAGAGAGGTTGACCACTTATCCGGCTCAATTTAACCCGTACTTATTTGACCACTTGACCAACATCATGCATTCATTCTCGTAACAAGATATTCAAATAACTAATTGTTTTATCAAGCGTTCCATGTTTCCTACTTCTAAACTGAACTCATGCACTTTAACAGTTTGTAGAAAACTTAAGAAATTGAATGCTTATACCTGAATAAAAGTTGTATCTTTCAGATATGTAAAGCTGCGAGTCCTCCTGAGCCAGATGATCTCCTGTGAAGAGCACCTTTAAAGGCTTGTAAAACAAGCAGACTGATCCCTACAATTCCAACAATCAAATTGTTTATGAATACAAATATTGCAACTTCTAGCAGAAAACATGCAACTCATCTCTGCACCGTCAATGTAAGAAACTATCAGCATATTCTCAGCATAAGCAAGGTTTTCACTTCCGTTTTTGGAGATGATTGAATGATAAAAAAAGGACAACTAGATACGTCATCTAGAATATATCCAAGATACTAGTATGGATATAATTGAAATGGCTTAATTAAATAAATTACTCACTTCTGTGTGGCCTGGGGTGTGTATAAGTTGGATATCTTCACCAAGATCCCACGGACCAGATCCATCAAGCTTAATCTCTACATTTCTGGTCGAATCTTGTACCTAAAATTTAAAATAATAAAAACATTTTATTTGCTTCAAGTTTATATAACTGTACGTCGTTCAGTCTCAACACACAATAATGTGAACTTTAAAGAAATGCAACTGGAAAAAAAGGTATCATTGTCATCTAAAATCAAAGCAAAGACGGGCATAAAAGAAAAGGCTATCGTACTTCTGTGGAGTGAAGAACTCTTTCACATTTGAACCGCTTTGACCACTTCTCATGATCTGCCACATCATCCCTAATACAAGAAAAGAAGTCAATAACAGAATTATAATGCTACCAATGTCAAACAACATATTATCATACTTGTGAGTGAGAAACATATATCGAACTCCACCCATCTTCTCAATGTTGCTAGCCAGCCTTTCTGTATACCTAGGACTGCATATATTACAATAAAACAATTATTTAAGCAAAGTGGTTGTAAAAATGTAAAATAAAGATCCTTGTTCCTGATTGACAAGCTAGCATGCATTCTATATTTTAAAAAAACTTAATGATGGTTAGATGACCTGTCAATAAGAATGTTTCCTTCAGGATGAACAATCAAATAGGAAGCTGCTCCATATGACTTATCAGAGTGATAACCACAGTGATAAACCCCCTGAAAATTATTTGTCGATCAAAGAGTTGTCATTATGGCATTACAAACCTAATAAAGTGACAACAACCTTTATATCAGAAGTACATTGCTACATGGTGATAACTTTAATGAATTACCGGAATTCGATCCATGTCAATGGCTAATGGAAATGTTTTTTGAGCTTCTAAAATATCACGAGCAGGTTTCTCAGTACTTATTGAACTTGTTGGACATGATAGTAATGCCTGTAAATAAAAACAGAAAAATGATTACTTTTCCATAACCACCGGCTTGAGTAAACAATAAATGACACTTCAATAACTTGAATAGACATGTACGCCAGGTAACATATTGTGCTAAACATGATCATCCTAATGAAAAAAACAAATAAGCATACTATCCCGCAATACCATCACTACGCTGTCATTTTAAAAGCAGAGATTGCCATGTCACATTATACCTGAAGAGCCTTGAGACGCTCATCTTGACAGCTTGGCTGCTTTGAAACGGCAGACATGTCATTAACACGGGTAAAGACTTCCTGAAATATTAGAACAATAATCATCAATATCAGCAACTTGTTCACCATCATCTTCTGCTAATTTAATAATAAATGTGATGTAATTACCGGGGCCATCCAACGACATGTATCGCAGTCAATGCATGTATGATCTACAATTGAATACGGCATCCAGTTAGTTACATGTCTTGTTAGCATATACTACATATATACATAAAAGGATTATCTATTTTTGTCAAACTCATATTACCATTGTTTAACTCGTGTATGTGGAGTGTGTTTTATGTTAATTGCTTACATATAGGTGCTTGTTTTAGAGTTACTGTCTTTGGGATTGCTTATTTGCTTATCTGCTTAATGTAAAGTAGATAAGAAATTTAGAGTGTTTTGATAAAACAACCCGCTGCTTATCCACTTATCTTGAAGCAAATTAAGCAATTGTCTATAAGCAAATTGAAAGCTGCTTAATTAAAATGAATCTACCATTATTCTTTAACTCTCATAGCTAGCCTGAAATTTATAATAAGATTCAATTACAATTTTGGACGCATTACCCTTTTTTCGGGTCTTACTGCATTTTGTTACTGTTGGACCTTGTAATTGTACAAGTCTTGTATTATGAAATAACGATAGATGAAGGACCAAAGTTGTTAAGTAGAAAGTATATAACCGAATGGTAGTTATTTCGGTTGGTAGTTAAAGTTAGTTATTTCTGTAAGTTAGTTACAAAACCAAAGGATGTGTCGTTTGGTTCACAACCATTCAAATAGACACAATGGTTGGGTCATACCCTTTCATACTCTATATATAGTCTAGTACATGTAATCTGAAAAGAGTGTCTTTTTGTAACAATGTAAGCCACTGTTATGTTGATTAATAATAGAATCATTTCTTGTCAATCTTGTGCAAATACGATCCTGGAAATATCAAGTATGAGACCTGTGAAAAATATAACATGGCATCAGAGCAAAAGGTTTGCAAGGTTACAAGATGTGATTCAAGCCTTTTGATCAAGAAGATCAAGAAACCGAAAGAAAGGAGTACTCAAGGAAAAGTGTGGAGAGAGTGTCGGGACGACACAAGGACAACAACAACGAGGGCAGAAACAAGAGGGTTTGTTTCAATGGAACAAAATCAGAAACGAAGGAGTTTTGGTTCGGTGTGGTTACCAAGGCGTGGTAACTAGTTTGTGTGTAGGAAGGACTTGGATTTCGAAGTAAAAAAGGGCAACAACACAACGTAGATCCCTTGAAGGAGACCGAGAACAACTTGGCCTGGTTGGAAGGATACGGTGAACAAGAAGGGGTCTAGAGACGTTTGTAGTTACGAAAGCAAGTCAACACACAAGAAAGAAGAAGAAAGGCCTTTGTTGGTGTCTTGCACACGACAACAAAGAAGAAGGAAGCCTTGTTGCTTTACAACGCAACAAGAAGAAGAAGAAAGACGTCAAGAAAGAAACTTGTGTATAAATAGCGAGATACACAAAGGAGAAAAAGGCGTTGCTTGTAGATTTGAAAAAGGTATACCGAGACAACAAAAAACAATCAAGGATTGTTTTGGCGAGACGTTTAGCAATACGAACAACAATAACGAAGAAGAAATAGATTGATCACTTGTTTATAGAAGTAATACCGACGGGTATTGAAGAGTTGTTAAAGATACGGTGTGAAATTGAAAAAACACAAGGAAGTATTGTGGTACAACGTTGGAAAGGAACAAGCAACAGCAGCAACGACAAACAAGATTCTCAAATTGTTTGGTCGTGGAGATTAATACTGTGGGTATTAGTGAAAAGAGAAAAGCAAACGAATTGCTTTGGAAAATACCGAGAGGTACTTGTAAGAAGAAGAACTTGGAACGAAACAATAACAAACAACAAGTTTGATTGTGGCCAAGAACACGTTGGGTGTTTTTTTTAAAAAGGAAGCCGAGACAAAAAGGTCTAGGACACACGCTGGTAACCAAGTTGGACGCAAAAGAAAGAGAAAGACAACGTGACAAGAAGTAAACAACGAAAAACGACAACACGTTGGCAAGACAGGAAGAAGGAAAGAAAAGACACGGAGAAGAGCATGAAGACTCGAAGAACAAGACTTAAACTATTAGGGGGAAGAATGTTGGACCTTGTAATTGTACAAGTCTTGTATTATGAAATAACGAGAGATGAAGGACCAAAGTTGTTAAGTAGAAAGTATATAACCGAATGGTAGTTATTTCGGTTGGTAGTTAAAGTTGGTTATTTCTGTAAGTTAGTTACAAAACCAAATGGTGTGTCGTTTGGTTCACAACCATTCGAATAGACACAATGGTTGGGTCATACCCTTTCATACTCTATATATAGTCTAGTACATGTAATCTGAAAAGAGTGTCTTTTTGTAACAATGTAACCCACTCTTATGTTGATTAATAATAGAATCATTTCTTGTCAATCTTGTGCAAATACGATCCTGGAAATATCAAGTATGAGACCTGTGAAAAATATAACAGTTACAGCAAAAAAATATGAACACTTTTATAAGAACTGTTTATTCTAAAGCTGCTTATTTGTCTCCAATTAACTCTGACCAGAAGAATAAGCAAAATAAATAAATAAATAAATAAAATAAGAGCAATCCTAAACACCTTTGAAATTAAGAAAATCAGCAAATTTCTCCAAACTGCTCATCTGCTTAAACATAAGCAGATACGACGAATAAATAAGCACTCACAAACACCCTCTTAATTTATGTTTCTGAGGTATAAGACAACTATACACTACCACGTGAAGGCTACACTACCATGCGTGGTCGGTGGTCTTTGTTACATGTTTGAGTGTTCACGCATGATCGAGCAAAAATTTGGGTAAATCAGTGATCACCACCGATTAACGCAAAAGTGGTGAGGGGGCTTTTTGTGTGTATGTGACTGTGTTGTGGTGTATACTGTATAATTGTGTTTAAGTAACGTATATGTAAATGGTAAGAAATGTATGTTATTGAACCAAGTAATGGAGACTGCCATATCACGCATGAAGCAGCACTACCACGCATGGTGGTCTGTTACAGCATGTACGTGGTTGACTAGGTGAGTAGGTGACCATGTGTGAAACAAGGAATACGGGAGAAAAAGGCGGTCAACGCCAACGATTGTATTCAATTTGTGTGAGCGGTGAGTGGTGATCGAGTGATCGTTGCACGGCAAAGGTGGTGAGAAGTAACTGATCATGCCGCGCTCACCCGCATAGAGACGGTCAATACCGAAACTACCACCATTACACTCGGTCTTACGGGGTATTAAAATAATGTTGCCTTAACGAAATAATATAAACACATAATACGAGTACTTAATTAACTAAACGTACTAATGGATACATCTAGCTAGATATAGTCAATTCAAGGTATTAAAATTTAATGATGAAATAACAAACCAACGAAAAACTCTCCAGCGACGTTTTCCGGTCGTCGCTGCTTCTTGGATGAGCCTTGCACTTGTATGCTTTGACTTTTGACTACCAACTTCACTGAAGAAGAAGATCGCCATGGTTTTGATGAAGATGGTGACGTCAGAAAGCGATGGTTGTAGTTAGGAAGATAACGTAGCTGCATCATTGCTGCCATTGTTGTAGGAACTGGTTGATGTTTGGTCACTGGGTGTGTACGTAGTAATGTGCGAGATACCTAGTAGTGCGTGTGTCAGTGTTGTGTTTTTGTTCTTCTACTTTTGGATAATTTAAGGATTTTTATAGAGGAAAAAGTCGGCTACTACTACTACTCTCGTTTTCTTTTCTGAATTTCTCATTTTAGCGTCCATTATTAAATACCAAAACGGTACCTGCACAATGCAGTGGCGGATATCTCGTAATTATATTTTGCATTATTCGGTTGCACGTTTAATTAGTTGTTTTCATGCTTTATAAGTAGAGATATTAGAGATGGTTAAGTTAAATAATTTTAGTTTCAACAACCAACCGCTTTCTAACAAACTTAATTCTTAACAAATTAATTTTGAAAACTTTTCATAAAAAGCAAGAAAAAAATTAAATTTTTAAACATTTTTAATTATAAAATAGTCTCAAATACATTATAATGTAGTATAGATCGATTAGAATAGATTATAAAACTTGATCATGTTTACCATGTTATTTGTATTTGAAATTATAATTACAAACTTAAAAAGTAATTAACTAATTAATTAATGATAAACATGTCATTTTATAAAAGTAAGAGAAAAAAATAGTAATAATTCTATTTTTATTAATTCGTGTGTTTTATTAAAAGATGATTATTTTAAAATGAAAAAAAAAAAAAAAAAAGTATAAAATATTAGTAGAATTTAAAGAAGTCAAAATTGAATTGCTCACTTTTTTGATGTGACTCTTACTTTGGAGGAAGAAATAAGTTTTACTTGTGTCACAAGGGATTTTGCTACTATGACAAGTCTCGTTGCATTCACACTTGTGTTTTTATGTTTTTTAAGTGGTTTTTTGTCTACGTGGTTTGTTTTTATTTATTTTTAATTGTTTTTTGTATACGTGGTTTCTTGCTGATGTATTTTCAGTGTTTTTTTTTTTTTTTGGTATGTCGAATTAGATTTACTCTATTTCTAGGTGTTCGGTTCTTTTTTTTCTTGAAAGTGGTTGTGTTCGACTGTCTCTCTAGACTTTTTTAGGAGCGTTTCTTTGTTGTTGTTTCGTATTCTTGTATCCTTTAGCTTCTTGATATTATAATAGTATTTTACTATGCAATTGTTGTTTTACAAGAAAAGATTCTTTGTTATATAGGCATTTGGTATCACGTGTACTCGGTCTTATGCTTTATATATTTTATGATTTTATGTGTTAAATGCTAACATGTCTATTAATTCAAGTTTTTATAATGATATATTTCTTTAGCCTTAATTTTATTATGTATTTGTATTTTTCACACACGCACATTTTGCATATATTTTGAGCACATTCACCCTACCATATATTTGTAAAAGGTCTTTCTGAAAGCAGTCTTCCCAGTCTTGGGTTTTACCTGAGGTAAGGATATGATTGTCTAACTGCTATTTGATCCGCCTCGTACACCTCGTGACAGCATTGGGCATTATTGTTGTTGTATGTGTCAAAGGGTTATTATAAAAATGTTTATATATGATTAGCCATGGCAATGTCACGATTGACATTGTATTTTTAGGTTCTTAAAAGTTTATCAATTTGTGAATCTATACTACTTATAATACACAAAAGACTCTCTCTCCAAAAATTTCAAATGTACAAAATATTATGCAATGTTTACAACACATTAAAGCAAAGAATTTTCATAATTACAACAATTAAAGCATTGTGTACAAGCAAAAGAAGCATAAGACGAAATTCAGACCAAAAGAGAGAATTATACATTAATTAGCCTTAAAAACACCCCCTACATCACAATTACAAGTATTTAAGCACAATGTACAACTAAATTTTGCACAACTACATACATAAATTGACCGGTCAACAAATAACATTAATGTAGCTTTTAAAACACCCCTCAACCAAAAAGTTCAAATTAATAAGCCTATTGTACAAACATTGTATTTGTTTCGGTTTACCACTCGAATACATTGTATCACAAAAACATCTCAGTTTTTGTGACTCCGGATTTTGGTTTCCGAACTTCATCATAAACCAAAAACCTTCGAACCATAAAATAAATATGAGTCAAAAACCCGAGGCCACGTGTTACCATAAGTAAACATAACCATGGGTCAAGGAGAGAACAAAAACCAAAAGAAAAAGAAAACAAACGAGTAGGAAAACAAACCCACGTCCCATCAAATAACCCATTCGAACAACAAACCAACAACATCAACTAACCTATATCCCATCGTCAACAACAAGACTCGAACATAAAATAGGAAAAAAAAACGAACCCAAGATCTGAGCTTCTCTTTCAAATATGCTCACACAATTGTTCTTTAAACAAACGAAAGAGATATTGATCACAATTCTTTTAGAAGATACACTTCTTTTGACTATCCGAAATCAAAAGGCAAGAACAAACCACAACGGTTTCATTCCAACTCACTTTCGTTCAAAAAAAAAAAAAGAAAAAAAAAAAAGTACCTACTTGAGACCCTTCGGTATAAGATCTAGAAGCCAAAAAAGAAATGACATTAGGAGCTTTTCATTCGTCTGTGTTTAAGTTCGTGGGTAAGAAACGAAGGTGATTATTGGTTTCTTCTGTTGCGATTCGTATGTCACCATAAAGAAAACAAAAAACAAAAGATTTGCTATTTGTGGTTTGATTAAGATAAAGAGAAAGAGTTAGTCTTTGTGGTTGGTGCGTGTGGTTGTAAAGTAGAAAGAGTGTGCAGTGTGGCTGCAATAGGATTTGGTATAAAAAAATTATGGTTGTTAGCTAGGGCAAGTAAGGGTGTGTATTGGATTGGTGTTGGGCCCTTTTTATTTGTAAGTGGATTTTGGTCTAGACAAATTGTTAGTCGAAAATTTTTGGGCTACATTAATATTGTCCGAATTTTGTGAAGTTAAGTTGTTAATTTGGGTTGAAATCGATACATAAAAGTATTTATTATTCATCGCCATCAAATCCCAAGCCAACCACAATAATATTAACAAGTACTAACTCTATACTTTTGCAACATCGCGCATACACCTTACTATTTTATATGGAATAGCTTGATATCTCATAAAGTTATTTCAAACCAAAATTCTCATCATCCATAAAGTTATAATCACGAAAAACGTATAATCTAAAATAACCGCTCGCCAAAAAATTTAGTTACAGGGTACCCGCCGCCGCAACGCGCGGGTACCCTGCTAGTAGTACGTGATGCATATGCAAAGGGATTATATTTGGTGATGCCTTTAGCTCTGGTGGAAAAGTCGGGTTTTTGAGACGCTATATCTTCAAAGCATGCAATACTGCACTAGAAATGTAGACAATGTTACTTCAAAAGCATGGGTCACTAAAAAATGATATATTGAGGGTGTGGGATCGATAAACAACACTTGGAAAACTTTATTCTACTGCTCGTACAATAAAGTATTGGAGACGCCAAAGTTGAATTCACCTTTACATGAGAAGCTAATTGATTTTTAAAATTTTTATTTACTTTTTTTTTTTTTTTTTTTTTTTTTTTTTTTTTTTTTTTTTTGTCCTTTTTGGTATTTTATTATTTTTTTTAAAGAAAAGCATTTGATTTTTATATAAAATAGTTAACATGCATTAATTGATTGTTAAAAAAAATGTTTACAATTAGATTTGTGAGTCTCTCAAGTTCAACTTAAATATGACTAGACGAGTACTCGTGCATAGCAACGGTTTCTAGCGGCAGATAATTAACGATTTGTGATATTGTGCTGAGTGTTTTGTGTAACATGCAAAATAGATCGTGAACAGATCATAAGGTAATTGCAAACGGTTGTACACACGATAACTAAAGTCTAAGAAAAATTCTTAACATCTATCAAACAATATATAAAAACATTTAATGAAACTGAAAATAAAACATTACATTAGTTATGAAATAAAATCTAACAACACACGTTACTCTTCGCGTAAAACTTCTTGATAAACGACATTCGAGGTGTAGATTCCTGCTTGATGGAACTCTTTAACTGGTTTAACCAATACCTTTGTCATTCTACGAGATATCCCTCTAGACAATGCCACATAAAGCTGGCCATGCGAGAAAATAGAGTCGGGCAAATAGACACCCACATTTGGAATTGTTTGGCCTTGTGCTTTATTAATAGTCATCGCAAAGCTAAGGCGAATAGGGAATTGTGTTCTCTTAAGTTTGAAAGGGAACATGTCGTCTTCAGATGGAGCAAGAGGAATTCTTGGCAAGAGCACTCTAACTCCAGCGTGTTGACCGACAACAATCTCAGCGTTGAGGACATTAGGGTCAAAACGTTTACATATCAACCTCGTGCCATTACATAATCCATTTGCCAGATCGAAATTCCTTAAAAGAATAATCGGACATCCTATTTTTAAACGCAAGCAATGAGGGGGCAACCCGCTCACGTTGAGCGAGTTTAAGAATTCCAAAGGATAGAAGTTGTGGGTGTCGTCTTCTGCTTCATCAAAGCTATAGTAAACCTTCTCTTCGCCCGGAAATCTTTCAATCAACATATCATTAATGCTGTCAACATGCTCATTTTTAGTGGATAAAATTGCTCTTGAAATTATATCAGTAGATGCATGAGCGTTGGCGGCGAAGGAAGGAAACACTTCATCGATTAATGTTTTATGAAATTTAATGGAATTTTAGTTTTTTATTTATTTTAAAGGAATTTAAAAAAAAGAAAAAAAAAATGAAGTGAGGGATGGTGTTGTGGTGCCACAAGTGATGCCAACAAAAAAAAAGGGTGAGGGATGGGAAAAATGGGTGAATGATGTGGCATAAGGGGATTGGTTGAGAGTGAGGGATGGTGGAATGGTGCCACAAGTGTTGCCAACCCCCTAAAGAAATGACCTTGTGCCCGTCCATCTTGCCACCCTTAACTCAAAAACACAACATAAAATCTAAAATCAATAAGTTATACTACTTGCTTAGCTTTAACTCACTGGCTACACGTCTTCCCTCGCTTTTTAAACCATTTAGTACTGATGAGGCGAAAAATGATCCGTTTTTAGGGGGTCATTTAAGCCCGAATTCGAATTTATTTGATCAAATATTGCCCTAAATCGTTCCTTTTGTGATTTTAGGTACTTTGGGAGTGAAATCTGGAAAAGGAAGCAATTCGGACGTTTTTGGAGCATAAAAGTGAAGAAAACGCCAAAGTCTTAATTTTCCATGCTGGGAACAGTGCATGACGGCGTCAAGAGGAGTTCCCTGACGGCGTCAAGAGTAAAATTCCATGACGACCCAGAAGAGTTTTGACAGCGTCATGAAGGTAGGGCGTCAAGAGTAAAAGTCATGACGACCTGTAAATGAATTGTTCTTGACGGCGTCAAATGTAGATCTAGGCAGTCCGAGGATTGTTTTGGCGGCGAGGTGACGGCGTCACCTATTTGGTCTTGACGCCGTCAGACCCCTTTTTCTATATATAGTTTTCTAGTTTTTCACATTTAAAGAGAGAAGTTTTGGGAGAAACCCTAAGTACGATTTTGGTGTAACTTTACAGGTTTTTCAAGGGTTCCAACCCCTTGATACCTTGCATGATTAATCAAGATAAGTGTTCTTCTAATTCAATCAATATGTCTATGTGTTGGTTGTTTATATCATGTTCTTGTCTTAATTCTATCATGCTAGGCTAGATCTATCTTGTGTTTGCTTAGATCTAATAAAACCTAGATATTGATTATGTGTTGATTACTTGTTTATTCTTGTCTTGGATGAATGATTTATATGTTAGGCTTAAGAAAACTGGCAGATCTCTAATTGGTAACATGCTTGAACGTCTTAAGAAACATGAACCAACGCGCACTAGGTCTTTATTGGTTGTATTTAATGCATGAGCCACTGTTTACAATCCCTATAGTTGTGCTGGGCATGGTGTAGGAGGAGATAAGAGCTCATAGAATTGGGGAGTTATGTGTGCCACCCCATGAATGATATTAAGGAATATGATCCGTCATCCATGCAATTATAACAAGTAATTAACGTGTAAAAGATATCTAGGGAGTAGTGAAATCTAAGTAAACACATTTTCTCCAATTACTGCTCACAACCTTAGTATAAATTAGTTTATTTTCATTTCTAGTATTTTATTTTGATTGCATCTTAGTATTGAGTTAGTTGATTAGCAACTAATTCCGCCCAAATCCTTCAAACCCGAGATTTTAATTTGCTTTCCATAAAATATAAAAACACAAAAATAATCATCCCTCACCTTTAGAACTAGTATTTAGGCTTTCTAATCCTAGCGACACTATTCCTAAGCTGAACGATCAATCCCCCGGTACTTGTCAGTATACTATACTACAACGATCAGGTACACTGCCTGGTGGGGGTTGTAAGCTTCTCGAGATCCCTCGAGAGGTAAAGCCTGTTGCGATTCCCACGCATCAAGTTTTTGGCGCCGCTGTCGGGGATTGTCTATCTTTACATTTATTCCTAAACTTTCGCAAAAGAGTGCGGCGCTATCAAGTTTTTGGCGCCGCTGCCGGGGAATAGTTATTGTCTAGGTTAGAATTTCTTTTTATTAGGTCTACTTGCTAGATTCCTTTCTAGTAAGATTTTTTTTTTAGGTTTTCTTTAATCTATCTCATTTCTTTGTGCTTTTGTTCGTAACTCTTTGCCATCCGACATCATGGAAGGTGGTAACATCTTTGAACCCGTCATCCCACCACAACAAAACCCACCATTAGAACCCCTTAGGCCCCGAACCTTAGGAGAGTATTCCCAACCTAGCCACCAAGGCTACCGAAACACCATTGAGCTCACCGAAGCCAATGTGACCCTCTTGCGATCCGACACCATCCGGTTGGTGCAAAGCGGATGTGCATTCCATGGACTTCGTTCCGAAGATCCAAACCAACATCTTAAGGACTTTCTCAAAATCGTAGATTCCATAGACCTACGTGTTGAAACTAGAGAGACCACCCGTTTACGCCTATTCCAATTCTCTCTACGGGATCAAGCTAGTCAATGGCTTGAGCGTTTACCCGCGGGATCCATCACCACATGGGATGATCTCACCACTCGTTTCCTTGCTCAATTTTTTCCACCGGGGAGAACTACTAAGCTTAGAAATGACATCTTGATGTTCCAACAACGTCAAAATGAATCTCTTTATGAAGCATGGACTCGTTTCAAGGACTTACTCCAAAAAGTCCCTCATCATGGCATAGATCTTTGGCTCCAAGTCCAAATTTTTTATGACCATATCGACATCTCCACGAGGCGAGCCATTGACCAATCGGCCGGTGGTAAGCTACGTGATCTTAGTGCGGAACAATCATGGGAACTCATAGAAGATCTTGCTCTCTATGACAACGAAAGTTGGAATGATCCCCGTGATTTGAACAAAACGGTCAAGGCAATATCTTTGCCTTTGAACAATTCTAGCACTCCCGACCGTAGGATCATGGAACTTGAGGACCAAGTCAAGTTTCTCATGAAATCTTACGAAGCTCCGAAGCCTTCAAGCCAAGTGAACAAAATCACTTCTTCATGCGAATTATGTAGTGGTCCCCATGACACTCGTGATTGTGTGGAACTCCCCGGAACAGCTTTTGCGGACTACGCATCCACGCGTACCGACGAAGCGGGAGATAAGTGGTACACTTTCAAGCCCGAGCCAAACACTTACGGTGATTCATACAACCCCTCATGGAAAAGTCACCCAAACCTTAGGTGGAAACAAAATCAACCCAATTCGTCCAACCCATCAAATCGTTACCAACCAAACGGTCCACCATCCAACCGTACTTTCAACAACAATCCTTCTAACAACTATGGTAGTACCAACAATCTTGAAGGATTGATGTCAAAGTTCATGGCATCTCAAGAAGCTCGCATAGCTAGGTTTGAAACCGAATTAAACCAACAACAAACGGAGATGACCAACAAGATTGACAACTTGTTGAAAGCCCTCAACAACCAAGCGTTAATCACACCTAGGAAGGACACTAGGGACACCAATAGTGGAATCCAAATTAAGGACCCCTCATCATCCAAACATGTCCACTTTGTCAATGTTGTCACCATTAAGCTGATAGATAAGGAGATAGAGAGGAGTGACAAGGATGAAGTTAGAGTAGAAGCCAAGATTAAGGATGAGAGTAGGGAAGTTGAGAATAACAAGGAAGAGGAATTAGAGGAGGTAGAGCCTATAGAAAAATACTTTGATAAGTTGCCCACCGAGGAAGAACGGGAGTACCATAAGGATTTATTCGATAGTCCCGAGAGACCATATATCTTCGGCACACCCCTTATCAAAATGGGAGACCCCTCTAACATTAACATCCCATGCAATATCGGGCACATGCATATATGGAAAGCTTACATCGACCCTAGATCCCCCGTTAACATCATGACTAGGACTTATTACAATTGGGTAATGAAGAAGCAACTTAACTTTAGGATGATGCCCAACAAGAATCTGATAAGTAATTTTGCGGGAAGGGTGAAGGGATTGCATGTAATTATTGGGAATCTCACCTATGAGATCGATTTTATGATAGTGGAAGACATTCGTCCGGTGATAGATGCTTGCCTAAGCCAAGTAATATTCGGAAAACCATTTGTTTAGGCCACTAGGATGAGTTATGATCCGACTTTAGGGATAGTTAGATTTAAGGAAGAGAATGATGAGGTTGCCTATCAAATGCCCTACAAGATTGAGCAATACCGCCTTCTCTCTAATTTCGAAAAAGAACACAAGCAAGCGGCTTATTATAGGAATGAGGAGGATAGACGTAGAGGAGTAGAATATGTAAAGAATAGGATGCTTGGCTTCTATAAAGAATGCCTACAACTAGGTCCGGAATACAAAACTGGTTTAGAAGACGACCTAGAGAATGAAACCAATGATGAAGTCACGTAGTAACCCATGACCTTGAGTCTAGCTACAAGACTCGTAAATAAAGAAAAGCGCTTCTTGGGAGGCAACCCATGTTTTGTGTGATTTTATTTGTTTGTTTGTTATTTGTTTCCGTATGCATGCTTTATTTTTATTGTTGGTAGATCATGTTTCTAAACTAAAATGTGGAAATACTTTACTTTGTTGTTTTGGCCTAGTCTTAACTCCACCTAAAGGTATTTTTGCAAAAGATAAGTGTAAGGGGAAACCCCAAATATGTTTTTAAGAAACAAACCGATCATGATTCTCCACAATATTAAATGAACATGTATATTCGTATTTGTTAGAGTCAAATGCTTGTATTGAGTCATAATGAAGTTTTGCAGGATTTTCCAGGAAGTAGGACCAAGTTTTTCCAGAAAATTTCCGGAAACTTAACATAAGAATTTCTGCAGGTCAATTCTGACGGCGTCAGGAGTTTACTCTTGACGGCGTCAGGAGTTAAAATCTGGAAATTTTACCAATTTTGTTTTTCTAACGGAGTCTTATGGTTTTTGTGAATTATTAAGTTTTTTAATCTCCAAGAGATCTACAAACTTCATTCCACAAGCATTATATCTTATCTTGTTTTCTAGGATTTAGTAACTTATATAGGATGCCGCCGATTTTACGCGAGGTTGTCTTGTCTATTTTGTCAGGTTTTACAGGTTATGTATGATAAGAAGATGATTTATATTCTGGAAGGGAAGCTTTGATTGTTCATTTTCTTGGAGGAAGATTTAACCTGGCCATCCTATTATCCATACCGAGCGAATCAGGGGAGTATTTGATTTCATTCTCTTTACTTTTTCACTTTTACATTCTTTACTTGAACATTGGGGACAATGTTCATCTTAAGTGTAAGGGGAGGGTAAAAAGATGATACCTTACATATGCACTTTCGCTTGAGTTTGTTTTGTTTAATAGTAGATGTGTAATAAAACTATGAGAAATACTTGTTAGTGCAATTTTAGCGCCAAATTTAAAATTTTTTACAACATTTAGGAGTGAAACTTTAGCCATAGCAAGCGTCTCATGGATAGGAGATTGTATGACTAGCACATAACCGTATATTCAGAAAAATTTTCCACCCAAATATGTGAGGTTCGCCTTTAGATTTGATAGGAAAAGCATTTACTATTAGTGCTTATGAGTGTACCGGTAGCATTTAGATTCTAGAACTTGCGTTAGTGATGCATCCCGAGACCGCTAGTGAGACTACATTCGTGTGGTAGGATTTACTACATGATAAGAGGCATTAGGATCACCCTTGTGTTAAACCCGTATTATAATTACTTGACCATTTAAGTCATATTACTTGGCTAGTTAAGTCAACTAAATTTTCCCACACCCTTAGCGTTGTACACATTTTTAGTACACGAAACCCCTAGTACACCCCTCCGAGCCTATCTTTTCGTTTCTAACTTTAAGCATTTTACTTAAAGGAAGAATTTGTTACACCCCACTTAAATGTACAACCAAATCGCCTTAGCCTTCCATGTATGCGCTCATTTTTAGTGCATTATTGTTATTTGTTAAACCCTAAGTTAACTATCTAATTGATTACATGGTTGCTAAGTCGAGTCATATCCTTGTACATATTGTTTTGGGACGATTGGGACTCATGGGTAAGTACTTATTTTATAGAGTAATGGGGAAGAACATCATTTATTACCCCCATATGTACGTTAATCTTAAAAGTGCTCAAAGTGTTTTGATTTTCTTAATTCGAGTCATTAGATTAGTTTAATGTAAAGTATGTAAAGATTCAAGTGTAAGGGGAATGTTCAACCCCTATGATTTATTATTTTGGATGGTAGGGTAAGAGTGTATGCAAAAAAAAAAAAAAAAAAAAAAAAAAAAAAAAAAAAAAATCGAAAAAAAAGTCAAGAAAAAGAAAAGAAAAAAAAAATAGAAAAAGAAAAAGAGAAAAAACATACGGACTACTATCCCATTTTATTCTATGTTCATTTTATGTTTTTGTTATTTTTCATTTATTAGCTTAAGTCGAGTCTAGTCTTGGCTTAGCAACGCCATATTGTACATGTAATTAACCAAGATTGTTAACTCGCCACCAGTAAAACTTGCTTTATCCAACAAAACCGTGTATTTCATATCCCTACACCTAACGTTACAACCCTTTAAAAGACCTCTTTGATAGTTTATCCTATGTGCTTACGCCATGTGATGGAGGTTTGATCCTTTCCCAAGCCTATGGTAATCTATTTTGCTATGACAGGTAGTGAGAGATATCTTCCGTTTCCATATTGTAATTTACACTTTATTACACCCGAGAGATGTGAGTATCTAAACACTATTTGTGAGGTGCTTGTGTATGACCTCCGTGCTTGTCTATTGGTCTTTAGTGGAACGATTATTTGTTGTAATTACTTTTATATTAATGTTAAATGACCCCTAACTTGTATTTTGAGTAGAATAAAAGCGCATTTGCTTGAGGACAAGCAAATCTCAAGTGTAAGGGTATATGATGAGGCGAAAAATGATCCGTTTTTATGGGGTCATTTAAGCCCGAATTCGAATTTATTTGATCAAATATTGCCCTAAATCGTTCCTTTTGTGATTTTAGGTACTTTGGGAGTGAAATCTGGAAAAGGAAGCAATTCGGACGTTTTTGGAGCATAAAAGTGAAGAAAACGCCAAAGTCTTAATTTTCCATGCTGGGAACAGTGCATGACGGCGTCAAGAGGAGTTCCCTGACGGCGTCAAGAGTAAAATTCCATGACGACCCAGAAGAGTTTTGACGGCGTCATGAAGGTAGGGCGTCAAGAGTAAAAGTCATGACGGCCTGGAAATGAATTGTTCTTGATGGCGTCAAATGTAGATCTAGGCAGTCCGAGGATTGTTTTGGCGGCGAGGTGACGACGTCACCTATTTGGTCTTGACGCCGTCAGACCCCTTTTTCTATATATAGTTTTCTAGTTTTTCACATTTAAAGAGAGAAGTTTTGGGAGAAACCCTAAGTACGATTTTGGTGTAACTTTACAGGTTTTTCAAGGGTTCCAACCCCTTGATACCTTGCATGATTAATCAAGATAAGTGTTCTTCTAATTCAATCAATATGTCTATGTGTTGGTTGTCTATATCATGTTCTTGTCTTAATTCTATCATGCTAGGCTAGATCTATCTTGTGTTTGCTTAGATCTAATGAAACCTAGATATTGATTATGTGTTGATTACTTGTTTATTCTTGTCTTGGATGAATGATTTATATGTTAGGCTTAAGAAAAATGGCAGATCTCCAATTGGTAACATGCTTGAACGTCTTAAGAAACATGAACCAACGCGCACTAGGTCTTTATTGGTTGTATTTAATGCATGAGCCACTGTTTACAATTCCTATAGTTGTGCTGGGCATGGTGTAGGAGGAGATAAGAGCTCATAGAATTGGGGAGTTATGTGTGCCACCCCATGAATGATATTAAGGAATATGATCCGTCATCCATGCAATTATAACAAGTAATTAACATGTAAAAGATATCTAGGGAGTAGTGAAATCTAAGTAAACACATTTTCTCCAATTACTGCTCACAACCTTAGTATAAATTAGTTTATTTTCATTTCTAGTATTTTATTTTGATTGCATCTTAGTATTGGGTTAGTTGATTAGCAACTAATTCCGCCCAAATCCTTCAAACCCGAGATTTTAATTTGCTTTCCATAAAATATAAAAACACAAAAATAATCATCCCTCGCCTTTAGAACTAGTATTTAGGCTTTCTAATCCTAGCGACACTATTCCTAAGTTGAACGATCAATCCCCCGGTACTTGTCACTATACTATACTACAACGATCAGGTACACTGCCTGGTGGGGGTTGTAAGCTTCTCGAGATCCCTCGAGAGGTAAAGCCTGTTGCGATTCCCACGCATCAAGTACTAACAAACATGCATATATGTTATGAGTAGAATTTAAAATGGTTGTTGCATATGTAGGGGTTCAATGAGACAGAAGTAGAATTCATGTTGGCAAATGTGAAGAACATTTGGCAAAGATACTTGTATCGTGATGCTATTATGCTCGAGGCTGAAAGACAAAAATCTGCATATGGGCATATCAAAGATTGGGCCAAACCGTTGTCAGAGCTAAGTGATGATGACGTTTTCACAACTTTTGTACAGGTATGCACACATGACATGTTTTCAAATTTTAGCACCAAATAATCCCTTACTATATTGCATTACAAAAGATGAAAGAAAAATATAATGGTAATAAGTTTTGTAAAAAAAAATGTCCGGCGTGCAACTTGATCTCATATGATTTTTTTTGTTCTTGCTAGATATTGCGCTACAAACTATATAATGACCCTTGGAGAAGACAACAAACGGGTCTGAAAAAGGAAACTGGTATACCTCAAGAATGCTTACTCAAAGTATAGTGAAGAACATACGTTATACACATCAAGAATAGTGTTTCAAATTCATTGAACCCGGGCTTTGCAAATATCGTTGTAGAATTATAGTTATTTCTTGGGTTCTTTTTACTTATGATTTTTATTATAATAGTTTCAATTTTGTGTAAATGCAAAGGCCAATTTCCTTTTGTTTTGCTAGAGTACATTTGAATGTGTCCATATTGCTCATCTTATGTATGCTTTGTGTTGATATATACAAGTACTTGAAATTCTTTTAGGCAAAAGAAAGTTTTATTTGATCTATAAAGTTAAGGAAAAGACATCGCCAGTAAACCAAACAAACATATTAATATTCATAACCAATTCATATCATCATAAAATCAATTCTTGCTAAAAGGGTATAAACAAAAAACACAAATCATAAAACCCTTAAACAAACATATTCATCATACAGAATAAGTGATTTATTGAGTCAAAAGTGATTTATTGCACAAGAATGGAATATTATTGTTTGTTTATTTAGTTGGTAGATACTATCTTATTCCAGAAAGGTAGAGAAGAGAGTGCCATGTGAGGCCTCATGTTCGTATAAGAATGTCATTATGAAAGTATATTAAAAGCTGGTTGAGGATGCGATGCTATGAAAGTATATTATGTTTACCTCAACGTCTTCGGAAGCTTGAGCATGGTTGAAAACAGAATCAAGATCCATAGGAGCAAAAGCATTGAGTATTTCGCTGTCAATCTAACAAGTACAAATAAGATAGACGTTATCAATGAATCTATAATAAACATATGTGATGAATCTAACAAGTACAAATAAAATAGGTACAACTTGAACCTCGGATTCAACTGGAACGGTTTTGGGAGATTCAAGAACATTCAAAACCATGTTATGTTCCATTTTTTTGTAGATATCGTTTGTAGAGATAAGTGTGCCAGGTTTACATGCGGATATCATTTGTAGAGATGAGTGATGGGTTTTGTAGATAGAGAATAGAGAAGAGATGAAGGGTTTTGGGAGATTCAAGAACATTGAAAGCGTTTTGGGAGATTCAAGAAGTTGGGACAAGAAAATGGTACAAATTAAATTTCTTTTCTATTTAGCAGATATAATTATGGGCTCCAAACCCAAGTGTCTTTCACATTCTTAAAAAAAGAAGAAGTTGGTACAAATTAAATTTCAAGATGGGGAGATTAAAGAAACGAAAATTTCTTACACATTTATGATTGAGGTGACATAATTATAACAGTTCACACAAACCCAAGTGTCTAAAATTGGTTGTGGGTATCTATTAATATAACAAGGGCAAAATGGGGATTGACTGAAAATTCAGTTTTCCACTTTTCCCCTTTGACTAAATCTACATTATAAGTAGTTAAGATAGGTTATGATTGTGTTATTTTAAGTGAAAATTTGAATTTAACAGCATATTCGTTTTGAGGGTTTTGGAGTTGGGGAATAGGAGTGAAAGTAAGATTCATTGTTTCTTTGGTGCGTTAAGATACAAAATAATGGATGATGGCTAGTAATTCCTTACTAACTGGTAGGTTTTTACATTTTAAAAATACGTCCTACTTCTATGTGTATCTTTTTCCCATTTTTTTAAAACCAACATCCAATTCAAATCAAAATTTAAACTCGTCTACAAATCAACTGCACCTTAGGTATAGTAAATGTCCACCATGAAAGAGTCCACTTTTATTTACTTTTATCTATCTATTTATTTATTTATTTTTTTCACATAAGCCTCAACATGATCTATCATGTTCAATTGAGCTTCAAAAATCTCAATATAAAATAAATTGCTTTTAGTCACAAGCCTTGTAATTGCAAGGATTATATTTGTATTTGTAAGTTTATAAAAAGTAGAAGATTCTCTTTGATGGTGCCTTTACTCTATGTTAGGCTCGAGACACCATATTCATAAAGCAACACTACACATATAAATGTAGACAATGGTGAATGGGGAGCTTAACAAAGCTTTAAGGCCAGCCAAGAGTTGAAGCATACTCACTGGGAGAATTTTGTTCAACTTTACATGTTGATCAAAGTCGAGTATATAAAAACACTTATAAATGATGTCTACGGTACATGTTATTCACATACATGGTGTTGGAAAATTTAGTGAAAAAAAAGAGGTTTCACTAACTTTAGACATAGATAATTATCAGGGAATATGATTATTATGATTAAGCCCTTATATGCTTACGTAGTCCTTTGTGAGTGCTCCGTAATGAGCCGTTATATGTCCAAAACTGAGTTAGTATGAATGAGATATTGAGTCTCGAAAAAGGGTAGTTGGAATGGAGGAAAAATGGTTAAAAGTAAGTTATATTTTTATTTGAAATCTATTGAATTAGCTGTTATGATTGGTTTCAAAGGTTTATATAACAACAAAATAGTCATTAGCATACTTGATTGCAACATTACACCATATGTTATAACATGAATTTGTATAAAATAAAATGCCCATTCTATAACACACCATCAATTCACAGCTAAAACTTTTCCTTTCTAGCATACTCAGTACAATTTCATAAAATTTTGGGAAAGTTATTAATTCATTACATTGCTTTGGCCATTTTATCCTGGAAACATCCATTGTTGAAATAGTACACGTGAACTGACGAGACTCGGTCTTCGTTTCTTTATAATTTTTGGTTAGATCTTATGTTTATGTTCTGTATATATTTACTTTAAGTGTCTTTGCAATTTTCTGCCTAGTTATTGTATTTTTAATTTGATATAAACGGTATCTTTACTACAACTATGCCGTTTATAGAGAAGAAAACACATTCAACTCAGTTTCATCCGAATCTATTTTTAAAATCTTACTACAAGCTTGTTTAATTTTGATTCGAACGTGTTTTTGTTTCAAAGTTGTTTTTACAATAGCGCTTTATGCAGTAACTTTGGGACTAATTAATAGTTGATTGTTTTTTAATCTAATATTTGTGTGGATTTTATATATTGTATTTGTGGAAAACTAGAAGGGGTTGAATAATTTTACCGATTTAAATTTGTTTTCTTTCAAAACTTTGATATGAAATTGACAAGTATAGTTATAGATAAACAAGTAATAATGTAAAGCAATATAAATTAAAGTAAAGATAGAACGATCAAATAACACAAGGATTTATAGTGGTTCCGCCTAAAGGACTTGCTTTTGTTGCCCTACTTCACTCCCCGAGTATCCAGCCCGAGAGTATCCTTTCACTAGTCAATAAACTCTTTTATCAACACTAAGCTAAATGTCTAGTTCTTTCTCGAGTACAACCACTCCCGTCACACTACATATTTTGAGGACTAAAATACTAAATAATCACTCTACAATGTTTATGGTGGTTTGATACAATGATGATGTATGATGATGAACAATATACAATACAATGTACAATGTAAAGACTAGTAACAAAACTTGAAGCTTTATAGTCTTGATTCTTGAATGATGATGATGATGATCTCTTTGCTAATAAAAGGGTTAGTGTAGAATCACTAAAATGAATATGTAAGTATGTGGTAATGACTATGAACTCAGAATTTAAAAAAAGAAAGAATATACAGATTTGTTGGTGCAAAGGATAAGTTTAAGTGAGATCAATTGGCTTCTATTTATAGGTAAAAACCTGTTAGGCCCGCGGTTCTCACAGTACCCTTCGAAGGGTACCGCAGGTACTTAACAGCTAAATCTTCATTGGATCTTGTGAAAAATTCTTTTCAAAATCCATATCAAATCTACATATGATATTTCCTGATATGACAATATTCTTGATGTGAAAACACATCAAAGTCAACTCTTTGATGATGTCACCCATGAGATAAATATTGATTTTGTTTTGATTTATCTTAAGATGGAAAGTAAATATGTATATGAACAAATGTCTAGTTACCTTTATAAATAAAAATGTCTAGTTAAATGTTTTGACAAGATGAAATGTATTAAGTCAAGTGTAAGTAAACTTTAGTTTGTATGAGAAAATTATTAGTTTACTTGCAAAAATAAAAGTATGTAGACATTTTATAAAATATGCATTTATATAAAATAATTTTAAATGCAAATTGTGTTCGTTTGATCATTACCACAATGTTAAATATCCATTTATTCATACCTTACTAAACAAGGTTCTTCCAAACAACCCCATACCAGTTTTATATACCAGTTTTATGTTTTGAACAATCTTCTCCACTTGTTTTCTATCCAAACAACCGTTAAAAGTTTCATCAAAAAAACCTTAATCTAATTTTGAGGTTATTTTGATTGAAATTTTTGGGCTAAAGAAACGTTCAACATAGATAAAAATAATAATAATAATAAATAAATCTTTAAATATCAAATAGACAAATCTTGACCATTCAATTTTACATAAAATTACTTTCATTCTCCTTTATTAAAATTTAAATATACCAAAAACCATTAATTATCACACGAAACAAATAATACTATCAAAACATTAAATCGTCTTTCCATATAAGGCACTTCTATTTAGACGAATTTTTTTTTGAGTCTTTTTTGTAAGTATTAAAATTTCTGCCCTGAAAAATCACATATGTTTACTTTTCCGAGCGGAATTTTTAATACTAAAAAAATTGAAAAAAAAAAAAAAGAAAAGTTTATACAAGTGGGCTTGTAAACTTATATAAAGAAATTTTGATAAGGCTCAAAATTATGACTTTCAAAAAGGGTTATATAACATGTTTGATTACAAACTACAAAATTACCCATAATTATACCTAATTTAATGTTCATATATTTAGAGTTGCGATCCCCTAAAAAGGGATCAAAATTAAAAAGTTTAAAAAGATTTCTAGCCACTAAGCTAGTGCTATGTGTCCCCCACCCGCTCCCTCATTTTTTTTTTAATATTTTTGGTTAGAGGGCATTTTGGTCATTTGACCCATTTTTTTAATTTCACCTTAAATTTCAAACGCAAATAACTTTCAAACGACAAACTTTTAGAAAAAACCGATTTCACCATAATTTTTAAAATTTAATCCTCTTTAATTTGGTATAAAATTTTTTTAATTTTTTCGAAACTTTTTTTTGACATATTCATTGGGTCATGATTTTCTTGAAAATTTTAACATTTTCGGCTCTAATTTTGTCTAGTTTAAAGGCCGAATTTTGCCAAACTTAAAACACGAAAGTTGTAGCTTCTTGGCCATTCTTTACCCAGAAATTTGAATCACTCAAATACAATATGATATGAGTGAGATATCGTATGTTAAAAATGACGTTTTACTCATATTTGTTGCACACAACGTGTTTGATGAAATATTTAGCATAGATTTTTAGTCTTAAAATCGAGTTAAATGCACTAATTTTTGCACAACAATGCACCTTTAGTTATTTTATTAATGTAAGATTCAAAAAGTTTTGTTTTTTTGTTGTTTTTTTTAACTGATGAACCATATTAACTGATGAACCTTATTAACTGATTTTTAAAAAAGACATTTTGTTCATTAGTTACTTTGGTTGAACTATATTAACTGATAAACTTATTAACTGGTGAACCTTATTAACTGATTTTTAAAAAAGACATATCGCGCGTTAAAGAACCTTATTAACTGATGAACCTTATTAACTAATGAACTTATTAAATCAGTTAATAAGGTTCATCAGCCTTATTAACTGGTTGAAATATATTAACTGATGAACTTATTAACTGATGAACCTTATTAACTGATGAACTTATTAAATCGGTTAATAAGGTTCATCAGTTAATAAGGTTCATCAGTTAAAGAGCCTTATTAACTGATGAACTTATTAAATCAGTTAATAAGGTTCATCAGCCTTATTAACTGGTTGAACTATATTAACTGATGAACTTATTAACTGATGAACCTTATTAAGTGATGAACTTATTGAATCAGTTAATAAGGTTCATCGGTTAAAAAAAAAAAAAAAAAAAAAAAAAAAAAAAAAACAAAACTTTTTGAATCTTACATTAATAAAATGACTAAAGGTGCATTGTTGTACAAAAATAAGTGAATTTAACTCGATTTTAAGATTAAAAATCTAAGCTAAACATTTCATCAAACATGTTGTGTGCAACAAATATGAGTAAAACGTCATCTTTAACATACGATATCTCACTCATATCATATTGGATTTGAGTGATTCAAATTTTTGGGTAAAGAATGGCCAAGAAGCTACGACTTTCATGTTTTAAATTTTTCACGATTCGGCACTTATGATGGTACAAAATAAGGTCGAAAATGCCCAAAAAATCAAGAAAATTAACACCCATTTCGTATGTAAAAAAAAAGTTTCGAAATTTTTAACAAAATTTATACCAAATTAAAGAGGATTAAATTTTAAAAATTATGGTGAAATCGGTTTTTTCTAAAAGTTTGTCATTTAAGAGATATGTGCGTTTGAAATTTGAGGTGGAAAAAGAAAAAACGAGTAATTTTACTATTTTGCCTCTATCCAGATTTTTTAAATATAATAAAGGGGGAACACGTGGCAGCACCAAATTTCTTTTTAGGCTTTGCAATGTTTAGGTACTTTGCAAGGGATCCGGCATCCATATATTTATAACTCATGCCCCTTTTGATCATTTATCAACATACCTTAAACCAAATACTTGAACTTGTTACCTTATTAAACATAAGCTAGTTTGCATGTATATATGGTATACTATTGATATAGAGGTTTACTACCTATATCATAAAGGTTGTTTAAAAATAGGGGTAAAACTGAAAATCATAAGTGACAGAAGGTGTAAACAACTTTTGGAAAAACATCCGTACCTTTTGTCACCTCATTTCTTAAATCATTGTCTAAGTTTAGTTCAAACACTTAATATAAGCGCTTTATGAGCTTATGATATATAAGTCATAAGCTACGTATATAATATAAGCATACGTCTAATTCACAAGCTTTGCTAAACACCTCTTAAACCAACTATCAAACCAAATATATAAAAATATTTGGGAAAATTCTTTTAAAACGTATCATACTTGTCCAAAAAATCACTTTTGAGTATCGAACTATTTTTTTTCCTTATTAGGTTACTAAACTTTCATTTTTAGCATCTTTTACGCACTTTGGAACTTTTTTACCCCTCAAAATTTTGGAAATCCAGGGGCAAAAATGTCCCAAAGTGCGTAAAAGAGGTCAAAAATGAAAGTTTAGTACCACAATGACGAAAACAAAAAGTATGTTACTCAAAAGTGATTTTTTTGACAAGTATGGTACGTTTTGAAAGAATTTTCCCAAAATATTTCGTGTAAATATAAAATAGTATTCTATTAAAAAATAAATAAATAAATAAAATAAAATAAAAAAAAAAAAAAAAACCTTTGCTTTTGGTGGTTCGCACCATCAAACATGCTCCTAAAATGTTTTTGAGCGTTAAAGGTAGGTGTAGTGGTGACCACGAGTGATGGTGGCGCCTCCTTAGCCCACTACTCGGGGTTAGTTCCACTATTACAAGCGGTCTAACAATGTGAGTCTTAGTGCTAGAATTAGAAACCAATTTTATTGTTTTTACCGCTCTTTTTTTTCCGCTAACATTTTTCAAATATTGTGTTTTTCGATTAAACTAGACTTATAGCTGCATTTAATTATAATGATATTTTGGTTAAGTGGTTTGTGTAACGTTTTGTATATCCAAAATATCACTAAAACTATTTGCCGCTATAAAATTTTGTTTCTATGCACGGCCGCACAGGTACTCGTCTAGTATTTAAAAGTTTGTTTTTATATACGTGTGTATTTATTCTTAAGTTGACAAAACAATTTTACATTTTCATGTTTTCATTTATTAATTATTCATTTAACTTTCCATGTTTTTAAGTTGACAAAAAATTTGAACATGTAATGTAAGTTTCTATGTTTTCATTTAAGTTTTGATTAAGGAGTGGTAAATGCATTAATTAAGGGTAATTTAGGTAAAACATTAATTTAAGTTTCTCACTTTTCACTTCTTGACTTTTTGACGATTTTCTCTTTATAAATAGGCGACTACCCATGCATAGCAACGGAAATTCCTAGCAGCATATGCGATATTGTGGTATGTGTCGTAGCATTTTACTTATTGAATAAACTACCACTGCACATACTCGGATGAAAAGGAATGACAAAACAAACTTGAGATCTGATGGCTATGGCTAGATGACATTTCAACAACATGTTGCATCAGGACGAGTCTGGCTGTTTTGTAAGAATAGCAAATAAAATTATGAGAGCCAAAAAGTTGGGTTTTGTCGAGCAGTGAAAACAGCTTCTTTACCTTATTTTTTTTATATTAGATCAATTACTTTCCATCCATTTTTTTTATATTAGATCAGTTACCTTCAATAGATTAATGTTTATTTAGTAAGACCCAACAATACCCATCACATAAATAATATTTACTCAACTTTGACCCATATTTAACCGCTGGGTCTTGAATAGCCACCTTTAGAAAGCACAAGCTTAAACAGACTCAGCTTAATCAAGAAATTGTAGCGCCATTCAAAAAAAAATCAAGAAATCTTAGCATACTTTTCATAAAAACTTGATGTGTGGAAAACTAGAAGGGGGGTTGAATAGTTTTACGTCTTTTTACTTCATTATAAAATTAGTTTTAAAGTTTTGCTTAGCTTTTAAAAACTTAGATTCGATAATATGTGATCTCAAGTCTTGTACAATATAAACAATTAATACTACACAATATATTATAATGATAAGTAATGAAATAAGCAAGAGATGGAAAGATCGAACCGGGAGACAAGAGATTTATAGTGGTTCGGCTACAAGGACACCTTCCTTGCCCTACTCCACTCCTCGAGCACCTAACTCGAGAGTTTTCTTCACTATATCAACAAGCTCCCTTATGGCGGAGAAAACCATACACACCAATCTACACACCACTTTTCACACCACAACTTCGTCACACCTAAGTCACGACTTCTACACAACTTCTTCAAATCTATCTACTTCACAACTAACTACTCCACACCTATCTTCTTCACACCAATCTAGTTCCTAACTTATCTTCTTCACGCCAAGCTACTAACTAATCACACAATCAATATCTAACACAACTATCTACAATCAAATATTCACAACAATCTTCACAAAGAATAATGTAAATGATCTTTGATGATACACCAACAACTTGGATGTGGAGATCACAACAAGTTGCAATACTTCTTGTCTTGAGGGATAGAAGTATTCTTCTCTTGCACTTGAGAGGATGAAGGTTGGATCACTTTAAAACAAAGAATTTATATACTTATGATCAAAGGATAAAAGAATGGAGATTTGGATCTAGATCAGAAAGTTTAGTAGTGCAAAAGGTGAGGAAAAAATCCAGGTTTAAGGTGGTATTTATAGGCAACAGAATCTGACAGAGGAGCGTGGCCGGTCCCCTTAAATCATGGCCGGCCCCCTTAAAATTAAGGGGACCGCCATTTATAATTAAGGGGCCGCCCAGCTGAAACGGCCAGATTCTTTGTCTTTTAGTGGAGAAAGTTTATTTGGTGAAAAACTAACTGATTTTGGTTAAAAATTTGAATTCATATATTTAGTATGAATAAAACATTTTTCTTTATTACCAAAAGTGTTTTTCAAAAATATATAATATGTTTATATAAATAAATAAACTTTGTATTAGTTAATTAAATACCCATTTGATCATAAATTACACTAAACACTTTGTTTATTCATACCTTAAGTGATTTGGATGTAAAGAGAAATATTAATCACTAAATACTTGTTTATGTCACAAGTTTTAGTTCTATGAGTTTATATTTTGTGATAATCAAAACATAGAAATATTGATAACATGTTAATAATGTTTTTAGGCATTAATTTATGTCAACAATCTTCCCCTTTTTGATTATTACAAAACCTTAAACTCAATATATCTAAAACTTGTTTTTAGACAAGTATTATAGAGTTTACATTTCTCTTCTCCCCCTTTTTGTAAAATTAAAATGGTTAAGCCGAGTAAGCTTCGCGACGGAAGTTTAAACGGGTAGAATGCTCCCCCTTGATGTATGCTCTCCCTTATTTGAGAGCACCAAGGGAACGAGCTATGGAGATCTTTGCTACAAAAATATTTGAAGAGAGCAAGATACACATATATGCAAGGCAACAATTATGCAACTAAACATAGATTCATTCAAGCATTATAGAAATGAAAAGTATTACAACATTCAATATCCTTGAAGCATATTGATAAAAAAAAAAATAACACAAAAGAGAAGACATAGTCCTATATTGCCTAAGAGAGCACTTGGACTTGCTTGCAACCCATGGTTGATTGTTTTATTTGCTTGAAGGGAAACATAAGCATAAAGCTTAGATGTTTGATTGAGAGGGATATGGGGTGGAGTATGGAGCGGAAGAAGTGGATCTCACGATGTTGTATCGTGTTAAGGGTGGTATTGGATGATTACGAGTGAGAAGATATTCAATCCAAGAAATATCTTCACTCAAGTAGAGGATTTGTTTTTTAAGGAATATGCAACAAGGGCAAAAGTGAGTGTGGTTTGTAACTTGATCCAAGTTGAGAGAGTGGGGAAGGCAATTTGCATAGGGTGATGATGGAGGTTGCCCTTTGTTGCGTTGTGCAAGATGCATAGCAAGGAGATCACTAAGATCATGGATTTGGTTAATTTCATCACGGAACTTTTGTTTTTCCGTGGCAATGTGGAGGGGATCATAGGTTTGGTATGGAAGAGTTGGGTTTGTGTAGTTGGAATTGTAGTTTGATGGTTGATCAAACTTGTATGGATCATTATAAGTGGTTGGAGGTTGAGATGTGTAGTTTGGCTTGAAGGAAGATGTTTGGCCAATGTTGTATGGTTTGTAAAGAGAATCAAATGAATGACCTTGTTGGTTTGATGCAAAGTTTGGGAAGTAAGAAGTTGGGGGTTTGGAATGACTTCCAACTTCATTAATGATGATGGATTTGTTTCGAGAGCTTTTTCTTCGCCAAACGGGTTTTTCCGTCATCCTTTCTAGCCTTGAGGCTTTTGATTTTGGTTTGTTTGGAGAGTTCATGATGGGATGAATGGAGAGTTTTGAGGATTGGGGATATTTATAGTGTAAGATTTGTGTGTTTAAGGATGGATAAGGTTTGTTTGGGGAATTAGGACAAAATGTGTTGGTGAAAAATGGGAAATGTAGGTTGAAGTGGGCTAAAAAGCAGAAAAGATTCTGTAAACCCGTCCATCAGATGGCCGGTCCCCTTAATTAGGGGGCAGTCTCCTTAAAATTAAGGGGGCCGCCTTACATAATTAAGGGGGCCGCCCATCTGGTGATTTTCAGATTGCCAGAATTGGGTTTTTGGCAGAAAATTTGCAGAAAGGTTGTGTTTTTGGACTTGGATTCAAGCAAGTTCAATTCCTTTAGGCAATATAGCATCTAATATAATCATTAAATATCATGCATGCAAAAACACATAGGCATAAGAGCAAATAATCAACACATAATAAGCAATAGGAGGTAAGTAAAGGCAAGCACCCTTAAGCTTCCTAAGGCACCTATCTTAGATTAAAGGCAAAGGCAATTAGTGAGTGAAAAACTAATGATGAATCAAGATGACACCATTACTAGTGAATTTGTTCTAGTGAGTGTCTATATGCAACAAATGTGGAGTTGTGATTGTTTCGACTCCTAGAAGCAAAAACAAATAACTATCCTAAGAAACAATCCAAATGATCTCCTTGATTCAATTTTTGCTCGGTCATGAATGTCAAAGATATATATTAGATTATATACCTTGACAATTTATGTGAGAGTTTATGCATGATTTTGAAATACAATGTTTTTAGAATTAATCAACAATTCAAGGAAAATGATTTTCATGTGATTCCTAGATTGTGAGAATAATTTTTAGAGAAAATTGATTGAGTTTATAAAAAAAAAAATTATGCAAAGAAAATAAATCTTCTCAATCTTTAGTTTTGTGCGAAATAGATTCCTAGACTTAGAAAAGGTGGAATGGAAGAAAAATAAATTTTCATGCAAGTATAAATTGGAATTGATTCAATGTAATTTAGTCAACTTGTTCCATCATTCCTAATCCTAAACGCAAGTGGTTGAATAATTCACGCTTAAGGGGTTTTGTGAATATATCCGCAATGTTGTCTTCCGATGCAACCTTTTTTATAGATATATTTCCTTTTTGTACATTATCCCTAAGAAAATGGTGACGTATTTCTATGTGTTTAGTCCTAGAGTGTTGCACCGGATTTTTACTTAAATCTATCGCACCTTTGTTATCACACATAATGGGGACATTTTCTAACCTAATGCCATAGTCTACAAGAGCTTGTTTCATCCATAGTGCTTGTTGACATGCCTTTCCGGCGCTTACATATTCGGCTTCGGTGGTAGAAATAGCAAGAGCGGTTTGCTTCTTCGAAAACCAAGACGTTAAACAACATCCCATAAACGTGCAAATACCGCTAGTACTCTTTCTATCTACGTAGTCTCCCGCATGATCCGAATCCGCATAGACAATGGTTTCTATGCCGGATTCCTTAGGATACCATAATCCTAAGTGTATAGTGCCTTTAACGTATCGGAAGATACGCTTAACCGCTTCTAGGTGAGAGGTTTTGGGATCCTCTTGAAAATGGGCACAAAGGCAGACACTAAACATGATATCGGGTCTACTTGCCGTCAAGTATAGTAAACTACCTATCATTCCTCTATACTTGGTGTTATCTACGGACTCACCTTCATCGTCCTTTGTGAGCTTTACCTCCGTAGACATGGGTGTTTTCATGGGTTTTGAGTCTTCTAGGCCAAATTTCTTAAGCATTACCTTAATGTACTTAGATTGGTTAAAGAATATTCCATCTTCTAATTGTTTTATTTGTAATCCTAGGAAGAAATTAAGTTCACCCATCATACTCATCTCAAACTCATCATGCATGATTTTGGCAAATTCATCACACATGTCTTGACAAGTCGATCCAAATATAATGTCATCAACATATATTTGAACAATGATGAGATTTGGGTCTTTCCTTTTAGTGAAAAGAGTGTTATCTACCATTCCCATGGAATAATCATGTTTAATAAGAAAAGCTTTTAATCGATCATACCAAGCTTTGGGAGCTTGTTTGAGTCCATACAAAGCTTTCTTTAACTTATAAACATAATCAGGTTTTGCGAAGTCAATGAATCCTGGAGGTTGTGCCACATATACCTCCTCATTGATAAAACCATTAAGGAATGCACTTTTCACATCCATTTGGAATAACTTAAAATCTAGGGCGCAAGCATAGGCAAGTAATATCCTAATTGATTCTAGTCTAGCTACGGGGGCATAAGTTTCGTCATAATCAATTCCTTCTTGTTGATTATAACCTTGGGCAACTAACCTAGCTTTATTCCTAGTAACTATTCCATTCTCGTCTAACTTATTCCTATATACCCATTTGGTTCCTATGATGGTCATATCCTTTGGATTTGGGACTAGTTCCCAAACATCATTCGCCTTAAATTGATTTAATTCTTCTTGCATAGCTATAATCCAACTTTCATCCTTTAAAGCCTCGCTAATATTCTTAGGTTCTATTGCTGAGAGGAAACAAAAGAAATTGTTTTTATCTTGGGCTTGTGATCTAAGGGTTCTTTGGTTAAGATGTCCTATTATATTATCTAATGGATGTGATCTAGATTCTTTAATATCAACAATTTAGTTATTTTCTAAGTGAATGTTTTTATTATCATTTCCTATGGGTTTTGTTTTACTAACCTCAATAGCTTCATCTTCGACTAAATCATCATCTTCTAAAGGTAAAGTTTTAGGAGGTGGTGGTGTTTCATCAAATGTTACATTTAGTGATTCCTCTACCTTCATGGAGTGTTTGTTAAGTATTATATATGCTTTGCTATTTTGTGAGTATCCTAAAAATATTCCTTCATATGATTTTGGATCAAACTTAGTGAGATAGTCCTTAGTGTTTAAAATATAGCATTTACTTCCAAATACCCTAAAGTAGCTTAAGCTTGGTTTTCTACCTCTTAATAACTCATAAGGAGTTTTTCCTAGAATTCTTCTAATTGATACCCTATTTAAAATATAAGTTGATGTATCTACGGCGTGACACCAGAATTTTTGTGGGATGGATTGTTCATTTAATATGGTTCTACTCATTTCTTGTAGTGACCTATTTTTTCTTTCTACTACGCCATTTGATTGAGGAGTACGAGGAGCGGAGAAATTGTGAGATATTCCATTTAACTCGCAATATTTTCTGAATTGTACTTCGTTATCAAATTCCCTACCATGGTCCGTCCTAATGGCAACTATTGAGCATCCTAATTTATTTTGAATCATTTTACTAAATATTTCGAATTTTTCAAAGGCTTGGGTTTTGTCACTTAAAAACCTAGTCCACGTGTATCGTGAGTAGTCATCTACTATTACTAAGGTATATTTGTTTCCTCCATAGCTCCGCACAGCGGATGGACCAAAAAGATCCATATGTAATAATTCTAGGCACCTAGTAGTGGATACTATATTCTTGGCTTTGTAACTAGCATGAGCTTGTTTTCCAATTTTACATGCATCACAAAAATGCTTGTCATATTTTAGATTAGGCAAATTTCTAACTAATTCCTTAGAGGCCAAAGATTGTATTTGTTGCATGTTAGCACGTCCTAATCTCCTATGCCATAGTGTAGAGTTTTCATCTAGGGTCGTTAGGCATATCCTATCCTCAGGTTTGTTTCCTAGTTTCATAACATATATGCCACCTTTTCTAAATCCTCTACCTATAATTTTTCCATTCTTAACTATTTCGCTATCATCTTTGGTAAATGTGACTCTACATTTATTATCACATATTTGTTCTACACTAAGCAAATTATATGTTAATTTATCTACATGCTCTACATTTTCAATAGTAAGTGAGTCTTGAGAGATCGTACCTTTGCCAATGATTTTTCCACGTAAGTCGCTACCGAAAATAACATTACCTCCATTGTATGCCTTGTATGTAGAGAATAGATTGCGATTCCCCGTCATGTGCCTCGAACATCCGCTATCTTTAATCCATTCGTCAGGTTCCAAGTCAATTCCTAAACATATTTCGTCGGTTTCTTTTGCCATAAAACACTTTTCGTCTCTTGGCTTTTCAACTTCTTCTTTGTCATTATCACTCCATGTTCCACTAACAAAAGCACCTTGATTTTCATAACCTGGTGGCTTTAGACATTCGCCAATGAGATGATTTGGACTTCCACATCTAAAGCACTTTCTTTTCCCGTAGTTGTCACTTCTATTCATTTGGAATGGTCTTCTTTCGTCTCGTGATGATCTAGTGAATCTTCCTCGTCTCTTGAAGAACTTCTTGAATTCTCTTACGGCCATTGCATATTCTTCTTCTTCACTTTCGTCACTTGAGTCATCATCATCACTAGATTCCTTTTTGGCTTTTAGAGCAATGGACTTGGTTTGTTCTTTTTTGACTTTGACCGTTTCCGAATCTCTCTTATGATTTCTTCATGAACCTTCAAGTTGCCAATTAGTTCATCTAGTGATAACGTCATCAAGTTCTATGATTCTTCGATTGACGTGACCTTAGCTCGCCATTTTGGATGTAATGCCCTAAGAAATTTCCTAACACAATTTTTACTAGAAAATGTCTCATCAAGTGCTTTTAAACTTGTGATGATAGTGTTAAACTTAGCAAAAGCATTATCAATTGATTCCTCTTTCGGAATCGTAAATTGTTCATATTGTTGTACAAGAAGATCTATTTTATTATCTTTGACTTGGCTATTACCTTGGTGAGTAATTAATAAAGAATCCCAAATTTCTTTGGCGGTTTTACACATAAAAATTCTTTCATATTCTTTGCGTGGTAACGCATTATAAATTACTATTTTAGCCTCATTATTTTTTGCTAATTTCTTTTTCAAATCATCATTTTGTTCTTCAAAAGATACAATTTCATTCATTTTAGTTTCAACATTATATTGAATAGGAGGAAAATCACCAAAGGTAATAATATGCCAAAGATCAAGATCTTTTGATTTTACATAAGTTTCAAATCCATTTTTCCAATATAAAAATCCATCACTTTCAAATAGTGGTGGTCTTTGCATAGATTGCCCTTCTAAATATTTTAAAGAATCCATAGATCGTTACAAGTTTTAAAATAAAATATATTTTAAAGATCTTGTTAGACGTGGCTCTGATACCAATTGTGGAAAACTAGAAGGGGGGTTGAATAGTTTTACGTCTTTTTACTTTGTTATAAAATTAGTTTTAAAGTTTTGCTTAGCTTTTAAAAACTTAGATTCGATAATATGTGATCTCAAGTCTTGTACAATATAAACAATTAATACTACACAATATATTATAATGATAAGTAATGAAATAAGCAAGAGATGGAAAGATCGAACCGGGAGACAAGAGATTTATAGTGGTTCGGCTACAAGGACACCTTCCTTGCCCTACTCCACTCCCCGAGCACCTAACTCGAGAGTTTTCTTCACTATATCAACAAGCTCCCTTATGGCGGAGAAAACCATACACACCAATCTACACACCACTTTTCACACCACAACTTCGTCACACCTAAGTCACGACTTCTACACAACTTCTTCAAATCTATCTACTTCACAACTAACTACTCCACACCTATCTTCTTCACACCAATCTAGTTCCTAACTTATCTTCTTCACGCCAAGCTACTAACTAATCACACAATCAATATCTAACACAACTATCTACAATCAAATATTCACAACAATCTTCACAAAGAATAATGTAAATGATCTTTGATGATACACCAACAACTTGGATGTGGAGATCACAACAAGTTGCAATACTTCTTGTCTTGAGGGATAGAAGTATTCTTCTCTTGCACTTGAGAGGATGAAGGTTGGATCACTTTAAAACAAAGAATTTATATACTTATGATCAAAGGATAAAAGAATGGAGATTTGGATCTAGATCAGAAAGTTTAGTAGTGCAAAAGGTGAGGAAAAAATCCAGGTTTAAGGTGGTATTTATAGGCAACAGAATCTGACAGAGGAGCGTGGCCGGTCCCCTTAAATCATGGCCGGCCCCCTTAAAATTAAGGGGACCGCCCTTTATAATTAAGGGGGCCGCCCAGCTGAAACGGCCAGATTCTTTGTCTTTTAGTGGGGAAAGTTTATTTGGTGAAAAACTAACTGATTTTGGTTAAAAATTTGAATTCATATATTTAGTATGAATAAAACATTTTTCTTTATTACCAAAAGTGTTTTTCAAAAATATATAATATGTTTATATAAATAAATAAACTTTGTATTAGTTAATTAAATACCCCTTTGATCATAACTTGCACTAAACACTTTGTTTATTCATACCTTAAGTGATTTGGATGTAAAAAGAAATATTAATCACTAAATACTTATTTATGTCACAAGTTTTAGTTCTATGAGTTTATATTTTGTGATACTCAAAACATAGAAATATTGATAACATGTTAATAATGTTTTTAGGCATTAATTTATGTCAACATGATGAACATCTATACATTCAAGTAAACTGAAAAAAGATATAAAAAGATGCATGCTAGCTACTAAAACAGGACAAAACAAGACATACTCACATGCATTCAATGATCGATGCAAGATGTAGTTTATTATATAAGATCCAAAGGAAAACCACTGTCCAAAAAGTAAAAGTCAAATATAGTTTTGTAATTTTATCCATCGGAAGTTTGATCTTGAACTGCACAGTTACATACATAAACTTCATATGCGACCAACATGTGCTATACTTCATTTTCCATAACTTCTTGAACTAAGACTGCAAAAGGAAGAAACTGAAATAAGTCAGAAAACGTAACGAACTTGTGTTAATACTATGACCATGATAAATATTGTTTTCTTTTCTAATGAAAATTCTGAAATGCATAAAGGTTGTTGTTGGGTACGCTTGAAGTGACGATCATTATCGAGTCAATGAGTCTTGTAATAGGTTGCAATATTATGTTAGTACGTTAAAGTTTTAATATGTTTTATAATTATTCTTATTTAGAATACATGTATTGTTAAAGTCTAAGGGCCATTAGTGATATTATGAGAAACATGTAAGATGCCCTAGACTAGGAGTATAAATACTCTTGTAACCTTTCATTTGAGAGGGGGTTGGTTCATAAGAAATAAGAAATTTCTCTTATTTTCCTCTCTAGTTCTCTCTCTCTCTCTAACACATATCTTTCTCTCTCTAAAAATTTCTCTTATGTGTGAAAATACATAAAAGTCGGGACCTAACAATTGGTATCAAGAGCCTAACAATGATCTAGGAGTGATTTGAGCTTGTGTGTTTCGAATTTTTTAAGCATCTACTCGAATTTTTGGAAAAAAAAATCATCACTTTTCTTGTTTTTCTTGGTCTTTAACACTTTTTGATTACAAACTAGTGTTATAAACCTTTTCTAACAAGAAAGTTTCAATCTTTTTGAAGTTTCAAAGCTTAAAAATCTCGATTTTGGTTCTTGTACTTGTTTTCTAAAACACAAAAAATTTTCATAAAAATCATCAAGTTTGCAACTTTCTTCAAGTTTTGGTATTTTTATAACTAGAAGTACAAGAATCTTGAAATACAAACTTCATTTGGGTGAGCTTTTTGCAAAATCAAAATTCTAGCAAACTTTCTAGAACACAAAAATTTTTCATAAAAAATCATCAAGTTTGCAACTTTCTTTAAGTTTTGATGTTTTTATAACTAGAAGTACAAGAATCTTGAAATACAAACTTCATTTGGGTGAGCCTTTTGCAAAATCAAAATTCTAGCAAACTTTCTAGAACACAAAAAATTTGCATAAAAATCATCAAGTTTGCAACTTTCTTTAAGTTTTGGTGTTTTTATAACTAGAAGTACAAAAATCTTGGAATACAAATTTCATTTGGGTGAGCTTTTTGCAAAATCAAAATTCTAGCAAACTTTCGAGAACACCTTTGTACCAAGTTTCGAGACTACGCCTCGTTGATCCTTAAGTGCTACCGTTGCTTACTCGGTGTTTCCCTTGCTTGTATAAGTGAGAAAACACTTCGACTTATGGTATACTCTCTAAATTGTATAATTTAGAAAGTTTTGGTGCTAAGTTTCTAGAACACTGAAAAGTTTCTAGAACACTGAATGTAACAATTCGCAATTTCAGGTTAACTTTTATTTTCGAAAATTTCACTATTCACTTTTTACTATTCACTTTCACTATTCATCTCAGAAATTTTTATTTCATATTCTCGTAAGTTAAACTATTTTAACGATAATCCGAGAGTTTGACGCTCGTCGGATCATTTCTGTAAAAATCACAAAGCCGTGTCCGAGATTTACTTTTAGGTTTAAACGTCCTTCCAGCATCCCGATATATCCATAAAATATTATAAACAATAGAAATATGATTTTCTTTCATTTTATGACAATTCCAAAAGTTTTGGAATTTTACGTTTTCCAGTTCAGCGTTTTACGCGAATTACGCGTTTTAGACCCGTGTTTCCAGTTTTTAGCAGGGTTTTAGCACCCGATAGAACCTACCATTCATTTTATATTTTATTATGGACTATATTGACATGTTTAACAATACTTTCAAGTTTCATATTTTTACGATACCCGGTTTTACGTTTTGAGGCTTAATCATTTACGGTTAGCAATTTACGGGGTCAAAACTAGTCACATAAGTAGGATAATATCATCAAAAGTCCACGCCTTGTTCTCCAAGGTTATGAACCGACTTAAGGGGGGGAATTCAGCCCTTGTGTGTCTTGATCTCATGCTAGGAGCCTTAGGATGATTACATGTGTTCAACTTGGCCTCCAAGGTTGGACTAGTCAACTAAACTAACCTCCTTAAGACCCTATAAAAGCCCCCCCCCCATCCCCCCTTGTTTCCGTCCATCACCACACAGCAAACCACACCACACTTAGCTTATTTACTTCTAATTTCTAGCAAGGTTCAAGTACTTTTTCAAGATAGAAACCCTAGTTTCTTTTAGGTAACCAAAAACACTTCCATAACCTCATATACTTTGGTGATTCTCTTGAGTTTAGATCCACTCAAGTCACCTAAACCTTCATCACAAATCATTCAAGAATACAAGGGTAGAAGGGTTACTAAAGTGGAGGAACGCTTATTCAATCAAAGTCCTAGTTCTTGTCCTAGTTTCCCTTTTTCATTAAGGCCAAAAGTTGTAAGCAAACGCTAACATACTTTCTTGTTAATTATCATTTTCATGCTCTTTGTGTTTCATTCATGCTATATATGGTCTTTGTATGGAGTTCATGATGTATAAAAATGGACAAAACAAGTATTAGTATACATATGTTAACTTATGACAAGTAAACAAGCAAACTAGTGATTTTTATGGAGAACCACGACCAAAATAGTATAACTTTGATATTTGACACTTACTTACTGTTAAAGAGGACTTAACAAGGAAAACATAGCAATTTGAATCACCCAAAACGAGTACCCGAGTCAAAAGTTATGACCATTTGAAGTTAGCGAAACCAAAACGGCAAAACTGCCTAAATAGCATTCTGATCAAAATTTGATTTTGAAAGTCACCCTTCTGGTCCGATTCATCAAAAAGTTAAAACACGAAAGTTTTCCGAAACGACGTTTTCGTTCAGGAACACAGAAGATCGAGCCCTGAAAAAGCTTTCCGAGTGATAATTTTCTTCAAAATCTTAACAGCCCATTTTAGACCAAAGTCACTATATTATAGTTATGATTTACTAAGACCAAGAGGTCTAATGACCTAAAGCCAAGACCACAACCATGGCTAAAGTCAAGGTTGAGTCTCAAGACCATGGAAAAATGACCAAGGTCACGGCGAAGCCATGACTAAATGACCATATAAGCTTACTTAGGCGTAAACATGAAACAAGGAATTAAGCGATAACTTGAACAAGCAATTTGGATCTACTTCACTTCAAAAGGAACCATGAGATATTACAAAGAGAAAATGGTCATACAAGACTTATGAAACTATCCCTAATAACAATCTTCATGTACTAATAAACTTTCCTAAGTTTATTCAAATATTGAACATGTAACTTTTCGGATTAAAACTTATACATTTGTTATCAAATACTACAATAGTAGGGAGCCTCATGTGAGGAGTTCATTAAGTAAGCCGTCGAGATGAGTTGTGGATTTACGAGTTAAAGTGTCCTGGCTCCTCGAACGTTTACTCCATGACTTCTGAATTATGTCAGCCCGAAAGGTAATAAGAGATATACAACTTATACATGTTTCATAAACAACTTATATTCAAAGACTTACACTATATACTAAGTACTACATCATGAACATTATGCAAGACATATATAGGCAATTCTTCGCATTCTTAGACGTTACTCCAAACCTAAGTCGCAACGTTCTATTATAGGCTGCTCTTAGTGACTTTCACGATTCGACTACCACTTTGATTTCGCATCACTTAAGCTTAAGGTGAGTCATAGCCCCTACTATTTTCATACTTGTCTTAACTCTTTGGGGGAGACACATGCTCGACTACTTGTTTACTTGTACAAATACTCAAAACGTTTATACTTGACTGTGTTATACTTGATTGCTTACATACATGACTGCATTATACTTAATTGCGTTATTCTATTTATTGACTAGTAGTTGTCTTTGGGAAGTGGCTCCCAGTTGTCTTTGGGAAGTGGCTCCCAGTTGTCTTTGGGAATTGACTCCCAGTTGTCTTTGGGAATTGGCTCCTAAAGTGAGGTCTTCGGAGATGAAGTATAGACTCACTTCTAATTGCTTAAATTGTCTTGATGAACTTATACATGTCTTATTCATACTATATATGTTAGCAGTGGGTTGTGAACACACAGGTTGCAAGTCTCTTATGGCGGGACTTGCAACTAAGTGGATTCACGATGCCTTTGCTGTGCGAACATTCTCTTAAGGCTTTCCAATTATTTTAAGACAAACTCTATGAACTCACCAACCATTGTGTTGACACTTTAGCATGTTTGTCTCAGGTCTGTAATATGATAAGCTGTTGCATGGAGCATAGAGTCGCTTGGCATGTTTTGAAGACTTATGCTTTTATCTTTACCATTCGATATGTCTTAAAACTCTTATGTATTGTATTATGGAACTCAAGTTTGTAACTCGGAATTTATTAATCGAATGGTAACTTTTCAAAACGTCTCATTTAGAGTTCGTTTTCTATACCTTGTACTTTGTATTATGAAGTAGCACCCCTATGACACAGTCTTCCGCTGCGGTATTTTGGGGGTGTTACAGATTGGTACCAGAGCCTTGGTTATAGAGAACTAGGTTGCATTTATTGCCTAGACTATAACTGCTATAAACATTAAGACTCTTCTCTTTATTTTGCCTTACACACACTTCATGCGCATATGCTTATTGCTAATTGTTTGTTTAGAAGAAACCCCAGACAATAGTCAAGTCATCAAAAATTTAGAGCTAAGTAATAATTGTTTAATTAACTTAATCTTGTGACAGTTCTTGTTTGATAAGACATAAGATTAAGTTAAATAAAGGTTATTAGTTTCCTGTAGAGATTTGATGATTTGCCTTATACTTACTTTATATGATTCTAATACCTAGAAGTGGTTCATATGTCCTAGTACGACACTCAAACCTTTCTACAAGCGCGACTAGTCCATTTCGTCATATCACCTTCTCTAGATACCCACACTATGTTACCCTTTCACAACTTAAGAACGGATGATAGAAAGTCTACCCAATTATGTAGTACCAATTGTTGAGTTATGTGTGCCTGGTAAATATGTATACGTGTGAAAGGAAGCAATTATAATTATGGTGGCCAACATAATTATAAATGCGTCACGACTCACGTAGACATATGTGACCATGCTTACATTAATCGACGATTGACTCAAAATTGACAAGATTTAAGACTAAGTAGTCTAGGAATATCACCTCATATCTGACGTCGACAAAATGTCCCTCCTTGTAGATATCATGGCACCAAAGAGAGTAACTCGTAGCACTAGCCGAGGTGGTGCAACACCAAGAGGTGGAAGAACTGGTGGTCGTGGAGGTAGAGGAGCTGCTCACGACACTAGTAACCCTAGTAATGATAGTGGAAGAACTGGTGGACGTGGAGGTAGAGGAGATGCTTACGACACTAGTAACCCTAGTAACGCTGGTGGAAATCCAGATGTCTCCACCATTATTGCCCAACAACTACAAAACCTACTTCCCACTATAGTCACACAAGTTGGCAATCACATGAACAATTCGGGAAACCACGGAAGCATAAATGACGCTACAAATGATGGAGGAAGGAATGATAACAACAACAACAACAACAACCATAGGACTGGATGTACGTATAAGGAATTTACGTCATGCAAGCCAATTGAATTTAATGGTAAAGGAGGTGCATTGGCATATACACGATGGGTCGAGAAGATGGAGTCAGTGATTGATATCAGTAACTGTGCAATCCACCAGAAAGTGAAATATTCTGCATGCTTGCTATCTGAAAAGGCATTGACATGGTGGAACATGCAGATTCAAGCAAGGACTAGAGAAGCAGCTGTAGGCATGACATGGGACGACTTTAAGGGACTACTGAAGGAAGAGTACTGCCCGGTTAATGAAATGCAAAAACTAGAGGACGAGTTTTGGCATCACTCTATGGTAGGGGCTGGTCATGCAACCTACACAGATCGGTTTCATGAACTAGCTAAACTAGTTCCTCATCTGGTTACCCCTGAATCCAAGAGGATTGAGAGGTACATTTATGGCCTTGTTCCCGAGATTCGTGGGATGGTGAAAACAACCGAACCTCCCACAATTCAAAGTGCAATATTGAGAGCAGGGACCCTAACAGATGAGATGGTTAGGAATGGAACTTTGAAGAATAGTGACAAAAGGAAGGGAACGGGTGAATCAAGCGAGCAAAAGGGTACAATGGTTGATAATAAGAGAGCAAGAGGATTTGCAGCAACAGTTTATGATCAGAAAAAGTATGAGAGTCCACATCCTAAGTGTACTAAATGTGCTTATCATCATCAGAGGTCTGAGCCATGCCTTGTGTGTTATAATTGCAAGAAGTCTGGCCACTTTACAAGTCAGTGTAAATCAATTACAAGGCAGGCGAATGCGGACAATATAGGAAACAACCAAAAGACATGCCATGAGTGCAACAGTCCAAACCACTTCCGAAATACTTGTCCTAAGTTGAATAGGGCACAGGGACAAGTGCTGGATAACCCGACTCTAGCAGTAATGCTTGAAGAAAATAACCCAAACCGTGGATACAATGTTAGTCCACCTCGGGGTCGAGCATACTATTTGGGTGCTAAGGAAGCCCGCAATGCTTAACGGGTACGTACCTTTTCCTACCATATTATTCTATTCTAAACCTAGCTTTATTATGCCGCTATTAAGATAAGAGACCTAGACACACTAAACTTCGGGACGAAGTTTCCTGAAGGGGTAGAGACTGTAACAATTCGCAATTTCAGGTTAACTTTTATTTTCGAAAATTTCACTATTCACTTTTTACTATTCACTTTCACTATTCATCTCAGAAATTTTTATTTCATATTCTCGTAAGTTAAACTATTTTAACGATAATCCGAGAGTTTGACGCTCGTCGGATCATTTCTGCAAAAATCACAAAGCCGTGTCCGAGATTTACTTTTAGGTTTAAACGTCCTTCCAACATCCCGATATATCCATAAAATATTATAAACAATAGAAATATGATTTTCTTTCATTTTATGACAATTCCAAAAGTTTTGGAATTTTACGTTTTCCAGTTCAGTGTTTTACGCGAATTACGCGTTTTAGACCCGTGTTTCCAGTTTTTAGCAGGGTTTTAGCACCCGATAGAACCTACCACTCATTTTATATTTTATTATGGACTATATTGACATGTTTAACAATACTTTCAAGTTTCATATTTTTACGATACCCGGTTTTACGTTTTGAGGCTTAATCATTTACGGTTAGCAATTTACGGGGTCAAAACTAGTCACATAAGTAGGATAATATCATCAAAAGTCCACACCTTGTTCTCCAAGGTTATGAACCGACTTAAGGGGGGAATTCAGTCCTTGTGTGTCTTGATCTCATGCTAGGAGCCTTAGGATGATTACATGTGTTCAACTTGGCCTCCAAGGTTGGACTAGTCAACTAAACTAACCTCCTTAAGACCCTATAAAAGCCCCCCCCCCCCCCATCCCCCCTTGTTGCCGTCCATCACCACACACCAAACCACACCACACTTAGCTTATTTACTTCTAATTTCTAGCAAGGTTCAAGTACTTTTTCAAGATAGAAACCCTAGTTTCTTTTAGGTAACCAAAAACACTTCCATAACCTCATATACTTTGGTGATTCTCTTGAGTTTAGATCCACTCAAGTCACCTAAACCTTCATCACAAATCATTCAAGAATACAAGGGTAGAAGGGTTACTAAAGTGGAGGAAAGCTTATTCAATCAAAGTCCTAGTTCTTGTCCTAGTTTCCCTTTTTCATTAAGGCCAAAAGTTGTAAGCAAACCCTAACATACTTTCTTGTTAATTATCATTTTCATGCTCTTTGTGTTTCATTCATGCTATATATGGTCTTTGTATGGAGTTCATGATGTATAAAAATGGACAAAACAAGTATTAGTATACATATGTTAACTTATGACAAGTAAACAAGCAAACTAGTGATTTTTATGGAGAACCACGACCAAAATAGTATAACTTTGATATTTGACACTTACTTACTGTTAAAGAGGACTTAACAAGGAAAACATAGCAATTTGAATCACCCAAAACGAGTACCCGAGTCAAAAGTTATGACCATTTGAAGTTAGCGAAACCAAAACGGCAAAACTGCCTAAATAGCATTCTGATCAAATTTTGATTTTGAAAGTCACCCTTCTGGTCCGATTCATCAAAAAGTTAAAACACGAAAGTTGTCCGAAACTACGTTTTCGTTCAGGAACAAAGAAGCTCGAGCCCTGAAAAAGCTTTCCGAGTGATAATTTTCTTCAAAATCTAAACAGCCTATTTTAGACCAAAGTCACTATATTATAGTTATGATTTACTAAGACCAAGAAGTCTAATGACCTAAAGCCAAGACCACAACCATGGCTAAAGCCAAGGTTGAGTCTCAAGACCATGGAAAAATGACCAAGGTCACGGCGAAGCCATGACTAAATGACCATATAAGCTTACTTAGGCGTAAACATGAAACAAGGAATTAAGCGATAACTTGAACAAGCAATTTGGATCTACTTCACTTCAAAAGGAACCATGAGATATTACAAAGAGAAAATGGTCATACAAGACTTATGAAACTATCCCTAATAACAATCTTCATGTACTAATAAACTTTCCTAAGTTTATTCAAATATTGGACATGTAACTTTTCGGATTAAAACTTATACATTTGTTATCAAATACTACAATAGTAGGGAGCCTCATGTGAGGAGTTCATTAAGTAAGCCGTCGAGATGAGTTGTGGATTTACGAGTTAAAGTGTCCTGGCTCCTCGAACGTTTACTCCATGACTTCTGAATTATGTCGGCCCGAACGGTAGTAAGAGATATACAACTTATACATGTTTCATAAACCATTTATATTCAAAGACTTACACTATATACTAAGTACTACATCATGAACATTATGCAAGACATATATAGGCAATTCTTCGCATTCTTAGATGTTACTCCAAACCTAAGTCGCAACGTTCTATTATAGGCTGCTCTTAGTGACTTTCACGATTCGACTACCACTTTGATTTCGCATCACTTAAGCTTAAGGTGAGTCATAGCCCCTACTCTTTTCATACTTGTCTTAACTCTTTGGGGGAGACACATGCTCGACTACTTGTTTACTTGTACAAATACTCAAAACGTTTATACTTGACTGTGTTATACTTGATTGCTTACATACATAACTGCATTATACTTAATTGCGTTATTCTATTTATTGACTAGTAGTTGTCTTTGGGAAGTGGCTCCCAGTTGTCTTTGGGAATTGACTCCCAGTTGTCTTTGGGAATTGGCTCCTAAAGTGAGGTCTTCGGAGATGAAGTATAGACTCACTTCTAATTGCTTAAATTGTCTTGATGAACTTATACATGTCTTATTCATACTATATATGTTAGCAGTGGGTTGTGAACACACAGGTTGCAAGTCTCTTATGGCGGGACTTGCAACTAAGTGGATTCACGATGCCTTTGCTGTGCGAACATTCTCTTAAGGCTTTCCAATTATTTTAAGACAAACTCTATGAACTCACCAACCATTGTGTTGACACTTTAGCATGTTTGTCTCAGGTCTGTAATATGATAAGCTGTTGCATGGAGCATAGAGTCGCTTGGCATGTTTTGAAGACTTATGCTTTTATCTTTACCATTCGATATGTCTTAAAACTCTTATGTATTGTATTATGGAACTCAAGTTTGTAACTCGGAATTTATTAATCGAATGGTAACTTTTCAAAACGTCTCATTTAGAGTTCGTTTTCTATACCTTGTACTTTGTATTATGAAGTAGCACCCCTATGACACAGTCTTCCGCTGCGGTATTTTGGGGGTGTTACACTGAAAAGTTTCTAAAACACTGTAAAGTATCTAGAACACTGAAAAGTTTCTAAAACACTGAAAAGTTTCGAGAACACTGAAAAGTTTCTAAAACACTGAAAAGTTTCTAGAACATTGAAAAGTTTCTAAAACACTGAAAATTTTTCTAGAACACCTTTTAGAAAAAATAAATAAATAAATAAATAAAAATAAAAAAATAATAATTCTAGTACACTTTTAAAATTTTTTTATCCAGAACTCTTTTAGAAAATCTTTTGGTGGACAGAGTTTCAAAAATTGTTGGTGGATTAAAAGTTCGTTGACCAAGGAAAGTAACCTTCACCAAACCCCACTCCTAGTTCGTTGAGCCGATCCAAGATCAACTTTACCACACATCGTTTCACAAGTTTCTTTCTAACATCTTCTTACTATCTTCTTTCTATTTCTTAGAAAAAAAAAACAAAAAAAAAATCAAATTTTTACGCGAAATTCAAATTTTGGAATAACGGTGAAAATTTTGGCCAAAATCCAAATTTTTAGGGCAAAATTCAAATTTTTTTCGATAAATTTGGCGGCAAAATTTTTGAAACTCAAAATTTTCTTACAACCTTATAATTACATTTCATAGTGATTTTCAAATTTTGGAAGAGAAAATTTTTCAAATTTATTTTGGAGGGAAAATCAATAATCACTATTTCGACGTTGTGTGTGACATTTTTTGGTTGATTATTTCGATTACATCGCAACAATCACGGGGGAGAGAAAATGTATCAATCAAGTTCACAAGAAAGAAAGATGTCTAAAGCTGAGAAAAGAGCCATTCATTCTATAGAGGATTGTTTAGCATATTTTCATTCAGTTAAGATTCAAATCAAGATTCTTTCAGAAACAAGGTTTCCTTCGTGGAGTACCTTTACTGTATTCTTCGGAACAGAAACGGACGTTCTAACCTTTCAAAAGAAACTCCGAGAAAACATAGTTCAACTAGAAAAGCAAATTGAACAGGGAAGCGATTGCATGGCAAGATTTAGAGCGCTCAAGGCTCAGTTCAAAGAGTTCATGGCAATGGATTTTAATGTGTTCAAATCTTCTCGAGACTATGAATCTCAAAGCAGGTTATGGAGAGAGAACATCACTAGTATGGAGGTTGAAGCTTTTAGAGATCAACTTGTTTCAAGAATGAGCTACTTAGAATTTGTGCTTAATAAAAGATCACTTCATCTGAGTATTGTTAAAGAACTAGAGATGCAGAAACGAGAAAGAGAATTGAATGCACAGGAGAATAGGAGAATAAGGCAGACACAGTAAGGAATAGTCAACAATGAAAGGACGTTGGATGATAGTTTGGTATTCACGGGTAACAATGCATTATCAAAAATGCAGACTGAATGCAGCACTCCTGGGAATGATTCAGATGCTGACGGGAAACTCAAATGTAAGGATGGTTTGAATAATGCAACTGCTGTCAGTCCTTCACAAAGTCGCACTCGTTCAAGTACATCAATCTAATGATGATGTTAATGGTAAAGATATATTTGAAAATGTGTTTGCTTATGAGACACAAAGTCATGGACAACCTGAGTACATTAACGACACATATGTAGTGAATCAGATGATAGAAATATTACTCCTGAGACTCCACATATGGATCCTAATGGAGGTACGGTTGTGCATAACAATGTGAATCATGATCAAGAATATTCTTCAACTACTTTGATAAAGAAGAATATGCAAAACGATGTTGCTCAATGTAACAAGCTCAATTGTGAACTAAAAGAAAAAAATGTGTCATTAACAAGGGACATTGAGTGCTATAAAATACAACTTTCAAATCTTGAAAATAAAGTCAAACGTGAAAAAGTTTTGAAAAGGCATTTCAAGAATATTATAATAAAGAACAAGATCTTCAACATAAAATGCGAGAATTAATTGAGTCAAACAGCAAATTGGTTTCTCAAATGGAAAAAGAAAAATGCGTGCTCAAACAACAAGTTGAACAACTTCAAAAAGAGCTTTAAAAAACACAAACAGAGTTGTCAACTTGCAAAATGAAATTTTATGAACATAAAGTGAGTAAAAGGAAAAGGGAAGACTCGTATCTTAACGACATTGTTGATTTAGAAGCTAAATTGAAAGTTTTTGAAAAAGCTGCTTGTGATAAATCGTTGATTGTGGAGTCTAAAAACTTAAGAATGGAAAATGGGATGTTGAGACATGAAAATGAGAAGATTTTAAAAGAGTCAAGCGACATCCAAGAGAAACTTAAACGTCAAATATTTTCTCTTGAACAAAATTTTCAAAGATGTCAAGCACAAAGCATTAACTTTGAGCTAGCTTTACAACACAATCTTGAAAAGCTGTCTTTCGAAAACCCCTGGATGTCAAAGCTTGAACATGTTGAAGATGAAAATGTGTCAATGAAATGTCAAATTTCAAAATACGAAAAAGAGATTGAGCGTTTGAAACAGATTTACAAAAACCTGTTTGATTCAATCAAACGTTCACGAGTTCAGACATAAAACTCAAACTTGAAACAAAAAGAGACTGAAGATTTGAAGTCTCAATTGTGTGAATTTGCAGATAAAAAGTTTGAAAATGTTTTGCAAAAGATTGAATCAATGAAAAAGAAAGATGTTGATTTTCAAATCACAAAAGTTTCCTTCACAAACCCCTTGTTCGATTCTAATACTCCAGATTTTGAAAAGGAAACGGGGGAGAAAATGTATTTTTTTGAAAATGAAAATCACGTGCTTCAAACGAAAGTGATTGAACTTGAAACACTTTTAGCTCAACAAACAAACGATTTTGAGGATGCCAAAACCGACTTTTTCAACAAAGTAACCAAATTTGAAAATTATTTTGAAAGACTTGAAAAAGAAAATGTTGAGTTCGAACGGAAATTGGCTCGTAAAACGGATGATTCTAAAGCCGAAAAAGATCAACTTTTGAAACAAATTGCTTCTTTAGAATCAAAATTGGCATCCCAAGATCATCTTTATCTTCAAAAAGAATACAATGATTTGAGAACTTCATACAATGCTTTAAGTTTGATAATCTTAACCAATCAAAGAGAAAAGCTCTAATTTCAAATGTTTCAACACCAGAAGTGAGTGTTTCGAAGAAGGTTTACACGGGTGAATCTTCAAAACCATTTTCGAAAAGGGTTTCACAGTTTACAACCTATTCTTTGCAAAAAGGAAGGAAGTTTTCCAAGAGACCAAGTTTTTCCGAAACATTTACTTCTAAAAGGTTTTCAGATCCAAATGCTTCAAAAGAAAAGAATCATGTTTTTCAAACTCCACACTCTCATTTTACACCGGTAAAGCAAGTGTGGAGACCAAAACAAAGTTTTTCGAAACCCCCAAATGCTTCAACAGAAAAGAATCATATTTTTCAAACTCCACACTCTCGTTTTACACCGGTAAAGCAAGTGTGGAAACAAAAGCAAAGTCGTTCAAAACCTTTCAAATATTCCATATCAGAATTGCTTTCGCTACAACATGAGAATGACTCTCCTTTGAACATTCCAAATACCGGAAGGTTTCCATTCATCACAGAAACAAATCTTCAAAGAGAACCCATGAGGTTCAACTCTAGATGGAAATCTTCCTCTTCAGATTTTAAAACTCCAAGAGAAACGCCGGGTTTCTCAAACAATTTTCAACGAAAAAAGAGTTTTAAATCACCATTGATTCCACGAGTGTTATTTCAAAATGAAACACCGGTTTTCAGTCCTCGTTGGAATTCAACATCTTTAAATCAGATTGACACAACCTACAAATGGATTTCAAAATTTGGTAAACCTGTTGGCGCCGTGCTTAAATGGGTTCCCAAGGTTGTTGTCTAATATCAAATTCTTAATGGCTTGTAAGTATTTCAGTTACAACCCGGGCTTAAACATTACGACTTGTGCACACATTTCAGTGTACAACTCGGGTTTCAAAGAAAGGAAAGTGCCTTGCTAAACCATTCATTAAAACCAAACGTGCACTTATCCTTAAAAATAAGAAGAAGTTTTCATGCAAAGCTTATCTAAAACTTCTTAATCTTGAGTAAAATTTATTCAAAATTTTTCAAAAGGTTTTTCAAAACTTTTCAAAATTTTGCTCAAGATTGTTTTTCAAATCTTTACTCCCCAATTCGCTCCAAAGTTTAAAAATGTCAAAACATATGCGAGTTTTGAGGGGGAGTATTTCCAAAACAAAATGTTCCGTCAAAATCATGCTTCTTACTTTTGAGTAGAATTAATCAAATTTTCAAAGTTTTTTTTCTAAATTCTACTCAAAAGGACAAGTATTCCCTCTCGTAATCAAAACCTCAAAAAGTTATTCCACTTAATGAGGGGGAGTATTTGAAATGATCTTTGTTCAAAATGATAAGTTCTTGTTGAATCTCCCCATAAGACTCAAAAAGCATATTTTAATCAAAAGTTCATCAAAAACAACATCTTATATGCTATTTTTGAGGTGGAGAAAAGTAAAAGTGATTAAAATATGAATGTTTAAGGATGCTAAAAGTTCAATCTCGTGCGAGCTCGACTCAGAATTGATCCAGGAATTGACGAAACAAAAAGTTAGTAATCGAAAAGACTTATCCTCGACGGGTAATGACATCAAGTTAGTTACCAGAGCTAGTTGTCACCTAAAAGCTGACAATGGAAATCTCTAACTAGCCACGTAAGAGTGTCTCGAAAAGGATTGGTCAAAGTAGATATGTACCGTTTCGAGAAACTTTCTGTGGACTCGACCAGGCTGGGTAATAATTTCAAGCTAGTCTGACTAGTGATGTAAGCGTGTCTCGAATCGGTCTTGTTCACTAAAAGTGGATCAATTCAAAAAGTGCTTGCTCCTCCCACATGTGAAAACTCATGAAATACTCATGAGCACATGTGAAGGGGGAGCCCTTCATAAACACAAAACTCTTAAAGTGTTAAACAAAATGTTTGATAATCACAAACACTTTGAGAGATTTTCAATCAAAGGTTTCATGGCAATTATTGGATAATCATGGAGTTATAAGGTGATTAAGATAGGAAAAACCGTCCTATGATCCGCCAGAGCCGGAGGGATCTACCCAAGGACATCACCAATAGTTAGTATTAGAGGTCCTTAGGTATGATATAAAAAAAGGAGAAAAGAATGAAAGGAGAAAGAAGGGGTTGAAGAATTAAAAAGAAAAGCAAAGAAAAGGGTGAAAAGAAATAGCCCTCGATATGTTCAACCTTAGGGCAGACACCGGGTACAATTCGTATACTACTGGTTGTTGCTAAGGCGGCGCCGGTATTGAAGATAAAGACGTCATGGACCTAGTGACGCACTGCACTTAACCTTCTAGCCACTCAAGTTCTCTTAAAAGAGCTTGTTTCATTCTTACGGGGAACCGGTGTAATCTATCGACTTATCTCTTAGAGATGATTGATATTGAAGCAGGAGAACCCTCCCTAGTCTCCGCATAGGAAACCTATGTATGCACTTATAGAGTCTAGAGCCATGAGATTCATCAAAGATCTCTTAGGAACACTTAGTATTTCTACAACTGGTGTTCTGCATCAATGGACACCAGCTGTAAATTATCGAGTCCTTCGCAGATCTTAGCTATCTGCCGAGAACGTTTATGAGAGAATTTACATAAGTATTTCTCAATGATTGAACGGAAATCCTTCCAGGGTCAACTTCTAACAGCCCTGACAGTAGGTCACTTCAGTAACTCCTTGTGGGTTACGCTTAGTGTTCGCGGTGGTTCCAAAATGGTCTACAGTCGTAGAGTGATCCCCTGTGACTCACCCATTCATTGACCTACTAAGTAGGTCTTGTAAGCTCCCTCGGGAGTATCTGATATGGGAACAGCCTTAATAAGGATTAGAAGGAGTCTTTACAATATAATGTTGACGATCTCTAATTCCTTATATGTAAGTACCGGTTGATTTATTGCTAACTGTTTACCTGCAGCTATATATCATCTCCATGGCGACGGATTCCACATGCTCATACATGCATCTTGAAGTCATTGAAAGCTCCCTCAAAGATCAAAGCAACACAAAGTTCAAAGAAAGATTCTACGCCAAAAGAAAGAATCTACAAAGTAAAAAGTCTAAAGATCTAAGTGTATGAAAGGGAACTACGTGCATGTGTAAGTCAAAGTTCAAAGATGTATGAGCATGTTGGAATGGCGGACAACCACCACAGATGCAGAAGTGACGAAAGGCAGATTACACCATCATTTGATCACAACAACAAGAACAAAGAATGAAGATTACAAAGCATGATTGGAACAAAGAATCTAGCAAAGCTATTACACAAAGACTCAAAGTTCAAAACAACAAGCATCAAAGAAGTCAAAAGATCAGTCATTTCTATTGGTGGACCCATAACCCACAGGTCGCAAAAGAGATATCAATGATCACCCCTTTAGGGGGAGATTGTTGGAAACGCAAAAGTGATGATCATAAATGCAATCAAAGAGAGATCTCAATGATCGTCCCTAAGGGGGAGATTGTTGGGTACGCTTGAAGTGACGATCATTATCGAGTCAATGAGTCTTGTAATAGGTTGCAATATTATGTTAGTACGTTAAAGTTTTAATATGTTTTATAATTATTCTTGTTTAGAATACATGTATTGTTAAAGTCTAAGGGCCATTAGTGATATTATGAGAAACATGTAAGATGCCCTAGACTAGGAGTATAAATACTCTTGTAACCTCTCATTTGAGAGGGGGTTGGTTCATAAGAAATAAGAAATTTCTCTTATTTTCCTCTCTAGTTCTCTCTCTCTCTAACACATATCTTTCTCTCTCTAAAAATTTCTCTTATGTGTGAAAATACATAAAAGTCAGGACCTAACAGTTGTTGCCACAAAAGTTAAGTACTTAATTAGGTGAAAAACCGCATCACTTGTTGGCATGCTGAATAACCTCAGAAGAAACATTTTTTAAATATTAAAGATGATTTGCATTATGGATGTATAGACGAAGAGTAGGGAGTTTCTGCATCTCAAGCTCACGAAAGAATTTACCAAGACAAAAGATACAACTCGTTAGTCGTTGTCAAATCTCTCTTTGCATCCTTGATGACCCTCCCCATTCATGGATATTTTTTTCGATCTATTACAACTGGTACTGGTTTCGAGTCTGGCTTTATATATATATATATATATATATATATATATATATATATATATATATATATATATATATATATATATATATATATATATATATATATATATATATATATGCAAGTGTCCACTGTAAAACAACAATATGACATGAAAACAATAACATAAGGCCAGTTTATTGACATATTATATTAGTTCACATATAACAGTATCATGTGGCCAATTTGCAAAGAAAACTCCCATGTTATATATGCACTTAATATGTTACCGCATTTCTATCTATTTGATAATAATTCAATCAAGATATTAATATACTAAAATGCTCAGATGTATAAATCATATCACTTATTTAGTATACTTGGTTTTTCACCAATATTTACGTAGTATTTGTTTGAATCATAGCAACTTCAAATCATCAAACATATAGCTTTTCTAAATGATAGCAATTTCAAAAGTCACTTACCATTTGATTTCCAAAATAGGTGACATAATAAGATCATGAAATTCAATAAAAAATCAATTAGTTCAAAATGCAAAAAATAAAAATAAATAAATAAAAAATAAAAAAAAATGAACAATAATGGTGTTTTAAATCGGTATATAGTATAGATCTAATTTGTTTTGAATCGTGGGTATGGAATACACAGGTTTTGAATCGGTAGTTGAATCGAGATTTGTATATATGTGTTTTTGAATGGAGGTGTTTTTGGATCTAATGAGTATGAGAGAAGTTTTGTGTTTTGAATTTTAATAAGATGAATGGTGATATCATGTTTTTGGAAGAAGGAATTGAGTGAGGTGGCGTTAATGCTTAACAAAAATATAGGAACGTGTTGGAGAAGAATGAGTTATAGAGGAAGAAACTTGAGACTCTGAGTAGTAATGTGTTTTGGAAAGTATACAGGCATTAAACCACATAGTTGAAACAGTATTGTATTTAATAGTTTACAAAATTACTTAAAGTTTGGTAAATTAAAACGCCAACCTTTTACACAAAGGTTCAACACATACATGACTTCAATAGTCTTACAAGGGTTCAAGGGTAGAATAAGCAAAACATATTTTCAACATTTCACAAACCTTGATTATTTCACTTTTCACCTTTGACCATTTTTACATTACTAGACGAGTACCCGTGCATAGCAACGAGATTTTATAGCGGCATATAAAATTCGGTTTCTATCACGGGTACTCGTTTAGTATTTAAAAGTTTGTTTTTATATACATGTGTATTCATCCTTAAGTTGACAAAACAATTTTGCATTTTCATGCTTTCATTTATTAATTATTCATTTAACTTTCCATGTTTTTAAGTTGACAAAAAATTTGAACGTGTATTATACGTTTGCATGTTTTCTTTTAAGTTTTGATTAAGTTTTAAATTAGAGGTATTAAGGAGTGGTAAATGCATTAATTAAGGGTAATTTAAGCAAAACATTAATTTAAGTTTTTCACTTTGCACTTTTTGACTATTTTCTCTTTATAGATAGTATAGATATCTCTTTATAGATAGTATAGATAAGGAGTAAAGAAATACGAAGTTTCAACGCTTCCTTTATTGTGTACCTATTGTTAGACAACAAATGAGATACCCGGTATACTATAAATGAGAAAATGGAGCGTATAGTCATTTAATAGATTTTTATTTATTTTTATTTTATTATTATAATTTTTTAACTATATCACAAAGCAAATAAGTGTCAAAGTAAGATATATTTTCAGACAATTATTTTTGTAATATTTTACCGCAGCTACTTAGCTTTTAGAGGATGAAAAAAAAAAAAAAAAAAGTTATTTTTGTAAGGCTTACGTTAAACTTTGCAACTTTATCTCATAAAGTAAGATTGAACTAATATGAATCCTAAGATATCCAGAAAAGGTTGCATACTAGAGGTTGCAAACTCGCAACATGCCAACCTTTTAAAAGCTACTCATATCTTCTTTGTCCCACATCACATATAACTACTCGTAAACAGAGAAGATGTTTGGTCTTTTTTTTGCCTTACTGAAAGAGTCGAAATTGTGAACAAAAAATGTCGATCGGACCTAAGGATTTCCAAAATGTAGTAAAGAATGAATGCAATTATTAACTTGCGAGGGCTTGAGCCGTTGGATTCCCCGTCGTTTTGGAGGATAACTTGGCAAAAGGTTACAACCCATACTGATGTGCAAGCAAGTCATAAAAGTATCAACCACTTGGTTTAATGCCTCTTTATTAAATACATTGTATGTCTTAAGTTCGAAGGTCGTATAGTTTACAGAAAACAAACATTCAAGAGTCGGTGTAATCATACAGAAAAGTGACACAACATATAACGTAAGCTTAACTGCTTAAGTAGTAATTATATATATCTCACTGTTCAAGTTCCAAAGCATGTAGATGTCTTTAGGTGTGCGATTTACTAGAAAGCGTGAGTATGTTGTCTAGCAGTCAAGAATGCTTTTATGCTGGCATTCTTTTCTTCAACATCCTTGAATGCAACTCTCCTTTTATGGCCTGCCAATAACATTAACGCGACCAAAACCCATTAGTTTTTATAGGTGGAAATAATGGATGGGCCCATCGGGTTTGGTAATGGGTCAAACGGGTAAGTTTTGGTACATACTGTTTTAAACTTTTAATCATTAGAGTGCAGTATCAATGCACTGGACCATTTTTGACCTGTTAACCCATTTGACAGTTGGTTGTGACCGAGGTTAGCAATGAGCCCCGGCCATTTGTTCTTATATAAGAAATTTAGAAATGAAATTCCCTTATTTTTTTTTTTCTAAAATATCATTATCATCTTCATGTACATAGGAAAAACCACCTACCAGGTAATATCCACTCAAAGTCAAGCTCAAGCAACATAGCAATATTATCCAACTGAATAGGCACTGCAAATTGAAAATAAAATCGGTCAACTACAAAAAACTCAAATGGAATTATCCAAGAAAGCTCATAAATACCCATGAAGTCACTTGAACTTGTCTACTTCCATACAATGCATCTCTTATGTGGTTTATAACCAACTAACCAGCATCATGCATGTGCTCATAAAAAGGAAAATCAAATAACTGTTTATTTCGTCTATTGTTCCAGTTTCCTACTTCTAGACTGAATTCATGCACTTTTACTGTTTTTGAAAACTTTATAAAGTTTAATGCTTATACCTGAATAACAGTATTCTTCAGTAAAGTAAAGTTCCGAGTCCTCCATCGCCAGATGATCTCCTGTGAAGAGCACCTTTAAAGGCTTGTAAAACAAGCAGACTGATCCCTACAATTCCCACAATGCAGATATGTCATTGTTAGTTTATAAAACGAATATCGCAACATCTAGGAGAAAACATGCAACTAGTATCTACACCATCAATGTAAGAAACTATCTAGCTATCAGCGGATTCTCAGCATAAGCAAGGTTTTCACTTCTGTTTTTTGAATGATAAAAAAAGGAAAACTAGATACGTCATCTAGAATATATCCAAGATAGTAGTATGGATATAATTGAAATGGCTTAAATAAATTACTCACTTCTGTGTGGCCTGGGGTGTGTATAAGTTGGATATCTTCACCAAGATCCCACGGACCAGATCCATCAAGCTTAATCTCCACATTGCTCGTAGAATCTTCTACCTAAAATTGAAAATAATAATAATAATAATAATAATAATAATAATAATAATAATAACATTTTATGTTTAAGTTGTTAATCTTATTGTGATAATATATTAAATTAGTTAGTTCTATTCTTGAAATTGTATAACTATCCGACAAGAATTTAAACGGGGTTACATAAATGGAAACAAACATATACTTGTGTGGCTTATAAATTAGTTTAAAGAAATAAGTGGTCTAGAAGTAAAATGATTAATAGTTGAACGACTTTTAGATACATAATCCTATTTTAGATAAGATATTAATTAATTAATTTTAATGATAAAATTGTCATTATACAAAAATATAAATAAAACTATCATAACTATACTTTTTTTCAAGATGTATATTTTGTAAAAAAAAATAATAAATAAATAAATAAAATGACGAAATCAATATAGAATATTATAATTTAAAGAAGCCAAATTTGAAATTGTCCAACTTTTTGATTTGACTTTTTGAAGTTTTAAAATCCTAATACTTTTTCTTCTTACTTCGGAAGAATTATTGTTTTGCATGCTTTTTTTCAAGATGCATATTTTGTTAAAAAAAAAAAAAAAAAAAAAAAAAAAAATTGACGAAATCAATATATAGAATATTAGAATTTAAAGAAGCCAAAGTTGAGTTGTCCACTTTTTTATGTTACTTAGTTTCAAAATCCTAATCCTTTTTCTTCCTACTTCGGAAGAAATATTGTTTTGCATGCTTTTTTTCAAGATGCATATATTTTGTTAAAAAACGATTGACGAAATCAATATAGAATAGTAGAATTTAAAGAAGCCAAAGTTGAATTGTCCGCTGTGTGATGTGACTTGTTGAAGTTTCAAAATGGGAATTGATACTAGTACTTGCACCTTTTTTTTTATTCTTTCATTACAATATTGTTACAACACTAATGCATATGGGTAAAACAATGTATATGCATAAGTGTGGTGTGATCATCAATATAAATGGTGTAAGTATCACTTGCCTTTCAAAATCCCAATCCTTTTTCTTCCAATCTCGGAAGAAATATTGTTTTGCATGTGTCAGAGCGAAAGTTATGGTAAATAGGGGAAGCTTTTCATTTGGGTATCACCGGGTGTCACCCACTTTAACATTCTGACTTCAAAATACCTCATCACTTATAACCAGAGGCGGAGCTACGGAGGGGGCACGGTGAGCACGTGCCCCCTCTTAACTTTCCGGCATAGTGTAATGTTTTCAAAGATTTTTATGCTTGTTGTCATTTTGCCCCATTTAAAACCAAATATACGAAATAAAGTGAGTAAAGTTGAACAAAAGAGCTTTATGGTTGGAATGGAGAAGATGATAGTTAAAGAAGATGAAGTTTTATGACTTTTTCAAAAGGGTGGGTAAGATAAGCTAATTTGACTCTCGTGTGTGGGTAGGAGATGGCCACGTGAGTTTGTTGTAACAAAGCACTTTCATCTTTTGCTACTCGTATGTAACGCTATTTCACAATAATGATTGTGGGATTTAAATGTATATATCTTGTTTGTTCTTTGACTTCTTTAACTAAAGAGTTAATTACATTTTTGGTCTTTATGGTTTGTCGGGTATTTCATTTTCAGTCTAATTTTTAAAAAGGTATCAGATCCACTCCAAAACCCGACAACCCGTAACAAGTTCAGTCCAGTTTTATGTTGACTGCTAGTTTGACTAACTTTGCTCGTTAAATATGAGGGCATTGTTATCTATTCATCTATATTACTATATTAGCTAGAACTAGTGGGATCCATCCCCACCAACAAATACACAATCATAACTCCACTCATTCCTTACACTTTCTCTCATCTTCTCTCTCAAATCCTCTCTTTAAAATCATAATTCATCCATCACCACCGATATCCGACCAACACTACCACCTACCCACCAGCTACGCCTCCATCATCAACATAACCATCAACAACCAACACTTTAAACCCTAACCACCCACCAAAACCAACACTTTACACCATCTTCAGCCATCATTCACCAACACCACCATCGGCTACCACTAAATCGCCACTTAACATCCACCTAACTATCGGCCTAACAACACCATACATTAATCTTTAATAAATTTCTTTAATTTCAACAAAAACCTTAAAACACAAATTTGATTTAAAAAAAAAAAAAAATCAAAAACGTTAAACTTAGAATTTAAACCCAAATCACAAAATTAACCTAACATATAAGTAACTCACACAAACAACTCAAACGTTCAACTGATTCTTGGATTAGTGGTGGATACGTTGGTGACTGCGGTATCATGGTGGTGGACGGCAGGGGGGATTGACAGGTTTGATGAATATGTTGGGGGTTTTGAAGATGCTCTCTTTTTTTTTAAGTGTTTATGTTTGACTTTAGTTTTGATCTTGTTTGATGAATATGTTGACGGGTTTGATGAATGTTGTAGGGATTGCCGGGTTTTTTTTTTTTTTTTTTTTTTTTTTTTTTTTTTTTTTTTTTGAGTTTAAAGAAAAATAATTTTAAGGTCTGTTTGGTTTGTAGAAAGGTTTAGGATTTAAATTTAAATTTGGATTAGGATTTATATTTAGATTTGGATTTGAATTTAATATAAGAAAGAGAAGATATATTATAAAAAGAAAATGTATTAGAAAAAGATGTATGTATGTGAGAGAGAGAGAGAGAAATATTTAAAAAGTGTGTAAATGGTATGTGAGAGAGAAATCCTACCTATCTTCCCTCCGATGGGTTTTGTTGGGCCCTTAGCCAGATCTAATCCCTTTCTTTTTCTACCAAACAATTGTTTTCATGTCTAATCTCATTCCCCAACACTAAAAGGTGCAAATCAAACGGACCCTAATATTTGGATTTGGATTTGAATTTGGTTTAGAATTTAAATTTAGATTTAAAGTATGAGAGAGAAAATAATATATAAATATATATTATATATTAAAATATAAATTAAAAATTATTTATATTTAATAATATGAGGACAAAAAAGAAATATGAGGAGTAGAAAGCTAGTGGCCCCACTTATGTCATAAAAACCCTTAAAACACCCTCCTTTTCTACACACCCTCATATTTAAGATTAGAAGTCAAACCCTTATGCCAAAAATGCAACCAAACAACATATTTAATTTGACTAGACAAAATCTAAACCCATCATAACCCCACAAACCAAACGGACCCTTAGTGTTTTTAGATTGAAAATAAGAGGGGTTGATTTTTTATTTTTTAACAGGGAGGAATTGGTTAGTATAATTTTTTTTAATAATAATAAGTTAGTAAATTAATAATAATAATAATAATAATAATAATAATAAATGTGATGAGGCGAAAAATGAACCACTTTTAGGAGGTCATTTAAGCCCGGAATTGAATTTATTTGATCAAATATTGCCCTAAATCGTTCCTTTTGTGATTTTAAGTACTTTGGGAGTGAAATCCGGAAAAAGAAGCAATTCGGACATTTTTGGAGCATAAAAGTGAAGAAAACGCCAAAGTCTTAATTTTCCTTGCTGGGAACAGTAGGTGACGGCGTCAAGAGCAACATCCTGACGGCGTCAAGAGTAATTTCCATGACGACCCAGTACAGATTTGACGGCGTCACAAGAAAGGGCGTCAAGAGTAAAATTCATGACGGCCTGGAAATGCATAACACATGACGGCGTCAGAAGTAGATCAAGGCAGTCCGAGAAGAGTTTTGGCGGCGAGGTGACGGCGTCACAAGCTTTGTCTTGACGCCGTCAGACCCTATTTCCTATATATAGTTTTCTAATTTTCACATTAAAAAAGGAGAAGTTTTGGAGAAACCCTAAGTACGAACTTGGTGCGAATTTTACAGATTTTTCAAGGGTTCTAAGCCCTTGATACCTTTCATGTGTAATTGAGATAAGTATTCTTTTAATTCAATCAATATGTCTATGTGTTGGTTGTCTATATCTTGTTCTTGTCTTAATTCCATCATGCTAGGCTAGATCTATCTTGTGTTTGCTTGGGTCTAATGAAACCTAGATGTTAATTATGTGTTGATTACTTGTTTATAATTGTTTAAGATGAATGAATTTGATGTTAGGCTTAAGAAAACTGGCAGATCTCCAAATGGTAACATGCTTGAACGTCTTAGGAAACATGGACCGATGGCACTAGGTCTTTATTGGTTGTATTTAATGCATGAGCCACTGTTTATAATCCCTATGGTTGTGCTGGGCATGGCATAGGAGGAGATAAGAGCTCATAGAATTGGGGAGTTAAGTGCGCTACCCCATGAATGGTATTAAGGAATACAATCCGTCATCCATGCAACTATAACAAGTAATTAACATGTAAAAGATGTCTAGGGAGTAGTGAAATCTAAGTAAACACATTTTCTCCACTTATTGCTCACAACCTTAGTATAATTTAGTTTATTTTCATTTCTAGTATTTTATTTTAATTGCATCTTTAGTATTGGGTTAGTTGACTAGCAACTAATTCCGCCCAAATCCTTCAAACCCGAGATCTTTACTTGCTTTCTAAAAAATATAAAAATACAAAAAGAATCATCTCTCACCTTTAGAACTAGTATTTAGGTTTTCTAATACTAGCGACACTATTCCTAGCTGAACGATCAATCCCCCGGTACTCGTCACTATACTATACTACAACGATCAGGTACACTGCCTGGTGGGGGTTGTAAGCTTCTCAAGATCCCTTGAGAGGTAAAGCCTGGTGCGATTCCCACATATCAAGTTTTTGGCGCCGCAGCCCGGGGAATAGTTATTGTCTAGGTTAGAATATCTTTTTATTAGGTCTACTTGCTAGATTCCGTTCTAGTAAGATTTTATTTTTATTTTTAGGTCTTCTTTAGTCTATCTTTTTCTTTGTGTCCTTTGTTCGTAAACTATTTCGATGGATAACAATAACATTGATCGTTTGATTCCTGTTATTCGTGTTTTTCGTCGTAGGATTTTCCAAATGCCAGCCCCACTCCCTCTAGTGGAGAATGAGAACCCACCTAACCTCTCACCCAACCACCACTTTGACAATAATTCTGAGCTAGAAGAGTCTGATCATGATGATGACCGTAGGGCTAGTCCTTTTTACTATTCAGACTCCGATGAGGATCTTGATGATGGTGATGTGATTAATGAGGATAGAATGGAAGAAGAAATAAACCATCTTAGGTATGTCGACCCTAGAACTAGGATTAAGTGTGATAGTTCATTTAACATGAAATTTCCTTGTAAGATCGGATTTAAGAGCTTTAACACCTATCTTAACTCATCTCTTCCAATGAACGTAATCTCGCGTAATGAATACAATAAAATCATGGTAGATGAGTTAGAATACAAAGGAGAAAACATTATTGCTAGGGCAATACCATTGCATGTATTTGTAGGAAGCTTGGTCTATCTTGTTGAGTTCATGGTTATGGAGAATCTAGGAGAATTTATTGATGATAAGTTGACCCAAGTTGTGTTTGGAAAACCTTTCAAACAGTTGACCAACCTTGATGAAAAACTCATAGAAGGGTTAATTACATTCTCGGATGGGGAAGAAGATTTTGTCTATCAAATGCCCCGCACACACCCTAGGTTCAAGGATTTTCCCATGGAAAAGTGTAGTAGGTATCCGCCCATAGAGATGCTAAGTGAGAATGATAAGAGGAAAGGACTTAAGTATACTCATGAAAAGAATAAAAGATACTATCGCGGATGCTTAGAATTAAGAGATGATTATAAGAAAGATGAGGCGACTATTAGATGGCTCACACTTGGTTATGTGAGCATAAGCGATACACGTTAACCCATGACCTTGAGTCTAGCTACAAGACTCGTAAATAAAGAAAAGTGCTTCTTGGGAGGCAACCCATGCTTTGTGTGATTTTATTTTTGTTTGTTTGTTATTTGCTTCCGTATGCATGCTTTATTTTTATTGTTGGTAGATCATGTTTCTAAATTAAATAGTGGAAATACTTTACTTTGTTGTTTTGGCCTAGTCTTAACTCCACCTAAAAGTATTTTTGCAAAAGATAAGTGTAAGGGGAAACCCCAAATATGTTTTTAAGAAACACACCGATCATGATTCTCCACAATATTAAATGAACATGTGTATTCGTATTTGTTAGAGTCAAATGCTTGTATTGAGTCATAATGAAGTTTTGCAGGATTTTCCAGGAAGTAGGACTAAGTTTTTCCAGAAATTTTCCGGAAACTTAACATAAGAATTTCTGCAGGTCACTTCTGACGGCGTCAAGGGTTAACTCTTGACGGCGTCACGTGTAAAAATCTGGAAATTTTACCGGTTTTGTTTTTCTAACGGAGTCTTATGGTTTTTGTGAATTATTAAGTTTTATAATCTCCAGGAGATCTGCAAACTTTATTCCACAAGCATTATATCTTATCTTGTTTTCTAGGATTTAGTAACTTATATAGGATGCCGCCGATTTTACGCGAGGTTGTTTTGTCTATTTTTTCAGGATTTACATGTTATGTTTGACAAGAAGATGATTTATATTCTGGAAGGGAAGCTTTGATTGTTCATTTTCTTGGAGGAAGATTTAATCTGGCCACCTTATTATCCATACCGAGCGAATCAGGGGAGTATTTGATTTCATTCTTTTTACTTTTTAACTTTTACATTCTTTACTTGAACATTGGGGACAATGTTCATCTTAAGTGTAAGGGGAGGGTAAAAAGATGATACCTTACATATGCACTTTCGCTTGAGTTTGTTTTGTTTAATGGTAGATGTGTAATAAAACTATGAGAAATACTTGTTAGTGCAATTTTAGCGCCAAATTTAAAATTTTTTACAACATTTAGGAGTGAAACTTTAGCCATAGCAAGCGTCTCATGGATAGGAGATTGTATGACTAGCACATAACCATACTTTCAGAAAAATTTTCCACCCAAAAATGTGAGGTTCGCCTTTAGATTTGATAGGAAAAGCATTTACTATTAGTGCTTATGAGTGTACCGGTAGCATTTAGATTCTAGAACTTGCATTAGTGATGCATCCCGGGACCGCTAGTGAGACTATATTCGTGTAGTGGGATTTACTACATGATAAGAGGCATTAGGATCACCCTTGTGTTAAACCCGTATTATAATTACTTGACCATTTAACTCATATTACTTGGCTAGTTAAGTCAACTAATTTTTCCCACACCCTAGCGTTGTACTCATTTTTAGTACACGAAACCCCTAGTACACCCCTCCGAGCCTATCTTTTCGTTTCTAACTTTAAGCATCTTACTTAAAGGAAGAATTTGTTACACCCCACTTAAATGTACAACAAAATCGCCTTAGCCTTCCGTGTATGCGCTCATTTTTAGTGCATTATTGTTATTTGTTAAACCCTAAGTTAACTATCTAATTGATTACATGGTTGCTAAGTCGAGTCATATCCTTGTACATATTGTTTTGGGACGATTGGGACTCATGGGTAAGTACTTATTTTATGGAGTAATGGGGAAGAACATCATTTATTACCCCCATATGTACGTTAATCTTAAAAGTGCTCCAAGTGTTTTGATTTTCTTAATTCGAGTCATTAGATTAGTTTAATGTAAAGTATGTAAAGATTCAAGTGTAAGGGGAATTTTCATTCCCTATGATGTATTATTTTGGATGGTAGAGTAAGAGTGTATGTCTTAAAAAAAAAAAAAAAAAAGAAAAAAAAAAGAAAAAAAAAAATCGAAAAAATCAAGAAAAAGAAAAAAAAATAGAAAAAGGAAAAAGAGAAAAAACATACAGACTACCATCCCTTTTTATTCTATGTTCATTTTACGTTTCTGTTATTTTTCATTTATTAGCTTAAGTCGAGTCTAGTCTTGGCTTAACAACGCCACATTGTACATGTAATTGACTAAGATTGTTAACTCGCCACCAGTAAAACTTCCTTTATCCAAGATTGTTAACTCGCCCGGAATTGAATTTATTTGATCAAATATTGCCCTAAATCGTTTGTTTTGTGATTTTAGGTACTTTGGGAGTGAAATCTGGAAAAGGAAGCAATTCGGACGTTTTTGGAGCATAAAAGTGAAGAAAACGCCAAAGTCTTAATTTTCCTTGCTGGGAACAGTAGGTGATGGCGTCAAGAGCAACATCCTGACGGCGTCAAGAGTAATTTCCATGACGACCCAGTACAGATTTGACGGCGTCACAAGAAAGGGCGTCAAGAGTAAAATTCATGAAGGCCTGGAAATGCATAACACATGACGGCGTCAGAAGTAGATCAAGGCAGTCCGAGAAGAGTTTTGGCGGCGAGTTGACGGCGTCACAAGCTTTATCTTGACACCGTTAGACCCTATTTCCTATATATAGTTTTCTAATTTTCACATTAAAAAAAGGAGAAGTTTTGGAGAAACCCTAAGTACGAACTTGGTGCGAATTTTACAGGTTTTTCAAGGGTTCTAAGCCCTTGATACCTTTCATGTGTAATTGAGATAAGTATTCTTTTAATTCAATCAATATGTCTGTGTGTTGGTTGTCTATATCTTGTTCTTGTCTTAATTCCATCATGCTAGGCTAGATTTATCTTGTGTTTGCTTGGATCTAATGAAACCTAGATGTTAATTATGTGTTGATTACTTGTTTATAATTGTTTAGGATGAATGAATTTGATGTTAGGCTTAAGAAAACTGGCAGATCTCCAAATGGTAACATGCTTGAACGTCTTAGGAAACATGAACCGATGGCACTAGGTCTTTATTGGTTGTATTTAATGCATGAGCCACTGTTTATAATCCCTATGGTTGTGCTGGGCATGGCATAGGAGGAGATAGGAGCTCATAGAATTAGGGAGTTAAGTGCGCTACCCCATGAATGGTATTAAGGAATACAATCCGCCATCCATGCAACTATAACAAGTAATTAACATGTAAAAGATGTCTAGGGAGTAGTGAAATATAAGTAAACACATTTTCTCCACTTATTGCTCACAACCTTAGTATAATTTAGTTTATTTTCATTTCTAGTATTTTATTTTGATTGCATCTTTAGTATTGGTTTAGTTGACTAACAACTAATTCTGCCCAAATCCTTCAAACCCGAGATTTTTACTTGCTTTCTAAAAAATATAAAAGTACAAAAAGAATCATCTCTCACCTTTAGAACTAGTATTTAGGTTTTCTAATCCTAGCGAAACTATTCCTAGCTGAACGATTAATCCCCCGGTACTTATCACTATACTATACTACAACGATCAGGTACACTGCCTGGTGGGGGTTGTAAGCTTCTCAAGATCCCTTGAGAGGTAAAGCCTGGTGCGATTCCCACGTATCAAAATGAAAGGTATTTGAGTCATTTCTAGTAATAAGATAAGGGTATCTTAGTCATTTCACATGTCTTAACTGGTCAAACTGATGGTCAACATAAAATTGGACCGAAAATGTTACGGGTCGTCGGGTTTTGGAGTAGATCTGATACTTTTAAAAAATTGGACTGAAAATGAAATACCCGCCAAACCACAAGGACCAAAAATGTAATTAATTCTAATTAAATTTATAAAAGTTAATTCTATTTAAAAAATATAAAGTATATTGATTGGAGTGTTTTTGCTATATAATTTATGTACAAGTGTCATTTCATTTTTTTTAATGTTGCACAATTACGTAGTGATCTAATACTAAAGATTTAGTTTGGTTTTTCAATGTCATCAAAGAATATAAAATAGTTTATTTGTTAAAAAGAAAATGTATAGGTTAGTAGGGTGTTGAATTAGATATGATAATACTCAGATATTCCTCGTTATAATTTTTTTTGTCAGGCTCAACTCGCCCCGACCTATTTACCGGTTAGCTTAAGTTTTTCCTTTATTAGCCCGTCGTGAAATTTTTTTTGGCCCATCTTCAAAAATATTTTGGCTCCATCCCTGCTCATAACACAAAACAAACTCTTCATTTGAGCCCCACCCACCCCCGATTTCATCTCTAAGCTTCATTTGCAATGGATACATTTTATAAAGTGGTTTTTGTCTTTTTGTGCTTCACTTCCATGGTGAGCACCAAACGAAGAGCCAACGAAGAAGGGGTCCGGTGTGGAGGCGAGGAACGGCGAGCGGGTGAAGAGGTGACACATAGGAACAGTGTGCCCTCCCTTTTTACACCATACCTTTAGTTCTCAAAAGGGATTTTGCTAGTACGCCAAATCTGTTTGCATTCACACTTGCGTTTTGTATGTTTTTTTATGGTTTTTTGTCTTTAGAGATGTGGTTTGTTAGACTAGACGCACCAGATCAGACCTCTAGTCAGTCAACCGATTAGGTCGTGGCTCGTGGTTCACGTGGATACTCGGTCGACTGCGATCGGCTGAGGTTTTTTTTTTTTTTTTTTTTTTATTATTATTTTTTTTTTTTTTGAATTCGATTGTTTCAACGACCAACTTAAGCAAACACAAAACAACAAAAGGTTGTACTATTTGACCGTCTGGTTAAAAAAAAAAAAACAAACAAACAAACAAACAAAAACACACACTTTTTTAACCTTTAAAATTTAAACACTTTAACACTATAAATAACCCATTAATTTCACCATTTTATTCACAAATTCAAACTACAATTCTTTATACATTCAAACACATTCTCTCTGTACACTTACACATTTAATCTACATAATGTCTTACGAGCTATTTTTTGGCACTTTTTTTCGGACAATGAAGATGAAGTTAATAATGAGCTTGCGCTTTTACAGAAGCCTGTTGGGTGGCTTTTTAATCATCAAAGACCAAAAATCTCACGAACCAATATAGAGAGGGATCACTACGGTGCTCATAATCATTTAGTGGCAGCTTACTTTTCCAAACACCCACAGTATGACAAAGAACATTCCACAAGCGGTTCCGAATGAGACGACAACTATTCACACAAATTATTCGAGAGGTAACCGATCATTCCTCTTTTTTTTCAACAAACTACTAATTGTGCGGGCACACTTGGTATTTCCCCATTTATGAAGTGTACTTTTCTCAGATTTCATACGACATCCAAAAATGGGAATTGTTGCCTTTTTGATTCATGATCGAGAATATATTGCGCCGCTAGTCCAAAATTCTAACGCTCGTTAGTTTTCCCAGTTATCTCAGTCCTCACGCGCGCTGCACATGAGGGCAATTTCGTCTAAATTATTTTTTTTTGTCATATTTTTTTGTGTTGGTTGTACATTTCCTGTAGCAATTTGTATTTTTTGTATTTGTTTACTATTCTTTTTGTCCTTCATTTTCTTTTTACTATGTCACTTACATTACCAGTTTATTTAAAACTAGAAAAGAACGACACCGTTTACCACTATTGCTACCCTGTAGCAATTTCCCGCCAAAATTCTGGGCCTGCCGCTTAGCCCATGTCCCTTACATTGGTGCCATTGTGTTGCTGGCCTGTATTGGCCCGTTCCATTTTTGAGTGTACGTTTTATATCAATCACGAGAATATTGCAAAAATCAGACACACGCACACGAACACGCACCCAATCAAAAATCAGATAACCTTGAAGATGGAGATGAAACGGATGAATATTGCAAAGAAGACTATTATAAATCGCATATTTCAGGTTTGTTATCAGTTTTAGGTTTCTGATTTTGATATACACTTTACTTTTAATTTAGGGTTTTGTTATAATTAGGGTTTTGTTATAATTTGGGGGTTTTTGCTATAATCAGGTTTGTTATCAGTTTTAGGTTTTTGATTTTGATATACACTTTACTTTTAATTTAGGGTTTTGTTATAATTAGGGTTTTGTTATAATTTGGTGGTTTTTGCTAATTTTGGGTTTATTTATAAATTTTAGGTGTTTTGTAGATTCTTTGTTCTTGATAAGCTGATAAGCCACAAAAGTGGCCGTTTTCCAGTTAAAGTCGACGAAATTTATAGACCTGTTCCACAAAAGTGAGCATTTAAATAAGCCACAAAAGGTTAGTCCTACAAGACTGACTCTTACGGATTGAAATTTATTTGTGAGGTCTTATTCTCAGTCAACGTGATGTGGTGATGTGTTGTTAAATAAGCCGTTTTCAATATAATTTGAAAGCCCATTTTGTGTTATTACTGATTCAAATTTATTTGTGTGTTAGGAGGAAATTACTGATTGAAATTTAAAATGCTCGAGACAGTAAGTATAGAGATCGTGTTTTGGCTGCTATCACTTAGAAACCGGCAACAACCATAAAGTAAGGATCAAGATTATTGAAAGCTGAGATGGGAAAAGCACATCAACAACACTAGAACGTAGCGGCGTTAGCAGCAACATGCCTGCAATGGTGTCATCAATAGTGCCTGCTGCTTATATAGGATCCTTTTAAATGGTCGCATTTATTGCAGTGTAACGATGTCGTTTTGCTAATAGAAGTTGTCTTTCGTACGGTGGAACATGCTATTTGTCAGGAGCCAATCAACGTGCAGCCAGACAAGTAAACGATGAAATGCGTGCAAGGTTTGTTTGCCTTTCATTTTTTTGGTATCCTTAATGGATTCCAAAATTGGTGTATTACGGAATTCGTAGTAGGAAAAAAGCCATGATGACATTGCCATTGGCTTATAAGTTGTAAGTTATTATTTGTATATGTAATGTTTTGTGTTCTTTAGTAGCGAAACTAATTATGAGGTTTGGTTTTCTAGGTCCTGTAGTTACAAAAATTCAAGCCAGGTTTCGTCAGCAGAAGCACTTCGAGCAGCAACAGATTGGCACTAAAAAGGTTATATGAACAAGTTAAAAGTGATATTTTTTTGATATTGGGGGATTGTGAAGGTAAATATTGCTGCTTATATTGTTTTCAAATCATGAATTTTGATATTACATAAATCAACATCATGTTCTGGAAGGAAAAAATAAATATACCCGGAATTGCCCATCTCATTATTTGTTTAAACGACTAAACTTATTTCATGTGTTGTGTTTCCAGTTGCTTAATAGAACTGCTTATATGTTGGCTTTTGTACATAGGCACATGTTTGTTAAAGAGTTGTTGCATAAAGAGGCCAACATGGTGTGCCTGGCTGCGTGCTTCTGCTAGCGGTAAGAATACAAAGGTTTTTAGGTTTATTTATAACTATGCAATGTGTCTAAGGTTTATTCCCAATAATAGTGAATTGTTTAAAGAAAACACTGTGGGAATTACATATGCGTATAAGCAAAAAACATGTTGATGATAAACGAAAAAGAGTTATGCTTATCTAATGATTCAGTAGAATAAATCAAACATACAAAGATGAGTTTTTTTGAAAAATTCCTATATCAATTATTTGTCGCATTCTGTTTAATATTATTAAAAAAAACGGTTTTCAGTCAATGTTAGATGTTAACGTTGGAACTCAATAGGGTCAGGGGCTGTTTGGGATTTCTAATTAGCTAATCTAGATTTAGGGGATTGTGTATCGAAAATTTCTATTATAATCTTAATGATCATACACGCTTTAATGTTACACCTTTATGTGTCTTGCAGCTGCTAATTGTATGATGGCGGACGATCCTACCAGTGGTTGTGTCTTAACGAGCTTACAACAAGGCGACGAAGCTTCAAAAGAGAAGAAAACAAAGGTTTTGTCTTTTTTTAATGATTATTTACATGGCCATATATCATAATAGTAATATACTTTTGTTTGTTTTTATGATCAACTTTTCTAATATGTTTTAGTAATTTGAAACTATTTTTGCGAGTCGATTTGGTAATTATATTTTTTTTCAACCCGTTTTACTTGATTTGGAAGTTGTCACTTATGCTATAGGTTTCGAACAGTAGTGCCAATATTCTGTTTTCAAGGCATTTATAGATCACTTTTGTCACATATTTAGTGCACAATATGGTTGTTATAATCAAACTTGACACACTAATTATTTACGTATAAAAAGATACATGGACAAAACGTAGTTTTGTTCAATCCGAGCCAGCCTATTTAACCAATAAAATCTTAAATGTTATAATGAGTTAAATTTTTGTGCGGCTATGTGTGGGCTGATGCAGGTAAACAGCCAGAACGCGAGAAGCGTGTTGGAGCAGTGAACATCAAAAAGGGTGCATACTGCCCACTTAAAAGTGCTTTTAAACGAGAACAGACCATGTAAGTATTTATCTTTCTTTTTTGTTTTTTCCACTATTCAAATACGCGCATTTAGTAGGATTGTAGGAATTGTTTTATTGTGTTTAAATGGTATGTCTCACAAACATGATGATGATTTAGGGACTGTTTGGATTCATCTTCATTTTACGCCAGGATGTGATCTGTTTGTATCATCATTCAGGATTCATGGAACAGGAGCTGCAGGCATGAATAGCAGATGTGCACACTCCATGGGTCAACGTAAGTTGAATTTCTATCACATTTGTATTCTGCTATTACATGAATACCAAAGAAAATACCGGTTTCGGGATTTTCTTTTTCTTTTTCTTTTTTCTTCTTTTTTATAATCTACATTTGGAAAAGACAAATGAATAATCATACCTAAATGATTTCCTGAGGTAAGTCGAACATACTACTGCTCCCTGATGAAGTGTAGTGATGGTAGCTTAACACTTCTTGATTGAATTAACGTTTAGAACTTGATGTATAAAGATTGATTGAATTAACGTTTTTCTTTGTTTTGACAGAATGAAGGTTGTTGCAGCTTATTTCTCAAATGGTATAACGATAAATGAAATGGATTCGCTCAATACTATGGCAGTAGGCCGTTATCTGCAATGTTTGTTAGATGCGTCCGTCACCAGAAAAGGGAAGAGGAAAATGGAAAATGTAGCAGCGCATGCGGGTAATGCTAAGTTTAGCATAAGTATGCGTCAGTATCCTGGGTTAAAGTTTAAGACATCTGTATGTTTAAGACAAACCAATGCCGACTTGATTGACACTCACCGCCTCTCTCTGGAATTGATGTTGAGGAGTGATCCTGTAGAAAGTGAAGACGGAATGGTGTTTGCAATATGCAGGTTTGGTTTTCTAAATTTAGTAAATTTTTTTGTTGTTAAGATTATGGTTTTGATTGTCTTTGTGTTTTTATGAGTTTGGTATCGATCTCAATGGTGAGAAAACTAAGGAGGAAAAGAAGGCTGCTGAAGAATATGAAGCTGCAGTGAAGGTAATTGGAAACAAGAAAGAATGTAAGTTTGTTTCCAACATATATATTTTCCTGTAAGTTCTGCCACATGTGACGCATATTATTTTCTACAGATTTTTAAATGCTTAGTGTTAATCATCTAATTTACGTTGGTTTGAGTAACCTTACTATGTGTTTTTGTTTGCTTCAGTGATAAAATTTAAATTGTTATATGAAGTTGCTTTCTAAATTTTTAATTGTTATATGATGTTGCTTCAGTGATAAATTTTATGCTATTCCTGAAACATGTAATATTGTAAGAGGAAATTTGATGATCAATAGTGCATTATCGTAACAAACAGTTGACTAGCTTATCAATATAAAATGAGCAGATATTGAATTCAATGGGTGAGTGCTAACACATGCGTCTTATTTCTCTATATCATGTAGGCAAATAGAGTGCTGAGAAGCAAAACGAAATCAGGATTTGGCCGAAAAAGAAGCAACGTTATGGTGCTAACTGGATTAGCCTAGATGAGTTTCTGGAAGATATAGAGAAGTCATGTGGCATGTCTTTTAGTCGCACGTTACAAACGCGCACAACTTAGTACAGTGTCAATATATGAGTTTTAGTGAATTCAGAATATTATCATTGGATTTTGATACTAGCCCCATTTTGCGCAGGTTCAGGAAGTGACAATTGGTTGGAAATCTTTGCCAAAGTGGACGAGTAGGGGGATAAGAAATGGCATGGAGTATCAGATGACACCATTTGGTTAGCTTTGGAACTTGGTAACACCCATGTTCTATTTTCTATGGACCGTCAAACTATAAGGTAAGTGCAAAAGCATTAACATCGTGCTGTTATGTGCAAATGTTATACGCTGCATTTTCTTTTTAAAACGGTGGAAATGTGCACATAATAATCTTGCAATAAGGTTGTCTACTTGATAAGTCGCAAAACAAAGCTGAAAAAACTTATGGTACAAATAAACCGCCTCAAAAGTTGCATTAAGTTCGGAGTAGTGAATTACCGAAAAGGGCCGTCTTTGTTTTTTATAGCATAAGATTAAATTGTTGATGTTTTGCGCATTTGCAAGCCTTATACGATAATTTTTTTTATCATTATGCTGAAACGCATCTGCCATTTTTTTCTGGCTGCAGGAAGTTGAAGAATGGTAAAGAATACATAGGGGGGTTATTGTTTGATGCGTACATGTTCATAAAAAAGGGTTAAATTTTTTTTTTGTCCATGCCTAAAAAAGGCCTGTTAACAACTCCAGGTGAATTTCTCATTTCTTCTTGGTCTTTGTTGTACTCAGTTATCTTAAATGTAATTTTAAAAAAATCTGTTACATTCATGAATATTTTGGTGCTAAAATCTACCCATTTCGACTGAACAAACAGCTTGCATTTTCTCCCCGGCTATACTTGCAACGTACTATAAATCAAATGTTTCTTTTAAGGGTATATATATTAGTTGTGGTCTTTGCTTTAATTCAATAGGTTTTCGGTGCCACGAATAAGAGGGATATGGTAGAATAAGAGGGATATGGTAGAAGAGACGAGTTACAGGTCGTGGGGTCAAAAGGATGCTCCTTGATAATATATGTCAAAAATGCGTTTAGCAAGATTTTTATCCTAAAGCATTATGTTTCTGTTTTTACAAATAACTAATGTATAATGTATCTTCAAAATATATATTTGCAGAATATTGTATACTTGGTTTGAACAAATAAATTTTGTAGCTCAAGAACTTTTTAGCAATTATATTTGGATATTGTCTTCGACGAATAAAGACTTTACGCAAAAATCTGGAAGTGGTCTTGCAACTTAGTAATAAAGTCATGTTTCAATATATACATAAATGGGTTGAATATACTTGCATAAATTATGAATCTATAGCACTTGCATAAATGGGTTGAACATACTTGCATAAATTAAGAATAGACACAAAGCTAAAAGTATCCGGTGATTAAGTGATAATATCTGAGTCGTCAAAGACACATGGTGTTATTGTTGTTTTATTTCAAATGCCACAGTTGGCGTCGGTGATGCAGCAACAGATTCAGGGATTACATAGTACAGATAAATAAGAAATGACATTAGCCATTCTGCCGGAAAAGATTGCATGTATGATATTGTTTGTCTTGGGATATACTTTAACGTTATCATCATCAAACTTCTTATAGTTTGGTTATATAGTCAATTATATTATTAAAAATATTATCAAAACGTCAACGAACTTAAAGATCCTATTTTTTTAGCCGATAAAAAACTTTGCCTGTAAACGCGCTCGCCCGCAACGCGGCGACCATCGCCAGTCTCGTATACCTTAAACATAAATGATTTCCTTTTATTTGCAACCACCACTTCTATTTTTTTCTCTCACAATATCAAATATATATATATATATATATATATATATATATATATATATATATATATATATATATAAACTCTGATCTATAAAAACTTTTAAGAATTAAGAATCAAGTTTTTTCTCTTTCCTAAAATCTGAATACCACAAAGCATAGTTATCAGGATCCCGGTCCTGATCTTAGGATCTTACGATTTTACGATACTACAAAGCAAAAATGATCCGGATCTTAGGTAGGATCTTAGCACACTTAAGATCTTATAGGATCCCAATCTTAACAATAGGATCTTAAGATCTAATCTGATCCGATCCTACTTTTCTCAGATAACAAACTAAAAAATTGCTAATTTTTGGATTATTTTTTGTAGAATTTAAAAAACAAAATGTTAATCTTCTTAAACATTTCATAATGATAATTTAGGACAACATTTATATGAAACATTCATATGATTTTGTGTTTTTGATATATAATAATTTGTAAATATGTATAATATTACAAACTTTTTTAAGAAAATGACGTTATAATAGGATCTTAAGATCTCGATCCGATCTTATTATCACGATCTTGCAAAGACAAAAACGATCCCGCGTAGGATCCTGATCTTAAAAACCTTGCCACAAACAGCCTTGTTCTTTAATCCGATCCACGAAACACTAACTCGTTTCTTGTGGTTCTCGTTTGTTGTCTTCAAATAGAAATACAAACCATAAACCACAAGCACAAACGGGAAGGAACGAATCAACCCCTTTGAATGTTGTTGTTAGTTGCGAACTAGGTAGGGTTTTTTATTTTTATTATTTTTTTGGTGACTTCTTTACATTAGATCGATGAAGGGTTTTGTTGCATCTTTAAAGATCTATTAAAAATGATTCCAACCCGAGATCTTTCTTTTTTTTTCCTTTTTTTTTTCGTGTCAGATATGTAAAAGATGGGGTTTTGTTGTGGTTTGTTTTTTTGTTGAGAGATGAGATTGTTCTTGTTGTATAGTTTTTTTTTTTTTTTTTTTTTTTTTTTTTTTTTTTTTTTTCGTGTTGGATATGCCAATGATCCATTGACAGGTGTATTTGGTAACAGATCTTTAAAGGTCCAACACAGATGCAGAAAAGGACGAGGTTAATAAGTGTGGTTCAAACCTTTTCATAACAATCGGGCTTAATGTTAATACGTGTGATTCAAAAACACCAAAGCAAAACTGTCGAGGTGTTAATGGTGGAGTCATGGCTGCTTCGATGAATAATAATAGTTTCATTAGACCTAATATTTTGATCTTACAAGATTATTATGACCATATTAATGGTCATTACACTGAGGATTTCCCTGGGACTCCACTTAAGTTTTATGATTTTGTAAATAGGGCACCTAATTCCAGTCCTAACAAGACGGGGCCTATGAATGGGACTAGAACCAAAGTTCTTGAATATGAGAGTCGGGTGCAAATTATATTGCAGGATACAGGGAATGTCACAACTCACAATAGAAAATCACCCAGTTCATCTTCATGGCTACAGTTTCTATGTGGTTGGTATGGTAGCGGGGATTACAACCCGCAGACTGCAAATTTCAACTTAGTGGACCCACCTTATATGAACACGATCGGAGTACCAGTTGGTGGATGGGTTGCAATCAGATTTGTTGCTGATAAGGTTATAGTGGTTATAGTAAACAAATTAAAAGTTCATTTCTTTCTATATGAGAACAAAGATGCAGAAAAGGATGATGGCTACTTTAATATGAGATTATGAGGACCCATGAGTAAAAAAAAAAAAAAAAAAAAAGGTCAATGAGTTGTGTTTTTGATGCATGAATTTATGTATGTGTCATGTGTGTAGTAAAATCAAAGATGCTTCTTCACTTGCCCATTCTTCATGTTTCTTGGAAATGGGTGATTTTGTTTTATTTTTGTAAAACTAACTACTTTTTGAGAAATAAAACTAAGAAAACTATAGAAAAGTGAATAACAAATTGGTGAATAACAAATTTGTAAATTGTGAACGGTGGTCGGCGTTGGGGGTGGTGGTGAGCGGCGGTGGTGGTGGGTGAGGGTGAAAATGAAAATGAGTGTGTTTGATATAAAAGATTATCAAAAGAAAAGTCAGTAATCAAGAACAAAATTGAATTTGAGGTTGAAAATGAGAAATATCACAAGCATTAAAAGGACAAATAAATAAATAAATTAAAAAAATAAAGAATAAAAAAAATGAAGGACAAAAAGAATAGTAAACAAATACAAAAAGTATAAATTGCTATGGTAAATGTATAGCCAACACAGCACAAATGACAAAAAAATAATAATTCGGACGAAATTGCCCTCATGTGCAGCGCACGTGAGGACTGAGATAACTGGGAAAACTAACGAGCATTAGAATTTTGAACTATTGGCGTAATATATTCTCGATCATGGATCAAAAGGTAATAATTCTCATTTTTGGATGTCGTATGAAATTCGAGAAAAGTATAAGGACAAATGGTTTAATTTACTCTTTATTATATAAAGCGGACATTTGTTAATGAGACAATGAGACGGAGAGATTAATACAGTAACATTTTAAAGAAAAAGTCAAACTTGGAAACACAAATCAAGTCACCCAAGTATAAACACAACACAACCACCACACCAAAAGAGTAACAAACTAACAAGTAACAACACTTCTGTTTTACTGTACGAATTACGACCCATGAAAGAATGAGGTAGAGAGAGGAAATAAATGGTTTTTCCGAGGGTAGTTGCTGCCTCTCCCTGCCAATGATTCTCATCATCGCCCAACAACAACCCTCACTCATATATACATCTATGATCTATCGATCTATAACTGTATATGTTTATGTATGTATATATAGAGACGGAAACTGTAACTGACAGGGGGAATACTTATATATACTACTATATAACATAGTGTCTGTTTACCCAGGTGGAATCATGGATATAGTACTACTATATTTTTGAGGCTGTGATGATTGCATGTGAAATGGGTCAAATCGGATCAAGTTGAGATTGTCCGTATCTTGGCATGGCAAATTATTGCAGCCATGGCGGATTTATCCTCTTCATCTGATGGTAAAACAGATCTGAGCCTCATCTTATCAAACTTGTTTTTATTTTTTGATTTTTGTGTTTTTTATACATTTTGTTTCTTTTTGTTTTTGTTAACTTGGAATTTTTTGAGATTACGGATGATTTGATCTTTGTAGTGATTTTGATTTGTAATAACCTTTTGGTTCTAGTTAAATTATAGTCACAGTAATTAAGTTATCTATCATTTCGCAAAGCGTATATTAGTACTAACAGACAATACTTATGGCTTTACATGTACAGTCTCACCTAAAGTCACAAACACTACTCGGCAAGACCAGCTACATGTTAGGCTGAGTTCTTGAGGGATGTTGGAAATAAAATTTAATTTGTTCTATGCCGAGTCGGTTGCTAAATGGATGCATTTTTAGTTGTATTTTAACTAAAGTGGTTAGCTTAACTTTAAACTCTATACCAACATTTTTTGATTTTGGTTCATCATTATCTTCTGGCATGGAACTAGTAAACACTGACGCATTTATTTAGTCATTAAAGCAACTCTAGATGAAAAGATTCTAGTAGACCACTTCAACCATTGAAAAGGGTGAGAGGATTCTCTCTACTAACTTGATTCAAGCTAAAGAATCATTAACCATTGAATTAAGTGCGTTTGGTTTGTTGCTATGAATCACAATGGGTATGGGTGTTGGTTTAGGGTGGAATGGTAATGGAGGGTATGATGAAACCACCCACACACATTAGATATGAGGAAACATTCACATTTGGGTATTCTCAATCTATTGTGGTAGGCCTCATAACCAACCAAACAACACTAATGACTTTCAAAGTCATAGATTCATACCCATACATCCCAACCAAACGAGTAAAATCAAATTTTAAAATGATGTGGTTTTACTTTTAATCTTGACATTTGATTTTAATCTAATGGTTGAGGATCCTCTAACTTAAGTCAAGTTGTCTCACCAATTTGAGAAGATTCGCTTCCAAAATTGTAAGTCACTTAATTGGAACTCCAAATTAAAGTTGTAAACAAAAACGAGTCGAGCTGAGTACAGCGAAGCTCCAACTCAACTCAATTACTTAAACTTGATTTGAGCTCAGTCGAGCTCTGGATTTCATGCTCGAGCTCAGTCGAGCTTTGGGTTCCATGCTCGACTCGAGCTCAATTATTTTTACATTTAAAGCTCGAACTCGATGAAAAACCGACATATCAATCTTCACTCGACTCGATTTTATGACAATTGCGTATCTACATGTATATACAAGGGTAAAAGTGTAATATTATTAAAGCTCGATAAGAGCTCGTAAGCCTCACGAGCCAAGTATTTTCGAGCTCGAACTCAACTTGAAAGTGTACTCAAGTAGCTCGAGCTCGACTCGTTTATATTGAGTCGATTTTGAAGTTTACGAGTCGATCTCGAATAGCTCATGAGTTGTCTCGTCTCGTTTACGTCCTTACTCCAAATACTAGTATGTGAAACATGACCAAAATAGAGCTTTCAAAAGTGTTTAACTCGGTGATATATTGTTAAAAGTATGTTTTTTTTTTTTGTGAAATGACAAGATTGTCCTCACTCTACATGCGAATTATCACATGTGTCATTAGTTGCAAAAAATCACATTTTATGCAAATTATACAGGCATTGTCTTTTGAACTCATGTATATGTAAAATTATATATATAAGAAAAGAAAAAAAATCAAACAAATTATACCAGTAAATATTTTTTTTATCCTATTGAATTTAATGTTCATTTGTTATTTTTTGTTAATTTTTAATATAATTTTTTCGCAAAGTATCGTAATAAATTTGTAATGAAAGATTTTTTGTTCAATAACTTAGAAAAAAAAATAGAAAAGAAAAAAAGAAAAGGGGGTCGGGGAGTGACATATTGCGAAGTATTATGAAATACTACGAAATTATTAAGCAATTATTAAGAATTTATTGCGAGTTTGTCAGTTGCCTTTAAAATGGAAAAAACTTACAAATATATCACCTGCCTGATAAAATTTTTATGCTCTACTCCGGAATGAGTGGGTGAGTTAAAAGTGAAGATGTATTTTGTTCACAAAAGTAAGCACCCTCACGATTGTGCGAGTGTGTGAGAGTGTATATCTTGTATACGTATGTGCGACTATATTCAATGTCGGAGCTAGAAAAATTTTTGTCGGAGGGTTGAAACAAAAATTTTCTCAAAAAAACATTAGATGGGAGGGCCGAGATGAAAAAAATCTTTTTAACAAATGAAATCGCAAATAAATATACTAACGGTTTTAAGCCTAGGAGGCCGGGACTCTTCCCGATCCTCATTAAGCTCTTCCCATGACTATATTTGATATTTGGTGCAAGTAAATAGCAAGTGAGAGTTACACGAGTCAGTCACAATAGTAAATGAGCAAGAGAAGTAAGCTATGATACTTGAAATGAAAATGAACGAGGCGTAAAACAAATGACAAAGACTATAAGTACCAGAGAAAGTACTATGGCTATAAACGGACCGAACATTTACAAACGGAGTTTTATTCATATTTGTTCTTATAAATTTAACAAGACAAATGAACGGTCAGGAATACTTAAATAGATAAATTTTCTTCTTCATGTTTATTCATTAAAAGATGAGGTTGTGTTCGTTTATGTTAGTTTATTAAGAGATTGAATGAACGCAAACAAACGAACATAACTGAACGCATGAAGACAAACAAAGAAATGTACAAAATATTTTTTTTTATGTGTGTTTTTGGTTTGAGTGTACCAATTTTTAAGTATATTACAAAAATATACGATATGTGACCATAAATAAATAAACGAAAATAAACAAACATTAACGTTCATGAACATAAATGAGTGAACTAGAAATTGTTCATTAACTAAATAGAGATAACCTTTATTCACTTTCGTTTATTTAATAAATAAACACAAATAAACAGGCATTTTAACGCATGGTTAATAAAATATGAAAAATACTAGATCCACCTACACTTTACAAAATTTTTCCCACACGATGACGTGGCGGAGTGTTGATTGGACCATCCAATCAACACTCCGCCACGTCATCGTGTGGGAAAAATTTTGTAAAGTGTAGGTGGGTGTAGGACACCTCATAAAATATTTACTGAAAGTGAAATAGTAAAAAGTAGAGACCATTTTGATAGTAATATTTTATGACCAAGCACGTAACCAAGTCATCCGGAACCAAGTCAAACACTCTAAATATAATAAACACAATAACCACACCATAAATGAGAAACATTTTCTGTTTTACGACCCATGTTAAGAAGAATGAGGTAGAGAGAGGCCAGGAACAAACAAAAAAAGGTTTTTCCGAGGGTTGTTGCCGCCTCTCTCCACCAATGATTTCCATTCCACCATCATCCAACAACAACCCTCAATCACATGGATCATATAAACATGCAACAGTCTATCTATAACTGTATATGTATATCTATGTATATATACATAGAGATATGGAAAGTGTACAGAGTGAGTACATATATAACATCTCTGTTTACCCAAAAACAGCAGTTGAGACTAGTACTACTACTGTATAATAGAGGCTGTGATGATTGAATAAATGTGAAATGGGTCAAATCGGGTCAAGTTGAGATTATCCGTATCTTGGCTTGGCAAATTATTGCAGCCATGGCTGATTAGTCCTCTTGATCTGATGGTAAAACAGATCTGAGCCTCATTTTATCAAAACCTTTATTTATTTTTTAATTTATTTTTTCTGGGCCAGTGTGGAACCTACAATTTAGTACTGATCACTTTGAAAGATTTTTATGTTTTTTAAACATTTTGCTTCTTTTTTGTTTTTGTTACACGGGATTTTTTGATCTTTGTGGTGATTTTGATTTGTAATAACCTTTTGGTTCTAGTTAAATTAAAGTCACAGTAATTAAGTTATCTATCATTTCGCAAAGCGTATGTTAGTAACAGACAATACTAGGTTTTTTTTTTGGTGCAGAGACAATACTTAGGCTTTACATGTACAATCTCCACAAAACACTACTCGGCAAGACCAGCTACATGTTAGGCTGAGTTATGCTCGAAATTCAATTCAAGCTCAGTCGAGCTCTGGATTTCATGCTCTCAGTTGAGTTCTGGATTTCATGCTCGACTCGAGCTCGATTATTTTCACATTTAAAGCTCGAACTCGATGAAAAACGACATATCAATCTCGACTTGACTCGATTTAATGACAATTGCGTATCTAAATGTACATAAAAGAGTAAAAGTGTAATATCATTAAAGCTCGATAAGGGCTCGCAAGCCTCACAAGCCAAGTTTTTTCGAGCTCGAACTCGACTCGAAAGTGTACTCAAGTAGCTCAAGCTCAAGCTTAATTCATTTATATCGAGTCGATTTTGAGTAGTTTACGAGTCGATCTCGAATAGCTCGCGAGTTATCTTGTCTCGTTTACGCCCTTACTCTAAATACTAATATGTGAAACATCTAAAAGAGAGCTTTCAAAACTAAGTTTTTTTTTTTTTTTTTTTTTTTTTTTTTTTTTTTTTTTTTATGACAAGATTGTCCTCACTCTACATGTGAGTTATCACATGTGCCATTAGGTGCAAAAAACACATTTTATGCAAATTATACGACCGTCTTTTGAACTCATGTATATGTAAAATTTTATATATAAAGAAAGAAAAAAAAATTATCAAACAAATTATACCAATAAACTTACTTTTTTGAGATAATGAGTTTTAAATGTATCCAACTTATCACATTTTACTGAGTTGTGTATTGAACTTTTAATTTTGCTAAATTGAGGTATAAACTTACTAATCATTGCTATCTTGTGTACTCAATCCACATAGCAAGTATTTTAGCTGTGTTGGCAAGGTGGACCTTGTTGACTCTATTATATTATTAAAAAATACCGTTATTTAACCCTCTTTCCCGTTATTTTATTTTTTTATAATAAATACCCTGTCACTAACAAAACCTATCACCAACAAAATCCATCACAAAAAAATGCTCCAACAAAATTCACCTATCTATCACCAACAAAATCCCAGATCCTATCACTTATCTACAAAACCTATCACCAATAAAAAAAATTGCACACACAAGAACAGAAACCCTTACTCGACACCAGAACCCTAGATCCGACAACGATAACAACCGCGACGGGTTCAACCGGTGACTACAACTCAAACAACGACAACAATGGTTCTCAAACAAAACCAATATCGAAACATCAAAACCACTACATTACTCAATCCCTACAACCACCACTATCCGTACTCTATACACCAAACTTGCACATCTCCGGCGGCGGCAACTGTGTTATCATCGACGAAAGCTCCGGTGAACAAAAGAAAAAATGACGGGTTTGGAAAGAAAAGGTAGACGGCTGTTATGGCAAAAGGGTTGGAGGTTTTGTGATGTGGGATTATAATTGGATTTGTGGTTTGTAATTGTTAAAAAATTTTGTTATTGGTTTGAATTGATGAGCTTAGCTCGAGTGGTTTGAATCTGGATTTGTGTTTGGGGGTTAAGCCATGAATGAAATGGTTGTGGGTTTTGAGAGCTGAAACTTATAAAAGAATACATTGACGAGGTTTCAATGCAATTGAGAATGGTGTGTGATTTTGATTTTGATTAGTTACTTTTGGAGGAAAAGCTTTTGGTAGAACGGCTTTGCTTCTAAATGGGGGTGCGTCTCTTGGTGCTTTTCATGTGGGTGTGGTGAAAACTTTGGTGGAACATAAGCTTATGCCAAGAATACGGGTTCTAGCGTAGGGGCAATAATGTGTGCGGTTGTAGTTACAAGATCGTGGCCTGAACTTCAAAGTTTCTTTGAGGATTCGTGGCATTCGTTGCAGTTCTTTGATCAAATGGGTGGGATTTTTAATGTTTTCAAGGGGGTTATGATACAAGGAGCAATTCATCACATTAGACATTTGCAAGTCATGTTAAGAAATCTTACAAATAACATTACATAAAAGGACAAAAAAGGGCCAACGTGGATGCCAACGTGTTAAGCAAAAATGTAAAACACTTTAATCACCCCGTTAGTACACAACATAGCAAAGATTAATAAGTTTAGACCACAACTTAGCAAAATTAAAAGTTCGATAAACAACTCAGGAAAACGTGACAAGTTTGATACATTTAAAACTCATTATCCCTATTTTTTTATCGTATTGACTTTAATGTTCATTTGTCATTTTTGGTTAAACGTTTTAATATAATTTTTTCGTAAAGTATCTTAATATATTTGTAATGAAAGATTTTTTGTTCTATAACTTAAAAAAAAAAAAAAAAAAAAAAGGAGAGAAAAAAGAAAAAAAGGAAAAAAAGTTGATATATTTCGAAGTATTATGAAATACTAAGAAATTAATTAATGTTTTCTCTCTCGTGACAAAAAATTTTCTTTTACTTTTATGACCCATGTACACTTTTATATGACGTAATTTCTCTCTCATTATACACTTTATACTCATGTTCTTCTGAATTTAATAATACGAAATTATTACGAAGTTATTAAGAATTTATTGTGAAATTCAACTACGAATTTTAATTTTCTTTTATTATGTATTAAGAATTTATTGTGAGATTGTGATCAGTTACCTTTAAAAAGAAAAAAAACAATGTTAAATGAACCACAAATATATATCATAAAATTTTATGCTCCACTCCTCCGAAGTGAGTGGGTGGGTTAAAGGTGAAGGTGTTTTTTGTTCACAAAAAGTAAGCACCCTCACAATTATGCGAGTGTGTGAGAGTGTATATCTTGTATACATATGTGCGACTATATTTGATATTTAGTGCAAGTAAATGGCAAGTGAGAGTTACACGAGTCGGTCTCAATAGTAAATGAGCAAGAGAAGTTAGCTATGATAGTTAAAATGAAAATGAATGAGGTGTAAAACAAATGACAAAGACTATAAGTACCAAAGAAAGTGCTATGGCTATAAACAGACTGGGCAAACACGAACAGAGTTTTATTCATATAACTTTAACCAGACAAATGAATGGTAAGGAATGATTAAATGGACAAATTTTCTTGTTCATGTTCATTCATTAAAAAATGAGGTTGTGTTCATTTATGTTAGTTCATTAAGAGATTGAATGAACGCAAACAAACGAACATATGTAACTGAACGCATGAAGACAAACAAAGAAATATACAAAATATTTTGTTTTATGTGTGTTGTTGGTTTGAGTGTACCTATTTTTTAGTGTATTACAAAAATATACAATATGTGACCATAAATAAATAACTGAAAATAAACAAACATTAACGTTCACGTACATAAATGAACACACAAGAAACTGCTCATTAACTAAATAGAGATAAACCTTTATTCACTTTCGTTTATTTAATAAATAAACACAAATAAATGGACATTATAACGGCACTCTTAATAAAATGTTTACTGAATTTGTGAAGGTGAAATTAAGTAGAGACCATTTTGATAGTACTGTAAGAGCATGCCCAGCCATAACGTCTTGGCTGCGTTAAAGTGAGTTTTGGGCTGCGTTAAGCTGCGTTACGTTCCATTTTCTAGCCGTTTATTTTCAAAAAAAATTTTCACTTTCACCCCCTCAATAATTAAAAACGGCTAGTTTTTAAAACTCACCCAAAAATTACTTTTAAAACATTTAAAACAACTATAAATACCAACTTAACACACATATATTTTTCACACATCCACTACTAATTTTCTACTCTTTTATACTTCCTTTATAAGAAAAAAACCTTCCTCATTCATAATGGATCCAAATCAAAATAACGATTTTGATCCTAGTTGGTCAGACCTTGATGACGAAGAAGACATACAGTTTATGGTTCAAGTGTACGAGCTACATCAACGCTTAGAAGAAGAAGAAGCTCATGGTTTTCCGGTGCCCCGTACCAACATACATCGTGAACGTGAGCTTGCTGAAGAACGTTTGAAAAATGACTATTTCGTTGAAGGTTGTAAGTATACGCACAGTAAATTTCGTAGGAGGTTTTGTATGAGCCGGAAACTATTTCTGCAAATAGTGAACGGTATTGAGTCTTACGAATCCGATGTTATTCCAGACCACTTTGAATACTTTAAGTTAGGAATCGATTGTACGGGTCGAGCGAGTATTAGTGCACTTATGAAGTGTACATCTGCGATACGACAATTGGCGTATGGCACCGCCCCAGATGCGTTCGATGAGTATTTGCAAATGGGTGAGTCTACTCAACGTTAATGCTTGAAGCTGTTGCTTCACATGATTTGTGGATTTGGCATACTTTTTTTGGTATGGCAGGGGCAAATAATGATATTAACGTTTTAGATAACTCTAACTTGTTTGACAACATTCTTGCTGATGAATCCCCAAGGGCACCATATACAATAAATGAAAGAATGTATGAACAGGGGTATTACTTAGCTGACGGAATTTACCCACAGTGGGCAACTTTCGTCAAATCTTTCTCGGCAACGACTGATGAGAAACATAGCTATTTTAAAAGGAAGAAAGAAAGTGCACGCAAAGATATCGAACGTGCTTTTGGCGTGCTTCAAGGACGTTGGGGTATACTACAACAACCGGCACGTGCATGGGAAATTGTCAAGATACAAAGAATCATGTATACATGCATTATTTTGCATAACATGATTCAAAAAGATCAAAAATTTACACTCCGCGAGTATAAAAGAATGTGGGTAGATCCGACACCACATTTGAGTCAAGAAAGGTGGATCGACATGTGTGATACGCAGAGGCGCAAGACAAGGGAAATGCGCGATGCAGGCGTGCATACTCAACTCCAACGAGATCTTATGGAGCATGTTTGGCAGAAACGTCTTCAACACCAACAACAACAAGAAGAAGAATATTCCGAAGACGACGAATAAGTAGTTTTAATTCGTTTTTTTTTTTTTTTTTTTTTTTTTTTTTTTTTTTTTTTTTTCTGTTAATCGTTGTTGTTGTTCTTTTAAGTTTTTTATAATTTGTATTGTAAGAAATTAAGTTTTAATGTTATGTGGTTTATTAATTGAATTGTTTGTTTTAGTTGAGGGTAGAATTTGAAAATATTTGAGTTAAAGCTGAGTTATTGTTGTGCGTGTTTTTTTCTGAGTTAATGTTAAAGTGATAAAGCTGATGTGGCGCTGACGTGACACTGAGTTATAAGTTAACTCAAGTGGTCGACATCCGGAACCAAGTCAAACACCCCAAATATAAACACAACAACCACACCACAAATGAGAAACATTTTCTGTTTTACGACCCATGAAAGAATGAGGTAGAGAGAGGAACAAACAAAAAAAGGTTTTTCAGAGGGTAGTTGCCGCCTCCCTCCACCAATGATTTCCACCATCATCCAACAACAACCCTCACTCGTATATCATAACATATATACAGCTATGATCAGCAATCTTTCTATATCTGTTTATTTATATCAGTATATATATATATATATATATATATATATATATATATATATATATATATATATATATATATATATATATATATATAGAGAGAGAGAGAGAGAGAGAGAGAGAGAGAGAGAGAGAGAGAGAGAGAGAGAGATGGAAATGAGACAGAGGCAGCTGAAACTTGAAATGTACTACAACTATATATTAGAGAGGCTGTGATGATTGAATAAATGTGAAATGGGTCAAATCGGGTGAAGTTGAGATTATCCGTATCTTGGCTTGGCAAATTATTGCAGCCATGGCGGATTTATCCTCTTCATCTGATGGTAAAACAGATCTGAGCCTCATTTTATCAAACTTTTTTTTTGTTATTTACTGTATTTATTTTTGTAAGTGGGGAACATGCAATTTGGTATCGATGTGATTTATTGCGTATATTTTGAAACCCGGTTCGACCTGGCCGGGTCAACCGGTCGAAGCGGTTCTGGTTTCCTTTATATTTGAAACCCAGTGTAAACCGTCGCTTTTTTTTTTTTAGCAGAATCAGTGTTTGAAAAGGTGAAAGAAACATGAGCATCTGGACATGTGTATAAATTGTTAGGTTTTTTGTTGCATAAACCGGGTTGACCTGGTGACCCGGACGGGTCGATCACAGACCCGGTTTTGAAACATTAGAAATTTCCTTTTTAAAGTAACATTTTTGTTTTTTTTGAACTACTTTTTGGAATATATGGTTTGTTTGGAGTGGATTATTGGGACGTTGGGAGCAAAGTTGAGATTATCCGTATATTGGCGGGGCAAATATATGTCTATCTGGATGGTTATGTGAAGGTAACAAAATGATTGTTTCACACTGCAACTGATATATTTATAAATTTGCAACCATGGCGGATTACCCTCTTTGTTTCCATTGTTTACCTACCAAATCTGAGCCTCAATATAGTATAAATTATTATAACTGAATTGCATCATATATTCTGATATTGTTTCAAAAACAATTTTTAACTACTTTTGTGTTGAGTTTAGCTTATATGTAGTAATAGTCATTAAACAACTGGAATAGTAGTTAAGCACCTGATGATGTCCTCACAAGAGATTTGGGGTTCAAAACTCATCAGGTGCATTTGGGGGTGCCAGAAAAGGGTTGGAAACGGTCACGGGATACCCTAGTCTGGCCACAAACATATCTGAGTCAGTGACTTGCTTTTCCCCGATAATAGAGATAACTTTATCCGTGATACTAATCGTTAGCATTTTTTGTGCTGATGTCTCTAACTGATAGCTGGTCGCCTGGTTGTTCTCTTACGTTGGAGTTGGAATGTTTATAGATCCTAGCTAGGGGGTGTTTGGAATTTGCTTATTTGAAACTAATTAGAATAAGAGAGTTTTTGGTACAAAGGTATTTGTTCAAAGAAACAAGATAATTTAACTGCAGCAGTTTCCTTCAGCAGTGAAATACAAACACTTATTCAGCGAAAGTAAACTTCTCAATCATAGGAATCCATAAATGAAGAAGACCATGCTTTGTTTATTCGACTTGCTTCAAGTGAAAACATCAACATAATATATTCAGACTGATATAAGAATTGAAATGGAATACACATAGTTTAAAGTGAAATAAAGGGTTTTAAACGGCCACTAATGTAACTTTTGGTTACCTAACACGGGGAAATATGTCGATAAGAACAAGTCTACAACAAGAGGGAGTTGTAAAGTAACCACATCCGTAATCGGCAAGCAAGCTAATCCACCTATTTGTGCCATCATCCACGGTCTTTGATCACAGAAAACTAGGAACAACGTTGCGCTAAAGGCCACCATCATTGCAGTTGAAGAAATGACTAATAAGCAGAGCCCATAAGCAACCGTCTCGGTAAGCTGACCAGAAAATCTTTTTCGGAAAAACATGCAGTTAGAATTGATAAAAACACTAATAGGGCCGTAGTTTCTGAAAATAGGGAGATTGCATCGGATACTGCAAAAATAATGAAGGTGAAGTGTTTTTAAACACAGGGATGCCCGTTTCTTGATTGCTTCCACCTGGTACAGTAATTGTTGCTGCAAATACTATCGTGACAATTAGAGTAGCAGTGATACTGCATGACTCAGCGGTGTTTTTCACCACTTTTCGCCTTCATTTCACAAAATCTGCGTTTTCCCGTGTAAATACCATTTCTGGTGTCTCGTCATCGCAATTCCTTTGTATTAGTTGTCTAGTTTCCATAAGCTTCTCTACTTCCTATATCATCCAAATAGTTCTACTTTATGCAACAATAAAGATGTACAAGATGAAAAATCTATAGATGCTTTTGTACCTCACGCCATTGGAGCTCTCTTTGTAGCTGCAGTGCTGCACTTGTAGTTTGACTGAGTACATATGAAGGTGCCAATCTTCCAGCTAAGTGCAAGAGATTGTTCCTGGAGGAATCCTCCATTAGTCTACTACGTATAAGATTTTGTATGCTCAATTATGGGATATATACATTGTTGCATACTTTTTCTGAACGGTTTATAATGTTGTGCCCTTCTTTATTCTCAACATCGATTGACTAGGTGAGCTACCTAGAATGTGACAAACAACCTCATCAATATCCAGTTGTATCGCCTCTAGAATTGATACACTGTAATAGTTATCGTACACTACAGCATTGTAAAGCATAAGGTTGAGTTTTTTCGAGCCATTGATATGATTACATATCAGGGCCAAAATCTTTTTAGCTTCTTTATATTCCCTTTTTTCTTCTCTATATGCTTGATTGGCGTTACTGCAATTTGTACAATACTTAAGTTATACGGTCCTCAAGAAATTGTTTGTAATCCACGAGCAATAACACAATCTTTATAATATATAAACTATGAACTTTATTATGAAATTGCAAGTATGAATACAATTGTTTTATGTTTGTTGGTTTCCCCTATTTATACTATATGAAAGGGTATGACGCCCCTTCATGAACCAACACAATGGTTCATACATAACCGCCTTTAACTACCTATAACTAACTATAACCGCCATTCGGTTATTAACTAACTAATATACATGTTTAGCCCTTAGGCTTTAGTTTATTACATAAGTATATTTAAACTTTATAATATACTATATTTAGTTTATATCTTCAACACTCCCCCTTAAACTAAATATAGTTTAAATGAGGTCTTCATCTTCATCTTTGCAACTGGTGTATAATAATGTTGGCTCGTCATCCTCGTACTGAATCAGATTTGCCTCATCTTTCTTATTTTCCTCCATTTTGTACATTCATTGCTAAAATTCCCAAGTTCATTGCATTTGAAACACTTCACGTTGCTCTTGTCCCGTTGTGCCCGACCATCGCCTTGACTTCTCCCAGACCCCGACCTCGTCCTTGGCCACGTCCAAAGTCTTTCTGGCTTGCATTTCCATGACCGCAATGCTCAAATTTATGGTGTTTACCCTTCTCCTTAGCGTCTTCCGTGGTAAATAGAAGTTCACCAGTCATGTCTTCCTCATTAGTTTTCTTCTTTGTGCGTTCTTTGTAAGCCTTTAGTCTCCCCACGGCTTCTTGAAACGATATTTTATTCAAATCCGCAAATTGCTCAATTGCCGCTACTATTTGAATAAACTTTTCTGGCACCGACCCTAGAAGTTTTAGAACCTGTCTCTTTTCATCCAAAGTATGTCCAAGACTGCTCGCTTGTGAAACAATCTCACTAATCTTTCCCGCATAGACATCTAGTGGTTCATTTGCACCCATTTTTAAAGATTCAAACTCTGACTCGAGTGTCTGAACGCGTGCTTCTTTAACCCTTTCAATTCCCATGTGTCGAACCTTTAATGCTTCCCAAATTTCTTCTGCTGAAGTAAGGCTTGCAATTTGCAAAACCATATTTAATTGCTTGGTATAACATTGCAATTGCCATGTTGTTTTTCTTTTTATCAACTTCAGCATTCGTTGTTTGTTCAACTGCTTCCGAGATTCCATGGACATTATATATTGCTTTAATCTTTACTGCCCAAATCGTGTAATTCGTTGAATTGAGAACCGGGCATTGGAACGTCATTGATGTTCCACTATCCTTCGTAAGTTCGTTCTTATTTTTATTGGATCCATCGCCTGCCATTTTCTTATTCTTCCTTCCTTTTCCAGTCTTGATTTGATTGAAAAAATTTACTTTCTACTCGGGTTTTTCCAAACCACTAATCATGGTTTCTTTGATTTCTGGGTATGTGATCAAACCCGCCTCGTTGTTGAAAGTCAAATCCGCCTAGCAAATAATTGTCACGTCTGCTTCCTGCTAATGACAACTATGTCCGCTTCACCATTATTGACAATCAAACCCGCTTCTCCGCTATTGATCTTGATCAATCCCGCTATTCCTCTGTTGATAATCAAACCCGTTGTTTCTATCTCTGTTTATGTATCAAAACAGTGCCCTTCTGATCTTCTTTTTTCTCCCCGAATCGAATAAACCGCTCTGATGTCACTTCCCAGGTTTAAACCTTTGGCTCTTGATACCACTGTTGGTAATCCACGAGCAATAACACAATTTTATAATATATAAACTATGAACTTTATTATGAAATTGCAAGTATGAATACAATTGTTTTATGTTTGTTGGTTTCCCCTATTTATACTATATGAAAGGGTATGACGCCCCTTCATGAACCAACACAATGGTTCATACATAACCGCCTTTAACTACCTATAACTAACTATAATTGTCATTCGGTTATTAACTAACTAATATACATGTTTAGCCTTTAGGCTTTAGTTTATTACATAAGTATCCTTAAACTTTATAATATACTACTAGCATGGTACCCGCGCGTTGCAGCGGCGGGTACCCTGAAATAAAAAATTTTCGATAAATAATGTATTTTAGTTTATTATGTTCTTTTTCACAATAAATTTACGGATATCAAGAATTTCGTATAGCCCGTGCCCATTCGTGCTTGAACCCGTTGGCCCGTGCCTGTTCGGGCTCGAGCCCGTTTGGTCCGCGCCCGTTCGGGCTCAAACTCATTTGGCCCGTTGCCCGTTCGGGCTTGAATATTTGTATAATGTGCTTTATTATTTGTAGTAGTTAAATTTAATGCAGGAATTGTGTTTAATTTGGTTGTACAATATGTTTGATAATTTGTATTTCTTATGTAAGGGGTGTTTTAATAACTGTATTAATTGTAATTATTGACCAGTTAAATAATTGACAACATTAAACAGAATTAATGTGGTGTTTTGTTGTACACTATGCTTCTTGTCTTGTACGTCTGAAAATTATGTGCATTAAAGTATTGTACACTATGTTTCTTTTCTTGTAAGTAGTAGTCATTATAGTCGTTAATAACATTTACCACTTTAATAGCATTAATGTTTTAAGTCTGAAAAAATTACATCATGCTTATTTTGTTGCACACTATGCTTATTTTGTTGTAAATCTGAAAATTGGTTGCAGCTATTGTACGTTGTGCTTAAATGGTTGTAATTTTTGGTGAAGGGTGTTTTTAATAGCATTAATGTTGTTTGATAGAATTTTGGTATTAAAATGACACCACACTTTATTTTGTTGTACAATATGCTTACTTTGTTGTAATTCTAAAAATTGGGTGCATTAAAGTGTTGTAAACCATGCTTAATTTCTTATAAGTCTTAAAATTTTGGAGAGAGAGTCATTCATGCTTTATATGTAGTATAGATATTTAGTTTATATCTTCAACAGAAATGTGACCTAACTAACTATATAATCTCTTACGTACCTATAACTGCTAAGACCTTCCACAGGAGGAAATGCAACATAGAGAAGGGCAAAAGGAGCACCAAAATGAGGAAATGAATCAACTCATGTATTGGGTAAAGTGCAGCTATTGGGGCTGTAATAGAAATAACAAAACTATTAGATACTTTTAGAACTAGTTTCAAGTACAGACTAATCGCTTACCCAGCAATATCATGAGAATTCTGGCAACAATCGGCTATAAGAGCATGTCCGTCAATAACATGGGTTAAACTTTAACACAGCGCCACGTCAGCGCCACATCAGCTTTAACACTTTCACCTTAGCTTACAAAAAAAACACCCACAATCATAACTCAGCTTTAACTCAACTATTTTCAAATTCAACCTTTAAACTAAAACTAACAATTCATTTAATAAACCACATAACATTAAAACTTAAACATTACAATAGGAAATATAAAAAAACTTAAAATAACAATAACAACGATTAAGAAAAAAAACCGAAACATAGGAAATTAAACCATACGAATTACAACTACTTATTCATCATCTTCGGAATATTCTTCTTCATGTTCTTGTTGGCGTTGAAGACGTTTCTGCCAGACATGCTCCATAAGGTCTCGTTGGAGTTGAGAATGCATTTCTGAGTCGCGCATTTCCCTTGACTTGTGTTGCTGGGTATCACATATGTCGACACACCTTTGTTGCCTCAAATGTGGTACCGGATCCACCCACATTTCGCCATAGTCACGGAGCGTAAACTTTTGATCTTTTAAAATCATGTTATGCAAAATAATGCATGTATACATGATTCGTTGTATCTTGACAATTTCCAGTGCACGTGCCGGTTGTTGTAGTATAACCCAACGTACTTGAAGCACACCAAAAGCACGTTCGACTTCCTTTCGTGCACTTTCTTGCTTCCTTTTGAAATAACTATGTTTCTCGTCAGTCGTTGCCGAGAAGGATTTGACGAAAGTTGCCCACTGTGGGTAAATTCCGTCAGCCAAGTAATACCCCTGTTCATACCTTCTTCCATTTACCATATATGGTGCCCTTGGGGATTCGTCAGCAAGAATGTCATCGAACAAATTAGAGTTATCCAAAACATTAATATTATTATTTGCCCTTGCCATACCAAAAAATGCATGCCAAATTCACAAATCTTGTGAAGCAACAACTTCAAGCATTAATGTTGAGTATCTTTTATCACCCCTACCAAATTGCCCCTGCCAAGCCACCAGAAAAATTTTCCACGCCCAATGCATGCAATCAATGCTACCAAGCATTCTCGAAAAACCATGTTCACGCTCATGCTTTTGGTAAATACTTTGAACGTCCGCCCATGTTTGTTTTCTTAAAAACTTAGGTATAAACAAATCCATAACACACATGTTAAAATTATCAAGACATAAACGTGATGTACTCGCACCCATTTGCAAATACTCATCCAACGCAACAGGTGCGCTGCCGTATGCCAATTGGCGTATGGCAGCTGTACACTTCATAAGAGCACTAATACTCCCTCGACCCGTACAATCGTGTCCTGCCTTAAAGTATTGAAAGTGATTTGGAAGAACATCGGATTCATAAGATTCAATACCTTTGACTATTTTTAGAAATAGTTTCTGTCTCATGCAAAACCTTCTACGAAAATTACGGGGCGTATACTTAGAACCTTGAACGAAATAGTCATTTAGCAAATGTTCTTTGGCAAGCTCACGTTCATGAAATATGTGGGTACAAGGCACCTGAGGATGAGCTTCTTCTTATTCTAAGCGTTGCTGATACCCGTACGCAGCAATCATAAACTCGATATCATCTTCGTCATCTATGTCTGACCAGGTCCGAGATAATTCGGCACTTTGATTTGGATCCATTGTGAATGAGGATTTTTTTTTTTTTTTTTTTTTTTTTTTTTTTTTTTTTTAGAGGAAGTATAAAGAATTGAGAATTAGTAGTGGATGTGTGAAAAAAATTATGTGACCAGGTCCGAGATACTTCCTCTATAAGAAAAAAAAAAAACCTTCCTCATTCACAATGGATCCAAATCAAAGTGCCGAATTATCTCGGACCTGGTCAGACATAGATGACGAAGATGATATCGAGTTTATGATTGTTGCGTACGAGTATCAGCAACGCTTAGAATAAGAAGAAGCTCATCCTCAGGTGCCTCGTACCCACATATTTCGTGAACGTGAGCTTGCCTGGAGAATCCATGGTAAGAAATAAGTGTAGATGTAGATGTTCTATTGTTTTTCACAACTTGACTACTATATGGTTTATTCTAGTCTTGAATAGAAAATCATTAACTCCTCGCCTCGCCAAGGGGCATGTAGGTGGATGCATATTTATAAACTAATATTGTTATGATTAAAGAACGAAACCAAGATGCACACTTGCTAATTGTCCAACCTTGCAAAACATGCATGTTGAGAACTTGCTTAACTCCTTTTACTTGCATCTTGCAACCGAATCACATATGATTCATCTTGGATCTGTCCATTTAAGTATAATAACGCTGTCATTAAAATTAGAAGAAAACAAAAATATTTTAAACTTTGTCATGTGATAGCTAGACATATAAATTTGCTATAGCTAGAAGCGCATATGCTAGTTTTGGTTTGTTAAATCCGTGCTCACCTGCTCATTTTGGGTATTCTAACTAATGCAGTCCTGGTAGGCTGTTTGAGTATTGTGAAAGATTCCTTAATCTTTTCTATTATTTACCAACTATCTATATTGACATTAGTTTTCAAATGTGCATCCACCTTGGTGCCTCTTGTATTGGCTAAGGGGTGAACAACAGGTGTCCAAGGTAGCTTAGGTAATGTTAACTTGAACACACCACATATCATTTCCTCATATGTCATATGTATATGATATCCCATCTACAAAGACATAAAAATTCGTAATGTAAATTACATGAGGAAAGCAAATTCACATATTTATCCATCTAGTAAACTTCATTGTTCTCATGTGGTTCTTCAATCATCGAAATGGGTGTTATGGAGGTTCAGGATCAGATTGCTTCGAGCTAGCTAGAACCTGAAGAAAGAAAAAAAATGATACTCTTTTAGTAGTAATCATCACGGTATCCCTTTTGCGGATTTACAATTTTTAATAGGATTTATGGTTTAGTGGCTCATTTTGCTCTTGTACCGAATCATTGTAATCTTATATATCTAGCTTCTTGCTAGCTTTTTTATAATTTAATTGCCGTTCAAAAAAAAAAGGTAAACTTCATTGTTTTTTCTTTGTGATTATTTACTGCCATATGATCTATAATCAAACACAAGGTAAGGCGCGTAAGTCATTATGTCAAAAGAAAGTCTTATGATATAACTTTTGTAAACAAATCTTACATGTAATTATGAGTTTAGGCTGAAAATTATGAAATTTTGGGGGATATATATGTCAGTCCCCCATCAAAAGTAACCGTAGTTGCATGCCCCCTTCTGTTACATATCAAAGTTTAATTTTGACTTTATGATTTATTCAAACTTCATTCTTTATTGCCAATGATTTACATAATTAATCAATAACCCTTTGGTTTGATATATTCGAATTGGAAATTATACAGATAATCAACTGCATGTTGTTGTTGTGGTGGTTATTGTTGCTGTTGATGTAGTGCATACCACATACAGCACCCAAAACTCCTTCTTCATGCATGATTCAAACACCCCTACTGATCACAGGTGGTCATCACCCCTCAAATGTTGTAATACCCCTTACTATGTTTGATCTTAAATAACTTAAGTTTTAGTTTCAAAATAGAAGTTTAATTTAAGCTATAAACGGGTAAACGAAGAACAATCCTTTAGGTTCTCGGAATTGTCCCCACCATCCAAAAATGTTAACCCATCGAGGTTTGAGCTGTGAGATCTCAGATTTTAAATACACTTCATCACTAGGCCATCTTGGAGATTGTTTAAACTACGTACAAATTAAATAGTCTTCATCTCAACAGGAGTTTACTTTTAATTAGAATAACCTAAAAATATAAAAAATAAAAAATAATATCACAAATCTTGTTCACATGGACGTGTAGTATGAACGGGTGATATTAAGTATACCGAATCCCTGGTTGTATAATGAAAATGGAACTAATGATATTATTTTATGATGAAATAATGCTTATGTAAGTATAGTGAATTAGTGCATACGTTGACAAACCTCAAATTTCTTTTTCTATTACATTTATCTGTTTATTTATTTACTATCACATGACATAAGTTTTCAGCTATGCATGCATCTAGAGGACTCTTAATTATTGGGCCAGAGTTGAATCTACGGAGGGTGTGGACCAATGCGTTTTCTATTTAAGACTATAACAACCCATTGTTCCGTGTGTTAATTACACAATTAACTAACAACCTTCACAGTTCAAGCTACACATATCATTCAATTAGCTTCTTACACACAGTCAAAGAAAGTTAACGTAGACCGATGGCTGATTCATCGAAGAATGTTGACGTTTCCGCACAAATAGAAGTCTTGAGGTACATGCAAGCATCTAGTGTTAATGTTTCCAACTTTGTTTCGGTGAAGCTTTCTGGCCAAGGAAACTACCATATATGGAAAGCTCAGATGCTTTGCCTTATGGAGAGTCAGATGATGCGAGGTATTGTTGATCCTAAATTTCGTAAAACAGGGGATATGAGTGCTAATATTGCTAAGCCATATGTCAACCTTCTTAGAGGTTGGATTTTTGGTACACTAAAGGAAGACGTACTTGAGAACGTAGTTGGACTAGAATCGGCACCTGATGTATGGAAGAAGCTAGAATCCTTCTATGATCATGTAAGAAGCTCTACTAAAGGTACGATTCACTTAAACCCTGCCGATTTAGTTAGCTAGTGATTAGTAACTTTTTATAGGCATGGACAAGTAACTAGCATCAATAGAGGGTTTCTAGTTGACGTTTGAATTTATTTCCTTTATTTCTTTCTATATTTAAGTTGGTTAGCCATGTTAGAACTTTTTATTTATTTATTTATTTATTTTTAGTTGAATCAAAGTCCTAGTCTTAAGGCATTTTTTTGGTTTATACTGAAATTGAAATTTTGAAATGCAGATTTAGCTTCACCACAACTAATAATGGGGACAGAAATAGTAACGGATGCCGAAATAGAAAACCTACGCAACAGCCCACACAATATAAACTTGTATAAAGCTACTGTTGATGGGCATTGGTGGAAAGCAAAAGTCATATTAAAAGACCATAAAGGTGCAGCCACAGAGGCGATTAGCGAAAATGGCAACACAATGCTTCACATAGCGGTTGGACTGAGCCAGAACAGTTTTGTTGAAAATTTGCTGAATTTTATACAGGATGGAGAAGATCTCGAGAAGAAAAATTTTAATGGACAAACGGCACTTCACATCGCTGCAATTGTTGGCAACAAGCACGCAGCCCAACTCTTGGTTGAGAAGAGGAAAAAACTGTTGGAAATATCAGATCTCAAAGCACATATACCATTGGATAGTGCTTACAACAATATGAAGCTTAATACATATGTATATTTGCTAGAAGCCACGAAAGCCATACAACCATCTCCTCGTTTAGGCGTTTATCCAGGCCCCTATATACAAAATGCTGTCAAACTTATCATTACGGCCATTTTCACCAAACAATATGGTGATTAATTAGTAGACCATCATTAAATGTTGGAATAAATTAAAAGATTTCTCATAGTTTGTATCATAATATTCTTGCAGATTTAGCGTTAACAATGGTCAACATATACCCTGAATTGGCAACAAGAGATGATCAGATATTGAAGGCTATAGCTATAACATTTCCATCTGATCTTGGCTCTGGAGAAGCATTCATCTATCCATGTATTTCTCTAGATTGTTCTTAAACATATAATTTTATTTTCAAAAAACCCTGCATATTTTTTTGAACAAAAAACTCACGCATTGTTGGTTGGAACTTGAATCTGTTAGTAGATATTATAAGAGTCCATGTAATCTTAGTATGGGCTTAGGCCTATTTATTCCCTAATACGCCGGTATATAAATACCCAATACATGAATATTCTAGACCTCGGGCCTAAGCCCATACTATGATTACATGGACTCTTATAATATCTACTAACAGAATCCACAACTACTTGGTTGATGAGGCATACCATTGGAAATCTTGAATACCACTAGGATAAAGTCCCGTTGGTAAACCTTGTAGGTGAATTTACATACATATATATTCCCCTACTGATTATGAACCTACCATGTGTATCTTGCAGCTCTAAAATATGTTTGTCAGAAAATGGTCTGGAGAAGTAAATTGCTATTTAATGCGCCGGATGTTTTTTACAAAGGGTCAGAAGACATCGTATGGGCATTCAGAAGCTGTAGAACCACGTATTATAGCTGGTTACCAGAAATTATCAAGATGTTATTTAGTGAGTAATCACTATAAACATTCGACATGCATACGTGAAAGTAGTTCAATTAGGATCTAATTAATTTTGTTGTTTCTTGTGCAGTACCAATAGCTATATGGTATGCAATATATCAGTTGATACATGTCCTCATTATAGGGTCTCTTTTCCCCTTCTCTATGATGTATTTTCTCGAGTGGAAGGTTTTAGCCATTGTAGGTAAGATATTACGCAGTTATCGTAGCTTATTTCGAGAAGGTAACTTTTAAATAGTATCCATTAACTATATATTGAATCATCGTGTTGTAACTTATTTTCTGCAGCCCCTCCAATAAAGAATATAGTGAAGAAGAAAAAAGAGTACAAAGAAGCTAAACAGCTGTTGAGCGTAATATGTAATCATATTGACAGGCTTAACAGCGGTAGGACTGACCATCCATGGTACAATGGACCAATTCTTGAGGCTGTTCGTCAAGATGCTTACGAAGTTGTTGATGAGATTCTATTCAGGGCACGTAATACAATCGATTGTGAAGATCAAGAAGGGCATAATGTTATTCAGTTAGCAATAATAAACCGTTCAGAGAAAGTATACAACCTTATCTATCACATAATTGAGCGGACAGAATTTTATAGAACAATGACAGATTCTTCCTTGAACAATCTGGTGCATTTGGTTGGAAGATTGGCACCTTCACATGTACTCAGCCGTACTACAGGTGCAGCACTACAACTACAACGAGAGCTCCAATGGCGCGAGGTATGTCAATAGTATGTTATCAATCATCGTGTTCTTTTTCTCTTTATGTGCATATCGAGCCATTAACTTGTTGAACTCTACAGGAAGTGGAGAAGCTCATGTTACCTACAGACCTTATAAAAGAGAATATCTATATGGAGACACCAAAAATGGTGTTTACAAGGCAACACAAGGATTTAGTGAAAAATGGGGAACAGTGGATGAAAACGACAGCTGAATCTTGCAGCATCACTGCTGCACTGATTGTCACAATTGTATTTGCAGCAGCTATAACTGTACCTGGTGGAAGCAATCAGGAAACAGGCATCCCTGTGTTTGAGAAAGAAGTTGCATTCATAATCTTTGCGCTATCTGACGCAATATCACTATTTTCAGCTGCTACTGCACTACTAGTGTTCTTATCCATCCTTACTACACGTTTTGCTGAAAAAGATTTTCTTATAAGTTTACCAAAACGGTTGATTTTTGGTCTTTGCGCATTGTTACTCTCTACAACAGCTATGATGGTAGCTTTTGGTGCAATCTTATACCTTGTATTTGGTGATAAAAGAGCTTGGATGTTGGGACCAATAGGTGGATTAACTTGCTTGCCGATTGCAGTTGTTGTCATTCTACAGTTCCCCCTTGTGGTAGACCTGTTCAGGTCAACATATTCCCCCATCTTTGGTAATCAAAGTTACATCAAATCTTGTAAAACTAATCCAAACAACATACAATCTTTCTTTGGTAAGAGGGTCACGCATAACAATGTGCAATGAAGTATTTTATTTGCAATAGAGTAGTGATTAGCTTCAAAACCTTTTAATTATTAATGAAGTGGTAGATTAGTGTTTGCATTTTTATGGATCACTCTTGTATAATTTATCATTTATCAATTTAATTCTTGTATTTCATAGTTGTATTTTTTGTTTATGTGCAATTCTATTTCATATACTAGGGAACTATCCGAGTATAACAGTGGTGTATAGCAGCAAATAGTTATGCTTGTAAACTCGTGGTTCTGGTGTAACCCTTAACACAACTCTTATGGGTTTAATTATATGATACGAACCCATCCAATATTAGGCCGCATCAAGCCACGAAGCTAGGTATAGAATTCATTCCAAAAAGCTAGTTGAAAGGAAGAAGGGATACCTAGACTTTATAAGCTACCAACCAATCTGATACTTGGCCGATGTGAGTTCGAAACAAGAACCAACATCCTCGTTGGTCACGGCTATGTTGGTCACGATTGGCACCCCCCCCCCCCCTTTGGGTCCAAGTCACCACTCCATAGGCTACCACTACGAGCTCATTGGTCACGGCTATGTTGGTCACGATTGGCAGCCTTCCTTTTTCGGGTCCAAGCCACCACTTTTAGTGTTGGAACCTTTAAAGGTAGGGCTAGCTCTGATACCAAATAATACGAACCCACCCATACTAGGTCACATCAAGCCGCAAAGCTAGGTGTATAACTCACTCCAAAAAGCTAGCTCAATGAGGAGGAGACACCTGGACTTTATAAGCCACCAACCAATTCCATACTTGGCCGATGTGGGATCGTAACATTGTACCAAAAAATAATGAAAGTTTATGGGTCGAGAAAAAAAGTTTGTGTGTTAAACCGTAATATGATAAAAGTTTAAGGATTAAAATATATATAAACTACTAACTTAATGGTAGATGTTATTACTGTTTTAGTCACTGTTAAATTATTAATTTTTTAGTTCATTTTATATTTTAAAAAATATGTTTTTGCTTTATATATAGTTAAGATATAGTAACATTTATCAAACAATGCTAGTTATTATTTATACATAATATTTTCGGTCTTTTTTAAAAGGACAAGTGGCACAAAAAGGTACTCAACTTAGATTCTGCTTTCAATCAAGATATCCAACTTTGTTTCTTGCACATAAAGGCGTCAAACTTTTTTTTAGCCGATTTAGGATTTTTTTTTTTTTTTTTTTTTTTTTTTTTTCACTTCCTTTAACCCACCAACTTTGTTTCTTGCACATAAAGGCGTCCAACTTTGAGTTTGTATAGGCATTTCATGTTTGGTTCATTTTCTTCTGTTTTATACGTTTTTGTCCTTTTTTATATGTTTGCATACGTTTTCGTCAGTTTTTATATGTTTTCGTCCGTTTTTATACGTTTTCGTTCGTTTTTATACGCTTACTTACGTTTTTATCCGTTTTTATATGTTTTCGTCAATTTTTAAACATTTTCGTCAGTTTACTTACGTTATATATGTGAACTATGATATCGATTATCGGTTGAACCATTATCAATCGCCACAACAAGTATAATAACCATTATAAGATCAAGTAAAAGAAATGTCAAAACTTTGGGAAAAAAACTTGTGACATCGCTTGTTACAAATTAGACTTTTTTTTTTTTTTTTTTTTTTTTTTTTTTTTTTTTTCAATTTTACTTTTGTGAAATGTAGAATCATTTTGACAAAACAGAAAAATGAAAGGTCAAAATTAGAAACTCATATCAAAGACCCACCAATATAAACACAACCACCGCACCAAAAGTGAGAAACATTTTCTGTTTTACGACCCATGAAAGAATGAGGTAGAGAGAGGAACAAACAAGAAAAGGTTTTTCAGAGGGTCGTTGCCGCCTCTCTCCGCCAATGATTTCCACCTTCATCTAACAACAACCCTCAATCACATACATGGATCATATGAACAACAATCTTTCTATAACTATATATATATATATATATATATATATATATATATATATATATATATATATATATATATATATATATATATATATATATATATATATATATATATATATATATATATATATATATATATATATATATATATATATATATATATATATATATATTAGTTACAATTAATTGTAGTTAATTGGCTACAATTTTGTGTTATAAATGATTCATTTTGTGGGTCCTGATTTTTTTCTGTGGTCCCTGATTCAATGCTAGTGTATTTTTTATGAAGGATTGTAGCCAATTGGCTACAAAAATTGTAGCCAGGCTATCCCCTATATATATATATATATATATATATATATATATATATATATATATATATATATGGATTTAATAAGAAGAATAATTAAAATGAGAAGGGTAAGAAGTAATTAAAATGAAGATGCATCCATTTTTGTATGTGCATCTAGAATGTTTGGTTGTGGTTACTTCTTATCCTTCCTATTTTAATTATTCTTCCTATTTGATCCTAACTCTCTCTCTCTCTCTCTCTCTCTCTATATATATATATATATATATATATATATATATATATATATATATATATATATATATATATATATATATATAGGGAGATTTTCTTACGAGAACCATCTTATCTGTGAGAACTGAGAGAACCACCAAAAACATACATGTACGCCTTTTAAAATAAAATAAAAATACATGCAAATCATCAATAATCGTAAGTATCCACCTATGTTCTTCAATATCATCATGAATTCATCATCTTTTTCCACAAAAACCTTACACACGGCCGTAATATTATCGTTGCACACCTTGTAAGAACATACATGCACACCTTCAAAGAAAAATTTTGTATTTTCAATTTCTTATCAAATTCTTTAGAACAACTATGTTTTTTTAAAAACATATATGTTGTTTCTAAAACATATGTGCAAAACTACAATTATTGGAGGCGTGTATATATGTTTTTTTTTTTTTTTTTTGTAGTTCTCTCAGTTCTCGCAGATAAGATGGTTCTCGCAAGAAAGTCTCAATATATATATATATATATATATATATATATATATATATATATATATATATATATATATAGAGAGAGAGAGAGAGAGAGAGAGAGAGAGAGAGATGTAAAGCGGGAGTACATATATGCTGTACAACATAGTACTATCTGTTTATCGGATGAAAACTACTACTGCTACTACGAGTATATTAGAGGCTGTGATGATTGAATAAATGTGAAATGGGTCAAATCGGATCAAGTTGAGATTGTCCGTATCTTGGCTTGGCAAATTATTGCAGCCATGGCGGATTTATCCTCTTCATCTGATGGTAAAACAGATCTGAGCCTCATTTTATAAAACCTTATTTATTTATTTATTTATTTATTTTATTATGTGATGAGCATGCAGTTTGGTACTATCGAGGTGAAGTGTTATTGTTGTTTACTTCTTTTTCTAAATCATTATGGGTAAACAAATTCCACTATAGTGAAATGAGGCCAAAAATCAGAAGAGATAAATGGTTTCTAGGGGTGGTTGCCCTCTTCTCAATCAATTTGGCCAATGATTTTCATAAGAAACCAACAACAACAACAACAACAACCCTTGTTATTGATCTTATGAGGTTTTAAAAAGAGATTGATTGGTTATCGTTAAGGTGTTGCTTATATGAAATAAGCAGATAATAGAGTGTTTGGGTACAAAGGTACTTGTTCAATTGAAAGAGTATAATTTAACTGCAACAGTTTTCTTCACCAGTACAATACAAACACTAATTCGATGATACTAAGCCTCCCGATCATTGGCAAAGATCTTATTGCAGATTATACCTCCATAAATGGTGAAGAGCAATGCCATGTATAATTGACTTGCTACATACAGAAAAAGCAACATATATACTGAGACAGTTATGAGTGTCTAAACAGAACACATAAAATGTTAAATGGACAATACGAGCAGATGTCACATGCTTTTAAATCCCATATATGTTATCAAACGAATGACTACTAAAGATTCAATTACATACACTATTGGTCAGTTGGTCACTAATCTGACCTTTGCTTACCAAACATAGGGAAATATGTTGATAGGAACAAGTCTACCACAAGGGGAAGTTGCAGAGTAACAATAGCTAAAATCGGCAAGCAAGTTAATCCACCTATTGGTACCAGCATCCAAGGTGTTTGATCACAAAAAACTAGGAACAAGATTGCGCTAAATGCCACCATCATTGCAGCTGTAGAGATAAATAATAAGCAAAGGCCAATAATCAAACGTCTTGGTAAGCTGACAAGAAAATCCTTTTCCGCAAACCGTGTAGTGAGGATCGATAAAAACACTAATAGAGATGTAGCAGCTGTAAATAGTGATATTGCATCACATACTGCAAAGAGAATGAAGGCAGTTTTCTTTTCAAACAATGGGATACCCGTTTCTTGATTGCTTCCTCCAGGCACAGTAATTGCAGCTGCAAATACAATTGTCACAATAAGTGCAGCAGTGATGCTGCAAGATTCAGCTGTTGTTTTCATCCACTGCTCCCCTTCCTTTACCAAATGTGCATGTTCCCTTGTAAACACCATTTCTGGTGTCTCATTATAACTATTCTTTGTTAAATGTTGTGTAGGTGATATGAGCTTCTTCACTTCCTGTACAAGTCAATTAGTTATATTCTATGTAAATAGAGAGCAAAACAACATAATTATTCATAAAATATTTGTGACGAACCTCAAACCATTGGAGCTCTCTTTGAAGTTGTAGCGCTGCACCTCTAGTATGGCTGAGTACAGTCGAAGGTGCCAATCTTCCAGCCAAGTGCAAGAGGTTGTTCTCGGTAGAATCCTGAATGCTTCTATCAGATTCTGTACACTCTAGTAAGGGACGTATAAGGTTGTATACTTTTTTTGATCGGCTTACTATAGCTAATTGAATCACGTTATGCCCGTTTTTATTCCTACAGCCGATTGCTGTAGGATCTTGATCTAGAATCCAACGAACAGCCTCGAAGACATCCAAACGTGTAGCCTCTAAAATTGATCTGCTATAAAAGTTAGTGCCAAGACTGGAGCTTTCCGAGATGCTGAATTGATGACATATGAACTTCAAAATCTGTTCAGCTTCTTTGTATTCTTTGTGTTTCTTCTCCAAATGCTTGATTGGGAGAACTGCAAAAATAGAAAATTAAGTTACGACATGATTCCTGAACAGGCATACAGCTGATAATTTATTTTTAAGTTTCCACCTCAAAACCGATGGAGGTGAGCACTCTAAATATCCTCTTACCAAAAATTGCCAAAATGTTCCACAAGAGGAAATACAAAGACGAGAAGGGTAAAAGAAGCACCGTAATGAAGAGACAAACCAACTGATATGTTGGATAAAGTATAGATAGTAAGACTGCAGGTATAAGAAAGATAAGTTAGATGTTAATCAAAAGAGTTCAGGTATGTCGACAAATTCCCATGTTAGATATATATGGAGCACACCTACTATTATTAATTCACTTTCTGGAACTAACCAGCGGATATAGGTGTTTCTGTAGCTTCTCAATGCCCATATTATCTCTTCAGCTTTTGTGTACAAAAATTCTGACATATTAACCAGCAAAGAGCATCTCTTGACTATTTTTTGAAAAACATTGTCCAAAGCTGCAAGATATTGTAGAAATACCATCAATGGCTGAATGCAAGTGTCTTAACATATATTTAGGCTTTATCAAATAGAATATTTATGTTTTAACTGAAAAAGGTTACAGATATACATGGATATAATAATGCCTCCCCGAAGCCAATCTCATTTGGAAAGTTTACGGTTATTGCAAGCAATGCCGTATCAAAACACGAAGCCATAGTAGGATATGCTGTGAGCAACTTTGATGCTAAATCTGCAAGAGTAAGATAAATTGGGTGATACTTTTAAATTATATTACCACTTTAAGTTCCGACATACTATCTACTCACCAAATTGTTTCATAAAAATAGCATTTTTGAGAATCTTAGAACCAACTGCCAGCATCTCAATATCATTGTTTAGATGAAGAGGATCTCTCTCTGCATTTTCGGCAGCTGCCACCAAATATACCAATGTATTGAGCTTGGCTCCATGAAAAGCACTGAACAGTGGTGTTTCCCAACGATTGTCTACAATTTCCAACAATTATTTCCTCTTCTTAACCAGTAATTCGGCTGTGTACTTGTTGTCAACCATTGCTGCAATATGAAGGGCTGTGCGGCCATCTGAATTCTTCTTCTCTATTTTCCCGCCATCTTGTATGAAGTTCAACAACTTTTCAAGGAAATAATTATTTCCTTTTGCCACCGCTAAATGAAGCATTGTGTTGTCATTAGTGCTGATCGCCTCTGTAGCTGCATCCTTATGGGTGTCCAGTATAGATTTTGCTTTCCACCAACGCCCTTCAAGAGTAACATCGTGCAACTTCTTCTTGAGTTCCGTGTTGTCATCGTTGTGTTCTGGTACTATTATTTTTACTAAATCTCTAGCTGCATATTTCATTATGGTTTCCCAGTATGCATATAACTTCAGTTCAATTTTGTTCTATTATAAGAAATTTAACAAGTGGCATTTAATAGAGACGTATACGTACCAGCTGTTGGACGGTACTCGTAGCGTTCTTTGCCACCATAATATTCATTTAGCATCGACCAAACATGGCTTCCCCTTTCACCAAATGCGACATGAACTGGGAGCGAATCTCTGACAAGCTTGAGTACTCGTTCATCTAGGGATCCATAAATCCAACCTTCGAATAGGTTGTCGTATTTTTTAATGATGCTAAAGCTCTTACCGCTCTTCCAATTATAAAGATGACAATCATAAAAGGCACCAGCCATGTTCTGATTTTCCAAGAGGCAACGCATCTGAGAGTGCTCCAGATTTCGTAGTTATCTTCTCCCGTAAGTCTCACCGAAACAAAGTTGGAGACATTGACATTTGATGCCTTCTCAAATTCAAAGTTTTCATTTTGTGCAACATAAAACGCATTCGATGGTTCAACCATCTTCACTTTTCTGTTATGCACATTTTAGGTGAATGAAGTTTTTTTAGACTACAGGAATAGATGCAGTTGTTCCAAGGTTTATGGCAAGCCTTAAATAGAAAACTAGGGGCCTCACCAGTTGACACCCTCCCGGCCTCCCCATATCATGTACTAGTAGTTAAATACTAGTTATAATACCCGTGCACGCACGGGGTTTATTCTAATTTTTTGAAAATAATGTATTTTTATCAATTTTTGTTTTGTAATTTTTTTTTTTCAATTATGGTTCTTAATTTGGATTTTAATTATCTTTTACAGACATAATAAAAGGTCATATATATATATATATATATATATATATATATATATATATATATATATATATATATATATATATATATATGGGGGCTTTATTTTCAGAACCCTGTTAAGTGCGGGAACTGCGAGAACTCCAATTTTGCATTAGAAAACATGCATGTTTTGAACATGCATGTTTTCTTACATACACCTTAATACACATGCCTGCGTATTAAGGTGTATGTAAGAAAACATACATATTTTATACAGTGGCGAAGCTAGAAAATTTTGAGTGGGGGGTCGGGATCTAAATTTTTTTTTTACTAACGCTATTTTTCGGGTAATATGTTCGGGTCGGCGATTCGATTCGGGTCGGGTCAAAAATTAAATACTATTATTATAAAAAAAAAGTTTCAATCACTAAAAAACTAAACATTTGTCCAAGACAACTAAACATCAAAAATGAGACAAACGGTTGGTGGTTGGCCATCGGCGGTGGTCGGTGGTGGCCGGCGAGACTGCTGGAGTGAGGAGCCAGGAGGCAGGAAGGTGGGACTGTGGGAGGAGATGAGGGTCGAACTTCGAAGGGGGAGGGTTTGTTCCGTTATTTTTCTATTTTATTTTATTTTTAATGGGCAAAGTAAATAAGTAATGGATTTTAGTTTGGGATTTAGTTTATTAATGGATTTTAGTTTGAGTAGATGGGCTTATGTAAAATGTAATGGATCAAAATTTTATTGCTTAATGTATAAAAAAAATTTCACAATTAAAATGGGGGGTCGAAACCGAATATACCGAAATTTTTCTACACGAAAACTATATACCCTTACATCGCAAAAAAAAATTCGGGGGGTCGAGCGCCCCCTCCCGCCCCTACATAGCTGCGCCTCTGGTTTTATATGAACATGCATATTTTCTAATGCATAATTAGAGTTCTCGCAGTTCCCGCACTTAACAGGGTTCTAAAAATAAAACCATTTTGCATTAATCTATTGCACTAAACAGGTTTTTATATGAACATGTATGTTATGCATGTATGTGTATTAAGATGTATGTAAGAAAAGTAGAAAACATACATGTTTTATATGAACATGCATATTTTCTAATGCAAAATTGGAGTTCTCGCAGTTCCCGCACTTAACAGGGTTTTGAAAATAAAGATACAATATATATATATATATATATATATATATATATATATATATATATATATATATATATATATATATATATATATATATATATATATATATATATATATATTAAAAAAGTTTAATTACAAAACTTTATAAACCAAGTTTACATACCGTTTGTTATGTTTTTGCACGATAATTTAGGTAAACTAATCGTTAATCTTATGTTTGAATATTGACGGTTGGGTTACGATATTATTATTGTTAGTTCAGCTATTATCACATTTTTTAAGTTTTTGTAAACAATAAATAACACTAATTTAATTTTTTTTTTAGATTTATCAACATATGAATTTTAAATATAAATTTTCAACAACTATAAGTTTTTCTTTTTGCTACCTCTCTTTTTTAGGTTTTTTTTAACAAAATCGTCACGAATCCCTTTTAAGCTTTTTTACTCAAAAACAAATTTTAGCCTATGTTGACCAAAATTAATTCAATTTTAACTTTCTAAGAGTGCTCAGTGTAGGAGTGACGAACAACACATTATTTGTCTGCCACCTTAGGGTAGGGGTGAGCAAAAAAAAACCGAAAAAACCAAAAAAATCGAACCGAAAAACCCGAACAAAACTAAAAACCGATGGTTCGGTTTTTTACTTTTTTAAAAACCGAAAAATTTTGTTTGGTTTCGATTTTTGTTCAAAAACCGAACCGTAAAAAATCGAACCAAACCGCTTCTATTATATAACAGCATATAACTAATATTATGTATATAAATAAGTAAACAAATCTAATTTATAAATTCACATTAATTTTATAAGTAGATTTATAATATATTTATCTTGACGTTTATATGTTTGATTTTCGTGTGCGTGTGTTTACTTTACAATACATCAATACTTATGTGACAATGAACATACATGTGTAAATTCACTTGCATGTATACATCTCATATATATGTGTTGTAAAATTATGAGATAAACATTATTAGGCTTATCTTAACAAAAAAGTAAAAGAAAAATAATCAATTTTCTACAAAAATCAAGTTTGATGGTATAAATTGGCTACACACAAATATAAGCGGTTAGCAACCGAAAAACCGAACCGCCAAAAACCGAATGGTTTCGGTTTTGGATTTTATAAGAACCAAATGTTTCGGTTCGGTTTCGGTTTTAGCCAAAAACCGACCCAAACCGAACCTTTCACACCCTACCTTAGCGCCACCTCATTACTTTCCGAATAACACACCAATATTACCCACTCACTCACAAAAATAATAAAAAATAAATAAATAAATAAAAATTGGTACCTGTTGGTGCAATGGCTAAAATACCAACGGCGGACGAATGGGTTGAGGGACGGTGCAGAACGGCAGACGAATGGCATGTTATTGGGTGAATGGCGGACGAAAAACCCTCCCACACCGAGCACTCTAATAGCATGACACAAACTTTTGATGCTTTTTTTACGTAATTTATGTATAGCTAGAACACAGCCGGATCGACTAATTCAGAAGTTAATGAGTCAAAAAGACAACTATTTATAGAGTTTATAATGGAATTTGTTGCGAGTTATATTGGCCTCTATTAAATAAAATTGAATATTAAAACTCTACATGCTTGTTTTCCAGCAAAAAAATTAATCCAACAACTAATATTTGAACGAACTCAAACTTTAAAATGGATAAATTCAAAGCGAGTAGTACTCACTTGATTTATTATTTTTATTGTTGTTACACTATAAAAAATCTTATATATAAGATATGTATGCTTGGGCTCTAGCATAACACATGTTTATTTGAGTCATTCAATTCAGTAGTGTCTTGAAAACGGTGAAGATCAAGTGCTTTGAGTGAAGAGAGGGCTCTAAAATATGATATGATGCTCTTGTCGAAATTGCCTCTTATAAGAATTATACTCTTCAGCCTTTTCAATCTCCATAAGATCTTGCAATCTGAATAAAAGAAAAACAGTATTACAAAGTCACCATGGTCTTTATAATGTTGTACTTATGGAATACTTATTAGCTGAGAACTTCAAGTAACACAATTCCACTTAGTAAAATCTGTGCTGGAAATCAACATTGACACGCTTCTAAAACATACGCAATATGCACAAGTGGAACAGAAGCATTCGGTCCCATGATCTGTAAAAAAAGAGATATGAAGGCGTCATTTATAAGACTAAATAACTAAGTAGAGTTAAAAAGACCAAATTAATAACGTTAAAAAATAATAATAAAATAAAATAAAATAAAATAAATGCTAGTTACCCTTTGAGGCCTTTCTATTGGGGTGTTTGGATACAAATGAGCTCAAAAGCTGTTACGTTTTTAAAAAGATCCATTTGAGAAGCTTATGCGTAATATCTTATTTCTCCTTCAAAAAAGTTATAAGCTACTGAAAATAAAGTGCTTGCTGGTTTAGTTTTGTTTGTTTGTTTTTTTTTTTAATTTATTTATTTTTATTTTTATTTTTAAAAACAATAAGCTATTAACCCCTAAAAGGTTACAAAACACCCCTTTTAGAAGAAATACTAATATATACAAGCATCTGAGGAGACGGGTTGGGACTGCACAACTAAATAGATAAAACTTTTAACCTTAATAGATTTTCAATAATGAACCTTTAATATATAAATGAGAGTCATGTAACTTAAGTATCACAATCCTGAAGTTCATCTTGACCAATTAAAGCCACTATCATATCCTCTAGAAACCAGCTAGTAATTATAATTGTTTGAGTAGTTTCAAAATCACATATATGATCATTGTCATATATATTTTGGTAAGCTAATACTATTTCATTTTAGATATTTAATTATTGTTAACATTAAATTGTACATTAGTGTTTATGAGAACATCACTGTTGTTAAATTCAAATTTGAAGGCTCATCCTGGTATCATATTTGCAAGATTGATATTTATCTTTTGGATATCTATTCTTATTAATCATGAATAGGATAACATGGGTTTCTAACTGTGAGGGGCTGACCCATTATCCAACCCAACTCGCCACAATACCACCTAGTCAAGGCCGACATCTATGCTAGATTTGAGAAGGGAAATAACATGGTCTTGCAATTGGAAGAACCATTGATTCATGTACTGGAATTGGGTTAATCAAGTGATAGGATTTATTTACATGTAGCATATGCTTATATTGGCTTTATAATCACACTCCATATTCACAAAACAATCTAATAAAAGAGTAATCTAATATAACAAAAGGTGAAATCCAAATTATAAAGTCAAACTGAAAACAATAAAGTCTTTATTTGAATATTCATACCTGCACTTTTTCTGGGAAAGCCAGAGCACCAAAGGTTAATCCAGTATTGTTCAATTTTGGCATCACATCCAAACACCCTTTTTCGTTTATACATATTATCTTTGGCATCACCTGAACAACTGAACACGGCGAATGTTCATATTTTTAGACCACGATGTAGAGGAGCTAGTCTCAACCGAATTTATTAAAAAAAATGTCATTTCATGTTATTATTTTTAATAATGGGTCAAAGGGGTTTGATGGAAAATACTTTAATGATAACAGACTACTTTTCGGAACTGTAAAACAACAATTGTGCTTCTTCTTCTTTTTCTGATAGCATAAAAGTTGCATGTTGTTGTTCAAAAAAAAAGTTAAGCAGATATTTTTGTCCGGTAAGAAAACCTAAACAAACTTAAGATTTTCAATCAAAAGGGCTAATTACCCATGCAGTAGTTATGCCAACAACTTCATGTAATGATCCACCTTGAAGTTTCTTATCTTCAAACCCGACTTTGTTTTCATGCAACATTTCAATTTCCTCAATGGGCCATTGAATGAGTTGTTTGGTTTCTGGTCAAGCCAAAGACTTCTTGGAAATGACTACATGTTATAAGCAAATTCACAATTCAATTATTTAATTTAAAGCAAAAACATAGATACAATTAGATTGGAAACCATAAAAAAATAATCTTAATTGCATGAAGTCCAAACAATCTTTTAGCAATATCATTAGCTCCTGAATCATACTTGTTCACCCAAGCCATCAGTATCCTTATGCTTTTCACAAGATAAAAAAAACGATTTTTAATACTTTCCATATTCATGCCTCAGAGTACCAAGTGTTAATTCATTTTGAAGAACATAATTTTCATTTAGAGGACTTTAATTCTCAATCATGCAATAGTCTGTGTCATAATCAAATAATCCTACTTTCAACACATACCTTACTTTTCGGGCCCATAACGGATGTATCAAGCCCACTCGTACTATCAACCATAGGAAAAAAAATCAGGACATTCACATATTCCAATACCTGAAGCTTCATAAAAAGCGAATCGTATTTAGTAAGTCAAAATTCTCTGTATTATCCGCAAGAATCAATACCTTCTCGGCTCTCGCTACGATCTCTTATTGATGATCCAAAACCTATTAGATTCAATCAACTATAAGATTAGAATAAAACCAACAAATCTTTAACAAAATAGGTGAATTATGACATTAAAAAAGATAATTACATTAATCTTGTTCCTAAGATGTTGTTAGTAACCAATCGAATACCAAAAATCTTTCAAAATTAAAAATTGAAACTAAAATTATAGCCATGTACTTTCATAAACTTTCAGGCTTTCATGTGAATTTTGGTTTTGGTTCTTCAATAGTTTTAATAGGGTGCTGAGAAGTTGTTGGATTGAACAAAGTGAAAATATAGATTAACTCCAAAAACTTCTATAAAAACTAATATGCATACAATCGATAAGAAGATTAATACTTTTCTTTATACAAACACCCTTAATCTGTTGTTTTTTCCTTTCGATATTACTTCTATCGGATTATAGTGGAAGCGGCACCCTAGGACTAAGATTAGGTAGATTTTTTCTTTGGGTTGTGGCGAGAAAAAAACATATGAACATAGCGCATCATGTGGTTCAATCAGGTCCAATAACACTAAGTGTAATTTATCAATTTAACCATCAGTAAAACTCATAAGGTTGGCGATACAGTTATGGCATGATTTGCATCATCGAAAATCAGGGGAACACTATATATAAGAGTGAGAAATGTTGCAAAGTGTTACATTATGATGTTTAACAAACGAAGTCGACAATAACATTTCAAGGAAAACCATAAATGGCAATTCAGGCTTGTCTTTTAGAGAAACTATGACATACATACTCTATTCAGCAAATTGATCTAACAATGCTACCCGGAATGCAGTGCATCAGACACTTTAGTACTTTATTATAGACATATACGTTTATAAAGAGCTTTTTCAAATATATTTGTTACCTGTAGAAGACGCCATGGGGAATTAGGCCAGTTATACTTGATGAATCCTCTATTTTAAAAGCCATTGTGAACCTCATTCCAGCGCACCATTTATTATTCAGCAAAGCAGTCAAAGTTGAAGCCTTAACACAAAAATGCGGAGAGCATGCACTTGGGTAATAAGCAAATTCGAATGGCTGCACATTAGCTGCAAGGGATGTCGCTTTGATAACGTCTTCAGACCTCATTTTCCCCCTTCCACCATAATCAATATTCATATTCCTATTACTACCACTTCTCATCAACTTATTCTCATTTTCACACAAGTAAGAAGGAAAAGCCCCATAGAACAAAGCAGTGTTCTTAGGATCAGAATTCCAACCAGACGGAGATACTGGACCATCGACACCCCCTCACTTAGCCTGTCTAATTCCAACACAAATCTCCCCATTCTCGGTCCTCACAAATACGATAGAATCGCCAACGGATAATTTCTTCTTGTTTACAAAACTACACCACCCAGTCGTCAAAAGATGCGTCCTAGGCGTCCCCCTATATATATGCCTAAACTTCCAAATCTCACCATGAACGTCTTTAGCTCACATAGTCTGAAAGGGGGATCAGCTAAATAATCCAAACGTGGAAATATAGTCTCAACACAATACCTAGGCACCCTAAACACCCCCACCATTATTCGCATAAGATTGAGTCAATGTTTTAGCAAACGACAACTTATCAAAAAACCCATACCGATTCTCATTACCCCTCCCACCCGTTACCCCATCATCAACCTACCCATCCCCATTTCTTAACGGAACCTACCTAATCTTACCATAAATCTCATCAGTCTCAATATCTGCCACATACCTAACACCAACCACCTTACAAAGAACCAATGTCGTAACCTTCTCCCCCCCCCCCCCTCACACCAAAATCCACATTATTAAGCATATGCTCAGCATGCCCTTGCAGAAAATACTACACATTAGTATTCAACAACGGCATTTGAACCATTCCACCCGCACACGGGTGCCACAGTTGCGGATTCACACCCTTATCTACGTCACTCATACAGTCATCTTTACGCGATATTACCTTAAAACTTACTTAAAACCCAAACTACACATCTTTAATTATACATCACTAACCTCTGTAACATAATAAAATCAAAACAAATTCAGACATATCATATTCAATTTACAAACATAAAGATGAAAACTGCATAAACACTTACCATCAAATTTGAGGATACATAACATACAAATCATTGGGTATTAGTTGAATCCCTGCAAACCCCAATAAACACAATGAAATTAAATCGAATTAAAGTTTAAAAACGAATTGAAAAAAAATAAATTAAACACTTTGATCATATATTGTGATTTTATTCATTATAACATAGCAAACCCTCAAAGTTTAATTGATCTTTTTTAATAAAATGTATCATGAAAGAATAATAGCAACTGGAGTACTCACCCAAATTTAGATGACAGAGGTGGGTTTGAGGGGAAAGAGTAGGGTCGATCATCTTCATCTACTCTTAGTTTCGATTATCAGGGGGTTTTTTTGGGTCGGTAGGTTGCGGGAAAAACATATGGAACAGCGAGATGATATTATTGATTTTGGAGTTCCGGTTTTTTATTTATAATTTTAGTCCAAAAGTATTAACTAATGAATCTCAAGGACATGTGTATTTTTATTTTTTTCCCTACCTTTGATAAAAACCAAATTTTTTTAAGTTTTGGCTAAAAGAAGAAATATTTAGACTTTTTCTATTAAATATCTTTAAAAAGAAAAATAATAATAATTTAATCATTACTTAATAAGGTATGAATTGATTTTTTTGAAATGAAAAATTCTCAATAAAGGTTTTGTTTTATTAGAAAAAAGATAGATCAATAATACACCTCATAGGATAATTTGGCTACAACTATTATAGCCAATTAGCTACAATCCTCAATATAAATTACATAATAAAAGAATAAAAGACCCACTAAAAAGATTCAGGAGCCCACAAATTATAGCACAAATTATAAGGTGTTGGCTATAATGCAATTGTAGCTAATATATTCTCTAAACCTAATAGCTATTAGCTATGGGTTTATTCATTTAAAATAGTATGAGAGCTACAGTTGAACCCAATAGTGATGTGGATCGTGTTCTTTTTGGTAGACCCCAGTTTTACTGTATTAGTAGATCCTGGTAAATCATGTATTGAAAGGATGTCACTAGGTCCATGATAGTTTGTGATCGAGAGAAGATTGTTGGATTTACAAACCCAATCCCACATATGTAGAAAGACAAACCCAAAGTTAATATATAAGTTTGGTAAACTACTCCTATTATTATAATAGTTCAAAAAAAAAAAAAAAAAAAAAAAAAAAAAAAAAAAAAAAAAACAAAACTACTCCTATTACCATTTATTTTATTTTTTTTTAAACGGCGGATTTTATTAAAAAGCTAGCAAGACGTTAGAGAAACATACATTACAAAATAACAAGGACGGGTTTTTCACCTAGTCAGTCCGGCTAACATTTAGCTTACATCTATAACTACTCCTATTACCAATTGATTTTAAAGCTTATATATTGGATTTGGTGAGATGTTGACCGTCAGATTTCTAAGAAACTAGTTATATTCATTTAACATCTTAATATTGGGTGGGGTAAAAGCCATAAAATAGCATCTTACTTTCAAAAATGTCCCAACTTGACCAATTTACTTTTTTATTGCGGACTTTACCAATGAACTTTCAAAATTTTAGCCGACTTGAACCAAATATTATTAGATAATACACGCGTCATTTCTATTTTCTTTTTTTAATTTCCACCGTGGATTTTTTGACAGCGTGGATGTTGACCCGTTGTGCAGTCAACATAAATAACAAATTTCCCCCAATTTCATTTCTATCAAACCCTATTTTATATCAATTCTGTCTCACTTATCAAATCCACACATCAAACGCTTGATGAACAACAAAGATAATGGCAAAAGGTATTAGATCTTTGTTTATATAACCCTAATTATGTATACGCTGACAAACCCTAATTCTCTTTGAAACCCTAATTTTGCAGGTCCAAAATTGAAGAAAGCAAAGAATGGTGTTTTCACAATACAATTGAGGTACGATGGTCTTTTTGTTTCAACCCCTTTGGAATACGTAGATGGTGAATTGAGATTAATATCAGACGTTAATTTCGATGGCATGTCATTACATGATTTGGAGTATGTATGTGGACAAAGGCATGTGGACACACATTTTGTGGCTTCTTTTGTAGACTGTATTGGTTGACCACTTTGATTAATGCAAATGAAGTATTTTATTTATATTGTAGCACCTTTTTGTTGTGCAATCCATGTTTTGTGCAGTCAATGTAAGTGTTTTGTGTTGTCCATGTGCACACATAAAAAAGACATCTTTTGGGCATAGAAACAAACCAAAACAAACCATAACATGTTCAGTCCATGTTTTGTGCAGACCATGTTTTGTGCAGTCAAATGTTTGTGTTTTGTGTTGTCCATGTGCACACTTAAAAAAGACATCTTTGTGCAGAGAAACAAACCATAACATGATATACATTAATACATTAAACCTTAAAGCTTGATTCCATTAATACATTAAACCTTCATACAAAATACATCACAGTCCAAGCTACATTAAACCTTCTAAAACTACTTCATTACAGAAACAAACCAAGCCAAGAAAACAAAGACAATGACAGCTGTCTTCCAGAAAGATGTTTTTTTTTTCACTTTTCTTCAAATCAGCCTTCAGACAGTGGATTTCATCTTGGAGAAGCACAAGTTTTTCTTGGTTGCTTATTGCATTTTTTAGCTCTTGTCTTTGAGATGGATTAAGCAGCCTATACATCTCAAACATATGACCCTTGTACCAATCATTATCCAACTCTGGATCAAGCCAATCATAATACTTGCATTTCTTGGTTCCTGTTAGGACAAACAAGAAAGCGTCTGCAAGGGTTATCTTCGATCCAAGAAGTGAGTTTCATAAGTGGAAGATGGCATTTACACTCAGTTTCAACTGGTGCAAATGGGTTGTGTTGGAATATGTGAATCATAACAATAGTATAAACACATAAACATCAAAGAGTACGCAGCGGAAATAGATCAAATACAAGTAATTAAATTAACCGAATATAAAAGGATGCGTACCTTTGTGATTTCTAGCAAGAACAAGAAATCAATTGAACAAGAACTTATAAACCCTAATTAGGGTTTAATGGGGATCGACTATGGTGTAGTCGAATAGGGCAATCACCACGTTAGCAAAAGTATGCCAACACTTCGTTCTTGAACACACGTATTAGTAGCGTTTCAATAAGAAAAGCTAGGTTCTTAATTCACAAACAAACCAAACACTATGTTTAGAAGATCGCGTAGGAACCCTAGAAGGGTGTAGTTGATCAACTAAACAAGAATGGTTTTGAGCTTAGAAATCTAGTAGGAACCCTATAAGGGTGTAGTTCGATTTCTAACTCAAGAGGAGAGAAGAGAAGGAGATTTGGTTTGCAAGTGAACCAAAGGATGATTAGAATGAACAAAGGGGTTTGTTTATATACTAATCAACATCTTGGAGCACAAGACACAAACCCTACACCCTAATGGGTTGGGTTTGGCCAAACATGGGTTTTACAAGCCCATTCCATGTTTTTCTTGAACTATATTTTAAGTTCAGTCCTTCATCTTTCCTCCAACGATCATTTAGTCCAATTACCGTTAACTACAAATGACCGTTACGTGTCTTGTTTGTGAAATTAATAATTATTCATAATTCAATATAATAATTATTAATACATTGAAACTCATACGTAATGTATGCAATCCCGAAGTCTCGTGTTCGAATCCGGACATATTCATTAATTTTTATCCGTTAAAACTAACAGCTCCCACTCGGATATACATTAATGTAATAATGACAATGGTTAGTCTAGCATAACACGCCAATGTCCCCAGAATGATCACGAGTATGGTTTCCTGGAAAAAACCACATTTGATGATTCATCATCATACTTATCCTTTTGATTTTAATACTATGTTAATATGGATATGGATCGAAGTCATTCCATAATTAACTAGTGTTTCTCGTTATTTATGATCAAGCAAGATTACCAATTCATCTGAACGCATTCCAGATAGACCTTGGGCATGGCCATGCAAACATCTTGTTAATCCTACGAGCGGCCAAACAGTATTAAACTTCAAAACAAATTTGAAGGAACTGATAAAGTTATAATTAAGTTCCGAAGAAATGCTCGTGAAAGTATTTCCCGGGTCGTTCTCCCAGCGAAGGTGAAATGGAATCGTGAATAACCGGATCGAGAAATCGTGTCGTGAAAAGCGGGAAAATGGAAAATATGGTTTTGGGTTTCAAGTTATGCTAAGAAATGATAAACTATGAAGAATTTACAATCTACATATGTACGAACGTTAAAAACGTGAAAACGGAAACGCACACGTAAAATTTAAAACGCGATGTTTAATGAAAAATGATTCTACGAACTTGAAAATATTTTCTAAAAATCTAAAACTATTAAAAAGAATTTTAAGAAAAAGAAAAATATTTTTTTTGAGTTTTTATTTATTTTCTAGAATTAATTTCCTATTTTTGGAATTAAAAATGAATTAAAAATAAGGAAAAATAGAAAATTAACTTGGAAAAATGAAAATTAAATTCTAAAAATTCTAAAATATTATAAAAGAATTTCTAAAAATATTTTTGTATTTTTCAAAGCTTTTTTCTATTTTTTATGGATTTTTGGAATTTAAAAATGATTAAAAAGTGATTATAAACTAAAAGAAATTAAGAAAAATAGCAAATGAGCTCAGAAAATTATGAAAAATTACCAGAAATTCTAAAATATAATAGAGAGCTTGCAGAAAAATTTTGAATTAAAACTAATAAGCAGAAGTGCTTAAACAGGCCAAAACAGCTTATGGCAAGTGCTTATTAATAAGCACTTGCCACAAAACTTATCAATACTGAACACACAAGTGAATTATACAATATTAAGCTCAATGAAACTCAAAAATGAAAACCAAAAAGCACAGATATACTAGAAGCAAGCCAATAAGCAATCTAACTAGCTAATGAAAAAGCAATAAGCACTCAGGTAAAGCCAGGAACAAGGACTGAATGAAATGGCTAACAACTCAACTAAGACAGTTCATAAGTAACAATTAAGCACCAACACAAGCTCAAATGAGCTCTAACAGCCCTATGCATAAAAAAGAAATCTGGTACAAAACACTAACTAGCATGTGCAATAAGCAGAATCTAATAAGCTCTAAACTATGAAGTTAAAGAGGTAAAGTTACTACTGATATATAGGGATACTAAAACTACCAAAAGATCAGATACTACAATTCAGTTACTAGACTAAATTATGCTATTAAGATTGGTGAAACAGAATTGTGCAGGGGAAAACCTTACTCAAACAGTCAATTCCAACTACAATTACAATAAGCTAAAAAGTTCTAAACCTAGATTTGAGTGGGGCAATATAGACTCTATACTACTTAGAGTCTAAAAACACTTAAGATCCATCACTAACTAACATATGCTACTCTAAAATTACCCTAGTATAGCTGCTATTAGGCTCCTTCAGCTGAGCACAGTTGACTATTAAATTTCAATCTAACTTTGACCAAACTCAGTTTCGATAACCTAAATCTGCTACTAAATGATAAGTTGAACTAGTATGAGCAATAGAATCACAAGAGCCAACGCTATCACTTCAGTTGATCAGTAGTACATGAACAGGTAACAAACTATGCAAGCAGAGAAGAAATAATTGGTTAACTTTGACTTTCTAAAATTTATCCTACTCAATTTAAGCCATTACTAATCTAACAGGTACTATAGTGAAATGATAATGCAAGTAAGACAACTAAATACCAATGCTTACAGTTTGATCATAACTGATCCAAACACTCCCTAAAAAGAAAAATTACATCATCACATGCATAATTACACTAAAACCCACTGAAACTAATGATCAAAACTCATGTAATAGCAATACCAGAAGCTGAATTAACCATAAAATGTAATATCTAACAACTAAAATACTCAACTGCTGAACAACCTGAATGTAACAGTTAATGAAACAATTACATACACTAAGCTAAGGCAATTAAACAGCCAACTATAACAGCTCAAATGAATATAAAAATAACTACACTAATCATGAATAAAACAGCAATCAAGTAAACTACTACGATTCAAGCAACACAAGCAATTTTCACACTACAATAGTGAGGAATTAAGAGTGAACTTACATATTCAGGTCCCTAACTGAAATAGGGGATAATCCAAACCCAAGCCTATCTTTGGATAGGCTTATAAAAACACCAGACCTTGAATCTAAAACTACTAATTCCCAGAATCATCATCATTAATAACCGTTGACTTTCGTTGACCACATTTACTAGAACTAATTAAGCAGATAACTAAGTGACTAAGCTCACTACAAGCTATTAATGAGCTTAATAGAAACAGAATTTGAGAGCTGGAAACGAATTAAAGAACAGTAAATTGCTTGAAATTTAAATGAAAAAGTATTAAAGAGTAAACTAAAATTTTATTGAAAACCTGAAATTGATTACAACTTTTAAAACTTTAATAAGCTAAAACTTACCATTAAGCTAAAATTACACTAACACCACTACACTACTCTACTCCTACTCCTATGGCTAACAGCTTCCAATTGGAGATGTGAGAGGGTTTATATAGCCTGGAGGAGGAGCGTCTCTGAACCTTCTGGAAGTAGAATCTTCACACGAATATACTCATTAGATCCCTGGTGACGCCTTTGAACCAATCAGAGCCTTGGAATCATTGTGGTGACGCGTTCAGACCAATCCACAGCTGCCACTTGTCATTCTTTGTTGTCAGGTTGTCAGTAGGTGATGGGAAATGACTGAAAGACCCTTAATACGAGGTTAATTGGGTGGGAGTGGGGTAATTAGAAGGTAATTGTTTCTAGGGTTCTTAGTTTACTATTCAGTGAATAGTGAAACTGGGAATGGGTTAATATTTGGGGGGCGGGGTGTGTGTACGGGGTAGTATTTATTTATTTTTGTTTGACCTTTGGGGCCGGGTCAAGGTAAATAGTTGGGCTTGGGTATTAGTGGTGTGGGCTTTAGTGTGGATTGGGTAATTCATTGGACCAGGTTAATAATGTGGTGGGTTTGGTATTAAGATGGCTTTGGCAGATTTTTCAAGTTATTATAACTTCAAGGACCAAAAGTGTACTTTCTGAAATTATGAGGACTACTTCTGTCAATTTATGAAACAATAATCCAAGGGCTAATCTTGTCATTTTGATATTCTTCAAAGGTTGATTTGACAAATTGAGCTCATAAGTGATCCGAACTTGAAAACTGCTTCCCGACATCGGCTTATGCATCCTTTTCCACTCTCGTGCTCGGTTTTTCCGGGTTTTTGCTTGTTTTCCGTAATATCCGTACCTGCACATCACAAATATAAAAACACGTGTTTTCTTGGCATTTGTTAGCTCAAATAGTCGAATTTGGGTCGATAATTGATAATAAAAGGGTGTGTAATTAATACACACCAAAATCCCCCCGACTAAAGTATTGCCGTGTCCTCACGCAATGTGATCAATTCACGCTCTCGGGATAAATAATTTCGATACTCTTTTTACTAACTTTGAAAAGTAGCAAGGAGGTTCAAAAGAGATTACAAAATCATTTATTCCCGAAAACGCTCCGTTTTCCATTTTTCTTTTTATTCCTTTATTCCACTTACACTTTCTATTTTTGTACTTTTCACACTTCCTTATTTGTGACGGTTTGCCGACTTTCATTATTTTTCAATAATTATTAGGGTCAACAAGTAGAAACACTTCTTTTAAGAAGCGACCATACGGATAAAAATCGTCATCCTTGATTTTTCACGAGTCCCCAAACTAAGCGTACAAACGAGATCACAGCTTATCTACAAATTAGATGCTAACACTACTCATAACAGTTACTTGTGGAAACTTCTTACTCCCATTTCCTAGGTTTTTGTATCTCAATATTTTATTTTGTTGAGAAATGAATTGCTTCATATTTTCTCGTTTCGATAATTTTTAGTCCGATAGTGACACCTAAGTTAGAACGATAAGTAGTTATTCATTTTCTCTTAAGAACCACTACAATAGAAATTCGGTCCACATCAAGGAATTTGGGGTACATACAATATAAATGATATAAGTTGCGGAGTACGATCACGTGCACCTCATGTGACTGATTACTAATCACGTATCACATGCACCTCACGCGCCAACAACTTATTGATACATACATAGCTCTTATTCTACAATACTACAACTTTCATTTTTTTCATTTTTCACTTTTTTCATACTTTTTCATATTTTTTACTTTTCACTTTTTTCTCAACATCAATGGAAGCTTATCGGGTAGCTCCAAAACCACATAGATAATCAACTTTTGACTTTTGATTTTTTTCATTTTTTTTGCTCTTATTTTTGATGTTCCTTGATATGTACCCAACTTCTAAAGCAAAAATTCTCTTAAGAAAACAAAGAACTAAATATTATTCAAACCAAAATATCACTAATTAACCTAGAACATCTATTATATATGTTGGTGACGTATCTGATGGGAGTAAAAAGCCACAAGTACCTCTCATGAGCTCTAAAGAGAACCACTACTCCATGTTTAGCATCTAATTTCTAAATAAACTCTATCATTTCTCGCTCTTCGCAATTTAAGATTCCAAATAATGAAACCAGCGAATACTTAGCCGATAATCAGCCACGCATATATAAAGTCAGTTACGGAAACTTGCAAATTCTAGAAGAAGAATTCGCGTTTTCTAGCTCCTGATGTAAAAGACTAGCGAAAGCTTTTAAGCTGCACATGTATAAAGTCAAGTACGGGAACTTGCAGATTCTAGAAGAAGAATTCGCATTTTATAGCTCCTTGTGTACAAAACTAGCACAAGCTTATGTGATCATCATTGGTTAAGGGAACAAGCTAGGGCTCAACACGCCCGGTCAAGTCAAAATATTTATTCCTACTCTCGCCAACAAGAAAGTCAACAAGGTGTCAAAACACTTATTCAAACTTTATTATATTTTTGCACAACTTTTTCAACTTTTTCACATCTTTTTGTACTTTTTCATTCATTTTTTTTTATCAAAATTTTTGAAATTTTTCAAATTTTTTCATTTTTTTTTTATTTTTGGTGGAAAAACGGAGTTGCAAGAGTACACGACATGTGAAACATGCAAGGTCAAAATCGAATCGAGGATTCACCCTCCCCCCGACTAGAATGAAACATTGTCCTCAATGTTTGATGGGTTAAGGTAATCCTAACAAAATTCTAGGCCGTTTATTAATTATGCCAAAGAAAACGTTAGTCGATAAGATTTAACGGATATAGGATTTCCAAGTAGCACCGATGAATGAGACTCCAAGTGAAGAGATAACGAGCACGAGAGTCATCATAAATCATGGACAATCCTGAACAAACATCACAACAACCACGGAACACAAGAGTAGAAGAGGCACCCCCTCCTCACATTAGGTGTTAGAAAATAGAAATATAAGAAGATGAAATTGGATAAGCATGGGTTGCCACCCACGAAGCGCTTGTTTTTGTTCACCGAGTCACATGAGCTTGACTCGATCCCCGAATTAATTCGTCCTTGGGGAGAGCAGAGAAAACGTCCACTTGGCAATGGAGATGCCAGGGTCAAAAACGGTGTCCTCACTCCCGGTGGAGTGGAAAGAAGAAATGGTGGGGTAGGTAAAGAACGTCATAATAACAATCTTAAAAAACTCATCTTCATCAAAAGAAAACTTCATAATTATAGAATTATGATTCTTATCAATTAAGCTCATTTGAAAATCTTTTCCGGGTGGGAGGGATGGTAAAAACTTTTCATTAAAACTCTCATTCTTAAGAACTCCACCCGGATCATGATCAACATCAAGATCAAATCTGAAACTTTCAAATTCCGGTTTAGAAAACTTTTCCATTTCACATTCAGATTTATCAAAACGAAATGATTCAAATTCCGGAAGAGAGATAAAAGCATGAGAAGTGGTACTGCCACGACTCGTCTCTTCCGAGTAATCAAAATGAAAAGCTTCAAACGTCGGATTATAAAAATCATGACGATAAGTGGGATTGCCACTTATTTCCTCAGTCGTATCGAAGGTAAAACTCTCAAAGTTTGGTAAAAATTCTTCAAGCTCGGGCTCCATAGGATCGTCATCGACATATTCGATCTCTCCACACGATATAGAATCGTCATCTTCAGAATCGGAGAATATCTCATCATGATCATTCGAATTGTCAATAGGAGGTAATTCACTTTCCTCAGCCGTATCAAAATCATTTTTCACAAAATCGGGTAAAGAATCCGTGAACTCGGGCTCCAAAGGATCTGACGGCTTATCTTCAACAATCTCAGTCGAAAAAGAATCATTAAGAGAAATATTGACATCTTCCAAAACGGGGTCGCTTCCCTCAACCGGTGTGAGAGAAGGACAGGAAGAGTCAGGGAAGATAGATTCAGAAGACGGAGTGGGATTGCCACTCGAAGAATCGATGCCATGTTTACAAAATAACGCGTTTATAATCTGCCTATGGCCCTCCAAGAACAATTCTTCCATACTTTTGGTTCCATCATCTACGACGGGTGGAATATAATGAAATCTTCCACGATGATAAACCGAAGACATAAATGAGGATAGATAGATAGAAGGTGAGAGAAGAAGAATTATACGGATAAGAGGATAAGAAGATTATTTTTGTTTTTGATTTTTCAAATTTTTATGTTTTTATAGAAAGTATACACAAGATAGTAGAAAAACTTAACGCAACACGATTTTTCAACACGAATATTCAAAACTCACGTCCACCTTCCCCGGCAGCGGCGCCATTTTGATAAAGTTATAATTAAGTTCCGAAGAAATGCTCGTGAAAGTATTTCCCGGGTCGTTCTCCCAGCGAAGGTGAAATGGAATCGTGAATAACCGGATCGAGAAATCGTGTCGTGAAAAGCGGGAAAATGGAAAATATGGTTTTGGGTTTCAAGTTATGCTAAGAAATGATAAACTATGAAGAATTTACAATCTACATATGTACGAACGTTAAAAACGTGAAAACGGAAACGCACACGTAAAATTTAAAACGCGATGTTTAATGAAAAATGATTCTACGAACTTGAAAATATTTTCTAAAAATCTAAAACTATTAAAAAGAATTTTAAGAAAAAGAAAAATATTTTTTTGAGTTTTTATTTATTTTCTAGAATTAATTTCCTATTTTTGGAATTAAAAATGAATTAAAAATAAGGAAAAATAGAAAATTAACTTGGAAAAATGAAAATTAAATTCTAAAAATTCTAAAATATTATAAAAGAATTTCTAAAAATATTTTTGTATTTTTCAAAGCTTTTTTCTATTTTTTATGGATTTTTGGAATTTAAAAATGATTAAAAAGTGATTATAAACTAAAAGAAATTAAGAAAAATAGCAAATGAGCTCAGAAAATTATGAAAAATTACCAGAAATTCTAAAATATAATAGAGAGCTTGCAGAAAATTTTTGAATTAAAACTAATAAGCAGAAGTGCTTAAACAGGCCAAAACAGCTTATGGCAAGTGCTTATTAATAAGCACTTGCCACAAAACTTATCAATACTGAACACACAAGTGAATTATACAATATTAAGCTCAATGAAACTCAAAAATGAAAACCAAAAAGCACAGATATACTAGAAGCAAGCCAATAAGCAATCTAACTAGCTAATGAAAAAGCAATAAGCACTCAGGTAAAGCCAGGAACAAGGACTGAATGAAATGGCTAACAACTCAGCTAAGACAGTTCATAAGTAACAATTAAGCACCAACACAAGCTCAAATGAGCTCTAACAGCCCTATGCATAAAAAAGAAATCTGGTACAAAACACTAACTAGCATGTGCAATAAGCAGAATCTAATAAGCTCTAAACTATGAAGTTAAAGAGGTAAAGTTACTACTGATATATAGGGATGCTAAAACTACCAAAAGATCAGATACTACAATTCAGTTACTAGACTAAATTATGCTATTAAGATTGGTGAAACAGAATTGTGCAGGGGAAAACCTTACTCAAACAGTCAATTCCAACTACAATTACAATAAGCTAAAAAGTTCTAAACCTAGATTTGAGTGGGGCAATATAGACTCTATACTACTTAGAGTCTAAAAACACTTAAGATCCATCACTAACTAACATATGCTACTCTAAAATTACCCTAGTATAGCTGCTATTAGGCTCCTTCAGCTGAGCACAGTTGACTATTAAATTTCAATCTAACTTTGACCAAACTCAGTTTCGATAACCTAAATCTGCTACTAAATGATAAGTTGAACTAGTATGAGCAATAGAATCACAAGAGCCAACGCTATCACTTCAGTTGATCAGTAGTACATGAACAGGTAACAAACTATGCAAGCAGAGAAGAAATAATTGGTTAACTTTGACTTTCTAAAATTTATCCTACTCAATTTAAGCCATTACTAATCTAACAGGTACTATAGTGAAATGATAATGCAAGTAAGACAACTAAATACCAATGCTTACAGTTTGATCATAACTGATCCAAACACTCCCTAAAAAGAAAAATTACATCATCACATGCATAATTACACTAAAACCCACTGAAACTAATGATCAAAACTCATGTAATAGCAATACCAGAAGCTGAATTAACCATAAAATGTAATATCTAACAACTAAAATACTCAACTGCTGAACAACCTGAATGTAACAGTTAATGAAACAATTACATACACTAAGCTAAGGCAATTAAACAGCCAACTATAACAGCTCAAATGAATATAAAAATAACTACACTAATCATGAATAAAACAGCAATCAAGTAAACTACTACGATTCAAGCAACACAAGCAATTTTCACACTACAATAGTGAGGAATTAAGAGTGAACTTACATATTCAGGTCCCTAACTGAAATAGGGGATAATCCAAACCCAAGCCTATCTTTGGATAGGCTTATAAAAACACCAGACCTTGAATCTAAAACTACTAATTCCCAGAATCATCATCATTAATAACCGTTGACTTTCGTTGACCACATTTACTAGAACTAATTAAGCAGATAACTAAGTGACTAAGCTCACTACAAGCTATTAATGAGCTTAATAGAAACAGAATTTGAGAGCTGGAAACGAATTAAAGAACAGTAAATTGCTTGAAATTTAAATGAAAAAGTATTAAAGAGTAAACTAAAATTTTATTGAAAACCTGAAATTGATTACAACTTTTAAAACTTTAATAAGCTAAAACTTACCATTAAGCTAAAATTACACTAACACCACTACACTACTCTACTCCTACTCCTATGGCTAACAGCTTCCAATTGGAGATGTGAGAGGGTTTATATAGCCTGGAGGAGGAGCGTCTCTGAACCTTCTGGAAGTAGAATCTTCACACGAATATACTCATTAGATCCCTGGTGACGCCTTTGAACCAATCAGAGCCTTGGAATCATTGTGGTGACGCGTTCAGACCAATCCACAGCTGCCACTTGTCATTCTTTGTTGTCAGGTTGTCAGTAGGTGATGGGAAATGACTGAAAGACCCTTAATACGAGGTTAATTGGGTGGGAGTGGGGTAATTAGAAGGTAATTGTTTCTAGGGTTCTTAGTTTACTATTCAGTGAATAGTGAAACTGGGAATGGGTTAATATTTGGGGGGCGGGGTGTGTGTACGGGGTAGTATTTATTTATTTTTGTTTGACCTTTGGGGCCGGGTCAAGGTAAATAGTTGGGCTTGGGTATTAGTGGTGTGGGCTTTGGTGTGGATTGGGTAATTCATTGGACCAGGTTAATAATGTGGTGGGCTTTGGTATTAAGATGGCTTTGGCAGATTTTTCAAGTTATTATAACTTCAAGGACCAAAAGTGTACTTTCTGAAATTATGAGGACTACTTCTGTCAATTTATGAAACAATAATCCAAGGGCTAATCTTGTCATTTTGATATTCGTCAAAGGTTGATTTGACAAATTGAGCTCATAAGTGATCCGAACTTGAAAACTGCTTCCCGACATCGGCTTATGCATCCTTTTCCACTCTCGTGCTCGGTTTTTCCGGGTTTTTGGTTGTTTTCCGTAATATCCGTACCTGCACATCACAAATATAAAAACACGTGTTTTCTTGGCATTTGTTAGCTCAAATAGTCGAATTTGGGTCGATAATTGATAATAAAAGGGTGTGTAATTAATACACACCAGGAACCAAATCCCGTATCAACTACAAGCATAACCTATGAACTTCGCATCACCTCTGAAAATAATCCTTATAACTACCAGTTACGGATAGCGTTAGATTATCTCACAGAAAATGAGCTACATCCACAGTAGTTACCTGGTATCTCAAGTCTGAGGATAAATATTCATGATTTACTATAATGACAATATCCATAAGTACAATCATGTAATTGAGATTTTGTCCTATATTCAATTTTTCAATTATTGAATATCATGTGAATTTGGCATGTCCTACGCATCAATATACTTTAAGTATATTATACCAAAACTCAGGTTTGTCTTAATTCAATGATACTTCCATATCATTAATTGACAACGGACTATTTAGAATAACATAACATAAGTTATTCATGGATTAAACATGCAAATATGGGATACAATTTATTATTAATGAAAACAAACGTACTCAGTACTTTAATTCATTATTAAATAATAATTGTTTAACATCCCTTAGCCAAATACTAAATAGATCAATGCATGAAAATTCTCGTTAATGAATTTGTCTCAAGTAATACAAATCATACTTGTTGACAATTATGCCTCAAGTAATCATACTTGTTGACAAGGCATTATTCAACTAACTTTGATCTATCGGAATTTTGAGAATACTTATTTCAATAACGAAATTCTTGTATATGTGCATTCAAATAATTTGATATAACCACATAATACATCATAAAATGTGTATGACATCCTCAACATACAATTTATGATAATTAAACTTCCAAACCTTTTAAAGTTTAAAGTATTCTTATTCTTTAACGTATAATGCAACTATGCTTTTCGTTAAGCATAACTAGTACACATGGCTATTAACAAGGATGAAATCCTTCCATGACTAGTATTGAGTGTCATCTCAATTTTATTAGCATCATTGTATGCAAACAACAATATGCTCTTTTCCGTAAACTTCAATGTGTAATGTTTTATTCCTTCCAAACTTTCAAGTTTGTTGGTTATGACAATTTTACAAATTGTTCATTTATAGAATCTAGAAATTGTTCCAGGCTGAGGATGTGATTCTATATCCAAATATATTCCTTTAGAATATTCATTACACAACTTATCTAATATCTTTCAATTAGATATCAATGTTGTCAAATCATATTTTATCAAAGCATGATATAACAACAACATGATGTACATGAAAAATTTTTAGTGTCCAACTTAAATTTCATTCATGTACTACATATCCATTTAAACTTTCTAAATGATATATCATGTTCTATTAGATTCATTTACCGCACATGTTTACATCAATAAACATATATTCAAGGTTGTATGTTTTACTTATTAAATCTTTCAAGTGAAGTTTCATTCCAAGTTATGACTCAACACTTAACTTATATAGAATGTTACTTCCTATATGTTTATACAACATATATGATTTAAGTAAGTAAACATAATACTCCCACTAGCTTCCAGAATTACTTAGGAGTTATCTTATTTTAAATTATAAATCAAACATGGATTTAATATTTTAAACATAAGACTTATCTCCTTGATGCATGCATCTATCCATACTTGGATCCTTGCATTTTGTATACTTCCAAAGATTTCATGAATTCACAAACTCTAAATTACTTATCGTCCTCGCTTAAGTAATTATACAAGAAAGAGCTTTATAATCCATTGTCAAATTCCATATTCATAACAATGAATATGACAATTACCATCTTTGTATTTTAATGTGCTTATGAAAGAGTATTCAATCATAGTTAATTACTTAAGTATGATTAATAATCTTGTCATAAGACATACATTAAAATATGTATACAATTTCGTCCATATGATTCATTACATGAAGATTTAAACCTTTAGGGTTTTCCTTCTCTTTGAAGAAACTCATCTTCATTAAGATAAACCAAATTTCAAAGTTGACTTATCTTTATGGACAACATCTTAACATTCATAGTATAAGCAATTTACCATAATTAGTAAATGCGTCATTATGATTAACAGGCTTACTATTATCCTGTAATTCATATTACTCAGCATATCAATCTGAGACATTTCAAGCCTTTACATTTCAAGCCTCATCATGATTTTCACTAGTGTAGTTTTAGAAGATTATGTATCTTGTAATTTCATCTTTTCAAGATAAAACTCCCACTTGCCTTTAGTAATTTATCAAGAAATACTTTAGCAAGTTGAGTAACACTTAATCGTTCTCTTTTGGGATATTACAAAACATTTTACAGTTCCTGACTCTTGTTTGTTATATTTAACAAAATCAAGACTTCATTTTAAGACTTTAATGTGATTCATCACATTCCATAATGTCTTATTTAATCTTCTAGGTTGGAGTCTTATTTGAGTATATACAATCCATACTCAATTTTCTAACCTTGATAACATTTAGAAGAAAAGAAGTCATGTTTATCTTTTAATCAAACAATATAACAAGAGTTTCATTTTTCCTAACTGAACACACCACCAACTTGTGATGTTTCATTAGAACTAATATTATGAAACAAACCAACAATATGTAAGATAAACTTATACTCCTTTTGGCTTACCTATTTACCAACTAAGTCAATCTTAATGGTACAATAGAATTTCCAAGCCAATTGCATGTTATATAACATAAGTATCTTTTGAACAAGTTACTTCATGTCCATGTCTTAAGAAGACATAAACTGTTATATTCCCACTATTCGTTATAAATCATTGATCAACTCAATGATTTCTTGTTTAAAACATAACAAGTTTAACATCTTACTTTATTATAAGTCTTGTAATAGTTGAAAGACTTTATGTTTATAAGAAGATATAAACATATATAACTAAAGTATTTATGAACACCACCATTTGGTTTCAATAGTAATTTCAAGTTAATTTACTACTCCATTTACTTATGTCATTTTATGAATTATCCAATTTAAGAACTGCAAACTCACATAATTCCATTACATCAGTTGATCTGCTAGTAATGAAATCATGTAGTTTACCTTTCCATTGCAATCTAGCCAGGTTACACCCTGACGTAAATTGTAATTTCAAGTGTTTCTTTTAATTTGAATCTCATAAGACATAAAAGTAGTCTTTTGTTATAATCATGACACATGTTCTACATAAGATAATCTTACACATTAAATGTATAAGTCCTATTAGAACACTGATCTCTTACCTTGCAATTAAGAGAATCCTATAATCATATTTCTATGTATTATTCCATTGCACACAATAAACAATTCTCCCACTTATGCATTGAACAATATCATGTAGTATATAAACAACACAACATACGTTTGTTTATGTGATTCAATATGATTTGTGTCATAAGTAGATGTAGGGCTACTCTGTCTTATCAGGAAACGCATATGGCTATCCTAAGAACATGAGTGTCTACAATTTGAAAGTAATTATCTTAAAGATAAACTGGGCTACTACACAGAAATTAAGTCTTGTAGCTCCCACTGAATTAGAGAACATAACAATAACTCTATATTCAGTAAACAACACAAAGCTCCCACTGGATTTGACAACATTGTACGTGTTTCATAACCAGTGAAAACAATTTGCTTGTTTTTACTTTCCTACACATTTAGAAAAACCCATACGTAATAATTACTCAGGTTCTAAAATGTGTACTCTACTATGTTTATGATGGATTATCCATCAATGATATTAACTTGAAGAATTTGGGCATGCAGCTTCTTCCTTAATAGGCCTACCATCCCCATAATGGTATGTAGCACCTTTAAAGCACAACAACTAGATAAAATACTAGTTTTGCCTTTTACCAATTTTGTGGTAATCTGTCTAGCTTCTAATAACTCATATTTCCATTTAACCAAATGCCTTGTTTGTTATTGAAGAATTCATTCACCAAATTAGGGTAATGAAATTTCTTATGGAAATAGCATGTGCAATACTCTTAAGTATGAAAGATTGCTATGAGTTATATATTAGAATGTAGACAATTCTAATGTTCCTATTATACCTTTCTCAATCATGAAAAGGAATAGGATTGAGTCTTATTATTCTCTTATGGAAAATAGACTTTCTTTCATTTCGGTAAATTTTTTCTCAATCAAACATTATGTTTGAAAGCAGAATTAGATCAATTTACCAATTTAAGACCAAACCACGTTTACGGCTTTAATGTTGCATTAATACATTAAAAAGAATTACAAAATTCAATTTTAATATTTTCGATAATTAAATTTTCAAGAAAATTAAATACCCATGGTTCATAATCATATAACCATTTAATTTTCACTGAAAAACTAGGAACCAAATTGACATAGGTTCATCACATCAGTTGATCTGCTAGTGATGATGGTATTCAATAAGGTACGAGCCGAGCCTCAATTGCCAATATTCAATTGCAATTCCTAGAATCGATGGGATTTACATATTTGCCAACCGCAGTTGCAATGTAAGCATGTTTTATCCCCATCTTCTTATGCCTTGAGTGATCAGTCCCGCTATCAACTCAATTAAGTTAACCAACTTAAGAAACATCAAACTTACATAATTCCATCACATCAGTTGATCTGCTAGTGATGAAATCATTGTAATTTGCCCTCCATTTCAATCTAGCCAGGTTACGCCCTGACGTAGACCCAATTTTAGGTGTTTCCTTTTCGTTGGATGGCATATAACTTAAATTTAAGGGTAGTAAATTTTGATGTGTGTAATCAAAATATATGTACAAAGATGTCATGCATTCATCTTGTAACATTTGTTTTATGAAAAACCATTTCGTCATTAGTTTCTTTACGAGCTTAAATCTCCAAAGTTTTGATTGAGGCGTTGAGAAACTTACAACTTTGCCTTAAGTGCTTCGTAGTTATCATGGATGTTAGGTAAAACTAAATTTTGACTTACAGGCGAGCGTCAAGCCAGAATGGAGGCTCACTAAGGCCGCAATTTAATGCTAAGCCATCCTTATACCCACTTTATAATTTGTCAAAATAGTTTCACCTTACAACCACTTAATACAGTCGCGATCAATCAACCAAAAGTTCAAGATTTATTTGCAAGCTCAAAACAAGATTTCACCATTATTAAGTCCGTTTAATATTTTATTTTTGAAATTACCCTTTTGTTACTATCATGTCACAAAACATATAAAACAAAAGTAATTAAATAAAATAAACAAACGACAACAATAATGGACATGCAAATTAAAATCAATTTTAAAACACACAATTGATTTATATACGATTAATCGGGTCTTCCCTAATTTTATAATTAATCAAATTTTAGTAATCTTTATTCATAATATTTACTAAACAACTTATCAATTATAATAGAATCGCATAATAAGCATGAAATTTTAAAACCAAATCATCATAATCCAAGACAACACATGCATGGTTTGTCATGGATGCCCAAATAGCACATATTATAAACATATAATCATGTCAATCAGGAACGCAACCAAACGGCATATCACCAATATCCATTTATATACACATAAATATTACATGCAACCTAGGGTTTCTACAAGTTTTTATTCAAAAATTCCAAAACCCTAATTTTATTAAAAAAAAAATCGACATTTATAAAAAATAAATAGAAGTCGACTTATTAATAAAAAAAATCTAGGGTTTAAGAGAGATTTAAAAAACATAAGAACACCAAGCATGTAATAATCAAACGATTCAATTTTATGTGTTTCGGTAATATATTACATGTATTAACGGCTCTTGATGCCCAAATAGTTGGAAGAAGATGAAGACTTGATGAGGAAGTGATTTGCAGGTTTTTTGTTTTAGGTGATGAAGAAGAAGACAATGGGGGCTAGGGTTTGTTTTTAACCTATTAATAATACATGGGTCGGGTTAAAAAAGGGATATAAAACTTAGGTCAAAACGGGTCAACATCCACGCTGTCAAAAAATCCACGGTGGAAATTAAAAAAAGAAAATAGAAATGACACGTGTATTATCCAATAATATTTTGTTCAAGTCGGCTAAAATTTTGAAAGTTCATTGGTAAAGTCCGCAATAAAAAAGTAAATTGGTCAAGTTGGGACATTTTTGAAAGTAAGATGGTATTTTATGTCTTTTACCCTATTGAGTGATTATCCTTCTCTTTTATAAAGAGTATAATTTTTTCTTAAATTCTAAAACACCCCGCCCGGTCAAAGATCGCTGGGAGTAAATTTGAAGCAACTGTTAAAATCATTTTATGCATGCAAATGTTAAAACTTCACATTACAAAATATTTAATTAGTAAATTTTTCGTTTTAAGCTCTATGATAAAATTTGACTACACTTTTAATGTATTTTGGTTATAACTTTAACTTAAAGTATTATTGTGTTTGGATTTATATAAATGTATATAACTTTATTCCTGTATAAAGCCTCAATAAAATGTTTTTGAACTTTTACAAATTTATCGCACATGTTCTATAAGCAAACTTGAACAAACAATCAATTTGGTTAAGAAGCTTTACCACAATATGAGGTACCATTGAGACACACGCACTTTAGTTTTAAAAGGTACAATCATTGAAGCTTAGTGTTCAATAATTTTAAAGCAAGACAAATAGCACTATTTTGTATTCAACCTGCATAATAAAAACGTCTACAACAAATTAATTGTAATCATGGATGGACCTTAGTGGAGATCGGGGAGGGCCACGACCCTCTCAAAAATTTGAGGTTTTACTTATATTTTCTTAAAGAAATACAACTTTAGCTCTCCCAAATTAAGTGATATAACACTCGTCCCTCTCTATAAATTCATCCAAGTTCCGATTGTAATTATCCGTACTAAAAACATTACTATCTCCAAAAAGCTTTGGTCAATAGAAACAAGTACTCCTCTTTCAAAGTCTAAAAGACGTCCCTATAGATGCAAGCATAACTACAATTTTTCTGATTGCTTACTAAAATTTTTATATTTGCATATTTTTTCAAAACATACTCAACAATTATTATAAATATACATTAAAAATTTGTATATATATATATATATATATATATATATATATATATATATATATATATATATATATATATATATATATATATATATATATATATATATATAGGGTAAGGTTCTAGAGAAAAGTATAATTGGATAGAAAAGTGAGAAAAAAAGTTATAGGGTAGAATTTGAAAACAATTGAAAGTTTAGGGTAAAAATTAAAAACAAATAAACAAAATAGGAGGGATATCAATCAGATGTATTTTCAGTTCATTCACAGATCATCTTATCCATCTGCACCGTCACCACCATCGGCACCGTCGCCACCATATGCGCCGTCACCACCACCACTGTCTCCATTATTATTCCCAAACATGGAGACTGAGCTACTTCATCTGCACTGTAACCACCACCACCGTCGCCACCGTCTTCCGTCGTTCAACCACCGTGTCAATCTTCACTTCACAACCGTCACACAGCCGCCGTCAATCTTCTTCAGGTTAATTTAGTATAAATAACATTTTTAATTATCTAATTTATATAATTTTATTGATTGATTAATTATTTTAATGTTTAATATATAATAGCATACAACAGCAAGTGAATTAATTTTGTTAATTGAATAATTATTTTAATGTTTAACATATAATAACTCAAACAACACTAAGAAAAAACTTATTTTAGAGCTCTAATGTGTAAACACATGATAATTGTAATTTTGTTGAATTAATTAGGGCATCATTGTGTAAACATATGATAATTTCGAGTATTTTTAAATTATTTGACATTTTAGGGCATCAATGTGTAAACAAATCGTAATTTGTAGTATTGTTGAATCATATGAAATATTAAGGCATCCGTGAGTATGTTAAGGCACAAGTGTGTATGTTTAGTGCATCTGTTTGTATTTTAGTGCATCGTTAGACATACCTTGGGCATATGTTTGTATGTTTAGTGCATCGATGAACACATTAGGTCATCAGTGAGTATGACTAGTGTAGTGCATCATGTTGTAAGTTAGGGAATGTATTTGTTTGATTAGCGCATCTAAAATAAGTGTTAGCGCATATGTTAGTATGATTAGGGCTTCACGCGAATTGTTACAACATTTGTACATATTAGTGCATCTGTTATAAGTTTAATGCATCCATTATAAGTTTAATGCATCTGTTTTGACATATTAGTGCATCCATTTGCACTTAGATAACAATGGTGATGCTTTTATACTTGAAGGAGCAAGAGGAGAAAGCGAATGCATAGGCTGCTGCTGCAAATTATGTGCCCTTACTGTTTAACACACAGCCTGCGTATGATTATTCACCCACATAATCCTTGGATGACTTTGAAGGTAATGCAGATGTTCTTTTGTCTATTAAGAGCATCTATTTGCTTTATCTTCCTAAATCTGCTAGCGGGATGAAATCCTGCTTATGAGACTTGGTTGATTCACACAATCAAACATGTCATTTTAAGTTTTGTGGACTTTTGTGAAGATATGAGTATGTCAAAATCCTAAAAGCTTTTTGGAACGGACTTATTTAATTGCATCCATTTGAGGTACTTTAGTGCATCTGTTTTCAAGTTACTATTGTTACAATAGGGCATCAGTGTGTTTCAATAGGGCATCAGTGTGCTGCAATAGGGCATCGGTGTGCAAAGGTAATTTGGAACCCGAGTAATAGATCTAGAGGTGGCAGTATGGGCAGGTCTGGTGGGTTGGGTAACTGGTTTAAAATGGCACGGGCCGAGTCGGTTATGGTTGACCCATGAACACATTAGTATTAATTTTTTTCCATGCTAAAACAACATTTTACAATAGGGCATCAGTGTGTTATAATAGTGCATCGGTGGGTTGCAATACGGCATAAGCTTTGGCCAGACATGCTCAGGTATGAGTTTAGCCATAAATGATGGCATGTCAGTGACTATGCGTGAGGTGCAATTGTATCTTACAGCATTGACGTAATACTTTAGGAAACGACAATTACTTAAAATGGGCTAAATAGTTTATTATTGCATCAGAACAAAAGCCGGAATGACATCTGCATCAGAGAAATTACCAAGAGTCTTCACCGCACAAGACAGATGATGGTTCAGGTTAGTGCTCTTATACCTTACTTTAGCGGGTAACTTACATATAGTTAGAAGCAAATCTTTATTGCATTTGTTTGTGAAAGGTTGATGGAGTGGAAGCACACTCATGGCTTTTGGTTCATGTCATATTAATATTTCATTTTCTTTCTTAAATACTCAGATAAATATAATTGTCTTACTATTTGGGAAGAAAATCTTATCTAGTCTGCTTGGAACTACTAGTATTGTAGCAAAGCTAATGAAGTTTTCTGAGGTAACGTGAATTTTTCTTATATAAAAACACAAGCAGGTAATCAGCCTTAATAAGCAATCCCAAACACCTAGTAAAGTGGTTTGCAGATGCACTAGTACCTTGTGTCCTGATTAATAGCTAACATAATCATGCTTATTTTAAAGTCTGATCCAATAGTTGTTATCTGAGATGCTACGGAAGTACACATCTAGATGAGAGCCTGCTCATTGCCTGGAACTCTTTAGTCATATCCGTTGGAATTTCAGCCTTTCAGATCTTACAACAGACTTGTCGAATTTGGGAGGTACATAAGGCCCTTTCTTTCTGTTCCGGCAAAATACTTACTTGTAAGCTTTCCGTGTTACTTGAAGATTTAGTTGGTATAATATTGTCGTTGAAAACCAACTAGTAATATTACTATAAAGTAGAATCTTGAAAGATCCAGGTATACTGGTTTTATGTATTTTTAACAGATATAAGACGTTAACATTTTGTTGAAACCGATCAAAAGTAGTTAGAAAAGCATTATATTTCTATGGAAATCCTAGAAACCGTAGTTCCAAGGCTGATGAGCTTGATTAAGGAAAAAGATTAGGATAAAAAAGTGATTATTAAGGAAGAAAAGTATGATACAAAAAATGTGTTCTAAATGGAAGCATCTGTTGATTAGTGCATCCATTTGCATGTTTAGAGCATCTGTTTAGACATATTAGTGCATCCATTTGCATGTTTACTATTTAAATCAAAAAGTAAATAAAAAATTGGCGGGCTGGGTAATTGGTCACTGATTGGTCCGAGTTGAAATGGGACAAATCAGATTGACCCTTACACATTTATTTGCCTTTTTTTTTTATAAATACTTGATCCGTTAATTATATTTACAAAGCTATCACAACAATAGGTCTGTTATTTTGATTGAACGATATAAGAGGCTGTAAATAGTTAAAATACAATTTGGGTGACTTTCAAATTGATAAGTAGTAGGGCATCCATTTGTATTTTTTAGTGCAACTGTTAGTATGATTAGGGAATCTGTTAGTATGATTAGGGCATCACTCGAATAGTTAGTGCATCCAAAAAATGTTTTATGGCTACATGGGGCACTTTTGATGCTCATAGTTAATTACTTGTTTGAAACATCCCCTTAGTTGCATGTAATTTATTTTAGTTACTTTACTGTTCAAAACTAAGTTGAATTTGTGGTTATCTCTCGCTCTTCAAAACTAAGTTGAATTTGTGATGCAGGTGAAAATTGGTCTTCTAGTTCTTACTCATCCAGTTGTTGATGAACAAACCATCTGAGTTGTCAAATCCTAATGCTAATGGTCAAAGGCAGAGTACTAGAAACCGACCATCGTCCACAAAAGCATATGGATTACTGAACCGGAAAAGAAGAGAAAAGGGTCAGAGGACATGACTGGCTCCAAACGGTCTACTTAAATTGACTAAAGGAATGGTCAACCAAGTCAAACAGCTTAGAATCAATCTCCGGGTAATATAGTGTTTCCCCGGGTCGTTATGTCCCGACGAGGTTGTGATGGTATCGAAACGGGTTTGTGATCGGGTGAATTTGGACAGAAAAGGGTTTGTGATTGATTACACTACTGAAATGTACAAGGAAAAAGCTTAACTAAGCTATATTAACAAGATGTAAAGTCAGAAAAACCAGAAACGTTTTAAACCTAAAAACGTGCACGTTCAGTTTAAATTTACGCGAACGTGCAAAATAAAAAGTAAAAACTGAAATCTGAAAACCCCCAGGGGGTGAAAATGACTTTTTTACAAACTAAAGGATAAAAGAAAATTTTTAGAAAAAGAAAATAAATTTTTACACTAATTACTTATTTAATATTAATTAAATACTATTTAATACTAATTATTAATATTTAAATATCTTAAATACAATATAATATTAATTTAATACTAGAAAAATGAAAATTAAATTTCTAAAATTATAAAATAACTAATAACTAATTTTAAAATTAAAAATATGTCTTTTTGTCTTTTTGTGGTTTTTATATTAATTAATTACTAATTAAATATTAATTGCCTAATTAAACAAATTTAAATTATTAAAAATACTAAAAAGACTTAGAAAATTAAGAAAAATTTTATAAACCTAACTAACCATCACAGGAATCTTAAAAAATTATAAAAAGTTTGTTTTACATATTTTTACACTATTTTACTAATTAATATTTTAAATATTAATTAATGACTAATTACACTATTTAAATTATAAAAACTAGAAGATGAACAGTAGGAATTACAAGAAAATTCCTAAAATTATTTTATAACTTATAAAAGCTAGGAAAAATAAAAAAACTAGGGTTTACTTTATAAAAACTAATTTTGCTATTTTATACTTAAATATTAATTAATTATTAAAAAAACTAATATTAAATCTAATTAATACTAAATGACAAAATTAAAATCTAGAAAAATTACTGAAAGTACTTTAATATAAAAGGAAATTAAGAAAAATATAAAATTGCAAATTACTTAATGAAAATCTAAAAATAAAAATTAAAAAGATAAATAAAATTAAATAGAAACTATCACTTATAATTAAATTGATTTTTCTGGATTTTTCTTTTTGAAAACTATTTTATACCTAAAAACATTAAACTTTAAAAGAAACAACTTTTTTAGAACTTAAAAATAAGCCAGAATAAGCTTAAAAGCTTGCACAGTTGACTTTCTTTAACCAAACCAAGAAATAAGCTCAAATGAGCTTATGTAGGGTCCACAATGGTGGATTCTGGGTCAAGTAAGCTTGTTGGACATGATTAAGTAAGATTTAAACAAATAAGCTCACAGGATAAGCCAATAAGAAAGATTAAGCACTTGGTTTTCTTATGTGAACACTGAAAATGGGACAAAGTTAAGGGATGATTTTAAGTGGGTCCCAGTGAGATTGAGCTCAAAATTTTGCTCAAACCTTGAAGGAGGCTAGGAGGGGGGTTGAAAGAACCCAAGGTGGGGTTGTGGGACCCACTATGGTGGCCAGGAGGAACCACCAAAGTGGTGATGGTGGTGGTTGTGGTGGTGCAGCAGGGGATAACCTTCCCCTACAGGTATGTTTGAAGGGGTGTGGGACCCACATCAAAAATCCTAAAAATAAAGTGAAGATGGGATTACAAAGTTGAGGTGGGATGCTACAATTTCTGAAAAGCTCAGATCCTAAAGGCAAACACAAAATTCCAAACAAATCTTGCAAGATATGGTTTTCTGCCTAAACATGCTACTTGACTTTTTTGAATGAACTTAAAGGTTGACTATATTGAATTTTGATCTAGGTTTACTGAATAATTATGATATTATAAGCCACAATGAAACTAAAATAAGCTATCTAGAACACTTTTACACAGATTTTAATGGTTATGGATCTCAAAAGCCTACACAGTTAACTGTGTAGGTGCATACACTAAGATTTTGACTTCCTTCCAAACACACCCTGGATTTTAAGACCTGAATAGACTATATTAACCTATAGTGACATGCTCAAACCAAAATAACAACAAAACAACAGCTAGCATATAGATACAACACTTAATCCAAACACTCCTTATACCAAATCTGTTTTGAATTTGAGAAGCAATTGGGCACTTAAAACCATGAAACTGAAAACTTAACCCATACTAACATCATATAAACTCAAAACATTGTTTTACAATGAAAATAAATAACACATACCTATGCTATAGTAAATAAAATAAAAACTTGAGAATTAGCTTACAAATGGATCAAGTGAGCTAAGAACCAAGGACAGATCACTAAATCTATAACCTAGTGTCTCCCTGAGACTTCTAAACCAGCTTCCATTTCCTTCTTCTTCTTTTTCATCTTTCTCACAGGTTCATTTGGAACCTTGAGTATTTTTTTGCAAATTTGTATGAAACTGAATGAAAACAGATTCCAATGCTTCAGGTACTTGAAGTAGATTATAAAATAGACTAAGATGATCTTAAATAAACACTGAGCAACAGGTTTCAATACTCAAATAAGGAATTGAAATTTGTACTAAAAATTGCAAATTTGGAGTTTTAAAACTGATAACTTGATTTGATGATTAAAATAAGTCTCTATTACACTGAGAATGATAAATAATGAACTTTTAAGCTAAAAATTACAATTTAAAATTAAAATTAAACTAAAGTTGACATTGAATTTTAAACTACAACTAAACTACCCTAATTGCCTCTGCTTCCATCTATTTTCTTCATTTATATAGGTCCTAGTGGAGTATTCTTTCTTTCCCACTTCTCTTTGAACCCTAGGATAAGCTCTAATTGATCATGGCCGTTGAAAAGGATTTTGGCGGGAAAATTATATTTGGCAGGATTGAGTGGAGTTGGTGAGGTGGGTGAGGCATTTAATAAGGGGGAAGGTTTTGGTGAGAGTATTAATTGGGTTTGGTGATTGTTTGGTGGAGTTGGAGAGGAGGGGGGAGACAGAAGGAGGGAAATCAGGAGGTTAGGGATGAACAGTGGCCGGTTTGACCATGGGGGTTGACTGGGGGTGGTTTTTATTATAAAAAGGGAATTAGGCCGTGGTTTGTGTTGGGCTTGGGGATGGGATGGGATTTGGCTGGGCTTGTTTATTTATTTAATATCAAAAGTGTAGGACCGAAAATATCAATGATTTATGTGGTTCGGGAGGTCTTGGTTGATCAAAGATGATGAAAGTGATCATCTTTCTAGTGAGAGAAAGTAGAGAGAGGGTGGAGAAAAAGGATAACTTTATTAAAGAAACAATGAATGAACAAAACCCTAATGATTTCCCACACCCCTCATGGAGAGTCATGAGGGGTATTTATAGGCTCATTACATAATAAGTTTGCCTAATGAACACTAATAGTCCCTGAAGTTATTACTAGCTACATATCTAGTCCATTTCACATGTGTGACGTTATCTTAATAAAAAAGCAAAGCTAACAATCTCCCTCCAAGATATCGTCACACGTGAATGGTTACAATGAGACCTATAAATACATTAACAATGTAAAATTACAACAATAGTAAACTATGTTGGCGTTGTTGAAGCGCAGAGTCTCTATAGTCTAGATACTGAGGCAGACTTGAAGTTCTCTCTTCCGATGATCTCGGCGTACTGACGGCAAAGGTCTTTGTAGCTCTGAACTTCAACTGTAATGGTCTAGTTAGGTTATTACTCCCTCCTAACTAGTGAGCCTTTTCTTTTTTCTGCTCCCTCCTGAACCGACAACCTCTTTCATCACGCAGCGGATAAAGTAGATTCAAAAGTGTAGGCACATGGTTGTCGTTCAGGGAGCATCAATACAACATAACTCACATAACATTGCACAGAAGGTTGGTAATACGCTCCGATGAACACATCATTAGTACTTCTTCGGTTCCAGTGTAAGCACAATTCCCTTGAACAACCAACGTACTAGAGATGAAACACTACTTCTTTTGGCATGTTCTTCTCCCTCCTGATGGTTGCGATGTATCGAAATCATCATACTATTTTGTGTACATGCCATAATTACCCGTACTTTACACTTCTGATGCAATGTAGATAGACCATGAAAGCATAATTTTGTGAGTATATGTCGCATAAATACTCTCAATACTATTCTCCCAAATCAACCTTTAATCAAACCTCCTTTTAATTCACCGGCTAATAGTAATGACCACATATGGAGACAGCCCGATATGACCAACTTGAAAATGAAGTAAACATCCCATCATGTGACTTAATCTTGTACGATGGTGTGACTAAGAACCTATACTGAGCACTACAACGTAACTCCTTTAAGCATAGATAGAGACATATACTCAAGACAGCAAATAGTATATGAACTCTCCGCCTCTTGAACTATCCAAAACTGCGTGTGACACTGAGTACTACAATGTAACTCCTTAAAGTGATAGCTATAACCCGTGAGCACTACAATGTAACTCCTTACAGCGGGTATAACTAGATAATCCAAGTCTTAATCACTATCATTTCCCGCGAATGCACAAACAAGTATCTTCGAAAGTCTTGCATCCAACCACCCCTAGACTTTGAGATAAATAAGTACACATTTTGAAATGTCACTTCAAAGTCAAATCAATAATACCGTGCAAAGACCCCGTAGTCATTATTCTTAAACGAAGCAATTTTAGCCGTGAACGATGTATCCCCGTGAAAATTTGTAACCCAAAATACCACTCTTAACCAATGATGTCAAAATTTTCTATCCATTAATTTCTTGAATGATAAAATATTCGGATAACAATTTTGATTAAACCAAAATTCAGCAGCCCATTACTTCACTATATAGCCCAATCCACATTCACAATCCCAAAAATATTTCATTTAGATGGCCCGATCCAAAAGAAAGCACACATAAAAAATGAAGCACCCGATCCACACAACAATATACGGTTGTGATAAAATTGCCCTAGTCCCCACTCATTTGTCATAACCCTAAAAAACATATACTGATAATAAATCCACCCCCATGTATAATATCCTCTCACATAACCTACTCTTCCAAACCAAAACTCATCATCTAATCACAATAATAAACGATCTCAATCATCATCTATCTTAATAATCCGAATCACAACCCAAAAGCTATGAACCGTATATCCGTATACCTTGATTCCCCTTCCGAAGAATAAATGAAGAAACGACAGTGTTGGCTTCAAGATCATCTCGATGGTCTCGGGTAGGTTCATGTTTTTCGTTGTATAGTTTGATTGTATAGAACGAATCCAAGAAAAGGGAATAACAAACTTGTAATTTCTCTTATCTTATTGTTGTTCGGATATTTATCATGAAGCTAGGCTTCATATAGGATCGATGAAGATACACATTCTTTCGTTTGATTGACCTTTAAAGGTCTTGTTGTCACTTCAATGTACACGAAAGAGATGTAACTGAGATCTCTAAATGTATTTTCTTTTTCAGTTCTGAGTCTTGAGTGATGTGTGAGGGTCGATGGTAGAGCTAGTTGTAGGGTTTGGTTGTAGATTATGGACTGAGGCTGTGGAATTGTTATTTGCCTCGATGTCATTTCACTTTCATTCGTTACATGGATCGATGATGTATAAAGAGATGAGGTCCAAATGAGTCTTCTTGGTATTTGTTTTATGGTCATGTGGTCTCTTCTTAACTTCTGATCTTCTGTTCTCGAAAGTTGGTCACTTTTCGAAAATATATTTCTCAAAACTTTCTGATTTCGAAGCATTTGTAATTTCGAAACTTTGCTAAAGAATTTCAAAACTTTGTAGTCGTGTGTTTGCGAAACTTTGTTAGATCGTAATTTCGAAAGTATGTATTTATCGAGAACAGGGTTTGCGAAAACATGACATTATCGAGAACATACACTTTATCGAGAACATGATTTCGAAAACTAGGGTATGTGTTCTCGAAAACCACATGTGTTCTCGAAAACAGGTACATATCGAGATTTCTTATACAAGAAATTCCGATTAGATTCCGGCGACCAATTTTCCAGTTTCCGATGAATTACCGATGAGTTTTCCGACTTAGTTGACCACTTTATTCACGGATGGTACAAAACAAGTCATAAAAAATGATGTAACATAAACTGATAACTATGGGCTTATACAAAAAGATCAAAATAAGCAGATATATGAAACTTTAAAGAGAAAGCATATGACTTTTTATGTTTTGACCATTTTGGATACACAAAACTTGTAGAAAAGCTGTTATAAAACTGTTCCCAAGAAAAGATAAGAAAAAAATTTCTGATCCGAAAAATATGGGTACAAAAAACAGCTTCAAAACAATATTCGAACCACAAAAATCATGAAAACAAACACCGTGTCTCTGATGCCAATTGTAGGACCGAAAATATCAATGATTTATGTGGTTCGGGAGGTCTTGGTTGATCAAAGATGATGAAAGTGATCATCTTTCTAGTGAGAGAAAGTAGAGAGAGGGTGGAGAAAAAGGATAACTTTATTAAAGAAACAATGAATGAACAAAACCCTAATAATTTCCCACACCCCTCGTGGAGAGTCATGAGGGGTATTTATAGGCTCATTACATAATAAGTTTGCCTAATGAACACTAATAGTCCTTGAAGTTACTACTAGCTACATATCTAGTCCATTTCACATGTGTGACGTTATCTTAATAAAAAAGCAAAGCTAACAAAAAGGATCCATTTGGTTTGTAGATTAATCACAAGGACCAATTATGTAATAAGCTGAAACTTTGAGGACTAAACCTGCCATTCTTCCAAAGTTGTTCAAAGGACCATTGTTTCCAAACCCCAATAATACAAGGACCACAAATTAAATTTTCCATTTTAAAAGCACCGGGGACCAAATATGACAAAATTGAAACTCCAGGGACCAAAATTGTAAATTCTCAAAACTTTTCAGATTTTTCACCAAAGGACTAAATATGACAACTTATTATTTCAAAAGGACCTTTGGTGACTTTTCTTTTAAAATAAGTGCTCAGGGACTATTTTTGCCAATTTTTGAAAGTTGGGGGACTGAAACTGCCAATTATGCAAACTTTGTACGTTTTTCATCTGTTTTTACTCGTTTTGTATCTGAAACATATAAAATACAATTTTGGAATATTTTCAGTATTTTGATGCATTATTGAGTATTTTTAAATGTTTTGGCAGCTCAGAATAGGTAAAAATGATGAGTATTCACACACTCATCAGGACACAACGCGTAGAACTGTTCATGCTAAAACTTCTCTAGTCTCGAGTTGTGGTGCACCTACATAGAAAACATGGAGCTGATTTGAAGCTTAAACACTTTTTCTTTCAACCTTTTTAGTTATATAGTAGTCGATCTCACTATATTAGTGCCAATATGAACTTGTTACATTGTGATTGAGTTTTATAGGAACCAAATATGATTTTCAAACTATGTTTATTAGCTTAATCATATAATATCACCAAATTTGCATTGACCATGTTTCTTAGATTTTAAGTGTGGCCACTCTCATTTGAGGCTCTTTTAATCTTGACTACATTTCTCTAGTAAGAGTTTATCAATACAATAACATTGTGCGAAATGGAAAAGAGTAACACTAAATGTAGAAATTCAGTTTGATTGTATAAAATGATGGGCTAATTTGGACATCTGTAGTTTTGATCTTTGTAAAGCTATATGAGAATTGTAAAAAAAATAGAGAACATGAGCAAACTGCATCATTCTTTTCTGGCAATTTTTGGCCAACCATATTGCTCCTAACTAGGATTAAAATTGCAAAACTCAAGCGTGACACTAAATAACAGGTCAAAGAGTATACTGTCATTATGCCAAAAGTAACTTATGCTTATCTTAAACTCTCTTTAAAATCTAGTAGACGATTATTTTGAGATGAATAGTATAATGTCAGTGTATAAGGCAGTCATGAGATGTGCTAAAGCTTTCACTGAAATAAGTCCGAGATAACTCTAGAAACAACCATATGGTCCAAATCTTATTTTCTTGTGAAAACCTGTTTATGTGAAAGAACTAGATGAAATCTTCTATAGAAAGAAAAAAACATAGAACAACTTCTTGTCAAATTATATCTTCCGCCAAAACTAAAGACTAATTCTAGACTACTTCTTGCCATGTTCAGTTGTCGCGCCTTGTATTCCTGTTTCTGGGAGAAGTTGGGTCCTCACTGCCTTACTGGTCGAGTTCTTAACTCATTCTTCTTTGGTGCCACGTTTACCTTTCCCTGAAGAACAACCATAAATTATCACACTTGCAATAAGAAAAAGTTGCGATTGTGGTAGGTTTATTTCGAATAAAAGTTGCTACTCACTGGTTTCTTCTTGCTAGCTAAATAGATCTCCAACAACAATGGTCAGCTTTTTCTTAGCCTCTTCAATAAATTCCTGCAAAGACATAAAAATCGATTTTCAGATACCTTTTAACCGGAAATAAGAACAACTGTTAACGACTCAGTTGACTTACCATAACCTTCATCTTGTGAACACCCAAGATAGGTAGATCAACAATCTTGTAAAGAGCATCAAACACAGATTTCTGCAATTTCAATATTTCATAAGCAAGTTTATCGAAATCTTTTAAAAGACAGTCTGCAACCAAGTTGTTTAAGTTAATTACCTGGATACCCTTGAGACCATCACTATTAGCCGCTTGTTCCTCTTCCGTTTGATTCTGTTTCTTGACTAAAAACTTCGGCTTCCATGTAGCATCCCTAATCGATGCTGCAATATTCTCATCAATCGCTATCAAAATATTACCAAACAATATTCCATCTTGCATTGTCCATATATCCCCCCCCCCCCCCCCCAAAAAAAAAAAAAAAAGTAGTCAACATTTGGAATACCACGAGGCTTCCAAATACCCATGTAGTTAGGATTATCGATAAGAGGAGCATACCATTTCCCTTTATACACCGGAAGTGTTTCATTTCAGAGGAGTTGGATGATACAATTTGACCAGTACATATAATTACCCATTTTGACCCATTATTTTTCTATGTTCAAAATTGTTTCTGTTTAAGTTATAGAATAAAGCTTGTTTTTTTCGTATCTTTTCCATGAGCAAAAGGATCATAGGCTAAAAAAATTAACGGCCAAATGACATACTAAATAATCTATAGTTTTATTAATGTAATTGAACTGGTACACACAAACTTCACGCTTAAATGAAGCTGTGCTTGAGTGTAATCAGCAATGCATCAAATAATACAAAATAATCTAAATTCGAAACATGCAGGGCTAGCAAAGGATAAGTCCTTTAGTACAACAAATTAACGTGTAGACAATTCCGCAAACAATCACACTTATTATTGACCTATATATCGTGAGGCACACAAATTTTGTGTTTATGCGGACCTGCTATTAAATGCAATCACAATGTAAAATTAATGCATCGCAGCTATAAAATTTCGTTGAGACATTTTATCAATCACCTTGTGTGCCGCCTTCTTAAACATCATTTCTATCTATTTTTGCTCAACTTTTTTTCAGATTTAGAAGTAAATTCTCGAATATAACATATTTAGACCAACAATAACAAAAAAGAAACGAACAAATTAATCAACAGTAACAACAAAAAATCAATTAAAAAAACATACTTTCAAACTTGAATGATGAATCTGATTACATATTGGGTGAGGAATGGTGGAGAACGATGGTTAACAGTGGTTAACGATGGGGAATGATGTTGAACGACAGAGAATGATGTTGAACGATGGGGAATGGTTGTGAACGGTGGTGGAACTTGAAGGCGTTATTAGAGAAAGAAGAAAAAAAAAAAAAAGAAGGAAAAAATGAAAAAAATTAGACATTATATATCAAAGGCACGAATTTACAAAACCTTCCCTTAAAGAATGAAGAAAGATACAATAAGGTCCTTGTAGTTTGGTGTGAAAAAAAATGGGAATGGGAGGGAGTGATTTGTACACTTTTCCCACTTTTCTACCAAAATGAGTTTTTTTCATGAACCCACCTCTATATAAATATACAAGTTTTATTAAATATATACGCATTCCTACAATATGTTATTTCCCCAATTAATTATATAAATACGCAACTCGCAAGGTATCTAACATAAACAAGTGCAAGTTGTCATCCCAACTATTAAATATTTCTTAAACAATAATTTCCTTCCCATATATAGTATTACAGTTTTAGATGCTTTTCATCAAGGTTGCAAAAATCGTGAATCGGTAATCGGGCGGTCGACCCCCCTTAGCTTGTAATCGGTCTAGGCGGGATTAATCGGTGATTAATAGGATTGGCATTTTCGACAAGTTTTCTATATTTTTGAAAAGTTTTAGGTATTTCCAAAAAATTTTAGGTATTACTAGCAAGATTTTTCTTTAAAAAACATCTTGAAATAGATATAAACAACAAGTATAACTAATTAAACAACTTTACGGCGAGTTTTGGGAATTTCTAGCAAGGTTTGAAGGTTTCGGACAAGCTTGCCACTGTTGACAGTAATTAACCGTCGTTGACCACGGTTGACCGATTTACACAAATCGGCAAGGTTGGTGACCTTATAGCACCTAATCGGCGATTAATCGGCCTTGTAGGCCTTGTTTTGCAACACTGCTTTTCATACAACAATGATCATAATTTAGAGTAAATTGCATTTTTGGTCTATGTGGTTGGTACCGATCCTTTCAAAAGTGCAATGGGTTGTCCCTATTTTGAACTTTAGATTGCAAATACAGTCCCTAATCTATATGAAATGACCAATTACCCTTATCTACTTCTTATTCCATTTTCTTTTTATTTATACTTTTTTCTTTTAATATATATATATATAAAAACTACCATATATTTATTAAAGGGCTAATGGTCTAAAAAAAATCGAATTGCCACCTTTTCTTTTTATATGCACCAAACTTTTAATTTTCTCATTAAATTCATATACTTCTTTAATTTTCCTATGGTAAGTCCTTCGTTCCTCACCTATGGGCAATTTTAATTATTTCTAGCCACAAGGGATGATTGGTGTAAATTTTTAGAGCCATAAGGACGATTTATGTAATTAACTTAAGGATGAATTGTGTAACTTTTTAGAGCCACAAGAACGATTTATGTAATTAAATCTTGATTAAATCCACAAGGACGAAGGGTGAAAATTTTAGAGCCATGGGGACCTTTATGTAATTAACTCAAGGACGAATGGTGTAATTTTTTGAGCCACAAGGACGATTTATGTAAATAACTCTTGAATAGCATATGCCACGTCGGAAATTTTCCTCATACAATAGGAAAATTAAGGAAGCATTTGAATTTAATAGAAAAATTAAAAGTTTACTACCTACATAAGAAAAATGTGGCAAGTTTGATGTTTTTTAGACCATTGGCCCTTTATAAAAACTTTTTATTCTTTAAGATCTATCATCCACCACCACCAGCCATGCCCACTGACACCACTGTTTTCATATCTAACCAGCCAACCAACCATCATTGTTTTCAGATCTATCAGTGCTCTTTCGAAAGGATTGGAATCAAACTTGTAATTTGGGCAAACCACAAGGACCAAAGATGCAATTTACTCTATAATTTATCTTATGCAAACTTGATATCATCTGCAGCTCGTTTGTATTGACGTGATTCATGTACACTATATCTGTCTTAATTTATTAGTCTAGGTGTTTATTTTGATTTGTCTCAAAATATTTGTAAATTTTGATATTATAGCCAATCAAAAAACACTTTAAAGGGTAGAGACAATGTTGGTTATTATGTGTTAACAAGTTCCCAGATTAGGGTTAAGATAATAAATAAGGTACCGAATATTCACTTGAAATCGTGGTATCACTTTCCAATAGAAACTATTCGACCTTATGCCTGGGTTACACGAATATCTCTATGGGATAAGACCAAGTGATGTTCTTGTTTTAGGCACAAATCAAGAACAGAATTGTATTCAAGTGTTTAGGGTTTGTGTTGATCGTTTCCATGCAGAATGTTATGAACTCTATTTATAATAGAAAATACTCAAACCCTAGCCCATGGAATTACGTATAATTAACGGCCCATTAATTATAACATAATACATTCCATAATAGTAGGGATCAGTGGTTAAAATCGAGCATCAGTACTTTCCATAATAATGAAGCAGTACTTTGAACAAGAAGTACTTTGAATCAGCAGTACTATGAAACAACAGTACTTTGAATCAGCAGAATCCACTAGCAGCAGATTCTACTAGCACAACCACTATTGAGTCAAGGAATTCAGTGACCAAATGAGTGTACACTCCGTACCTCCAAACCCATTACCAGGTGTGAATTAATCCCTCAAGTGCACTAAATTTTCCAACAATCCTCCCCAAATTTAGTTCACTTCCTTTGCATGAAAAATTAAACACAAAACAAAACATATGCATAAATGAAAATATCTTGAAGATTGAATTCTCATCTTAGAACATTACACGTTAAAATATTAAAGAATCAGGGTGTTCTAAGAATTGAACCCTTCAACCCATTTGAATACCTGAAGATAAAATACACATATATTTTCAAACACTTAAATAAACCTGACACTATACAAGCCATGTGTCCATATCCAATTCATAAATGTTGTAAAAACTAAAAGTCCAAAGCTTCCTGAAGCGGAAAAACTTCAACATTTACATAGGTGGTTCCTCTTTATTCATGCTCCTGCTTAGCACTTTTTCAAAGAAAATTAACCATTAAGAAGTTATGACTTCATCCTCCTTTCCAGCAGGTTCTGAGCACAACCTTGGGATGTCAATAAACATGTGCTCCAGTCCACTAAATGTTCAGCTTTCCACATTGAACTCAGCTCCCAAGTTTCCTCGGGAGGGAGTTGGGTGTCTTTGCATTCAGTGACTAAGTTGGACTTAAACCCATCCCTTTAACAGACTTCAAAACCAAGTCTTTAGCCAAACCCTTCGTCAAGTGATCAGCTAAGTTTTGTTGAGATTTAACAAACTCTATAGATATCACCCCATTCATGATAAGCTCACGAATCATGCTATGCCTGACACCTAAGTGTCTAGACTTCTGATGCGTAGGAATTGCACCAGGTTTTACCTCTCGAGGGATCTCGAGAAGCTTACAACCCCCACCAGGCAGTGTACCTGATCGATGTAGTATAGTATAATGACAAGTACTGGGGGATTGATCGTTCAGCTAGGAATAGTGTCGCTAGGATTAGAAAACCTAAAGACTAGGTCTAGAGACGAGGGATGATTCTTTTTTATTTTTATATTTTATGAAAAGCAAATAAAAATCTCGGTTTTTAAGGAGTTGGGCAGAATTAGTTGCTAGTCAACTAACCCAATTACTAAGATGCAATCAAAATAAAATACTAAAAAATGAAAATAAACTATATTAAACTAGAGTTGTGAGCAATATGTGGGAGAATTGTGTTTACTTAGATTTCACTACTCTCTAGATATCTTTTACATGTTAATTACTTGTTATAGTTGCGTGGATAACGGGTTGTATTCCTTAATACCATTCATGGGGTGGCGTACTTACTTCCCCAATCCTATAAGCGCCTACTTCACTCCTATGTCGAGCCGGCTAAGAAGCTCCTAACATGGGATCACTAGAATTTGCTCATGCATTAAATACAACCAATAAAACCTAGTACACAACGGTTCATGTTTCCTAAGACGTTCAAGCATGTTACACAATGGAGATTTGCCAGTTTTCTTAAGCCTAACATTGAAATCATTCATCCAATACAACCATAAACAAGTAATCAACACATAATTAACATCTAGGTTTCATTAGATCTAAGCAAACACAAGATAAATCTAGCCTGGCATGTTAAAATCAAGACAAGTAAAAGATATAATCAACCAACACATAGACATATTGATTGAATTAAGAGAAGACTTATCTCAATAGAACATGAAAGGATTCAAGGGGTGAAAACCCTTGAAAATACTGTAAAATACGACCTAGGGTTTACAAGGTTCGACCCTAGTTCTCCACACAAGTTCCTCTCCTTTTAAATGAAAAAAATAGAAAAGTATATATAGAGTTTGATAGGTGACGGCGTCAAGAACAAAAGTCTGACACCGTCATCTCGCCGCCAAATAGTTCCTCAGACTGCCTAGATCTGGGTCTGACACCGTCATGTGTAATCCATCTTCAGGCCGTCACCAAAATTACTCTTGACGCCCTTATTGTGACGCCTTCAGGTTTGCACTGGACCGTCATGGATTTTACCCCTGACGCCGTCACATTTTTCTTCTTGACGCCGTCAGGTACTGTTCTCAGCATGGAAAATTAAGTCTTTGGCGTTTTCTTCACTTTTATGCTCCAAAAACGTCCGAATTGCTTCCTTTTCCAGAATTCACTCCCAAAGTACCTAAAATCACAAAAGGAATGATTTAGGGCAATATTTGATCAAATAAATTCAATTCCGGGCTTAAATGACCCCCTAAAAGTGGTTTATTTTTTGCCTCATCATATACCCTTACATTTGAGATTTGCTTGTCCTCAAGCAAATGCGCTTTTATTCTACTCAAAATACAAGCTAGGGGTCATTTAACACTAATATAAAAGTAATTACAACAAATAATCGTTCCACTAAAGACCAAAGACAAGCACGGAGGCCATACACTAGCACCTCACAAATAGTGTTTAGATACTCACATCTCTCGGGTGTAATAAAGTATATATCACATTATGGAAATGGAAAACATCTCTCACTACCTGTCATAGCAAAATAGATTACCATTGGCTTGGGAAAGGATCAAACCTCCACCACATGGCGTAAGCACCTAGGATAAACTATCAAAGAGGTCTTTTAAAGGGTTATAACGTTAGGTGTAGGGATATGGAATACACGGTTTTGTTGGATATAGGCAGTCTTTACTGGTGGCGAGTTAACAATCTTGGTTAATTACATATACAATATGGCGTTGCTAAGCCAAGACTAGACTCGACTTAAGCTAATAAATCAAAAATAACAAAAACATAAAATGAACATAGAATGAAAAGGGATGGTAGTCCGTATGTTTTTTTTTTTTTTTTTTTTTTTTTTTTTTTTTTTTTTTTTGCATACACTTTTACCCTACCATACAAAATAATACATCATAGGGAATGAAAATTCCCCTTACACTTGAATTTTTACATACTTTACAATAAACTAATCTAATGACTCGAATTAAGAAAATCAAAACACTTGGAGTACTTTTTAAGATCAACGCACATATGGGGGTAATAAATGATGTTCTTCCCCATTACTCCATAACATAAGTACTTTACCCATGAGTCCCAATCGTCCCAAAACAATATGTACAAGGATATGACTTGACTTAGCAACCATGTAATCAATTAGATAATTAGCTAAGGGTTTAAACAAATAACAATAATGCACTAAAGATGAGTGCATACACGGAAGGCGAAGGCGATTTGGGTGTACATTTAAGTGGGGTGTAACAAATTCTTCCTTTAAATAAGATGCTTAAAGTTAGAAACGAAAAGATAGGCTCGGAGGGGTGTGCTAGGGGTTTCGTGCACTAAAAATGAGTACAACGCTAATGTGTGGGAAAAATTAATTGACTTAACTAGCCAAGTAATATGACTTAAATGGTCAAGTAATTATGATACGGGTTTAACACAAGGGTGATCCTAATGCCTCTTATCATGGAGTAAATCCTACTACACGAATGTAGTCCCACTAGCGGTCTCGGGATGCATAACTAACACAAGTTCTAGAATCTAAATGCTACCGGTACACACATAAGCACTAATAATGAGTGCTTCTCCTATCAAATCTAAAGGCGAACCTCACATATTTGGGTGGAAAATTTTTTAAGTGGTACGGTTTTGTGCTAGTCATACAACCTCCTATCCATGAGACGCTTGCTAAGGCTAAAGTTTCACTCCTAAATGTTGTAAAAAAATTTAAATTTGGCGCTAAAATTACACTAACAAGTATTTCTCATAGTTTTATTACACATCTACCGTCAAACAAAACAAACTCAAGCGAAAGTGTATCTGTAAGGTATCATCATTTTACCATCCCCTTACACTTAGGATGAACATTGTCCCCAATGTTCAAGTAAAGAATGTAAAAGTGAAATAAGTAAAACGAATGAAATCAAATACTCCCCTGATTCGCTCGGTATGGATAATAAGGTGGCCAGGTTAGATCTTCCTCCAAGAAAATGAACAATCAAAGCTTCCCTTCCAGAATATAAATCATCTTCTTGTCATACATAACCTGTAAAACCTGAGAAAACAGACAAGGCAACCTCGCATAAAATCAGCGGCAATCTATATATGCTAATAAATCCTAGAAAACAAAATAAGATATAATGCTTGTGGAATGACGTTTGCAGATTTCCTGGAGATTATAAGACTGATAATTCAACAAAAACTCTAAGACTCCGTTAGAAAAAACAAAACTGGTAAAATTTCCAGAATTTTACACGTGACGCCGTCAAGAGTAAACTCGTGACGCCGTCAGAAGTGATTTGCAGAAATTCTTATGTTAAGTTTCCGGAAAATTTCTAGAAAAACTTCGTCCTACTTCCTGGAAAATCCTGCAAAACATCATTATGACTCGATACAAGCATTTGACTCTAACAAATACGAATATACATGTTCACTTAATATTGTGGAGAATCATGATCAAGTTTTGTTTCTTAAAAACATAATTGGGGTTTCCCCTTACACTTATCTTTTTCGAAATACCTTTGGATGGAGTTAAGACTAAGTCAAACAACAAAATAAAGTATTTTTCATTTTATTTTGAAACATGATCTACCAACAATAAAAATAAAGCATGCATACAGAAACAAATAAAAATCAAACAAACAAAAATCACACAAAACATGGGTTGCCTCCCAAGAAGCGCTTGTTTTTGTTCGAGTCACGAGCCTGACTCTACCCTTATTTAACGGAAATAGGGGAGGTTTTCCCTACACTTAGGATTAAGTGCGGGTGGAAGTAGCGATACACACCCTTAGGGTGGAAATATGCCACGTGAGGTAAGAGTGGTGGATGAATTATATGCTCAAAGGGGTGTGCTCCTATCATCATAACCTTACCAAATTCAATCGGGTTAATGGGTGGATTAAGATTTTCTCCTAGAAAAGGATCATTTTCTATCAACTTCAAGAGACTACTAGTTGGGGATCCATCTTGACCTAATAAACCCGGTTTAAACCCATAATGTTTCTTGTGATCAAACATAAATAGGTGATGTAAGCATGTAAGGTCATTTTCCACTCCTATATTGGTTTCCTCTCTACAAGGCTTAGAGTCCACTACCTTTAACCTAAGACTACCCGGACTATATGGTTTGATGGGTGGATCGGAACCTATTTCAATTCCTAAATTCACGAAGATTAGGTAATGGTTTTGGTTAAGGCTCCGGTTCATCAAAACTAGGAACTTCCTTAGGAATAAAAGAAAGGTCATCACTACAAGTGTTAAAACCTATATTCTCTAGTTGTACTTGGTCCGAGGTTTCTACTTCTATTGGGGTTCCTATAGTGTCATCTACTTCTTCCGGGTAAGTCACGGGTGGTGTGGGTGCCTCAAATGATCGTAGGACTTGTGGGGTATTTGGCGGGCTTGGATTTTCTACTTTATCATCCATCTTATCAAGATCACCTATATCCTCAACATGTGTTTCATTATAATCCAACCCTAACATTTTCCCAAGTATCTCAAGTGCTTCTCTAGGCATCTTAACTTCTATATCCGAATCATAAGGATCATCCTCAATATTATGACTGCTATATTCAAATTGCCCAAAAGATTCATCATGTGTTTCTTGAGATTCATCATCATCGATCATAAAACCTAGGTCTTTTTGATCAATGTGATCATGTTCGGCTAAATCCTCCATCACATCAAGGTTACCTATGTGTTCATCCTGTATTATGGTAGGGCCTAACCATGACATGCAGCTAGGTGGCTCATACGAAACTATCCTAGGTGAAAGCTCATATGGTGCATAGGTGTCTCTAAATGAGGTATTTTGAACTCTTTGGTGTCTTAGCCGCTCAACCTTATCTTGCAATCTTAGAAGTCTAAGTGTAAAGTCCATTTGAAGCAAATTACAAACAAAATCACAAAGAAAAGATAGACTACGAGAAAGCTACAAAATAAAAATCTTACTAGAAAGGAATCTAGCAAGTAGACCTAATAAAAAGAAATTCTAACATAGACAATAACTATTCCCCGGGCTGCGGCGCCAAAAACTTTGATGCGTGGGAATTGCACCAGGTTTTACCTCTCGAGGGATCTCAAGAAGCTTACAACCCCCACCAGGCAGTGTACCTGATCGATGTAGTATAGTATAATGACAAGTACCGGGGGATTGATCGTTCAGCTAGGAATAGTGTCGCTAGGATTATAAAACCTAAAGACTAGGTCTAGAGACGAGGGATGATTCTTTTTTTATTTTTATATTTTATGAAAAGCAAATAAAAATCTCGGTTTTTAAGGAGTTGGGCAGAATTAGTTGCTAGTCAACTAACCCAATTACTAAGATGCAATCAAAATAAAATACTAAAAAATGAAAATAAACTATATTAAACTAGAGTTGTGAGCAATATGTGGGAGAATTGTGTTTACTTAGATTTCACTACTCCCTAGATATCTTTTACATGTTAATTACTTGTTATAGTTGCGTGGATGACGGGTTGTATTCCTTAATACCATTCATGGGGTGGCGTACTTACTTCCCCAATCCTATAAGCGCCTACTTCACTCCTATGTCGAGCCGGCTAAGAAGCTCCTAACATGGGATCACTAGAATTTGCTCATGCATTAAATACAACCAATAAAACCTAGTACACATCGGTTCATGTTTCCTAAGACGTTCAAGCATGTTACACAATGGAGATTTGCCAGTTTTCTTAAGCCTAACATTGAAATCATTCATCCAATACAACCATAAACAAGTAATCAACACATAATTAACATCTAGGTTTCATTAGATCTAAACAAACACAAGATAAATCTAGCCTGGCATGTTAAAATCAAGACAAGTAAAAGATATAATCAACCAACACATAGACATATTGATTGAATTAAGAGAAGACTTATCTCAATAGAACATGAAGGATTCAAGGGGTGAAAACCCTTGAAAATACTGTAAAATACGACCTAGGGTTTACAAGGTTCGACCCTAGTTTTCTCCACACAAGTTCCTCTCCTTTTAAATGAAAAAAAAATAGAAAAGTATATATAGAGTTTGATAGGTGACGGCGTCAAGAACGAAAGTCTGACGCCGTCATCTCGCCGCCAAATAGTTCCTCAGACTGCCTAGATCTGGGTCTGACACCGTCATGTGTAATCCATCTTCAGGCCGTCACCAAAATTACTCTTGACGCCCTTGTTGTGACGCCTTCAGGTTTGCACTGGACCGTCATGGATTTTACCCCTGACGCCGTCACATTTTTCTTCTTGACGCCGTCAGGTACTGTTCTCAGCATGGAAAATTAAGTCTTTGGCGTTTTCTTCACTTTTATGTTCCAAAAACGTCCGAATTGCTTCCTTTTCTAGAATTCACTCCCAAAGTACCTAAAATCACAAAAGGAACGATTTAGGGCAATATTTGATCAAATAAATTCAATTCCGGGCTTAAATGACCCCCTAAAAGTGGTTCATTTTTCGCCTCATCAACTTCCCATTGTACATCTGGCTATAAGCCTTTGCCAATGTAGCAGCACTATCACAACGGATAGAAATAGGTGCTATAGGTTTAGGCCACAATGGAATCTCAAGAAGCAAGTTTTTCAACCATTCAGCTTCTTTGCCAACAGCTGCTAAAGCCACAAATTCAGATTCCATGGTTGAACTGGTGATGCAAGTTTGTTTCTTGGATGCCCAAGAAATTTCACCTCCACCAAGTAGGAATATCCAGCCACTGGTAGACGAATTGTCTTCAGTGTTACTGATCCAACTTGCATTAGTGCATCCTTCTAATACTGAAAGATAACCAGTATATGAGAGACTATAATCCATAGTTCTCTTCAAATACTTAAAGACCCTCTGAATTGCTTGCCAGTGATGAGCACTAGGATTGCTAGTATACCTGCTCAGTTTACCCACTGCAAAAGCAATATCAGGTCTTGTACAAGTCATGGCATACATCAAGCATCCAATCACCCTAGAATACTGAAGTTGAGATACAGCTTTTCCAGTATTGAGCATTAGCTTCTCACTTGTATCCATGGGAGTACTCACTGGAGTACACTCAAAGTAATAAAAAATTTCTTTAACACCTTCTCAATGTAATGAGACTGAGAGATAGAAATTTTGTTACTTTCATATTTAATCCTAATACCAAGAATAACATCAGCCTCCCCATATCCTTCATGGAGAACTTTGATGACAAAAATGCCTTTGTAAGATCAACTTGATTTTGGTCAATGCCAAAGATCAACATGTCATCAACATATAGACAAATGATGACTCCTTTACCAGATTCATCAAATTTGCTATATACACATTTGTCAGTCTGATTAAGTAAATAACCACTAGACAAAACCACTTCATCAAACTTTTGATGCCATTGCTTAGGTGCCTGTTTTAGTCCATAAAGAGACTTAATCAGTTTACACACCTTGTTTTCATTGCCAGGCATGATGAAGCCCTGAGGTTGGTTCATATAAACTTCCTCATCTAAATCACCATTCAAGAAAGCTGTCTTCACATCCATCTGATGAATAATCAGATTGTGAATTGATGCCAAAGCAATCAGCAATCTTATGGTACTGATATGAGCCACTGGAGCATAAGTATCAAAATAGTCTATTCCTGACTTTTGTCTAAAGCCCTGAATAACTATTCTTGCCTTGAACTTTTCAACAGTTCCATCTACCTTCATTTTCTTTTTGAAAATCCATTTGCTACCTAGAGGTTTGCAACCAGGTGTAGATCAGTCAACACATAAGTGTTATTGCCCATGATAGATTCCATCTTATCATTAATTGCTTTTTTCCAGAAAGCAACATCCTGGGACTTCATTGCTTCTTCAAATGTTTTGGGATCATCCTCAATAATGAAGCAATAGGATTATTGATCAGAGATCTCACTCCTTGTACCTTCAATTAAGTATAATTGAAACTCAGGTCCAAATGACTTTGGAGTCCTCACCCTACTGCTCCTTCTGAGCTCAGGTTCAGGTTGTTGTTCCACAACCTCATCAGGAGCCTGAGATGATAATTCATCAGGGACCTCTGATACACCAATGTCATCAGTTCCATTTGAAATTCTTTGACTTGGTCTAGGTACTGATGAGAATCTATTCTCATCAAATAATGCATCCCTTGATTCAATTATTGAGTTAATTGAAACAGATTCATTAGGTTCAATAACATAGAACCTATAAGCCTTGGAATGCTCAGCATATCCAACAAAGATGCATTCAATGCCTCTTTCACCCAAAGTTTTCTGCTTTGGATCAGGGAGTCTTACAACAGCCCTACAACCCCAAACCCTGAGATAATCCAGGTTGGGTTTCTTTTTAGTCCAGAGTTCATAAGGAGTTATCTTGTTCCTTTTATTGGGAACCCTATTTAGTAAATAGCAAGCTGTTAACATAGCTTCACCCCAGAACCCTTGACTCAGCCCTAAATAGGACAACATGGAATTAACCATCTCCTTCAGCACCCTGTTTTTCCTTTCAGAAATACCATTTTGCTGAGGAGTATAAGGGGCAGTCGTTTCATGGATTATACCAACAGACTGAAAATACAGAGTATCCATGTACTCACCTCCCATATCAGTCCTGAATCTTTTGATTAGAGACCCTTGTTGTAATTCAACTTCAGTTTTAAATACTTTAAATTTATCTAATGCTTCATCCTTAGTATGTAACAAATAAACGTAACAAAACCTAGAAGCATCATCAATAAAAGTCACAAAGTATTTCTTATTCCCCAAAGAGGGAGTAGCATGCAAATCACATAGATCACTATGAATTAGCTCCAAAACTTTAGTTTCACGTTTTACACTTTGAAATGGTTTCTTAGTTATTTTGGTCATCATGCAAGTTTTACACTTTTCAGTGTCCATATCAAAGGCTGGAATTAACTCATCCTTAGACATATCTCGCATTCTTTTAAAGTGTACATGGCCAAGTCTTGCATGCCATAAGGTTGAATCATTAAGTTTAGAGGTTGAAATAAAAGCAGAATTAACATTATCATGAACAATATTAAGTCTGAACATTTGATTACACAAATAGCCAAAACCAATAAACACACCATGTTTAGATAAAATAAACTTATTAGATTCAATCACTTGTTTATAACCACAATTATTCAAAACACTACTAGAAACCAAGTTCTTTCTAATATCAGGAACATGTAAAACATTAAATAAAGAAACAATCTTTCCAGAACTAAACTTCAAATCAACACATCCTTTTCCATGCACTAGGGCAGTTGACTCGTTTCCCATATAAAGAATAGAACCATCATTCATTGACTCATAGGTCTTGAACCAGCTTCTATCTTTACACACATGAATAGTTGCACCAGAGTCAACCCACCAAGCAACATCATCATCCTGCACAAAATATATTTCAGATATATATGTAACATAATAAATCTCAAAAGACTTATTAAATATATTCTGACCTTTAAGAGAATTGGTGTTACCATTCCCTCCACTTGTGCCTGATCCATTGGTTTTATTGCCAATCTTAACACCTTTACAATCCTTCCTAAAGTGTCTAGTTTTACCACACTTCCAACAAGTCACTTTTGGTTTCTTGTTAATATCAGATTTGGTGTTATCTTGATGCTTACGCTTGCCTTGTTGTCATTGTTCTTGGAGGAGTTGTTATGCTCCACCATATTAACAACTGATGGACCAGTAGCATTGCTACTCTTTGGCTTGTCAATGTCTTGTGCTTTGAGTGAATCCTCAATGCGCAAGTGACTGCCCAACTCAACAAGAGTTAACTCCTCCTTCTTATGTTTCAGCATATGCTTGAAATCTTTCCAAGAAGGAGGCAATTTATCGATGATACAAGAGACTGAAATAGCCTCATCCATGTTCATCTTGTGTTGCGTGAATCGACCAAGTATACTAAGAAGTTCATTGTATTGTTCCATAACTGGTCTTGAATCAGTCATTTTGTAATTTGTGAAATTACTTACAAGAAACTTCTTACTTGATGCATCCTCAGCCATATATTTGGCTTCCAAGGAATCCCATAGTTCTTAAGAAGATTCAACATTCTGATAAATATCAAATAGAGAATCAGACATACCATTGAGAATTAAACCTCTGCATACGTAATCATCATTCTCCCATTTGTTTCTTGCCCTCATCTGATCCATAGTAGCATCATCTCCAAAATCTTCTGGAATCTCAGTTGTCAGAACATAAACCACATTCATACTTGACAACAAGAAGTGCATCTTCTTTTGCCATCTTCTGAAATCAACACCTTCAAACTTTTCCAACTTGGAAAAATTAGCAGCCATTTGTCTTATAGCAGCAGCCATTGATTATCACTAATAGTTTCTATTGATTGTTGGTTATTATGTGTTAACAAGTTCCCAGATTAGGGTTAAGATAATCAATAAGGTACCGGATATTCACTTGAAATCGTGGTATCACTTTCCAATAGAAACTATTCGACCCTATGCCTGGGTTACACGAATATCTCTATGGGATAAGACCAAGTGATGTTCTTGTTTTAGGCACAAATCAAGAACAAAATTGTATTCAAGTGTTTAGGGTTTGTGTTGATCGTTTCCATGCAGAATGTTATGACCTCTATTTATAATAGAGAATACTCAAACCCTAGCCCATGGAATTATGTATAATTAACGGCCCATTAATTATAACATAATACATTCCATAATAGTAGGGATCAGTGGTTAAAATTGAGCATCAGTACTTTCCATAATAATGAAGCAGTACTTTGAACAAGCAGTACTTTGAACAAGAAGTACTTTGAATCAGCAGTACTATGAATCAACTGTACTTTGAATCAGCATAATCCACTAGCAGCAGATTCTACTAGCACAACCACTATTGAGTCAAGGAATTCAGTGACCAAATGGATGTACACTCCGTACCTCCAAACCCATTACCAGGTGTGAATTAATCACTCAAGTGCACTAAATTTTCCAACAGACAAGGTTATAAATAGCACGAGGCGTGGCATGACGGCATAACTAAGCCTCACGCTTTAACGGCAAAAGTGATTTGCGTTTTTAAGGCGTGACATAAGGCGGCACGAAATATGAAAATATTTATATAGAGTTAATTACATAAATGGTCACTATGGTTTGTCGGGTTTTACAGGTTTAGTCACCGTACTTTTTTTCGTTGGGTCATATCACTGTGGTTTCGTATCATTACGGATCCAGTCCACCCACCATTAACACCGTTAATTTAGCTGTTAACTCAAGGGTATAATAGTTTTACAGCTAAATTAACGGTGTTAACGGCGGGTGAACTGGTCTGTATTGATATGAAACCACAGTGATATGACCCCACAGTGATATGACCCGGCTAAAAAAAGTACGGTGACTAACCCGTCAAAATCCGACAAACCATAGTGACCATTTATGTATCAACTCATTTATATATTTATATCATATCTCATATCTAGTTTACAAAAAGCGTTGTACATAATAAATAAGGTTAAGAAACTATCCTTAAATGTAATTCTTCATTTAATTTTTTTATCGGAGTTGATTAAAAAAACTCGTCACGCCTAATGCCTTAGTGCATCTTTCCCACCTCATCTCACGTCATGCCTTGGTCTATTTCGTAACATGCCTCACGCCTTAGCGGCTCCTTTTAGAACCATGGGTAAAGATGTTATTTAATTAGTAAAAAGTGTAAGTAATGGGAAGTTCTTAAAATGCATGTAAGTTGAAACTTGACTAATAAATTGAGTCGAATGGAGTACCGTAATGTTAGGTAAACTTTTTCGGCCACACTAAGTGAAATGGCTATACTTTTTTATTTTTTTTACACGAACCGCCCAAAACCGGCGGTTTAGGGTTTTGGCCATCCCAACCTCTTGAAAGTATTGCCCAAACAAGTCCACACTTCCCATACTCTATTTGTTAAATCAACACTCCTTTAATTTATGATATATACATGCCTTACTTATTTGGGACATCACTCTTCCTTCAAAAATGTATACCTCTACTACTAACAACATTTCCTATATACATTTTTTCCCATCTCCATCCTGCAACTACATCCTCACAGAAAAGGCTATAAAATTAAAAGCATAAATGCATCGCTAGAAGCACAATATAAACTTATAGGAAAAACCGAAAAACACAATATACAAACACCTACACTGCCACTATAGGAAACCTTCCTTATGATTACAATCCTTACAAAGAAGGAATGAAATCAAGGTACAAGGCTATCAGCACTACTTGATGTTTGAAGAGGCATAGCTAGGACCAAGTAGTCCCGTTTTGCATGACTTACTATTCTTATCTTCATGCTTTTACCAAAAACCCGTATTTAATTATATATTGTTCATGTATCTTGAAACTCCACTAAACAATATATGATTCAGTACTTCTTCACTTTCTGTCATCCTATTCCTTCAATATTGTATTCACATTCTTTCTTTTGTTCATTAGCACTTGCAATTCCTTGCTTAATTCATCAACCTACTTTGAACTTTTTATAGTCAAACTAGCTAGTCTCATTCTAACACTATTTGTTATCATTGTCATTAACTATTGGCTTTTTCTTCTTTCATAGGAAAAAATCCTCTTATTCCACTCATTCCAAATGTAGCACACTTTATCCTACTCGTTTTCTTTCTTGAAAAAGTCATGCCTAAATATCTAAGAGATATTTTGAGTTAGACTCTGTTGGTAGGATCTGAGAGCTAATAGGATCATCATGGCATTGTTGATCTTTGTTCTTCAACTTCTAGTTTTTATACATACTAGCTAACTTCGCATCAGCTAGTGAGTATATCTTCAAGTTATTTTGATTCCTTGACAATGACTCTAATGTGAACCTTGTTGAGGATTCTCGTTGATTTCCTTATCAACGAGTCTTCTTATACTTACTTTAATTTATGTTTAATTCTAGTTTTAAACCATTGGGCACTGAGTTGGCCCAATAATCTCCTCCTATTTGCATATAAATTATATTAAGTTAAATTATTCTAAGTGAGCACACAACTTCTTCTTACTAATAATCTTTTAGAGTCAATATAACAAAATATGAAGTTTTATTCATAGGAATTACATCTATATATTAAATAAGCCCTAATTCTCAAAATTCTTCACTTTCCTCCTTGCCTCATCACTATCATCCCTACTTTCAATCTCTATGCTCATCTTAGTTGAGAAGTCCTTAGCCATCTGAGAGTTCATCTGGAGCTCTCAATCTCAATGCTCATCTTAGCTGAGAAGTCCTTTGCCATCTGAGAGTTCATCTGGATTCTTTTTTGTAGCCTGATAAGCTGAGTTATGGATGAAGATGAAACTTGCTCTCTCATTATGAAAACATAGCTGACTGTATCTATTTGAGAAAGAACAGTTTAGATTTAGGTTCGAATATTACGTCTTCATCCTCCCATGTTGTTCCCTATAGTGGCTTAATGTTCTTGTCTCCACCAAGGACGATTGGTTCTTCAGTAAGGAAGAGTTGTTCAAAGTTGAACTTTTTTTTTATCCTCCTTGAGTGGGTTGCTTCTTCTTGGGTTTAGGGAGATCAAGTTTGAGTAGTTCGGGTGGAAGAGGAATGTTCAGTTTTGTAGTTGTGCTTCTTACTCATTTGAACTTATGAGCAAGATTATCGAGTAGCCGAGGAGTGTCTTTAAGCCTCTGATTCTTTGCAATATCATGAATCTCTATCAACTCCAAAAACCCAAGTCTTCCGAGAGTGAAATTGGTGTATGTTTCAAAGTTTCTAACTTCATGGTTTATGGTGATGGTCATAGTGGATTGTTTATTCTGTTGGTCCCAAAGTTGTGTATGGTGAGAGAGATTTGTTAAATGAAATTGCAATATAATGATAACTTTGTAAATCTTTCCAACTATTGTAAAGTTGCAGAATGTCAAGTACTTATACTAAGCGAATGGTTGTGTTTCGAACCATCGCATCTGTTCATAAAAGGTTGTGTTTGTTGCTGCTTCATTCGAACAGTCACAAGCCAAACATCACACCTTTTCGGTTCTAACTAAAAACTGTAAATAACTAACTTTAACTAACTTAACCGCTATTCGGTTATTTACTTTATAACTAACACGTTTGGTCCTTGGAGTTTCTTGTATCCGAGAAGTAGCATGCAAGATTACACGCTCACATTCTCCTCCTTAATCTTGAATGTTGCTTCGTCCTAAGTCTTGAACTCCGAGCATTTGTCGCATAGTTGCAAACTTGAGTCTTGCTAAGGCTTTTGTTAAAATATCTGCTCGTTGTAGTTCTCCATTTACGTGTTCAACTTTGATATGACCATTCTCTACACATTCCCTGATGAAATGATAGCGAATGTCAATGTGCTTGCTTCTTCCATGAAATACTGGGTTCTTCACGAGTTGTATAGCTGATATGTTGTCAACTCTAAGTGTTATCCTTTTTTCTTCTGATCCAGTCAATTCACTAAGTAAGCGTTTTAACCATAAAGCTTGACATGCTGCTGCAGTAGCTGCCATGAATTCTGATTCACATGATGATAGTGCCACTGTCGGTTGTTTCTGAGTACACCAAGTAATAGGTGACTCTCCAAAATAAAATACTATGCCAGTAGTTCCTTTTCCTTGATCGGTGTTGATTCCATAACTACTGTCGCTGTAACCTGTAATTTTGCAGCCGCCTTCTTTCTTGTATATTATTCCATGTTCCTTTGTTCCTTTGATATATCGGATTACTTGTTTAACTGCCTTTAGGTGAATTTCCTTCGGGTCTTGCATGAATCTGCTGAGTAGTCCGACTGAGTAACTAAGATCGGGTCTTGTGTGCAGTAAGTACCTAAGACTTCCAATTAAGCTACGGTAGTAAGTTGCGTCAACTGGGTTTCCACTATCTTCCGCCTTGACCAACTTAGTGCCGGGATCCATAGGTATCTTTGTATCATTACTGTCCGTCATAGTTGTTTCCTTCAAGATCTTGTTAATATATCCTGTCTGCTTGATTGTAATTTCTCCTCCTGTCTGTGTAACTTCTATCCCAAGGTAGTAAGCTAGCAACCCTAAGTCGCTCATTTCGAATTTATCTTCCATCTGGGATTTGAACAAGTCTAATTCTTTCTTTGGAGTGCCGGTGATTATCAAATCGTCTACATATAATCCAACAATAAGCGTAGAAGTCTTGCTTCTCTTCGTGTAAATGGCTTGTTCGAGATTACATTTCTTGAAATCTAATGACTTCAATGTTTGATCAAGCTTCATGTTCCAAGCTCTAGGTGCTTGTCTTAAGCCGTACAAAGCTTTAGTTAGCTTGTAGACTTTATCGGTGTTTCCTTGCTGAATAAACCCTTCTGGTTGTTTGACATAGACTTCTTCCTTCAATTCTCCATGTAAAAATGCTGATTTTACATCTAAGTGGTGTACTGGCCAACCATTATATGCTGCTAGTGCTAATATTAATCGAACTGTTTCTATCCTAGCAACTGGTGCGAATACTTCATCGAAGTCTATTCCTTGTTCTTGTACATATCCTTTCGCCACTAATCTTGCCTTGTACTTAATGATCTTACCGTGTGCATCTCTTTTGGTTTTGTAAACCCATTTAAGTCCGATTGCTTTCTGGTCTTCAGGCAATGTAGTAAGAGTCCATGTGTTATTCTTGTTGATCGAATCTAATTCTAATTCCATGGCCTCAATCCATTTCTTGTCTGATGATGCTTCCTTGTAGTTACGAGGTTCTTCTTCTGTGAAGAGTAAACTAGGTGTTTCTACTATGCTTGCTGTTTCATAAATTGCTCTTAAGTCCTTTAAACCTCTAACCGGTGTATGATCATATCTTCCTGAGCTTCCTAACGAGCTTCTAAGTGAACTAATAGTAGCGTCTCTTTCACTTTCTGAGTTGGGTTCGTAAGTGTATGTTGGTGGTGTAACTGGTGATGCGGGATCTGGTATTGCATCTGGTATTGCATCTGGTATTGCATCCTCTACATGATACGTGTCATCAACATTTTCAATGTTGATTGGTGTAGGAGTTTCAGTGTCAACTTCGTCTACTACAAAACTAGTCCAAAAGGTGTCTTGTGTACTTGTATCATCTTCATTATTATCCCAATTCCACTGTTTCGTTTCCATAAACTTTACGTCCCTACTAACATGTTTCTTCTTTCTTACTGGATCATATAGCCTACATGCTTTTGATCCTTCCTCTACTCCTAAATAAACCATCGGTATGCTTCTATCATCTAACTTCTTCAAGTGAGGTATCGTTATTTTAGCATAAGCTGTGCATCCGAATATTCTTAGGTATTCCAGATTCGGTTTTCTGTTGTAGAGTGCTTCATATGGTGTTTTATCTATCAGGGCCTTCGTAGGTACCCTGTTGAGTATATAAATGGCGTGTCGTACTGCTTCCGCCCAAAAAGTTAAGGGTAACTTCATTGCTTTCATCATACTCCTAGTTGTCGATAAAACTGTCCTATTCCTTCTTTCTACTACACCATTTTGTTGTGGTGAGTATGGTGCTGTTAGCTGTCTAGCTATACCATTCTCCTTACAGTACTTGGTGAATTCATTAGATGTAAATTCACCTCCTCTATCCGTTCTTAGCATCTTTAATTTCAATTTCAACTCCATTTCAACCTTTAGTCTAAATTCCTTAAATATATCAAATGTCTGATCCTTCGATGTAAGAAAATAAGCCCACATGAATCGTGTACAATCATCTACTAATAAGAAGATGATCTTCTTTCCAGAGTGTGTGGCTGGACTTATAGGACCACAAAGATCTCCATAAACTAAGTCTAACGGATTCTTTGATCTGAATTTAGCTTGATTCGGAAATGGTGTTCTAATGTGTTTTCCTAATAAACATGCATCACAAACTTGTCCTGCATGACTTATTCGGGGTACTCCATCTACTAAACCCTTTCTCGTCATCTTGTTTATAACATCAAAGTTAAGATGACCTAATCTAGCATGCCATAACCATGCTTGGCTGTCTATATTTGCTAAGAGGCATATAGGTGTTTCAATATGTAGTCTAATACTGTAAAGTCGATTCTTAGATCGTTCTACTTTCATCAACAACTTCTTGTTCTTATCATACAAAGTCAGTATATTTTCATCCATGATGATTTTGCAACCTATTTCGGTAAGTTGTCCTAGACTAAGTATGTTACTCTTGAGGTTTGGAATATAGTAAACGTCCGATACTATCTTTTGTTCTTGGTTTCTACATCCTAATAATATTGAACCTCTACCCTTTATCTCTACATACGATCCATCTCCAAAACGAACGCGTCCCGTGATGCTTTCGTCAATATCTTTAAAATGACTCTTGGTTCCGGTCATATGGTTACTTGCACCATTATCTAAATACCATATGCTAGCATCTGTTGTAGCATACTTTTGGGGTTGTATCTGACCTTCGTTTAATAGAACTTCGTGAGTTTCGTGTTTAGCCATTAATAGTGATGGTTCATCGTCTTCTAAGATAAGGTTTGATTGCTCTTGATTTGTTGATGGTTTTCTACATTCATTCTTTACATGTCCTAATTTTCCGCAGTTGTAACATGTAACTTTACTCTTATCCCACCTTGGTTTATTGTTTCTATCTCTATGGGATGAGTTTCCGCCATTCGAGTCATTTTTATTTCCCTTATTCTGCCAGTTTCCTCGTGAGTAGTTTGATCTACCACCGCGTTTGAAAAAACGTTTTCCTTTCTTAAAGTGTTCACCTTGTGTGAATAGTAAATTATCCTGGCTTTCTACTTGTCCTCCCTTTCGGAGTTTAATCCTTTCCTCGAATGCCTTAAGTCTACCAACAATCTCATCTAACGTAGTGTTATCGAGATCATTTGTCTGTTCTATGGATGCTACTACTTGAATGAACCTATCTGGTGTGGAGTCTAATAGTTTTCGTACTAAAAGTGATTCATCCAAAGTCTTTCCTAATTCTTTTGCCTTCGTGGCATAACCATTTAATTTGGCTGTAAATGCATCCACCGTGTCATCCTCCTTCATTTGAAGAGTCTGAAATCCAATCATCAATGATTGTAATCGTGCTTGTTGCACTTTTTCTTCTCCAACGTGTCTCCTTTTTAACGATTCCCATAATTCTTTCGCCGTTTTACAACTAGCCACTTGTAATATTACATCTTCGGTCAAGGCTTGATATAAGAAAGCTAATGTTGATTTATCCTTCTTATCATCTAGTTGTGTGCCTTCCTTAGTTTCTATTGTATCCCATAAGCCTTGTGCTTCTAGTATAACCCTTATTTGTATAGTCCAAACTGTGTAGTTTGTGGTTTTAAGTTTTGGGCATATGTATTGTGCAAAAGGTGTTACGGGTTTTGGTAATGATGTGCTAGTGTCTTCTCCGGACATTTTTCTAGAGTTTATAATCTTCACTTCTATATGTGTGGGAATTTCTAACTTGTGGTAACGCTTAAAACTACGGGAACAAGATATAGTTTTCGGGAAAACCTAATAGGTACTATGGATTTCTAATAGTATAAACTATGTATCTATACTAAAATATGAAATGAAATCCAAAGAGGTGTTTCGAATTTTTGACCTTGTGTGTTTAACACACGCGCTTCCTTTGATGTTGATATGCGAATGAACTAACCAACTTTTCCCTTGTTTTCCAAATTCAATCCGTGTATACTTGTTACTCGACTTGAATTCTTCACAATTTACCACTCTTCTTCGTACCACGTTGTAATTCGACTTGTAAAGATGTCCTAAACAATGTTTTCTTGTCTCGGTTTCTTTTCAAGTCGTGTCTTGTCCAAGATAAACAAGTGTTGTCCTTGTCTTCTTTGTTCCAAAACGTTGCGGACTCTTGAGCCCTCCAAAATACTCTTCGGTATTCTGTTCCAAAAGACCAAGCGGACTGCTTGTCTTTGTTGTCCTTCTCGACTGTATTCTGCCAACAAGTATCGTCCTTGTTGCTTCTTCGTTGCTTGTATTCTCAATATGTTCCACACCTTTTCTGTATCGCTAGCGTCAAAGTCAAAACAATCTTCAATTGTTTTCTGCTTTTATTTTCTCACGGTATACCCTTTTTCTCTCCAAGCAAACGTCTCTTCTTTCTTTCTTTTCCAGGCGTACGTCTTCTCTTTTTTTTTCTCCTTTGTCCGCGACAAAGAGTCGTATGTTGTATGAAAACTTGAAGGCCAACAGAAAGTATACAAAGTTCTCTTTGTATAAAAATCTGTTGCGTCCAAAAATCAATCCAACAATCAAGTCACCACTTCGTTTGGTGCTTATTCGAATGCAATTTCTACACAAGTACGGTCGTGCACTACTTTCCTCGCGTCTAAAGTTATCTAGTATCACGTATATAAGGTCTATACGCTACGGTTTTGTTTTAGTTTTCCTGAAAACGAGATGTTTCCAGTAACTTGTTTTTCTTTGGTTCTCGGTTTGTTTCAACTGGTTTGTAATTCGGTTTGTGAAAGACAAACGTTGGCTCTTGATGCCAAATGTTGGTCCCAAAGTTGTGTATGGTGAGAGAGATTTGTTAAATGAAATTGCAATATAATGATAACTTTGTAAATCTTTCCAACTATTGTAAAGTTGCAGAATGTCAAGTACTTATACTAAGCGAATGGTTGTGTTTCGAACCATCGCATCTGTTCATAAAAGGTTGTGTTTGTTGCTGCTTCATTCGAACAGTCACAAGCCAAACATCACACCTTTTCGGTTCTAACTAAAAACTGTAAATAACTAACTTTAACTAACTTAACCGCTATTCGGTTATTTACTTTATAACTAACACGTTTGGTCCTTGGAGTTTCTTGTATCCGAGAAGTAGCATGCAAGATTACACGCTCACATATTCTTCTCAACTTTGGAGGAGATTCCAGTTATCTAAGGATTTAATCTAGACGACACACACTTCATGTACTCAACTCTGATCTTCTCCATCTCAGCCCTCTTCTTGGTACTCAATTTTTCAAGAAAACATTATTTGGCAACTATTTGGGAGAGTTTGACTTCATTCAATGCCTTAACATCGGCTTCTTCAGTTACTTTCTAGTCAGCTAACCTTTTTTTCTTCTTACATAATTAGTTAAATCTCCTTTGGGGAGTGTTGTCCATAACATTTAACAATTTGGTTCTTAAATTTCATTATTGCAAATTTTAGTTACTAATGACTAACTTGTTTTCGGGCTTTAAATATATACTTCTAGTCGTCACGCTGGTACTAGTACCGTTTCTAATCGACTCAGGTGCTTTTAGACTTGATCATTGCCTTACCTTCCCATCTATGGCATGCAACAAATATATATATTTTTTTTTTTTGCCTCTAGCTCCTTTAAGGGTGTGCAGAACTCGGGTTTCACTCATAAAAACTGAAAACCGAAATCAAACCGAACCCAAAAAAACCAAATCGAATTTGTAACCAAATAGAATTTGCCAAAACCGAGCCGAACTAAAACAAATATTCGGCTTTTTGTTTGGATATAGTTTTGGCACAATGAGCCGAAAATCAAATTCACACATACACACACACACACACACACACACACATATATATATATATATATATATATATATATATATATCTACATTATATATAACAGGAGGCATTTGAAGGAAATGCCCAGTCATTGTCCAGTCAATGCCCAGTAATTCAATTTCAGCCATGTCATCACAATTTGTCCATGTCAGCAATTTTATAATTAATTTCGTATTTTTATAATTAAATTCGTATTTAAATTATAAAATTCGTATTTAATTAAATTCAGATTAATTTTGATTAAAAATTTAATATGCAAGTTTCGAACCTAGGATCTTATGCTCTTTAGTAACCATTTTTACCACTGGAGCAACTTAATTTTTGAGTTAAATACTGCAAAGCCAAAACTATAATGTTTACCAAAAATTTTAAAACTAGAACTATCATAACATAAGAAACCCTAATCTCACGTAAAAAAACCCGCTCCATTCATACGTTTTCTCCTCCATCCACGTAAAAAAAACTCACTTCATTCGTAGTATAATTTTTCTGAAAACCCTAATTTCATCTTTTTCTCAGCTGTGCTAAAGAACCTGGACGTCCCAAGTCAGAAAGCTCATATTGGATCGGTGCATATGCTCTTCTTGGTTTTGCAATTCTCTTCAATATCCTCTTACTATGACAGTGGTTTTCAATGTGCAAATCAACCCACAGGATCTGTTCATTACTATCAGCTAATAAATATATATCATTCCTTCATATCTAGACTACTATTATATCTCTTTTCGAATCAAGGTTCTCCATTCCTGAACTCGACTACATATGTAGCTTTTATATGTTGTTATTAAGATAACAGTCTTTCTTCGCTTCAAGAATTCCAACTGATCTGATTTTATTTGTCAATAGGTTCAGTTTGGTGGAAAAACTTGGGGATGATAAATATTTTTGGTTAGAAACGACACTTCAGTTATGTTTTCACCTCATTATATTTATGCATGCTATCTTGTGTTCAAATTTAGAGACAATACCAATGTAGTACCAGATAATGCTCATTTGTTTAAAATAGCAAGCAAGTTGAATGGAGTTTCTATAGGTACAATGTTTATATATCGGAGTACGTATCCTTTGAATATAACCATAATCAAGCCAAAGAAAGGAAGGAAGGATAATATCATCTTTTCCTCAACCATCTCCTCTAATGATCGTGACTTTTATTGTGTCGTAGATTCAGAATTTGTTTTTAGCTATTCATAATTTGTTATTGATCTTCAATATTTATTCAAATGTATTAGTTTTTGCCAACTGCAGGCTATGTACACCAGTACAATACGTTGGAATTCATCCGGTTGTTTTAAAGTCTTTGCATTCACCCCTCAGAAACAATGACTAGGTTTTTTAGTTTGTATCTGAGGTTTTCTTTTTGATTTTTGTAGGTGTTTCGATTGCTGAATTCGTAGGTTTTTCGATAAATATATATTTTTTAATTCGTGGTGTTTCTCTTATTTTGTGCTAATTAAATTCTGCCGTTGACAGGAACCGTTTGCTTTATGATAGTCAGGCTTTGAAACAAACCATCTATGGGTAAGATCATACCTTGGCTTTTAGGCTGCTTCAGTTCTATTTAGACACTAAGTAGCTTTATGATTCTTAAAACAATGACAATCAAAGTGTGGTTGTTGATTGTGTCAAACGGATTTCTTGGTGAGTTTTATTTACCTTCCCAAAACGCCAAAACCCTAAATCGACTTCTGGTTCTGCTGCTAATGAAACTCAGTTGGTGAGGATTCATCATGTTCTTGCAATTCCAATGAACTCAAACAAGACAAAATTTTCTAAACAATTATTTTTTCTATGTTGCAAACAGTTTATAGAGAATAAATGGTAAGGAAAGACATTCCCGACCTACAAAACAATGGCAGGTATGAGTATACATTCTTTTCATTCTTTTTTATCACTGCTAATTTGTTTTTATTAGTCATTCTAAACTATAGGCAATTGAGTGTAAATTAATTTTCAATTCTTAGGTTTAAATTGTACCTTTGTTATGTTTTTGAAAATTGTCAGCAGCTATTGGCACACGTACTTCTGACATTCCTACTTCTGCAAAAAGAGATTCATCATATATAGTCGACCACTACACGGAACATGCGTGTGCATGTTACCGTGCCTCTTAAACCTATGTGCAACCACCAACTATTCCAAATACAGAGCCTTCCACTTCTGTTGTCAACCAAGGTACATGTTTCTAATTGATAACCAACGTTTAGATTTTTGCTTCGTAAAATAACATGTACCGCGGGGTCCGCTTAACAGTGTTTAATCTTTTCTAAAATAACATGTACGGCAGGGTCCACAATATCCTTATTCTGGGCATTGCAGCGTGACTGTTAACCAACAACGTTTGCCCTTGCAATTGTCTTTTGATGTTGGTCAAGAAGGTCTTTACCAAGACGTAGCCTGTCTGGGATTGGTAACAGCTCACAGCCGCGTATTAGCTCATCTCAGGAACCTATTCCCTCTATTGTAAGCCAAGGTTAGTTTACTTTTGATTATATCATGTTTATTTCCAGTAGATGATATGAGAAATCCGAAGCTATCAGAAACCTGAAGCTAGCAAAGAACTTGAACCTACGCCTGCACCTGCACCTGTTATTGATACTGAAATCATTGCCACTGAAACACCATCTGATTCTAAACCAGTTGCCACACAACCACTGTCCCTGTTCAAAGCGACCTGCACCAGTCGATGTAGGATTGAAAACAACCAGACCACTCTCTCTGTATACAACGTAGTGCTTGATGTAAATTATTTCCTTTATGTCGAGGGTAAGATCCAGCCAAATGCAGGTATAAATATTCAAATTAAGACCTTATTTGTATTCACTTTGCTTCTATAAGCTACTTCTTTTGAATTTCGTTTTTTTCCCCTATATTAGATGACTCTTTCAAGTGTGATTATTAAGCCAATATAAGCATAGTGGCACAACATATAGACAATTCCAACTAACGCCTTGCAATGTGCTATTGTCACAGTTGGTGACCAAGAAAGTGCTCTGTCCATGTTAGCTAATGTTTGCACGGCTGCAACAACAACTATAAGACAAATATTTGTCTTCACATAGGCATGTTGTGTGTGAACAATATGCCGGTACATATACATGTAAGTAATGTGGTTATTAATGTTAGGAAAAACTTTCATTGCCACTGGAAAAAAATAGTACTAACAATTTCATTTGCGCGATATATGAACAAAGGTTTAGGTGATACTAACCTGTTTCAACATCATGTTCTTACAGTTATCAATCAAAAAGTAGAAAACGATTATGGCAATACCCGTGCAACCAGTAGCCGAAGACTGTCTACAATTGAAGGTAAATAAATTCATTATTCACGTTCATCTATTTGTTGCATTGTGGGTATATTATAGATGCTGTAAGTTACCATTGCACACGACCTTACAGGAAACAAAAAAGATAATGGTGTTTGGATTTTCATTATGGAACAGGTTATCTAAATATTTAATTCTTTATCACTTTGTCAAAACCCGTAACTTTCTAATGTTAGAACCATGACTTTGTAGCATTATAAATTGTATAAGATACACGGCATCTAAAACATTTTAAAGAAATGCTAATACCACAAAAATGCTAATTGACCTTTAATCGATGGAGAGGTAAGTATTAAGTGGAAACATTTGAATTTGTACAAGTTTGGCTGCTCACCCGGGAGGATATATCCTTGCATCCCTGGCCGGTTTGTTTCAGATTTAAAAAATAGATGATAGTAACTCATATAATATCGGGATGCCGAAAATGATGATCTTTGGGTCATATTTCAAATTATAAGGGTATATATCCTTGCATCCTGGCCGGTTTGTTTCAGATTAAAAAAAATAAATGATAGTAACTGATATAATCTCAGGTTGCCGAAAAGGATGATCTTTCAGTCATATTTCAAATTATAACGGTACATTTATGTTTATTTCATGAACCACTTTCCAAGAATTGTTCTTCTGCGATCATATAATAACCAGTTATGTATTTGTTTTTTCCGTTTGCAGTTGTGGCAAGAACTAAGTAGGGTTTGAATGCAGCTGTGGCGTGCGTCCGGAGGCGATTTTATGGGTTGCAATACCATCGTCAGGTACCACATTTTTTATTTTGGTTTTTGTGGCGAAACTCTGTCATTTGTACGAAAATGTTAATTTAAGCTTATTTTTGGACTTAAGTTGTAATTTGAGTTTGGATACAGTTTTTCCGTTGTTTATATTACCCACAATTTTGCAGATATAATACACCTTATTTAAAAAGTGTGATGGGGTCTAAAGGGCTGATACTTTTGTGCGTTTCATGATGCTTGCTCTGCTGATGTTTTCGGTTGTGTCGTAGTTGCTGCACTCGGGAAGAGATGGGAATAAGTGGAATGGTACTTGAGTTGATATTCCTGCTTAAGATATATGTAAAACTTATCAAAGTTTTATAGCAATGTGTAATTTGTTTGAAATTATATTGTGACAAAAACTATTGCAGTGGTTCATTGGAGTTTGATGTACCTGGAGCTGTCAATTCATCTAAATTCTTCCTGATTTCGGTGATGTTTACAACAAAAGCTACGTACAGCAACTTGCAGGTATATATGGATGTGTTTGTGTGTTCCATTTCCAAACCTGAATAGCGTCATTATATAAACTTGTGATGATACGTATACAAATAATTGAAAAAGAAAGTAACCTTTATTTAGTATAATTTCCTATAACCAAATGACATTTCTTTGATTATTCAAACAGATATATTATAGGTAGGAATATAATACAAAAATGGAAGATCTGCAGATCTTTCTGATTTCATTTTATCCGGATATCTGATCTTTGTCTAAATGATAATATCTTGATATGTGCATTATCTTCCAAAGTCAACGAAAAACATGATTCATGATCAGTAGGTGTCTAGCACGGCCCAAGAGTGAGACAAATACCTTGAGAGACAACGCTCACCTGTGAGGTAAAAATTTATATCTTAAGATCAGGGTGTTTGTTTTCTTCTTTTTTTTCTATACGCTATCTATATCACAAACTTAATTTGAGGTGTGTTTTGGCTATCCGTTTTGATTTCACTTAACTCACAGTAACCAGTTCTTTATTTTTTTTGGTTTGGATATAATGAATCTGATTTGGACACGTTGAGTTTTCAATATGTGAAAGAGATAATGATTTTAATTTTGTCATTACTTTAGGCATTTGTTTACCTAAACTCCGTATCTATTTGTAGCTTACGATGCACTTAAGAAGTTGTTGGGACTGGAGTAGGGTGTTTAAGACTGCAAATCCTGCTAAGATGGAATTGTCTATCGGATTAAGTAACGGGTCATAGCAGGTTCAGATTGTTGTGGCCAGTTTTAAAATGGGTAGAAATGGACAATTTTTAAATGGGTGGGTTCAAATCTTTGGTACTTTAGCATTTACTACCACTAACGCTTTTTCTTTATAGCGTTCTAAATTTTTTTACACTTAAAATTTAGAGCAAGATTTGTTTGCATGTTGATCATTAAATGCATTTGAATTGTTGTTGCAGCAAGACTTACTCCCGAACAGATTTGGTGCAAGCTTTCGGGTTACAAACACAGTCGAACAACATGCGTCGGCATGAATACAGACATCCCGGTAAGATACTTATCTAATTTGCAAGAAAAAAGGACAATAGATATAGCGAACCAGCCTAAAGTAGCAGGCTGGCCTAGCTAAGCACCAAGCGAATATCTTGGGAAAAGTAATTTGCATTTCACTATTGCTATAAATCGCGAAAGATAACTTATACGGTTTTTTAATCATTTGACTACTACAATTCAAAAATTCTTTCATCTAAATTTCTTTCTCAATTTACACGACCTTATTTTTTTAATTACAGGTTCATATCATATCAGAAAACCTATAATCGATTCATTCATGGCAAAAAAAAAAAGCAATTTTGAAACAAGTATCTTTCTATTTTACAATATTACATTAATGATTTTTAAAAAAATTAAGAAATCCCAAACACCCTATTACTCCATTGCATTTTTTAACTATGGCTCATTGCAATGTATGATTAACAGGGAAGCTAAGCTAGGAACAAAGATAGAATGGATATGGAATGCTGCAAAAGTTATAATGGGTCCACTGCCAGCCATCATCTTTCACAAGGAGAGTCAGCTAAAAACATGAATCATGTTCAGTGGGTGTCTAACATGGCCCAAGAGTGAGACAACACACCCACAAGAATTCAGAGCGCCCAGCAGCACTAAGTGACTGCATTTGGTATCGAGGTATGATTCTCTATATTATGCTTTTTAATGTACGTTAAATATTAGGCAACACTAAATATTTGATGTATTAACCACTGTTAGGCTTGCATATACCATCATAATTAATAAATTAATTTTTTACAGGAAATGAGTTGAGAAACTCACCTTTGCTGATCCATGATTTCAGAACTGATAAACGTTGGATAGAAACAAGATGCACTTCAAGTTATTCATGATCTTATTACCTCAAAGAGGTATAGGGCATGGTAGAAAACTCACGAAAAGATTATGTTTAAGTACATTGAACTTTGTGTTGAAATGAGGAGGGGTAGATTTGCCAAAGATGGTCTAATTCTGTACCACATAATCTGTCAGCAAGTTAATGTCACTTCATTGGAAGAAGTTATTAAGCACTTCATGGATCTTTCAACCAAGAAAACAATCGGTGATCTCAAAACATTTTGCGCGTCTTATTTGTCAAAATAAATGGTGGTATGTATATGTACAAACTCTATAGCTTTAAATGTCGTTATTAGATTATACTGCAATTTTATGGGCATGTTGTTGTTGCAGGTATGTGTGAGCTTTCAAAAGCGAGTCGTGTGCTAAACACGTTAATAATACTTTAGCTACCTTCCAAAGCGTAATTGTGGTTTATCACTTGCATCCAGACTGAATATAAAAGAGGGATCACCTGTTGAAACTTTGACCTTGAGGACGTGAAGGTGCAAGCTTCCCTGGTATAACATCTTAAATTTAGGTTATGAACAAAATACCTGATGACACGAATTCAAATTTGGAAGGAGTACTTCTAAAGGAAGGCTGGATTTTGATGGTTCTGAGATGACGGCTTCTGATATCCCGACATCTGATGAGAATACTATAGGATCTCCTTTAGAAGATAATGCTTTTGACTTTGATTTGCCTAATTTAGATTGTCTAGCAGATTTTGATTTGACAGATTTATTGGGTGATTTTGATGAGGGTGAGGGACTCGATTACTTTTGCAAGATAGATAGCAGATCTTTTCCAGAGACTCTTTCAAGGTAAGACGCTTACTCAATCTGTTTCGGCTGATTTAACAATTTCAATACTGTTAACAAATTCTAATGCTTTACAGTCACGTTCTTTTAAATTTCATAAAAAATGATAGTAATTTATATGTTTGACACAATATTGATCCAATCATTAGTGAATTTCGAGTGAGTGGTGAACACCTCAATATAAAATAGACATCCAATGCCATTAGTTGCTGCATCAAGGGCTACACTTGAGCTTCATCACATTAAAGGAAATAAAGGAATCGGGTTCTGTGGAGCATACCAAGGTGCACACTTTTCTTACTCTCGACCGTTCCTGTTATTTCATTTTATCATTGAAAAAAAGTAAGATACTAAAACATACCTTGCAAAAAAAATTAAAAAAAAACTCAATTTGTAAATGAAAATTTATTATGAGGCGGAGTAATCGAACTTTGTAATTTGACGCATAGAATATTAAGGACTTTGTAAAGTCAGCTGTTGTATATGATCCAACAAACCTCGCTAAGTTAACGGTTGTGTCAAGTTCCACACAATGAATTAAGTATGCAAAGTAAAACAGTACCAATGACATATGACATTAGTATCATTTCAAACTGATTCAGCTATTATTTATTATCATTAAATGGGGTGTAATTTTTATGTTTATGATAAGAATCGTATATATCGTTGTTTTTAAAATACATGTTTATATAGTGTCGTTAAAATTTAAATAACAACAAAGCATTATATATACTATCTAAAAGTTTTTGTGGATAGTTTGGCACAAATTGGTATAAGATAATGCACATATTTGCAGCGCCTACTACATAAGTTTAGATTGAATAAAGGAGTCATTCTTTTCGACCATTTATGTATAGCATCACTATCATATTACAAAGTATCACGTGCCTCCAAATCTACCTCTGCTTCTCATACATAAAGGGATCCATCACAATGGGATCCATCACATGTCAGGTAACCTCTAGCTATAAAATAAAGCTTATTTACAAAATGGTCAATAATACACCATTTTGGTTATATAGCCCGTCTACTTTTTTCTGTTGGCGTTATTTCCCTCAACTTTTATCTTCTTCTTAGGTTTAGTCAACTAGCAATCATCATTTAATTGGTTCAATCTCTTAGGTAAAGTGAATATTGAACCTAAGAGTGTTCGAAAATGATTATTACGTCTACAAAACCCGAAAAAGACAAATTTATTCAGAAATAGGTTAGGTATGACTATTACGCTCCCAACTAAATATCACTCAGGTTTGTATGTTTGGCATTTGATTTTTAGAAGAATATTAAACATCCTATTAGTGGTAGTTAAATTTTAATTGGGTTGTATGATCATAAGAGTATATGAATTTTCACTAAAGGATCATGTACATATATCATACTGTAACTAAATATGATTATCACAATAATACTTACACTTGTTATGTGTAATCTTTGATCATAGGTGCCATATGTATGGAACTTGCAAGACAGCAATGCAATTTGGATTGAAGGAAGTGAATATGAGCAGAGCCTACGTGTACTTTAATGGGTTAAGAAGTTTAATTTATTAGCCTATAGGTGATTAATTTTCATTGGACGTATTGTACTATTGTTACCCGTATGACTTGGCATACTTTCTTCATGTTTCATGTATAGCTATAGTAATACTTGGTAATAGCATTTTGAGAGTTTATATCAGTATAATTGTTTCGTGTATATTACCTTTCAAGGTATTTGTAATGCATCTCTTTATTTGATTCTTTGATCGGAATTATGTTGGCACTCATTTTGCCTTCGATCACTAATATCTTATAATTTAAGTTTGCTAGCCAAATACCATTTTAATGTATATTAAGAGATGTCAATATCTTATAATTTAAGGTTTATCTATAATTTAAACATACCCAGCTTAACATTTTATATTAATGTTTGGAAAAAAAAATCAATATACATTTAGCAACCAAAGTTATATAGTTCAAAGTAAATACATTTGAGTAAACACTTATGAACATCCATAATGGTGAATAGTAGTATCAAGTTAAGCCACTATCAAATTAAGAATTTTTTTGATTAAAGTGCGAGTGCAATATGAGTTTCTACAACTCTTTCTTTCAACATGTACACTTTTCAACCATTTTTTACCATCTTTATTTCGCTATGGTAAAATATGCTAACGATAATTATAAGTCATGCCGCCCTTCAGGGCGGACTTATATGCCTGCCCATCGGGCGGCCTTATAAGAGTGTATTTATTCTATGATCAAGCTTTTACATCTCTTGCTATAGAGTCCAAATACATGAAAAGATGGGAATTTGATAGTATAGTTCAAGCTGTTAAAGGCCTAATGTCATGGTTTATAGGGACTCCATATGATGCATCTAATATTAAAGTCATATAATGGTTGTTATCCGCTTATGTATGCTGAGATTATTTTGATAGCTGTGGTAGTGGATAATCACTAAATCAGTAGCGAAAAGGCAATACTTTTTGGGCAAGTTGTCGGTATACCAGCATAGGAACATTGGGTTGGGAACATAAGAAATCTATCTATGTCGGGATACCAACAAGAAGGAGGTGTTCTTGAAGCTGCCTTGAAGACCTGTATTTTGACCATTGGTTAAGAAATATAATGTTGTGATTATATTGAAACTAACATTGTGTATAGATATTTATAATATATAACAATTGATATGCATGCATACTTGAATTCTCAGTTCTGTTTTTCTTTTGAATCAGGATGAGGATGCTTTCTTTGTCGATTATGCTGTATGATACTAACTCTCTGAATCAGGGCAGTTCAAAGGGCAACGATACTGCCCAAGTGGAAACGGTTTACATATTTCATTTTATTTTATATGATTGCAAATTGCACATGTGAAAGAAATGAAAATAACTGATTAGTGATTGATTTGGTATTTACCTATGACAGATCCATTCACAAGGGGTATAGATATTCAAGCGGTCAATGTTGTCATCAACTTTGATTTTCCGAGGAATGCTGAGACTTATTTGCACAGGGTAACGTCACATTTTCTTTTGAAGAATTTACATCTTCGTAGCAATGTTCTTAACTGAATTATGTATGTTGTGATTCTAGGTGGGTTGTTCTGGAAGGTTCGGACATCTGGGGTTACATGTGAATTTGATAACCTATGGTTGATCAGGCGATTTGGCGATTTATTGCCAGTGATCCATGATATATACTTTGCAATGGTCAGTTATGGTAAGAAATTATTGCAAATGTGTGGTATATTGCTTTAAATCTTTAATGTGCCCATATGAACAAGTGGAATATAACCTGGAATTACGCACAGGTTACATTTGCTGATTCTTCAATCACAGATTCAAGAGGAACTTGAAAGTTCATTGAAATGACTGCAACCTGTTTTGACCCGTTACCTTAGTGATGTATAACTAACTATTTTGTAACACCTGATTGTCACTAACGATATTATACTTTGTTTCTCAAAGTGCAAGATCAAGTGGTTCCTGTATGGTTGTGATGGAGTGAAAGAGCAACGCAAAGAAAAATAGTATTGTAATGACTACAATGGAGATCAAAAGAGGCGAAAACTAGCATGGATATGAGGTCAAACGGGGGGACGATGTAAACTCTGACACAAATTTCTTTTCTTAATCTAAAATAAGAAAATAAGCATTAGAATGGCACAAATAAAGTTGTTAATCTTATGTGGTTGTCAGGTTTGGTTATATATGCTCTGTGTGTTGTATTGTGGTATAATTATTTGCAAGCATTATTTAAACTTTGTTTTGAACAATACAATAACATGCATTTTAATGTGTGCTGTTGACTACAACCACTATTTTAATGTAATAAGTCAGTTTTGTGTACTCTAATTAATTATATTATTAGTGACTTATTAATAAGCTGTATCAGGAATGAAGTTTATTCAACTTGCCAGTTTATTAATCGCCCATCAAAAGTGTCTTTAACACATTGGAAGCAGATGAATGGTGTTACCATCAGTAGCGAAATCGCCATAGATAAATCTATTCATAAAGCCATCAATGCCCGGTCATCAGTTCTAAAGGTACCCTAAAATTTCAATATTTTCCATCCCTGAATGGTTTTTAATTCGATAGTACCTTTACTTTTAAAAAAATATAGAACTCTTATTACTGAGCATTTAAGGAGGGTTATGTTTGAGGTGATGGGTCCTAATTTTAGGAATCATATCTTAAATTTCAAGAGTCGGTTCAGAGATTGCCATTCCCATTCTTGACTACAAACCAAACGCTACCTTAATAATTTAGAAATTGAGACTTATCTTTGGTGTTACGATTGCAGAGATATGTGGCTGATGTTGGAAAATCATGGCAAGCGTCGATTGTATGTGGTGAATTCTTGTCTATTTTCCTGGTTGCTATGACTTTTAATGATTCAACATTTTTACTGGAATGCTATGGGTTACCGTATTTTTCTTTCGCTCTCATAATATCTATTATAGTGATCTAAAACATGAATGGTAAGATTATATGTACTATTGTGCTAACTAAGTGATTCTAAAACTTTTTGAATCATCACATCAGTGTATTTTAATATATTCTGTTTTTGTAAAACTCAGCCATTTTCATGCTATACATTGAAACTAAAACATGATACAACTAACTTTTTTACCTTAAAGCCGGTTAAAGAAATCTTATTTTTAAGCAGCTAAGTACTTTTTTATAAGCAGAAAAAATTGTTAACCCAAACGCCCCCTATATGACTATATGGTCCAAGAGTTAGTCTGGCATGAAGGGGCTACATGTGGAGTTTTTATACAAGGCGTAAAAGGGGTGTCTGTTGTTTATGGCGATATTTATGGAATTAGCTGCAATCTGACCGTATTGTTTTTATTTGTCCTGCATTAGCCGTGTTACGTTATCTTTATATGAAACTAAGACAAACTGAACCAAGGTGTCTCTAAACATTAGAGTGGAAATATTGTACTCTGACCATAAAAACACAAACAATGTTAAGGGGGTGTTTGGATCAGCTAATTTTACGCCTTTATCGGCTTATTTAAATTGTACATAGTTGAAGTGTGTCATATATGATTGCTGCCTTAATTGAAACGTGTCATACAGATGTTCAGTTTATATGTATGACCTTTTTAATTCCATAGTTGTTTAAAGATTTTTGGATCATGATTTTGTTGTTCAAGGCTCAAACCAAGAAGACGGGATCATGTTATTGCCACCGGATTGTTGAACCTTGCTGAACTTGCTTATGTTGAGCAGGAAAGAACTCCAATAAATATTCATCTTTCGGTACATTGAGTGTGATCCTATACTCTCGGTAATCAACCTTCTCAATTGCCATCTTTTGCAATACTATACCATGCTCACGAGAACTAGGAAAATAGCAGATCATAATCGACTAAAATATACACATCGGACAAGTTTCGAATGTTGCAACTTTCATCTTAGAGGCTATTTGGACGTGCGTTTTACAACGGTTATGTGATCTTGAGAGTGATAAAATAATCAGCTCAATGACTTTTTAACCCATTGAATATGAAAAATAAAATCATTGAAATAAAGCCTGTCACCAATTGTACCCGTTAGGGATAAACCATAACCCAAGATAATCCACTTCAAGTTAGAGTCTGGTTATACTCTTTCAATCACCGAAGGGGAGAATGTAGTTGACCAGGTAGCACCCATATACAACTCAATTATGAGAATGAGGGAGCGCATTTCCAATAATGAAATTAAAGAAGAATTGATGAGATGGGAAAGGATACTTGATTCAAGTCTTTCTGAAGTTCTAAGGTAAGATTAACCTATAACCATAACTTTTTTTTAATAAGGCAAAATTAATATAATGAAATAAGAAAATGAGATAAGTGTAGGACCAGAATATAAATGATCAAAATGGCAGCAAAACCTCATTGCTATTTGCCACCTCCCACCAGACCCACACTGCCAAACACCCCCGATATGCAGCAACAGCGATAGCCAACACCATGGATAGACAACAGAAATCATGTAGCCTCATTAAACCGAACCACATATTATGAACAGGTGAACTAAAATATATACGTAAAATGGTATCCGTTTCATGTGATATAATTTCCATATTTATATCTTTTCTGAGATCTGGTTTAAATGCAGCGTTACTATGTGTTTGCTACTGTTACCAGGTTCAACATTCACTTGTGGACATGCGCCTTCAACAAAAAATGGTGTCAAACTCATAGTGTATGTCTCTCTCTTTGTGGCACGCACTCACGCGAACACATAAATAATCATGCTTATAAGTTATTATCAATTAGTTTGGCCATCAATACTCCAGGTATTTGTTATATCTTTTTTAATAATCCACATATTTATTTTAATACTCTAGATTTCGCTTGCTCATGATGATGTTATGCAAGTCCTTGGTAGAATGGATAAAGGTGGCTTGATTATTGCTGATATGAGAAGAGTTACTGGTGCTAGCATACACATATTTCCTAGAGAACATGTTGCAAAATATGGTATGCTCAGTGATGAAGTTGTGCAGGTACCTCTTAGCTCTTTTTTTTATTCATTTTTTGGCTAAGAAAATACCATGTTTTTAGTTATTGTACTTCATTTATACATGCGAGTCTTAAAAATATGGCTTTTTGTCACTGTCATTATGTAGCCAATAAACCCTTAAAAACCAGCCTATACTATGTTATGAATGCAGTGTGTACCAGAATTCCATGACAGCTTCTACCAAGGTGCAAGCATTCCTTTAATGTTTTCATATGTGATATTTGAGACAACACGTGCAGATGTGTGTGCAGTGCCCATAGATGAAACTGATCTTTCTCTTCATCCAAGAGCAGAATACTACAAAATTTATTCACGGAGAGTGATTTCTCATGCAGGCGATGCACTTTTCATTCCTAAAGGGTGGTAAGTTTTTCAATTTCATGAACTTCTCATTCCTGAATGTGTACCACCTAAAGAATTCTGGAATCTTTTACTTTTTATGCATTGAGCGTTCACCAAGTTGACAGAGAAACTTTAATTGTTGCTATAGTATCTTTGCCGGGCATCACAACTTCGTGTTTGCAGCCAACAAGGGTCGGATACCCTTTTATCCCGTTTCTTACTCGCAAATATGAGCCAAACAGTTTCTTGAGTCTTATATACAATCCTATAAACACTTCTTTCAGCGCGTTTTGTCCACCTTTTTTTATTGTTAAACTTTACTCTCAACCACATACTTGCTGTCAATTTGATATGCTAAGGTCATGCGTTGTGTATAACCTTTTGATTGTCATATATTCCTTTTCGGTATGTTAGATAAAGCAGGCTATGATGAACTGAATTCTGAGCCTTCTAATTATACCTTTCAGTTAAAATTGTTTTCGTGTTGTCTGCTTGATTGAAGATACAAATAATCATTGGACTGTGATAGACCAAGATTGAGTGGACTGCGATAGACAAAGATATCTTGGCCAGGCATCACGACTTCGTGTTTGAAGCCATCACGTGTCAGATACCCTTTTATCCCGTCATGTACTCGCAAATCTGTGCTAAACAGTTTCTTTAGGCTTATATACAATCCTATAAACACTTCTTGCAGCGCAATTTGCTTATGGATATGCTTGGCTTCCCTTTTAAATATCTTAATAGATTGATTCACGCTTTGCAGAGCTTTTAGATAATTGGCCTTAGTTTGTTTTTATATCTTACTGGATTTGTTCAGTGGGTCTTCCCTTATTTCTAATTATGTATTTTTATATATTGTAGGCTGCAGTGAAGTTTTATCAGCTAGCAATATAAGTGCCATTGTAGATGCGTCGAGATTGAATCCAAGCATAAAGTCGGCATACATAAACTGCTAATATATTGTATGTTTGTGTACTTGTGTATCTGTATAGTTAAGCACTTCACATTCTGCTTCACTAAACCATAGTGTTTATTGACAGTTCACTAATGGAAATCTACGCTTGCTGTTCCTCATCAGTGACGGCTATGTATTTGTAACTGAAATATATGTAAAGCAAACTTTTGAAACAAATAATGCCTCATATGAATTATGGGGATTAGCCGATCTTTAAAAGATCATGTTTGCCATTCATTGTTAGTTAATTGTGGGTATATATGTATAATTATCATATCTGTATCTTTGTTTTTTGACATTCAGTACTGTATATTGGTTTAAGCATAGCTTGAAAAATCGGAATGGATTAAACTTTGAAGTAAATTTATGTAAATCTACTTCAAAGTTTAATAACTCAAATGAACGTTAAGATTTTATAACAATTAAAATATACAAAGTTAATTAATGTTAACACCATTCTTTACCTAAAGAAAAATACGTTAAAGATATTTACAAGTAATGCCTGCCGATCGGCCGTTAAAGTAAAATATGCGAACCCCGACCTTAAAAATGAATTTCCGTTAAATAACACCATCAAAAGAATAATCATAAGTCATGCCCGCCCATCGGGCGGGCTTCGAAATCTAGTGTATATATATATATATATATATATATATATATATATATATATATATATATATATATATATATATATATATATATATATATATATATATATTCTGTCTTAGGTGCCTTGTGTTTGCTTTTTTTGCGCGTTTCCCCCTTTTGCTTCTTGTTACCATCCTTGTCCTTGTTTTCGTGTAGTTAGTATAGACGCCCGAGTTTGTTATGGTCACCTGAGGTCATGTCCTAGCGGAGGGGTTGGGGTAGGGGTAGGTGGCGTAGGGGTAGGGGTAGGAGGGGTAGGGAGGGTAGGCGGGTCTAGGGGTTATGGTGGACCTTCGGGTTCCCGTAGGATTAGGGTGGGTAGTTGGAATGTAGGGTCGTTGACCGGGAAACTTTTCGAGCTTGCCGATGCCCTAGGGAGACATAAGGTAGACATAGCGTGTTTTTAGAAGACTAAATGGAAGGGGTCTCGCACGAGGGAGGGAAACGGCTATAAACTTTGGTATTCAGGCTCTAGGTCAGCGAGAAATGGAGTTGGAGTCATGTTGGCTGCAGACCTTAAGGAAAATGTAGTGCAGGTTCACAGGTGCAACGATAGGATCATGGCGATTACTTTGGTGATTGAGGAAGAGATAGTTAACATTATCAGCGCTTACGCACCCCAGGTGGGTTGCAGCGACGCGGAGAAGAGGAATTTCTGGGACTCCCTTGACGAGCTAGTGAGAGAGTGCCCGTCGAACCAACGTCTGTTTATAGGGGGTGATCTGAATGGTCACATAGGAGCGGCGACTGATGGGTACGCAGGGGTCCATGGAGGGTTTGGATATGGAGTTAGAAATGATGAAGGTCGAGCGATATTGGAGTTTGCTACAGCTCACGACTTAGTCGTTGTGAACTCCTTCTTCAAGAAGAGAGATGTCCATCTTATTACCTTCCAAAGTGGAGGGCACTACACCCAGATCGACTATCTGATGGTGCGCAGAGGGGACCTTAGAACATGCAGGGACTACAGGGTCTTCCCAGGGGAGACATGCTCTTCCCAACACAGATTGTTGACTATGGATGCACTTTTTGAGAGGCACCGACGCATGAGGAGGGTGATTGGGATGCCGAGGATTCTGTGGAAGAGATTGAACGGTCAGAAGGTGGAGGAGTTTACAGTGAAAGTCTCAGAGGGACTTTCTATACGGTCGGCGGACTTAAATGTCATGGATGCGGATCAGATGTGGAACACCCTTGCCTGCTGCATTAAAGATGCAGCTAAGGAGACCCTAGGTGTGACTAGTGGGACAGCAAGAACCTGGACTAGCCGCAGGGAATCCTGGTGGTTTAGTGAGGAGGTGCAAACCAAGGTGGCAGTGAAACAGTCTAGGTTCAGAGAGCTCCTTGTGAGTAGAGGGGGTAATCCAGCGGATAGGGTCGAAGCAGAGGAGAAGTATAAATTAGCCAAAAGAGAAGCGAAGAAGGCAGTAGCCCAGGTGAAGGACAAAGCATACGAAGTTATGTATAAGAACTTGGACTCCAAAGAAGGGGTAAATGATATCTTTAGGATTGCTAAAGCCCGTGAGAGGAGAAGTAGGGATTTTGGAAACATTAGATTCATCAAAGATGGTGATGGAAGAAGCATTGTCAACGAAGAGGACATTAGAAAAAGATGGGAATAATATTTCTCATCTCTCTTCAACGAGAGGGGTACGGAAGAAAGTAGAGAGAGTGAGAGCACTAGCCAAGAGTGGCTTCCCGAGTGCGACTACTTGGATATTAGCCAAGGTGAAGTGAAAGTTGCATTACAGAAGACGGGAAGAAACAAAGCGGTAGGCCCGGACCAAATACCCATAGAAGCTTGGAGGTGCTTAGGAGATGAGGGGATTAGATGGTTGACTTTCCTTTTCAACAAGATCTTCTATAACGATAAGATGCCAGAGGAATGGAGGCTCAGTGAAGTCATCCCCATCTACAAGAACAAGGGCGACGTACAAGTGTGTAGCAACTATAGGGGTATTAAGCTCCTTAGTCACACTATGAAGCTCTGGGAGAGGGTTATCGAGAGAAGGTTGAGAAGGGAGACGAGGGTGTCAGAGAACCAGTTTGGTTTTATGCCAGGAAGGTCCTCGATTGAGGCTATACACCTCCTCAGAAGCCTCATGGAGAAGTATCGAGAAAGGCAAAGAGACTTACATATGGCCTTCCTTGACCTAGAAAAGGCGTACGATAGTGTCCCACGTGAGTTGATTTGGAGAACTCTGATAGATAAGGGAACTCCTAGGAGATACTTAAGAGTCATTAAGGATATGTACGAGGGGGCGAAGACCCGTGTACGGTCCACGGTGGGAACCTTAGAGTTTTTCCCCGTGAAAGTAGGACTGCACCAGGGATCAACCATTAGCCCTTATCTATTCGCCTTGATTCTTGATGAGCTATCACGAGGGATCCAAGAAGGCATCCCTTGGAGCATGATTTTTGCAGATGATATTGTGTTGGTGGCAGAGTCCGCGGACGGGTTAAACAACAGACTTGAGCATTGGAGGGAGGTCCTTGAAGACAATGGCCTTCGAGTAAGCAGGGAGAAGACTGAATACCTGAGATGTGTTTTTGGTAGGATCGAGATCGGTCACAACGTGGATGCGGAAGTTTGTATCGGAGACCAGATTCTCTCGCCTAAGGTGTCTTTTAGATATTTGGGTTCGGTGATCCACAACTCAGGGAGGATAGACGACGACGTTACCCACCGGATTGGTAGAGGCTGGGTGAAATGGAGAGCGGCTTCAGGAGTTCTATGTGATAGGAAAGTACCCTTTAAGTTAAAGGGTAAATTTTATAGGGTGGCTATTAGACCTGCTATGCTGTACGGGGCATAGTTCTGGCCTATTACAAAAGCTCAAGCAAACAGGGTGGAAGTAGCGAAAATGAGAATGCTGAGGTGGACTTGTGGTAAAACTATGTCGGACATGATCCCGAACGGGGTGTTTAGATCTGTACTTGAAGTAGAATCTATTATCTCGAAGATGAGAGAAGGAAGGTTGAGGTGGTTCGGTCATGTCCGGAGAAGACCACAAACAGCGCCAGTAAGGAGAGTAGAAACGCTTATAGTCGACGGGCTGAGAAGGAGGGGTAGACCTAAAATTAGATGGGAGGATAGACTTAAGCTCGACATGGAGGAGCTTCACTTGTCCGAGGACATGATCTCAGATAGGAAGGCGTGGAGAGATAGGATTAGATTTTGTGGTTAGTTTTGGGCTACGCCCCTTTAGGCTCTAGGTTCTTTGTTTTGCCATTCTGCTTGTCATTGGTTTTGCTTTGCTTAGTCTTTAGGCTTTAGGCCCCGGTGCTTGTTCCCTTGCTTTGCCCCGTTTGCTTTGTATTAGCTTTAGGCTCTTTGCGTTGCTTTCTTTGTTCTCTGTTGCTTTTTTTGGCCTTGCCCCTTTTTAGCGCTTCTTCTTCCCTTGCATGTTTGATTTGTTGGCTTGTTTGCTCGCTCTTTTCTTTCTTTTCTGGTGTCTCTTTTGGCGTGGTTTTTGGACTGTTTGGTCTGTCTTTTGCTTTGTTTGCCTTCTTGCTTTTATGCGTGTTGTCTTGCTTTTGCTTTTTTGTTTTTTCTCTGTTTTGCTTGTTTGCTTGTATGCTTTTTTATTTTGATATATATATATATATATATATATATATATATATATATATATATATATATATATATATATATATATATATATATATATATATATGTATGTATGTATGTATGTATGTATGTATGTATGTATGTATGTATGTATGTATGTTTTTTTTTTTTTTTTTTTTTTTTTTGCTGGTTGTCTCGCTATTGCATGTTATATATATATATATATATATATATATATATATATATATATATATATATATATATATATATATATATATATATATATATATATATATATATATATATATACTAGACGAGTACCCGTGCATAGCAACGGATTTTCTAGCGGCAAATAGTTATAGGTGTGATATTATGGTTAAGTATTTTATGTAACGTTTATACATAAAACATAAAACAATCGAAATGATGTGTGAAAAGTTCTCTTTTAGCTGATCGAGAAGATGAAACTGATGGTTGTTCCACAGAATCAGAAGGGGGTGTTGCATTATAAGTTGTTGCAATGGGTATTGATGAAGCACGTGTTACCACATCCTGGAAGACATGGTCAACAACATTTTTTTTACCAATGAGATTAGTGAGTAGTGCAGGTAGTATTTGACTTATGGCATTTCCCAAAAAATTCTGCATATATGATTTAGAATCAGGCTTTCTTTTAGACAATATCGCCTTTAAAAAAATGCCATGTTATTAAACGATTTGGGTGCATCAAACCATTTAAGTTTGAATGAATCCAGAAGCTAAGGTGCTAATCTCAAAAGAACCTACCGAATCGTTCTGATTAACTTGGTCGAACAACGTTCACAATAAAAGTGCACCTTCGTCACAAGCAACCAAGTTCTTAATATATGAACCAGAAAGAAAAAGTGGATAAGAAAGAAACATGTGATACACATCTAAAGAAAAGATACAACGAATGGTACAATCGTACATGATAAGCACGATAAAATATGATTCAAGATAGCCATATATGTTTACTGCCAATGATAAATGTCAAGAGTTCAGATGCTAATGAATCCTGAAACATATGAGCACACAATTAACTGATTTTAGAGGTTTTAACTCGTTCTAGTTTCCCACCTACCATGCCTGCAATGAAATGAAAAAAAGAAAAAAAAAAAAAAAAAAAAAAAAAAAAAAAAACACACAATTGAAAAAACAAATAACTAATCAGTCTCAGCATTAAAACACAATTGATAAACCAAAACACAAAAAAGTGGAGTAAAGGAAATGGCGAATCTGGAACCTGTGAATCGGAATTTCAATACCACCGAATACTTGATCATAACTGCACCATAAGAATTGACATAAACGATATTAAAATGTTGATATCACTTTCAAAATCAAATAAAAAAATGGCATAAAGCTGACAAACATGCACCAAACAATTCATAATTGAGTTGATATATTCACAAGAATTTGAGAATCACACGGAAAAGATGAAAAAATAAAATCTTATCTATGATTAAAATCCTGAAGAATCGAAGCTGAAAATATGTGGTGATTTTATGATGCTGATGAAGGGGTTTTTTTTTTAATGATATTGTGTCATATACTCTTATGTTGGTATGAATAAACTTTGAAAGCTTTGCAAAAAGTCTGGTACAAACATTTGATAAGGATGGGTTGTATATCTTGAGGCTGGCCCAAATTTTATGAAGCTTACATGAGAAGTTTTGTTACAAAGTCTTATTTCCTTAATTAGTGGTAAAATTCAAATTAATATTCACAAATAGTTTATATGAACAACCAATATTCACAAATTTACGCTTAAATTTTAACACAACAAATAGACCAACAGTTTAATGAATGAGTGAACAATGAATGTGAAAATGATGTATCCTTAAGATAAATAGACGAGTACCCGTGCATAGCAACAGGATTTTATAGCGACAAATAGTTTATTGATAAAAAAAAGTTTATAGGTTATAAATGAAAAATAATAAAAGTTTGAAGATTTGGGAATTAAACATAATGTATTGAAACCCGGTTCGAACCCGGGTGGTTCAACCAGTTGAACCGTTCCGGTCAAAAAATTGATCGATTTAAACCGGGTCAACTTGCTAGGTTGGGTCGACGGGTCAAATTAAACCGGTTCAACCCGTCAGGTTTGAAGCGTACCGGGTCAACCCGGTTTGTGATTTGTATTAATTGTTTTAATTGGTTGTATTTAATTTGTTAGATATATTTTTAATTGGTTGTACAATGTGAATAAATTATTGTACTTTTAAGTAATGTGATGTTTTAATAAGAGTATTAATTACATTTCCTAATTTCCTTTAATAATATTATGTGTAGTTAATATTTCAAGATTTCACTTTCAATAATGTTGACCAAAGTTTCAAGAGTTCACTTTCAAGGTTGACCATTTTTACATTATATGTAGTTAAAATATATATATATAGAGGGAGGCTAATGTAAGTTAGTGTTTTAAAATAGAAAGAATAGGAAGCGATCTGAGCCGTTGGATGTATCAATAATAATATTAATTATTCAAAATGAGAAAATGGCGTACATGTAAATAACGTGAAGATAATGGCCAATCTGTGAACATAATTTGAAAACTAAATTCACGCAACTTTTTGCTACTGGTGTTGACTACTTTCTTTTGTAACACCATTTTTTATTGTTTAAATTTGATACCTTCATAAGTTCTTCTTTTTCAGTTTATGTGCATTTTTTTACATACATTTACGCACAAACAAAGCGATAGACATCATGGAATATTGATATACATAAAAAGACCATCCTTTTTTCTTGATATATGATTCATATGTTGACACATTACGGGCTCAAGATGACGCACCAACTATTAATAACGATGAACAAATAATCTATTACTTTAACTAATTCTTCCAACTTGTGATACACAATTTATAAATATTGACACAAACATGCTATTGATATTGACACACGATTAAATAGTCAAGATTAAAAAAAAAAAAAAAAAAAAAAAAAAAAAAAGGCACTAGCCATACATTGATAACGAGAGTTAGAATCTGATAAACTACAACAAAACTTCTTGATACCTAATCTATAAACCGCCAACATACACAAACAAACTAAAAAGATTATTAATACACAACATATACATGAGATGTAAAAAATAAAAGTGATGAAAGCCATCAGGTTGCATTAACCATTACCCGAAACAGTCGAAAATGTGTTAACTAATAACTTTCATTGCCCTTTTACTTGTGCAGTTGCGAGTGACGGGATCTCTTGTTCGTCTCCAGCGATTATAATGCCACAGCGGCCATCTCCGCATATGAGTGACATCAAATGTGGATTTATAGAGGTGCTTGGGCCCTGGCATTGGGTTGCTGGCAAATGTCGCATATGAGGAAAAATGGTAGGGATACACGAATGAAAAAATGATACATCATATGCATCTTGGAGATGTATAAATTTTACAAAATCTAGAATAGCCATACACAATTTTTAAAAGTCGTAATAGTTTGTAAACCATGTTGAGCACAAGGCGTCACCTGAAAATGGTGGAACATGTTGGGTTCCCATAATAAACAAACCAAAAAAACAATCTAGCGTTCCAGTGTGTAAGAGGGCGGCAAGGGATTCGTCATTCCTAGGAATGGATGATGACTGAAACAACCAGTGATTATAGAGAGGGTCGAAAATCGCCGAATATAATGGTGACGGCAGAATGGACGTTTTCAGCCGGTTATTAGGATGTGCAGATCTTGAGAGAGATAAAATGGCTGCGATTGTATTACTTTGTGAGATGAGAATGGTTTGCTTTTGTAGGGTAAATGATAAATATAAGACTAGTAATTACCAAAAAGGCCCTTTTGTTTTTATTAATGATTTACTTATTATATAATTCTTAATTTCCACTTGTCATAAACTTGTGGCTTCCTACACTAACTCATTTTAAAAACTACTCCATCCGTCCTAAAATTATTGTCCTCCGACAAAAACACACAGTTTAAGAAAAATACATTTATTACAGCTTTCTCTTTCTTACTTTTGACAGAATGACAATTTTGCCCTTATGTAATTAATTAAAGTCTTCTTTAAGGTATGTAATAATAATTTTAAATAAGGGTAATATAGTAAACTTGGTTAAACTTTCATATATATTTTTAGTAGTGGACAATTAAATTGGGACATACTAAAAAGGAAACGTGGACAATTAAATTGGGACGGAGGTAGTATCTCACATGAACCTCATTCTATATATATATATATATATATATATATATATATATATATATATATATATATATATATATATATATATATATACATACTAGACGAATACCCGTGCATAGCAACGGGATTTTATAACGACAGATCGTTTAGTGATAAAAGAAAGTTTATGGGTTATAAATGAAAAATAATAAAAGTTAGGGGTGGCAAATCTTGCCCAATTTGTAATTTTTTGGCGATTTTTGACACTTTTTTAAAAGTTTGAGGCGTTTTTTGCCCCTTGCATTTATTTGATGGGCTCTTACAGGCAAAAGATAAAAACAGATATTATTAGATGGGCTTTCGAATCACACAATTCAACTTTTAAGCAATTACTCTCATTTTTTTTTCCGACCAATTCACTTGTCACTGGTAACTATAAAACATTCCAACTATTTTAATTTTAATTTATCTCATTTATTAACTATTTTATGCATAATTATTTAATACTCTAATTAATTGATAGATATATTTAATTAGTTGCATTTTTATTATTTGTCCCAGCAGATTTTCTCAAATTTGCAGTCAGATTTTTTATTTTTTTATTTTTTTTTATTTTTTATTTTTTTTAAGAAAAAATAATTAAATATAGTTAAGACTTATATGCTTGATCTTTTTTTACAAGATGAATTAAAGGGGTTTTTAGGACTGTTCCGAATGTTTTTAATAGTTGAATTATAATTTGCTCGTTTTAGCCCGTGCCCGTTTGGCCTGATTTATAATTTTTCCGTTTAACCCGTGCCCGTTTTAACCAGTGCTATTTTAGCCCGTGCCCGTGCCCGTGCCCGCCCGTTTTGCCACCTCTAATAAAAGTTTGAAGATTTAGGATTAAACATATGACATGAGCTTAAGTATCAAAGTCAATAAGTCAACACATTTAGTAACTGATTTTCCCGCCCAAATTGATATGAAAATCAGTTACTAAATGTGTTGACTTATTGACTTTGTTGACTTATTGACTTTGATACTTAAGCTCATGTCAACATAATGTTTTAAAACCCGGTTGAACCGTTCCGGTCGAAAAACGGGTCGATTTAAACCGAGCCATGCTTTTAATAACTGAACCCGTCGTGTTCAGTTTTCAAAACTATATGTTTTTCCCAGTTGAACCCGTTGGTCCGGTCCAGTTTTCAAAACTATATGCAACATTAACTTGTTAGCTTGTATAAAGTTTTGTATGTTTTATTAATTTGTATAATGTGTATAATAACATATACTTTTCATTTTAGAGTGTTTTAAAAATAACATTAATTAGTGTGTTTAATTATTTTATATTTTATATTATGTTGTAGCTTGTTTAAATTGTATATTGTGAAAATTTTATTGTACTTTTTTAGTATGGGTGTTTTAATTGATTGTTTTTAATTTGATATAGATGCTTTTAATTGGTTGTACCATATGAATAAATTATTGTAATTTTAAGTTATGAGTGTTTTAATAAGAGCATTAATTACACAATTCATTTTCTATCACTTTTAATTGGTTGTATCATAGAAGGGCAAAATGGGGATTGACTGAAAATTCACTTTTTCACTTTTCCCCTTTGACTAAATCTACATTATAAGTAGTTAAGATATATATATATATATATATATATATATATATATATATATATATATATATATATATATATATATATATATATATATATATATATATATATGTTTGTATGTATGTATGTTTTTTTGCTGGTTGGCTCGCTATTGCTTTTTTGCTTGTACATTATATATATATATATATATATATATATATATATATATATATATATATATATATATATGCTTGTGTGTGCGCATGGCGTGTGAGTGTGAGTGTGAGTGTGCATGGGCGTGTGCGTGTGTCGTTCTTCTACACCAGCCGGAGGTCTTCCTGGAAGCAGTCTCTTTACCTCCAGGTTTATCCTGGGGTAGGGGTAGGATCTGTCTACACCCCACCTCTCCCATACCCCGCTCCGGCGGGATTGGGTATGTTGTTGTATATATATTTATATATTTATATACAAATAAAAATAATAATAAAACTCTTTCATAGTATAAATATAACTTTTTTTTTGAATTTTTTTTGTTGCTAAATCTATATAAGTAAATAAATAAATAATTAAAATTAACAAATTCGGGTTATTCGTGTTATTTGTTTTGGTTTTCAGTTATTCAATTTGGTTTAATTGAATTTGAATTTGGTTTGATTCGATTCAGTTTTCGGTTTTATTCAGAATTTTTTTTAACCGGACTAACCAAATTGAATAGATCAAACAACCCGATAACTGAACCGATGAACAACCCTAAGCTCCTTGGTTAGTTGGATTCATATTAAACCACTTTACCACTTACCAATATATATATATATATATATATATATATATATATATATATATATATATATATATATATATATATATATATATATATATATATATATATATATATATATATATAGGGTCCATTTATTACGAAAACCAAATTATCTGCAAGAACTGCGAAACCACCTTTTTACAACTAATAATACATAATGTACATCATTTAATGCTCCATAACATTTTGTTATTTTTTTTTAAATTCAAAAGGGTATAATAGTAAAAGTCATTTTCATATTATTTTTTATTTTTTTTATAATTCCCGTTTTCTATATATCTTAAAATCAGTTTTTTTTTTTTTAAAGCAAAGGTGCATACATGTTTTTTTTCATTCAAATAGTAAAGATGCATACATGTTTTCAATTAGTCAAAGTGCATACATGTTTTTTTTTTTTTTTTTTTTTTTTTTTTTCCAAATAGTCAAGGTGCATACATGTTTTTTTAGTTAACATTTTTTTTTATCAACCTACCAATACTTTTATAAACACAAATTAAGAAGATAAATCATTATAAAAAGAAAAACAAGATTGATATACTTAAATGTTACATTTCGCTTTATTACAAGTACAAAAAAATGAAATAATCATATATCTCCAAAGGTGCAAATCTTCATGTATAATCGTGTTCAACCACTTCCCGGTTTTGAATGATATCATCATCTTCATCAATTAATCTGAAAAAAGTATGCACGAAAATAATTAAACCACAAATAAATAAGAAACGAAAGTTAATCAAAACAACTAGCATAACGCATATGCACAATTTTGTGTATATTAAACTAATGATGTAAACATGTTTTTTAGTCATAAACAGTTAAACACAAAACATATATGTTTTATTATGAACAAACACAAAACATATATGTTTTATACGTAAACAGATATGTATCTTTCCAAAACATATATGTTTTATAATCCAAACACAAAACATATATGTTTTTTAACATATACTAATCTCAACACAAAACACAAATGTAATCATAAACACATAACATGTATGTTTGAACATGTATGTATTCAAAAATTACCATATCCTTTATCATTTGTAACTACGTATATCAAAAAGTTCATTCATCATCTCATGAATTCAAATATGATGCTAGCAATCATAACTATGTCTAGAAATCTTAATCTTATAAGAGTAGAAAATGTGGACCAATATTAGGTTTTTCTAATAGTATAATTGCAAAGATAAGTAAAGCATGTTGCTTTATGAATCAATTGCCTCATGCTTAAGAAATAGCAAACTTAATATACACATGGCAGAATCTTTGATCAAATAAAAACCCAACGTATTTATAATCTAAATCAAACATGAGACACTAACCAAACTCATTATATAGATTACTCGATCTGGCTTTTTGTGAACAATTTTTTTATATCATACGAATCTTAAAAGGAAAAAATTGGCACTTGCAATAAGATATTGAAAGATTTACAATAAACATACTAGAACCTTACCGGAAAAACTCAATCCGACCCCAGACAACAAAGGTTGTGGCTGAATACGTTAAAAAAAAGGAAATAAACGAATCGAAAAAAAAAAAAAAAAAAAACAAAAAAACAAAAAACCAAAAACACTTATCAATTTGCGAAAACGAACTTCTAATCACAAAAACTTACCTGTTATCAATTGTGATTCACGATCTATGCTTGGGTGAGGGTGAAGAAAAGTAATTAATTTTTGTGATGGGGGGCGGCAGTTTTGGAGAGAAAGAATAAATTAGGGTTGTAGGGGAATCTTGAAGAGAGAGAGAGAGAGACGTGTCAATGTGATGTGTGGTTTTGAATCTGAGATTTTTTTTTTTTTTTTTTTTTTTTTTTTTCAATATATTTAGTTAGTTTCTATAATACCCTTCTTCATTTAATTAAATTATATTTGTTTCTATTTTAATTACAAAACTGCCACATTCATTTATAACCATTGATCTTGTCATCCTAGGGTCAAAATATAACACCCCCAATTCATGGATGCAGCGGAATTCGAACTGGGTGTTACTCGACGGCACAATAGTCACAATAATAGAAAACGAACTCCAAATTGAGTCGTTTTAAAAGATGTATCATTCAAAATATATAAATATCAGAGATTATAAAATGAGGTCCCAATTGGTTCCATGTTTACAATGTATAGTAAATGAGTTTTTGAATGATAATAAAAATTTATAGCCCTCTTGAGTATCCGTGTCCTTCCGTGCCATCCTTGATCGTCATGAACCTGAAATACATGCTTGAGAGGTCAACACAAAGGTTGAGTGATATTCATAGAGTTTGTTTAATCGTTTGAACACAATATGTTGGTAGTGTGAGTTATCGGCTCACACCAATGTTTGGAAAACAAAACAGGTAGGCTACGTTATTATACGCCCGGAACATGTATTATACACTAAGCTTATGACACCATAACGTTAACGTGTACCAATATCAATCGGCGGAGTTATCCCGGTAGGTACTTTGCCGTCATACCTAATGTCTCAAATATTAATGCATTTGTTTGAACTTAGTCAATACAAATGGGATTCGTCAATCCCAATAGGCCTATTCACAATATTCGCGCTCACTTGCAAGTAACCCTCGCAAGTGATTAAATGGTTCACAATAAGGGATCTGGGTTTGGCAAGGATGTTACTTAGTGATAATAAAACAATCAGGCAAGCATACAATTTAAAAACATTGTGCTCGGTTAAAAATAGCATGTATTCCCCCCAAGGGTTTGTAAAACAGTGAAGTAATGTAAAGTGGGGCTATGAACTCACCTTAAGTAAGATAGCAAGTAATGAATGTAACGGTCGAATCGCGAAGGTTCTATGAGCAACCTATAATAGAATGTCGCGACTTAGGATTGGAGTAAAGAATATGAAGTAGTGCCTATATATATATATCTTGCATTTAGTCCATGATGTGGTATGATGTATATTGTAAGTCTTTGAAAGTAATGATTCATGAAACATGTATGTTTTGTGTATCGTTTACTACCGTTCGGGCCGACATAATTCAGAAGTCATGTTAGTAAGCGTTCGAGGAGCCAGGACACTTTAACTCGTAAATCCACAACTCAACTCGACGGCTTACATAATGAACTCCTCACATGAGGCTCCCTACTATTGTAGTAGTTGATGAAATATATAGATATAAGTTTTGATCCGAAAAGTTACATGTCCGATACTTGAATAAACTTAGGAAAGTTTATTTGTACATGAAGATTGTTATTAGGGGTAGTCTCATAAGTCTTGAATGACCATTTTCTCTTGGTAAAATCTCATGGTTTCCTTTTAGATGAAGTAGATCCAAATTGTATGTTCAAGTTCTCGTCAACTCTTTGTTTCATGTTTACGCCTATGAAAGTTGGTATGGTCATTTCGTCATGGCCTAGCCATGACCTTTGGTCATTGTTCCATGGTCTTGAGACTCAACCTTGGCTCTAGCCATGGTTGTGTCTTGATTCTAGGTCATAAGACCCCTTTGGTCTTCATAAACCATAACTTATATGTAATGACTTTGGCTAAAAATGGGCTGTTTAGAATTTGAAGAAATTTATCACTCAGAAAGCGTTTTTAGGGCTCGAGCTTCTTTGTTCCTGAACGAAAACGTCGTTCCGGACAACTTTCGTGTTTTAACTTTTTGATGAATCGGACCAGAAGTGTGACTTTCAAAACCCAAATTTGATCAGGAAGCTATTTGGCAGTTTTGCCGGAAATCTTTGGTAATTTCAAATCGCCATAACTTTTGACTCGTATACTCGTTTTGGGTGGTTCAAATTGCTATGGTTTCCTTGTTAGGTCCTCTACCACAATATGTAATAATCAAATATCATATTTTTACCATTTTGGTCGTGGTTTTCCAAGAAAGTCACTAGTTTGCTTGTTTTAGTAACTTGTTGTAACAATCAATAACAATAACTTGTTTTGCTCACTTTTATACATCATGGACATAACTACAAGACATAATATAGCAAGAATAACATGTAAATAACATGAACATGATTATTTAACAAGAATCAAGTTAGGGTTTGGCTCACAACTTTTGGCTTTCAAAGATGAAAGGAAGTTAACACGTAAGGATAGGACTTTGATAGACTTGCTTCAACCCACTTCACTTCATGCAATCTTTCTACCCTTGGTATTCTTGAAAGATGGATGATGAAGGTTTAGGTGAATTGAGTGGATTTAAACTCAAGAGAAATCACCAATTATATTAGGGTTTGGAAGAGTTTTGATTACTAGAAACTAAGCTAGGGTTTCTATACTTGAACTTCACTTGAATCTTGCTAGAAATTAGAAGGAAATGAACTAAGGATGAGAGGGATTTGGGGTTGGGGATGCACGGCACCAAAAGGGGGGAATGGGGGCTTTTATAGTCCAAGTTAGGAAGCTTACTAGGAAAGTGTTACAACTTGGTGACCAAGTTGTAATTAAGTGTTGATTTTAGGGGTAAATTCATGAGTTGAAGCCACATGGGGATGACTCCCCCCCCCTAGGCCGGTTTCAAGACCTTGGAGAACAAGGGTTGGACTTTGGATGATATTATCCAAGATATCTAGTGTGTTTTGACTCCGAAAACTGCAAACCGTAAGTTGTTACGCCTCAAAACGTAAAACCGGGTGTCGTAAAATTATGGAATTTGAAAGTATTGATAAACATGTCAATAAGTTCCATAATAAAATATAAAATGAGTGGTAGGTTCCATTTGGGTGTAAAACCCTGCTAAAAACTGGAAACACGGGTCTAAAACGCGTAATTCGCGTAAAACGCTGAATATTGCGTAAAATTGAGAAAAGTAAAATGTTACTTTTCTAATGTTATAAAAATGATTTAAAATGACTTATAATGTCTAGACTGGGCTCAGTCTAGTGTCGGTTGGTATTAAATGTCTTTTAGACATCAAACCGTAAGCCTAAAAATCACGAAATGACTTATAACATCAAGGGATCATTTTTGGTCAATGGAGGAGGGAAAGAATATGTTGACTTTTTCTAATAAGTTGAAAACTCAAATCTTCTTTGAAACGCGTTTTGTGGTCTAACGGTTAATCGCCCAAACGGTTAAGCGTGCTCGTGCGGGATTAGTACAGGTTTGGGTGACCTGCTGGGAAGTTTTTGGTCATGTTTTTCTCAGTCACGATTAATTCTCAAATAAATCATGAGTGTGTCAAACATTTTTCTGATGTGGGGTCACCTGACGGGGTGGAATTTCGTTGTGCATAGAATTTCTGATTGACGTTTTACCCTAAAACGTGTAATTCCTTAATAACTTTCACGAAAATGAGCTTATGAATGTCAAACTTTTAATTTGTCATGGAAATGATTTATCACTCGAGAATATCAAATAAAAATCAACTTTCGGGAAAGTTTCGGGAAAAATGAATAGTAAAAGTGAATAGTGAAATTTCCCGGGAATGGTAATTATCCTGAAAAATGTGAATTGTTACAGTCTCTACCCCTTACGGGGAACTTCGTCCCGAAGTTCTATGTGTGTCATATGTTGGAGTGGTGTCGATAAAGATGTGTGGTTACTTATGAGGACCAAAGTCTGGAATTACTAGTGATGTAGTTTGATTTATCTCAGAATATGGTGTGTCAATAGAGATTGATAACATGGTTGAATATCAGTAGAGATCCATATAATAGTCGAATATCAAAGAAAATTGATATAGCAGTCGGTTATTAATAGAAATTGATATAGTAGTTGTACAGAAATCGATATAGTTAAATATCAAAATAGAAATTGATATAGTTGTCAAGTATCAATAGCAATTGATATAACAGTTGAACAACAATAGCAATTTACATAGGAATCCAATAAATGGAAATTGATATAAGAATCGAATCATGGAATAAGTGTTTGAACATGTGGTTGGACCAAGTCCTGTTTGAATTGTACGGCTGCCCATGCATATGGCTACATGGCTTCGCAATGAGTTTGGTACGACTGCCCATGCATATGGCTACATGGCCCCGTAATGAGTTTGGTACGACTGCACATGCATATGGTTACATGGCCTCGCAACGAGTTTGTTTGTTATTGCACTATCATTATGAAAACCAAAGTGTAAACCTCGTACTAATGGAAATTGGGATAGTCGTTGCAATCATAGCCTAGTAGGTAATCGGTTGTTGTACCTAGTGTTTATGTCATGGTTTGAAGCGATGTCGGTGAAAAGATAGGATTTCTTGTGGCGAATAAAATGTAGGTATCATGCCATACCCGAGCAATGTAATGTAGGTATCAAGCCATACCCGAGCAATGTAATGTAGGTATCAAGCCATACCCGAGCAATGTAATGTAGGTTGACTTCCTACTTATGTTATTTCGGATATAATTAAGCCCACTTGTTTATAATTCTTTATTTACATAGAGAGGCATCCCAAACAATGTAACTAAAGGAATATAAACGTATGGTTCGATGATTTATAATTTCTTTATTTAAATGTAAAGGCATCCCAATCTATTCAAATAAGGACATTATAAATCATCCTACTCAAGAATTTCCGACACAACATTCATACTTAGCCGGTGAGTTACAAGGTAGTGTATTACGAGATGATACTGGTGTTCCAAAAGTACAAGATGAATATTCAAACTTGTAAAGCTGATGAGGGTACTTGTGGTGTAACTAAGGATGATTTGAGCTTTACAAGTGCATCAAGATCTGTTAATGAGCTTGTGTTTGTAACGGTTGTGAAGAAAATGATGTGATATGTTAATGAACAAAAGTGTGTAGTGTATGCTTAACATTAATACTCTTAGGTATCGATGTTGAGTTTGCTTTAAAAATCTTAAGAGATTTTTAAAAGTTTATGATGGAATGGTATCCTTAGGACCTAAACAGGATAGTACTTCTACAGGATGAAGAGAATAATTGATAACTATCCCAAGATAGTAGTTCGGATTATCTCATAAATGAAAACTTTCAAGAATGAAGTTAGGTAGTACAAATAAATTGTTAAGATTTCGCTGAGTGGTAAGGCACTATCGTGTCTCTAGATCGTTTTAATGTATTCTGGTGGTTTATCGTGTTTCATGTAGGAAATCAACCTAAACATAACCCTAGTACAACTACTCTCAGTATTTGAAAATTCTAAGTCGAATATAGTTAGTCAGACTATATTCCACTGTCCCTAGGTTAAATATAGGTGACTAGTCCATATTTAGCCAAGGTTCGATAAAATTTTCAAATACCTAAACTAGGTATACTTTTGATATGTCCGTTGCTTTCGGGAAACTGTCCACTAAACAAAGGCGATGTCAAACCCTTAAGTTGCAAGTCCCGTCCATACAAGACTTGTAACGTATGTTTTCATATTCCATTGCATAGAAGGTAGTAAGGGTAGATACGTATGGAAAGGAAGTTTTAAGTATTTCTAAAATAGAACATACTTGGCCAGGATCATGAATTTTTAATAATGAAGGTTTCATAAGAAAACTTTGATGAATGTAGAGAAAGTTCAGCTTTTGTCGATGATGGATTAGTTTGTCCTTTAGAAATCTCATATTTCTTGTTTTGAAATCGATAGATTGTGACGGGTTTTTGATATCATAAGAAATGATATTGATGATGTGATGGACTAATTCTAGAGACCATTTGCACAAAACACAATGTCTCGGAAGTAGGTTAGACCATTGGGTAATTCACAATGTCTGGGAAGTAGGTTAGGTCATTGTGTGACTCAAAACATTTGAGAAATGATTAAAACCATTGTATCATACAATGTCTTGGAAAATGAATGAGACCATTGTATCTCACAATGTCTTGGAAAATGAATGAGGCCATTGTATCTCACAATGTCTTGAAAAATGAATGAGACCATTGTATCTCACAATGTTTTGAAAAATGAATGAGACCATTGTATCTCACAATGTCTTGAAAAATGAATGAGACCATTGTATCTCACAATGTCTTGGAAAATGAATGAGACCATTGTATCTCACAGTGTCTTGGAAAATGAATGAGGCCATTGCAATCAGTTACAATGTCTTGGACATATAATGTTGGAGTAGGAACATGATTGGGAGAGTGTGGCTGTGCCGAAATGCCTTAGAATAGGCATACACAGATATGTTTAGTCCATTGTTTAGATAAATGATTGAAAATAAACCGAGTTTATATATCAACATACTAATATGTTCATGTAGCATAAAATGCCTAGTGTGTATATATCAATATACTTATATGTGTTCATGTAGCATAAAATGCCTAGTGTGTATATATCAATATACTTATATGTTTGTGTAGCATAAAAATGTCTTCGGGGAAATGCTCAAAATGGGTATATATGAATATACTAACATGTTTGTGTATCATAACATGCTTACTAAATCCATAATCGTCTGGAGGATGGAAGACACGGAGAGCGGAAGGCTATAAAATGTTTTTGTTTGTACATGTGGTTATAGTTTAGGTCTCAGTTAGACCCGTTTCTCTATAACCATGGCTCTGGTACCAATCTATAACACCCCCAATTCATGGATGCAGCGGAATTCGAACTGGGTGTTACTCGACGGCACAATAGTCACAATAATAGAAAACGAACTCCAAATTGAGTCGTTTTAAAAGATGTATCATTCAAAATATATAAATATCAGAGATTATAAAATGAGGTCCCAATTGGTTCCATGTTTACAATGTATAGTAAATGAGTTTTTGAATGATAATAAAAATTTATAGCCCTCTTGAGTATCCGTGTCCTTCCGTGCCATCCTTGATCGTCATGAACCTGAAATACATGCTTGAGAGGTCAACACAAAGGTTGAGTGATATTCATAGAGTTTGTTTAATCGTTTGAACACAATATGTTGGTAGTGTGAGTTATCGGCTCACACCAATGTTTGGAAAACAAAACAGGTAGGCTACGTTATTATACGCCCGGAACATGTATTATACACTAAGCTTATGACACCATAACGTTAACGTGTACCAATATCAATCGGCGGAGTTATCCCGGTAGGTACTTTGCCGTCATACCTAATGTCTCAAATATTAATGCATTTGTTTGAACTTAGTCAATACAAATGGGATTCGTCAATCCCAATAGGCCTATTCACAATATTCGCGCTCACTTGCAAGTAACCCTCGCAAGTGATTAAATGGTTCACAATAAGGGATCTGGGTTTGGCAAGGATGTTACTTAGTGATAATAAAACAATCAGGCAAGCATACAATTTAAAAACATTGTGCTCGGTTAAAAATAGCATGTATTCCCCCCAAGGGTTTGTAAAACATTGAAGTAATGTAAAGTGGGGCTATGAACTCACCTTAAGTAAGATAGCAAGTAATGAATGTAACGGTCGAATCGCGAAGGTTCTATGAGCAACCTATAATAGAATGTCGCGACTTAGGATTGGAGTAAAGAATATGAAGTAGTGCCTATATATATATCTTGCATTTAGTCCATGATGTGGTATGATGTATATTGTAAGTCTTTGAAAGTAATGATTCATGAAACATGTATGTTTTGTGTATCGTTTACTACCGTTCGGGCCGACATAATTCAGAAGTCATGTTAGTAAGCGTTCGAGGAGCCAGGACACTTTAACTCGTAAATCCACAACTCAACTCGACGGCTTACATAATGAACTCCTCACATGAGGCTCCCTACTATTGTAGTAGTTGATGAAATATATAGATATAAGTTTTGATCCGAAAAGTTACATGTCCGATACTTGAATAAACTTAGGAAAGTTTATTTGTACATGAAGATTGTTATTAGGGGTAGTCTCATAAGTCTTGAATGACCATTTTCTCTTGGTAAAATCTCATGGTTTCCTTTTAGATGAAGTAGATCCAAATTGTATGTTCAAGTTCTCGTCAACTCTTTGTTTCATGTTTACGCCTATGAAAGTTGGTATGGTCATTTCGTCATGGCCTAGCCATGACCTTTGGTCATTGTTCCATGGTCTTGAGACTCAACCTTGGCTCTAGCCATGGTTGTGTCTTGATTCTAGGTCATAAGACCCCTTTGGTCTTCATAAACCATAACTTATATGTAATGACTTTGGCTAAAAATGGGCTGTTTAGAATTTGAAGAAATTTATCACTCAGAAAGCGTTTTTAGGGCTCGAGCTTCTTTATTCCTGAACGAAAACGTCGTTCCGGACAACTTTCGTGTTTTAACTTTTTGATGAATCGGACCAGAAGTGTGACTTTCAAAACCCAAATTTGATCAGGAAGCTATTTGGCAGTTTTGCCGGAAATCTTTGGTAATTTCAAATCGCCATAACTTTTGACTCGTATACTCGTTTTGGGTGGTTCAAATTGCTATGGTTTCCTTGTTAGGTCCTCTACCACAATATGTAATAATCAAATATCATATTTTTACCATTTTGGTCGTGGTTTTCCAAGAAAGTCACTAGTTTGCTTGTTTTAGTAACTTGTTGTAACAATCAATAACAATAACTTGTTTTGCTCACTTTTATACATCATGGACATAACTACAAGACATAATATAGAAAGAATAACATGTAAATAACATGAACATGATTATTTAACAAGAATCAAGTTAGGGTTTGGCTCACAACTTTTGGCTTTCAAAGATGAAAGGAAGTTAACATGTAAGGATAGGACTTTGATAGACTTGCTTCAACCCACTTCACTTCATGCAATCTTTCTACCCTTGGTATTCTTGAAAGATGGATGATGAAGGTTTAGGTGAATTGAGTGGATTTAAACTCAAGAGAAATCACCAATTATATTAGGGTTTGGAAGAGTTTTGATTACTAGAAACTAAGCTAGGGTTTCTATACTTGAACTTCACTTGAATCTTGCTAGAAATTAGAAGGAAATGAACTAAGGATGAGAGGGATTTGGGGTTGGGGATGCACGGCACCAAAAGGGGGGAATGGGGGCTTTTATAGTCCAAGTTAGGAAGCTTACTAGGAAAGTGTTACAACTTGGTGACCAAGTTGTAATTAAGTGTTGATTTTAGGGGTAAATTCATGAGTTGAAGCCACATGGGGATGACTCCCCCCCCCCCTAGGCCGGTTTCAAGACCTTGGAGAACAAGGGTTGGACTTTGGATGATATTATCCAAGATATCTAGTGTGTTTTGACTCCGAAAACTGCAAACCGTAAGTTGTTACGCCTCAAAACGTAAAACCGGGTGTCGTAAAATTATGGAATTTGAAAGTATTGATAAACATGTCAATAAGTTCCATAATAAAATATAAAATGAGTGGTAGGTTCCATTTGGGTGTAAAACCCTGCTAAAAACTGGAAACACGGGTCTAAAACGCGTAATTCGCGTAAACCGCTGAATATTGCGTAAAATTGAGAAAAGTAAAATGTTACTTTTCTAATGTTATAAAAATGATTTAAAATGACTTATAATGTCTAGACTGGGCTCAGTCTAGTGTCGGTTGGTATTAAATGTCTTTTAGACATCAAACCGTAAGCCTAAAAATCACGAAATGACTTATAACATCAAGGGATCATTTTTGGTCAATGGAGGAGGGAAAGAATATGTTGACTTTTTCTAATAAGTTGAAAACTCAAATCTTCTTAGAAACGCGTTTTGTGGTCTAACGGTTAATCGCCCAAACGGTTAAGCGTGCTCGTGCGGGATTAGTACAGGTTTGGGTGACCTGCTGGGAAGTTTTTGGTCATGTTTTTCTCAGTCACGATTAATTCTCAAATAAATCATGAGTGTGTCAAACATTTTTCTGATGTGGGGTCACCTGACGGGGTGGAATTTCGTTGTGCATAGAATTTCTGATTGACGTTTTACCCTAAAACGTGTAATTCCTTAATAACTTTCACGAAAATGAGCTTATGAATGTCAAACTTTTAATTTGTCATGGAAATGATTTATCACTCGAGAATATCAAATAAAAATCAACTTTCGGGAAAGTTTCGGGAAAAATGAATAGTAAAAGTGAATAGTGAAATTTTCCGGGAATGGTAATTATCCTGAAAAATGTGAATTGTTACACAAAAGGTGGTTATCGCAGTTCTAGCAGATAAAAGTGGTTCTCGTAAGAAAGTTACACTATATATATATATATATATATATATATATATATATATATATATATATATATATATACACACACAGTTAGCAATTAGGGCTGGCATAACAAGTCACACGAACCTGTTAAGACACGAACCTGTTAAGGTCAAACACGAACACGACCTGTTAACTAATTGTGTCATTTTTCTCAAACACGAACACGACACGAAAATTAACAGGTGCATCTGTTAAGACATGTTAAAAAACCTGTTAACATGCATATTATAAAAGTCTTGACTAAAACTTTTAAAAAAAAAAAAAAAAAAAAAAAAAAAAAAAAAAAAAAATCCTTTACATTACAAAAGCTCTTACAAATCTTAACTAATGCATAATGATAATAATCCTTAACATTACAAAAGTTCATAAAACTCTTAATTAAGTGAGTCGGGATTGTAATTTTAAGGATTGTATATATATTATAATATTAATAGGTCATAACAGGTCTGACCTGTTAAGACACGGATATTAACATGTCTTAACATGTCCAACATGTTAAGACACGAAACCTGTTAAGGTCAAACACGAAACCTGTTAAAAACAGGTTGTGTCGTGTCGTGTCGTGTTAACAGGTTTCGTGTCAAAATTGCCAGCTCTATTAGCAATCACACTAGAATCAAAATGGGAAATCCAAATAAAAGTCGAAAGTCGACAGGTTTGGTTTTTGGGCTATTGAAATAAATTAAAATTGGTTACAAACGGATTCATATTAAACCAACTCAGTCAGCACATTTAAACACTTTGGTTTGGTCTTCTTCGTTTAAAGAGAGATGTAACAAGAATAGCAATAGCCCATAGAAAATGTAAATAGGAAACAAAAACAGGGTAAAAAATGAAAAGCCCACTTACCACTATATATAAACGCAGTTAGCAATCACACTTGAATCAAAATGGGGAAAAAATGCTCGGAAAAAAAAGAAGGGTGTTGTTAACCCCACGGTAGTCTACTACCATAGCTGCAGGTTTTGTCCTTTTAGGTGGGGCCCACATGCAGGTTTTGTCCTTTTAGGTATTTTTTTTTTTTTTTTTTTTTTTTGTCCAAGTCTTTTTTATGTAAGTTTTTTTTTTTTTTTTTTTTTTTTTTTTTTTGTCACAAACACAAACACAAACACAACTGCAAACACAAAACACAACACAACCAATTTTTTTTTTTTTTTTTTTTTTTTTTTTTTTTTTTTTTTTTTTTTGTTGTCACAACTGCAAACACAAACACAACTGCAAACACAAAACAACCAACTGCAGTATTGAGAAAAACAAAGGCTCGGATTTTTCCGTTATCGTCATCGCCAAGTCCTCTTTTTTTTGTCACAAACACAACTGCAAACACAAACACAGCTGCAAACAAGGCCCTTGTTGACCACACACTAGTCTATTTTTTAGCCAAATGTGGAATTTTTAGAAGGCTCGGATTTGAAGGTTGCGAAAGTGATAAAAATATCACTCCGCCATACCATTCGGTTTTAAAAACCATTCGTCATCGCCTCGGCTCAGATTGTAAACCAATCATCATTGCCTACACCCTAAAAAATTTACAAGTTACACAGCCAAAGATTCTCAAGTTCTGAAAATTTCACATGCCAAACTGCACAACTTCTCAAAAGTTCACATGCCCAAACAGCACAAGTTCTCAAAAGTCACATGCCCAAACAGCACAAGTTCTCAAAAGTCACATGCCCAAACAGCAGGATTCTCAAAAGGTACATCACAAGCCAAATAGTAAGGATTCCCAGGATTCAATCCTGGACTATAAACACAAGTGTGAATCACAAACAACTAAGCAACCACAAGTCTAAACAAGTTACTAACCACAAGTGTGAATCACAAACAACAACTAAGCAACCACAAGTCTGAACAAGTTACTAACCACAAGTCTGAAAGAAGCAGTATCACAAGTGAAACACAAGAAGCAGTATCACAAGTGAAACACAAGAAGCAGTATCACGACAAGTCTGAACAAGTTACTAACCAGAAGCAACCACAAGTCTGAATCACAAACAAGTGAAAATGTGGAATTCACAATTTAACACACGGGAGGTAAGGCTCAGATTACATTAAATCCTTTTATCATATTGGCTGCAACATCAAAGGTTGCAAATATATTGCCTATCCATTTGGAAATGCCACGCCAAAATTAAGCTTTTATTTTTTTTAAATCATCATAGCCATTTAGGGAGGGTTTGTCTAAAAAATAGACTAGTGTGTGGTCAACAACACCATCACCATAAACATCATAGAAACATAACTTTAATAAAAACGCGTATGTGTGAGACACTGTCTCACACCACACTCGGTATTATCACCTTGATGTCTCACACACAATTAAGTAAAATCACGTATCTAACAGAACCACCACCCCAGAACCACCACCCCAGCACCACATAAACATCACGGAACCAATCTAACAAAACCATCAGACATAAACATCACGGAACCAATTAACACACTTTATTATGAAGTAATCAAGTCAGATTCAAAAACCCCCAAACCAATTTTATGAAACCCTAATTAAAAAAATTAGGGTTTCATTAAAAAATCAAGATTTTGATAAATTAACGTACGAATCTTTCAATTAACACACTTTATTATGAAGTAATCAAGTCAGATTCAAAAACCCCCAAACCAATTTTACGAAACCCTAATTAAAAAAATTAGGGTTTCATTAAAAAATCAAGATTTTGATAAATTAACGTACGAATCTTTCAATTAACACACTTTATTATGAAGTAATCAAGTCAGATTCAAAAACCCCCAAACCAATTTTACGAAACCCTAATTAAAAAAATTAGGGTTTCATTAAAAAATCAAGATTTTGATAAATTAACGTACGAATCTTTCAATTAACACACTTTATTATGAAGTAATCAAGTCAGATTCAAAAACCCCCAAACCAATTTTACGAAACCCTAATTAAAAAAATTAGGGTTTCATTAAACCATCACGTACATCACATAAACATCACATAAACATCACGTAGCTAACAAAACCATCAGAAAAACATCACATAAACCATCACGTACCTAACAAAACCATCAGAAAAACATCACATAAACCATCACAGATCACCAACATCACCACACACTCACAAACTCTCTCTCACAAATCACCAAGTGTGGTGTGAGACATCAAGATCTTGATTTTAGATCTAAAAAGAGAGCAGATAAGTTAGAGAGAGAGAGAGTTTTTTTTGAGTGTGTGGTGTGTGTGTTGTGTGTGAGACATCAAGGTGATAATACCGAGTGTGGTGTGAGACAGCTGTCTCACACATACGCGTTTTTATTAAATTTTTTTCTTTAAAAAAAAAAAAAAAAAAAAAAGGTGTAAAAAAGTTAGTTGTTAAAAAATTGTGTTATAAAAAATATTTTGTTATAAAAAAACCATTTTGTTATACAAAAAAATTAGTTGTAAAAAAATTGTGATAAAAAAAACATTTTGTTATAAAAAAACCATTTTGTTATACAAAAAAGTTAGTTTAAAAAAAAAAAAAAAAAAAAAAAAAAAAAAAAAAAAAAAAAACGTCACCATACGCGTTCGTAACGTTTTTTCAGGGGTTCGGATCTCACGAGCAATTAACGGATTGGGTGCAAAACATAGCTCGGGAACTCGGTTTTGTGATTGTTAAAAGAAGAAGTAAATCAGAATACGGACTTAAATGAAGTACCGATCGTAGATCACCGAAGAAGTACGAACACAAGATCTACGAAAGTCCCGAAATTGCCGAAAGAGCCTCCAAGACACAGTTCGTACACGGGTACTAGTCCACGGCACAGATTATATGTTGGAGATACTGTGAGCAATGGTTTTATTCGGGAAATTCCACTGCTTTACCGTCCATACGTAATAAGTATACGTAATGTTGCGGGTGATGGGAATTGCGGGTTTCGGTGCGTTGCTCACTTTATTTTTCAAAACGAACATATGTGGGCCGAAGCCAGACATAGGTTGTTGCAAGAGTTAGATTACCATAGGAGTACTTACACAGATATGTGGGGGGGACAAGACTTTAACTTTCTTTGGAATACGATAAACTGGTTCAACGGAGGTGCACATCAAGGTAACTGGATGGTGATGCCAATGACGGGTCTAGTTATCGCTTCAATGCTAAATCGACCGATTGTATTTCTATCCATGCGTGGTTATAACACATGTTTTCCGCTTTTTTCCGGGCCAAACAACACACAAGGAATCGACCCCCTTGTGATTGCCCGTGTGGGGGAGGACGCATGTGCTCATTACATTATACCGACGCTAGACCCAACTTTTACACTTCCGCGTAACCACCCACAATGGAGGTTTTTCCGACAGCCAATTGCAGAACAATGGATAAGTTTATATCAACATCGACTATCGACATTGTAAATGATTATTGATTTATGTTGTAAATAACTGTTTGTATTATATAGTAATTGATTAAATATTTATTTATATTAGTAAATAACATTATTGATTGATTATGCAAATTCTTTGGTCAGATGAGCCAAAGAAATCCTTTCTGGTGCCGATGTAATAGAGGATTTATTGTACAACGGAAATCCTGGCAAGACGGTAGTCGTGGGCGACTGTTTTATGCATGTCCTCTTTCAGTGGTAAATAATCATACGTTTGCTTAGTTATGTAAATAATTTGTTTGTTAAAAATACATTTCTTATTATTTCCTTAACATGTAACAGCCAGGTACAAACGACTATGGGTGTCGATACTTCGCGTGGAAAGATGAATTTGAAGCAGAGCACTTTAGTCAAGCCTCTTCTTCAACGCATTGCTCAAACTGCGTTGCTACAAAAAATGAGATCAAGTTGTTGAAGCAAAGAATAAAGGCGCTGGAAATGGAGTTAGAAATGGCAAGGAATCCTGAGGATCACGCTTGTCAGTCAAGTGCCCGGCTCCATGATCTTTTAACCGAAATGAATAATCTTCATATGTCGTAGATATTGTTGTTTTTAAATAATATGTTAACGTTGACGTTTAATTTTATAATAATAGTTGTTGTTTTTAAATAATTTAAGTTTAGGTGTAAACACTGATCTTGTAGTAGTTTATAAATGCAAATGAGTCAACGTCATCTTTTTTTATAACGCCATATTTTTTTTATAACGTCATATTTTTTTATAACGTCATATAGGCAATTATTAATTAACTATACACAACACAAAAACATTACAAACATTAGTTTATAAATGCAAATAAGTCAACGTCATATTTTTTTATAACGTCATATAGGCAATTATTAATCTTTTTTTATAACGTCATATCGGCAACTATTAATTAAGTATACACAACATTACTAACATTACAAAAAAATAAATAAAACAAAAACATTACAAACTTAAAAAAAAAAAAAAAAAAAAAAAAAAAAAAAAAAAAAAAAAAAAAAGACAACTACAAGACAAAAGTACAAAAAAAAAACAAAAAAATAACAAAAAAAAAACAAAAACAAGTACACCCTCCCACTAGGGGAGGGTTTGTCTAAAAAATAGACTAGTGTGTGGTCAACAAGGGCCAAAAAGAATGAGGCTCTGGCGAGAGTGACAGTAGGTTTCAAAAGGGTGGTTGCCACGTCATTATCATCCATATTTGTTTGAGCCAATGATTTCATTCCCCATTCAATCAACAACCCTTTAAAAGCTTATTATATCGTAAGCAGAAATATCGTTTATCGGGAATCGAACCCACAACCTCTGATTATCTAATAGTACGTTTTACCACTAGACCAAAAGGCCATTATCTTCTATTTTGATCCCATTTTAAATAAAAAAAGGCGATGAAGATATTATTATTATTCTGCATTTATATTTTCCGAGCATAAAAAGGACACCGGATAATAACGGGTGAAACCCGACCCGTATCTTGGCGGGGCAACCCGACCCGGTTTGCAGCCATGGCGGGTTCGGATCCCTTTTATCCGGTTTCGTATATGCAATCTGAGCCTAATAGTTTTGCACTCAGACCAAATGAGGCTATAATTAAAAAAGGGGTTTGACTTTTTATTAGGCAAACTTCTTTCTTTGTTATAAGGCCAATGATTTTCATAAAACCACATAGATATTAAGAGTAAATTATTGATTCTTGTGTTTTGGAACAGTTTTTTCATAGATTTGGATGGGATGAGTGTTAAGAGGTTGTGATGATAGAATTTGAATGCGTTTGACTGGATTCGGACAAAGTTGAGATTTACCGTTTCTTGGCGGGGTAAATTGGTAATAAGTTTGCAGCCGTGGCGGATTTATCCACTTTGATCGAATGTTTACAAATCTGAGCCTCATAATTATATTCATCTAATCTTTAAAGTTATAATGATTTTGTGATGTTTTGATGTTTGGGTTTTGGGTTTTGGTTTTTGGTTAACCACTTTTGAGTCGTTCGGTTTTAAGTAACATGCTGGAAATCACTTTGAAGCTTTGTATGTCAACACAATTGATAGTGGTTTAACAAAATTAGTTAACCGATATTTTTTAGAACAATGTTAAACATATCTCTATAGTAGAAACATAACAGGATAGACGATGCTTGGCTTGACACGCTTTTTGGCAAATAGATCTCAAGCTCCAATATAATCAGACTATACAGATTTAAGCTGAAAGCTAGGAAACATATCTTTTGCGATATGGAAGCTAGCCGATGTAACATGATGGCTGCTAAAGCAACGGCCGCTCAACACTAAGCCTCTATGTTAGTTTTTGCAATTACACATTGATTCTTCTTACAACTATTAAGATTGTACACTTTGAAGTCATCAAAACAATCACCTTGTGTAAATTAGAATAGGCATTGAGAGAAAATCACAAGACTTCTTGATGACAAAAGATTTTTATGCTGTTTTCACCTGCTGTACTATAAGGTTTAAAAAGTTGACTCATTAAAGTATATTTCATATAGTCTTTTTCTATTTCCTATAGATGCTGATGGACAACATGGGAGAAGAATGGATAGATCCAAGGTGCATCATGTGATTCAGATCCAAGATGCAGGTCAACATAATTATTATATGGTGAAAAGGCTTATAGGGTTGAGCAATGGCACAAAACTAGACAAGATCATCTGAACTGAACCAGAACCAAAACTTTCAGAGTTTGAGACCATGACTCGCATAGTGTTCTCGTTTAGCTAATTAAACCTTGGAACTAAATACATCTACACTACTTCAGTAATTCCTCCAATAAATAAATAAATAAATAAATAAATAAACTTGTATCATCTCCATCCAAATTTAATAGAAGCAAGTCAATGGAGATAGAAGAACATCGTTTGTATCCATCAAAACATATTAGTAATAAGTCAATGGAGGTAGTTGATTCACTTGATGTTTCTGCACAACCAATGGAAGGCTTGAAATATATGCAGGCATCAAATGTTAATTATGTCGCCAACTTTGTTTCGGTGGAGCTTTCCAGCCAAATTAACTACCATGTCTGGAAGGTGCAAATGCTTTGCGTCGTGGAGAGTCAGCTGATGCTTGGCATCATTGATGCCAATTTTGATATTCCAGAGGCTAAGAGCATCTAGATCATTAAACAATAATATGACAGCCTTCTTAAAGGTTGGATTTACAGTTCACTAAATGAAGAGGTACTCAAGAATGTTTTAGGATGTGAATCTCCACGAGATGTTTGGACGAAACTAGCTATAATCCTTTTACGATCTCAAAGTAGGTACGTGTTTACTTGGTTGTAAAATTAGAAATCAATTGCTGGCTTGATTTCAAATAAAATGCAGGTTCCGCTCCACAAGTATTAATATATCCAAAAGTAAAAACAAGAAAAGTAAACTCTCAAGATGACACTTATCACCTTCATCCTCAAAAATCCCTTTTCAACACAAAAATGAGGAATGCTACTGTGAAAGCGTGTTAGAGAGAAGCCATATTGAAAAACAACGTAGATGCAGCGACAGAGGGGATTAGCAAAAATGGCAATACAATGTTGCACTTAGCGGTTGTTAAAGGCCATAACAGTTTCCTTGAAAAGTTGCTCAACTTCATAAAAAAGGAAGAGAATGTCGATAGGAGAAATTCAGATGGTCACACGTACACTGCATATTGCCGCAATCTTTGTGTGCAGCTGAACTCTTGGTAAAGAAGAGAAAAAGATTGTTGCAAATATCAGACAATGAAGATAACATACCATTGCTTAGTGCTTATTATAATATGAAGCTAAGTAAATATGTATACTTGTTAGAAGTCTGTGAAGCTGATTCAGTACACCTTCCTTTAGGCCATTATTCAGATTCTCGTGTTCAAATTGGTGTAAATTTTCTCATTACTGCTATTTTTTGCAAAACAATATGGTGAGTAAACTTTCTAATTGATCAACATATATCTTGAATTGGTTAAGAAAGATGATCAGATATTGATGGCTTTAGCAATAACTTTTCCACGTAAGCTTGGCTTCGGGGAAGAATTGATCCATCCATTGTATGGCTCTAATTTTGTAGAAAGAGATATTCTAATCTGCAATAAAGCATTCATATGATACTGCCATCTATGTGTTGCAGCTTCAAAGCATGCCCATGGGAAAATAGTAATCAGGAGAATCCCTTTGCTCTTGGATTCTTACAATTTTTTGTATAAAAGGTCCGAAGAAGTCGTATGGTCCCTTTGCTGACAGATAACGGATTGTTTGACGATTCAGTTATCAACAACAATTGTTTTATTACAGCTGGTCTTGAATTTTTTTATTTAATCAGATTATTATTTGCTAGATAAGTTTATGATTTTAAGATTTCTATCTTAACTACTTATTTAATTTAATTTTAAGAACCCAAAGACGGAAAGACATAATGTATTTGCCACCATCTACAAGCTGCAGAAAGAACTCCATATTCCTAAAAAGACTAAAGTGTATTAACGTAAAAACTAATATGTCTCGACGTAATTTAGGTGTTTGCATACATTTTGTCTAAGTGTATGGGTTTGATACCTTTGAAACTAGGCATACTCCATACCCCTGATCTCTTCTTATGCCTAGAGTTGCTGAAACATTCGTCATATCTCATATTTGATCTGATAGTGGTGACAAGACAACAACCGGAGGTGAGTATTGTTAAATATATGGATAAATATTAATATGTAAATGTCTAGTATCGAACCCGAGACCTCGGGATTGCACACTTTACAAACAAGAATAATGAATAATAAATATATATATGTTAAATGTATCGTATATATATATATTTATAAACACTTAATGGACTAAACGGTCGTTAGTTATTAACCGTATGGACTAACTATCGTTAGGGACGAAAGGTATGGACTAGAGTGTAACTTAGGAGTCAAGAAAGATCTAGAATCCCTTAGGGATATGCTAGGCCGGTCGAACAAGGGAGGGGCAAGCCCAACCCATGTTTGTCTTGTCCTCCAAGTATTCTCTAGTATATATACAAGGCCAAGGGTTAGACTTTCACATCTTTTGTGCACACACACTAACCCTAATTCTTTTCTCCTTGTTTCTTTCTTTGTGGCCGATCGGTTCAAACCCTCCAAGGGATCTTGGATCGATTTTTCCATAGCAAAATTATAAGTGTTTTGTTTACTTGCATCAAACCTTTATTCGTTGGTAGTTTGTGTGTACAAGAACGAGGTAACAACATACTTTTGTTGTTATCAAGGGATCGATTAACAAAACGGTAAGGGGTTAATCATTGATCCGTATAAACCCTAATTAGGGTTCTTCATATTGTTAAAGACAATTGCTTTTGATTCTTGTTCGGGCTAGAATCACCACGGTACGTTCTCATTTATGTTTTAGTTAATATTTATGTGTTATACTTGATCCTACGCTTCCGCATACGTGTGCACTTTGATTTATATGATTGTCATGGTAATCAAACTCTAACAGTGGCATCACGAGCCATGTATAACATGTAATTGATTACTAAAACGTAATAAAAATCGGATCTTTAATTGTTTTAGATACATGTTTTTTGATCTAGGGTTTTTCCTATTTTTTTAAATTCGAAACCCTAACCCTAATTTGGGGGGGGGGGGGAGTCGTTTTTTCCATGAAACCCTAATTAGGGTTTTGTGGTTTTATTGGATTATGTGTAATCACTAGAAACCCTAAGTCATTAACCGGTTAATTGATCGTATCTTGTGACCTATGTGCTAATTGTTAGGTTTTATCCGTGACTTACATGCATGTTCGTCATGGATCTTGTTTTTTTTTTTATTATCACATGTAAGATAGATCTTAAATTGGGGAAGACTCCAATACATATTAAAATCGATTTTATATGCTATGTGGTGTGTTTTTAGCTTTGGCCTACGCAATTGATTCGTCAATGTATGTGACTCGCCTCCATTAAGAGGAGAAGGCCTTAGTTGATTACATGCATTTTTATACCTAGAATTGATTTTATTAGGATCTTTTCTAATACGGATTGCATGTGGCTAATTGTTTCACTTATTTATTATTGGTTGTTTTGATTTTCTTTGATACTTGTTTTATTGTTTTAGTTGGACTTGTTGTAAGCAATAAAAGGGTTGTTTTTATAAAGAAAATTAATACGGACTAATAATTGTGAAACCTTAAAGTGATAAAGTAAGAATCTTGCAAGGTCTTATTGCCAATCGTGGTCCGATTCGCACGGTAATCAGCTCCCAGGCGAGACTAGCAAAATTCAAACTTTATTACTATTTTGAGATTGAATCCATAAACTTTTGCTTGAATGATGTTTTGTGCAAATATGCTTTTAAAATTAAGTCTTTTAAGATGATATTCATAACCGTGATTTGAAGGCTTAGAAAAGAGCCTTAGAGTCTGCCTTGGTTATCACAATCTTGAATATGTCTTAAACGAATTACTTTTAAAATCATATGTTGTAGAAAGTCATCTTAGGGTTTTGGCATAAACCTCAAGTAAAACTTTGTGTATTAATTTCACGAATTGGATATAAAAAGTTTTTATGAAAACTTGTGTTATAAAGATGAGTGCATGCATCTTTGTACATAATTTTGATTGACATATCAAAAATTAATACCCTTAATAATTTAAGTTACATGCCATCTAACTATAAGAAACACTTGAAATTTTTATTTAGTAAACGTGAGACGCAGGCTAAATTTTAATGACAAGGTAAATTTTCGAGTGTGCGTGAGACCACACATGGAGAATTTGCAGTTTCTAAGTTAGACGACTTAATTAAGTTGATGCGTGAGACCTAGAGCTTAAGGCATGAGATGGGATGAAACATGCTTACATGACAAATTGATGAATCAATTTGATGTAAATCCCATAATGATCTAGGAATTGGAAAAGTGTTTGCCAATTATTGTTCGACAGATTACCATCTTTTATACTTTCACCACTAGCAGATCAACTGATGTGGTGGAATCTATGTAAAGTTGGATCCTAGATTTTCAAGAAAATATGTTGGTTATATGAATATATCCTTGGGTATTATATTTTCTTGGAAATATAAATTATCGAAAATACTAAAATTGAATTTTGTAAATTCTTTAAATGTATTAATGCAACTCAAAACCGTAAACGTAAGTTATTCTTTTAATTGATCTACACCCGTTTGGGTTTTTGGTTAGAGTCAATGTTACTAAAAGAATAAATATAGTCTTCTTTCCATTACGAGAAGTGTGAGACTTAAATCCTATTCCTTTTCATGAATGAGAAAGGTATAATAGGACGATTAGAATTGTCTAAATTCTAAATACATAACTCATAGCAAACTTTAATAGTAAGAGTATATGCACCTTATGAGTTATTAAATTAGAAACTCGACTGATTACTGCATAATGGTAAAAGACAAATTAGATTATTTTATCTAGTTGTTTTGATTTGACCATTTAAAGATACTACATACAATTGTTGGAATGGTAGATCTATACAGGAAGAAATTGCATGCCCAGCTTTTTCAAGTTAATAATTTGGAATGTGATGAATCACATTTATGTAGTAGATTACATCCTTTTATAACCTATATAATTGTTTGAATGGGTTTTCTTAAAAGATGTAGGAAAGTAAATAGTACACTATTTCTTTCACTAATTAATGAAACATTTACAATGTTGTCAAATTTAGTGGGAGTATTGTGTTCTTATGAATGAATAAGGGATTATTATTATGTTCTCTAATTCAGTGGGAGTTACAAGACTTATTGTCTTGATTATAACTTAGATTATCTTTTGAATATCTCAAGGTAATTACTTTCCAAATATAGACACTAATATTTTCAAGGATAGTCATGTACATTTCCTTGATTGATTGAGTAACTCTATATCTACTAGTTATGCTAATGACACAAATCATATTGTTCACATTGACAAGCGCGTGCGTGTTGTTTAAATGTAACATGGTGTTGTTCAATGCACAAGTGGGAGAAATCTTCATTGTGTGCAAAGTACAACACATAAGAATATGATTTAAAGGATTCTCTTAACTGCAAGTAAGAGATTATAATTCTAATTAGATTTAATACATCTAATCTAAGAAACACTTGGTGTTATAATTTAGTAAACATGAGACGCAGACTAAATATTAACAACAAGGTAAATTTCCATGCATGCGTGAGACCTACATGGATAATTTACAGTTTCTAAATTAGATATCTATTAGAACATGTGTCAATATGATAACAAGACAACTTCAACTATAATATTTATGTATTATTGGAATGACATAAATGCATGAAGTAATATAATACTACTTCAATAATTATGTATTCTTAGAATGACATAAATAAACATGAAGTAGTGTGTTAACTTGAAAATATTATTGAAACCAAATGATGGTGTTCATGATTACTTTAATTATACATGTTTATACTTTATTGTATAGTTATAAACATGAAGTCTTCTAAGTATTACAAGACTTATAATTAAGTAAGACGTTAGCTTGTTATGGTCTTTTAAGACATATACAAGAAGTCATTGAGTTGATCAATGATTAATAACGAATAGTGGGATTATAACACGTTTATGTTTTAATACGACATAAACATGAAGTGACTTGATTAAAAAGTACTTGTGTTATATAGCATGAAGTTGGCTTGAAAATACTATTATACCATTAAGTTGATTTAGTTGGTAAATAGACAAGCTAAAAGATATATGGTTATCTTACATATTGTTTGATTGTCTTACAATATTACTTCTAATGAAATACTACAAGTATGTTGTGTGTTCAATTAGAAAGAATCAAACTCTATTGGTATTGTTTGATTAAAGATAACTATGACTTCTTTTCTTCCGAAAGTTATCAAGGTTAGAAATTGAGTATGGCTTGAATATACTCAATTAGACTCCTAGAAGATTAATAAGACGTTGTTGTGATGAATCACATTAAGTCTTAAATTGAAGTTCTGAATTTGTTAAGTTACTTATAAGAAGGTTGTTAACAAAAGAATAACAAAGAACTATCAATATGTATTTGTAATGTCCTAAAAGAGAACGCTGAATTGTTGCTCTAATTGCTAAGTAGTTATAGATAATCTCTATATTGCTAAAGGCAAGTGGGAGAATTTTATCTAGAAAAGATAGAATTACAAGATACATAATCTTCTAAAACCACACTAGTTAAAATCATGATGAGGCTTAACATGTAAATGATAAACCTCAAGATGATGGAATTATCATTCATAGATCCACTTGGATATCTCAGATATTTAATTAATATGCTGATGATTATATGATGTAGTATTACCAAAATAATGAATTGGGTGAATTACTCATATTATGAATGTTATAGATGCTGTTCATAAAGATATTCAAATTTAGAAAATTTGGTTTATCTTAAATTCTTAATAGTTAGAGAATTATGATGAGTTTATTCAAAGATAATGTAACCCTAGTGGTTTAAATCTTTGTGAAATAATCATATGGACAAAATTGTACACATATCTTAATGCATGTCTTATTACAAGATTATTAATTATACTTAAGCAATTAACTATGATTGAATACTCTTTTCTAAGCACATTAAAGATACAAAGATGCTTAATTGTCATATTTATATGAATATGAAATTTGACAATGGAATATCAAAAACTCTTTCTTGAATAATTACTTGAGCGAGGACGATAAGTAATCAAAAAGGAGTTTATGAATTCAAGAAAATCTTTGGAAGTGTACAAAATGCAATAATCCATGAATGGATAAATGCATGCATTTAGGAGATTATTCTTATGATAAATTATTAAATCTATGTTTAGGTTTATAATTAAAATAAGGTAATTTCTAAGTATTCCAGAAAGCTAGTGGGAGTATTATGTTATGATTTACTAAATCATATATGTTGTATAACATATAAGAGTAACATTCCATATAAGTAAAAGGTTAGACTTAATTTGGAATGAAACGTTACTTGAAAGATTTAGGAAATATAACATACAACCTTGGAACAAAAGTTTATTATTAAATAAACAAGTGCGGTAAATAAATTCTAAATAGAATATGATATATTATTTAGGATGACTAAATGGATATACATATTTGTAAAGATCAAACATGAATAAAATCTAAGTTTGACTGAAGGATTTTCATGTGCATTATATTATTGTTGTATCATGCTTGAGTGCTTAAATGATTTGACAATATTTGATATCCAATTAAAAGCTATTATATAACTTGTGTAATAGATATTCTAATGGAAAATGTTTGAAATTAGAATAATGATCCTCAAACTAGAATAGCTCCTAAACATTACACATTGGATATTAAGTTTACGGAAATTTTAAGAGCATATTGTGTTTAATATACAATGATGCTGGTTTAATTGAGATGACACTCAATAACTAGTCATGGTAGGATTTTATCCTTGTTAATGGCCATGAGAACTAGTTGTGCTTACTAAGAGCATAGTTGCATTATACATTAAAGAATTAGAATACTTTAAACTTTAAAAGGTTTGAAAGTTTGATTGTCATAAGTTGGTGATTGAGGATATCACATTATTTATGAAGAATTATGTAGCTATATCAAGATAGTTGGATATACACATACAAGAATTTTAATTATTGAATTCTTGAAAGAAGTATTCTCAAAATTCAGATAGATCAAAGTTAGATGAAATTATGCCATGTCAACAAGTATGATTACTTGAAGCATAATTGTCTTCAAGTTATTACTTGAGACAAGATTCATTAACTAGAATTATCATGCATTGATCTATTTTGGTATTTGGATAAAGGACATTAAGCAATTATTATTTAATAATGAATTAAAGTACTTAGTACGTTTGTTTTCATTAATAATAAATTGAGTCCTATATTTGCATGTTTAAATCCGTGAATAACTTATGTTGTTCTAAATTGTCCATTGTCGATTAATGATATGGGAATATCATTAAACTAAGACAAATATGAGTATTGGTTAAGAATATACTTGAAAGTATATTGATGCGTTGACATACCAATTTCACATGATATTCGATGAATTGAATATTGGACTTATCCCAATAATATGATTTAATATTTAATGTGAGAATCATATTTAAAGTTATCATCAGACTTGAGATACCAGATAAGTGTCATGGATGTAGTGCATTTTTGTGAAGCAATCTACCGCTCACCGTAACAGGGAGTCATAAGGGTTGTTTTCAGAAGTGTTGCAAAGTTCATGGGTTATTCTTGTAGTCAAGAGAGAATTTGTTCCTTCTGATTTGTTCAGAAGTTTAATACTGCTGGGCCCCTCGTAGGGTTGACAAAATGTTTGCGTGGCCACGCCCAAAGTCTATCTGAAATACGTTCAGATGTTTTGGTAATTTTGTTAAATCATAAAGAGATGAGAAACAGAAATTTAATAAAGAATCTCACATCTTTATTAATGTGGTATTAGAAACAAAATGATAATTATAATGATGAATCATTAAAGGTTTTTTTTTAGAAAACCTAGCTCGGATTGAACTAGGGGCATTGGAGTGTTGCAAGACGCTAACCAATGTCATTTTACTATTAATAGATATCCAAGTGGGAGCTGTTAAATATATGGATAAATATTAATATGTAAATGTCTAGTATCGAACCCGAGACCTCGGGATTGCACACTTTACAAACAAGAATAATGAATAATAAATATATATATGTTAAATGTATCGTATATATATATTTATAAACACTTAATGGACTAAACGGTCGTTAGTTATTAACCGTATGGACTAACTATCGTTAGGGACGAAAGGTATGGACTAGAGTGTAACTTAGGAGTCAAGAAAGATCTAGAATCCCTTAGGGATATGCTAGGCCGGTCGAACAAGGGAGGGGCAAGCCCAACCCATGTTTGTCTTGTCCTCCAAGTATTCTCTAGTATATATACAAGGCCAAGGGTTAGACTTTCACATCTTTTGTGCACACACACTAACCCTAATTCTTTTCTCCTTGTTTCTTTCTTTGTGGCCGATCGGTTCAAACCCTCCAAGGGATCTTGGATCGATTTTTCCATAGCAAAATTATAAGTGTTTTGTTTACTTGCATCAAACCTTTATTCGTTGGTAGTTTGTGTGTATAAGAACGAGGTAACAACATACTTTTGTTGTTATCAAGGGATCAATTAACAAAACGGTAAGGGGTTAATCATTGATCCGTATAAACCCTAATTAGGGTTCTTCATATTGTTAAAGACAATTGCTTTTGATTCTTGTTCGGGCTAGAATCACCACGGTACGTTCTCATTTATGTTTTAGTTAATATTTATGTGTTATACTTGATCCTACGCTTCCGCATACGTGTGCACTTTGATTTATATGATTGTCATGGTAATTGAATTCTAACAAGTATGAGGGTGGTGTGCCTGTGATTTAAGATAGTGAAGGTACGAAATAGATGTGACTTTGTTTGTAATGCAACGTGTCAATGTTGGTTGGTTGTGGTTTAATGTGAGTAAGCAGTATTATATTGGTGATATGTTGCTTATGAAGTATTGCAGTCGTTAGTTGTTGGCTGATGATTTTGATACAAAACTATGTTTAATCACTAGACCCGAACCAAATCAGAAACAAAGATAAATAACAGAATAGTGCAATCAAACCGAACTAATCAAAACTATAGGTGATAATAATCAGAACCGACAAAACCTGATTAATTTTTCAAAGAAGTTTAGCTTATAAATGGGTTAGACGGGTTGACCCATTTAAATGAGTAGTGTTCGAGTTATGTAAACGAGTTATGATTGACCGGATTACTTAAATAGTCGTGTTCGTGTGGGTTACTTTGACTTGGCAACTTGAACTCGACCAAGATTACCACCCCTAATCAAAACAGAAGTTGGTTCAAATAAGTCATGTTCAGGTTGGTTGTAATGAACCCCCCCCACCCCCCCCCCCCCCCCTTAATGAAAAAAAAAAGTGAGCTAGGCGTCTTGAGTCTCATCTAGAAAGGTAGTTGTTTAATAAATTTTATTACATGCACATCAATCCCATGTCAATTACACGTGCATCTATTCACACAATACAGAAGGATAGTTGGATCAATATATCTAGAAGAGACAGTACACCAATAATTTCATATATTTCTGACAATCAATAATACACTTGAAGTATCTCAATATTTGTCACATCGATATAGTTCGAGAGACAGGATTGGAGACACTTGAAGAACCGGGAGAGGGAAAGATATACAGATCAAGGGGATATAATAAACCTTTAAGTTATTTCCCAGATAATTAGTCACCTATTTTCTCATTTTGATCATATTTCCATGTTTAGGCCTAAACATCAATTGTTTACCCAACTTGACAATGTTTATATGTGAACACAGGGGTGATCCATTTTTGTCAGCATACAGCGTTGAATACATTTCGAGATCATGAATAGAACTAACATAAACCAAATTTTACTTTAGTCGCATGAGATTCGAGACCAAGTTCATACTATTTCCTAATCCAAGTAAGTTTTAGATGCCACATAATCATAGTTTAAGTATACTACATCAAATATTTCAGGATAAATCATGTTTTCAATCACAAGAGGGTGGTGAAATCAAGTAAATGATAAATTTTCTCACTTCAAATACATTTTACTTCGCTGTCATATGTGCTGCCTTATTTTTGACTTAGAGTAGGATTTATGCAACTTGATCAGAATTCATTTATTGTGGATCATATATATCACAAATTTCATTTTAGAGTATGATCAAATTACTAAATCGCTAAGAAGCTATTTTAGACAGAAATAACATGATTCTTAAATTCTTAATAGCATAGTATTTTTTTCAACATCATTCTTCCCATAATACTCCTCATGGATACACCATTTAAGATCTGCACTCAATTCATTTACCAAAAAACAACCTTATGCTATCCGGATTAAATCTAGCACGCTTACCTCTCCTCCTTGGGCCAAATTTGCGTCGGTATGTCGACTGAAAAAGATCCACTATGAGCGGGAGTTTTAGCGCAACAAAAAATGAAATCGGGATAAGAGATAATCCACAAATTGGTGCAAGCATCCATAGCTTTTGATGACAAAAGACCAGGAACAAAGTTGAGCTGAAGGCTATCATCATGGATATTGCAGAGAGCAACAAGGAACAGATACCAATAAGCAATCTTCTGGGCAAACTTACTAAGAAGTCTTTTTCTGAAAAACGTGCGGTCAGGATGGATAAGAATACTAGTAATGCCGTACTAGATGCAAATAGCGAGATCGCATCTGATACAGCAAAGATAATGAATGCAATTTCTTTTGAAAACACAGGCATGCCTGTATCTTGATTGCTTCCGCCAGGTACAGTAATTGCTGCTGCAAATACTATTGTCGTAATCAGTGCGGCAGTGATACTAGATGATTCGGCTGTGGTTTTCATCCAGCTTTCTCCATCTTTCACTAACTTCTCATGTTCTCTTGTGAAAACCGTACCTGGCGTCTCTTTGAAAATGTTCTCTTGAGTAATGTATGTAGGAAACACAACTTTCTTCACTTCCTGTAGAATTATTCTGACTTGCATAAGTATGTTAATATAAAATCCGTCAACATTGCTTATAATTAGAAGTTATATATTATGTACCTCAAGCCATTGAAGCTCTCGTTGTAATTGTAATAGTGCACCTGTTATTTTATTGAGCTTACTTGAAGGCGCTAGCCTTCCGGCCAGGTGCAAGATATTGTTCTTAGAAGAATCTACAATTGTTCTATAAAGATTCTTGCGCTCCCCAATGTCATAGATAAGGTTGTAGATTCTTTCCGAACGGTGTATTATTGCTAACTGAATAATGTCATACCCACTTTTGTCTGTAGATTGAATTGCTTGAGGTGATCTATATAGAATCTCATCAACAACTTTATGAGCATTTTGACAAGCAGCCTCAAGAATTGGACGGGTATAATGTGGATGATGAGTACCCGTGAACTTCTGCTTGTCTATTTCATCACATACTAACTCTAGAACCTTTTCCGCTTCATCCATCTCTTCCTTTTTTTCCTGAATATGCGTGATGGGCTCAACTGCAACATTCAAAAGAAAAATGATTAGTATTCATATTTATATGCTTAAATACAGTATATAACTAACTTTACGTAACAGTAACCTATGATGCTAAAAGGAAAAAAAAAAAATAATAATCCTAAAAAAATAATATATAAAATGTATAAAAGCTCCATGTCTCATGCATAAGAGTTAAATGAATAAGTCTTGGGAGTTTTATTAAAAAACTCAAAACGCCTAATCTTAAACCTAATCTTATAAAATGACGTTTGTGTAGAAATAAGTCTTGGGAGTTCTATTAAAAAAAACTCAAAACGCCACACACACAAAACGACCATTATAGCCAGAAAGTGGTGCCTATAACGCACCCAACGATGCAGTTATGGCGACGTTATAGGCACCAAATTATGCCTATAACTAGCTGCACCGAGCTCTCTTAGAGTGCAAGAAGAATGAGAACTTGAGATATATCGATTATCTTCAAAAGTTAACAATTTACTCACTTTTTACATGTTTAAAGAATAGCAAAAGATAAGTAGCATAGCGTGATATTTTGCGGTCCAAGCCATGCATATATCTTTTATATAATAAAACAAAACCTCAATTGGGAATTTTTCATTTAAAAAAATGCATTCATACCTTATTTAGTAATAATTTTATTTAAAAAAAAAAGATTATTTTCTTATTAGGTAACATTTTATATGTATCCATAACACAAGTAGAAGATAAATAAAAAATATATAGATAAGATGCAATTAATAATAAGATTAAAATTTTTAAATAATTATCTTTAATAATAAAAAACTATAATTAAACATTATAAATCAAACAAAACAAAGATTAAATTATTTGTTTTTTAATAAATAAAAATATATAATTTAAAAAATTTAACAAAACCTGCGCGTGCGCGGGCATTATAACTAATTCAAATATAAAATGTTAAAGAAAATTTACTGAATCATGACCTATTATGTTACTTTAAAGGAATTTAATCCGATTAATAATTACCAATAAATGTTACATTGTTAAACATAACCGATTAATAATTACCAATAAATGTTACATTGTTAAAACATAAATTCGCTAAAAGATAAAAGATCAAATTACTCATTAACCGAATAAATTTTGCCATAGTGTAGAAAAAATCATTCATTAAATTTTTGCCGTATTGGTCAATAAGGGCATCCATTATGGTAAATCTTTCAAAATGTTTATAATTATGTTATGACATTAATTTATAAACTTTTTTGTCTTATAAACCTATCCGTACTATTTATAAACATTTTCAAGTTTTATAAACATCTCACATAATGCAAATGCATTAAATTATGAAAATGTTCAATATCATAAACCTCTTCATACCACACAAGTTTGAAATAGATGTTCACTATAGTTTACAAGTTTTTAGACCTCTTCATAATATTTTAAATCTTTTCATAAACCACAATAGTGGATGCGCTAAGTTATCATATAGAACTTACGTCTTATTTAAACATGAACAATCTACTCACTTCTAACAAGTAGATGGTCAAACTGTAATTTAAGATTCTAATTACGCCAGTGGTTTTATCAATAACATTAAAAATAATAATAATAATAATAATAATAATAATAATAATAATAATAATAATAAATAATCCTTAAATGACTTTTTTGACAATAAACGTTCTATAATGGGTGTTTCGACACTTATGACAATGGGCGGGTTTACTGATGTTAAGCATATTTAAATTTAAATAATAATAAACAAAAATTGGCAAGTGAATCACATGCGCCTACCAAGTAATCTGCTCATCCACCACAGGATATAAAACAACACGCCACTAGGCAATAGTATTATAAGGCCCCATAAAAAGATAAAGACATCAAAAAGCAAGAATAGAACTGCACAATGACAAAACAAAAAAAAAAAAAAAAAAAAAAAAAAAAAAAAAAAGTTTATTAGAACACATTATACGACTAAGGATTTAAATGTAAAATTAATTCTTGAGGCGTATATTCGAGTTTACCCATAAACATCACATTAATGACATCTATCGATGACGGCCTGTTCCATACATCCATTAGAACTTCCCTCAAAAGCGGAAGACTCATTGCTTCTAATACATTCCATATAAATTTCCAAAGATGCTTCCAAACTACAATATAAAAACCACAACCGATCACCCTTACAACAGAAATGAAAGAAAAATAAAAGGAAGAATAAAACAAGAGAATAATTAAGTAAAGTGACTTACTATGGGCATATGTTACCCCATAGTCCCCACTCGGAAAGTTTTTAGCTATTGCCATTAGTACATTGTCATTTTTCGAAGCAAATTTTGGAAATTTCTTGATTAAGTCTGATGCCAAATCTGCAAGCATAAGCTATTAAGTGCAAGTACCAAAAACAATATACATTATTTATGTAATATATCGGCTACTTACTGTATTGTTTTGCAGAAATGGCATTAACAAGAAGGTCAACCCCCATTTCATCCCCAGGGTGAGGGCGAACAGATTCTTCGCTATTACGATCATCTTCGACAACCTTTAACAAATATCCAATAGTATCAAGATGCATATTTTCGTAAGCTTTTTGCAATGGTTCTTTTTCCTTTCCGTCTTTAATTCGCAGGCATTTTTCGTTTTTCTTTAGCAACAGCTCCGCTGCATATTTGTTCCCGACAATAGCCGCAATGTGAAGGGCTGTGGTTCCATCCGAACTTCTCGTTGCAAGTACATCTTTGTCGTCAGTTACATATGAAAATAAATTCTTCACGAAATCTTTATTACCTATTCCGACGGCTATGTGAAGTATTGTGCTACCATCACTGCTGATTGCTTCTCTAACTAAATCGTTATCCTCTTTTAGTATGGAGTCTGCTCTCGTCCAATCCCCCTTCATAGTCGCTTCTCGCAAATTCTTCTTGGTTTCGGTCTTGTCTTTGCCAGCAGCTTTGTTGTCAGGATCTGATCCTTCTGTTTTGGTTTCAGTTGAAACAACGTCTATTGCTACTGCGTCTCCCCTATTTGTGCTTGTTTGTACTGAAATCACATCTACATCTTTTGTTTCTGTGTTCGTCTCTGCCTCCGCTTTTGCCTCTGCTTCGGTTTCTCCTACTGATTCTGTCTGAGCTGAATGTACTGTTTGGAAATTTTAATTCATTGCTTATGAAACATGATATTTCTTTTTTTATTTAATAAGAGTAACAAGATCTTTCAGACATGAAACTTTTTGACAAGGTTTTACATGAGCCATATAAGTCTTTTGTTAAACACGTCGTGTTTGGTTCGGAAGTGGGTTAAACGGTGCATGTTTAGGCCGACCACTTTACCCGTTTCTTTATCCATGTCGTGTTTGGATAAGAAGTGGGTTAAATGGGTTGTGTTCTAGGTGACTCACTTAATACGTTTATTATATGGGCCGTGTTCAATAAACGGGATTCGAAAACAACCCATTTAACCCACTCCTGACCCAAACTTGACTCGGCCAATAAACATGTTAAGTGGGTTGACTCGAACACGGCCCTTTCGACCCACTCCCAACTGAATCACAACATGTTGAATAGACGGATTAAGTGACACACATCACGAATAACATTGTTTGATTAAGAAAATAATTTTGTTATTATTGTAAACTATTATAGGCTTATGGGCTTATGTCTATTCATCCTAATCTTGATTAACAAGTTAGGGTTTTCCTATTACTTATAAATACCTCCTATTGTAACATTATGAAGATATCTTAATAATAAGAATCATCTTCCTCTTTCATTCTTGTGTTGTTGTTCATTATATTTATAACACGTTATCAGCACGCTCTAAATATTTTTTTTATTAATTTTTTCTCCTGTTCATGAATCGAGACGTGAAAGCCTTCGTTGAAGTTACATACAGTATTGCCTTTTGACTCAAAAAAGGTACATACATATTTAATCTCATTCATATATTAATACTTTATTGCATGTTTTAAAATGTAATTAACGTACGTCTTGGTATATTTGTTTTATCTCTTTGTTATTCTTACACCCGAAGAACATGTTGGTTAAATTTAGTTAATTAGATTTAAATATTAAATAAATTAAAAGCCAATAAAGGTAACTGTATTCGATTTTTTTTTGAGCAAACTGTATTCGATCTAGAAACTTAATATTGTCTACTTTGATATTATATCACTTTTGCTTTTAGGATAATCACAATTGTATTTTAACTGATTTTGATTTATGATGACTACAGTTGCCTATAGATGTATCATAGATTGTTGGTGTTTTAAATGGTGGTTCTTATTATAGAAAACAAGTAAAAGAAAAACGGATGATACATAACTTGTATATATATATATATATATATATATATATATATATATATATATATATATATATATATATATATATATATATATATATATATATATATATATATATATATATATATATTGAGTGAATGTGAATAAGAATGTGTTACTTCGTATCTAGTTTTATTTTATTTATCAAGAACACTAATTGGTGTTAATTCTTATATGATGATTAATGACTTACAAGAAGCGCGTTAAATGAGAGGTAAATAAAGTTTTACTTGATTATTTGTTGCTTCACCTAAAAGTTATGTAGTATCTTATTTTTTGCTTTTTAAACTCTATTGTGATTTACAAGAACAACAAATGTTTTATTGTGATTACATAACGAGAATTACATTATATTCTATTGTGAATTTTTCAAACTCTCATGTAATTTACAAAAACAATAGATGTTTTATTGTGATTACAAAGAGAGAATCAAAACAACATAGCCATCATATTATGGTTGAAAAAAAATTATTAGAACCTCAAGTTCTAATATGATTCCTTCAAAAGGATCAATATCATAACCTCAAGTTATGACTGAATAAAAAGCGTGGAACCTCAAGTTCTATTGCGATTCCTTAAAAGAAAAAAAAAAAAAAAAAGGAAAAAAAAAAAAATCATAGCATCATGTTATGATTATATTTATTCATAATAAAACCTCAAGTTTTATTACAATGAATAAATTAAAAAATACAATAACCTCAAGTTATTGTATCTCTTTTTATGAACCTCAAGTTCAGTTATTATTCTCTAAGGAGAATCGTAATATCATAACCTCACGTTATGTAAAAAAAAAAAAGTATGAACCTCAAGTTCTACTATGATCTCATTAAAAAAAGAGAATACTTAACGGTTAATGACCCGTTAGAATTATGGCAAAATCTAAAAAGATAGATTACCATTGAAAGAGAGTAACTCTCTGAAAGCTCGCTGTAATTGAATGCACCTCATGTTGCAAAAATTATAAAAGTATATAAGCGAGCTCATTCTCACAATTTTCAGTATTATGTTTGAAAAAAATTGTGACTTGAATGATAAAAATGATGAGATGTTTAGACAAACATTCTCTTTGTTGAAAGTCTCGAACATGCTTCAATAATAGCAATAGCGAGAACATGGTTTGAAAAATACCAAGAGATATTATCAACTTTTGATAAAAGAAAAAAAACAATCTTTGTGACCAATGTTGATTAAATTGTATTAATTACATACATTCATGATCTGAGTAAATTATGATTATTTGTGGCAAAGTGGCTTTGCATCTCCTCATATGCATTAATTTACTAATACGCACTTGTGTATAAATTTTTTTTGTAACTGATCATATTAGTAATTATTTTAATCCTTTATTCAAGATATTGATTCTTATTCATACAATGTTATTTGCTCGTATAATTGGTTGCACCTATGTAAATTGAGAATGAATGATGCTATCTATACTAAGTGATTTGATACTATGTATGTCTCGATCTTAAGTTTGGTTAATAATTTAAAATTCCAACTACAGCGATAAGTAGACTAGTTCGATTATTTTAGACTTTAAGGTTTATATGTTGCCGGTCATATAAATTTGAACTTCATATCAGTGCATATGATTTATGGTCAATTAAAATTTGTTGCAATTTTGGACTTTTGTTTCTAATATTTGTGTGGATTTTTTATGTTAAGATATTTATTTAACTATAAATATTTTTTAAGAAGAACTTCGTCTTTTTCGTGGGGACCTTAAAAGCGAATACTTAGCTTAACGATGAAAGATTCGTTAAATTATGGTAAGATCTCAAGGATACATTACCACACAAAAAGCAAGTAATATTCCCAAAAATCTTGCTATGATTGTATGCACCTCAAGCTGCATTAAAAAAATGCATAAGCGAGATCGGTCTCATAATTTCAGTGTTAGATCTGAATTAAAAAGTAACTATATAACGGTGAAAGATCCGTTAAATGTATGTCAAAATCTAAAAGAAATTTTTGACCATCATAAGCAAGAGATTCTTGCAAATGCGAGCACATTTTTTGCAATATTAAGTAATTACATCTGAATGATGAAAAGAAAAAAAAATGCGATGAGATGGTTAATGCCTTGAATATACTCATATATCGAGAACGATGCTTTGATAAATGGGCATGTTTTGAACAACACGATAAACCTGTTTACTAAATTTGCTCCATAGTGTCATGTTAAAAGAAATTGGTTGGCAACCTCAAGCTGCAAGATAAAGATCTCCATTCCTTCAAGCGAATGTGATAAAATGATCATCATAAGATGTCCATTGTCTCAAATGAATGAGATAAAATGATCAATATAAGATTATCATTCCCTCATGTGAATGTGATAATGTAATGATAAATGTTTATAGATCATTTATCATGGTAAAAGATATGGTTGTTGGAATTATTATATCATGACAATCATATTAATAAACCAAGTACATCAAAGTGAGCATGAGCGGAAGCAATTATAATAGATCGAATAACATGTAATTAATTAATCTTTAATTTAAATAGTAAACATACCGTAGTGATTCTAGCCCGAACAAGAATCAATGCAATCTTCCGGAACCAATGAACCCTAATTAGGGTTTATAAGGATTATATGAATTACCCCTTACCCTTTTGTAATTCAATCCAAGAATCAAACAATAGTGTGTTTGATTCACGTTCTTGTACACACGTACTAATTCAAGAAAACGTTTATGCAAGTAAATACCACAAAACAATTTTGGAAGCAAGAAATTCGAAACCCTTAGGGGTGTTCGGATTTGGTTCGACCCAAGAAAGAGAGAAGGTGAGAAAACCCAATTTGTGTGTGTACAAGTTATGAGAAAACTCTTAACCTTGGGTTTGCTTATATACTAGAGATTACTTGGAGCTCAAGGCACAAAGGAGGTGGGTTCCTCCTTGTGGCCGATCGGTTGGAAGCCCACATAGGGTGTTCCGGAACCTTCTTTTGTTTCCAAGTATTGTCTAGCAATTAGTTTCCTAATCTTCGTTTAATAATTAATTAGTCATTAATCAATAATACTAATTATTATTTAATTGTTTTGTGTTTAATAATTAATTATAACATATTATAAATAATTATTACATTTCCTCTTCATACGTATTGTGTGCAATCCCGTGATCTCAAGTTCGATCCTAACACACGACTATTATTATTTTGTCTATAAAACCAATAGCTCCCACTTAGACATATCATAATAGTGTGATCACATCGATTAGCGTCTTGCAACACGTCGATGCCTCTAGTACAACTTGAGTAAGGCTCCTGGAAAACCTTTTAATGATTTCTCATTATTATTATCCCTTTGATTCTAATACTACGTTAATAAGGATATGGATCTAGGTCATTCCTTAATTAACCATTCTGTTTCTCGTTGTTAGTGATTGACAAGATTACCAAATCTTTTGAACCTTTCATAAAAGACCTTGGGCGTGGCCACGCAAACACCTTGACAACCCTACGAGGGGCCCAGCAGTATTAAACTCCAAAAATTAATTTGAAGGAACAAATTCTTTATTGACTACAAGCAAAACACACAAACTTTGTAACACTTCCGAAAACAACCCTTATTACTAACATTTACGTATAGCGTTAAGTTGTTTCACAAAAATGTACTACATTCATGACCGTTATCTTGCATCTCAAGTCTAAGGATAACTTCTTATGATTTACTTAATGACAAGATCCATAAAGTAACATCATATAGTTGGGATAAGTCCTATATACAGTATCATCGAATATCATCTGAAATGACATGTCTACGCATCAATATACTTAAGTATATTATATCAACTTCAGATTTGTCTTATTTTAATAATATTCCCATATTATTAACTGACAACGGACAATTTAGAATAACTCTTATTCATGGATTTAAACATGCAAAAATAGGACAACAATAATTAACAAATGGAAATAAACATACCAACATACTTTATTTCATTAAAATAATAATTGTTTACAACATCCTTTATCCAAATACTAATCACAGTTATGCATGAAACTACTAGCTAATTTAAGTCCAATTCCATTGGCTAATTCATTAAGCTTTTCTTTCGCTAAAGCCTTAGTGAACGGATCAGCTAAGTTTTCATCTGTGTGAACCTTCAACAGATTTATTTCACCTTCGTCAACCTTTTCACGAACAAAGTGATACTTCCGTAGAAAATGTCTGGTGCCTCTCATGACTCCAGGTTCATTGGCAAATATGATTGCAGCAGAATTGTCACAATACATATCAATAGGTAATTCAATTGAAGGCATAACACCAAGCCCAGAAACGAATTTCCTAATCCAAACAGCCTCCATAGCAGCTTCCGAAGCAGCAATGTATTCAGCTTCTGTCGCAGACATCGCAATTGTACTCTGCTTCTTGCTCCTCCAATCTACAGCTCCTCCATTGATAACAAAGACATAACCCGTCTGAGACTTCGAATCATCTTTATTACTTTGAAAGGATGCATCACAGAAACCTGTAACACAAAGTTCTGTAGATGGATTTCCACCATATACCAAAAACATATCTTTTGTATTCCTCAAATACTTAAGAATATGTTTAACAGCAATCCAATGTTTCTCACCAGGATTCTGTTGAAATTGACTGGTAATATTTTGAGCAAACGCCACATCTGGCCTTGTGCACTTAACCGCATACATAATAGATCCTACAGCCGAAGCATAAGGAACATTACTCATGCGATCCACCTCTTCAGGTGTTGAAGCACAATGCTCATTACATAAGCCATGTTTTACTTCCATCGGCAAATATCCTTTCTTGGAATTTTGCATATTGAATCTCTTCAATATTTTGTCAATGTAAGCACTTTGACTTAATCCAATTAACCGCCTTGATCTATCTCTATAGATTTTGATTCCCAGAATGTATGCAGCTTCTCCTAAATCTTTCATAGAAAAGCACTTTCCAAGATATGCCTTAACAGCTTGTAAACTCGGAATGTCTTTTCCCATGATCAATATGTCATCAACATATAGAATTAGGAAAGTTACATTATCACTCCCACTAGCTTTGTGATACACACATGGCTCATCAAGATTTTGAGTGAATCCAAACTTTTTAATTTCAGCATCAAACCTCTTGTTCCATTGTCGTGATGCTTGCTTTAATCCATAAATGGATCTCTTAAGCTTGCAAACACGATTTGGAAATTTTGGATTTTCAAACCCTTCTGGTTGTGCCATATAGATGTCTTCATCTAGATGACCATTTAAGAAAGCGGTTTTCACATCCATTTGCCAAATCTCATAGTCATAGTACGCTGCTATAGCTATGAGAATTCTTATAGCTCTTATGTCTGCTACAGGAGAAAACGTCTCCTCGTAATCTATTCCAAAAGTTTGAGTAAAACCTTTAGCAACCAGACGAGCCTTATAAATGTGTGCATATCCATTCATGTCAGTCTTGATTTTGTAAAGCCACTTACTCCCAACTACCTTGGCACCAGGAGGTAAGTCAACTTCTTCCCAGACTTCATTGTCATGCATGGATTGTATTTCCCCATCCATAGCAGCTTTCCATTTAGCTTTTTGAGGGCTTTTAATGGCAGCTCTATAACTAGTAGGTTCATCAAGATCCCCTAGTGTATGCTGATCGACCTCTACATTAAGACATAGACGGTCAGGAGCTTTCACAGATCTCGCAGATCTGCGAATGGGAATTACTTCAACTTCCGATGGAGGACCCAGACTTTCCGGTTCTATAGGAAGTGTGCTAGTGTTTTCTGAAGGCAATGCATTATTTAGATCATCTTCTAAATCATATACTCTCCCACTGATTTCTTGAACGACAAATTCACTTTCAAGAAAATCACCATATCTTGCAACAAACACTTTGTTCTCAGGTGGGTAGTAAAAGTAGTAACCCATAGTTTCCTTAGGGTATCCTATAAAAATGCATTTTACAGATCTTTGTTGGAGTTTATCTTGTGAGTCACGTTTAACATACGCCTCACAACCCCAGACCTTTAAATAAGACAAGTTCGGAGCTTTTCCAGTCCATATCTCATATGGTGTCTTATCAACCTTCTTGGTGGGAACCATATTCAAAATACGAACAGCTGATTCAAGAGCATAATCCCAAAAAGACAAAGGAAGATTAGTAAGATTATACATTGATCGAACCATGTCCAACAATGTGCGATTCCTTCTCTCAGATACACCATTTTGTTGTGGAGTATATGGAGATGTGAGATTCTGGACAATTCCATTCTCAGTTAAGAAATCTTTAAAATCTTGACTAAGGTATTCACCACCTCGATCAGAACGAAGAGCTTTAATCTTCTTTCCCAATTGCAATTCTACTTCTGCTTTGAAAACTTTAAATGTTTCAAACACCTCATGTTTATGCTTAAGTAAATAAACATAACCATAACGGCTGAAATCATCCGTAAAAGTTAAGAAGTAGACAGCACCTCTCCTTGACACATGTCTAAGTGGTCCACACACATCCGTGTGTATTAAACCAAGTAGATCTGAAGCTCTTTCCATATTACTATGAAAAGGTTTCTTCGTCATCTTCCCAGAAATACAAGATTCGCATTTATCAAATGACTCATCATTGATATTATTCAAAAGCCCTTCACGTTGCAGCTTTTGCATGCGAGTCTTGCCTATATGGGCAAGTCTACAGTGCCAAAGGTAAGACGAATTCAAGTCATACTTCATTCTCTTACTTATGCTGTACATCGAATTATTATTATTATTGTTGGAAGTCACACAATTATTCATATCAATTTCAAACACACCATTCACAGCAACAACATTAAAATAAAATACACCATTTAAAGAAACAGAAATTTTATTGCCATCAATAGTATGAGAAAAACCAAGATCCAACAAACATGAAAAAGAAACAACACCTCTAATTATAGAAGGTGCATAATGACAATTGTTTAAACAAAGTACTAAACCCGAAGGTAAAACTAAATTAAACATTCCTATGGCTTCAACTGCTGCTTCTGCTCCATTTCCCACATGCAAAAATTGCTCCCCATAAGCTAGTCTCCTTTCCTCTCTAAACCCCTGCAGTGTATTACAAATATTAATACCACATCCAGTATCATATACCCAGGAATTTATTTCACGAGATAAAGTAAATAATTCAATGACAAATAAGTTACCTGAAGTGCTGGCGCCCATGTGCCCAGTCTTCTTGACCTTATTGTTTCGCAAGTCATCGAGATAAAGAGGACAATTCCTCTTCCAATGGCCCATCACCTTGCAGTAATGGCATCCTTGATCCTTCTTTGGATTATTCTTGATAGTAGGGTTCTTCTTAGGTTGAGGTGGTTGATAAGCCATAACCTGCTTATTCTTATCAGCCTTCTTCTTTCCTTTACCCTTCTTCTTGTTCGCATTTGGCTTGTTAATTCTACCCCCTTGTATTGCTAGTACTTGGGGCGTAGGAGCCTTTTGTGGTGTACCTTTCTCATAATCAATGAGCAGTGCGTGCAATTCACTTACAGTCTTCCCCACGCAATGCATATTGAAGTTCCTCACAAAACACTAAATTCCTTATCAAGGGATCTATTGATTAAGTGCACAGCCATATCATTGTCATAGGGTTTCCCAAGTGTTTGTAGTTGATCCATGTAACTTTTCATTTTCAACACATGAGCACTCACAGGTTCACCAGGACCTTGCTTACAACCATGGAGAGCTTCCATCAAATCGTAAATCTCTACATTTGTTGGTTTCTCATAAAGTTTCTTGAGTTCATCAATCATGTCCTTGGGAAAATACTCCTCAAACTGTCTTTGAAGAGCTGTGGACATTCCCCCTAACATCATTGCGGCCACATCAATATGTTCCTTGGTATCAAGATTCCATTTGGCCTTAGCATCATCAGTAGCTGCCGTGCCTTCAGGTTCAGCAGGACAAGGCGTTTTCAAGATTTCGAGTTGACCAGTCACTCGCAGGACAATCCTTAGTGAACGGTACCAATCATTGAAATTTTCCGAGCCAGTCAATTTTTCTCGTTCAAAATAAGTTTTGAACACAGAACGTAAGTTGGTGTTATCAGTTTGAGCCATTTCTACAGATAAAGAAAGTTCAAAACATTAGTATTTTCGATAATACAATTTTTCAAGAAAATTAAATACCCAAGGAAAATAAATCCATATAATAATCTTGAAAAACTAGGATCCTCCATAAACATAGTTTCATCACATTCAGTTGATCTGCTAGTAATGAAAGTATAATATGAGGTAACTTGTCGTACAAGTAATTGGCCTAACATTTGTCCAATTCCTAGATTTATGGGATTTACAATCACAAAACATTTGTATTGTAAGCATGTTTAGTCCCCATCTTAATGCCTTGAGTCAAGTCTCACTTCCTACTCAATTTAAGTCGTCTAACTTAAAAACTGTAAATTCACAAATCCATTACATCAGTTGATCTGCTAGCAATGAATTTATGAAATTTACCTCTCTATTGCAATCTCGCCAAGTCTCACTATGACGTAAATTACAACTTCAAGTGTTCTTAATTAGATGGCATTCAACTTAATTTTGTAAGGGTATTACTATTTTGATGTGATCAAAATAATGTATGAAGAAGCATGCATACAACTTCATAACATTGGTTTTACAAAACATTTTTATTACCAATTTGCTAAGAGTAAAATAACAAAGTTTTGATTGAGGTATCGGGTTCACCAATTAAAGAATAACCATCAATTATCGTCCACTATATCGTACTTTTTCATAAGCCCGAAAGCTTAGTGTTTCGGATAATCATTGTGGAATTGTGGATTATTCACCCTTAAGATGACAATGTACATGTAATGGTTGTTCGGTAAGTCTAATTTACACACAAACGAGCGTTAAGACATGAATGTTGTCTATCTAAGGCCACAATTTAATGCGATGCCATCCTTATACCCATCTTATAGTGTGTAAACTTCGGTCGAGCCTATTTAACCATTACGTACAAAAACATCAATCAACCAATTCTTTGAAATTTTAACTCTTAAAAACCAAAACAGTTTCGCCATTATTTAGTCCGTATTATTTTTTCTATTCAAAAAATTACCATTTCGTTTAAATAAACATGTCTAACACAATAAATAAACAAAACAAGTAATAGACAATAAAAAAATAAAACAACTAAATAAACACATATACATAATCATAACAATTAAATATGTATAAACATGTAGTCTCATGCAAATCTTATTAAAAAGTCCTATTAATAATCAAATCTAGGTGTATAACGTATTAATTCAATTAGGGCTTTCTTTTTCTTGGAAAAAGAGCCACATACATCGATAAATCGATTGCGTAAGCCAAAATTAAATAAATACCACATAGCACATAATTGATTACTTAATATTGGAGTCTTCCCCAATTCGACATCTATTAAAATTTACATGTTTTAATATAACTTAACCATTAATATATATAAGCAATTTAAACAATTTAAATCAACACAATAAAAAATCCATGCAAACATGCACTTTTCATGGATTTAGCTTAACAATTAACACATTGCACCAAGATCGTTTACTAAAACGCATAAACAATTACATGACATCTTAGGGTTTCTAGTCAATTTAAAAAAAAATAAAAGCAAAACCCTAAAAACCCTTAGGTCTAAATCGACCCAAATTTTAGGGTTAGGGAAAAAACACATAAACCCTAAAAAAAAACATGTAACTATACGAATCAAAATCCAATTTTTATGCGTTGCGATAATTAATTACACATTATAACGGCTCTAAATGCCACTGTTGGAATTATTATATCATGACAATCATATTAATAAACCAAGTACATCAAAGTGAGCATGAGCGGAAGCAATTATAATAGATCGAATAACATGTAATTAATTAATCTTTAATTTAAATAGTAAACATACCGTAGTGATTCTAGCCCGAACAAGAATCAATGCAATCTTCCGGAACCAATGAACCCTAATTAGGGTTTATAAGGATTATATGAATTACCCCTTACCTTTTTGTAATTCAATCCAAGAATCAAACAATAGTGTGTTTGATTCACGTTCTTGTACACACGTACTAATTCAAGAAAACGTTTATGCAAGTAAATACCACAAAACAATTTTGGAAGCAAGAAATTCGAAACCCTTAGGGGTGTTCGGATTTGGTTCGACCCAAGAAAGAGAGAAGGAGAGAAAACCCAATTTGTGTGTGTACAAGTTATGAGAAAACTCTTAACCTTGGGTTTGCTTATATACTAGAGATTACTTGGAGCTCAAGGCACAAAGGAGGTGGGTTCCTCCTTGTGGCCGATCGGTTGGAAGCCCACATAGGGTGTTCCGGAACCTTCTTTTGTTTCCAAGTATTGTCTAGCAATTAGTTTCCTAATCTTCGTTTAATAATTAATTAGTCATTAATCAATAATACTAATTATTATTTAATTGTTTTGTGTTTAATAATTAATTATAACATATTATAAATAATTATTACATTTCCTCTTCATACGTATTGTGTGCAATCCCGTGATCTCAAGTTCGATCCTAACACACGACTATTATTATTTTGTCTATAAAACCAACAATGGTCGAGGTAGTATGACAATGACAAACCACGAGTAGTGGAAAAGTAAAATATGAAAGGAGAAAACAAAACTTCTATTTATGCAAAAATGCAATGTGATGTATGCAATATACAAGTGTGTCAAAGGTATTACACACTATATTCATAGATTTAAGAATCTATGCTAGCACATTTTGCTCGGTAAAAGAAATAATTGTCATGAGGAACGAAGTTAAATATTAATGATACATTATATTCTTTTGTATCTTTCTCGACATGCATTATATAAAGATTAGTAAAAGCTAATCATAGCCATAACATAAGTTTATGAGCTATAATTATAATATTTTTGGCATGACCGGTTTACACCATCCCGAGTCATTAATGATGCGAAACTATAGAAGAATAAGATTCTTCAATATAAATGGTATTATCTCTCAAAAGAAGTTGATTATTAATCTATCAACTAGAATGGGGACTCAATTCCTCAATTTTCTGGAAAGAAAACAAATGGATATATGTAGGCATAAAAATCCATTGTATGAACCATTTAGAGTTTAAAATCGATGCATCGTCTAAATGGTCACTAAATCGCAACCTCAAGTTTGCGTGATTAATAGCTCAATGCGAGCCTAACATTCCAGAATAAGCATTTCATCATGAAAATGCGATGAATTACTTCTGAATTATCAAATGAAACTGAGAGAAAAACTTGTGTTTTTGTATGGGGCCATATTATAATATGCACAACAACAAAATTAGCATCATGACAATATGTTATTATAAATCCTCCCTTTTATAATTGGTTTTTGGTTATAAACCAAACATATCCCATTTCAGTTTTTCTGTGTGCAAATTACTCCACCTAAATGCACATATATGGTATATAGAAGATGGATAATTCCTTCAGGAGGAGAGAAGTAGCTGCAAATTCAGAATGAATTATCATATTCTATTGATCATCGAAAGAAATTTAATGAATTGATTATTAAAATGAATAATCTAATAGCCAAAAATAAATATTGGCTAAAAACAAAATTTCAGCTACTCATGCTCTAATTAGAAGTTGTCCCTCAAGGACACTATTTTATTATGACATGCTTCAAGCATGGTAGACAAATCGATTCCATAAAAATCCTCGATGAAAATATGGAGCATGAAAACAAGATGGTTGTTTGAGGTATAAAAGTCCCCATGATAGTCTCATAAAGAGACACTAGACATGAAGGTTCCAAAGAACCTCAAATAGCTAATGAGATCTCAATAAATTATATCATGTCTAAAGTTATATGGAATCGAAACATAAACAACGTCGACAAATTTGTTTACATACAATATAGCGCTTACTATTATGCATAATGAGGATCATAAATAAATTATTATTCAAAAGTGCGTCCAACGAAATGATTGGCTAACATGAAAGACGCAATCTAGTGAAAATACGAGAAGTATTGGGACATGAAGTCCATACACATGAATGTGTAAAATCTATTGGATATACATCAGTCTTTGTGCGAATGGGAAATAAGAGCTCTAAAGTTATGTCTTTTAGGACATGAGTTGTGAATAAATAAATTCACAAAAACACAAAGTTGATTATTAAAAGACATTGTCTCCAGGTGGATGTAAATATCTTATTGATATTTTACAAGACAATCAATATTGAAGTATTTAATTCGCTCTAAATGAGGAATGATCTGTAATGTCTCAAGCATGGCTTACAACTTCAACTTCTAGATACGATTAATAAAGTTCTCAATAACTTTATCTGATAAAGTTGAATGAATCAGTATATGGATCAAAATGATTTTGGATGCATATTATATAAATTGTTTTTGCACATGTCTTAAAGAAATAATTGGTCCTCAAGTAGCATACATAAGTACAATTGAGGTTTGGATGCCAATTTTGTAATTAATATGCATCACAAGAGTATTTTTCTCTTTTAATATTTGTACAAGCATTGTATACTTTACAACCAATTGATTTGAAATTGGGTTCGAAGCTACACATATATTTTGTAATTTTTGCAGGACTTATTCGTAACATCATCAATTTGATGGACTTCTTTGTAAAGTTGTTGCCAACAAAAGTATACGAGAAACTCGTTTAGAAGATTAGCATGCGATGCTTGATATATATACATTAAAATGAGGAGGAGGAATATTATACGCACTGCACTCTTTTCCTTCATCAAGTTTTTGTATCCCTGATGAGTGCTCAAACACTCATCGTTTTTGATATATTTAAACTGCCAAAACGCACAAAAACAATCAAAAAGATATCAAAATACTTAAATTATCCCAGGGATTGTGTTTTATGTGTTTTAAAAGCAAAATATGCAAAAACAAAGAAAAAACGTACAAAGTTTGCAGTATTGGCAGTTTCAGTCCCCCAAGTTTCAAAACTTGTCAATTTTAGTCCCTATGCATTTATTTTTAAGGAAAAGTCAACCCAAGGTTTTAAAAGTCAAATAATCATAAAATATTACACTTGGGTTGTAAGTTTTCTAAAAATACAAGTTTAGTTCCTGAAAATCCAAATATGGCAAAATAAGTCCCTGGGAAGTTTTGAAATGTTGAAAAATGGAAAATTGGTTTGTGATCTTTGGAATCTTAGAAACATTGGTCCTTGGTATACAATGGGAAAAGTCACAATTTCAGTCCTTGGGTTTGGCAAAATTACAAAATTGGTCCCTATGGCTAAAACTATCAAACCGGGCCCCTTTTTGTTAATTAATACCCAAAACCAAACCCAAACAAACACCCCATCCAATCCAGTCCACCCCTAGCCCAACTGCTACCCCCAGCCCACCAAATCTGAGCCCACTCCCATTTTAATAATCCCTGGGCGTTGACCCAGGTCAAACCCCACAACCCGCCTTCTTCCCCAACCAAATCCCACAAAACCAGCTCCATGTCGTTCCCCCTCCTCACCTTTTCACCAACTTTCCCCCCCCCCACAATAAATTCCTTCACCTAACTAACCCACCACAATAACTCTCCCCACCAACCCCCCACCAGAACCACTAATCCTTACCCGTATAAAATTTGGCGCCAAAATACAAATCAGAGGCTAGGATCAATCAAAACTTAATTGAAAGGTGGGGATTTGGTCCTTGGTCAACAAGAAGACACATGGAACTCTAAAAAGAGAGCTGGGATGCACATGGAAGCTAGGAGGTCTTGTTTTTATTTCGTAGTATAAGTAGTAAGGGCTAGAAGCCATTTGAAGTGTGTACAACTTTAATCTAGTCTTTTTATGTTTATTTTCATGTAATGTAATCTATTTTCAATTAATAAAAGTGCAGTTCTAAGCTTATCTCTTATTTTCAAATTCCAAGTTTCAAGAAATTTTGCAAGTTATAGTTTAAGGTGTGTTAATGATCAATGATTCTTTGTAAACTCTTATAAGCTCATACATAAAACTTGTAGAAGCTCAGTGAGTTTCTTTATTAATCAGAAACCAAGTTTTAGAAAATCATTAAGAAAATACAAGAAAAAGAAAAATAAATTATAAAAAAGTATATTACATGGTGAAGAAGCATGGAGCACAGTACATTATGGATGGCTGTGGGTTAGTGGTTCATGGGAACCAATAGGAATGATCATTGGTGCATAGTTCACATTGCTTTGGCAGGATAGCTTTTGTAAGCTTCAATTTTTATCTTTACTCTTTTAAGTGTAGTAGTGAAACTTGTTGCTTATTACTGTTTAAATTGCTTATTTATCACTTATTAGATTAGTAGTAATTAGTAGTTTGTAGTTTTATCTTATTTGAATCTAGTTTAGTAACAATCTGTAGGATAAGGGGTGTTTGGTTCTAGGGTATTTGATCAGTTCTAGCAGTGCATTAGTACTCATCTGTGTTTCAACTAGTTTGGTGGGTGTATTAAGGCTCAGGGAACTTTTTACTTGGTCACAAACTCATTCAAAAGTCAAAACTCAAGAAATCACTCACCACAGTCAACTGTGGTGAGTTTTTAAAGCCATAACTTAGCAAATCTATAGATAAGTTGTTAATTTACTCAAATTAGTTTCAATATACCCTAATTAAACAAGTTTGATCATAAAAATCAGCTGTACAAGTTCACAAAAGTCAAAACTTGAAATTTCTCCAAAAGTCAAAAGTACTAAACTCAGATTTTCATCAAAATTGGGTGATTTTTCATGAATTTTGTACTAAGATTGAGCATTTGAAACTTGTTAGAGGTGTTTTCTACCAGTTGAACTTTTGATTTCCATCCTTGTTTGATTTTTGTAATTTTTTTTAATAGACCAATTTGCCCTTTGAATTGGACTGCAGGGCAAGAACTTGCCCTGCATCAGCATATCAGCTCCATCAACCCAACTTTGGTGGCCTTTTGTGACTGACCCAGTGGGTCCCATAACCCCTAATTTGCATCATTCAACCCCCCTCCTACCCAGGAACAAGGGTTGACCCTTTATTTGACCATAAGACCAGTGGACCCTACTTTGTTTGACCCCAAATCCTTGTCCCAAATCTGATTCAGAATCAAATAAGCAAATTGCTTATTTGTGCTTTTTGGCTTATTGAAGCCACAAATTTGGCTTATTCCTGCTTATTGTAGTGTAACTAACTCAGAGAAACCAATAAATACCATTGTGGACCCCTCTTCTTCATTTTGAGCTTAAAAATCCTTCACAGTCAACAAAAGTCAACTGTGAGGTTAATAAGCACTTCAAGTGCTTATTTCCAGGGGTGTAGTGAAAGTGTTTTTATTAAAAGTACTTATTTTTAGCTTATAATTAGTTTAGAAAAAGAAAAAAAAACCAAAAAACCAACTTTAAAAATAGTGATAGCTTCTATTTAATAGGATTTATCAATTTAATTTTCTTTTTAATTTATTTCTAAGTAATATATCACTTTTATATTTTTAGAAATTATATTTTAGGTTAAAATAATTTTACAAATTTTTTCAGATTTTTATTTTGTCTTTTAGTGGTATTTCTAATTATTTTTAGTTTAATTTAGTTTTAATTAATATTAATCAATTAAATAGCATAATTAGATTTTATATAGTATAACCTAGTTTTTATAATTTTTATAGCTTCTATTTTAGTTAAAACATTTTTATAAATTTTTCTAGAATTTCTACTGTTCATTTTCTATTTTTTATAATATAATTAGTTTAATTAGTAATTAATAAGTAATTAGATTAATAATTAGTTAATTAGTTTAAAAATACTTAGAATTAACTTTTTATAATTTTTTAGGATTCCCATGATGGTTAATTAGATTTATAAAATTTTTCTTAATTTTCTAAGCCTTTTTAGTATTTTTAATAATTCTAATTAATTTAATTAGTATTAAATAGATAATTAGTAATTAATTAATATTAAATAATTAAATAGTGTAAAAATCATTTTTATTTTTTCTTAAAATTTTATCTAATTCTTAGGATTGTAAAAATATCAAATTTACACTTTTACCCCTTCCAGTCCTTCAGTTGTACTTTTTGCACTGTTCATCTGTATACGTTTTTTAATTAAAACGTACATTTTTAGGTTTTAGCTCAAATTCTCGTAATCCAAATTCCCGTAATCAATCACATAGCTTTCCTAAGCTATATTTGTTAATAATTTTCAATTAATTTTGATCATAACCCTTTTCTGTGAATAATTACCCGATCAATAATACGCTAAAGTCACAATTCACACTTCAATGGGATTTAACGACCCGATGATACATTATATTACCCGGAGTATTGATATAGGCTATTTGACTTAGTTGACCATTCATTGGTTAATTTAAGTTGGTGGTTTAGCATCAATCAAATTTTGGCGCCGCTGCCGGGGAAGTGTGCGCGTTTCTATAGCGTTATTTGAGATTAGTGTTATCTCACCTCACTCACTGTACAAATACCACCACTTGTGTATATTTTCATAATCAAAATACAAAAAAGTCATTAACACTTTTCCTAAAGTGTTAAAACACCAAAAAAATTAAAAACAACAAAACAGATCGTAACGTTTTCTGATTCGGTTTTCTTTTAAGGTGATTCTTAAAGAGAAACGATTTTGGTAAACGAAACGATACCAAAAATATTTTCCAAAAGTTTTTAAACCCATACACAAAACACAAAAACATTCGTCTCTTTCTTGTGAATAATAATTCTACATAAAAATAAACCGTCGAAAACCAAGACAGAACACCTGCCAACTGGGGGTGTGAACAAATAAGTTCCCAAACCAAAAAGATTAAAACTTGCCTTTGTATCCTTGTGAGTGGTGTACCTTTTCTAAAAAAGCTACTCACTTGTGATTATTGGTTTAAGTTCACTGTGGTTTTGTCTCGACTTTGTTTTGATTGATTTTTATTCCTAGTGCATGCGCACTCGTTCTTCTAGGTCTACTAGCCCATTACGTGAGCTTGTACGAAAACCTAGAAGACCTCGTAGACGTTCAGCACCAACAGTCGGATCTGAGATCCGTACTGTTGCCACACCCACTATCACCATGGCAGAAGACCGTCCCATGTGTGAACTTCTCCAAGCACCCATCGAGGGTTACAGAGATGCCATTGTCGTTCCATAAAATCACATCAACCATCAAGTACAAAAATGTCCCGTGTGAAGCAATAAAACTTCTTCTCTTCCCATTCTCCTTGGAGGGACAAGCCCGGATTTGGCTTGAAAAACAACCTCCACGATCTATTGAGACTTGGGAAGATCTTGTCAAAAAGTTTGTGAATGAATTCTTCCCACCTTCCAAGACTACGAGTCTTAAGAACGAAATCACCAAGTTCACTCAAAAATACGATGAATCTTTTGGTGAAGTGTGGGATCGTTTCAAAGAATTACTTCGCAAGTGTCCACATCATGGTTTCTCTGAGTTGATGCAACTCGATACGTTCTACAATGGCGTGAGCCAAGCTGATCAGGATTCTCTCAATGCCTCCGCGGGAGGTAATTTTTTGAGTAGAACCACAAAAGAAGCTTTGCAAATCATAGAAAACAAGTCCAAGGTCCGCTCTACACGAAGCAAACCGATTGTTTCTCAAATCAATGCGGGACCTTCTACTTCATCTTCTGTGGGTCAATCTAGCATGGATGCTAAGATTGACAAGCTCACTGAAGCGATCCAAGCTTTGGTTCTCGCCCAAACAAAGAAAGTCTCATTTCCACAACATCCTCCACCTGCTGAGGTTAAAAAAGTGGAAGTCTGTGTAACTTGTGGTGGGCCGCATGCCTACTACAATTGCACAGCTACTGATGGTACCCCATATGAAGCTCATGCTGTAGCTGGGTCCCAAAATCAAGGAGGCAATCAATATCGCCCTCCTATGGACCCCAGCTATCGTCCTCAACATCATTATCCTGGACCTCCTGGTTTTAATCAAAACCAAAATGTCCAAAACCGTGGCCAAAATCAAAATAGAGCGAACCAAGGTTATCAAAACCAAGGTAACTTCAATCAGGGCCACGGTTTTCACAATCAAAACCAAGGATTCCAAAATCAAGGTTTCCAACAACAAAATCAAGGAAACTTAAATCGGAACCAAGGTCAGGGTAATTTCAATCCAGGATATTTTCATGGGAACAACAACCCTAATCAGGGAAATTTTCAAAATCAAGGTCCCAATCCGAACAATCGAGCTCCAAATATTCCTCATCCGAATCAAGCCATTGTTCCAACCGGGCCTTCATCTGACGAGTTGTTGAAACAATTCATGAAGTCCCAAGAAGAGTTGAACAAGTTGCTGGTCAGCCAGATTTCTGACATCAAGAAGTCTTTAAATGATCGACCCTCGGGCTCAGGTATTACTTTACCGAGCAACACAATCGCTAACCCGAGGGGCGATGCTAAGGCGATCACAACACGAAGTGGTGCTTCATATGATGAACCCGCGATTCCTACTACCTCTTCTTCCTCTCCTCCAAAGGTAGTGAATCGTGAGCCTGAAGTGACAAAGGACAAGGTGCAAATTCCTAGCCCACGAAGTACAGTACACGTCCAACCTCAGGTTAATCCTGAAACCAGATGTAAGCCTGGAGTTGTCTTTGAACCACCAGAAACTCCAGTGGACAACCCAAAATCCAAAACTTCTATTCCATATCCATCACGTCTCAGTGAAAAAAAGCTCCGTGAAAAAGCTAATCACCAAATGGATAAATTTTTCCAAATCTTTCAAGATTTGCATTTTGATATCAGCTTCGCGGATGCTATTCTCTTGATGCCCAAGTTTGCATCGACAATCAAAAATCTGTTGAGTAATAAAGAAAAATTATTTGAGATGGCAAGAACTCCTCTGAATGAGAACTGCTCTGCGATTCTTTTGAAAAAGCTTCCTGAAAAGCTTGGAGATCCCGAGAAATTCCTCATTCCTTGTACTTTCCCGGGTATGGTTGATTGCTTCGCCCTGGCCGATCTAGGTGCTAGCATTAACCTAATGCCATATTCTGTGTGGAAGAAACTTTATCTTCCCGAACTCACTCCCACGTGCATGACTTTAGAGCTTGCCGATTGTTCGATTTCTCGTCCCATTGGCATTGCCGAGGACGTATTTGTTAGAGTGGGAAAGTTCCATTTTCTGGCAGATTTTGTGATTGTTGACTTTGATGCCGATTCTAGGGTCCCTCTCATCCTTGGGCGGGGATTCCTTAGAACTGGGCGCGCTCTTATCGATGTATTTGAGCATGAGATCACATTACGTGTTGGGACGGAAGCTATTACCTTCAACCTAAATCAAACTTCGAGATACTCCTCCAATTATGATTTTGAGTCGGTGAATCAAATTGATATCATCGATGTTGCTGCTGAGGAGTATGCTCAAGAGATTTTAGGTTTCATTGATGATTCTTCGAGTGAAAACCTCACTCAGTCTTCTCACCCCATCATTGCCAATTCTTCTCCTTCCCTCACTCCGTTTGAGGGAGGTGACTTCATCTTAGAAGAAATGGAGGCGTTTCTCAAAAGTGATTCGATTCCCGATGGAGTCGATAACCAAGAGATCAACCTCGAGAGGGATATTCTCATGCTTGAAAAATTGTTAAACGAAGATCCCTTTCCTCTTCCTGTTCTACCACAACAACTTCATAAAGAGGAGGTAAAAAATGTTGAGAAAACTGATGACTTCCCTGAGGTTGAACTTAAGGACTTGCCGCCTCATCTTGAATATGCATTTCTGGAGGGTGACGATAAATTGCCCGTCATAATTGCCAAAGACTTAAGTGATGAGGAAAAGGCTGCTCTTATCAAGGTTTTGAAATCTCATAAACAAGCAATTGCTTGGCGTCTCTCCGACATCAAGGGCATTGACCCTGAATTCTGTACGCATAAAATTTTAATGGAGGACGATTTCAAACCTGCAGTCCAACAACAAAGAAGGGTGAATCCAAAAATTCACGAGGTTATCAAACAAGAGGTTTTAAAACTTCTTGATGCCGGATTGATTTACCCTATCTCGGACAGTCCTTGGGTCAGCCCAATTCACTGTGTTCCAAAAAAGGGTGGCATAACTGTTGTCACAAATGAGGAAAATGAGTTAATTCCAACTCGTTTGGTTACGGGTTGGCGCGTCTGTATTGATTATCGTAAGTTAAATGACGCCACCCGTAAGGATCATTTTCCTCTGCCCTTTATGGATCAGATGCTCGAGAGATTAGCGGGGAATGAGTACTACTGCTTCCTCGATGGTTTCTCGGGTTACTTTCAGATTCCCATTGACCCGCAAGACCAAGAAAAGACCACGTTCACGTGCCCCTATGGAACTTTCGCATATAAACGTATGCCATTTGGCTTATGTAATGCTCCGGACACGTTTCAAAGATGTATGATGGCCATTTTTTCCGACATAATCGGAAAAACTATGGAGGTCTTCATGGACGATTTTTCGGTCATTGGGGATTCGTTCCAATCATGTCTCTCCCATTTAGACAGCATGCTAAAATGTTGTGAAGACACAAAGTTATGTCTAAATTGGGAGAAGAGTCACTTTATGGTCAAAGAGGGCATTGTCCTCGGCCATAAAATTTCAAAAAACGGGATTGAGGTTGACCGTGCCAAAGTAGACGTCATTGCAAAATTGCCTCATCCCACGACTGTGAAAGGTGTTAGGAGCTTTTTGGGTCACGCCGGTTTCTATCGTAGGTTTATTCAAGATTTTTCTAAAATCGCCCGGCCTATGACCCATCTCCTCAAAAAGGATGCTCCTTTTATCTTCTCTCCCGAGTGCATCGAGGCCTTTGAAACATTAAAGAAAAGGCTTACCGAGGCACCTATTCTTGTTGCCCCCGATTGGGACTTGCCCTTTGAACTTATGTGTGATGCTAGCGATTATGCTATAGGGGCAGTCTTGGGGCAACGCAGGTCTAAACACTTTCAGCCTATACACTATGCAAGCAAAACGATGACTGAGGCTCAAAGTCATTACACCACCACTGAAAAAGAATTATTAGCTGTGGTGTATGCCTTTGAGAAATTCCGGTCATATTTGATCTTGACAAAAAGCATAGTGTATACGGATCACTCGGCTTTGAAGTACCTTTTTGCAAAACAAGATGCAAAGCCGAGACTTCTTCGTTGGGTTCTCCTCCTACAGGAATTTGATATCATTATTCGTGATAAAAAAGGAGCTGAGAACCTAGCTGCTGATCATCTCTCCCGTTTGGAAAACCCCCATCAAGATGTTTTCGAGAGGAAAGAAATTAATGAAACATTCCCTCTCGAGACACTAAATGCGGTTACCTTTCGTGGAGATTCTGTTACCCCTTGGTTTGCCGATTTTGCAAACTATCTTGCGGGTAACTTCATTGTGAAAGGGATGTCGTCCCAACAAAAAAATAAATTTTTCAAAGATGTCAAACATTACTTTTGGGACGACCCCTACTTGTTCAAGATATGCGCGGATCAAGTCATCCGGCGGTGTGTGTATGGTCAGGAAGCCACTGAAATTTTAAAGGCTTGCCATGCTGGTCCCACGGGGGGCCACCACAATCCCAACTACACCGCCAAAAAGGTGTTTGATTCTGGCTTTTATTGGCCCTCGATCTACAAGGATGCCCAAGATTTGGTCAAGTCCTGTGACGCTTGTCAACGTCATGGGAATATTTCGCAAAGAAATGAAATGCCTCAGAATGCAATTCAAGTTTGTGAAATATTTGATATCTGGGGCATCGACTTTATGGGGCCATTTCCATCCTCTCACGGAAACAAATACATACTCGTGGCAGTTGACTACTTGTCAAAATGGGTTGAAGCGAAAGCTTTACCCACAAATGATGCTCGAGTAGTCGTGAAATTTTTAAAAGCTCTTTTTGCCTGATTCGGTACACCACGTGCTATTATTAGTGATCGTGGTACGCACTTCTGCAATGACAAATTCGACAAAGTCATGCTAAAGTACGGTGTAACTCACCGTCTTTCCACTGCGTACCACCCTCAAACGAGTGGTCAAGTCGAAGTTTCCAATCGGGGCATTAAAAGAATATTGGAGAGAACAGTAGGTGAGAATCGTGCATCATGGTCGGACAAATTAGATGATGCACTTTGAGCTTTCCGTACGGCTTACAAAACACCCATTGGGTGTACGCCTTATAAACTTGTGTACGGGAAAGCGTGCCATCTTCCGATCGAGCTTGAACACAAAGCCTATTGGGCTCTCAAGCATGCCAATTTCGACCTCAAAACGGCGGGTGATCATAGAAAAGTTCAACTCAATGAATTAAACGAACTTCGTGATCAGGCTTACGAGAACTCTTTGATCTACAAAGAAAAGACAAAGAAGATTCATGACTCAAAAATCAAAAACCGCGTTTTCAACGTTGGTGATCGAGTCCTTCTTTTCAATTCTAGACTCAAGATCTTCTCGGGAAAGCTCAAAACCCGATGGACTGGTCCATTCACTATCACAAAAGTTTATCCATGTGGCACCGTCGAATTATCTCAAAATGACGGACCAAATTTCTAAGTGAATGGACATCGGTTAAAGCACTACTTTGGAGAGGACGTACCATCCATGGTCGTCCCGGATCTCCAAACTTTCCCCAAGGACAATTAAATTCAGGGATAGAGTCAAGCTAGCGACTCAATGACCAAAAATTAGCAACAATACTGGTTTTCACCCGTATCTCTGATTCTTTCTATTTTCTACCACTTAGTGTGGGGGAATGGCCAACCCCCCGCCGTTTGAAAAAATGTATATATGTATATAAGTTAAATGAATGAAAATATATATATATATATATATATATATATATATATATATATATATATATATATATATATATATATATATATATATATATATATATATATATAAAGGGTTGTATATATATAGAAATAAAAGTGAAAATTGGTATTTCCGCAGTTAGATTCGAATCTTGGCTTTTTACGTTCACAGCTTCGGCATAATAGCCGGGACTTTGAATATTGAGGACAATATTCATTTCTATGTGTGGGGGGGAAATTCTATCGAATTTTATAAAAATATCTTTCAAGTACCCCCCATTTTTGGCCAAAATTTTCAAAAATTTTTCACTTTATTTTAAAATTTTTGTGGTAATCAGTCTGTCTTGTCTAAACGACAAAAGGGATTGGCTAATCCAGGAGCAAACGGCTCTTGGTAAAGATAAATCAAATCCGTTGACGGCTGGCAATTTGCCCAAAATTGTATGGTTCATCAACTCCCCGAAAACAAATGAGTTGGCTAGCCCGCAAGATTATGGCTTGTGGTAAAGGCCGTGGAAAATCCATAATTGGTAATCAGCTCACCAAGATGTTGACTAGGTCCATCAAGATGCTGGCTAGTCCAGGAGCAAACGGCTCTTGGTAAAGACTTAACAAATCCGTTGGAAGCTGGTGGTTTGCTCAAAATCACACGGTTATCAGGTGTGCCACAGTTCTTACACCTGGCTACTCCAGAAGTGATGGCTTTTGGTAAAGAGTTTAAAATCCATCTAGTTTTCTAAAAAGATTGCTAGGGACTAGCAATAGTTCAGTGTGGGGGATTGATGAGTGCTCAAACACTCATCGTTTTTGATATATTTAAACTGCCAAAACGCACAAAAACAATCAAAAAGATATCAAAATACTTAAATTATCCCAGGGATTGTGTTTTATGTGTTTTTAAAGCAAAATATGCAAAAACAAAGAAAAAACATACAAAGTTTGCAGTATTGGCAGTTTCAGTCCCCCAAGTTTCAAAACTTGTCAATTTTAGTCCCTATGCATTTATTTTTAAGGAAAAGTCAACCCAAGGTTTTAAAAGTCAAATAATCACAAAATATTACACTTGGGTTGTAAGTTTTCTAAAAATACAAGTTTAGTCCCTGAAAATCCAAATATGGCAAAATAAGTCCCTGGGAAGTTTTGAAATGTTGAAAAATGGAAAATTGGTTTGTGATCTTTGGAATCTTAGCAACATTGGTCCTTGGTATACGATGGGAAAAGTCACAATTCCAGTCCTTGGGTTTGGCAAAATTACAAAATTGGTCCCTATGGCTAAAACTATCAAACCGGACCCCTTTTTGTTAATTAATACCCAAAACCAAACCCAAACTAACACCCCATCCAATCCAGTCCACCCCTAGCCCAACTGCTACCCCCAGCCCACCAAATCTGAGCCCACCCCCATTTTAATAATCCCTGGGCGTTGACCCAGGTCAAACCCCACAACCCGCCTTCTTCCCCAACCAAATCCCACAAAACCAGCTCCATGTCGTTCCCCTCTCCTCACCTTTTCACCAACTTTCCCCCCACAATAAATTCCTTCACCTAACTAACCTACCACAATAACTCTCCCCACCAACCCCCCACCAGAGCCACTAATCCTTACCCGTATAAAATTTGGCGCCAAAATACAAATCAGAGGCTAGGATCAATCAAAACTTAATTGAACGGTGGGGATTTGGTCCTTGGTCAACAAGAAGACACATGGAACTCTAAAAAGAGAGCTGGGATGCACATGGAAGCTAGGAGGTCTTGTTTTTATTTCGTAGTATAAGTAGTAAGGGCTAGAAGCCATTTGAAGTGTGTACAACTTTAATCTAGTCTTTTTATGTTTATTTTCATGTAATGTAATCTATTTTCAATTAATAAAAGTGCAGTTCTAAGCTTATCTCTTATTTTCAAATTCCAAGTTTCAAGAAATTTTGCAAGTTATAGTTTAAGGTGTGTTAATGATCAATGGTTCTTTGTAAACTCTTATAAGCTCATACATAAAACTTGTAGAAGCTCAGTGAGTTTCTTTATCAATCAGAAACCAAGTTTTAGAAAATCATTAAGAAAATACAAGAAAAAGAAAAATAAATTATAAAAAGGTATATTACATGGTGAAGAAGCATGGAGCACAGTACATTATGGATGGCTGTGGGTTAGTGGTTCATGGGAACCAATAGGAATGATCATTGGTGCATAGTTCACATTGCTTTGGCAGGATAGCTTTTGTAAGCTTCAATTTTTATCTTTACTCTTTTAAGTGTAGTAGTGAAACTTGTTGCTTATTACTGTTTAAATTGCTTATTTATCACTTATTAGATTAGTAGTAATTAGTAGTTTGTAGTTTTATCTTATTTGAATCTAGTTTAGTAACAATCTGTAGGATAAGGGGTGTTTGGTTCTAGGGTATTTGATCAGTTCTAGCAGTGCATTAGTACTCATCTGTGTTTCAACTAGTTTGGTGGGTGTATTAAGGCTCAGGGAACTTTTTACTTGGTCACAAACTCATTCAAATGTCAAAACTCAAGAAATCACTCACCACAGTCAACTGTGGTGAGTTTTTAAAGCCATAACTTAGCAAATCTATAGATAAGTTGTTAATTTACTCAAATTAGTTTCAATATACCCTAATTAAACAAGTTTGATCATAAAAATCAGCTGTACAAGTTCACAAAAGTCAAAACTTGAAATTTCTCCAAAAGTCAAAAGTACTAAACTCAGATTTTCATCAAAATTGGGTGATTTTTCATGAATTTTGTACTAAGATTGAGCATTTGAAACTTGTTAGAGGTGTTTTCTACCAGTTGAACTTTTGATTTCCATCCTTGTTTGATTTTTGTAATTTTTTTTAATAGACCAATTTGCCCTTTGAATTGGACTGCAGGGCAAGAACTTGCCCTGCATCAGCATATCAGCTCCATCAACCCAACTTTGGTGGCCTTTTGTGACTGACCCAGTGGGTCCCATAGCCCCTAATTTGCATCATTCAACCCCCCTCCTACCCAGGAACAAGGGTTGACCCTTTATTTGACCATAAGACCAGTGGACCCTACTTTGTTTGACCCCAAATCCTTGTCCCAAATCTGATTCAGAATCAAATAAGCAAATTGCTTATTTGTGCTTTTTGGCTTATTGAAGCCACAAATTTGGCTTATTCCTGCTTATTGTAGTGTAACTAACTCAGAGAAACCAATAAATACCATTGTGGACCCCTCTTCTTCATTTTGAGCTTAAAAATCCTTCACAGTCAACAAAAGTCAACTGTGAGGTTAATAAGCACTTCAAGTGCTTATTTCCAGGGGTGTAGTGAAAGTGTTTTTATTAAAAGTACTTATTTTTAGCTTATAATTAGTTTAGAAAAAGAAAAAAAACCAAAAAACCAACTTTAAAAATAGTGATAGCTTCTATTTAATAGGATTTATCAATTTAATTTTCTTTTTAATTTATTTCTAAGTAATATATCACTTTTATATTTTTAGAAATTATATTTTAGGTTAAAATAATTTTACAAATTTTTTCAGATTTTTATTTTGTCTTTTAGTGGTATTTCTAATTATTTTTAGTTTAATTTAGTTTTAATTAATATTAATCAATTAAATAGCATAATTAGATTTTATATAGTATAATCTAGTTTTTATAATTTTTATAGCTTCTATTTTAGTTAAAACATTTTTATAAATTTTTCTAGAATTTCTACTGTTCATTTTCTATTTTTTATAATATAATTAGTTTAATTAGTAATTAATAAGTAATTAGATTAATAATTAGTTAATTAGTTTAAAAATACTTAGAATTAACTTTTTATAATTCCCATGATGGTTAATTAGATTTATAAAATTTTTCTTAATTTTCTAAGCCTTTTTAGTATTTTTAATAATTTTAATTAATTTAATTAGTATTAAATAGATAATTAGTAATTAATTAATATTAAATAATTAAATAGTGTAAAAATCATTTTTATTTTTTCTTAAAATTTTATCTAATTCTTAGGATTGTAAAAATATCAAATTTACACTTTTACCCCTTCCAGTCCTTCAGTTGTACTTTTTGCACTGTTCATCTGTATACGTTTTTTAATTAAAACGTACATTTTTAGGTTTTAGCTCAAATTCTCGTAATCCAAATTCCCGTAATCAATCACATAGCTTTCCTAAGCTATATTTGTTAATAATTTCCAATTAATTTTGATTATAACCCTTTTCTGTGAATAATTACCCGATCAATAATACGCTAAAGTCACAATTCACACTTCAACGGGATTTAACGACCCGGTGATACATTATATTACCCGGAGTATTGATATAGGCTATTTGACTTAGTTGACCATTCATTGGTTAATTTAAGTTGGTGGTTTAGCATCAATCAATCCCATTGGGTTTTTCTTGATAAGGTTTTTGATGAGGCAGTCTATGAAGTATAATGAACGATGAATATCCAAAGAGGAGTATTGTAAACTATTATGGGCTTATGGGCTTATGTCTATTCATCCTAATCTTGATTAACAAGTTAGGGTTTTCCTATTACTTATAAATACCTCCTATTGTAACATTATGAAGATATCTTAATAATAAGAATCCTCTTCCTCTTTCATTCTTGTGTTGTTGTTCATTATATTTATAACAGTTATTGTATTATATTGGGTAGCAACTACTCTTATTATTGTTTGAAACGCAGGACATACCTTGTTGATGACTAACAGTTACATCATAGAAGGATTTCAGTCGGTCCCAAACATCTTTCGCGGAAGCAAGATCAACGACAGCACCAAGTACATTCTCGCTTGCTAAACCGAAAATCCAACCTTTCAGAAGACTATCATATTGGTCCATGATCTTCTTGCTTGAAGTACTCGAACTCTCATATGCATCATCTACGATGCCAGCCATGTTGTGACTCTTCATGAGACAAAGCATCTGCGTCTTCCACAGATGGTAGTTGCGGTCGCTGGAAAGCTTCACAGAAACAAAGTTAGATAAATTGACAATTGATGCATATAAGTACTCAAGGTCTTGTACTCTTTCTGAAGCATGATGACTGTTTAATGTGCCTGCCATTTGAAAGGAGTACAGATCGTTGAATAAGGTATTGCGCAGATCTGGTCAACTGTGTTTTAGCAGGTAATTTATTGAATTAATTATATGCAATTATGTTTGGGGTTATCTTATTAAGGGTAATAGCTTTTTGAGGAGCTGTTAGCTTTTTGTTATAAAAATAAACTCATCTAAAATAAATAGCTCTGTTTGGACACATTAACTTTTAGCTTTTATTTCAAATAAATAGCTCCTAAATGAAAAGCTTATTCATGAAACTTTTTAAAATCTTGGAGCTGTTAAAATTTTAAATTAGTGATATACCCTCAAAACATTTATTTACAATTATAAATATTTCCTTTTATGTCATTTTGCATCTTATAATTACATTTAACAACTAATTTATCAAACACTTTTATTAATAAAAAGATACAGCTTGTAGCTCATGTTAACAGCTTTACAGTTTACGGCTTACAGCTTACGGTTAACAGCTTACAGCTAGTTTTGCTAAACATACTCTAAGACCTATCATGTGACAATAGAGGATTTTGGTCAAAATGTACAAACCATGATGCACATTGTACAAACTCGCAATGCACATGGCCCACGAAACTCCCCATATGGGAGGGTCCGTATAAACTCTCTCTTATGTTTGTCTATGATACGCATTATGTCACATATAATAAAATAAGGGGTTTTGTATATATATCCTTTCGAAAATGCATAATTGCACACACACACACACACACACACACACACACACACACACACACACACACACACACACACATATATATATATATATATATATATATATATATATATATATATATATATATATAAGGAATCAAGTAAGAAGAATAATTAAAATAAGAATGGTAAGAAGTAATTCTAGCCACACATTTCAAATTAGGAGGGAAAAATTGAAGAAAGATGTATCTACTTTTGTAGGTGCATCTGAAATGTGTGGTTGTGATTACTTCTTATCATTCTTATTTTAATTATTTTTCCTATTTGATTCTAACTAACTAACTAACTAACTATATATATATATATATATATATATATATATATATATATATATATATATATATATATATATATATATATAGAGAGAGAGAGAGAGAGAGAGAGAGAGAGAGAGAGAGTAAATTACACCGTTCGTCCCTATGGTTTATGCCAAATCACTACCACCGTCCCTGTTCTTTATTTTTTTTGCTTTTTCACTCCCTGTGTTTTCAATTATGCACGCCATCCATCCCTATCACTAACTGACGTTATATTTTGGGGTTTAACTCACCCACGTGCCATAAACACGAGGGTAAAATAGTATTTTCTTCTTTCCCACATTTTTGATATCAACATACAGAGTTATATCCCCCCCCGTCACTTTATTTCTCCTCATAATTTCTCTCTAGTCACCTAACTTCCCCCAAATCTTTTCATCTTCTACAACTAAACCCTAATTTGATTTGGTACCTGCTATGGTGTACTCAACACCAAACTGGTCATTACGTGAATCAAAAGAGGATGTTAATCTTTATCATGCTTACGGTAAGATACATTCTTACTCTTGGATGACTTTTATTAATTTTTCACAATGTCATGTGATTTGTAAAATGTCAATCTTGAGTCTATGCTTAAAACCCCTAATTTTGATCTTTTTAGTCTAAACCCTAATTTTTATCTTTTGTTCTAAATGTTTTTGCAGCAAACCAAAGTGCTCTGTTTTCACTGAAGATTCATTATGCTGGTTTCTTTACACCTACACCTGGTAGGACATATGAAAATGGTGATTTTGCTTATTTTGATTACGTGGATATTGATTTGTTTTCAGTCATTGAGCTTAATGACATGGTTAAGAAGATAGGTTTCTCTGATAAGACAATTCTGTATTTCAAGTATCTTAGACCTGAAATGATTCTGGACAATGGGTTATATGCATTAGGCAATGATGCTGATGTTAGGAAACTAGCTGAGTATGTTAGGCTTGGTAACAAGATGATTGATTTTTACATAGAACATGAGTGTACTAATCTACAACCCAATGTTAGGAATGAAGTTGGTGAAAGTAGTCAAGCTAATACCACAACCCAGAGTCAAACTGAGTTTGCCACTTCCTTTTACAATGCTTCTGATCCATTTGTTGATGTAGAAGATTTTGATCCTTTTTATGGGTTAGATAGTGAACATATTGGTGCTACAACTGATGGTGATAGGTTAGCTAATGAAATAGATGAAGTTGATGAAACCATAGGAGATGTTGAAAACATGAGTGATGCTGGTGAGGAAAGTGATGGTGATAGGTTAGTTGATGAGGGTAATCCAGATGATGAAGTGGAGGTAGACATGAATAACTTTGACAAACAAAATGCTGCAATCATGGGAGATGATGAAACACAGCCTGAGTTCAATTCAAATGAAACCTTTGATGTCAATGTTCATGTCATGGACAATGAAGAATTTGAGAGTGCCTCAGATGATGATGGTTTAGCTAGAATAAGGAAAAGGCAATTGAAACAAATAAGGAAAGAAAACCAACCAAAGGATGGGGTTGTGCACAAGTATTTTTTCTTTGTTGGGCAAGAGTTTGGGACTGCTACTGAAGTGAAAGAAAGGGTTCACTTACATTCTATTGAGACTAGGAGGGAATTATACCTTAAGAAGAATGACAAGGAAAGAATAAGAGTGCAATGCAAGGGTACACTTCCAGTGTATAGCACAACAGATGGGCCTGAAAGTAAAAAAGATGGGCCTTCTCAAACATTTGGCCCAAGCCAAAAAGATGGGCCTTCTCAAACAGTTGGATCCGGTCAAAATAAAAAATGGACCAAGACTAACATTCAGGTTAGCAAGGGCATTGATAGCAGTCCAAAGTCAATGGTAAAAGTAGGTGGGAAACCTACTTTAAGAAAGATAGCAGACAATGAGTGTCCTTATGCTATACAAGTATCAAAGTTAAGAGGATCTGATACATGGCAAGTTAAAACACTTGATGCTGAGCATAAGTGTTTACAGTCAAGAAAGATCAAATATTGTACTTATAATTTTCTATCTCAAGGTCTTATGAGTCAGATTGAAACAAACCCAGAAATTCTAGTCAGAGCAATTCAAGATCAGTTACAAAAGAAATACCAGTTAGAGGTGTCTAGAATGAAAGCTTTCAGAGCAAAAACAAAGGCTGTTGATCAGGTTATAGGTGACTTTACAATGCAGTACCAACTATTAAGAGACTATGTGATGGAGTTGAAAGAGTCAAACCCAAATACAACAGTTAGAATAGGGGTTGAAAGTGAACCAAACCATGAATGCCCAACAAGAAAATTTAAAAGGATATATGTGTGTTTGGGTGCATCAAAGGCGGGATTCAGAGCATGCAGGAGAGATTTCTTAGGGTTTGATGGAGCTTTTATGAAAGGTCCATTCCCTGGTCAGTTACTAACAGCTGTGGGTGTGGATCCCAATAATGGAATATATCCACTGGCTTATGGCATTGTGGAATCAGAGTCAAAGGATTCATGGACATGGTTTTTGGAGCACTTAAAAGAGGATCTTGATCTTCAATCAAATTCCAACTTCACTTTTATTAGTGACAGACAGAAGGTATGCAACTAAGTTAATATGTATGACAATTAAATATGTATGATAGTGTAATATGTAATACATTTTAACAATTGTTTTGTAACAGGGTATCATCCCAGCAATTGAAAAGTTGTTTCCAGTGGCTGAGCATAGGTATTGCCTTTGGCATATGCATGAAAACATGAAATTGAAATGGTCTGGGACAACATACAAAGATCTATTGTGGAAATGTGCAACTGCTTTGACAGTCCCACACTTTCAAAAAGCTATGGATGAATTGAAGGCCTTCAAGAAAGAATGTTATGAATGGTTAGCTAAGATACCTCCAAAGCATTGGGCAAGATCTCACTTTTCAGGTAAATAACCAACCTTTTTGCTTATTTTACTATTGCTATTATATAAGTGGTTAATTGTAATATATTTTAAACATGAGAGCTAAAACAGACATGCTTTTAAACAACATGTGTGAAGTTCTTAATGGTCAATTGTTAGATGGTAGGGACAAGCCAATTATAAGCACACTAGAATATGTTAGACAATACCTCATGAAGAGAGTTGTAACTGTTTTGGGCATTATAGATAAAAGTGATGGTCCATTGACACCCACTGCTACTAAACTGTTCAATGTTATCAAACAACAAGCTAGTGAATACAGAGCTACATGGAATGGGGGTAATCTATATGAGGTAACAGGACCATGGAATAATCAACATGTTGTGGATGTGGTTCGTAGAACATGTACTTGTAGAAAATGGGAATTAACGGGACTGCCATGCAAACATGCTGTGGCATCCATTTGGAATATGGCAGCAAATAGACAAGATGTTGGTTTACCAGAGAGTTGGGTCCACCCTTGTTACATGCTTGATACATGGAAACAAGTTTACAGTCATCATGTTAACCCAATTAGAGAGAAAATCTTGTGGCCAAAGTCCAACATTCCCACCACCATAATTCCTCCAAATTATCACCCACAAGTGGGCAGGCCACAAAAGAAAAGGAAGAAATCAGCTGGTGAGGACATTCCATTGGTCAAAAATGGCAAACTGTCAAGAAAAAATCAGCCTGTTAGATGTGCCTTGTGCAAAGGTCTGGGTCACAACAAGAGAAGCTGTACAGGTCCTGGAAAAGCTAAGACAAGTAAGGCTCCTGCAAGTGATGGAAATGCTAAGAAAAGGAAGGCTGGTACAAATGATGGAAATGCAAACAAAGGTAAGGGGAAGGCTGCTACAAGTGATGCATCAAAAAAAAAAAAAAAAGGAAAGGCAATACAAGACTCATCTCAACCTAGTCAAGCACCTGGAAAAAGAGCTAAGAAGCAGTCAATAGGAGAAAAGCTAGTGTTAGGCTAGTTAATCTTTAATAATGCTTTCATTTTGTTAAACTTTGTCTTGTAAGACTTGATGTTATGCTAGTACCTTAAGACTTGAATTTGGTACTTTAATTGTTGTTGTTAGTATGCAACATCAAACTTGAATATGTGATATTTTGCTACTTTTGAATGCTACAATGTCTACTTTTAACTTTTTGGGACCACTGTTTATTTTTTGTGTCTTGTATTGCATTTGGAAATGGTATGTTTGACTTTATATAGTCAAACTAATGGAAATGCTTTGTGTTGTATAGCATTCTATGGTAATGGTATGTTTGACTATATAAAGTCAAACTAATGGAAATGGTTTGTTTTGTATTGCATCCAAAACTTAGTCACTGACCCACTTTGTAGGATTGAGAAACATAAACAAACTTGAATTGCAAACCATAAATGGAAACACATAAATTCATAAGCAACATTTTCATTGATTAAACCAACTTTTACAAAACACAAAATCAATGTTGCAAATACAGTCATTTAACATAAAATAACTTAAACATTCTTAAAGTAGTTAGGTCGACATTTTGACCAACACAAACACCACAACTCCAATCCAAGTGAGATACAAGTAGGATCTTAGCCTTGCACGATCTTCTTCAGCTTGCCAAATTGGCTTCAAGATTGTTCCTCCCCCTCAATAGCCCAGGTATAATTGACACTGAACGTCGGCACATAGGAGGATCTACCCAATCAATGAATGGGCAATTAGAATCCTATTTATACCAAGAAAAAATTTAATAGTTAAATACTAGAAACCCTAATTAATAATTTTCCAATTACCTTTTGGGGACAAGAATAGAAACGACGACCAGGATTTATGTCAGTCCATGATGTCCTTACTACTGCTCGTCTTCCACAGGCACATTGAACCATTTGAAAAATTATTAGATTGGATTTGATAGAGAGGATTTGAAAAGTGTGTGTGTGTGGATTTGAAAAGTGTGTGTGTGTGTGGATCCAGTTAATAAAAGACCTAGTGTGTTTAGGCAAACTCAAAAGTATGAGGGAAAGAAGAAAAGACTATTTTACCCTCGTGTTTATGGCACGTGGGTGAGTTAAACCCCAAAATATAACGTCAGTTAGTGATAGGGATGGATGGCGTGCATAATTGAAACCACATGGAGTGAAAAAGCAAAAAAAAAAAAAAAAAAAAAAAAAGAACAGGGACGGTGGTAGTGATTTGGCATAAACCATAGGGACGAACGGTGTAATTTACTCATATATATATATATATATATATATATATATATATATATATATATATATCCAAAAAATGCATAAAAATCATTGTATCATGTGCATCAAAAATTTGTACAAAAGATATATATGCAATTTAATTTTGGGAGGGATCAACAGCCATATAATAATAATAATAATAATAATAATAATAATAATAATAATAATAATAATAATAATAATAATAATAATAATAATAATAATAATAATAATAATAAATAAATAAATAAATAAATAAATAAATAAATAAATAAATAAATAAATAAATAAATAAAAAGTGGTTGTTTCTTGATGCATGTATTATTAAGGTTTTTGGTAATAAAATAGCTACGAACTTTTTCAAATATATCGATTTGATATGTGAATTAAAAATCGTTTCATTCAATGTAACAAATTTCACTTTTTGTACTAATATGCACAAAGGAATTTGTTTTACTGAAAATTTAATGTTAATAACAAGTCATAGTATTTTAATCCTTTTAGGGGGTGTTTGTGTTTGGTTGAGGAACAAACTGCATTGCATTAGGCTCACACGTGAGACTTGGCACTATTAGATAGGTTAGTTGGCCCAAACCTAATAGTGATTTGGGTCCATTAGGTTTAGGGTTTGGATTATGTTGCTTATTATTAAAGCTATGTATTTAGAATAAATACACATTCTATCTTAGATTTGCGTTCATGTGGTGTACAAGGTTAAAATAGATAAAAAAGGCACACATGTGGACCGTTTGTTCAAAGTTCATTGATCAAGATCAAAATAAATAAGATGAATTAATTAGACATTTACTATAAGGGTATTATAGTAATCTTAGTATTTTCCATGATTTGATATTTTTCAATTGTAATCCCATGTTAAATTCCCCCATCCCTACTAATTAGTTATTCATACGTTATGGAACCTAACTAACCGGATAATACAATGTCCTTATTCTTCTTATTCCTTTATAGCATGTATCATGTTATATAACCTTTTATTTTCAACGTCCTACAACCCAATTGCAATACCTTTTTTTGGCGCAACAGTCATTTGTCTATAACTTTTACTAGTTATAATACCTCGTGCGTGCACGGGGTTTTGACATATAATTTTAGTTACGTATTAATTTAGTATACTGGGAGTTTAAATCAAACAACATAACATATGATTATATTGTACTAAATTATTATTATTTATTTATTTCGTGCAATTTTTTAAAACAAATGGGCTAATAACTTAACTTCATATGACTTTTAACTGCACATGCTAAACTTCATATGACTTTTACCCTTACAAATTTTTGTCACAAAACTAAATGAATGTGCATTTTTTAATTTGAGATTCTTTTTTACTCTAGTATGAAAAATAAATGAGAACTCCATTAGTATAACATTCTAAATCAAAAGAAGATACCTGTTTCTTTTGATACATTGTTTTCAATTTCAAAATCATGATATGATCTTTTCATGTACTTAGTAGTATCCCAAGTCACATATCCTTTATTACATTATAACGTAAAGAGAACCATATCGACAAACTTTATAACATTACTGGCATAGTGAACTTACCAGCCCAACGGAATAGGTCACTACCGCACAATATAAAGAAATCAACAATGTAAATGTTAACTTAGAGCTACATATAAAAATTCAAGCCTTCTCGGACATCATTCGCCTAAATATCAAGATTTTGACTGCTCATTAGCTCGGTAGAACCAAAATTTATAGATGCAACAACGTTCCATATTTAGTGATAACACGAAGCTTGCCAAATACCCCGCGAGTAAATATAGAGATTTGACTCAGCAAAGTCACGAATAGGTACATCACCACCTTCAACCACTTTCCAAGTATCATCTTGATAATCATAAACTTTTATTTTAGCACCTTTCAAGAGAACTGGACGGATCCAATGCATATAAATCGCCATCAACAATCAAACTCAGTCTAGTTCCCGCCTGTTTAGCAAGCCACCCTTCACCCATGCTTGTAAGCATATTGACACACGCATTTGTTTCAGGATCATAAACTTCACCACCTACATCGACAAAAAGGCCAAACATATAGTTTACTTTTATAAGATGCCAAACCTGTAGCAATAGGCTTAAGCAAATCTGTTAAAAATGCAGTTGGTAGCACTTGTGCTTTTGAAAATGGCCTGCTGGGCACTTCCAACCACAACCCAATTTGTGGATTAAAAACCTCAGAAGATTGGAGTGGTGTTAACCTACCGCGACCCCTGCTAAGACCGCCTACAACAAAAAGTTTGTTGTTTAGCACACCTGTTTTGCAATAAGCTCTACCAATAGATATGGGATTCACTTCATTCGAAATATTTAAAATCGGGTCATATTTCCAGACCGTATTCATGGTAGAATCTTTAAAGAACCTTTCGAACATATATATGCAACCATCAATGGCTCCAATAACATGACCACAAAACGGGTTTTGATCTGAATCGTCCCTCTTTCCAAGCCATACTCTAACCGCATCTGCGATTCTGATACTTCATCAAATACAATGTCATTATCCACATTCCAAGCCATACTCTTTTATGTGTAGTGCGATATCAACTAATACACATAAGTTTATTTCAACTAACACACATATTAAACTAGTACAAAACATATATGCAACTGATGCACATGAATCCTTAGCAACTAATACACATGGATGCAACTAATACACATGAATCATTACCAACTAATACACATAAGTTTATTTCTTCTAATACACATAATTATCTGAGTAGCTAATACACATAATCAATTAATAGCTTATTTAGAAACAGCTATACGTAGCTAATATACACAACATCTGTAAGTAGTTTATTTCAAATCACCTAATAACCAATACACAATATCTTACTTCAACTAATACACATAATCAACAAATTGCTGACATCTTTTTGATGTGACATGGTTTACAGTTGAATGTCAGCGAGTGCGATGCGTGTGGAAAGTCTTTACCTGAGAACTTTGAGCCTCCTGTTGTTGAGCCTTGGACAACTGGTATATTTGGTTTCACTGAAGATATGGATAGCTGTGAGTTTTTCTCTTGTATTTTACCATTTAAATAGGTCATATATCCGATAAGTTTTTCGTTTTTGTTCAACAAAGGCAAAATACAAGATTCTTGCATACTCATTGTTGAAGCAACATGATCAAGATCTCTTTATGTTTTAATGATGACAAATAAACCATCGAAACACATAAAATAACAAACGATTAGCCAAATTCCCCGGAGCCCATATCTGCTCTTGGCGCGCTGCCCATGCGTCAACGCGTGGGTGACGCGCCAGGACGCTGTATGGTTCCGGGAGAATCTTCAAAGTTGGCTTTCCCCTTACCTGACAAATGTGGATCTTTCAATACAGGTATGAATATGTTATGTGCTTAATTGAGAATACTCGAAACGAGTTTTGGGATTAGAGAGATCCAAATTTTAAAGCACCCATTTACGGGAAAACGCCAACTCATATTTTCTAACTCTTGCCTCTAGCCAAGGCTTTTCTAAACTTAGGGAGCTTATATACTTCATGTAACATCATGTGAAAGCATTCATATGCTCATATCCCGTGCTTACGTCTTCTCTAATTACGTAATGGGTTTACTCCCTTATTGGTCAAACTAAGTCAAAGGTCACTTTGCCTAAACGCATCCTTTGCCACTTGGGTTATGCTTTACATCAAGGTAAAGCACTTAACTTGTTTGAACCAAGGTGTTTATTGAGAACGTCGAGTCGTGGAAAGTCACGAGATATGAAACTATGGATTCTCGACGTTGTGTTACTTGAACTTATAAGTAACATGTGAATTTCTCAACTTATAATCTTAATTGTCTAAACCTTTTCTTCTTAATGAAAATTAGATTACCTCATATCTTCTCTTAATCTCATTTCTACAAAAGACAAATACCACCATATCCAATCATATCCAAATCATATATGATCTTACATAAATCTCTTACACAATCCCTTACAACATCACATCCCTTACACAATCCAACTCATTCCTTACACACTCTTGATCTCCACCATCCATTTCAAATAAACACATCTCAACCCTCCATATTCCCCATATGCCAAATAATTTGAATTCCAAAGGAGGCTCCCTTTGATCCTAGCCATCCAATTCAAACCATACCATCTCAACCATTCATCTCATTCTTTCCCCCCAAGCAAAGGAGGCTCCCTTTGATCTCAACCATCCAATTCAAACAAACACATCTCAACCATCCATCCAACCTCCTCTCTATTACATCACATGTTTTTAATCTACACCATCCATTTCAAACCAAAACTATCTCAACCATTCATCTACCCTTCCCCCCCAAGGATGGAATATACCTTGGCATATTCTTTCTCTCTTTTCTATGCCATGTGAGGAATAACATCTCTACCCCTTCCAAATTACCCTATTGATTCGTTGTGTTTTGGTGTGTGCAAACAACAATTTATCAAAATATCAACAAACGTGAGGTTTAATTTGTCGTGAGACAAATAAACATGAAGTTATACGAGTAAACCGTTTAGGAAAACGATTACCCCGCAAAACTTGTGGAAGTGATATTCAAATTGTGAGACCGGGAAATGATTTCCCGGGTCGTACCCCAATGAGGTGTGAATGGAAAGCTTCGAATGAGATTGGAATTAAAATCTTGTATGATTGGAAAGGTTATTTGGTTTTGCGATTCGTTAAATTAACGAATTTGAAAATTAACGAACGAATTTAAAAGTAATTTAACCTAAGGCAACTAACAATCTAAGAAATTCCTAAAACACTACGGGAAAACATAATTAGGTATCGGGAATCCTAAAACGTTAACTAAACTAAAAACGCATCGTTAGATTAAAATTACGTGAGTGCGCAAAATAAAACGTGAATTTTGAGTTCCAAACGTCCTACGGGTTTCTAATAAATTTTCTTACGTACTAAAAGATAAAAGTAATTTAAAAAAAAAGGAAATTAATTTTTCGACTAAGACTCTATTTAATAAGAATTTAAAACTAATTAACACAATTTAAATCCTAGTAAATAAACTACAAAGGCTAAAAATGTGAAACCTTTTTTAGAAAAAATTTACAATCGAAAAACTACCAAGGAAAAATAAGAAAAATAGTGGTGCGGTATCAAATAAGCCAGAAATAAGCAAATAAGGGCTGAAAGAGCTTAATTAAACTAAAACAGAAGAGAAGTAGTTAAATGCCAAACTTTGCAAAGGTTGAATGAAAAAGACCCACGGGCTTAGTGGTAGTGTGTGGTATGGTTGTGCGTTTGGTATGCAAGAGGCACCAGGTTCGAACCCTTCTTTTTACTCAAAATTTATATTTTTTTTTCTTTTTTTAGTTCTTTGTTTACAGCTTTCTTTTAGATCAACACAAACACAACTTCACAAACTTAGATTACAACAACAGTAATTAACTACTTATCCAGTTTCAAAATCAATTTCCAAAAATCAAAACGTTTTTCAAAGTTTAAGAACCCTTTTTTTTTTCAATCGAGATGCACAACACACATCAGCTAAGTTGAGCAATAGTAAATAGTAGCAACTGGTGTAATCAACAACAAGGTAACAAACAAGAGCAAAATCAACAAGAACAGAATCCAATTCGAGATTACTACAAGAGCACCAACAAATACACTAACAGTTGGCCAAACAAGCCAATAAGTCCCTAATAAGCTCTAAAGGCTTAAGCAAACTAAATACAACAGCAGGAATAACTCAAAACAATGAGATTGACGACAAGAACAATTAATGAAGAGCAAAGATCAAATCCACTCAGTTAAACCACTGAGTCTCATCAGCATGCAGTTCCAAACACTCTTAAAAAGCAGCTTCAAAATAAGCACTCAATAAGCGCTTATGGGGAAACTAAAGGCGATTACCTAAAGACTACCTAAGTGACATCTTAAATCATCAAACTTCAAGATCTAACTCCTACTAGTGAACAATCTAAGGCTTCTTGAATTCTTGCTAAAAACTGAGATGCAGTGGAAGTTTTCAGGCAACCACCCAACTTCCAAACTGCTTTTCAATAAGTAGATAAGTTCCAAAATTAAATTTTCTTTTTGAGATTTGTGAACAAGCTGAGTGACAACATAAATCAACAAAGTTTAAAGATTTTCATTCATTAATAACTCCTAGGGGCTGGTTCGAAATCTGAACAAAAACTAGTATGCAAAGTTTGAGAGTTCAAGTAATAGTCCACTGATTTTGTGTTTCACTAACCTTACTGCCTCCTAAATGATGTGCCAAAACTAACTACCATCTCTAAATAGTGATTATATCCTCCAATAGCATGTGCCAAACACCCCTGAATAGACAGATTTCGACAGAAAATGTAGACTAAAAAGAATTTAAGCCATGAAATACTTAACCTACTCAAATTAACAGTTATAACGCAAAATTCAGTTCAAATAAACAACAATCAGTCACAATAAATAACCCCAGCACAAAATCAATAGTGAGACCTACTTGTTATCCAGATTACGAAGCTGAGAATCAGGAACCAAATACTCATCCTATATGCTCCCATGAGCTCTAAACCAAGCTCCCATCCATGATTCTGCTGCTTCTTTTCTTTCCTTTTCTTTTCTCTTTTCCAACTTTCAATAACTTTAAATAATTTTAAAACATTCAAGGCTAAAGTAACATGATTTCAAAGAGAAAACAAGAATTGAATTACGAGATGGGATTTTAACTGAAAAGGGATTTCATCAAACTAATAATTTTCATTAAACTCAGAAATGATCGAATTACAATAAAACTTTTAGAAACTGAAAAGATAAAAAAAAAAAAAAAAAAACTCAGATGATGGATAAGATAAGATAAAGATGTGCCCTCAGGCTTACAATTAACAATCTATTTATACTAAAAAGAAGTGGTAGGTACGCTTGAGCTTCTTCTTTGTCTTCATCTTCTGTAATTAGGGTTTCATCTTCCTTGAACCTTATGAAAACATCCTAGCCATCCGATTGCTTCTACCTTGATCTTATCCCTTGAATTGCATTTTGGGCGCGAAATTGTTGGTTGTGGATTGATGACCTGGAATGTGGTAGGCAGGGGTTTGTGAGAGGGTGGTGGTGAGTGGGATTGGGAGAAGGGATGGATGGTGATGGGGAGGGATGGTGATGGTTGGTTTGGCTGATTGCAGTCACGAGGGGGGGATGTTGATTTGGGGAAGAAGACAACCTCAGTAACGTTTTGACCATTTGAAGTTTACCCTTTTAGGTTAGATAATAAAACAGATACGGTGGTGGTTTTTGGTGCGGGCTTGGAATGAATTTTGGGCCAAGGGGGATTTATTAGAGTGGGCTGATGGTTCTTATGGGTTTAATAATAATGAGGACTCGTTTGTCATAGTAACTTATGAAACTCACAAGGACTAATGTTGCAAATCTGCTGAAACTTGAGGGCCACTCCTGCCTTTTTTCCAAACTTTATCCAAGGGTCAATCATGTCAAGTTAGGTAAACCAAAGGACCCAAAAACACAATTCTCCACATTTGAAACTCCGTGGACTAAAACTGTCAATTGGCCAAAGTACAGGGACCAATTGTGTAATTTTCCAAATCGTTTTACCCAAAGATCATTTGTGATTCGTTTTGACTTTTAAAGAGCAAGGGTTGACTTTTCTTTGAAAATGATTGACCAGGGACCAGTTTTGTAAAACTTTGAAAGTCGGGGGACTGAAACTGCCATATATGCAAATTTTGTTCATTTTTCATTTGTTTTCACTCGTTTTGTATCAGGAACATATAAAATACGATCTTTGGGATTTTCTTCGCATTTTGGTGTGTTTTTGAGTGTTTTTGATCGTTTTGCAGCTCAGATTTGACTAAAAATGATGAGTATTTACACACTCATCACCTATCTACACTTTCTACCCTTGGTATTTGGTTTTATTATAAACACTTCACAAAACATTTTCCACATTGGCTATTTGAGTTGGTAAACCTTAGATTGATTAATGTTAAGGTTTAGTGTGAAGTACAATTGGGGGTTTAGCAAGGTTAGGTATTTATAAGATCCAACACCCAACACTTGGGATTTTCTTACAGACGCCTGGCGCGCTGACGCGTGGGTGACGAGCCGGCCTCGGTAAAATTTCCCAAGTTTGGGTTCTTGGCCTATAAATACATACCTTGGCTGTTATATTCCTCACCCCTTGCCATTATTCTTTCGCTCTATATTCTTTCTCTCTAAACACTCTCAAATCTCTCTATCTCTAATCTTGTGTTCTTGATTCTCACCTTAACAACTTTGAAAGAACACATCTCCTTGCAAGGAAAGAATCACAAGAACCTAATCCACTCTTGTGATTGCGTCGAGGGTCTTCTTATCTATACTATTTCTACCAGAATCGAGTCTCTAGGTTAGGTTAGGGCTTGGTTTAACAAACATTTATTTCATTCAATTGTTTGTAAGGGAAGTCTTGTGTCTTGGTGACCAAGCCTAGATCATTGGGGATCTAGTTGGGGTTTGATACTTGTTGGGATATGAAATATCAAAGTACTTCTGGATGTCAAAGTACTGCTGCATGAAGAAAAAAGTCAAAGTACTGCTGAAGAATAAAGTCAAAGTACTGCTGATATTGAAGAATGCTTAAAGAACTTCGAAGGAAACAAGGACTGATATGCAATATTAGATAAGGATTAATGTGTAATATTAGATGAATATTCTAGAATTAGTTAGGGATAATTACTTGTCGTTCAAGAATTATATGTTGTAAACCTACTTAAGGTTATCTATATAAAGAGCCTTAAGAGGTATTGGTCGATATAAGTTTTACAAGTTAGATACGTTTAGAAGTCGATCAAAGTTAAATAGTTAGGGATTGTTAGTGAATCTGTGTAACAAAGCAGGTTCAAAGTTTGGTTAATATAAAAGTTCTTCTTAAGCTTTGTGTTAGTAGATTCCGCATACTTTACAAGGTCAAACAGTGTTTCAATATTAATAGTGTTGAGTTTACTCAATATTGTTAAAACCTTACAAGGTAAAAAGTAGTTTGGTCAGAGTATTTCGATCCAACAAGTGGTATCAGAGCTTGTGTTGGAAACTCTGATTAAGAAGACAAACCTTTAAAACCTTTAAACCGATCTCACTACAAACCCTTCAAGATGTCGACAGATGCTGCACCTGCTCCCTCAATCACTGCTGTTAGAATCCCTATTGTTAAGAAGGGAGAATACAACCTATGGGCCATGAAGATGAGACAGTACATTGCCATCACTGACCATGCTTTGTGGGATGTGATTGTCAATGGTAACATGCAAATTGATGAACCAGTTGAGGTACCTGGAGAACCAACACCACCAAAACCTACTGTACCTGCTGCTACCAAAAGAAATCAAGACAAAGCTCTCAACATACTGCTTTCTGCTATTCCTGATGGTCACCTATTAAAGTTTCATGATGCCAAAGATGCCAAACAACTATGGGCTGCAATAAAGAAGAAGTTTGGAGGTAATGATGCTTCCAAAAAGATGCATAGGAATTTGCTGAAGCAACAATTTGAAACTTTCACTGTTGGTGAAAGAGAAGGTCTTGATTCTGCTTATGAAAGATTTCAACATCTTTTGAATATGCTAGAACTATATGATGCTGAGGCATCAGTTGAAGATGCTAATTTAAAGTTTCTAAGGAGTTTGCCATCAGCATGGCATGTAGTTGGTACTATGATCAGAGGACAATCAGGGCTGGATACTATGGACTTTGATGATCTTTACAACAATCTGAAGGTGTATGAGCATGAGATGAATGGTACTACAGGTTCAAGCACTCAACAGAATATTGCTTTTGTCTCTTCTGAAAAGAGAAGCAGTACTTCCCACAAAGGTACTGCTTACCCTTCACAAAGTACTGTGACCGAAACACAGGTTACATGCACAACAATGGTCACCAAAAATTCATCACAATCAGTTACCCCCACCTCAGATGATGTTCTATGTTCATTCTTTGCTCAACAAGCATCTATGCCAGTCACTTATCAAGAAGATGTATTGCAAATTGATGATGATGCCTTGGAAGAAATCGATATCAGATGGCAAGTTGCTATGCTCACTGCAAGGATCAAGAAGTATGTGAACAAGACAGGAGAAGGCATCAACTTCAGAGCTAAACAAGGAATAACATTTGACAAGTCCAAGATTGAGTGTTTCAACTGTCAAAGGACTGGTCACTTTGCAAGAAAGTGTAAGTTTGCAAAGTATCAAGCAAACAAGATGATTGAACCACCCAAACCTAAAAGAAAAGCGATTCCAATAACTGAACCAAAACCAAAAGCTTTTGTTGCTCAAGAGAATCTGTCAGAGATTGATTGGTCCAATGAGTTTGATGATGAACCTGTAACCTATTCAATGGTTGCATTGGAAGATTGGAGCACAGCATTTGATGAAGAGCCTGGATATACTGCTTTGGAGTCAAGAGATGAGTTAGGAAGTTTTGATTGGAGCATGGAGTTTGAAGAAGCACCTGTTCAGCTTGCAATGGTAGCTGCTTCACCAAGTTCATCCACTAACTCTGAGGTATGCTCTAAGTGTAATGATATGTATCAAAAGTTACTTACTGAGTATGTAGCTGAAAGAGATAAATTTCAAAAAGCTAGGGATGAGATAACTGGTTATCAACTTACTTTAGAGTCAATGGAAGCCAAAATTCTTACACATGAAAACAATGAAGTAGCATGGCTTGAAAATTATAAACAACAAGATTACCTAGTTAAGTTAAATGAATGGAAACTAGGTTGCAAGGTGTCTGAACTAGAAAAGGTTACTGCTGAAAGAGATAAGTTGTTAGAAAAACTTGCTGTATGGAATGAGGCAGGTGTGTCACATGTTCAATTTGTTGAAAAGCAAAGAACATCTAATATTAAGACAGGCCTAGGCTATGATAGTAATGAAGGTATTCCATTTAAGAGCAAGGAACTAAATCTTACTGTTGATACCTCCACTAGTGATGAAGAGTTCATAAGTCTAGATGAAAACACTTCTAGTGATGAGGAATCCCCTAGTCCCACACCTCCTGTATTTCAGAAAGAAAAAGGTTATAATGCAGTTCCACATCCCCCAGGTAGCTTCCAACCACCTAGAAAAGATGTTGATTGTTATGGTGTAGATAATCTAGAGTTTAGGAAAAAGCTTAAATCTGAAACTTTAGAAAGATCTGTTGAAGCTCCTAAGGTAGAAGAGACCAAGTTTTCAAAACAAGCAGTACCTTCAAACTCTTTTCGAAGTACTGCTGATCACTTAGCAGTACCTCAAAGAAAACTCTTTCAAAATACTGCTAATTTTAGAAACACTTATGGAAGGGGATTTGGGGATATTGGTCCAAAGGTCTGCTATGTGTGTTACAGTCCTCATCATTTGATTAAAGATTGTGATTATTATTCAGACTATTTAAGCAAATATCCAAAGACCAGAACTGCACAACCAAGTTATAGGGAGAATAAGCCAAGAGATAACAAACCAGTTTGGAATTACACAAATAGGGTTAACCATAGTCACTTCTCAAAAAACTATAGGAACCCTCATCAGAAAAGGCCATACTCCAAACCATCAGTACCTTCACAAAGTACTGATAGAAAGTTCCCTAATGTTTCTAGCAAACACTCAAGTGTAAGACCTAGGAGTTACAATCATTACAACCCTAGAAAGACTTACAACACAAGAAAAAATGCTAGGACACAGAACCCAACTCCTAAAGTTACAACTAAATGGGTTAAGAAAGAAAGTACTGTTGGGGAAAAACCAGTACTTTCAGAAGTTAAAGGTGAAAAGGGGACAAGTGATCCTGAAAAATCAACAGTTTTGGAAACAAAAACCTTAATTCTTGATCATGTTTTCAAAGACAGTGGTGATTACATACTCAAAAACTTTGAGTATGTCACTCCACAAGGGGAACACAAGTCAATAATGGCTTGGGTTCCTAAAAATAACTGACCTTTTCATGTAAATGCAGGGCAACCCAGAGGAGGAGCTTAAAGATCATCTTATTGTAGATAGTGGTTGCTCTGGCAGTATGACAGGAGAAAAGGAACTCTTGTCAGATTTTAAAGCTTATTATGGAGGAAAAGTTGCATTTGGGAATGATCCTGATGGAGGAAGAATTACTGGCAAAGGAACAATCAAGGCAGGAAACATTGATTTTGAAGATGTTAGATATGTGAAGGAGCTAAAATTCAATCTTTTGTCAGTCTCTCAGATTTGTGATAAGAAGTACCCTGTGTTATTCTTTGACACAGAATGTCTCATACTTTCTCCTGATTTCAAGTTAGAAGACAGAAATTTGGTGTTACTGAGGGCACCAAGAACTAATGATGTGTACAGCATAGATTTGAAGAATGTAAATTCTGCTGACAAAGCAACATGTTTGATTGCAAGAGCATCTATGGAGGAAGCACATCAATGGCACAGAAGACTGGGACTAGTTAATTTCAAGAATATCAATAAGCTGGTCAGAGGAAATTTAGTTAGAGGTTTAACTTCTAAGACATTCAAGAATGATCATACATGTCTTGCTTGTAAGAAAGGTAAACAGCACAAGGCTTCTTGTAAGAAGATTGATGAGAAGACTATTAGAGAGCCTTTGGAATTGCTGCACATGGACTTGTTTGGACCTGTTTCAATTGTCAGTCTGAACAAGAAGAAGTACTGTTTTGTTGTAACAGATGACTGCAGTAGATTCAGCTGGGTCTTTTTCTTATGTTTTAAAGATGAAACTTTTGATGCTATTCATGACCTAATTATAGCATTAGAAAATCAATTAAGGCTCAAGGTTAGAGGCATTAGATGTGATAATGGGACTGAGTTCAAGAATCAGCTTATGGATGAATTTTGTGCCAAGAAAGGAATTAAAAGAGAATTCAGTATTGCTAGAACTCCTCAACAAAATGGAGTTGCAGAAAGAAAGAATAAAACTCTTATAGAAGCAGCAAGGACTATGCTTGCAGACTCTCAACTACCTATTCCATTCTGGGCTGAAGCTGTAAGTGCTGCTTGCTATATATTGAATAGAGTATCAGTGACTAAACCTCAAATGAAGACACCTTATGAGTTACTCATGGGAAAGAAGCCAAGCATCAAGTTTATGAAACCTTTTGGATGTCCCCTAACCATCTTAAATACTGCTGATAATTTGGGAAAATTTGATGGGAAGTCAGATGAAGGATATTTATTGGGATATTGTGCAAATAGCAAAGGATTCAGAGTGTACAATAGGGCTACCAAGAAGGTTCAAGAATGTCTTCATGTTGATTTTTTGGAAGAACAAGAGAATTCTAAAGGTAAAGGTCCTGATTGGATGTTTGATCTTGATTTAATGTCTTCATCAATGAATTATGTACCTGTAAGGGAAGAAAATCAAGTTGCTCCCACTGAAGAAGAAGCACAGTATATTGTTCATGATGTTAATTTAAGATCTGAAGATGAGCCAAAAGATAATGCCAATGATGAGAAGAAAGATACTTCTCAACCCAACAGTACTGTTGATCCTCAAAGTACTGTTCCACCACAAATACCAGTATCTGCAGAAGATCAAGCTATTCTAGAAGAACTCTCTAGGATGCTTTTTCAAGAAACAATGGCTAAGTTGTATGATGATGAACAAAGGAGAGCTTATGAAGCAGAAAAGAAGAAGGCAAAAGAAACAGCCAGTACTTTAACCCAAAGTACTGTCAACCCTTTTGAAAGTACTTTTCAGCCATTGAATACTTCAAATTGGATAAATACTGATGCTGTTCATGATCCTAATATGCCTGACTTAGAAGATACTGCTGATCCAACCACCATTACTTTAGAAGACACTGATGATGAATTGGATCAAGAAGGCATTTTCTCAGATTCTAATGAAGATCCAGATATCACTAATTTGGAAGATAATCTTGAAGTTCCACCAACTCCAACTCTCAGAATTCATAAAACTCATCCTGCTACCAATATTATTGGACCCTCATCATCAGGGGTGCTCACAAGGACTAAGGCTAAGAATATGTCTCAACAACATACTTCTTTACTTAGTTTTATCTACAAGTAAAACAGGGTGAATCACAAGGATCAGAAGTTGTGTTTATTTACTTGTTTTCTATCTCAGGAAGAGCCCAAGAATATCAAACAAGCACTAGCCAAAGAAATTTGGGTGGAAGCTATGCAAGAAGAACTTCTACAGTTTAAACTTCAAGAAGTTTGGGTATTATGTGATCTACCTGATGGAAAGAAACTTATTGGAACTAAATGGGTTTTCAGAGTAAAAAGAGATGAAAGAGGAAATGTGATTAAGAACAAGGCAAGGTTAGTGGCTCAAGGATATAGACAAGAAGAAGGGGTAGACTATGATGAAGTTTTTGCTCCTGTGGCAAGACTTGAAGCCATTAGGCTATTTTTGGCTTTTTCATCTTATATGGGATTCCCTGTATATCAGATGGATGTTAAAAGTGCTTTTCTATATGGCAAAATCACAGAAGAAGTTTATGTCAAACAGCCTCCTGGTTTTGAAGATCCTGCACATCCAAACAAAGTTTACAAGGTAATAAAAGCTCTTATGGTCTTCATCAAGCTCCAAGGGCTTGGTATGAAAGGCTTTCCAACTTTCTACTGCAACATGGTTATAGAAGAGGAGCTATTGACAAAACTTTGTTTATTAAGAGAGATAAGAAGGATATTATGCTTGTTCAAGTATATGTAGATGATATTATTTTTGGTGCTACCAAGCAATCTATGGTGAAGGAATTTGAAGATCTTATGCAGAAAGAATTTCAGATGAGTTCCATGGGATAATTAACATTTTTCTTAAGCCTTCAAGTACAACAGTCAAGCAGTGGGATTTATATTTGTCAAGATAAGTATGTTGCAGATATTCTTAAGAGATTCACTTTTACAACTGTTAGGCCTACATCTACACCAGTGGATACTAACAAACCTTTGGGAAAAGATGAAGATGGAGAAGATGTTGATGTCACATTATACAGGTCTATGATTGGATGTCTTATGTACTTAACTGCATCAAGACCTGATATTACTTTTGCTGTGAGCTTATGTGCAAGACATCAGGTTAATCCAAAAGTATCTCATTTGAATGCGGTCAAGAGGATTTTCAGGTATCTCAGGCAACAACCTAAGCTAGGATTATGGTATCCTAGGGATTCACCTTTCCATCTCCATGCCTTCTCAGATAGTGATTATGCTGGAGATAACTATGACAGAAGGTCCACAACTGGAGGATGCCAGTACCTTGGAAGCAGATTAGTGTCATGGCAATGTAAGAAGCAAACAATTGCAGCAACTTCTTCTACAGAAGCAGAGTATGTAGCTACTGCAAGTTGTTGTGCACAAGTACTTTGGTTGCAGAATCAGCTTTTGGATTATGGGTTCAATTTCAAGAATACTCCCATCAACATTGATAATGAGAGTACCATCTGCATTGTTAAGAATCCAGTCTATCATTCCAAAACTAAACACATTCAGATTAGACATCACTTCATAAGAGATTGCTATGAACAAAGGCTTATTAATGTGGTTAAAGTTCATACTGATGATAATGTAGCAGATCTACTCACAAAAGGCTTTGATGTTTCAAGATTTACTTTCTTAGTTGTGAGTATTGGCATGATTAATATGTAAGCTATCTTTGAGGGGAGGCATAAGTTGTTATTAGTTAGTCATTATTTGCGGGGAGGCTACATGTATCATTCCAAAGTAAGAATTTTATTCATGATTCAGAAGTACAACCACAATCTAACTTTCAAGTACAAGACACTGACACCACAAATACAACAAACACAACAAAAACACAGGACTCCATCAACCTTCTATCAAGCTCCACACCTTACTCCATAGGCCTTTTACCCTTGCCCTCATAGCTTTGCTTTCCCTTTTGAGCAGTCCTTCTCTTGTCATCAAAAGAAGTCTGTTTTCTTGGGCAGGCCAGGCCAAGTACCTGTTTGGGAGGTCTTTCTTTTCTTGGAGCAGGCCACTTCATATTCTGGATAGCTGTTTCCAGGGCCTGAGTTAATGCATGTGGAAGCTCTTTAGCCAAAGAAGAACCAGAACCAACCTTCTTTTTAGGTCTCTTACTGGTAGCACTGCCTGCATCAGTTATGGTTGAATTGGCTGCACTCATTGTTGATGAAGCTTCTTGTTGTCCCATCCATTGCACATGAGGTGGAAAATAGTCTAACCATCCTGGATCTTCAAACTCAGAATCAGAGTAGTATCTTATCTCTGAGTCTGTGGTATCTTCTGAGTCTGAAGAGATGTTAACAATGGGTATGTCACTCATTCTGCTTACTTGTTTGTGTTCAGAGAAGATTTGGTGTTTCCAAAGTATTTGGTGAAGTTGCTTTTATAAGCAAGGGATATTTACTTCCAAAAATAACGGTAAAGTCATTAATTCACCGTGATTTTTTGTAATTTTATCCGTATATAACCCTCAAATCTCTTCCTTTTATTCACCTTACTCGTCCATATAAACTCATACCTACTTTCAAATCGATCATCACTCTCTGTATTCTAACCCTAATCATCATGGCTAATCGACAAACCAACACCAAACACAACATGATTGCAAACCTTGAGAAAACCCGAGCAAACATTGATTTTCATGGAATTATTGATTTTCTCAATGGTACCAACATCTGTTACTCCATTCTTGTCAACCCGGAGATTATTGGACCCTGGATTCAAGCTTTTTGGGATACAGCTCAGTCACATGTTGAAGATGGAGAGGATGTTATTACTGCTACAGTTGCTGGGAGAGCTATACGTGTTACAGAAGCTTCAATTAGGGAGGTTTTGCTATTTGATGATGAAGGAGGCTCTGTTTTATTTGGGAAACAAGAAGTTTGGAATACACTCAGAGATATTGGGTATGAAGGTTCTTTGACTAAGCTTACTTTTCAGAAGGCTATGGTTAGTCCTCATTGGAAATTTCTTATTCATGTTTTGCTACATTGTTTAAGTCCAAAGAGTACTGCTTGGGATCAATTCAGTCATTCCATAGCTTCTGCTTTTGTTGGTCTGATTACCAATCAGTCTTTTAATTTTTCATACATGATTCTTGAGGGCATGCTTAATCATATTCATGTTGGCAAACCGTTTCTTATGTATCCTAGGTTTGTTCAATTGCTTTTAGAAAATCCACTAGATGGTGTTCCCAAACCTCAGGATTATGTACCTACCATTAGGATGCCACCTAAAGTTTTCACTTTTATGTCACATAAGGGAGTTAATTTTTTGGGTAGGAATACACCTCTTAATGCTTATATGTTAGAGGTAGCTCAAGCTGTTAGGAATGAAGAAGACAATAGTGGTTCTGCACATTCTGATAATGCTGCTCCATCTGATTCTGCTGAGCATTCTGCTTCAGTACATACTCCAACACCACCTATTGTTTCTCCTCACCATGTTGTTTCAGATGAAAGAACTCCCTCAGTTATAGCTTCTTTGGATAAATCTGTTTTTGCTCAAGGTACTTCTCCACAAAGTACTGATCCACAAGGTACTGCTTCAGAGGATTCCCATGTACCTAATCCCAATGATTATACTTTCACAGGTGGGTTTCAAACACCTGGAGAAGATGAGGGAATTCAAGGTACTAAGGGTCATTCTGATTTGGCTAAGGAATTGGAGAAGCTCAAGTCCACTGTTCATACTCAAGCTGCAGAAATCAAAGAGTTAAGAAAGAAGTTTAGAAGGTTGAAGAAATTTGTCTGGCCTCTTGTTCAGAATTTTAGGCTTTTTGTGAAAGAAAAGAAGCAATCTCAGAAGCAACAATCTAAACAGAAAAAGTCTAAGTCTAAGTCTAAGAGGAGGCATAGGAAATCATCAACTATTAAATTGGGGAGGAATCAGGATGATAATTTGGATAGATTTGATAATATGGATAGATTTGATGATATGGTTCAATTTTCAGATAACAAGAAAGATCAAGATGCAAATGTTGCTCAAATCAGTACTGAAAGAAAAAGTGGTGAGATAGAGCAAATTGATCTTGAAGTTAAGCATGAGAATGTAAAAAGTGGGGATACAGAGCAAATTGATTTAGAAGGAAATAATGCTCAAAGTACTTTTGTTGAAAATACTGTTGTGCAAGGTACTGATGAACAAGATATTGCTGGTCCTTCTACAAAGTATCATGAAGATGAAGCTGGTCCTTCCACTTTTATACAACAAGAAGAAGAAAGAGTGCATACTGTTAGTGATGATGCTACAATTGCTCAGGTTATGATGAATTTAAGAAGACCTACTGGAGGAATACATATATCTGAGCCTGCACAAAAGGATGATGAAAGTACTTCTGAATCAGAGAAACTAGATCCAAAAGATAAAGGGAAAGGTATAATGGTGCAGAAAGATACTAAGAAGAAGAAGAAGAAATTTTCTATTGCTTAGATTAGAGAATTAGAGATTGCAGAAGATTTAGAGCTTGCTAAAAAGCAACAAGCTGAATATGATGCTGAGTATTTGGAAGAAGTTAGCAGGCCAATAACAAAGAAGTCAATGACCAAAGCTCAGGAAAGGAATTGGATGATGCAATTTTTAAGAAAGAAGGGATACAAGAATTTACATAAACAAAGGTATCCAGAGATAAAAGCTTTATGGGACAAAGTACAAGAAGATATCAGAAGAGAGATAGAAAGTTTTGTACCCATGGAAGTTGATAGAAAGAAGAGATTGGAAGATGTCAGAAAGGAAGAAGCTGAGCAAAAGAGATTGAAAAGAAAGAAATCAGCTGAAAATGATCAACTGACAAAAAGGCTAAAGTCAGTTCATGAAGATACAGTTGATGAACTCAGAAATTATTTTAGAGTTGTTGATTTTGAGAACAAAAAGATTGATGATTCTGAAAAGAAGTCCAAGATAATCTCATTTTCTGTGGTTGAATCTAAAGAGGGAAATTATTTTATGATCCACAGAGAAGATGAAAGCTTCACAACATTCTATATGCTATGGGATTTGTTGCACTGTATCTCAAGGGCAGATCTTTATGATTTATATGTGCAAGTGCAGACTTACTATTCAGAGAATGAAGCTTCAGAAGTGGGATTAGTTTTACTTGGAGACTTATTTACCATCTGGGATACTGAAGAAACATGTGTTGATCCTCTCTGGAATGATCAAGAGAATTGGGAAATAACAAGATGGAGATTCTTTGAGTCATCAGGAGTTCATACACTAGAGATGGAAGATGGTACCATGATTCACATGTTGGCTGAGAGGAGATATCCATTGATCAGAGAAATAATGCTCAGAATGCTGGATCATAGAATGGAACTTGAAGAGGAATCTGAAGTAGCTTTGGATGTTATCAAGCTATTTATCAGATGGGTAATATTGCATAATACTGGTATGATCTGTTTTGTAAAATTAAAGTATTTTTCTAAGTGCTGCAAAAACAAACAGTATTTTATCAAAGTACTGCTTGCTGATATAAACCAATATAAGTTTTTTTTTTTTAAAATAAAAATAAATGTTTTTGATGTTTAAATAAAAAAAAAGGATTTGAAAAGAAACACATGGTGTTAGTATTTATACTACACAACAAATGGTAATCAACTCGCCATGTTTAACAAACAAGAAAGAGTTTGACTCATCATGAGGGTACGGCTCTGATGTAATAATCAAATCCGTTGATGGTTGATAGTTTACCAAAAACTAGGTTCTCAACTCACCATACATCCAAGTGATCAAGAGTTGGCTAGTCCATAGCAAACGGCTAATGGTAAAGACATATCAAATCCGTTGATAGCTGATGATTTGCTAAAAATCATAATTTTCAATGATTCACCTCTCACAGGAGTTAACACACCTGGAAGTGATGAGAATAGTATGAAACTTTTAAGATTTGATGATCTTTGTACCTAAATGTTGCTGAGTTGCTGAAAAGATGCTATGGAATATATGATGTTGATGAAGAGTACTTTGACAGATGACAGATAGAAGAAAAAGAATAAAGAAACAACCTCAATGTATGATTAAAGATTTGAAGATTATAAATAACAAAGAAACTTGAAATCAAGCAAGTAGAGTTCAAGTTAGGGGAGGATTGTTGGGATATGAAATATCAAAGTACTTCTGGATGTCAAAGTACTGCTGCATGAAGAAAAAAGTCAAAGTACTGCTGAAGAATAAAGTCAAAGTACTGCTGATATTGAAGAATCCTTAAAGAACTTCGAAGGAAACAAGGACTGATATGCAATATTAGATAAGGATTAATGTGTAATATTAGATGAATATTCTAGAATTAGTTAGGGATAATTACTTGTCGTTCAAGAATTATATGTTCCAAACCGACTTAAGGTTATCTATATAAAGAGCCTTAAGAGGTATTGGTCGATATAAGTTTTACAAGTTAGATACGTTTAGAAGTCGATCAAAGTTAAATAGTTAGGGATCGTTAGTGAATCTGTATAACAAAGCAGGTTCAAAGTTTGGTTAATATAAAAGTTCTTCTTAAGCTTTGTGTTAGTAGATTCCACATACTTTACAAGGTCAAACAATGTTTCAATATTAATAGTGTTGAGTTTACTCAATATTGTTAAAACCTTACAAGCTACAAAGTAGTTTGGTCAGAGTATTTCGATCCAACAATACTTCCGGTGGGAAGTCTTGGTAGTGATCTCTGTGATCCTTAGGTGAAGTCGAATCGCGAGATTCTTTTGGGTGGTTTCCGAGGGCTGAATACCATGGGAGTAACTCCTTCTTTGTGAGCATCGATATTGACGAATATTGGTGGAGTGAATTGTAATGGTTTGTAGTCCACCAAAAGGATTATACTAGTGAATAGTATCGGAGTCGCGGATTCACAACTGGACGTACGGATGGTATAAACCCCCAATCCCGAACCAGTATATATCATTGTGTTCTTACTTGCTTTATATACTTTGGTTGTGTTAGTGGTTGTTGGATTATTGTACAACCACTTGGTGTTTTCATTAGCTTAAGTTTTTAAACATCTAAAAAGCCGAAGAAACCGTATTCACCCCCTCTACGGTTCTAAAATTGGTATCAGAGCAAAATACTCAAGTTTTTGAGCGTTAAAGCCTTCCCGAGAAGTCGTTTTAAGTCAAAAAACTTCTTTCAAAAAAATCTAAAATCCTAACTAAGATTTTTGGTAAAGTAGAGTATAGATCCATGGCTCAAGAGAACTATAGAGAGGGGCACTGTATGGAAAGACCACCTTTGTTTGAATACGAAGGATTCCGTTTTTGGAAAATCCTATTTGAGACCTATGTTAGGTCTAAGGATTATGACTTATGGTATATCTTCCAAAATGGTGATTTTGATGATAAGGAAAAGCCTTCCCGAGAAGTTTTTGAGCGTTAAAGCTTTCCCGAGAAGTTGTTTTAAGTCAAAAAAACTTCTTTCCCAAAAATCTAAAATCCTAACTAAGATTTTTGGTAAAGTAGAGTATAGATCCATGGCTCAAGAGAACTATAGAGAGGGGCGCTGTATGGAAAGACCACCTTTGTTTGAATACGAAGGATTCCATTTTTGGAAAATCCTATTTGAGACCTATGTTAGGTCTAAGGATTATGACTTATGGTATATCTTCCAAAATGGTGATTTTGATGATAAGGAAAAGCCTTCCCGAGAAGTTTTTGAGCGTTAAAGCCTTCACGAGAAGTCGTTTTAAGTCAAAAAACTTCTTTCCCAAAAATCTAAAATTCTAACTAAGATTTTTGGTAAAGTAGAGTATAGATCCATGGCTCAAGAGAACTATAGAGAGGGGCGCTGTATGGAAAGACCACCTTTGTTTGAATACGAAGGATTCCGTTTTTGAAAAATCCTATTTGAGACCTATGTTAGGTCTAAGGATTATGACTCATGGTATATCTTCCAAAATGGTGATTTTGATGATAAGGAAAAGAAGATGGCCGACAAGAATGTTCAAGCTAAAATGATGATATATGATGCCCTACCTCAAGAGGAGCTTGAGAGGGTGTGCATGTGCAAGACCGCAAAGGAGATTTGGGACTTACTCCTTTTTGTTCATCATGATACCACACAAGTCATGGTCAACAAGATAGATTCTCTCATTTAACAATATAAAGAATTCTCTATCACAAATGATGAAACCATTGATAGCGGTTTAATGAGATTCAATGCCATTACTACAAGTTTGAACTCATTAGATCCAAACTATAGAAGCAAAAATCATATTGAAAAATTTGTCCATGCTCTTTCAAAGAATTAGCAACTTGAAGAAGCGAAGGTTGAAGAGACAAGAAGTTTGGTACAATTATCTTTTGAGAAGATAATTGATGATCTTCATACTTATGAAGAATTTCTAGATAACATTAGAGTCACCACCGAAGAAGAGATCAATTCATTTGGTCTAAAGGATGAAGTTACTAGAAGACATTCTAGTAATCAAAGTATTAGCTTTGATAAAGACGAAGAAGTAGAAGAAGAAGCCATTGCGTCCACAATGCGATCGAGTAGACATGATGAACAAGGAAATTGCAATAATCATGAGATGGCACTCGTTGGAGTGGATTGGAGAGATTGTAATGATAAAGATCATTCGCATGGAGAAGTCACTTGCCTCATAACACTTGAAGCTCTTGAGGTATCATCTAATCCTTCCTCGTCTAATAATAATCTAGATATTCATAAATTGCAAACAAAATATGAAGAATTAATTAAACTTAATGAAAACAATTTGAGAAATATTGAAAAACATGAAATGGATAAACATGAACTCAAGAAAGAAATTAGTGAACTTGAAAATAAATTGATAATACTTAAATTTAAGAAAAGTAGTTTTGATTTAAACAAAATATTAAGTGAACAAAAACCCTTTCATGGTAAAGTAGGTCTTGGTTTTTCTGAAAATGATAAAAATACATTTACAAGACAAGATAAATCCATTGTATTCATAAAAGAAGGTCATAAATCTAAAATTACCGACTCTGACGCGCTGGCTGATGCATCAACGCGCGACAAACACACTAGAAGTCTGAGTAAAAATAGATCATCATTAAATGCTTTTGCTAAACCATTCTTTCCTCAAACATCCTTTGCAATCACCCATAACAATACTCTTTATGATTTTATAGAATCTACCAATGATGAGCATAGTAGTAATCTAGACCCTAAGTGTTGTAGTACAAGTAATCTAAATGATGATGATTGTAGTATTATGTTTACCAATGTAAATTGCATCATTAGTAAGAACGGTAATATACTAGCTAAAGGTCGTAGGCGAAACAACTTGTACACCTTTTAATCATAGATTATTTGTACCAATATATGCATTTCAAACATGGTAAATAACCCAACGCCTCGGCTTAGGAAGTTAGGTCTTGCCGACATGGTAGTAAACAATTTACCATTGTTGAGTTTTGAAAGGCATTATTGTGATACATGTCTAGGGAGTCAAGGACATGCAAGCAATAGAAAAAGGCATGAAGAGTCAACAAATAAGGTTTTAGAATTAATACACTCATATTTGTATGATTCATCTCCAATTCAAAGTTAAGGAGGAAACTTCTACACTTTAATGATTGTAGATGGTTATCCAAATTGTCTTGGATAGTGTTTTGAGAGAATAAGGATGAAGTCTTAAATAAATTCCACATTTTAAGAAAGAAACTTAAAAACCTACTTGATTGTTCAATTGTCTCAATTAAAACAAATCATAGTAGTGAATTTGATAAAATGCAATTTGGAACCTTTTGTGAACAACATGGAATATCTTATAACTTATCAGGCCTGTTCACTTCTCAATCACTTGAGTTTGTTGAAAGAACACATCTTAAGTTAAGAAAGATGAGTCGTGCAATGCTTGACGAGCAATCCATCCCACAAAAAGTTTTGGTGTCATGCCCTAGATACCGCATGTTATACCTTTAAAGAGTTCATATAAGAAAGGTCATTAATAAAACTTCATATGAAATACTTAGTAATAGGAAGCCTTTCTTAGAGTATTTGGTTGCAAAGTATTTATACTTAACACTAAAGAATATCTCACCAAATTCGACCCAAAATCGTATGAAGGTGTGTTCCTAGGATACTCTCAAACTAGTAAAGCATACACAGTTCTTAACAAGGAAACAATGAGGATTGAGGAATCTCTCAATGTGACCTTTGGCGAGAGCATGCCCGAGCCTAAATCATCTCCTTCGGTAGAAGATGATGTGATCAATGAACCTATAGTTCAAGATCAAGAAAGGTTGCCGACATTACAAATTAATGTCTCGGACGAAGGCAATCCTAAGGAAGTGAGAGAAGCGAGGGGTCATCCTATACAACAAGTCATTGGTGACTTGAATAAAAGGACACTTAGGCCAAAAAACAAACAAGTCTAAGTTTTGGCATGACATTCTTCAAAAATCCAATTTGCTTTTGGGATAGGTTTGGATGTTCATGGATAACATGCATCTTAGGAGAACAATCTTTAGGTGCTACTAGAGCTTATGTGTTTATATGACTAGGTCTTATGTGAAGGCATGGAAGGTAGATCAAATAAATGACTTCCAAGAGGAAAGATATGTATCAATTCATTATTCAAACAATGATTGATAATATCCTTGATTCTACATGTCTATACTATGTGATGGGGCAAGAAAACTTGACACAAAAGGTCTTGTTACACCGTAATAAGATTGAGAGTTTATTGTGTTAGAATACCATGATTAGATAAAATTATTGGATCACAACTCACACTTGTTGTCACACCCCCAATTTACCTGACTTGCAGCAAATGGAATACCTGGCGGTGTCTGTCATAGCATCACAGTTACAGTTATATTGAACGACCTAAAGTGTCGTTTGGAAAATACTTCATTTGATCATTGAAATAATTCAGAGTTTACAAAATGAGATCCCCAAAAGGTGTTGCAAGTTTATGAAAACAAGTCATACTAGATCAAACGTTTACATAAGTGCATGAAATAATGGTGAGACGCATCGACCCCGCGACTCCATGAAGGTCCAAATGCATGTCACATGAGCTACCTTAATAACCTGAAATACATTGCTAAAACGTCAACACAAATGTTGGTGAATGCCATAGGTTTATAAAATGTAATGATGTACGGCCACCACAAGTAAAAGTGCATGACAAAAGTCACATAAAATAGTACAATAGACCTTAAGCTCATGACCCCGAAGCTATGACTGATGAAATTATATGCCCCTCCCGAATGTTTTACCAGAACACTCCCAAAATATAGACATGAAATGCATCCGCTTACTGTCGGTAATATATACCACGGATGGAGGGGTCACCCTCGATAGATCTATCCACTCACTCTCGCTTACCGGCAAATTAACGGTTCATGATAATAAATAGGGGACTTTAACTGATTGGTAAGGCAACTTAAGCAATGTACATATGTTTTGGTACTTGGGCTCGTACTAAAATGATTGATGCAATGTATTCCCCCCGTGGGATTTGAAATCAAAATATTGAATTGAAAACGGGGCTATGAAAACTCACCTGATATGATGGTACCATGAACATGTAATGAGATGAAAAACAAGGCGCGCACACTAGCCGCAACCTAATATGAATGATGAATGATCTACTTTAGATCATGAAATGATGTTATGAATGTCCATGTACATGTTTCCTATACCACTCTACTCTTTGAAAATACTTGTTGTTATCAAAATAATACATTTTCCAAAACTTGGGAAAATATGGCAACTAGAAAATAAAACTAGTTGAAATGTATATATATATATATATATATATATATATATATATATATATATATATATATATATATATATATCGTATGTATCAATGCTAGTGCTGAAATCCTCGGTTTGAAATCCTTGATATAACGCCTTGTAGTGATAAAAATATACTTGTAATCACTAATACTTCATTAGTTATGAATTTGGGTACTTGGTTAATATTTCTAGAAAATCTAGAATTTAGTACGTAGAAATAGTATTATTATTATTACTAGTGAAAGCTGCCAATTATAGAGGATTTTTGCCGATATTGAAACGTGAATATCTTTGTCGTTATAAGTCCGTTTTACTTGTTCTTTATATCCACGGTTACGTCTTAGTATGTAGTAATATATTTTGGAAAGCTTGGCTCCTCCGGGTTACGTCTAAAGCCTCTTTTTATCCGACGAAAAACGTCCAACAGTATGTATTTTCAGAAAATATAGTTTTCGTCAATAAACTTGCAAAAATCATAACTTCTTCGTTATAAACTCTTTTTAATCCGTTCTTTCGCCTACGGATTCGTTTTTGGAAGTATTTTCTAAAAGTTTTGCCAAAGTTTCCTTTATGTTTACTGATTTTCTTGGATTTATAAAAATGGGACAGAATGTATATATACTTGTTACAAATCCATTTTTCATGTTCAAAACTAGTTTCTACTTCAACCAAATCTCTTGCAAACACCACAAAGCTATACTAATCCTACCATACACCTTCTTAGGGTGCCAGGGGTTCCTAATCACTAGTAATCATGTTAATTTAACAAAGGAACACCTAAATCAAAATCTAGGGTTTGTATGTTCAAAAAGTTAACAAAAATAATGTGGTATAGCTAACTTGTACATGAAATTAAGCATGAAAACCATAAGATACAAGTGTTAATTAGATGAAAACATGAAAATAAATTTGATAACTCACTTTGAAATAATGGGTGATTAGATGACGAGAAATCTTGTGTTACTTGTGTTTTTGTTGCAAGAATCTTGATTAGGATGATGAAATGAACAACTTTGTAGCTTTGTACTTTGAAAAAAAATGGATTTTGGTTATGGATCTTATTTGGGTCGTGAGTTTTGGTGTAGAGAAGATGAGGATGAGAGCTATTGATTCCAAGAGATTATATGTGTTATGTTTTAGAGGTTTTTAGATATTTAGGTTAGGTTTTTAATGTATAATACTAGCACATGGTTAAACTTATCAAGTGGTCAAGGGGGGGGGGGCATGTGTGGCCGGTTTTTCAAAGATAAAGAGAAGCAAAAACGACTTTGATAACTTAGGAAAAATTAGTTGTAGTGTAAGTGTAGTTTTAGTTATAGTTTAGTTATAATCGGATACCGGGTTTGCTAGAAATAAATGTTAACGAAGTTATTCAGGATAAAATAAAGTTATAAAAATGTTAAAAATATGTTGGGTACAAGTACTGAGTGTTCGGGTGATTATTGTTTAGTTTTCACTAAAACCGTCGTAATATTCATAAGCTTACGTTATAAATAAAATAAATTTCCAAAATACTGGATAAATGACTGTAATAGCTTTTATGATGAAATAATGGATATAAAAATATGTCGGGACCATTGTGGGAATATTTAGATATATTCGTCGTGTTTATTAACCGGGTGTTAACGTTTAATTATAAATAATTATAAGAAAAACGTTAAATGTATCAAATATATAACTTTGAAAATCCTAAGAGTGGTATAACATGTAAATGACCTACTGATGATATGCAGACTGTCTCAAGTCCGTATGCAGTGTCCTTACTGATAATGAAATGAATTCGCACCTAAACCCATACGGTTACGCGAATTTTAATACCGGTAAACTAAATTTACGATGAAATGTGTAATGCAATTGAATAGTGAAAACTTTTCCGGCAATGAATAGTGTTCAGTGAATAGTAAAATTCTCAAATGTTGCTCAGAATATCAAATTGACCTCGAAAATGATGAATAGTAAAATGATGAATAGTGTTTTGATGAATAGTGTTTTTCCAAAGTTTGAGAAATGACCTGAAATGGTGAGTTGTGACAGTCTTCCCCTCTAAAAGGAACTTCGTCCCGAAGTTCAGTTTATGTTGGTTTCTGAAAACATATATGTGAAAAGGTGATGATATTTGAGAATTCCAGCGAACTCTAACGATAGGAATTCGACTCTGATTCAACTGTTCGACCTGACTGTCCATGATTTCTACTTGTTCTCTTGCAAGGTTTATGTTTGACTTTGGGTTGGATTCCTTTCCAAATGGGATTATGAGTGACTAATCTGAAAAGATGATAATACATGGTTGTGTAATCCTGTTGTTCTCTAACAAGGCTCAAGTCTGACGGCCACTATGCCTTCTCTGTCTGAAATATTACATGGTCCAGTGTATATCGGTTTAACTTTCCAAGTTTTCTGAATGATATCATGCCTTTCCTAGGCAGGACTTTCTACATAACTCTGCCTACCAACTTGAAGTTTCAATGGTTTACAACTTATTGAACTTGTAACTGATTCTTGACTTATAGGAAATTTCTGGTTATTTCATGAATGCCTAATAGACTAGTATGTTGGGCTTTTCCAAATTTCGATCCGTCAATGGATATTGGCACCTCAACCATAGAGTGCCTCAAATGGTATAGTCTCTATGCTCGCGCGATAACTATGATTGTAACTGAATTTGATTTATGATAACTGGTAATATATACTGCTGAATTCTGCCAGAACTCAAGTTTGTATGCTAGTTGGTCGATTCTAAAATGAATCTTAACTGGTCCAATATGCTAAAGGTTCAACCTCTCTTGTTATCCAATTTGCATCATGCCAATCCAAGGCAATGCTTTTAAGTTAATTTGTTCTCCCACTTGAATCTGGATGGTTTGTTGTTCAGGATACCCAATCCAAATGATGTGTGTTATGTACCAACCTAACTTCTGCCAGTTTCTCACTGTTGGTGTGATAACTATTGTTGTAGATGAATTTGATTTATGTTAAATGATTAGTCCAACCATTTCTAGGGTTAATCACTCATGCTCTGAGCATACTTTCCTATGTTTGAATTGTTCTCTCGCTTTGACCATCGGTCTGAGGATGATAGGTGATGTTCACATCTAAATGGGTTTCTGAAGGAAATCCTGAAATGATTTCTTGAAGTCCAAGGTGAATCGATTTCCTTATCAGGAATAACTGAAATGGGTACAATAACCCTTTGTGACTAATTCCACAACGTTCGGTCCTTCGAACTTGGCGTTAACTGAAAGGGATAGAATATAGGTAACAATTTAATTCCTTGTGTTTTGTTCCAACGGATGATAAGACATATGTCCTTCTTTGTCTATTGGGTTTGGTCTCCACTACTGAAGTTCGTGATTAATTTGTGATGTCCTTCCTAATTCCTTCACCACATATTCCAAATATTCTTTATTGTCAAGTCACAAATCCTAAATGCATAAGCGATGTTGTAGGGAAATTAGTTCTGGAAATTTGTCTCACGATTGTGAGTTTTAGTTGAAATCCTTTTCTGAATAAACGAATTTAGAAAATGGAGCAAATGATTTACTAAGTAATATTTTTCCTGATGATTCATAATTTCAGTAGTTATGAAATAGAAGAAATGTTTTCAAACATGTTGTGATTAAGACTGCTTACCAAAGTTTGATGTCTACGTATATTTCTCATTGTACAATAGTGTTGCTAAAGATTGACCAAAAAGGATCATACTTGTTCAAAATAGGAATTTCAGAAATCATTTTTCCACAAGGTATGTGATTTATGTAAACGCGTTAACTTTATTTAAAAGTGATAACACTAACAAGGATAAAATGGTAGAATAGGAAATGTTCGCTTACATGCATAGATGTCTATTGGTGGTTATCAGGTATAACTACAAGCATAGGTATTTAGACTAACTTAAGTCCTAAAATAGTTTATCGTTGTAATTGGCAAGACGAAGGTATCACTTGATGTTGTGTCGATGAATGTCTATTCTGTTTTCCCATGTAAATGAGGAGATATGTTCCGGTTTGATCCCTTGCTTGGTATGAAGGTGAGGTTATCTGAAATTTCTAGAGACATAATGCCTTAGAGGAATCTACATCGATATTCTTGTTTCAAACAATTGTCCTTTGTGAAAACTTACTGCAGGAAAGTTTATGTATGGATGAGGCCATGTTTAAATGAAATGCTCTACAGTCTCAATTAGAAGCTTGGTTTATTTCTATTGTGTTGTCCTGCAGACATTTATATTGAGTTCAATCCTGTAGCTCAGTCTAGCTAGTACCTTTCAATGATAGAATTTGACAACTAAGTCAGAGATGGTGATTCGGATGGTCTCGCAGTATCTTAGAATTTGTTGTTGAGTTATGAATTCTCTTACTATATACTTCTAGTCCTGTTTAGTAGTTCTGTAATCCTTTCATTGCATTTCTTGTATAGAGGAATCCTACTTGTAATTGATATGGAAAGTCTCTCTTAGGGAAGTCAATGGGAAAATCCAACTTAATGGCTAAGTGGGTGACAGGTAGGGTAAGTATCCAGGGATAGTTCGGCAAAAGGGATGTTTATGGAAGAGTTCCTTTGTTTACAAAACTTTTAAATGAAGATTGTTATTAACAATCCTTTGAAAAGGTAATTATTTCCTTCATGGCATAATCCTTCCTGAATTTTACATAGGTGATCGGGCTATGTACAATTGAGGACTAATGATGCGATGTTAGATTTTGTCAAAATATCATAACTTTTCTCAAAAGCTTTAGATGGTGTTCAACGCATTGTTATTAAAAATGGTATCCTGATGTTTTCTTTCAAGTAACTTGAAATTGCCTTGCGTAATAATAGTAAATACTTGGTGTAATGACAGAAAATCAATTTATAGGATGGTAATAAAATAGCTTACTTCAGAAATTTTTCTGTAAAACAATTTCCCCATATAATAGTAAAATAGCTTGAATGGTGTATTGGATACGTGGGTGAATTTTGTCGAATGGTAATAGTCTACTAATTCGTCAAAAACGAAATCAACCTAATCCCTAATAAGACAATGATAAATGTCACACCCCCAAAATACCTGAACGACAGCTGAATAGAATACCTGGGGGTGACTGTCATAGCATCACAAACAAGGATATATTGAACGACCTAAAGTGTCGTTTAGAAAATACATCGTTTGATTCATTCAAAATATTCAGAGTATAAAACATAGGTCCCAAAAGTTGTTGCCAATTTAGATAAAATAAGTTTAACAAGATCAAACGTTTCATAAGTGTAGAAAATATAACGTGAGACGCGTCGACTCCGTGACTCCATGAAGTTCCAAATGTATGCAACATTAGCTACCTTAATAACCTGAGAAATACATTGCGAAAACGGTCAACATAAAGTTGGTGAATAATCATAGGTTTATAAATGAAATCTGGTGTACATGTGCCATAAGTAAAGTCAAGAAATAGGATGTCCGGAAATAAAGTATACATTGGCTCTTAAGCTCATGACCCCGAAGCTAGACGTTACTTGGCCCCAAATGAGTGTTTACCAGACACTCTAATAATAAAGACATGAAATGCATCTGTAATTCTGTTGGAGCAACCCAAACACAGATGGAGGAGTCACCCTCAATAGATCTATTCACTCACTCTCGCTTGGAACTTAATTAACGGTTCATGAAATAATAAAGGGGACTTGTCCTGACGTGGTAAATAAGGCAACTTAAGCAATGTATGAAATTTTATACTTAGGCATGTACACAAAAATAAGTAATGCAATGTATTCTCCCCCGTGGGATTTGAAATCAAAATATTGAATTAAAATGGGGCTATGAAACTCACCTCGAAATGATGGTACAAAGATGGTACAATGGTGGTAAAGTAGTCGGGACAATGAGGCGCGAACACTAGCCGCAACCTAAATGAATAATCGTGATCTAATTTAGATCATGCCGTGATGTAATGAATGCACATGCACATGATACCTATACCACTCGTAATTTGGAAATACTAGTTATTGTCAAATAAAATACTTTCCATTCTTAGGAAAAATAAGTCCAAATGGAGTTATAAAAACTTGTCGTAATATATATCGTATAAAAATGTTAGTGTTATATCCCTCGTCATGAAAACCTTAAAATAATGTCTAATAGTCGCGTAATAAACCTTGAGTCGTACGTACTTCATTAGTTAAAAATAAACTCCTTGAATAAGAAATCTAGAAAATATATTATTTAGTACGTAGTTATATTATTTTCTAGTAGTGACTATATATATATATATATATATATATATATATATATATATATATATATATATATATATATATATATATATATATATATATAGTTTTGATGATGTTAAAACAGGTATAACTTGGTCGTTTTAAGCTCATTTTCCTCGTTCTTTATATTCACGGATTCGTTTTAGTATGTATTAATATATTTTCGATAATTCGGTTCCTCTAGGTTACGTTTAACACAACTTTTTGCCCGTCGAAAACTGTCAAACAGCATGCAGTTTTCAGAAAAATAGTTTTCATCGTTAAATTTACAAAATCATATCTCCTTCGTTATAAGCTCGTTTTAATCCGTTCTTTCGCCAAAAGTTTCGTTTTTGAAAGTATTTTCTAAATATTTGGTCAAAAATTAACCATCACCTACTGAGTTTTCCACGTTTTAAAAAAAATAGGGACAGTAGGTCAATATATAGTTTCAAAAACCATTTCTAAGGTTCTAATCTAGTTCCAACTTCAACCAAACCACTTTCAATCACCACAAAACTAGTCTAATCCTACCATACACCTTCTTAGGGTGTCATGGGTTCCTAAACTTCATAAACAAAGTAGATCTAACAAAGATCTAACAATAATCACTTCCTAAGGTTTAAAAGTTTATAAAATAAAGTGGTATAAATAGCATATGCATGTAGATCTAGTATATATATATATCATATGGATCTTGTATAAACTTGATAAAATTATAAAAATGAGTTTCTTATACTTACTTGAAGGATGGTGTGATTAGATGATGAAAAACCTTAGTATTCTTAAGTTTGTATTTCAAAACCTTACAAGAATAACCTCAATAAACTAGTGTGATACTTGATCTTGGAAAATTTCTTGGTCTTGCTCCTCCCCTAGTTGTTGCCGTGTATATGTATAGGGAGAAAAGAGAGGATGAAATTTTTGAGAGCTAGTGTATAATGAGAGGAAATAAGTGTAGTTTTACCCTTTTATGTATTATTATTATATAAAGAAGTTAGTATAAGTATTTATGAGGCTTGAGTGATCATATAAATTTTGTAAGTGATTGGCATGGGAAGGGGGGGGGGGGGGGGGGGGGGGCGGCAATAATGAAGAAAAGATGAAAACTTGGTTAATGTAGGATAGTTGGTGTAGTGGTGAAATATTATGAGTTTATTAGTTGTTTTAAGGTGTACCGGGTACCGAGTTAACTAAAAATAAATTTTAACGGGGTTAACCGGGATAAAATAAAGTTGTAAAAATTATAAAAATAGGTCGGGTATAATTATTGAGTGTTTAGATAATTGTTGTTTAATTTCTACGAAAACCGTCGTAATTTTTGTAAACTTACGTTAATAATTAAAATAAATCTCCAAAATACCGGGTAAATTAATATTATAATTTTTATATTATAAAAATGAATATAAAAATATATTGGGATCATAGTCGGGGGTGTCGGACGTGTTAGTCACATTATTAATCGTTTGGTAACGTTTAGATAGAAATAATTATACGTAAAAGTTAATTATACCAAAAGTATTAATTTAATTATCCTACGAGTGGGATAATATGCAAGTGCCATAATGATGATACGTAGACTACTTCTAGTCTGTATGAAATGTCCAAATGATAATGCATGAATTTGCTCCTGAACCAATACGGTTACGCGAATTTTGAATACCCGTAAACTGAGTTTACGATGAAATGAGTAAAGTACATGAATAGTGTTTTCTCTTCAGAAATGAATAGTGTCATGTGAATAGTAAAATTTCTGAACGCTTCTCAGAATATCAAATTGACCTCAAAAACGATGAATAGTAAAATGATGAATAGTAAATGATGAATAGTAGATTGTCGAAGTTTGGAAAATGACTGGAAATTACGAGTTGTGACAGTCTTCCTGATGAGGCGAAAAATGATCCATTTTTAGGGGGTCATTTAAGCCCGAATCCGAATTTATTTAATCAAATATTGCCCTAAATCGTTCCTTTTGTGATTTTTGGTGTTTGGAGAGTGAATTCTGGAAAAGAAGCCATTTTGGACGTTTTTGGAGCATAAAAGTGAAGAAAACGGCAAAGTACCAAATTTCCATGCTGAAGATACAAGGTGACGGCGTCAAGAGTAATATCTTGACGGCGTCAGACATGAAGATTAAAAGACCGTAGGTGGTGACGGCGTCAAACGCCTTCATGACGGCGTCAAAGTGCAAGAATAAAATACCGTGGTCGGTGACGGCGTCGCATAGGCCGTCATAAGTAGATCAAGGCCGTCCAAGGAAGTATATGGCGGCGAGGTGACGGCGTCACATGTAACTCTTGACGCCGTCAGCCTACTTTTCCTATATATAGTTTTCTAGTTTTTTTCATTAAAGGAGAGAAGTTTTGGTGAAACCCTAAAGACGATTTTGGTGTATCTTTTACAGGTTTTTCAAGGGTTCCAAACCCTTGAGACCTTGCATTGTAATTGAGATAAGTGTTCTTCCAATTCAATCAATATGTCTATGTGTTGGTTGTTTATATCTTGTTCTTGTCTCAATTCTACTATGCTAGGCTAGATCTCTTTTGTGTTTGCTTAGATCTAATGAAACCTAGATGTTGATTATGTGTTGATTACTTGTCTATTCTTGTTTTGGATGAATGATATTATATGTTAGGCTTAAGAAAACTGGCAGATCTCCAAATGGTAACATGCTTGAACGTCTTAAGAAACATGAACCGAGGCGTACTAGGTCTTTATTGGTTGTATTTAATGCATGAGCCACTGTTTACAATCCCTATAGTTGTGCTGGGTCATAGTGTAGGAGGAGATAAGAGCTCATAGAGTTGGGGAGTTATGTATGCCACCCTACGAATGGTATTAAGGAATACAATCCGTCATCCATACAAGTGTAACAAGTAATTAACGTGTAAAAGATATCTAGGGAGTAGTGAAGTCTAAGTAAACACAATTTCTCCAACCACTGCTCACAACCTTAGTATAATTTAGTTTAATTTCATTTTTAGTATTTTATTTTAATTATATAATAGATTTGGGTTAGTTGAATAGCAACTAATTCCGCCCACTCTTCCAAAACCCGAGATTTTACTTGCTTTCATAAAAATATAAAAATACAAAAAATAATCATCTCTCACCTTTAGAACTATTAATTAGGTTTTCTAATCCTAGCGACACTATTCCTAAGCTGAACGATCAATCCCCCGGTACTTGTCACTATACTATACTACAACGATCAGGTACACTGCCTGGTGGGGGTTGTAAGCTTCTCGAGATCCCTCGAGAGGTAAAGCAAGGTGCGATTTCCACGCATCAAGTTTTTGGCGCCGCTGCCGGGGAATAGTTATTGTCTAGGTTAGGATTTCTTTTTATTAGGTCTACTTGCTAGATTCCTTTCTAGTAAGATTTTTATTTTTATTTTTAGGTCTTCTTTAGTTTATCTTATTTCTTCGTGCCTTTGTTCGTAATTCCTCACCGTCCACCATCGTGGCAACCAACGAATTCTCCAACCTTAGGATCACTAGGAGTCGTAGCACCACTAAAGACCTTGTCTTGCCTTATGCAGAACCCGAAAGAGAAATGTGTAGGTTAAGATGAACTCACTCAACACCTGAACCATCCAGCATTGCTATCGACTTCGATGCACCTCTCTCTGAAGAAAATTTAGAAAATCACATCACAACCCCTAGCTTCCACAACGAGACGAATACCCCTATAATACCTCCTCCTAAGCGTCTCAAGGACTACTCTTCCCCAACTCCTCGTGGGTTTTCCAATGCCATTGTTTACCCAAACGAACACACCAACGAGGTCCTGCATGCAAATGATGTTTGGCTTGTCAAAAGTGTGTGTAAGTTCCACGGACTTGATGAGGAAAATCCAATACAACACATCAAGGACTTCCTAAAAATAGTGGACACTATCCATACGGATGGGGCTACTAGAAACACATCCCGACTACGATTTTTCCCCTTCACCTTATACGAAAAAGCCCAAGAATGGTATAACAAACTCCCTTCCGAGTCTATTTTCACATGGGAACAACTCATATCCAAGTTCTATGAGAAGTTCTTTCCACCTGGAAAAACCTCAGCATTTAGGGATAGGATCCTTCGTTTCCGAAAGGGGAAGGATGAACCCTTCCATAAAGCGTGGACTAGATTCAAAGATTTAATAAGACAAGTTCCACATCATGGCATTGAACGTTGGCTCTTGGTCCAAATCTTTTACGAAAATATCTCCTCTAATGACCGGAACGGAATCAACCAATCTAGGAAAGGAAGATTGGCCAATCTTAGTGCCGAGGAAGGATGGGACAGGATTGAAGAATATGCCCAAGACCAGGATGACACTTGGGATGAACCTAAGTCGACTATCGGCATTTCTGAAACCACCTCGGATCGATTAAGCAAAGTTCACAAAAGAATGGATTGCCTAGCTGGATCGCAACCACCTAAAATGCTGTCGAATCCTTACTTGATCTGCGATTACTGTGGAGGTCCACATGAGGTGGAGGAATGCGGAGGAGCAGCCACAACTGAACATGCGTGCTTGTCAGGAGGAGACATTTATGTTGATCCCTCCCTTTTGCCTTTCTACCAAAATGATGATTACACCCTTTGGGGAAATCTGGTGAGGAAAAGAGAAGGGGAAGGAGGCCCTGAATTCAAGATTAGAAGCAATTTCGAAGATGACCTTGGTCACTTCACTCAAGAAAAAGACCTGCAAATGAAAGGACTTAATGAGCTTTTCGATGAACAGCAGGAGGATGTCGAAGAATTTTTCAACAAGCTTAACTCAGCCTTAGATAACCTCCAATTGCCATTAGAAAGAAGAAAAGACCCCATGCTCGCGATAACCACACGGGCCGGAACGACAACCAAGGACCCTCCTTACCCAAACTCGTCCCCCGTCACTCTCTATTCAGACAAACCTGGGGAGGAGGAGCAGGATGTCGGAATTGGCACCCCAGACCAACCACCCGTGACAACCCCCTCCCCATCAGCCCTTCCTAACCCACCTGTGAGAATTCCATACCCATCCTGACTAAGGAACCAGAAAACTGAGAATGATAACAAGAGGTTCTTGTCATACCTAAAAGACTCAGTTGTCACCATACCTCTCCTGGATGCTTGCTATCACATGCCAAAGTATAGCACATACTTCAAAAAGCTGCTCGCTAACAGGAAGAAGCTAGAGGGTCTTGTAACCCTGAGGGAAGAATGCTCAGTGGTGACCCATCGAGGGCTACCAAAGAAGGTAGACGATCCGGGCAGCTTCACCTTGCCTTGCTCCATAGGACCTCTATCAATCAAGAATGCTCTTGCCGATTTGGGAGCAAGTATCAATCTCATGCCTCAATCTATGTTCCGTAAACTAGGATATTCCGGATTAAAGCCTACCCGTATGAACATCCAACTAGCCGATAGATCAGTCAAGTACCCCGAGGGGATATGCGAGAACGTGCTAATCAAAGTTGGGAAATTCAAATTCCCGGTCGACTTCGTAATCCTGGATATGGAGGAGGACGACGTGGTACCTATCATTTTAGGTAGACCATTTCTTGCTACCGCTCGTGCAGTCATCGACGTCTACGATGGCAAATTGACCTTACGAGTAGGAGACGATAGCACAACCTTCGACATTAAGGATTCTATGGACCTCTCCCTCGAAGCATCCAACCGGCTCTACTTTATCGGGGAAGTAGATGAGCTCACAGATGTCATTGATGATTGCATCGATGAACAAATCGATGAAGGCTGGCTACGGGACGAGAGTTTTCTGCCTTTGCTAGAGGTGGAAAAGACGGAGGATGTTAATGCAGTCTCCTTCCACCCCAGACAAGAGGCAACGGAACATCTCGAGCTCCGAAAGCCCGAGAACAAGCTCAAACCTTCTATTATCGAGCCCCCTGACGTTGATCTTAAGGAGCTCCCTAATCATTTGGAGTATGCCTTTCTTCAGGGAGAAAACCAACTCCCGGTAATCATAAACTCTTCCTGGAAAAAGGAACAAAAAGTTAAACTCTTAGAGGTCCTGAAGAAATACAAGGGGGTACTCGCATGGAGTGTGGCTGACATTAAGGGGATTGATTCAACTTTTTGCACACATAAGATTCTTATGGAGGAAGATTATAAACCTACGGTGCAACCCCAGAGGCGAGTGAACCCTAACATTAAGGAAGTAGTGAAGAAAGAAGTTATTAAACTTTTGGATGCAGGATTGATTTACCCAATCTCGGATAGCCCATGGGTCAGTCCTGTGCAGGTTGTACCTAAAAAGGGTGGAATGACTGTAGTAAAAAATGACAAGGGTGAGATGGTGCCCCAAACAACTGTTACTGGATGGCGGGTATGCATTGACTATCGAAAGCTCAACGATGCCACGAGGAAATATCAGTTTCCCTTACCATTCATTGATCAGATGTTAGAGAGATTATCTGGACACGAGTACTATTGCTTCTTGGATGGATTCTCTGGATATTTTCAAATCCCCATAGCACCTGAGGACCAAGAAAAGACCACGTTTACTTGTCCCTATGGAACATTTGCCTACAAAAGGATGCCTTTTGGGCTATGTAATGCCCCCGCCACTTTCCAACGTTGCATGACCACAATCTTTCACGAACTCATGGAAGACAGCATGGAAGTATTCATGGATGACTTTTCAGTCTTCGGAAACTCCTTCGACCGCTGTCTTGCTAATTTAGAAAAGATGCTTAAACGTTGTGAGGAAACCAACTTGGTGTTGAACTAGGAAAAGTGTCATTTCATGGTAAAAGAAGGTATTGTGTTGGGGCATAAGATTTCAGGGAACGGGATAGAGGTGGACCAAGCTAAGGTTGAAGCTATATCTAAGTTACCATACCCCACGACTGTTAAGGCAATACGCAGCTTTTTGGGGCACGCCGGATTTTATCGGAGATTCATCAAAGATTTCTCCAAAATTGCCCGGCCAATGACTCAATTGCTTGTGAAGGATGCTCCGTTCGATTTTTCCCAAGAATGCAAAGATGCTTTCGATCTCCTAAAAAGGGAACTCACTCAAGCTCCAATCATGATCACACCCAACTGGGAGTTACCATTTGAAATAATGTGTGACGCTAGCGACTTCGCTGTCGGGGCTGTATTAGGTCAGCGACGTGACAAGCTTTTCCAACCTATTTATTACGCTAGCAAAACCATGAATCCCACCCAAGAGAACTACTCCACCACCGAAAAAGAATTATTAGCCGTAGTGTTTGCATTCGACAAATTCCGACAATATCTTGTCCTTTCAAAGACAGTCGTCTTCACTGACCACTCGGCTCTTAGATATCTGTTTGCGAAACAGGACGCCAAACCACGACTAATTCGGTGGATCTTGTTGCTACAATAATTTGATGTTGAGATTCGCGATAAGAGGGGGGCAGAGAATCTAGCCGCCGATCATCTATCTCGTCTTGAAAACCCCCTGGATAAACATGATAGAAGTGAGATTAAGGATTCGTTTCCTGACGAACAACTGATGTCTATCCTTGATTCGGAACCATGGTACGCCGACTTTGCCAATTACTTCGCAAGTAGATGTAGACTTGTTCCTGAACACCTGACTAAATACGAGAGGAAGAGGTTCTTTTCCCAGCTAAAATATTACTTCTGGGATGAACCATTTTTATTCTGAAGGTGTCCTGACCACATTATAAGGCGTTGTGTTTCGGAGAATGAGGCTGTAAAAATCATGAGGGAATGTCACTCCGGTCCCTCTGGAGGGCATCATGGGATAAACGTTACTGCCCGAAATATTCTCGATGCAGGATTCTATTGGCCCACAATTTTCCGTGATGTAAAAGATATGGTACAAGCGTGTGATGCATGTCAACGGGCCGGAAATATATCAAATAGGGATGAGGCACCTCAGAACTTTATACAAGTTTGTGAGGTATTCGATGTTTAGGGGATTGACTTTATGGGACCCTTTCCGTCCTCAGGGGGAAACGAGTACATCCTAGTCGCCATTGACTATGTTTCAAAATGGGTTGAAGCACAAGCCCTTAGGACTAATGATGCTAGAGTGGTCATTCATTTCCTGAAAAAGCTCTTCGCAAGATTCGGGATTCCGAAAGCTCTCATCAGCGATAGGGGGACACATTTTTGCAACGCACAAATGGAAAAGGTCATGAAGAGGTATGGAGTACCCCATCGATTCTCCACCGCCTATCATCCACAGACCAATGGCCAAGTCGAAAACACCAACAGAGCTATTAAAAGAATACTTGAAAAAACGGTTAGTCAAAACAGAAAGGACTGGTCATTCAAACTCGACGAAACCTTATGGGCATTCCGAACTGCCTACAAAACACCTATTGGAACGACCCCATTCCGCATGGTGTATGGTAAGGCATGTCACTTACCGGTAGAATTAGAACACAAGGCTTATTGGGCGCTTAAGGCATGCAACTTAGATTACACAACTGCTGGGAATAATAGGTTTTTGCAATTACACGAGCTTGATGAGCTTAGACTAGAAGCCTACGAATCCTCCATCACATATAAAGAGAGAGCTAAAAGATGGCATGATCAAAGAATTAAGAAACCCAAAGAATTTTCAGAAGGAGACAAGGTCCTATTATACAATTCTCGGTTGAGATTATTTCCAGGAAAACTTAAGTCTAGATGGTATGGGCCGTTCACGGTAAAGAATTCTTCTAAATTTGGAGCAGTAGTGTTAATTGACGATGAGGGTAGGGAATTCACAGTTAACATACAACGTGTAAAACATTACCAAGAGAATAACAATGAAATGATTAATGAGGAGGATGTGATGTTTGATGATGAAGTCACGTAGTAACCCATGACTTTGAGTCTAGCTACAAGACTCGTAAATAAAGAAAAGCGCTTCTTAGGAGGCAACCCATGTTTTGTGTGATTTTATTTGTTTGATTGTTATTTGCTTCCGTATGCATGTTTTATTTTTATTGTTGGTTAATCATGTTTCTTAACTAAAATGTAGGAATACTTTATTATGTTGTTTGGCCTAGTCTTAACTTCAACCTAAAGGTATTTTTGCAAAAGATAAGTGTAAGGGGAAACCCCAAATATGTTTTTAAGAAACAAACCGATCATGATTCTCCACAATATTTAATGAACATGTATATTCGTATTTGTTAGAGTCAAATGCTTGTATTGAGTCATAATGAAGTTTTGCAGGATTTTCCAGGAAGTAGGACAAAGCTTTTCCAGAAGTTTTCAGGAAACTTAACATAAGAATTTCTGCAGGTCCATTCTGACGGCGTCAGAGTATTGCTCTTGATGGCGTCAGGAGTCAAAAATCTGGAAATTTTACCGGTTTTGTTTTTCTAACGGAGTCTTATGGTTTTTGTGAATTATTAAGTTTTATAATCTCCAGGAAATCTGCAAACTTCATTCCACAAGCATTATATCTTACTTTGCTTTCTAGGATTTAGTAACTTATATAGGATGCCGCCGATTTTACACGAGGTTGCCTTGTCTATTGTTGTCAGGATTTACAGGTTATTTATGACAAGAAGATGATTTATATTCTGGAAGGGAAGCTTTGATTGTTCATTTTCTTGGAGGAAGATTTAACCTTGCCAACCTATAATCCATACCGAGCGAATCAGGGGAGTATTTGATTTCATTCTCTTTACCTCTTAACTTTTACATTCTTTACTTGAACATTGGGGACAATGTTCATCTTAAGTGTAAGGGGAGGGTAAAAAGATGATACCTTACATATGCACTTTCGCTTGAGTTTGTTTTGTTTGATAGTAGATGTGTAATAAAACTATGAGAAATACTTGTTAGTGTAATTTTAGCGCCAAATTTAAAATTTTTTACAACATTTAGGAGTGAAACTTTAGCTATAGCAAGCGTCTCATGGATAGGAGATTGTATGACTAGCACATAACCGTATATTCAGAAAAATTTTCCACCCAAAAATGTGAGGTTCGCCTTTAGATTTGATAGGAAAAGCATTCATTATTAGTGCTTATGAGTGTATCGGTAGCATTTAGATTCTAGAACTTGCGTTAGTGATGCATCCCGAGACCGCGAGTGAGACTACATTCGTGTGGTAGGATTTACTACATGATAAGAGGCATTAGCATCACCCTTGTGTTAAAACCGTGTTATAATTACTTGACCATTTAAGTCATATTACTTGGCTAGTTAAGTCAACTAATTTTTCCAACACCCTTAGCGTTGTACTCATTTTTAGTACACGAAACCCCTAGTACACCCCTCCGAGCCTATCTTTTCGTTTCTAACTTTAAGCATCTTACTTAAAGGAAGAATTTGTTACACCCCACTTAAATGTACACCCAAATCGCCTTAGCCTTCCGTGTATGCGCTCATTTTTAGTGCATTATTGTTATTTGTTAATCCCTAAGTTAACTTTCTAATTGATTACATGGTTGCTAAGTCGAGTCATATCATTGTACATATTGTTTTGGGACTATTGGGACTCATGGGTAAGTACTTATTTTATGGAGTAATGGGGAAGAACATAATATATTACCCCCATATGTACGTTAATCTTAAAAGTGCTCCAAGTGTTTTGATTTTCTTAATTCGAGTCATTAGATTAGTTAATTGTAAAGTATGTAAAGATTCAAGTGTAAGGGGAACGTTTATACCCCTATGATGTATTATTTTGGATGGTAGGGTAAGAGTGTATGAAAAAAAAAAAAAAAAAAAAAAAAAAAAAAAAAAAAAACATACGGACTACCATCCCGTTTTTATTCTATGTTTATTTTATGTTTTTGTTATTTTTCATTTATTAGCTTAAGTCGAGTCTAGTCTTGGCTTAGCAACGCCATCTTGTACATGTAATTAACCAAGTTTGTTAACTCGCCACCAATAAAATTTCCTTTATCCAACAAAACCGTGTAATTCATATCCCTATACCTAACGTTACAACCCTTTAAAAGACCTCTTTGATAGTTTATCCTAGGTGCTTACGCCATGTGGTGGAGGTTTGATCCTTTCCCAAGCCTATGGTAATCTATTTTGCTATGACAGGTAGTGAGAGATATCTTCCATTTCCATAATGTTATATTACTTTATTACACCCGAGAGATGTGAGTATCTAAACACTATTTGTGAGGTGCTTGTGTATGACCTCCGTGCTTGTCTATTGGTCTTTAGTGGAACGATTATTTGTTGTAATTACTTTTATATTAGTGTTAAATGACCCCTAACTTGTCTTTCGAGTAGAATAAAAGCGCATTTGCTTGAGGACAAGCAAATCTCAAGTGTAAGGGTATATGATGAGGCGAAAAATGATCCGTTTTTAGGGGGTCATTTAAGCCCGAATCCGAATTTATTTGATCAAATATTGCCCTAAATCGTTCCTTTTGTGATTTTAGGTGTTTGGAGAGTGAATTCTGGAAAAGAAGCCATTTTGGACGTTTTTGGAGCATAAAAGTGAAGAAAATGGCAAAGTACCGAATTTCCATGCTGAAGATACAAGGTGACGGCGTCAAGAGTAATATCTTGACGGCGTCAGACATGAAGATTAAAAGACCGTAGGTGGTGACGGCGTCAAACGCCTTCATGACGGCGTCAAAGTGGCAAGAATAAAATACCGTGGTCGGTGACGGCGTCACATAGGCCGTCATAAGTAGATCAAGGCCATCCGAGGAAGTATATGGCGGCGAGGTGACGGCGTCACATGTAAATCTTGACGCCGTCAGCCTACTTTTCCTATATATAGTTTTCTAGTTTTTTTCATTAAAGGAGAGAAGTTTTGGTGAAACCCTAAAGACGATTTTGGTGTATCTTTTACAGGTTTTTCAAGGGTTCCAAACCCTTGAGACCTTGCATTGTAATTGAGATAAGTGTTCTTCCAATTCAATCAATATGTCTATGTGTTGGTTGTTTATATCTTGTTCTTGTCTCAATTCTACTATGCTAGGCTAGATCTCTTTTGTGTTTGCTTAGATCTAATGAAACCTAGATGTTGATTATGTGTTGATTACTTGTCTATTCTTGTTTTGGATGAATGATATTATATGTTAGGCTTAAGAAAACTGACAGATCTCCAAATGGTAACATGCTTGAACGTCTTAAGAAACATGAACCGAGGCGTACTAGGTCTTTATTGGTAGTATTTAATGCATGAGCCACTGTTTACAATCCCTATAGTTGTGCTGGGTCATGGTGTAGGAGGAGATAAGAGCTCATAGAGTTGGGGAGTTATGTATGCCACCCCACGAATGGTATTAAGGAATACAATCCGTCATCCATACAAGTGTAACAAGTAATTAACGTGTAAAAGATATCTAGGGAGTAGTGAAGTCTAAGTAAACACAATTTCTCCAACCACTGCTCACAACCTTAGTATAATTTAGTTTAATTTCATTTTTAGTATTTTATTTTAATTATATAATAGATTTGGGTTAGTTGAATAGCAACTAATTCCGCCCACTCTTCCAAAACCCGAGATTTTACTTGCTTTCATAAAAATATAAAAATACAAAAAATAATCATCTCTCACCTTTAGAACTATTAATTAGGTTTTCTAATCCTAGCGACACTATTCCTAAGCTGAACGATCAATCCCCCGGTACTTGTCACTATACTATACTACAACGATCAGGTACACTGCCTGGTGGGGGTTGTAAGCTTCTCGAGATCCCTCGAGAGGTAAAGCAAGGTGCGATTCCCACGCATCACTTCCCCTCTAACAGGAACTTCGTCCCGAAGTTCAGTTTGTGTTGGTCTCTGGAGTGGTATTGGTGAAAAGGTGATAATATTTGAGAATTCCGGCGAACTTTCACGATAGGAATTTGACTTTGTTTCAATCGTTTGACCTAACAATCCATGATTTCTACTGGTTCTTACAAATTTTACGTTTGTCTTTGGGTTGGATTCCTTTCCAAATGGGATTATGAGTGACTAATCTGAAAGTCATTTCCTAGGATTTGAATAGGTGAAACATGATTGTGTAATCCGGTTGTTCTCTAACAAGGCTCAAGTCTGACGGCCATCAGGCCTACTCTGTCTGAAAGATTATGTGGTCCAGTGTATATCGGGTTTTTAACTTTCCAAATTTTTCCGAATAATATCATGCCTTTTCTAGGCAGAACTTTCAACATGATCTGGCTACCAACTTGAAGTTTTAATGGCTTACAACTTATAGAATTTGTAATTGATTCTTGACTTGCAAGTAATTTCTGGTTATTTCATGAATGCCTACTAGACTAGTGAGTTAGGATATTTCCGAGTTTGGTTTGTCAATAGATGATCAGTGCTTCTTCAGGTTTATAAGGTAATATGGGTAATATATGTTGTTGAACTCTGCCAGAACTCAAATCTTATATGTCAGCTGGTTGATTCTAAAATGAATCTTAATTGGTCCAGTATACCAAAGGTTCAATCTCTCGTGTTTACCAAAATTGTATCATGCCTCTCCAAGGCAAAGCTTTCAACTTAGTTCGTTCTCTCGCGTGAATCTAGTTAGTTTGTTGTTCAATCTCTCGCGTGAATCTAGTTAGTTTGTTGTTCAAGGATACCCAATCCGTATGATGTGCTTCATGTACCAACCAACCTCTACCAGCTTCTCGTTGTTTGTAACTGGTTCTTGACTTGTGAAATTTCCTTTGTTGTTCCATAGTTTAGTTCTAGACCAGTGAATTTAACTTTCCGATTTCGGTCTGTAAATGGGTAATTGGTACTTCGACCATAAAGTGCCTTAATTGATGTAGTCTCTATGCTCGCGCGATAACTATGGTTGTAAAAGAATCCGATTTATGGTAAATGGTTAGTCCAACCATTTCTAGAGTCAATCACTCATACTTTGAGTATAACTTTCCTATGTTTGAATCGTTCTCTCGTTCTGACCATCGGTCTGAGGATGATAGGCGGTGTTTACATCTTCATGAGGTTCCGAAGGAAAGCTTAGAATGATTGTTAGAAGTCTGAGGTGACTCGATCACCTTTATCGGGAATAGTTGAAACGGTTACAATGAATCTGGTGATTAATTCTACAACGTTATACTTTTCGAAAAGGGCGTTATACGAAGAGGATAGAATATGGGTAACACTTTGATTCCTTGTGTTTTGGTCTAATGGGTGCTAAGACATGTGTTTTCCTTTGCCTATTGTGCTTGGTCTCCATTACTGACGTTTGTAATCGATCTATGGTGTTCCTCCTAATTTTCTTCATCACATATTCTAATATTCCTTATTGTCAAATCACAAGGCCCTAAATGCATAAGCGATGTAGTAAGGTGATTTGTTTTCAAAATTTATCTCGCGATTTTTGAGTTTTTGGTCGAAATCTTTTTCTAGAATAGACAAATTTAGAAAATGGAACAAATGGTATACTAAATATTAGCTTTCTTGATGTTTCAAAATTTAATGGTTATGAAATGTGACGTGGTTTTCAAACATGTTGTGAATAGAACTGTTTACCAAAGTTTGATGTTTAAACATTTCTCATTGTATAATGGTTCAAGTAAATATTGGCTAAAAAGGATCGTATTTATCCAAAATAGGCAATTCAAAATTATTTTCTACGAGATATGTGATTTGTATGGACACAATTTTGAAATCAACGTCATTTAAAAGTGAAAACACTAACAAGGATAAAATAGTAGGATAGGTAATGTTCGCATAAATGCATAGATGTCTAACGTTTAGTTCCTGATATTAGAAAATGCCTATTGGCGATTATCCGACAAAACTACAAGCCTAGGTATTCAACCAACTTAAGTCCTGAAATGGTTTATCGTTCAAATTGTCATCATGTTGGCAAAATGAGGGTGTCCATTGATACTATGTCGATGAATGTCTATTTCATTTCCACATGAAGCTGGGGAGATATGCTTGGGCCTGATGCCTCTCTTGATGTATAGGTGAGGTTATCTAGAATTTCTTGAGGATACAACGCTTTAGGGGAATCTATATCGATATCCATAATTCGAATCAATCATTCTTGGCGTAAACTCACTGCAGGGAAGTTTGCATTTAGATGAGGCCATGTTTAAATGAATTGCTTTACTGTATCGGTTAAGAGGCTTGGTTTATTTCTATTGTGTTGCTTAGCGTACCTTCACAGTGTTTTCGATCCTGCAACTCAATCTAGCTAGTACCTTTGAATGATAGAATTGGACAACTAGGTCAGAGATGGTGGTTCGGATGGTCTCGTGGCATCTTAGAATTGTTGTTGAGTTATAAATTGTCTTGGTGTATACTTCTAGTCTAGGTTAGTAGTTCTGTAATCCTTTCATTGTTTTTCTTGTATCAAGGAATCCTCCTAGTACTTGATACGGAAAGTCTCTCCTAAAGAAGCCAATGGAAAGTCCATCTTAATGGCTAACTGAGTGACAGGTGAGGTAAGTATCCAGGGGAAAGTTTGTCAGAAAGAGACATTTATAAAAGAGTTTACTTGTTTAAAACGCTTTTAAATGAAGATTGTTATTAGAAATACTTTAAAAAGTAACTATTTCCTTCATGGCATAATCCTTCCTGAAGTATACATAGGTGATCAGGCTATGTATAGTTGAGGACTAATGATGCGATGCTTGATTTAGTCAAAATAATATTATTTTTCTCAAAAGTTTTAGATGGTGTTCAACGTTTTGTTTTGAAAAATGGTATTCTAGTCATTTCCTTTCAAGTAATATGAAAATTGTTTCGTATACTAATAGTAAATACTTGACGCAATGACGGAAAAATCAATTTATAGGGTGGTAATAAAATAGTTTCTTTTAATAATTCCGTAAAACAATTTCCCCATTTGGTAGTAAAATAGCTTGAGATAAAATTCGTTAAATGGTTTATTGGATACATGGGTGAATCTTATGGAATGGTAATAGTCTACTAATCCGTTAAAAACGAAATCGGCCTAATCTCTAGTAAGACAGTGACATAATGTTGCGAAACGATTGAAAATTGCACAATTGCAATAGAAAATGGAATAAACGAAGGTTACGATTATCACATAGATAACAAAAGATAGTCATTACATTAGATAGGAAAGTGCTTAATACAACTAGGTTACACCAACGTACTTATGGAAAGTACCAAAAGAAAAGTACAACCCATAAATTCCACGTGAGTAAGTTCCTTGGTGAGGGCGGTGGCTATGTTTCTGACAGTGAATTGTCCAACACCGGCTTGCGTCATTCTTGAAGTGGTTTGCTTAAATCTATTTTCATCAAATTATAAGAGACCATGAGAATCTATAAGTAATAAAACCATCATATTCATAACTCATGAATATAACACATGAAATTTTTGGTCTACATGGACCGATATCAAAGATAGCACAACCATATCCATATGTTAGAGTCAACACTTGGTGACTCCGTGGTACAACAATCAAAATACCACAAGTTTCTTCGAACTATGCCACACCTCTCGTGGCTAGGATAATAGTAAAAGCTAGTAAAGATATAAGTCTAGTCTAAAGACTTCCAGTAGTCCTTCTAAGTGAAATCAGGTTTTACGGCATCATAAGGTCGAGATAGTCCTGAAGCAGTGTCTGAAGTTGTGCATCGACCATATTCTAAATAGTGTAGGTTCCAAACTAATCCTGAGGAATCTGCGGATGTTCCTGTTGAGTCCGTAATCTTGGTATTATCCACAAGGCGTTATCTAATTCTTAGCAAGTGAAAATGGAAAAGGGAAATGACAATGGTGGTATTCTAAAGGATGAGAATAACATTAATGACGATGAAATCCTAGTGACGAGTTAAGAGGAGATGGTGATAATAGTGAATGGAATACTACCCTCTTTCGCGCTATCTCGCGGCATCCAAGAGGTAAAGTTGAAGTACGCACTATGGGACGACCAATAGTGAAATAAGTAACTGACGGTGGTGGTAGTACCTGAGTAGTAAGCGTCCTACTAGTGGAGGAAAGAAAACATACTATCTCCCTTGTAATAAGCATCCTAATAAGTCCATTAAAATTAAGTCTGAATACTCTACCAAACGGCATTCTATGTATAGGTTAAATGATAGGAAAACCTTATTCCTATAACAAATCAATAGTGCTAATGGTGGTATACGCGCAACTGGTGGTATAATGGTAGTGGAAGATGACAAGGCATCTCCAATGTTGGAATCCGATAAAAGGATAATAGGGTGAGTATCTGAAGACATGTCACTTGTGAACCAGGTCAATATAATCATATATATATATATATATATATATATATATATATATATATATATATATATATATATATATATATATATATATATATATATATATATATGAGTATGGGAATAAATAACTCGCACAGTGTGTGCATGAAACAACATGTATAATGAATATGCACCTATGATGAAATGATAAGATGCTATGATGATGTGGTTATAGTCTAGGGTCCATGATACATCCTAGTTCGCTATAACCTTAGCTCTGATGCCAATCTGTCACACCCCCAAAATACCTGAACGGCAGCGGAATGGAATACCTGGGGGTAACTGTCATAGCATCACAAACAAGGATATATTGAACGACCTAAAGTGTCGTTTAGAAAATACATCGTTTGATTCATTCAAAATATTCAGAGTATAAAACATAGGTCCCAAAAGTTGTTTCCAGTTTAGATAAAATAAGTTCAACAAGATCAAACGTTTCATAAGTGCAGAAAATATAAGGTAAGACGCGTCGACTCCGCGACTCCATGAAGTTCCAAATGTATGCAACATTAGCTACCTTAATAACCTGAGAAATACATTGCGAAAACGGTCAACATAAAGTTGGTGAATAATCATAGGTTTATAATTGAAATCTGGTGTACATGTGCCATAAGTAAAGTCAAGAAATAGGATGTCCGGAAATAAAGTATACATTGGCTCTTAAGCTCATGACCCCGAAGCTAGACGTTACTTGGCCCGAAATGAGTGTTTACCAGACACTCTAATAATAAAGACATGAAATGCATCTGTAATTCTGTTGGAGCAACCCAAACACAGATGGAGGAGTCACCCTCAATAGATCTATTCACTCACTCTCGCTTGGAACTTAATTAACGGTTCATGAAATAATAAAGGGGACTTGTCCTGACGTGGTAAATAAGGCAACTTAAGCAATGTATGAAATTTTATACTTAGGCATGTACACAAAAATAAGTAATGTAATGTATTCTCCCCCGTGGGATTTGAAATCAAAATATTGAATTAAAACGGGGCTATGAAACTCACCTCGAAATGATGGTACAAAGATGGTACAATGGTGGTAGTCGGGACAATGAGGCGCGAACACTAGCCGCAACCTAAATGAATAATCGTGATCTAATTTAGATCATGCCGTGATGTAATGAATGCACATGCACATGATACCTATACCACTCGTAATTTGGAAATACTAGTTATTGTCAAATAAAATACTTTCCATTCTTAGGAAAAATAAGTCCAAATGGAGTTATAAAAACTTGTCGTAATATATATCGTATAAAAATGTTAGTGTTATATCCCTCGTCATGAAAACCTTAAAATAATGTCTAATAGTCGCGTAATAAACCTTGAGTAGTACGTACTTCATTAGTTAAAAATAAACTCCTTGAATAAGAAATCTAGAAAATATATTATTTAGTACGTAGTTATATTATTTTCTAGTAGTGACTATATATATATATATATATATATATATATATATATATATATATATATATATATATATATATATATATATATATATATATATAGTTTTGATGATGTTAAAACAGGTATAACTTGGTCGTTTTAAGCTCATTTTTCTCGTTCTTTATATTCACGGATTCGTTTTAGTATGTATTAATATATTTTCGATAATTCGGTTCCTTTAGGTTACGTTTAACACAACTTTTTGCCCGTCGAAAACTGTCAAACAGCATGCAGTTTTCAGAAAAATAGTTTTCGTCGTTAAATTTACAAAAATCATATCTCCTTCGTTATAAGCTCGTTTTAATCCGTTCTTTCGCCAAAAGTTTCGTTTTTGAAAGTATTTTCTAAATATTTGGTCAAAAATTAACCATCACCTACTGAGTTTTCCACGTTTTAAAAAAAATAGGGACAGTAGGTCAATATATAGTTTCAAAAACCATTTCTAAGGTTCTAATCTAGTTCCAACTTCAACCAAACCACTTTTAATCACGACAAAACTAGTCTAATCCTACCATACACCTTCTTAGGGTGTCATGGGTTCCTAAACTTCATAAACAAAGTAGATCTAACAAAGATCTAACAATAATCACTTCCTAAGGTTCAAAAGTTAAAAGTTTATAAAATAAAGTGGTATAAATAGCATATGCATGTAGATCTAGTATATATATATCATATGGATCTTGTATAAACTTGATAAAATTATAAAAATGAGTTTCTTATACTTACTTGAAGGATGGTGTGATTAGATGATGAAAAACCTTAGTATTCTTAAGTTTGTATTTCAAAACCTTACAAGAATAACCTCAATAAACTAGTGTGATACTTGATCTTGGAAAATTTCTTGGTCTTGCTCCTCCCCTAGTTGTTGCCGTGTATATGTATAGGGAGAAAAGAGAGGATGAAATTTTTGAGAGCTAGTGTATAATGAGAGGAAATAAGTGTAGTTTTACCCTTTTATGTATTATTATTATATAAAGAAGTTAGTATAAGTATTTATGAGGCTTGAGTGATCATATAAATTTTGTAAGTGATTGGCATGGGAGGGGGGGGGGGGGGCGGCAATAATGAAGAAAAGATGAAAACTTGGTTAATGTAGGATAGTTGGTGTAGTGGTGTAATATTATGAGTTTATTAGTTGTTTTAAGGTGTACCGGGTACCGAGTTAACTAAAAATAAATTTTAACGGGGTTAACCGGGATAAAATAAAGTTGTAAAAATTATAAAAATAGGTCGGATATAATTATTGAGTGTTTAGATAATTGTTGTTTAATTTCTACGAAAACCGTCGTAATTTTTGTAAACTTACGTTAATAATTAAAATAAATCTCCAAAATACAGGGTAAATTAATATTATAATTTTTATATTATAAAAATGAATATAAAAATATATTGGGATCATAGTCGGGAGTGTCGGACGTGTTAGTCACATTATTAATCGTTTGTTAACGTTTAGATAGAAATAATTATACGTAAAAGTTAATTATACCAAAAGTATTAATTTAATTATCCTACGAGTGGGATAGTATGCAAGTGCCATAATGATGATACGTAGACTACTTCTAGTCTGTATGAAATGTCCAAATGATAATGCATGAATTCGCTCCTGAACCAATACGGTTACGCGAGTTTTGAATACCCATAAACTAAGTTTACGATGAAATGAGTAAAGTACATGAATAGTGTTTTCTCTTCGGAAATGAATAGTGTCATGTGAATAGTAAAATTTTTGAATGCTTCTCAGAATATCAAATTGACCTCAAAAACGATGAATAGTAAAATGATGAATAGTAATCGGTGAATAGTAAATGATGAATAGTAGATTGTCGAAGTTTGGAAAATGACCGGAAATTACGAGTTGTAACAGTCTTCCCCTCTAACAGGAACTTCGTCCCGAAGTTCAGTTTGTGTTGGTCTCTGGAGTGGTATTGGTGAAAAGGTGATAATATTTGAGAATTCCGGCGAACTTTCACGATAGGAATTTGAGTTTGTTTCAATCGTATGACCTAACAATCCATGATTTCTACTGGTTCGTACAAATTTTACGTTTGTCTTTGGGTTGGATTCCTTTCCAAATGGGATTATGAGTGACTAATCTGAAAGTCATTTCCTAGGATTTGAATAGGTGAAACATGATTGTGTAATCCGGTTGTTCTCTAACAAGGCTCAAGTCTGACGGCCACCAGGCCTACTCTGTCTGAAATATTACGTGGTCCAGTGTATATCGGGTTTTTAACTTTCCAAATTTTCCCGAATAATATCATGCCTTTTCTAGGCAGAACTTTCAACATGATCTGGCTACCAACTTGAAGTTTTAATAGCTTACAACTTATAGAATTTGTAATTGATTCTTGACTTGCAAGTAATTTCTAGTTATTTCATGAATGCCTACTAGACTAGTGAGTTAGGATATTTCCGAGTTTGGTTCGTCAATAGATGATCAGTGCTTCTTCAAGTTTATAAGGTAATATGGGTAATATATGTTGTTGAACTCTGCCAGAACTCAAATCTTATATGTCAACTGGTCGATTCTAAAATGAATCTTAATTGGTCCAGTATACCAAAGGTTCAATCTCTCGTGTTTACCAAAATTGTATCATGCCTCTCCAAGGCAAAGCTTTCAACTTAGTTCGTTCTCTCGCGTGAATCTAGTTAGTTTGTTGTTCAAGGATACCCAATCCGTATGATGTGCGTCATGTACCAACCTACCTCTACCAGCTTCTCGTTGTTTGTAACTGGTTCTTGACTTGTGAAATTTCCTTTGTTGTTCCATAGTTTAATTCTAGACCAGTGAATTTAACTTTCCGATTTCGGTCTGTAAATGGGTAATTGGTACTTCGACCATAAAGTGCCTTAATTGATGTAGTCTCTATGCTCGCGCGATAACTATGGTTGTTAAAGAATCCGATTTATGGTAAATGGTTAGTCCAACCATTTCTAGAGTCAATCACTCATACTTTGAGTATAACTTTCCTATGTTTGAATCGTTCTCTCGTTCTGACCATCGGTCTGTGGATGATAGGCGGTGTTTACATCTTAATGAGGTTCCGAAGGAAATCTTAGAATGATTGTTAGAAGTCTGAGGTGACTCGATCACCTTTATCGGGAATAGTTGAAACGGTTACAATGAATCTGGTGATTAATTCTACAACGTTATACTTTTCGAAAAGGGCGTTATACGAAAAGGATAGAATATGGGTAACACTTTGATTCCTTGTGTTTTGGTCTAATGGGTGCTAAGACATGTGTTTTCCTTTGCCTATTGTGCTTGGTCTCCATTACTGACGTTTGTAATCGATCTAAGGTGTTCCTCCTAATTTTCTTCATCACATATTCTAATATTCCTTATTGTCAAATCACAAGGCCCTAAATGCATAAGCGATGTAGTATGGTGATTTGTTTTCAAAATTTATCTCGCGATTTTCGAGTTTTTGGTCGAAATCTTTTTCTGAATAGACAAATTTAGAAAATGGAACAAATGGTATACTAAATATTAGCTTTCTTGATGTTTCAAAATTTAATAGTTATGAAATGTGACGCGGTTTTCAAACATGTTGTGAATAGAACTGTTTACCAAAGTTTGATGTTTAAACATTTCTCATTGTATAATGGTTCAAGTAAATATTGGCTAAAAAGGATCGTATTTATCCAAAATAGGCAATTCAAAATTATTTTCTACGAGATATGTGATTTGTATGGACACAATTTTGAAATCAACGTCATTTAAAAGTGAAAACACTAACAAGGATAAAATAGTAGGATAGGTAATGTTCGCATAAATGCATAGATGTCTAACGTTTAGTTCCTGATATTAGAAAATGCCTATTGGCGATTATCCGACAAAACTACAAGCCTAGGTATTCAACCAACTTAAGTCCTGAAATGGTTTATCGTTCAAATTGTCATCATGTTGGCAAAATGAGGGTGTCCATTGATACTATGTCGATGAATGTCTATTTCATTTCCACATGAAGCTGGGGAGATATGCTTGGGCCTGATGCCTCTCTTGATGTATAGGTGAGGTTATCTAGAATTTCTTGAGGACACAACGCTTTAGGGGAATCTATATCGATATCCATAATTCGAATCAATCATTCTTGGCGTAAACTCACTGCAGGGAAGTTTGCATTTAGATGAGGCCATGTTTAAATGAATTGCTTTACTGTATCGGTTAAGAGGCTTGGTTTATTTCTGTAGTGTTGCTTAGCGTACCTTCACAGTGTTTTCGATCCTGCAACTCAATCTAGCTAGTACCTTTGAATGATAGAATTGGACAACTAGGTCAGAGATGGTGGTTCGGATGGTCTCGTGGCATCTTAGAATTGTTGTTGAGTTATAAATTGTCTTGGTGTATACTTCTAGTCTAGGTTAGTAGTTTTGTAATCCTTTCATTGTTTTTCTTGTATCAAGGAATCCTCCTAGTACTTGATACGGAAAGTCTCTCCTAAAGAAGCCAATGGAAAGTCCATCTTAGTGGCTAACTGAGTGACAGGTGAGGTAAATATCCAGGGGAAAGTTTGTCAGAAAGAGACATTTATGAAAGAGTTTACTTGTTTAAAACGCTTTTAAATGAAGATTGTTATTAGCAATACTTTAAAAAGTAACTATTTCCTTCATGGCATAATCCTTCCTGAAGTATACATAGGTGATCAGGCTATGTATAGTTGAGGACTAATGATGCGATGCTTGATTTAGTCAAAATAATATTATTTTTCTCAAAAGTTTTAGATGGTGTTCAATGTTTTGTTTTGAAAAATGGTATTCTAGTCATTTCCTTTCAAGTAATATGAAAATTGTTTCGTATACTAATAGTAAATACTTGACGCATTGACGGAAAAATCAATTTATAGGGTGGTAATAAAATAGTTTCTTTTAATAATTCTGTAAAACAATTTCCCCATTTGGTAGTAAAATAGCTTGAGATAAAATTCGTTAAATGGTTTATTGGATACATGGGTGAATCTTATGGAATGGTAATAGTCTACTAATCCGTTAAAAACGAAATCGGCCTAATCTCTAGTAAGACAGTGACATAATGTTGCGAAACGATTGAAAATTGCACAATTGCAATAGAAAATGGAATAAACGAAGGTTACGATTATCACATAGATAACAAAAGATAGTCATTACATTAGATAGGAAAGTGCTTAATACAACTAGGTTACACCAACGTACTTATAGAAAGTACCAAAAGAAAAGTACAACCCATAAATTCCACGTGACTAAGTTCCTTGGTGAGGGCGGTGGCTATGTTTCTGACAGTGAATTGTCCAACACCGGCTTGCGTCATTCTTGAAGTGGTTTGCTTAAATCTATTTTCATCAAATTATAAGAGACCATGAGAATCTATAAGTAATAAAACCATCATATTCATAACTCATGAATATAACATTTGAAATTTTTGGTCTACATGGACCGATATCAAAGATAGCACAACCATATCCATATGTTAGAGTCAACACTTGGTGATTCCGTGGTACAACAATCAAAATACCACAAGTTTCTTCGAACTATGCCACACCTCTCGTGGCTAGGATAATAGTAAAAGCTAGTAAAGATATAAGTCTAGTCTAAAGACTTCCTGTAGTCCCTCTAAGTGAAATCAGGTTTTACAGCATCATAAGGTCGAGATAGTCCTGAAGCAGTGTCTGAAGTTGTGCATCGACCATATTCTAAATAGTGTAGGTTCCAAACTAATCCTGAGGAATCTGCGGATGTTCCTGTTGAGTCCGTAATCTTGGTATTATCCACAAGGCGTTATCTAATTCATGGCAAGCGAACTTAACCTTGTTTTCCTTATGACATTCGCCACATCGAAATATTGTTTCTATTTCTTCAAACCATTTGAGAAATGTGGAAAACTAGAAGGGGGGGTTGAATAGTTTTACGTCCTTTTAAATTTATAAACACAAGTTTGTTTTAAAAACTTCGATTCTAGTTTATGTGAACTCAATACTTGCACTATATGAACTATTGTATGGTAACTAACTAACAAAGCTAATATAGTAAAGGTAAATAAATAAGTAATGAGAAGAGTTGGAAAGATCAAACCACAACACAAGGATTTATAGTGGTTCGGCTACAAGGACACCTTCCTTGTTCCTACTCCACTCCCCGAGTCACATACTTGAGAGTTTTCTTCACTATGTCAACAAACTCCCTTTTGGCGGAGAAAACCTTACACACCAATTTACACACCACAACAACTTCACAACTTGATCACTACTTCTACATGACTTCTTCACACCAATATACTACACACCAATCTTCTTCACACCTATCTTCTACACACCAATCTTCTACTTTACACCAATCTTCACAACTAACCTACTTCACTACTAATCAACTTCTACTTCCTACACAACTTCTATATCTTCTAAACAATATATAACAAGCACAACACAATATTCACAAATGAATGTATATATACACTATGCACAACTACTCTTCAACACTTCTTGAACTTGGTTGTAGAAAGAGTGTTCTTTTTTTGCACTTTGGATGAGAATGGATGATGAGGGATTGAATCACTTGAAACAAGGATTAATATACAAATGATCAAAGGGTTTTAGAGGATGTTTAAAGAGTTATAGATCTGAAAATTTCGTGCAAAAGGTGAGGCAAAAATCCAGGTTTAAGGTGGTATTTATTGGCAAAAGATTCTGACAGAGGAGCGTGGCCGGTCCCCTTAATTTTAAGGGGACCGCCCCTGTTAGCATCGTATTTTTATTTATATAAAGTGTCGGTCACTAACGTATTGTTATAGGTAGCTTTAGAATATCATTATGATGAAGTTTAGGCTTAGTATTCATGTTTTGTGAAAGTCTAAGGGCCATTAGTGTAATAATGTATAAGATAGATGATGCCCTAGACTTCATGTATAAATACTCATGTAAACCTCATTTGTGAGGTTGGTTCTCTTAGTGATTCATTTAGTAATATCAAGGTCTTTTTTTCCACACACTAGAGTTCCCACTCTCTCTCTCTCTCTACTTTCTTTCTCTCTCTAGGTTTAAGCTTGAATCATATGTGAAATAGGTTGTTCTACGGTCCTACAAGTGGTATCAATCACCTAGGGATAATATAGGTTGTTTTAGGTTTGATTTGGTTGAAAAAATTGGTTTAAAAGTGATTTTTGATCATCAGGTTACTGTTCATCGTATTTCTATCGAGTTAGGTTTTGGTCTTATCGAGTTTGGAGCCTACATACCGAGTTAGAAATTTTCTGGTTATCGAGTTAGGTATTTGTCTATCGAGTTAGGATATTGTCATACCGAGTTTGGTCCTAGCGAGTTAGAGATTTCTATCGAGTTAGTGGTGTCTTATCGAGTTAAGATACTTATCGAGTTAGGGGTTTCTATCGAGTTAGCTTCTATAAGTTTCTTATCGAGTTTGGACTTTGGCGAGTTAGCCTTTTACCTAATCGTTTATCGAGATAGGTTCTTTGTGGCTACTAACTTAGACGAAACTCTGCCCAAATTTTTTAAAAAATATACCGAGTTTGGTTACTTTACCGAGTTTGAGAACTTATCGAGTTTGAGCATTTATAGAGATTCAAACTTATCGAGTTTGGAGCTTTACGACATATCGAGTTAGACAGTTTTCAGACTTACCGAGTTAGACAACACAATCCTACCGAGTTAGACAGTTTTTGGCGGGAAATTTTGAGTAAAATTAATTTTTTACCGGTGATTAAACGTTCAATTTTTACACGAGATTTAAATTTTGGTATAACGTTGAAATTTTTGGCCGAAAATTCAAATTTTGAGGCCAAAATTCAAAAAAATTCGGTAAAATTTGGCGAAAAAATTTTCAAAACTCAAAATTTTCTAGTAACCTTAGAATTGGATTTTATAGTGATTTTCAAATTTTGAGAAAGAAAATTTTCGTATTCATTTTTTGGAGGGAAAATTTGAAATCACAAAAAATTCAACCAAGAACGTTTTTCATCTTCACCAAAACATCTAATCTACAACAACAACCTTTGTTATCTTTCAAAAGATCCTAAGAACAACGTTTCACTTTGAATTGAATCAATGGCATCTCACCATGACAGTATCACGAGTACTTTGTCTAATGGTTTTGCATCAGTCTTCAATGCATTAAACATCCAACGACACAACAACAATCAGCAAGGATATGCTTCGAGTATACAGATGGGGAACCAGATGCAATATGCAGAGCAGTATGTAGGAAATCAGATGGATCATATTGTGAATCAGAATGTGCTTAATCAAAATGGGATTGATTGTTTCATGACTTCGATTCAGAAACCGCCATCAGCAAGTCACAACAGAAACAATGTCAATGCAATGACGAGGGTTGAAAAGATCCGGTACTTGTTGATGCTAGCCAATAAAGAAGAATCGGGAATACCGTTGACTGCTGATGAACATGAGTTTAGAGCTACAACAAGAGTTAATGACAATTCAGCAGATCTCAATGAAACCTACAACTTTATGGCAAATCAGCAGGCAACAACATCATGCAGTGATTCTGATCTTCCTCCTACTTATGATTCAGATCCATTCCATGAGGTACCAAATTATGGTAACAATGCTACTTCGTTTGCTCATGAGAAGTCACATTATGTGCCACCTGAACCTAATTACGATACATATGTGGGGGAACAAGTTAATAGCAATGTTAACTATGAAACTCCAGATATGGATCCTAATGGAGTTCAAGTTGCACAAAATGGTGCTAATGATGAGGAAACCCGTGCTTTCTTTGAATCATTATTGAATAATTGCAGCATTGAAATTGAAAAAGTGAAAAAGGTCAATCGCGATGTTAAGGCCGTGAATGTCAAATTGACCGCTGAGCTTGAGAGTTACAAGAAACACGTTAAAGCTTTTGAGTTTCATAACGAAAGATTGTCTGAATTAGAAACTGGTTATCAAAATTCCGTTTCAAGAGAAAAACAATTGCAACTCAAGTTTGATACACTTGATGTCAATTCTTTCAAAAAGATAAAAGCTTTAAACGCGGAAATTTCTGATTTACAAAACCAACTTTCTAAACAAAAAACAGCTTATACCAATCTTGAAAAAGAAAGGGATGAGTTGAAAAAGGACTTTGCAAAGAAAGAAGACAAACTTTTGGCTGAAATCGTAGAGTCAGAACACATGATTGCACATTTAGAAGAATTAGTGGTTAAGTCGGGTCAGTCAAGTCAAACAATGAAAATGATTTCAAATCAAACTAATCCGATTTACCATACAAAACATAAAGTGGCTCTTGGTAACAACACCCCCAGTAATCTCAAGAAAGCTCAGCAAGAACAGAATGTTTTGTATAATGGTAATGTGATTTACACTAAACATGATCCTCCCGTCGTTCGGGATTCTGTGCAAATGATAGAACATGTCGAAGAGAGCATAAATAAAATGAAACAAAAGGATTTGAAACCCATTGATTACAACAAATTGAACAAACTTTCGGGAATTACTTTTGTTCCACAAAAAGAACCATCTGTGTTTTCCATAAAACGACCATTCTCAAAAATGTTTTCTAAGAAAGTAATTGTTTCCAAATCTCTTTCAAAAATGGAACAAATGTCTTCTAACAACACTTTTAATACAAGTGAGGCTAGAAACATTCTGGATGACGTTAAAAAGAGAATTCAAGAACTTCAAAATATTGTTGCTTCTAAAACTACAATCGATATTAACAACTGGCATTCCAGTTTTCATATTGAGCAGAAAAAAGTTTTTGAAAACGAAATTACTATCCCACTGAATAACACCAGTGCGAGGGTAATCCATTTTGAAAAAGCTTTCTTAAAAGAAACGGCCGACTTTGTCAAGGACCACAAATCCCATGTAAACGAAGCTAATGATACTCGTGAAAACATGAATGTTTTGGAAAACCTTAATGATTCTCTCTTCGAAGCTGTTATGACCACTGACATTATGTCCATCATTTTACAAACATACTTTGTTCAAGACGATGAAAGACTGAGAGCTGAGACCTCCGAAATTGTTTCCAAATATGGAAATGCTCTTATAAAGCTTGAAAAGGAAAATGTGTCATGTTTTAAACAACTTGATCGGAAAAAAGAAGAATGCAAGTATGACAAATTGTCGTATGAGCGTGCCTTCAAGAACATGAAAGAGCAAAATGATCTTTTGAGGGCTCAGCTTGAAAATCAAAAAGGGAAGGGTGAGGAAACTAAGTTTGCAAAACCATCGACTTCGGAGAAACCAAATGTTTCAAACACGGTTCAAAAACCAAAAATGTCAATTTCATGGTTTGCTCCAAAAGTCGATGAGAAAAACGATTTGTCAAAACCAGTCACTCCACCACCCTTGCCCAAGGAAAAGGTAATGGAAAAGATTGTTGAAAAACAAAATTTGTTTGTTGTAAGAAACAAAAATGTGATTTTACCTGGCTCTTCTAAGTATAGTACACCAAATCAGACAACTAAAACTGTTAATGAGTCTGTTGGTTCTAATGACCTGGTCCTCAATCATCATCTAGAAGAAGCTAGAAAAAAGGCACAACATCGAAAAAACGGAATTTTAGGTGCAAAACCTAGTGTGATGAATTCTACAAGATTCCAAAGCACCGCTAGTAGTAGTAAACAATTACCTAGGAACTTTCAACAAAATACTAGGGATTGGCTTGCATCTAAGAGTAGTGGCACAAATAAGAATACTAGGAAAGTAGAATGCAACACAAAGAATTCCAAATCAAGTGTCAAGACCCAATCCACTAAGACACCAAATCGAAACAAACCCATTGATAAGAAGCAAGAGGTTAAGAAACCTAATAGGTGGATATCTAAAGAATGTAGTTTTTCCAAGACTGAGACTTCCGCTGCATCTGATAAGAAAACTACATCTAGATCTTACCTTAGGTGGATTCTTACCGGGAAAGTTTTTAAAACAGTTGGTCTTAGATGGATTCTCACAGGAAAGATTTTTGATAGTTGCACCAAGACAAATAATAGTGATAATCTTCAGGATAAAGAAGTAGAAACCACAACAACCGTTGATAGTCAACACCATCAAAGTGCTGATTCGTGTACTTCTAACATTGTTATTTGTGAAACCTCTTCCTCTTTGGTTGCAGGTGATTCAACTATCTCAGAACCCAGTTCTTCAGAAGGTTCAAATTCTGTAAATTCTATAAAATCATTCTTTCAATCTTCTATTTTTGATTTTCCATTTCTTTTATAAAAACAAAAACAAAATACAAAAATATAAAATTTCAAAAAATACAAAAACAATATAAAATCAAAAAATCCATAAATATTCTTCTCACGACATGTCTCTTGTATAAATCAATATTCTGTACGTTTCTAGAAATGTCATTCAACAATGATACGGACATGTACAGATGCTTGAGCGGGAGTTCTTTAAATTGTTTTTCTAAAACATGTCGTTTCTCAAATGATTCTTCATGATGGCTTGTAAGTACTTCAGCTTACAACCCGTGCTTCAAAGTGAAATCTTTTCAAAACTTAAGTCCGGGTATAACAACTCGAAAAGATTTCAAATAAGGACTTAATCGAATGGCTTCTGGATACATCAGTTCAGGACCCGCGCTTCAAATAAAGGAAAGTACTTAATCAAACAAAGATTTCAAATATTTTTTGAGCACTTATCCTAAAACGAAAACCACACACTTATCTGGCTTGAGTTTTTCTTTAGAAAAACTTTCAAAATCTTTAAGCTCAAGACCATGATTCTTGATCTAATGATAAATTAGATTTTTAAAATTCTCTTACATTTTGAGCACCACCTTTTCAAGATTTTTCAATAAGATTTTCAAAATCTATCAAAATCGGTGCTCATCATCAAAATGACTTGTGTACACCTTATAGTGCACAACTCAAGTTTTCAAAGAAAGGAAAGTGTTACGCAAAAATGATTTTCATCAACAAAGTGCTCTTATCCTAAAAATGGACACTGTTGTACGCCTCAGTGCGACATTCCTATTCAAACAAAGAGAAGTCTTTGTTTTTCAAAAACCTTGATGCAAAATTCAACAAATCTGAAACTTCTTTCTCTTTCAGAATTTTGCTTCAAGACGACTCCTTCCCTCTAAACTTTAAAAAGTTTAACATTTCTCAAAATCATATGCGAGTTTTGAGGGGGAGTATTTCTAAAACAAAATAGTTCCGAATTCATACAACAACAAATCTGTCTTTCTCTCCAAAAAGCTTTTTCTTAATCAGTTGATATCAAAAATATCACGATATGCTATTTTTGAGGGGGAGAAGACATGATTAAAATGTGATCAAAGATGTTTAAAGCTTGTGACTGAATCTCAAAAGAGCTAGACTCAGAATATACCAATGAATTGACGAAGCTTAAAATGTCAGTAATCGAAAAGACTTGTCCTGGACGGGTAATAATTTCAAGCTAGTCTAACTAGTGATGTAAGCGTGTCTCGAATAGGACTTGTCTGAGTAGAATGTACCGTATCGAGAGACTTTCTTTGGACTTGACCAGGACGGGTAATAACTTCAAGCTAGTCTAACTAGTGATGTAAGCGTGTCTCGAATCGGTCATGTTCACTGAAAGTGGATCAATTCAAAAAGTGCAAACTCCTCACGCATGTGCAAATTTCTAAAAAATTCATAAGCACATGTGAAGGGGGAGTCATTCAAAATAAACAAAAACTCTCAAAGTGTCAACAAAAATGTGTTTATATTCATAAACACTTTGAGAGATTTTCAATCAAAGGTTTCATGGCAATTATAGGATTCATGGAGTTATAAGGTGACTAAGGTTAGGAAAAACCGTCCTATGATCCGCCAGGGCCGGAGGGATCTACCGAAGGACAATTCTAATAGATTAGAATTAGAAGTCCTTAGGTATGATTGAAAAAAGGAGAAAATGAGAAAGGAGAAAGAAGGGGTTGAAGAATTAAAAAGAAAAGTTATGAAAAAGGGTGAAAAGAAATAGCCCTCCATATGTTCAACCTTAGGGCAGACACCGGGTTCAATTCATATGCTACTGGTTGTTACTAAGGTGACACCGGTATTGAAGATAAAGACGTCATGGACCCAGTGACGCACTGCACTAAACCTTCTAGCCACTCAAGTTCTCTTAAAAGAGCTTGTTTCATTCTCACGGGGAACCGGCGTAATCTATCGACCTGTCTCTTAGAGATGGTTGATATTGAAGCAGGAGACCTCTCCCTAATCTCTGCATAGGAAACCAAATGTGCACTTATCGAGTCTAGAGCCCCGAGATTCATCAAAAGATCTCATAGGAACACATGATATTTCTACACTGGTTGTTCATCATCAGGGACACCATATGTAAACCTTAGAGTCCTTCGCAGATCTTAGCAATCTGCCGAGAACGTTTATGAGAGAATTACAAATGTATTTCTCAATGATTGAACGGAAATTCCTGCCAGGGTCAACATCAAACAGCCCTGACAGCAGGTCACTTCGGTAATTCTTTATGGGTTACGCTTAGTGTTCGCGGTGGTTTCAAATGGTCTACAGTCGTGGAGTGATCCCCAGCGACTCACCCAGTCATTGAGCTACTTAGTAGGTCTCGTAAGCTCTTTCAGGAGTATCTGATATGGGAACGGCCTTGGTAAGGGTTAGAAGGAGTCTTCACACTATGCTGTTGACGATCTCTAATTCCTTATCTGTAAGTACCGGTTGTTTATTGCTAACTGTTTACCTGCAGCTATACATCATCTCCATGGCGAAAGATTCCACATGCTCATACATGCATCACAAAGTCAAAGGAAAGTTCTCACAAAGATCAAAGGATAGCAACCGTCAAAGAAAGATTCTACGCCAAAAAGAAGAATCTACAAAGTAAAGTGACAAAGATCAAAGTGAAAGAACAGAAACAACAAATGCATGTATCATAAAGACTTAAGACATATGAGCATGTTGGAATGGCAGACAACCACCACAAACACAGAAGTGACGAAAGGCAGATGACATCATTGGATCATATCAACATCGATGAACAAAGAACAATGAACAAAGTACTATGACTCATCTAATGATCCTTAAAGACGTCAAGAGCTATGAATGTTAAAGTATGAAGACAAAGATGATGACGTCGCGCAACCTTCAATGACCAACACTTAGGGGAGATTGTTAGCATTGTATTTTTATTTATATAAAGTGTCGGTCACTAACGTATTGTTATAGGTAGCTTTAGAATATCATTATGATGAAGTGTAGGCTTAGTATTCATGTTTTGTGAAAGTCTAAGGGCCATTAGTGTAATAATGGATAAGATAGATGATGCCCTAGACTTCATGTATAAATACTCATGTAAACCTCATTTGTGAGGTTGGTTCTCTTAGTAATAACAAGGTCGTTATTTCACACACTAGAGTTCTCATACACTTTCTCTCTCTACTTACTTTCTCTCTCTAGGTTTAGGCTTGATTCATATGTGAAATAGGTTGTGCTACGGTCCTACAGCCCCTTATAATTAAGGGGGCCGCCCAGCTGAAACGGCTAGAATCTTTGTCTTTTAGTGGGGAAAGTTTATTTGGTAAAAAACTAACTGATTTTGGTTAAAAATTTGAATTCATATATTTAGTATGAATAAAACATTTTTCTTTATTACCAAAAGTGTTTTTCAAAAATATATAATATGGTTATATAATTAAATAAACTTTATGTTAGTTAATTAAATACCCCTTTGATCATGAGATGTATTAAACACTTTTTTATCCATACCTTAAGTGATTAAGTTGGATATAGCGATATAAACTAGCTTAATACTTGTTTACGTAGTAGTTATACGATTGACGATTTTACATTTTGTGATCGTCAAAATATAGAGATATCGAAAGATATAAATAACGTTTTCACACATTATTTATGTCAACAATCTCCCCCTTTTTGATGATTACAAAATTTAAACTCATTAATCGAAAATTAGTATATATTCAAGTATTATTGTGAGTTTATATCACTTCTCCCCCTTTTTGTTAGCATCAAAAAGGTTATCCCGTGTTAATGGAAGCTCCCCCTTGAAGTATACTCCCCCTCGTTTTGAGGCCAAAAGGAACCGAGATATGGATATCTTGCAAAAATATTTAGTGGCAAGCAACATATATATGTATATAGCATGCAAAAGTGTAAACTAAACATAGCCATATCATTAATCAAGTGAAATAAATTCATCAAGCATTAAATCAACAAATGAAATAAGTAATGCAACTAACAAAAGCCTTTAAAGGCTTACAATCATCATTGAAATAATAAACCAAAGCTCAAATATGAAAGTCCTCTCTAGAGCTTGCCATCCAAAATGGTTTAATATCATTGTTGACATAAATAATGTCTTAAAACATTGTTAGCATATTAACAATGTCTCTATGTTTTGATAATTACAAAGCATAAACTCATTAATCTAAAACTTATGACGTAAACAAGTTTTTAGTGCTTAATATTTGTCTTGCTTCCATATCACTTAAGGTATGAATAAACAAAAGGTTTATTACATTTCATGATCAAAGGAAATTTTTCTAATCACTAGAATTTTTATAAAATGTATGAAACATCTTATATCTTTTACAAAATTACTTTTGGAATTAAAAGAATATGTTTAATTCATAATAAATATATGATTTCAAATTTCCAACCAAAAATGGCAAATTCTATCCAGAAAAATATTCCCCACTAAAAGACAAGAAAAACCAACGTTCTGAAATGGGCGGCCCCCTTAATTCCTTAGGCGGCCCCCTTAATCATTAAGGGGACCGGCCACTAATTAAGGAGACCGGCACGCTCCAGAACAGTATTTCCCCCCCTTTAAATACTGATTCATCCCTCAGATTTTTCTCACCTTTTGCACTTCTAAACTTTCTGATCTAGATCTATTTCTCTATTCTCTCATCCTTTGATCATAAGTGTATATATTCTTTGTTTCAAAGTGATCCAATTTCCATCCTCTCAAGTGCAAGAGAAGAATACTTCTATCTTCCTAGACAAGAAGTATTACAACTTGTTGTGATCTCCACATCCAAGTTGTTGGTGTATCATCAAGATTATTTACATATTCTTTGTGAAGATTGTTGTGAATATTTGCTTGTAGATAGTTGTGTTAGATATAGATTGTGTGATTAGTTGATAGCTTGGTGTGAAGAAGAAAAGCTAGGAAATCTATTGGTGTGAAGAAGATAGAGTTAAAGTAGTTAGTTGTGAAGTAGATTGATTTGAAGAAGGTGTGTAGAAGTTGCGACTTAGGTGTGAAGGTGTTGTGGTGTGATTATTGGTGTGTAAATTGGTGTGTAAATTGGTGTGTATATTGGTGTGTAAATTGGTGTGTAAGGTTTTCTCCGCCATAAGGGAGCTTGTTGATATAGTGAAGAAAACTCTCGAGTTAGGTGCTCGGGGAGTGGAGTAGGGCAAGGAAGGTGTCCATGTAGCCGAACCACTATAAATCTCTTGTCTTGCGGTTCGATCTTTCCATCTCTTACTTATTTCATTACTTATCATTGTTATATATTTCGTATTGATATTTGTTTGTATTGTGCAATACTTGAGATCACATATTATCGAATCTAAGTTTTAAAAATTAAGTAAACACTAAAACTCTTTTTACAACTAATTAAAAAGACGTAAAACTATTCAACCCCCCCTTCTAGTTTTCCACAATTGGTATCAGGAGCCACGTCTAGCAAGAATTTTAAAATATATTGTATTTTAAAACTTGTAACGATCTATGGAATCTGAAAAATATTTAGAAGGGCAATCTATGCAAAGACCACCACTATTTGAAAGTGATGGATTTTTATATTAGAAAAATAGATTCGAAACCTATGTGAAATCAAAAGATCTTGATCTTTGGCATATTATTACCTTTGGTGATTTTCCCCCTATTCAATATAATGTTGAAACTAAAATGGATGAAATTGTAGCTTTTGAAAAACAAAATGATGATTTGAAAAAGAAACTAGCAAAAAATAATGAGGCTAAAATGGTTATTTATAATGCGTTACCACGCAAAGAATATGAAAGAATTTTTATGTGTAAAACCGCAAAAGAAATTTGGGATTCTTTACTAATCACTCACCAAGGTAATAGTCATGTTAAAGATAACAAAATAGATCTTCTTGTACAACAATATGAACAATTTACGATTCCGGAAGAGGAATCAATTGATAATGCTTTTGCTAAATTTAACACCATTATCACAAGTTTAAAAGCACTTGATGAGACATTTTCTAGTAAAAATTGTGTTAGGAAATTTCTTAGGGCATTGCATCCGAAATGGCGAGCTAAAGTCACGGCTATTGAAGAATCAAAGAATTTGATGACATTGTCACTAGATGAGCTTATTGGAAACTTGAAGGTCCATGAAGAAATTATAAGAAAAGATTTGGAAACGGTTAAAGTCAAGAAAGAACAAGTCAAATCCGTTGCTCTAAAAGCCAAAAAGGAACTTTGTGATGATAGTGACTCAAGTGACGAGAGTGAAGATGAAGAATATGCAATGGCCGTAAGAGAATTCAAGAAATTCTTCAAGAGACGAGGAAGATTCACTAGATCATCACATGATGATAGAAAATCGTTCCAAAGAAATAGAAGTGACAATTACATGAAAAGAAAATGCTTTAGATGTGGAAGTCCAAATCATCTCGTTGGTACATGTCTAAAGTCGCCGAGTTACGATAATCAAGGTGCATTTGTTAGAAGAACATGGAGTGATAGTGACAAAGAAGAAGTGGAAAAACCAAGAGAAGAAAAGTGTTTCATGGCAAAAGTAACCAACGAAATATGCCTTAGAATTGACTTGGAGCCTGACGAATGGATCAAGGATAGTGGATGCTCGAGGCACATGACAGGGAACCGAAAGCTATTCTCTACATATAAGGCATACAACGGAGGTAACGTTATTTTTGGTAGTGACTTGCGTGGAAAAATTATTGGCAAAGGTACGATTTCTCAAGACTCACTTACTATTGAAAATGTTGAACATGTAAATAATTTAACATATAACTTACTTAGTGTAGGCCAAATATGCGATAATAAATGTAGAGTTATCTTTTCCGAAGAAGATAGCGAAATAGTTAAGAATGGAAAAATTATAGGTAGAGGTATTAGGAAAGGAGGTGTATATGTTATGAAACTAGGAAACAAACCTGAAGATAGGATATGCCTAACGACCCTAGACGAAAACTCCACATTGTGGCATAGGAGATTAGGACATGCTAGCATGCAACAAATACAATCTTTGGCCTCTAAGGAATTAGTTAGAAACTTGCCTAATCTAAAATATGACAAACATTTTTGTGATGCATGTAAAATTGGAAAACAAGCTCATGCTAGTCACAAAGCTAAGAATATAGTATCCACTACTAGGTGCCTAGAATTATTACATATGGATCTTTTTGGTCCATCCGCTGTGCGGAGCTATGGAGGAAACAAATATACCTTAGTAATAGTAGATGACTACTCACGATACACGTGGACTAGGTTTTTAAGTGACAAAACCCAAGCCTTTGAAAAATTCGAAATATTTAGTAAAATGATTCAAAATAAATTAGGATGCTCAATAGTTGCCATTAGGACGGACCATGGTAGGGAATTTGATAACGAAGTACAATTCAGAAAATATTGTGAGTTAAATGGAATATCTTACAATTTCTCTGCTCCTCGTACTCCTCAATCAAATGGGGTAGTAGAAAGAAAAAATAGGTCACTACAAGAAATGAGTAGAACTATGTTAAATGAACAATCCATTCCACAAAAATTTTGGTGTCACGCCGTAGATACATCGACTTATATTTTAAATAGGGTATCAATTAGAAGAATTCTAGGAAAAACTCCTTATGTTTAAGAAATAGAAAACCAAACTTAAGCTACTTTAGGGTATTTGGAAGTAAATGCTATATCTTAAACACTAAGGACTACCTCACTAAGTTTGATCCAAAATCATATGAAGGAATATTTTTAGGATACTCACAAAATAGTAAAGCATATATAATACTTAACAAACACTCCATGAAAGTAGAGGAATCACTAAATGTAACATTTGATGAAACACCACCACCTCCTAAAACGCTACCTTTAGAAGATGATGATTTAGTCGAAGATGAAGCCATTGAGGTTAGTAAAACAAAACCCATAGGAAATGATAATGAAGACATTCACTTAGAAAATAACGAAACCGTTAATATTAAAGAATCTAGATCACATCCATTAGATAATATAATAGGACATCTTAACCAAAGAACCCTTAGGTCACAAGCCCAAGATAAAAACAACTTCTTTTGTTTCCTCTCAGCAATAGAACCTAAGAATATTAGCGAGGCTTTAAAGGATGAAAGTTGGATTATAGCTATGCAAGAAGAATTAAATCAATTTAAGGCAAATGATGTTTGGGAACTAGTCCCAAATCCAAAGGATATGACTATCATAGGAACCAAATGGGTATATAGGAACAAGTTAGACGAGAATGGAATAGTTACTAGGAATAAAGCTAGGTTAGTTGCCCAAGGTTATAATCAACAAGAAGGAATTGATTATGATGAAACTTATGCCCCCGTAGCTAGACAAGAATCAATTAGGATATTACTTGCCTATGCTTGCGCCCTAGATTTTAAGTTATTCCAAATGGATGTGAAAAGTGCATTCCTTAACGGTTTTATCAATGAGGAGGTATATGTGGCACAACCTCCAGGATTCATTGACTTCGCGAAACCTGATTATGTTTATAAGTTAAAGAAAGCTTTGTATGGACTCAAACAAGCTCCCAAAGCTTGGTATGATCGATTAAAAGCTTTTCTTATTAAACATGATTATTCCATGGGAATGGTAGATAACACTCTTTTCACTAAAAGGAAAGACCCTAATCTCATCATTGTTCAAATATATGTTGATGACATTATATTTGGATCGACTTGTCAAGACATGTGTGATGAATTTGCCAAAATCATGCATGATGAGTTTGAGATGAGTATGATGGGTGAACTTAACTTCTTCCTAGGATTACAAATAAAACAATTAGAAGATGGAATATTCTTTAACCAATCTAAGTACATTAAGGAAATGCTTAAGAAATTTGGCCTAGAAGACTCAAAACCCATGAAAACACCCATGTCTACGGAGGTAAAGCTCACAAAGGACGATGAAGGTGAGTCCGTAGATAACACCAAGTATAGAGGAATGATAGGTAGTTTACTATACTTGACGGCAAGTAGACCCGATATCATGTTTAGTGTCTGCCTTTGTGCCCGTTTTCAAGAGGATCCCAAAACCTCTCACCTAGAAGCGGTTAAGCGTATCTTCCGATACGTTAAAGGCACTATACACTTAGGATTATGGTATCCTAAGGAATCCGGCATAGAAACCATTGTCTATGCGGATTCGGATCATGCGGGAGACTACGTTGATAGAAAGAGCACTAGCGGCATTTGCACGTTTATGGGATGTTGTCTAACGTCTTGGTTTTCGAAGAAGCAAACCGCTCTTACTATTTCTACAACCGAAGCCGAATATGTAAGCGCCGGAAAGGCATGTCAACAAGCACTATGGATGAAACAAGCTCTCGTAGACTATGGCATTAAGTTAGAAAATGTCCCCATTATGTGCGATAACAAAGGTGCAATAGATTTAAGTAAAAATCCGGTGCAACACTCTAGGACTAAACACATAGAAATACATCACCATTTTCTTAGGGATAATGTACAAAAAGGAAATATATCTATAGAAAAGGTTGCATCGGAAGACAACATTGCGGATATATTCACAAAACCCCTTAAGCGTGAATTATTCAACCACTTGCGTTTAGGATTAGGAATGATGGAACAAGTTGACTAAATTATATTGAATTAATTCAAATTTATACTTGCATGAAATTTATTTTTCTTTCATTTCACTTTTTCTGAGTCTAGGAATCTATTTCGCACAAAATTAAAGATTGAGAAGATTCATTTTCTTTGCATAAACCTTTTTGTAAAACTCAATCAATTCTTTCTATAAATTATTCTCACAATCTAGGAATCACATGAAGATCATTTTCCTTGCATTGTTGACAAAGTGTAAATATATATATATATATATATATATATATATATATATATATATATATATATATATATATATATATATATATATATATATATATATATATATATTGTCTTTCAAAATCATGCATAAACTCACTCATAAATTGTCAAGGTATATAATCTAATATATGTCTTTGACATTCATGATCGAGCAAAAATTGAATCAAGGAGATCATTTGGATTGTTTCTTAGGATCATTATTTCATTGTGCATCTAGGAGTCGAAACAATCACAACTCCACATTTGTTGCATATAGAGACTCACTAGGACAAATTCCTTAATAATGATGTCATCTTGATCCATCACTAGCTTTTCACTCACTAATTGCCCTTGCCTTTTATCTAAGATAGGTGCCTTAGGAAACTTAAGTGTGCTTGCCTTTACTTACCTCCTATTGCTTATTATGTGTTGATTATGTGTCCTCTTGCATGCATGCCATATCTTAATTAGATTAGATTCTATATTGCCTAAGAGAATTGAACTTGCTTGAACTCTAATCCAAACACATAACCTTTCTGAAAATTTTCTGCCAAAAACCCAATTTTGGCAACCTGGCAATCACCAGATGGGCGGCCCCCTTAATTATGTAAGGCGGCCCCCTTAATTATTAAGGGGACTGCCCCCTAATTAAGGGGTCCGGCCATCTGATGGTCGGGTTTACAGAATCTTTTCTGCTTTTTAGCCCATTTCAACCTACATTTCCCAATTTTAACCATACAACATTGGCCAAACATCTTCCTTCATGCCAAATCACTCACCTCATCCTCAAATCCCTTGTAATGATCCATACAAGGTTGATCAACCATCCCACTACAACTCCAACAACACAAACCCAATTCATCCATATCAACACAATGAATTTCTCCACATTCCCACGGAAAAGCAAAAGTTCCGTGATGAAATATCAAAAATCCATGATCTTAGTGATCTCAATGCCATGCATCTTGCACAACGCAACAAAGGGCAACCTCCATCATCACCCTATAACAATTTCCTTCCTCACTCTCTCAACTTGGATCAAGTTACAAACCACACTCACTATTGCCCTTGTTGCATCTTTCTCCAAAAACAAATCCTTTACTTGAGTGAAGATATTTCTTGGATTGAATATCTCCTCACTCGACCTCATCCCATTCCACCCCTAACACAATACAATATCGTAAGGGCCACGTATTCCGCTCCATACCTCACTCCATATCCCTCTCCATCTAACAACTAAGCTTCATGCTTATGTTATCCTTCAAGCAAATAAAACAATCAACCATGAGTTGCAAGCAAGTCCAAGTGCTCTTTCTAAGCAATATAGGACTAAGTCTTTTCATTTGTTTTATTATGATTAATATGCCTTAAGCATATTAAATGTTGTAATGCTTTCTATGATGCTTGAATGAATCTATTTTTATAACTATTGCTTTGCATGTATATTTGCCTTGCTCTCTTCTAATATTTTGTGTAGCCAAGATTTCCATAGCTCATCTCCTTGGTGCTCTCAAATGAGGGGGAGTATACATCAAGGGGGAGCTTTAACCTTTTTGATTTTACAAAAAGGGGGAGAAGAGAATGTTAAACTCTAAATTCTTGTCTAAAAATTATTTTTTAGACCTAATGAGTTTAAGGTTTTGTAATCATCAAAAAGGAGGAGATTATTGACATAAATAATGTCTTAAAACATTGTTAGCATATTAACAATGTCTCTATGTTTTGATAATTACAAAGCATAAACTCATTAATCTAAAACTTATGACGTAAACAAGTTTTTAGTGCTTAATATTTGTCTTTGCTTCCATATCACTTAAGGTATGAATAAACAAAGGGTTTATTACATTTCATGATCAAAGGAAATTTTTCTAATCACTAAAATTTTTATAAAATGTATTAAACATCTTATATCTTTTACAAAATTACTTTTGGAATTAAAAGAATATGTTTAATTCATAATTAATATATGATTTCAAATTTCCAACCAAAAATGGCAAATTCTATCCATAAAAATATTCCCCACTAAAAGACAAGAAAAACCAACGTTCTGAAATGGGCGGCCCCCTTAATTCCTTAGGCGGCCCCCTTAATCATTAAGGGGACCGGCCACTAATTAAGGGGACCGGCACGCTCCAGAACAGTATTTTCCCCCCCTTTAAATACTGATTCATCCCTCAGATTTTTCTCACCTTTTGCACTTCTAAACTTTCTGATCTAGATCTATTTCTCTATTCTCTCATCCTTTGATCATAAGTGTATATATTCTTTGTTTCAAAGTGATCCAATTTCCATCCTCTCAAGTGCAAGAGAAGAATACTTCTATCTTCCTAGACAAGAAGTATTACAACTTGTTGTGATCTCCACATCCAAGTTGTTGGTGTATCATCAAGATTATTTACATATTCTTTGTGAAGATTGTTGTGAATATTTGCTTGTAGATAGTTGTGTTAGATATAGATTGTGTGATTAGTTGATAGCTTGGTGTGAAGAAGAAAAGCTAGGAAATCTATTGGTGTGAAGAAGATAGAGTTGAAGTAGTTAGTTGTGAAGTAGATTGATTTGAAGAAGGTGTGTAGAAGTTGTGACTTAGGTGTGAAGGTGTTGTGGTGTGATTATTGGTGTGTAAATTGGTGTGTAAATTGGTGTGTATATTGGGGTGTAAATTGGTGTGTAAGGTTTTCTCCGCCATAAGGGAGCTTGTTGATATAGTGAAGAAAACTCTCGAGTTAGGTGCTCGGGGAGTGGAGTAGGGCAAGGAAGGTGTCCTTGTAGCCGAACCACTATAAATCTCTTGTCTCGCGGTTCGATCTTTCCATCTCTTACTTATTTCATTACTTATCATTGTTATATATTTCGTATTGATGTTTGTTTGTATTGTGCAATACTTGAGATCACATATTATCGAATCTAAGTTTTAAAAATTAAGTAAACACTAAAACTCTTTTTACAACTAATTAAAAAGACGTAAAACTATTCAACCCCCCCCCCCCTTCTAGTTTTCCACAATCATTTTATTTGTGAGACACCAAGCATGTTTAATTGGGAGGAATGGATGGTGAACATGGAGATGGTGATGGAGGAGGAGTGTTTGTTGATGGTGGTGGAGGAGTTTAGTTTGTTGTTGGTGGTGGATGCAACAAGTTTTCAATGTGAGAAAACATGTATTGCATTTTGATGAGTGCTCAAACACTCATCGTTTTTGATAATTTTAAACTGCCAAAACGCACAAAAACAATCAAAAAGATATCAAAATACTTAAATTATCCCAGGGATTGCGTTTTATGTGTTTTAAAAGCAAAATGTGCAAAAACAAAGAAAAAACGTACAAAGTTTGCAGTATTGGCAGTTTTAGTCCCCCAAGTTTCAAAACTTGTCAACTTTAGTCCCTATGCATTTATTTATAAGGAAAAGTCAACCCAAGGTCTTAAAACTCAAATAAAGTCAAAATATTATACTTGGGTTGCAAGTTTTCAAAAATTACATAATTAGTCCCTGAAAATCCAAATATGGCATAAATGGTCCCTGGAAATTTTAAAGTTTGAAAAATGGAAAAATAATCTTGGAACTTTGGAATTATATCAAATTTGGTCCTTGGTGTACATTGGGAAAAGTTACAACTTCAGTCCTCAAGTTTGGCAAAATTACAAAAATGGTCCTTGTGAAGTTAACTTATCCATCCGGACCCTTTTGTTTTTAACCAGCCAAATCCAAACCCAAACAAACACCCCTAGCCCAGCTGCTCCCCAAGCCCACCAGGCCCAGTCCTTTGTTTTGCTAACTCCCCGGTCAACCCAGGTCAACGCGGGTCAAACAAGGCGTTTGACCGCCTTCTCCCCCAACAAAATCCCCCAAAACCAGGCAACTATCACCTTTCCCCTCCTCACCTTTTCAACCACTTCACCCCCCCACAATTAATATCCCTACCCACCAACTCCACCACCATAAATGCTCCCCCAATCTCCTCACCAACACCACTTGATTTTGCCCCGTATGAAATTTGGCGCCAAAAGCTAATCAACAACACAGATTGATCAAAAGCTAATTGGACGGCTGGGATTTGGTCAGAGGGTCAAGGCAAGGCATGTGGTACCCTCAGTTTTCAAATTAGAGCCCATGTGGAAGTCTTAGCTCTAGTTTTTAGCTCGATATATAAGAAAAAGCTCATAGAAGCTCAATGGTGTAATTTTTCTTAGTCTTATTGTATTTTTAGTTTAATTTCAAAGCATTGTAACTCTGTTTTATCAATGAAAGTTTAGTTTGCTGTTTAATTCTCATTTTCTATTTTCTTAGTCTAAATTTAAATTCTCAAATTCCAATTAAAAGCTTTAATACAAATGCAAGTCATTCAGTAGCTTATGTAGACTTAAAACAAAGGTTTGGAAAGCTTTTTAAGTTTGGAAAATCATCTTAAACTCAGTTTTTAAATATTCATAAAAAATCAAGAAAAATCAAAATTAAATAAAAAGTTGGAGATCATTTACTGTATGAGCAAGGAGCACAGTGAATAAAGGAAGGCTGTGGGTTAGGTACCTCAGGGGAGGGCATAGGATTGATTGGTTTGGTCCTTTGGTTCTTACTCAGTAGCTTGGAAGGCTTTGTAAGCTAACAACTCTTTCATCTTTACTCATTAAGTAGCCTAGACTGTTTATTCAAGCTTATTGCAGATAAATATTAGTTTGTAAATTAGTTGTGACCATTTGTTTGTGATTTATATGTGCTTAAGCTAAAATCTCTTTATTAACTGTTTTTAAAAGGGTGTTTGGTTGTATCTTGTTTGGTGTGTTCTAGCTGTGTAGCTGTGCATCTATTAGTTTCTATCAGTTGTTTGGGTATATAAAAGCTCAGGGGAACAAGAAATTTGGTATAAAAGTTTGCAAAAGTCAAAATTACAAAGTTTACACCACCACAGTTAACTGTGGTGGATTTTGAGTCCCAAATCTTGTCATTTCATCAGATAAGCTTGTTATTGAACATAATTCAACTCTAATTTAACTTACAAACATGTTTTCAGTAGGTTAGATTAAGCCAAAGTTCACTAAAGTCAAACCTTGCAATTTCTTGAAAAGTCAAAATTGTGTAATCTTGGATTTTGATCAAACTTTGGAGGTTTGCAATTTGTGTAATACAAGGATCTAAGGTCTGAAATTTTACCAACTTGAACTTTACCACTTTGTGGATTTTTGTGAATTTTTTCAGATTTTTAAGATTTTTTTTGTTTGGTCCCACAAGGCCACAAAGTGACCTGCAGGGCAACCTATCTGCCCTGCTCTCAGATACCTCAGCCATCCACCCAACTTTGATGGTCTTTTGTGAGTGACCCAGTGGGTCCCACACCTCCACTCTTGCACCTTTCAACCCCCCTCCTACCCAGGAACAAGGGTTGACCTTTTATTTGACCATTAGACCAGTGGGCCCTACCTTGTTTGACCCAAAATCTTTGTCCCTTAACTGCTTCAGTCAACAAATAAGCAAAGTGCTTATTTGTTATTTGTGGCTTATTCAGGCCACTTATTGGCTTAATTCTTGCTTATTAGTGTTCATAGGACTCAGAGAAACCAAGTTTAATCAGTGTGGACCCCACATTTCACCATTTGAGCTAAAAACACTCCACAGTCAACAAAAGTCAACTGTGGGTGTAATAAGCACTTCAATTGCTTATTCCTTGGGGTAAAACAAAAGTGTTTTTGTTAAAGTTAGTTGTTTTTAGCTTATTATCAGTTTAGAAAAAGAAAAAATCCAAAAAAACCAACTTTAAAAATAGTGATAGCTTCTATTTAATAGGATTTATCAATTTAATTTTCTTTTTAATTTATTTCTAAATAATATATCACTTTTGTATTTTTAGAAATTACATTTTAGGTTGAAATAATTTTACAAATTTTTCCAGATTTTTATTTTGTCTTTTAGTGGTATTTCTAATTAATTCTAGTTTAATTTAGTTTTAATTAATATTAATCAATTAAATAGTATAATTAGTTTTTATATAGTATAACCTAGTTTTTATAATTTTTATAGCTTTTATTTTAGTTAAAATATTTTTATAAATTTTTCTAGAATTTCTACTGTTCATTTGATAGTTTTCATAATTTAAATAGTTTAATTAGATATTAACTAATAAATAGAATAATAATTATTTAATTAGCTTAAAAATACTTAGAATTAATTTTTTATAATTTTTTAGGATTTCCATGCTGGTTAATTAGATTTATAAAATTCTTCTTAATTTTCTAAGCCTTTTTAGTATTTTTAATAATTCTAATTAATTAAATTAGTATTAAATAGATAATTAGTAAAATAATTAATATTAAATAATTAAATAATGTAAAAATACTTTTTATTTTTCTTAAAATTTTCTTTAATTAATAGGATTGTAAAAATATCAAACTTACACTTTTACCCCCTTCAGTCCTTCAGTTGTACTTTTTGTACGGTTCATCTGTATACGTTTTTAATTAAAACGTATAATTTTAGGTTTAAGCTCAAATTCTCGTAATCCAAATTCCAGTAATCAATCACATAGCTTTCCTAAGCTATATTTGTTAATAATTTCCAAATAATTTTGATCATAACCCTTTCCTGTGAATAATTACCCGATCCCTAATACGCTAAAGTTACAATTCACACTTCAACGGGATTTCACGACCCGGTGATACATTATATTACCCGGAGTATTGATATAGGCTATTTGACTTAGTTGACCATTCTTTGGTTAATTTAAGTTAAGTGGTTTAACATCAATCAAAATTTGGCGCCGCTGCCGGGGAAGTGTGCGCGTTTCTTTAGCGTTATTTGAGATTAGTGTTATCTCACCTCACTCACTGTATAAATACCACCACTTGTGTATATTTTCATAATCAAAATACAAAAAAGTCATTAACACTTTTCCTAAAGTGTTAAAACACCAAAAAAATTAAAAACAACAAAACAAATCATAACGTTTTCTGATTCGGTTTTCTTTTAAGGTGATTCTTAAAGAAAAACGATTTTGGTAAACGAAACGATACCAAAAATATTTTCCAAAAGTTTTTAAAACCATACACAAAACACAAAAACATTCGTCTTTTCTTGTGAATAATAATTCTACATAAAATAAACCGTCGAAAACCAAGACAGAACACCTTCCAACTGGGGGTGTGAACAAATAAGTTCCCAAATCAAAAAGATTAAAACTTGCCTTTGTATCCTTGTGTGTGGTGTACCTTTTCTAAAGAAGCCACTCACTTGTGATTATTGGTTTAAGTTCACTGTGGTTTTGTCTCGACTTTGTTTTGATTGATTTTTGTTCCTAGTGCATGCGCACTCGTTCTTCTAGGTCTACTAGCCCATTACGTGAGCTTGTACGAAAACCTAGAAGACCTCGTAGACGTTCAGCACCAACAGTCGGATCTGAGATCCGTACTGTTGCCACACCCACTGTCACCATGGCGGAAGACCGGCCCTTGTGTGAACTTCTCCAAGCACCCATCGAGGGTTACGGAGATGCCATTGTTGTTCCAGCCATCGTGGCTGATAATTTTGAGCTCAAAACCGGGTTACTCAATCTTGTAACCTCGAGTCAATTTTACGGTTTTGAGAGGGACGATCCTCATGCTCACATTCGATGGTTCAATAAAATCACATCAACCATCAAGTACAAAAATGTCCCGTGTGAAGCAATCAAACTCCTTCTCTTCCCATTCTCACTGGAGGGACAAGCCCGGATTTGGCTTGAAAAACAACCTCCACGATCTATTGAGACTTGGGAAGATCTTGTCAAAAAGTTTGTGAATGAATTCTTCCCACCTTCCAAGACCACGAGTCTTAAAAACGAAATCACCAAGTTCACTCAAAAATACGATGAATCCTTTGGTGAAGCGTGGGATCGTTTCAAAGAATTACTTCGCAAGTGTCCACATCATGGTTTCTCTGAGTTGATGCAACTCGATACGTTTTACAATGGCGTGAGCCAAGCTGATCAGGATTCTCTCAATGCCTCCGCGGGAGGAAATTTTTTGAGTAGAACCACAAAAGAAGCTTTGCAAATCATAGAAAACAAGTCCAAGGTCCGCTCTACACGAAGCAAACCGATTGTTTCTCAAATCAATGCGGGTCCTTCTACTTCATCTTCTGTGGGTCAATCTAGCACGGATGCTAAGATTGACAAGCTCACTGAAGCGATCCAAGCTTTGGTTCTCGCCCAAACAAAGAAAGTCTCATTTCCACAACATCCTCCCCCTGCCGAGGTTAAAAAAGTGGAAGTCTGTGTGACTTGTGGTGGGCCGCATGCCTACTACAATTGCACAGCTACTGATGGTACTCCATATGAAGCTAATGCTGTTGTCGGGTCCCAAAATCAAGGAGGCAATCAATACCGTCCTCCTATGGACCCGAACTATCGTCCTCACCATTATCCTGGACCTCCCGGCTTTAATCAAAACCAAAATGTCCAAAACCGTGGCCAAAACCAAAATAGAGTGAACCAAGGTTATCAAAACCAAAATAATTTCAATCAGGGTTACGGTTTTCAAAATCAAAACCAAAGTTTTCAAAATCAAAGTTTCCAACATCAAGGAAACTTTAACCGGAACCAAGGTCAGGGTAATTTAAACCCCGGGAACTTTCATGGAAACAATCACCAGAATCAAGGGAATTTCCATCATCAAAACCAAGGAAATTTCAATCAAGGCCCCAACCCGAACAATCGAGCCCCAAATATTCCTAATCCGAATCAAGCCATTGTTCCAACCGGGCCTTCATCTGATGAATTGTTGAAGCAATTCATGAAGTCCCAAGAAGAGTTGAACAAGTTGCTGGTCAGCCAGATTTCTGACATTAAAAAGTCTTTAAATGATCGACCCTCGGGCTCAGGTACTACTTTACCGAGCAACACGATCGCTAACCCGAGGGGCGATGCTAAGGCGATCACAACACGAAGTGGTGCTTCATATGATGAGCCCGCGATTCCTACTACCTTTTCTTCCTCTCCTCCTAAGGTAGTGAATCGTAAGCCTGAGGTGACAAAGGACAAGGTGCAAATTCCTAGCCCACGAAGTACAGCACACGTCCAACCTCAGGTTAATCCTGAAACCAGATGTAAGCCTGGAGTTGTCTTTGATCCACCAGAAACTCCAGTGGACAACCCTAAATCCAAAACTTCTATTCCATATCCTTCACGTCTCAGTGAACAAAAGCTCCGCGAAAAAGCTAATCACCAAATGGATAAATTTTTCCAAATCTTCCAAGATTTGCATTTTGATATCAGCTTCGCGGATGCTATTCTCTTGATGCCCAAGTTTGCATCAACAATCAAAAATCTGTTGAATAATAAAGAAAAATTATTTGAGATGGCAAGAACTCCTCTGAACGAGAACTGCTCTGCGGTTCTTCTGAAAAAGCTTCCTGAAAAGCTTGGAGATCCCTGGAAATTTCTCATTCCTTGTACTTTCCCGGGTATGGTTGATTGCTTCGCCCTGGCCGATCTAGGTGCTAGCATCAACCTGATGCCATATTCTGTGTGGAAGAAACTTTCTCTTCCCGAACTCACTCCCACGTGCATGACTTTAGAGCTTGCCGATCGCTCGATTTCTCGTCCCATTGGCATTGCCGAGGACGTATTTGTTAGAGTGGGAAAGTTCCATTTTCCGGCAGATTTTGTGATTGTTGACTTTGATGTCGATTCTAGGGTCCCTCTCATTCTTGGGCGGGGATTCCTCAGAACTGGGCGCGCTCTTATCGATGTATTCGAGCATGAGATCACATTACGTGTTGGGACGGAAGCTATTACCTTCAACCTAAATCAAACATCGAGATACTCCTCCAATTATGATTGTGAATCGGTGAACAAAATTGATGTCATCGATGTTGCTGCTGAGGAGTATGCTCAAGAGATTTTAGGTTTCATTGATAATTCTTCGAGTGAAAATCTCACTCAGTCTTCTCACCCCATTATTGCCAATTCTTATCCTTCCCTCACTCCGTTTGAGGGAAGTGACTTCATCTTAGAAGAAATGGAGGCGTTTCTCAAAAGTGATTCAATTCTCGATGGAGTTGATAACCAAGAGATCGACCTCGAGAGGGATATTCTCATGCTTGAAAAATTGTTAAACGAAGATCCCTCTCCTCTTCCTGTTCAAGGTCAAAAATGTTGAGAAAACTGATGACTTTCCCGAGGTTGAACTTAAGGACTTGCCGCCTCATCTTGAATATGCATTTCTGGAGGGTGATGATAAATTACCCGTCATAATTGCCAAAGACTTAAGTGATGAGGAAAAGGCTGCTCTTATCAAGGTTTTGAAATCTCATAAACAAGCAATTGCTTGGCGTCTCTCAGATATCAAGGGCATTGATCCTGAGTTTTGTACTCATAAGATTTTAATGAAGGACGATTTCAAACCTGCGGTCCAACAACAAAGAAGGGTGAATCCAAAAATTCACGAGGTTATCAAACAAGAGGTTTTAAAACTTCTTGATGCCGGATTGATTTACCCTATCTCGGACAGTCCTTGGGTCAGCCCAATCCATTGTGTTCCAAAAAAGGGTGGCATTACCGTTGTCACAAATGAGGAGAATGAGTTAATTCCAACTCGTTTGGTTACGGGTTGGCGCGTCTGCATTGATTATCGTAAATTGAATGACGCCACCCGTAAGGATCATTTTCCTCTGCCTTTTATGGATCAGATGCTCGAGAGATTAGCGGGGAATGAGTACTATTGCTTCCTCGATGGTTTCTCGGGTTACTTTCAGATTCCCATTGACCCGCAAGACCAAGAAAAGACCACTTTTACGTGCCCCTATGGAACCTTCGCATATAAACGTATGCCATTTGGCTTATGTAATGCTCCGGGCACGTTTCAAAGATGTATGATGGCCATCTTTTCTGACATGATCGGGAAAAGTATGGAGGTCTTTATGGACGATTTCTCGGTCATTGGGGATTCGTTTAAAACATGTCTCTCCCATTTAGACAGCATGCTAAAACGTTGTGAAGACACAAAGTTATGTCTAAATTGGGAGAAGAGTCACTTTATGGTCAAAGAGGGCATTGTCCTCGGCCATAAAATTTGAAAAAACGGGATTGAGGTTGATCGTGCCAAAGTGGACGTCATTGCAAAATTACCTCATCCCACGACCGTGAAAGGTGTTAGGAGCTTTTTGGGTCACGCCGGTTTCTATCGTAGGTTTATTCAAGATTTTTCAAAAATTGCCCGGCCCATGACCCATCTCCTCGAGAAGGATGCTCCTTTTATCTTCTCCCCTGAGTGCATCGAAGCTTTTGAAACATTAAAGAAAAGGCTTACCGAGGCACCGATTCTTGTTGCCCCCGATTGGGACTTGCCCTTCGAGCTCATGTGTGATGCTAGTGACTATGCTATAGGGGCAGTCTTGGGGCAACGCAAAACAAAACATTTTCAGCCTATACACTATGCCAGCAAGACTATGACCGAGGCACAAAGTCATTACACCACCACTGAAAAAGAATTATTAGCTGTGGTGTATGCTTTTGAAAAATTCCGGCCATACTTGATTCTGACTAAAAGCATAGTGTATACGGATCATTCGGCTTTGAAATATCTATTTGCAAAACAGGATGCAAAGCCGAGACTCCTCCGATGGGTTCTCCTCCTTCAGGAATTTGATATCATTATTCGTGATAAAAAAGGGGCTGAGAACCTAGCTACTGATCATCTCTCCCGTCTTGAAAACCCTCACCAAAATGATTTCGAGAAAAAGGAAATAAATGAAACATTTCCTCTCGAAACCCTCAATGCGGTTTCATTTCGTGGAGACTCGATTACCCCATGGTTTGCCGACTTTGCAAACTATCTTGCGGGTAACTTCATTGTGAAAGGGATGTCGTCCCAACAAAAAAATAAATTTTTCAAAGACGTAAAACATTACTTTTGGGACGACCCCTACTTGTTCAAGATATGCGCGGATCAAGTCATCCAACGGTGTGTGTATGGTCAGGAAGCCGCTGAAATTTTAAAGGCTTGCCATGCTGGTCCCACGGGGGGCCACCACAATCCCAACTACACCGCCAAAAAGGTGTTTGACTCCGGCTTTTATTGGCCCTCGATCTACAAGGATGCCCAAGAATTGGTCAAGTCCTGTGACGCTTGTCAGCGCCACGGGAATATTTCACAAAGAAATGAAATGCCTCAGAATGCAATTCAAGTTTGTGAAATCTTTGATATCTGGGGCATCGACTTTATGGGGCCATTTCCATCCTCTCACGGCAATAAATACATACTCGTGGCAGTTGACTACTTGTCAAAATGGGTTGAAGCGAAAGCTTTACCCACAAATGATGCCCGAGTAGTTGTGAAATTTTTAAAAGCTCTCTTTGCCCGATTCGGAACTCCACGTGCTATTATTAGTGATCGTGGTACGCACTTCTGTAATGACAAATTTGACAAAGTCATGCAAAAGTACGGTGTGACTCACCGTCTTTCCACTGCGTACCACCCTCAAACGAGTGGACAAGTCGAAGTGTCCAATCGGGGCATCAAGAGAATCTTGGAAAGAACTGTAGGTGAAAATCGTGCATCGTGGTCGGACAAATTAGATGATGCACTTTGGGCTTTCCGTACGGCTTACAAAACACCCATTGGGTGTACGCCTTATAAACTTGTGTACGGGAAAGCATGCCATCTTCCGATCGAGCTTGAACACAAAGCCTATTGGGCTCTCAAGCATGCCAATTTCGACCTCAAAACGGCGGGTGATCATAGAAAAGTTCAATTAAATGAATTAAACGAACTTCGTGATCAGGATTACGAGAACTCTTTGATCTATAAAGAAAAGACAAAGAAGATTCATGACTCAAAAATCAAAAACCGCGTCTTCAACGTTGGTGATCGAGTCCTTCTTTTTAATTCGAGACTCAAGATCTTCTCGGGAAAGCTCAAAACCCGATGGACTGGTCCATTCACTATCGCAAAAGTTTATCCTTATGGTACCGTCGAATTATCTCAAAGTGACGGTCCAAATTTCAAAGTGAATGGACATCGGTTAAAGCACTACTTTGGAGAGGACGTACCATCCATGGTCATCCCGGATCTCCAAACTTTCCCCAAGGACAATTGAATTCGGGGATAGAGTCAAGCTAACGACTCGATGACCAAAAATTAGCAACAATACGGGTTTTCACCCGTATCTCTGATTCTTTCTATTTTCTACCACTAAGTGTGGGGGAATGGCCAACCCCCCGCTGTTTGAAAAAAATGTATATATGTATATATATATATATATATATAAAAAAAAAAAAAAAAAAAAAAAAAAAAAAAAAGTTGTATATATAGAAATAAAGTGAAATTGGTATTTCCGCAGTTAGATTCGAATCTTGGCTTTTTACGTTCATAGCTTCGGCATAATAGTCGGATCTTTGAATATTGAGGACAATATTCATTTCTAAGTGTGGGGGGGAAATTCTAACGAATTTTATCAAAATATCTCTCAAGTACCCCCCGTTTTGGCCAAAATTTTCAAAAATTTTTCACTTTATTTCAAAATTTTTATGGTAATCAGTCCGCCTCGTCTAAGCGACAAAAGGGATTGGCTAATCCAGGAGCAAACGGCTCTTGGTAAAGATAAATCAAATCCGTTGACGGCTGGCAATTTGCCCAAAATTGTATGGTTCATCAACTCCCCGAAAACAAATGAGTTGGCTAGCCCGCAAGATTATGGCTTGTGGTAAAGGCCGTGGAAAAACCATAATTGGTAATCAGCTCACCAAGATGTTGACTAGGTCCATCAAGATGCTGGCTAGTCCAGGAGCAAACGGCTCCTGGTAAAGACTTAACAAATCCGTTGAAAGCTGGTGGTTTGCTCAAAATCACACGGTTATCAGGTGTGCCACAGTTCTTACACCTGGCTACTCCAGAAGTGATGGCTTTTGGTAAAGAGTTTAAAATCCATCAAGTTTTCTAAAAAGATTGCTAGGGACTAGCAATAGTTCAGTGTGGGGGATTGATGAGTGCTCAAACACTCATCGTTTTTGATAATTTTAAACTGCCAAAACGCACAAAAACAATCAAAAAGATATCAAAATACTTAAATTATCCCAGGGATTGTGTTTTATGTGTTTTAAAAGCAAAATGTGCAAAAACAAAGAAAAAACGTACAAAGTTTGCAGTATTGGCAGTTTCAGTCCCCCAAGTTTCAAAACTTGTCAACTTTAGTCCCTATGCATTTATTTATAAGGAAAAGTCAACCCAAGGTCTTAAAACTCAAATAAAGTCAAAATATTATACTTGGGTTGCAAGTTTTCAAAAATTACATAATTAGTCCCTGAAAATCCAAATATGGCATAAATGGTCCCTGGGAAATTTTAAAGTTTGAAAAATGGAGAAATAATCTTGGAACTTTGGAATTATATCAAATTTGGTCCTTGGTGTACATTGGGAAAAGTTACAACTTCAGTCCTCAAGTTTGGCAAAATTACAAAAATGGTCCTTGTGAAGTTAACTTATCCATCCGGACCCTTTTGTTTTTAACCAGCCAAATCCAAACCCAAACAAACACCCCTAGCCCAGCTGCTCCCCAAGCCCACCAGGCCCAGTCCTTTGTTTTGCTAACTCCCCGGTCAACCCAGGTCAACGCGGGTCAAACAAGGCGTTTGACCGCCTTCTCCCCCAACAAAATCCCCCAAAACCAGGCAACTATCACCTTTCCCCTCCTCACCTTTTCAACCACTTCACCCCCCCCCCCCCCCCACAATTAATATCCCTACCCACCAACTCCACCACCATAAATGCTCCCCCAATCCCCTCACCAACACCACTTGATTTTGCCCCGTATGAAATTTGGCGCCAAAAGCTAATCAACAGCACAGATTGATCAAAAGCTAATTGGGCGGCTGGGATTTGGTCAGAGGGTCAAGGCAAGGCATGTGGTACCCTCAGTTTTCAAATTAGAGCCCATGTGGAAGGCTTAGCTCTAGTTTTTAGCTCGATATATAAGAAAAAGCTCATAGAAGCTCAATGGTGTAATTTTTCTTAGTCTTATTGTATTTTTAGTTTAATTTCAAAGCATTGTAACTCTGTTTTATCAATGAAAGTTTAGTTTGCAGTTTAATTCTCATTTTCTATTTTCTTAGTCTAAATTTAAATTCTCAAATTCCAATTAAAAGCTTTAATACAAATGCAAGTCATTCAGTAGCTTATGTAGACTTAAAACAAAGGTTTGGAAAGCTTTTTAAGTTTGGAAAATCATCTTAAGCTCTGTTTTTAAATATTCATAAAAAATCAAGAAAAATCAAAATTAAATAAAAAGTTGGAGATCATTTACTGTATGAGCAAGGAGCACAGTGAATAAAGGAAGGCTGTGGGTTAGGTACCTCAGGGGAGGGCATAGGATTGATTGGTTTGGTCCTTTGGTTCTTACTCAGTAGCTTGGAAGGCTTTGTAAGCTAACAACTCTTTCATCTTTACTCATTAAGTAGCCTAGACTGTTTATTCAAGCTTATTGCAGATAAATATTAGTTTGTAAATTAGTTGTGACCATTTGTTTGTGATTTATATGTGCTTAAGCTAAAATCTCTTCATTAACTGTTTTTAAAAGGGTGTTTGGTTGTATCTTGTTTGGTGTGTTCTAGCTGTGTAGCTGTGCATCTATTAGTTTCTATCAGTTGTTTGGGTATATAAAAGCTCAGGGGAACAAGAAATTTGGTATAAAAGTTTGCAAAAGTCAAAATTACAAAGTTTACACCACCACAGTTAACTGTGGTGGATTTTGAGTCCCAAATCTTGTCATTTCATCAGATAAGCTTGTTATTGAACATAATTCAACTCTAATTTAACTTACAAACATGTTTTCAGTAGGTTAGATTAAGCCAAAGTTCACTAAAGTCAAACCTTGCAATTTCTTGAAAAGTCAAAATTGTGTAATCTTGGATTTTGATCAAACTTTGGAGGTTTGCAATTTGTGTAATACAAGGATCTAAGGTCTGAAATTTTACCAACTTGAACTTTACCACTTTGTGGATTTTTGTGAATTTTTCCAGATTTTTAAGATTTTGTTTGTTTGGTCCCATAAGGCCACAAAGTGACCTGCAGGGCAACCTATCTGCCCTGCTCTCAGATACCTCAGCCATCCACCCAACTTTGATGGTCTTTTGTGAGTGACCCAGTGGGTCCCACACCTCCACTCTTGCACCTTTCAACCCCCCTCCTACCCAGGAACAAGGGTTGACCTTTTATTTGACCATTAGACCAGTGGGCCCTACCTTGTTTGACCCAAAATCTTTGTCCCTTAACTGCTTCAGTCAACAAATAAGCAAAGTGCTTATTTGTTATTTGTGGCTTATTCAGGCCACTTATTGGCTTAATTCTTGCTTATTAGTGTTCATAGGACTCAGAGAAACCAAGTTTAATCAGTGTGGACCCCACATTTCACCATTTGAGCTAAAAACACTCCACAGTCAACAAAAGTCAACTGTGGGTGTAATAAGCACTTCAATTGCTTATTCCTTGGGGTAAAACAAAAGTGTTTTTGTTAAAGTTAGTTGTTTTTAGCTTATTATCAGTTTAGAAAAAGAAAAAATCCAAAAAAACCAACTTTAAAAATAGTGATAGCTTCTATTTAATAGGATTTATCAATTTAATTTTCTTTTTAATTTATTTCTAAATAATATATCACTTTTGTATTTTTAGAAATTACATTTTAGGTTGAAATAATTTTACAAATTTTTCCAGATTTTTATTTTGTTTTTAGTGGTATTTCTAATTAATTCTAGTTTAATTTAGTTTTAATTAATATTAATCAATTAAATAGTATAATTAGTTTTTAAATAGTATAACCTAGTTTTTATAATTTTTATAGCTTTTATTTTAGTTAAAATATTTTTATAAATTTTTCTAGAATTTCTACTGTTCATTTGATAGTTTTCATAATTTAAATAGTTTAATTAGATATTAATTAATAAATAGAATAATAATTATTTAATTAGCTTAAAAATACTTAGAATTAATTTTTTATAATTTTTTAGGATTCCCATGCTGGTTAATTAGATTTATAAAATTCTTCTTAATTTTCTAAGCCTTTTTAGTATTTTTAATAATTCTAATTAATTAAATTAGTATTAAATAGATAATTAGTAAAATAATTAATATTAAATAATTAAATAGTGTAAAAATACTTTTTATTTTTCTTAAAATTTTCTTTAATTAATAGGATTGTAAAAATATCAAACTTACACTTTTACCCCCTTCAGTCCTTCAGTTGTACTTTTTGTACGGTTCATCTGTATACGTTTTTAATTAAAACGTATAATTTTAGGTTTAAGCTCAAATTCTCGTAATCCAAATTCCAGTAATCAATCACATAGCTTTCCTAAGCTATATTTGTTAATAATTTCCAAATAATTTTGATCATAACCCTTTCCTGTGAATAATTACCCGATCCCTAATACGCTAAAGTTACAATTCACACTTCAACGGGATTTCATGACCCGGTGATACATTATATTACCCGGAGTATTGATATAGGCTATTTGACTTAGTTGACCATTCTTTGGTTAATTTAAGTTAGGTGGTTTAACATCAATCACATTTCATCTCTTAGTCCGAACACAATTGTTCGGTTGTGGATGCAACAAAGGCAAGTATCACCATGAGCTTCAAGTAAGCTCCATGGGACGGGGTTATAGGTTGGTGGATTGATAGGGGATGATGAGAAGTGTGCATCAAAGAGGTGTTAATGGTGATAGTGAGAGAGTTAATGCAAGGGTTGTGTTTTCATCGATATGTTGTGATGGTTGAACTATTGGTGGAGGAGATAAGTGGGTGTTAATGTAGTCATTAATGGATGAAGTGGATGGTATGGAGGAAGTAGAGTTTCCATTTGTTGAAGGTGTTTTGGAGGGTGCATTTGGTGCACTAGGAGATGAACATTGAGGTGGTGGAGATGGAGTGGTGTTGTCTTCATTTGTAAGATCAATGAAGAGTTGTTTGGGTGGAATGATGACAAGTTTTTGTTTCTTGACATTGTTTGAATAGGTGGTTCTTGGTGATGACATGATGATGTTTGATGAATGTTTGAGGATGATGGAATGTGAATTAAACATGCATGGGGATTATATAGTGGGAAAACATGTTTAGAAGTGGAATTAATTTGAAATTGTAATGTTATATTCCAAACTCAGTTTAGTTTTTAAGGGAAATGGTAGCTGGGACTAGCAAAAGGGATCACAAGATGCAAAAGAAAACAGTGTAAAAACTGTTTCAGATGGCCGGTCCCCTTAAATGGAGGCCGGTCCCCTTAATTTTAAGGGGGCCGCCCTTATGATTTAAGGGGGCCGCCCATCTGACGACCCAGAAACCAAAATTTTTCAAAAAATTTTCTGGAAAAATGTTGTGTTCTGTTTTGTATTTGCAGCAAGCACCATTTGGACATTTCACATTTGTTTTGGACTTATTATAAAGCATACATGATATATATATATATATATATATATATATATATATATATATATATATATATATAGGCTAATCATGCAAGTATATATATAAATTAAGAGTTAATGCATGCATTCATAAGCATATATTAAACATAATAAACAAGTTAACATACTAATCATTTATCCAAACAATTATTCCAAGAAAATTACAAGTACTTCCGAATGTATTTCGGACAAATAGCACACAAGACATAAAAAATAAATATTGTTTAACAAACATAATCCAAGCATATCATCTCTTTTTCTTCCCGAAGATACCCTTCAAAGTCTTTCCGATAGATTTGAAGCCACCTCTAACTTCTTCGTGCAAGCTCTTTTGTCTTCTAAGCATCTCGGTAGTTCGTTCATGAAGCACTTCTTCGTTTTGATCACTAGGAGATGGGGTAGAATACTCGGGATAGTCAAGATCCTCTAAATTGTCAACGAACTCAGAAAACGAAGGGGTACTAGCATCATGGATGTTTTCCTCCTCATCGTCATCGTCTTGCCTTGAAGATGATCCATGAAAGCTATGACGACGAGATTTACCCTTGTCACTTCGAGTTCGTCGAGTTTGTTTTAGAGCGAGAGGACGTAAGGTAGGATAGATGGACTCATAGATACTATTGTCAAGATCGGGGTAGTACTCGATGATATGACGATAGAGACGAGTGAGGAACATTCCATATGGAAGGTTGGCTTTGGGAGTTTTTCTAGCACACTCAATCCGTTTGATAAAGAAGTAGGCCAAATTGTACGGCTTTTCGACAGCTATACAATACAACATGTGAGCAAGGCACGCAGGGAGATGGTCCCGGTGACCTCCGGTACCAAACGCATTCTCACGAATGAGTTCTTCCCAATGCTTCATGTGGGGGCTTAATTCCTTGAGGAGAAGTTGGTATGGAGAGATTTGAACGTTTTTGGATTTTATTTTTCGGCTTGTGGTGGCACGTTCCACACCAAGGACTTGACGAATTTCGTTGGGATGAGGAATTTCGTCGAGATAGGGACCGAAGGTTAGTCGATAGCGATTAAGAGATTCGAGGTCCCACTCGTTTGTGAAAACGGCTTGACCTCTAAATGGAATTTGGAGGATTTGACCAAATTGTTCGAGAGTTAGGGTAATAAATTCATTTTGAATCATGAAAGAGATGGTGATGAAGCCAAGATCATTGGTTTGGACGGTGACTTGGCTATAGAAATCCATTATGAAGCGAGGAATGATAGGTTCATTTATTTCATAAAGACAATTGAAGTTGATGCTTGAAAACAAGCGATTTATGAAGTCGGATTGAGCAAAAGCAAGATCTACTACACGTCCTTCATGAACATTTCTATCTTCAATTTGACGATATATAAGTCCAATGGAAGGAGATGTAGTAGGGAGTTGGGAAACTTTAGGAATGTAGTTTTTAGTGTGAGAAAGATCTTCGGTAGTTGCTTTTGGCATTTTCACCTAACCACATCAACAATACAAAAAGACCAAAATAAATATAAAGAGAGATAAAAGTGTATGTATATTGTTAAGGCTTATGTTGGAACATAAACACACTTCGTTACTAATCCTAAGAAGTAGATTACCATGTTCCTTAATATTGTTTTTAACTCGTTCTAGATATACTTTACGATGTTTAATAAGTAGTTATGGACAAATCCAAACGCCCTTTTAAACATCTTAATATATCATGAAATTTACTAGATTTACATTAGATAGTAAAACTAGCTATTTCTTGCGAGTTTCTTATGCATGTGATTTGTTTTCGAAGAAGATGGTTTGTATTTTTACTTAAAAATGTTATTTTTAGTAATAAATCAAATGCCTCCTTAACTAGTGACTTATACCACTAGTATATCAATATATATATGAATTATATATCTTGACAAGTCCGATTAGCAATTTTTAGGTTTATAATTTTAACAAAGTTTTATAAAAATTATAATGACTAGGTTTCGATATTATTTGGACATAATCCAAACACCCCTATATTGTGAACCAATATAATTTTTCTTGGTCGAAAAATGTAATTTCAAGTTTTACAAGTTACAAAAGTATAATGTGATTAGTTTTAACACGTTTTCAAATCATTATTCAACAATGAGTTTACTAAAAATTTTGAAAGGAGTGTATGAAGTTTTTCAAAAAATTTCGACATGATAGTTTATAATTACTAGTTTCTAGTGTTGATTAATCATTCTAATCCTAGGGGAAGCATTTGGTTATGGAGTTTTAAGACTTAATTCGAAAGAGATTGTGAAATTGAAGAATTTTATAAAACATGCATAATCATGAGTGTGACCAAATAAGATGAAATTAGATGAAATGTGTTATGAAAAACTTACAATACATAATGGTGATTGCGTCAGATGAATTTGCCCTTTGCGAATTAACCCGAATTATGTGATTTGGAAGTGATTTGAGATGTTTTTGGGTTTTGGTTTTCGTCACAGCAGAACCAGGGGAAGGAGAGTATGAAAAAGTGGAGTCTTTGGCAAAAGGAACAAAGGGAAAAATGGGTTTGAGCTATCAGATGGCCGGCCCCCTTAAACATTAAGGGGGCCGCCCTTCATTTGGCTACCGGTCCCCTTAAACATTAAGGGGGCCGCCCTCTAAAATTTGATTTTTGTGATTTTGGTTTCTGGAAAGAACAAGAAAATATTTATATGTATGTATTAGATTTATATTTAATCAAAAATAGGTTGGAGGGTATTCGCACGAAAGGAATTACTTGACATTTTTACTTGACATTTTGCCAATTAAATTTTCTTGTTCATTTTATATGAAATTTATCAAGTTGTCAAGTACACGAGAAAGTTGTGGAAGGTTCATAAGTATATGTATATATATATGTATGTAGTATGGGCTTATAAGACGAGAATAAAGGAGGGAGACGTATGCAACGGAAGCCGGGAGTTTGTTTAATCCATAGATTTTTCGACTCATCTCTCTTCATCAGCATGAGTGTTGTTGAACATTAAAGTTCAATAAGGCAAATGGGGAAAAGAAAAGGTTCGTAAACGAACAATTTCTAGTTCTAGAAAATCAACAAATGAATTTTCTAGGTTATAAGATCCTAGATATAGCTAAGTGTATATATATGTATATGTATATGTATATATATATATATATATATATATATATATATATATATATATATATATATATATATATAGTATAAGTAAATAAGTATATATATGTATATATAAATAAAAACTAGAGGGAATAATGAACCAATCAAAATCACATAAAAACTAGATACTAAACTAAGCATGCATTTGTTGACAAGGAAATAAAAGGAAATGTGTACCTTTCGTCTTCAATGCGTTTAACTTCAAAATCTTCAAGGGAAAGTAAGGGGTGACATCAAAGATTTCCATGTTTGAATGGCGAAAATTTTTACGTTGGTCCCCATTGTCTCATTTGACCAAAGTTATTTGTCCTGAACATGTTTTGTATTTGAATTGGGTGCATATATGGTGGAAACATTCCCCATGGATTGAAGTTCCACATTTGTTGATTATTGTTAAAGTTTCGTCTATTTTGGTTTACTCTTGGTTGAGGTGTTTTAGGTCTAGGGTAAGAATTATTCGGTTTCCTAGGTGGTGGAGTTTTAGATCTTGTTTTAGTTTTGGACGATCCTACTTCGGTTTTTAAAGATGGTTTATAAAACGGTTTTATTTCTTCTTTACTAGCTAGAGGTATTTTCTTATCATTTATGAGTATATACTTAGGATTAGATTTTGAAGGTTTTAGTTCCTTGAGTTGACTTTCAAATTTAACATTTTTAACTTCACTTGTTGAGGCTTCGGTTGAGTTAAAACCTAGACCGGTTTTATCTCCGGATATTCTTTGAATACTTATAATTTTACTAAGTGAGTTACTACTATTTTCAAATTTATCAAGTTTACAAATTTCTTCCTTAAGTTTGTTGTTTTCACTTCTAAGCTCTTGACATGATTTACATTTTTCAAAGGTTTCTTTACCTTTTTCAAGTTGATGTATTTTAATTTTTAGTTCAAGTACTTCATTTTCTAATTGGTTGTTTATGTATTTTAGTGATTTGTTTTTAGCCATAACTTGTTGTCCTAGTTTGCATAATCTATTGTATTCACTATCTAAATCTTTTTCATCTAATGATAGATTTTCATCACTAAAATATTCGGTTTCGGAACGTACCTCACTTGATGTTTTAGCCATGAGACACTTTTCTTCCTTTGTTGTTTCTTTCTCATCTTCATCGCTATCACTCCAAGCACCTCCAACAAACGCTCTTTGATTTTGATCTCTTGTCATCATTGGACATTTTCCAATAAGGTGATTCGGATCACCACACTTGAAACATTTTCTCTCATTCTTGCTATACTTGTCATCATTATTCTTTTGAGATGTTCTCCTTTCATCGTGTGGTTGTCTAACGAATCTTCCTCGCCTTTTGAAGAATTTCTTGAAATCTCTTACGGCCATGGCATATTCTTCGTCTTCGCTTTCGGAAGATGAGCTATCTTCGTTGTTGGATTCCTTTCTAGCTTTCAAGGCGATTGACTTGCTTTGCTCTCGTTTCCCTTTAACCATTTCGGAGTCCTTCTTTATTATTGCGTCGTAGACTTTTAAATTACCAATTAATTCATCAAGTTGTAGCGTTGACAATTTCTTTGATTCTTCAATAGCCGTCACTTTAGCTCGCCATTTTGGGTGAAGTGCTCTAAGAAACTTCCTAACAAAATTCTTACTAGAGAAATTATCATCAAGTGCTTTTAAACTTGTGATTATAGTGTTAAATCTAGCAAAAGCATTATCAATTGATTCCTCTTCCGGAATCGTGAATTGCTCATATTGTCGAACAAGTAGATCTATTTTGTTATCTTTGACTTGATTATTACCTTGGTGGGTTATTAATAAAGAGTTCCAAATTTCTTTTGCGGTTTCACACATAAAGATCCTTTCGTACTCTTTATGTGGTAGCGCATTGTAAATAACCATTTTTGCTTCATTATTTTTAGCAAGTTTTCTTTTTAAGTCATCATTTTGTTTTTCAAAAGGTACGATTTCATCTTTCTTAGTTTCGGGGTTATTTGGAATAGGTAAAAAATCACCATTGGTAATAACATGCCAAAGATCTAGATCTTTTGATTTCACATAAGTTTCGAATCGATTTTTCCAATATAAAAATCCATCACTTTCAAATAGTGGTGGTCTTTGCATAGATTGCCCTTCTAAATATTTTTCAGATTCCATAGATCGTTACAAGTTTTAAAATACAATATATTTTAAAAATCTTGCTAGACGTGGCTCCTGATACCAATTGTGGAAAACTAGAAGGGGGGGTTGAATAGTTTTACATCCTTTTAAATTTATAAACACAAGTTTGTTTTAAAAACTTCGATTCTAGTTTATGTGAACTCAATACTTGCACTATATGAACAATTGTATGGTAACTAACTAACAAAGCTAATATAGTAAAGGTAAATAAATAAGTAATGAGAAGAGTTGGAAAGATCAAACCACAACACAAGGATTTATAGTGGTTCGGCTACAAGGACACCTTCCTTGTTCCTACTCCACTCCCCGAGTCACCTACTCGAGAGTTTTCTTCACTATGTCAACAAACTCCCTTTTGGCGGAAAAAACCTTACACACCAATTTACACACCACAACAACTTCACAACTTGATCACTACTTCTACACGACTTCTTCACACCAATATACTACACACCAATCTTCTTCACACCTATCTTCTACACACCAATTGTAACAATTCGCAATTTCAGGTTAACTTTTATTCCCGAAAATTTTACTATTCACATCAAAAATTTTTATTTCATATTCTCGTAAGTTAAACTATTTTAATGATAATCCGAGAATTTGAAACTCGTCAGATCATTTCTGCAAAAATCACGAAGCCGTGTCCGAGATTTACTTTTAGGTTTAAACGTCATTCCAGCATCCCGATATATCCATAAAACATTATAAACAATAGAAATATGATTTTCTCTCATTTTAGGACAATTCCAAAAGTTTCGGAATTTTACGTTTTTCAGCTCAGCGTTTTACGCGAATTACGCGTTTTAGACCCGTGTTTCCAGTTTTTAGCAGGGTTTTAGCACCCGATAGAACCTACCACTCATTTTATATTTTATTATGGAGTATATTGATAAGTTCTAGCATATTTGTAAGTTTCATATTTTTAGGATACCCGGTTTTACGTTTCGTGACTTAACAACTTACGGTTAGCAATTTACGGAGTCAAAACTAGCTACATACTTAGGATATTATCATCCAAAGACCATGACTACTCATCTAGTCACCCTTATCCCTTATGAACCACCACTGGGGGGGGATTCACACTTGTGGCATCATCTCATGACTTTAGCCATTAGATCATACTTATTTACAACTTTGTCACCAAGTTTAGGCACTTTCCTAACACTTTCCTAACCTCCTCATCCTAGCCAATATAAATAACTCATTCATGACTTAGAAAACTCATTCTTATTCCTTTCTCATCAATAAAAACACCACACCCTTTAATCCTAGCACCATGATCCTTTGATCTTCAATATACAAGTTACACTACAAAGTTCAAGGTCTTAGTATTCTCTACCTAGTTCTTAAGTTTGTTTGGTGATTCCATGGTTGAATTAGGAGCTACACAAGGTTACTAGGGCTGAAGTTAAATGGTTTTCACAAGGGTTAGATCAAGGCTAGCAAGGGTTACAAGAGTTATGGTGAAGGGTTTACAAGCTTAGGTTTAGTGTCCTAGTTCTATACTTGACTTCCTTTCTTTAGAAAGCCAAAAGTTGTAAGCAAACCCTTATACACTTTCTTGCTCAATATCATTTTCATGCTTATTATGGTTCTTTCATGCTATATATGGTCTTTGTATTGTGTTCATGATGTATAAAAACTAGTAAAACAAGTTATGTACATATATGTTAACTTATGACAAGTAAACAAGCAAACTAGTGATTTTTATGGAGAACCACGACCAAAATAGTATAACTATGATATTTGAAACATACTTACTGTTATAAAGGACTTCAAAAGGAAAACATAGCAATTTGAATCACCCAAAACGAGTACACGAGTCAAAAGTTATGGCCATAAGAAGTTAGCGACACCAAAACGCCGAAACTGCCCATAACCTACTGTTTTGCATTCTGCCAATTTGAAAGTCACCCTTCTGCTCCGATTCATCAAAAAGTTAAAACACGAAAGTTGTCCGGAACCCCATTTTCGTTCAGGAACAAAGAAGCTCGATCCCTGAAAACGCTTTTCGAGTGATAATTTCTTCAAATTCTTAACAGCCCATTTTTAGACCAAAGTTACTATATAATGATTATATTTAGATAAGACCAAGAGGTCTAATGACCTAAAGCTGAGACCACAACCATGGCTAAAGCCAAGGTTGAGTCTCAAGACCATGGTAACAATGACCAAGGTCACGGCTAAAGACCATATAACTTTTAAAGATCAAAACTTATATATATGTTATCAAATACTACAATAGTAGGGAGCCTCATGTGAGGAGTTCATTAAGTAAGCCGTCGAGATGAGTTGTGGATTTACGAATTAAAGTGTCCTGGCTCCTCGAACGTTTACTCCATGACTTCTGAATTATGTCGGCCCGAACGGTAGTAAGAGATACACAACCTATACATGTTTCATAAACCATTTATATTCAAAGACTTACACAATATACTAAGTACTACATCATGAACATTATGCAAGTCATATATTGGCAATTCTTCGTATTCTTAGACGTTACTCCAAACCTAAGTCGCAACGTTCTATTATAGGCTGCTCTTAGAGACTTTCGCGATTCGACTACCACTTTCATTTCTCATTACTTAAGCTTAAGGTGAGTCATAGCCCCTACTTTTTCATACTTGTTTTAACTCTTTGGGGGAGATACATGCTCAACTACTTGCTTACTTGTACAAATATTCAAAACATTTATACTTGATTGTTTTATACTTGATTGTCTTATACTTGATTGCATTATACTTGATTTCATACATACATGACTGTTTTATACTTTGGGAAGTGGCTCCCAGTAAACTTTTATCTTTGGGAAGTGGCTCCCAGTTATCTTTGGGAAGTGGCTCCCAGTTTTCTTTGGGAAGTGGCTCCCAAGTGAGGTCTTCGGAGATGAAGTAGAGACTCACTACTAATTGCTTAATTGTTTTGATGAACTTATACATGTCTTATTCATATTATATGTTAGCAGTAGGTTGTGAACACACAGGTTGCAAGTCTCTTATGGCGGGATTTGCAACTGAGTGGATTCACAATGCCTTTGCTATGTGAATATTCTTTAAAGACTTTTCAACTGTTTTAAGACAAACTCTATGAACTCACCAACCATTGTGTTGACACTTTAGCATGCTTATCTCAGGTTAGTAAGGCGATAGCTAGTGCGTGGAACTTAGAGTCAAGCTGCATATTCTTAAGACTTACGCTTTTATCATTTACCATTCAAAAACATTTTGTATACATTTATGTATTATACTTTGGAATCTCATGTTTGTAACTTTGAATTCATTAATCGAATGGTAACTTTTCAAAACGTCTCATTTAGAGTTCGTTTTCTATAACTTGTACTTTGTATTATGAAGTAGCACCTCTGTGACACAGTCTTCCGCTGCGGTATTTTGGGGGTGTTACACCAATCTTCTACTTTACACCAATCTTCACAACTAACCTACTTCACTACTAATCAACTTCTACTTCCTACACAACTTCTATATCTTCTAAACAATATATAACAAGCACAACACAATATTCACAAATGAATGTATATATACACTATGCACAACTACTCTTCAACACTTCTTGAACTTGGTTGTAGAAAGAGTGTTCTTCTTTTGCACTTTGGATGAGAATGGATGATGAGGGATTGAATCACTTGAAACAAGGATTAATATACAAATGATCAAAGGGTTTTAGAGGATGTTTAGAGAGTTATAGATCTGAAAATTTCGTGCAAAAGGTGAGGCAAAAATCCAGGTTTAAGATGGTATTTATTGGCAAAAGATTCTGATAGAGGAGCGTGGCCGATCCCCTTAAATCAAGGTCGGTCCCCTTAATTTTAAGGGGACCACCCCTTATAATTAAGGGGGCCGCCCAGCTGAAACGGCTAGAATCTTTGTCTTTTAGTGGGGAAAGTTTATTTGGTGAAAAACTAACTGATTTTGGTTAAAAATTTGAATTCATATATTTAGTATGAATAAAACATTTTTCTTTATTACCAAAAGTGTTTTTCAAAAATATATTATACGTTTATATAATTAAATAAACTTTGTGTTAGTTAATTAAATACCCCTTTGATCATGAGATGTATTAAGCACTTGTTTATCCATACCTTAAGTGATTAAGTTGGATATACTGATATAAACTAGCTTAATACTTGTTTACGTAGTAGTTATACGATTGACGATTTTACATTTTGTGATCGTCAAAATATAGAGATATCGAAAGATATAAATAACGTTTTCACACATTATTTATGTCAACAAGAAATTCCTTTGTGTCTCTAGTTCCGCTAAAGGAGGGAGGATTGCACCCCATAAATTCCACGTAAGTAAGTTCCTTAGTGAGGGCGGTGGCTATGTTCTTGGTAATGACTTGTCTAACAGCAGCTTGCGTCATGCTTGGAGTGGTTGGCTTAAATCTCTCTTCATCAAATCATAAGAGACCATGAGGATATATAATTAATCAAAGTCATCATATTCACAACACATGAATATCATACATGAAAATTTCGGTCTACGTGAACCGATATCACAAATAGCACAACCATTTCTTACATAGTAGAGTCACACTTGATATATTTTTGTTTGTACAACAATCAAAAGACAACAAGTTCTTTGGACTATGTCCCACACCTTCTGTGGCTAGGATAATAGTAAAAGCTAGTGAGGATATAAGTCTGGTCTAGAGACTTCCTGGTGTCCCTCTGTGTGAAGTCAGGTTTGTGGCATCATAAGGTCGAGATATTCCTGAAGTGGTGTCTGAAGTTGTGCATCGATCAAATCTTAGATAATGTAGGTTCTGAACCATTCCTGAAGAATCTGCGGATGTTTCTGTTGAGTCCGTGATATTGGTATTATTTACTAGATGTTATCTAGTTCATGGCAAATGGGAATGGAAAAGGAAAATGACAATGGTGGTGCTAGTGAATGGAATACTATCCTCTTTTGCGCTACCTCGCGACATCTAAGAGGTAAAACTGAAGTACGCACTATGGGACGACCAATAGTGCAATAAGTAACTGATGGTGGTGGTAGTACCTGAGTAGTAAGCGCCCTACTAGTGAAGGAAAGAAAACACACTATCTCCCTTGAAATAAGCAATCTAATATGTCCATTAAGATTAAGTCTGAATACTCTACCAAAAGGCATTCTATGTATGAGCTAAATGATAGGAAAACCCTGTTCCTATGGCAAATCAATAGTGCTAATGGTGGTGTAAGTGCAACTGGTGGTATAATGGTAGTGGAAGATGACAAGGCATCTTCAATGTCGGAATCCGATAGAAGGATGTCAGGGTAAGTATCTGAAGACATGTCACTTGTGAACCAGGTCAATAAAATGATATATATATATATATATATATATATATATATATATATATATATATATATATATATATATATATATATATATATATATATATATATATATATATATACACAAATATGAGTATAAATAACTCGCACAGGGTATGCATGAAACAACATGTATCATGATTATGCACTTATGATGAAATGATGAGATGCTATGGTGATGCGGTTATAGTCTAGGGTCCAAGATACATCCTAGTTCGCTATAACCTTAGCTCTGATGCCAATCTATCACACCCCCAATTTACCTGACTTGCAGCGGAATGGAATACATGGGGGTGTCTGTTATAGCATCACAGTTACAGTTACATTGAACGACCTAAAGTGTCGTTTGGAAAATACTTCGTTTGATCATTGAAATAATTCAGAGTTTACAAAATGAGGTCCCCAAAAGGTGTTGCAAGTTTATGAAAACAAGTCATACAAGATCAAACATTTACATAAGTGCATGAAATAATGGTGAGACGCGTCGACCCCGCGACTCCATGAAGGTCCAAATGCATGTCACATGAGCTACCTTAATAACCTGAAATACATTGCTAAAACGTCAACACGAATGTTGGTGAATTCCATAGGTTTATAAAATGTAATGATGTACGGCCACCACAAGTAAAAGTGCATGACAAAAGTCACATAAAATAGTACAATAGACCTTAAGCTCATTACCCCGAAGCTATAACTGATGAAATTATATGCCCCTCCCGAATGTTTTACCAGAACACTCCCAAAATGTAGACATGAAATGCATCCGCTTACTGTCGGTAATATATACCACGGATGGAGGTGTCACCCTCGATAGATCTATCCACTCACTCTCGCTTACCGGCAAATTAACGGTTCATGATAATAAATAGGGGACTTTAACTGATTGGTAAGGCAACTTAAGCAATGTACATATGTTTTGGTACTTGGGCTCGTACTAAAATGATTGATGCAATGTATTCCCCCCGTGGGATTTGAAATCAAAATATTGAATTGAAAACAGGGCTATGAAAACTCACCTGATATGATGGTACCATGAACATGTAATGAGCTGAAAAACAAGGCGCGCACACTAGCCACAACCTAATATGAATGCTGAATGATCTACTTTAGATCATGAAATGATGTTATGAATGTCCATGTACATGTTTCCTATACCACTCTACTCTTTGAAAATACTTGTTGTTATCAAAATAATACATTTTCCAAAACTTGGGAAAATATGGCAACTAGAAAATAAAACTAGTTGAAATGTGTATATATATATATATATATATATATATATATATATATATATATATATATATATATATATATATATATATATATATATATATATATATATATATATATTGGGTAAAAGGTCAACGACCCGGTAAATATATTACTCCAAAAAACATTTAAGTACAACGGATATGAGTGATTCTCATATCTCAGCCCGTTACATAGGCGAAAGGCTTACATAACAAGATACTTCCAATTTTCTAGACAAGAAAACAAACCATTTAGAGACTCGAACAAAAATATAACCTACTTCCTACGACCTTGGAGATTAAATCCATAAATGGTGTTAAGAGCATCCAATTCCCCTGGAAGATCATAAATTTGCTTCGAGTAATCATCATAGTCATCCAACTCATCTTCACGCTCATGACCTCCACCAAAAAGATTTGCTGATTCGTCGAACGTGTTAATAACCTCCTCCTCATCACTATCAGTAACCACAATATCACCCACCTTAGAGAATGGGTTAGCCCTCTTATTGGCAGATGCAGACGGAATAGGAACACCTTTATCATCCAAAAGGGTAGCTTTCCCATCGATAAGTAGCTTTTCAAGCTTACTAATTTTCTCAACTATAGGAGTAGAACCACCTTCCATAGTTCCCATTAAATCACTCACAAGGGGTTCTTGTGATATAGTACCAGTCTTAACCAACGCATCCTCATTAACTTCCATTGTACAGCCAGCATCCACATCCATGTTGGTGTCATCAGTAGGAATACCAAACGTATCTGTATCATCCATATTAAGAGCATCAAACTGGTTAGATGTAGAGATCGTTGTACCACTAGAACTAGCCACATCAGGAGTCTTCTTCTTATTGCCACCAACATTCTTGGGTTCAGGAGGAGTCTGTTTGGGTTGATACTGAAACTTCTTACCGACAGCAGGTTTAGTAAACCCTCCTTTACCCGGATTTGTAGAACCACCTTGTTTTCCTTTCTTCCTGTTATTGACAGTCATGAAACTATCATTAACAGGCTTAGTAGGCTGAACAGGAGGTATAACAACCTTAGGGCAGTCAGTCAGGATAAGACCAAATATCTTACACTTGTCACAACGAGGTGGTTGCCACTCGTATTCAACCCTTATCTTCTCAATAGTTGAACCCGAACCGTCAAGTAACGGTATCTCAACAGTGAGGCTGTCCCGCAGCACCTCATCCGACTTTACTTCTATCATGCATCTAGCAAAACTACTACGGCCCCACGATTCCTTGTACATATTGCTTGTAAAAGCATCTAACCTTTTGGGCGTACCAATCAGTGTGGCTAGAAGACTGAGGCCATCATCAGAAAACATTGCTAGGGGGACATCATGGAATTTAACCTAAACAGGGATGTTAGTCAAATCCTCTTTAAGAAGGTTAGTGTTCAAAGTCCATGGTTTAAGAATAATAGGAACATTTCTGATCAACCAAGGACCGTTTTCAAGCACATCATCAACACCTTTCTTCGAATTGAACTTAAAGAAGAAGAAACCCTTTGCATTCATCATTACCTTTTGCACACCAAACTTAGCCCCTGCATTGCGGACATAGTAATCAACAACAGGAAAAGCAAGGCGTTGGCCAAGGAAATAACCATAGAGAGTATTCTCAAACCTCGTGTTTACCTCTTCCACTACTTTCAATGGAACTGAAAGGTCAACATCATCCTTCTTTTTGCAACATTCCAACCTCCGAAAATTAGACACGTGTTTCAGAGGTTCATTAGAAGTAGCACCCGCATAAGAAACCGACTTCACTCCAGTACCACTAGTAATAGCATCCTTAGAAGCATCAAGACCAGCAGCTGTCGAATTAGAAGTTTGCCCAATACCACTCGAACTGTGCAAATCAGAAGAGGAAGCCATATTAGCAACAATCTCACATTGAATATTATTCATGGCTTCATCAAAATTATTATGCGCATTAGATAACAAGTGCTTCACAGTTTCAGCACTAGTAACCGGATCCAAGTCATCACCATGTGATGTATCTTTCGTAAGTGGAATCGGCTCCACTTTCAAAATATCATCCATAGAATATCATCCATAGAATATCATCCATAGAGCAAAAACGATTTTTAGTAGAACCCTAGAAAACCGATTGAAGTAAATCAACAAAATAGAGTGAACCAAGCTAGAACAAAATCAAGAACCAATTAACAAGAATGTTAATCAATAGCGAGATCAGATAGAAGCAAGAATCACAAGATTTGGATGATTATAAGAAAGTCGATTTAGGGTTTTTTTTTAGGGGGAAAAAATCGCCAGAGAGTTTAGCGCTTTTTAATCTTATGTTAGTCGATGTATGTTCTGGTGTATATATATATATATATATATATATATATATATATATATATATATATATATATATATATATATATATATATATATATATATATATATATATCGTATGTATCAATGCTAGTGTTGAAATCTTCGGTTTGAAATCCTTGATATAACGCCTTGTAGTGATAAAAATATACTTGTAATCACTAATACTTCATTAGTTATGAATTTGGGTACTTGGTTAATATTTAAAGAAAATCTAGAATTTAGTACGTAGAAGTAGTATTATTATTATTACTAGTGAAAACTGCCAATTATAGAGGATTTTTGCCGATATTGAAACGTGAATATTTTTGTCGTTATAAGTCCGTTTTACTTGTTCTTTATATCCACGGTTACGTCTTAGTATGTAGTAATATATTTTGGAAAGCTTGGCTCCTCCGGGTTACGTCTAAAGCCTCTTTTTGTCCGACGAAAAACGTCCAACAGCATGTATTTTCAGAAAATATAGTTTTCGTCAATAAACTTGCAAAAATCATAACTTCTTCGTTATAAACTCTTTTTAATCCGTTCTTTCGCCTACGGATTCGTTTTTGAACGTATTTTCTAAAAGTTTTGCCAAAGTTTCCTTTATGTTTACTGATTTTCCTGGATTTATAAAAATGGGACAGAATGTATATATACTTGTTACAAATCTATTTTTCATGTTCAAAACTAGTTTCTACTTCAACCAAATCTCTTGCAAACACCACAAAGCTATACTAATCCTACCATACACCTTCTTAGGGTGCCATGGGTTCCTAATCACTAGTAATCATGTTAATTTAACAAAGGAACACCTAAATCAAAATCTAGGGTTTGTATGTTCAAAAAGTTAACAAAAATAATGTGGTATAGCTAACTTGTACATGAAATTAAGCATGAAAACCATAAGATACAAGTGTTAATTAGATGAAAACATGAAAATAAATTTGATAACTCACTTTGAAATAATGGGTGATTAGATGATGAGAAATCTTGTGTTACTTGTGTTTTTGTTGCAAGAATCTTGATTAGGATGATGAAATGAACAACTTTGTAGCTTTGTACTTTGAAAAATAATGGATTTTGGTTATGGATCTTATTTGGGTCGTGGGTTTTGGTGTAGAGAAGATGAGGATGAGAGCTTTTGATTCCAAGAGATTATATGTGTTATGTTTTAGAGGTTTTTAGATATTTAGGTTAGGTTTTTAATGTATAATACTCGCACATGGTTAAACTTATCAAGTGGTCAACGGGGGGGGGGGGGGGGGGGGGGGGCATGTGTGGCCGGTTTTTCAAAGGTAAAGAGAAGCAAAAATGACTTTGATAACTTAGGAAAAACTAGTTGTAGTGTAAGTGTAGTTTTAGTTATAGTTTAGTTATAATCGGGTACCGGGTTTGCTAGAAATAAATGTTAACGAAGTTATTCGGGATAAAATAAAGTTATAAAAATGTTAAAAATATGTTGGGTACAAGTACTGAGTGTTCGGGTGATTATTGTTTAGTTTTCACGAAAACCGTTGTAATATTCATAAGCTTACGTTATAAATAAAATAAATTTCCAAAATACTGGGTAAATGAATGTAATAACTTTTATGATGAAATAACGGATATAAAAATATGTCGGGACCATTGTGGGAATATTTAGATATATTCGTCGTGTTTATTAACCGGGTGTTAACGTTTAATTATAAATAATTATAAGAAAAACGTTAAATGTATCAAATATATAACTTTGAAAATCCTAAGAGTGGTATAACATGTAAATGACCTACTGATGATATGTAGACTGTCTCTAGTCCGTATGCAGTGTCCTTACTGATAATGAAATAAATTCGCACCTAAACCCATACGGTTACGCGAATTTTAATACCGGTAAACTAAATTGATGATGAAATGTGTAATGCAAGTGAATAGTGAAAACTTTTCCGGAAATGAATAGTGTTCAGTGAATAGTAAAATTCTTAAATGTTTCTCAGAATATCAAATTGACCTCGAAAATGATGAATAGTAAAACGATGAATAGTGTTTTGATGAATAGTGTTTGATGAATAGTGTTTTTCCAAAGTTTGAGAAATGACCTGAAATGGTGAGTTGTGACACTTGTGTTGAAGATTTTATATCTAAATCTACTTGCTCAATTTATGTGTAATATGCATGCCATGTGTTTAGGGTAAAATAGAAAAGAAAAGAAAGGATATTCTGCAAACACACAAACTATTAACATAGTTGAAGAGAATTTCCCGAACTTGAATTCGGTGTGGTATTGCGTAACAAACTAAAGTATCCAATGAGTAGACCAAATAAACTAAGCATCTCACTCAAGATCTTGTAAACCTATAATGTTGTTGCAAACAACATGTAAGGATTATTTAGGTCGACATACTACACATCAAACTATAAACCGGAGATATCTATCATTGTACAATGACTCTCTATACAATGTGTGATGGTTTATAGGATCTAGCTTGTGTAACCAAATTTAATACAATTTTCATCTTTGCGCAAAACAACCATACTCTCGAAATGATACTCGTACTTGATTCATGTTTTGAGTATTGTTGGTTCAAAATTACGCTCAACAAAGTCATATTCAAAGGACTTGATGATATTTGATCTTCACTCATCAACTATGATAAATTCATGCATATCTTTTGTAAAGAATGCATGCAACTACCATAGGATCTAACATGAGCATTCAAATCCAACCAAATTCATAACTAACTCAATCCTTTTTTTTGAAACCATACACCAATTACTTTCAACTCATCTTGTACTGGTGAACAATACTCACGATGAACAGTACGATGAATAGTGACGATGAACAGTAACTTTTTTTTTGAAACCCCAATCAAAAACTCTCTCAACGAGAGCTCTTAATGAAAGCACCAATTGATATGACCCGGTTAGGGGTTGTATCAGGATAAGGCACCACTTTTAGCGTGTGCGAGCTCCTTAAGAAAATAGAGAAGAAAACTAGAGATATTTTTATTAAACAAATCATACCTTTCATTAATGAATGATGCGGTATATAAATACCAAATAAACCCTAACTTGTAACACAAGTCGATACAAGATAAACTTACAAAATAAAAGATAGTTTCCTAGATAATGACTCACATGACTCTTTCCTAATATGACTCGAATACGACTAAATAAAAGATAGTTATCCAAAGGCGTATCAACGTGTCTTCATTGTGATTGGTCAATTCATTTGGAATGTACAACCGCTTTGCACACACTCGATAAAACACATAACTAAAAACTTCTTTCATAAGCCATTGTTCACCAGTTACATCTATACAATACAATTAATTCAACATCCAAAAATAAAATACGGCGCAATGATTGTATACGCTCCCAGTCTAAATCAACATTCGGTTACATTTTTTTTTGAATCTGAATACGCTGCATTGTTCATTTGGATTTGACTATTTCAAAAAATAAATAAATAAATAAATAAAAAATAAAAAACTGATAATGGAGAAATACATCTATTGAGGTGAGTGAGGGTGATTGATGAATGATCTTTGTTCTTAGGTTTGCGATGTCTATTATAAAAGAATCATTTGCTGATTTTACTGGTTCATTTTATGGGTTTGATTTTAGAGATTTCAAAACAATAACCTACTTGCAGCAGGTGCAATATGGCCAGTTTGGTACATGATCTTTGCTTCTATTTCTGTACGCCTCTTCTTGGTTAGTTTGTGGTATGTGTTTATTATAATGAATCATTTTTAAAAAATGGGCCTTTTTATATCTGCTTATAGTGTTACAAATATTTAGTTTTTTTTTTTTCTTTTTTTTTTTTTTTTTTTTTTTTTTTTTTTTTTTTTTTTAATATATGCTTTTGAATAATTGTGTATTTGTTGACTGCAAAGTTAACAATTACTCAAACTTGTGTGCTTTTTGTAAGTGCTTAATTGGATTGGTGTTTTGTGCAGAGTAAAGCTTGCTCCTTTCATGGATAACATTGATACTGCGTTTACCACTAATTGTGTTAATCCTATGTGTTCTCTCGTAAGGAAAAAAAACTATTTTTTTATTTTTATATAATGATGATTAATTTAGTATTGAATATTTGGATATGCGAAGATATTTATGATTGTTTGTTAAAAGAAGATATCTTTTTTTAAAAATGTAGATGTTGGAAGGGTGTCGCCATATTGTCATGCGTTGTTTAAGACAGATGATGACAATAAGCCAAGAAAAGAGTCTTGAAATACCACAAGATGGAAGTGATTTTTAAGCGGTAAGTATGATGTTGTGAATTTAAGCAGTAAGTATGATGTGATTTTGCTATTTACGTGTGAATTCATTTTCGTGATATTATTAGTTAGTCAATTGCTATTATTCAAAAAAGTTATATGTTTGATGAATTTGAAACTGTTGCTTTTTTCTTTTCTCTAAATGCAGCATTATGTTGTATTGAAAAACTGAAGTTTATAGTGATTGTGTTCAGTCAAATAACTTTAGTTTAGAAGTAGTTGCAGCAATATATATATATATATATATATATATATATATATATATATATATATATATATATATATATATATATATATATATATAAAAGTGTATAATTTAGAGGGTCATAAACGAGGGTGTTTGTGATTGCTTAATTTAGTGCTTATCATCATTGTTATTAAAGGCATTATAAATAAACAAGTTTTGGATTTTGGGTAAAAAAAATAGTTTTTGGATCACTTTAAATAAAAGTGTTTCACATGGCTCTCGTAAGTCAATAACTATGTGTTGCTAATGTTGTTGTTTTGTTTGAACTCTACAGTGAAACCACAGAAAGTGTGGTGATCGCTTCGATATTTATACATGTGACACTTATGTCCAATTTTCAGGTTTGTAAATTTATATAGAAAATTTTGAAGTTAGGTTGAAGCATGTTACTGGCATTAGTTTCAAAACTAATGAGTTGCATAAGGTAAAAATATCCTTTTTTTTCGTTTTGTTAACAACCTATAAGCAAAAGCTGAATTTATAATTACACTTCAATGATGTTCAATGCAGGTTGAGAATGAATATGGACTGATAGGGAAGCCATAAATAGGTGTTGACCATGGCTACAAACTACATGACTTGGGCAGCAACATGGCTTTAGGATTGGGTGCCGTTATCCCATGGGTCAAGTGAAAGTATGAAAATGCTCCAGAATCGTTCGGTAATCTTCGTTAGAACCCATTTAAATTGGTAACACTTGAGCTTCAGTCGAATGCCCACTTGATAAACTTTAAGAAATGATCAAAGAATACATTATAAAGTGCATCAATAAATACTTTTTCTCGAGTTATAGGTATACAATTGATACTTTTTTAGTCTTTATTATGCCAGATTTTGGAATACTAAAGTTCAAAGTTGTTTGAAGATCTTGAAGTATGAGTGATCGAGTAACGGGTCAAAATTTGACTAGGCTGATACGTATCATACATAAGCAGATCGAGTAACGGGTCAAAACTTGTATAAGAACCTTTCAAAGACACAGAAAAATGATAACTTCATTTCTTATATAAGAACCTTTCCAGTATAGCAAATAATGAAGCCAAATATATCAATAATGATTTTTGGGTCTTATCGGGTTGACCCGATAACCCAATAACATTAATTATCTAACCCTTACCCGACCCGATAACATTGTCGGGTTATCGGGTTCGGGTCAAATCAACCCAACAAGATTTTTTAGCCCGATCTTAACCCGACCCGATAAGCTTTATCGGGTTCGGATTGGGTCAACCCAACCCTACTGACACCCCTATCTACAAGTGTGAAAGGTAGACACAAAATATTGCAAAAACGCAATCATTGACATATAATTGGTTTCACATAATTAAATTCTTTAACGTGTTGATAATACTGAAAAATTTGATTTTTGTTGAGTTTTTTTAGTTGCTAATTGATTTCATGTTCTTATAGATGATGTCGACAAGTATATTAATCAAAGATGTACACAAGGAGGTTCAACTATCAAAGTGTTGTCACATAGTTGGAGATATATAATGCACTAGAAGTGAACCATTGTATAGTGTTTTGTTAGCTATTAGATACGTTTTGTTTCGTATCTTAAGGGGGATTGTTAGTTATTGAGTATGTTTTGTTTCTATCCTATATCCGGCATCAGAATTGATTGGCATACTTTGAATTTTTATTTGCACAATCAAATATACATCCTGATATAGAAGTGTGCAAATCACCTCATATTCCGTATACATACATAGATTAGGACTTGAAATGCTTCATTGACATATTAATTATTATTCATTCTAAAAAGTAATGATACCTATTTATGTTCGCTGTTGTTTGTTTATTTATTCACACAAGTAATTCCTTTTAAGATATCCGTGATTTTACGGGTCTGTAAGCTATGATGATATAAATTGAAGATGTACGAGATTATAAAATCAAGTTGTTAGTAATGTTTGGGTATAATACATCCTCTCTATTAGCGAATTTAGACTTCGTGATTTTATTTGCCATATTGTTAGATCACTAAAATTACTACAAATGTCGTCTACAAAGAAGTACTTTAATGTTTATGAACAAGGTTCAAGATGTATGTACAATATACACATATCACATGTTTTTTTCCATATTTAAAATTATAATAGATTATGAATGACAACTTACTTTTACTTAGATTTTCTATGGACTATTAGGTGTGCACGTAATAGACATTGGATATTAAATCGATTTGCGCTCACAAACATCATTTGCTATTCAAGACAATCAATTTTTAAGACGATAACGCATAAACGTTTATTAGTTTAATTGTAACAAATTCAATTGCTTATCAAATAATTCACGCATTATCTCATTCTTTCTTTAATATATCAATGGATTGAAGTTCTCCGGTGTTCCAAACCACAGGCTTGCTTTAAAAGTGGGAGTACCGATTATGTTGTTGCGAAATATAGACCAAGCAAATGGTTTATGTAACGGGACAAAACTACAAGTTCTTAAATTAACACAAACTTATATTCAAGCGCAAATTATTAACGGGACCAACTTTGGAAAAAAAAAGGTGATCACTTTCTAAAGTTGGTTTGTACTTGCCGCGTCCCGTTTTCACACATGGACAACTGTATGTTGTTGTTTCACGAGTAAAAAAGCAAGAAAGGTTTAAAAGTTGTTGTTTGTGATCAGGATGGTAATATCTCTAAAACTACAACAAAGTGTCGTGTACAAAGAAGTACTGCATGGTCTATGATCAAACTACAAGAGGTATTCGTTTTTCTTCCAAATTGTAAATTATACTATAGTATCAATCAAAATATGCCTTTACTTACATATTCTATGGAACTTTAGGTGTCCACAGCATGGGCATTGGGTATTAAATCGAGTGGCGCTCACACAAATCATTTGCTATTCAAGACAATCAATTTTGGATACGCCAACGCGTGTATGTTTATTACTTTAATTGTAACAAACTCAATTGCTTATTCAATTATTGACGGATTGTCTCATTTTTTTTCTTTCATATATTAATCGAACATGTTTACGTTATTAGTTTTCTTATCATCTCATTTCCCTCTTTCTTAAAAAAAAAAAAAAAAAAAAAAAAAACGGTGTCCACGGGTCTATAAGCTAGCCCTAAATAAAAAAAAGTATGAAACTGGAAGAATTTTTAAAAGAGCCAAAATGATATCAGCATACAAACATATAAACTTAGAAATCATGAAGTCTCATTAAACTCATTTTTGTTCGAACACATATTACTATCGCAGCTAACTATTTGGTGATGTGTTCAGTAGCGAGGTGGCTAAGGTGCTGTTTCTTTTGTTGTCCAGCTCGATATGGTTTCTGAGTGGACAATGTGCGTATCTGGAATAAGATTGAGATGAATAATAGTTGTTTCTTTTTTCATTGAAGTTATGAGATCAAATGACCATTTTAACCTTCTTCCCCAAATATAGAAAACACCCATATCCATCCACATGTGATTAAATAACCTGCTACCAAAATAAAAACGTAACAAGTTCATGACCCGAAAATTACATAACAATAATTAAGCTTTTTCGCAAGTTTAATTTCTCTTCACTAATAAAAAATTGTTCCACTTTAAGCAATTGGGATTCGTTATGACAATCATGGACAAAAATCAATTAGTTACACCACTTTCTTGCTGAAACTGAATACAAAGTCGAAAGATCTCGAATTCATTATCATGAAAATGCCATTCCATTCTCTTGTTAAATAATGAATTTGTCTTGAGAAGGTGTTGGTCGGCACAAGAAGGAGGTGACGATGTGGGGCTGTGATGTGGTAGAAGAGTGATGTTGAGCCCACAAGGCAGTGATGATCTAATTTTTTGTAGAGGTGGTGTAAAATCAAGAGCAAATTATAAGTTGTTTGATTGTAAAAAATAGAGCAACAGGTGGTTTTGATGGGAAAGAGAGAAAATATAAGGTTATATTTGTCTATTACTAATATATTATGTATGTTGTTGTGTCTGTATCGGGAGAAGCTACTTTTTTATGTCCTCCACAACTAGAGCCTAATCTAGAATTAGTCAAAAAATAAACACACAAAATTTCCACTTGAGTTTAGATCTGTTAACAAAGGGCCCATTAAGTTAAAGAGAAACAGCACCTAAGTGTTTCTATGAAATGGACAACTAAAAGCGCGTGGAAGTGATATTGATAATGTAGAGTTATAGGCTGGGTTTTAAAGATGTAGTAAATAGTATGGAGGGTATGATAGTCAATGTGTCATAATTTTATGTGTAGTGGATCATTTTGATCTGTCTAAATATCACTTGCCGAAATGGTAAAGATAGATAATAATATGGAAAGTTACAAGCTTTATTTATAATATATATAAAACAAAAATAATGTGAAATGTTGAAAGTTGAAATGGTCAATTAGATTAAGTGAGGTCATGTTTTTAGATTAAAACAAATCACAACATTTTCAATCATGTCGAAGCGGAGTAAGAGATTCATTATATGCGTGTCACCATAAAGCCCAAAAGGCCATTTGGCCCATTTGCATTACGACAACAAAACTATTATTCACGAATATGTAAATAAACAGACCACATGATCGGCCCAGTCCCGAAAATGTAAATAAGCAAAACACAAAGTGGGCTAATAAATATAAACATGGAAAAACCAGTGTTCTAAAAGGCGCGTCAAGGCGACGCCTTGGCGCGAGGTGTGGCCACGGCGCCACGAAATGGACCAAGGCGTGAAGTCTAAGCGTCGTGTGAAAAGGCATGGAATAAGGCGCGAAAAGGCGTGCCAAGGCGCGCCTTATCGTATGGCGTGGCTCCATTTTTAGAAGGGGATGATGTGGGCTTAAATTTTGAGACTAGTAATTTCTAAACATAGTTCAAATTTTCACTTTATTTCTTATGCATATCACTTTTTGTAAGCTCACCTTTTGTAAACTCACCTTTTGTAAACTCGATATGCATATAAAATATGATGTTATAACATAAATGATAAATATATAAATATTTTTTCGCCGCCTTAGTCACGCCTCAAAAAACGCCATGGCGCGTAAGGCTTGAAGCGTGGCCTTGCCGCCACGCCACGCCACGCCTCACGCCATTTATAACATTGGGAAAAACACACACAGTTATATGGATTTTGGGGTAAAAATGCTCGGAAAAAACTGAATGAGGCCTCCGGTGAGAGTGACTGTAGGTTTCAAAAGGGGGTTGCCACGTCATCATCATCCATGTTTGTTTGGGCCAATGATTTCATTCCCCATCCAATCAACAACCCTTTAAAAGCTTATCTGAAATATCGTTTATCGGGAATCGAACCCACAACCTCTGATTATCTAATGGTACTTTTTACCACTAGACCAAAATGCCCTTTGTTTTCCTTTTTAAATGGATGTTTGTTTATGCTTATATGATCCATAGAAAATGAGCTTGTGTCAAAGGCAATGATGATATTATTCATATTCTGCATTTATTATTTTCCAAGCATACAAAGGTTACCGGATAATAATAGGTGAAACCCGACCCGTATCTTGGCGGGGCAATCCGATTTGATGAGTTTGCAGCCATGGCGGGTTTGGATCCCTTTTATCCGGTTTCATATGTGCAGATCTGAGCCTAATAGTTTTACACTCAGATGAAATGAGGCTATTTTAGAACAGGGGTTTGACTTTTTTTCATGGTCAAACATCAGTTTTTGATTAAGCCAATAATTTATTCCGAATTTACAGAGTTATAAAAAAACTGATTATCTGATTATTGCGTTTTCAAACAGTTTTCTTGGATTTGAATTTGGATGTGATAAGTGTTACGAGGCTGTGATGATAGAATGTCAATACGTCTGAGTGGGTTCGGACAAAGTTGAGATTTATACGTATCTTGGCGGGGTAAACTAGTAATAAGTTTGCAGCCATGGCGGATGTATCCTCTTTGTTCGGTTGTATACAAATCTGAGCCTCAAAAACATTTTATCTAATTTTCTAAATTTTTGATTTTGGGTTTTGTTCGGGCAATTTTTGGTTGTTTGGTTTTGGTTAATTAACATGTTGAAAGTGATTTTGAAGCTTTGTATGTCAACACAATTGATATTGGTTTAACAAAATTAGCAAACCGATATTTTTTAAAACAATGTTGAAGATATCTCTATAGTAGAAACATAACAGGAAGTGATTGCTTAGCTTGACACGCTTTTTGGCAAATAGATCTCATGCTCCAATATAATCAGACTATACAGATTTAAGCTGAAAGGAAACATATCTTTTGCTATATGGAAGCTAGCCGATTTGAAATGATTCTTCAGACTACAACTAGTAAGATTGTACAGTTTGAAGTCATGAAAGCAATCACCTTGTGTAAATTAGAATAGCCATTGAGAGAAAATCACAAGACTTCTTGGTGACAATCACTGAAAAAAGAGTTTCACCTGCTATACAATAAGGTTTAAAAAGTTGACTCAATGAAGTATTTTTTGTAGTCTATTAATTTTCTATTTCTTATGACAGAAGTTTCATGCTTATTTTAAGACCATAAGAGCATTTCCTATAGGTGCTGATGGACAAAATGACCATGTCTCATCTACTTGAGGCTATAGGAAATTCATTAGCACTACACATGATGCTCTAAGACGAAGCATCTAAAGTCAACTTTGGGCGATAAACATGGGAGAAGAATGGATAGATCCAAGATGCATCACATGATTCAGATCCAAGATGCAAGTCAACAGAATTATTATAAGGTTTCAGCATCTAAAAGGGACGTTATAGGGTTGCGCAATGGCACAAAACTAGACAAGATCATCTGAACTGAACCAGAACCATTTACTTATGCCGAAGTCAGCTAGTTTTATTTTTTATTTTTTTTATGCACACATCAGATTCCTCCAAAACATGTGTAGGGTTGGATCGGAGGGAAGAGGGTATTAACAAGTCAGCTATAGTTTTTTATATTAGCCAATAAAGCAAATTAGTTAAGGTGTGATAACCTTGGAACTAAATACATCTACACTAATTCAGTAATTCTTCAAAAAAAAAAAAAAAAAAAAAAAAAATCAAAACAAAACAAAACAAAAACAATTTGAAGTTATAAAAAATTGATTATTTGATTATTGCATTTTCAAACAGTTTTTTTGGATTTGGATTTTGATGTGATGAGTGTTAAGAAGCTGTGATGATAGAATTTGAATGCGTCTGAGTGGATTCGGACAAAGTTGAGATTTACCGTATCTTGGCGGGGTAAACCGGCAGCCATGGCGAATATATCCTCTTTTTTCGATTGCTTACAAATCTGAGCCTCATAATTATATTTATCTAATCTTTTAACTTATAATGATTTTGTGACGTTTTGATGTTTGGGTTTTGGTTAACCACTTTTGTGACGTTCAGTTTTGGTTAAGTAACATGTGGAAAATCATTTAGAAGCTTTGTATGTCAACACAATTGATAATGGTTTAACAAAATTAGCAAATCGATATTTTTTAAAACAATGTTGAAGATATCTCTATAGCAGAAACATAACAGGAATGAAGATTCTTAGCTTGTTGATGACACACTTGTTTGGCAGCTAAATCTCAAGCTCCAGTATAATCATACTATAAAGATGTAAGCTGTACATATATATAAAAATATGTTGCTATACGGAAGCTAGCCAATGTAGTGATGGCTGCTGAAGCAATGTTTCAACACTAAGACTATGTGACTATGTTGGTATATGCATTGCTTCTTCAGACTACAACTGATATGTCACACCCCCAAAATCGGGTCCAGCGGAAGCATACATGTAGCTGGGGTGTAACTCAATCGGTATCACAACACAAGTACAAAAATGGTTTTCACTTTAATCATTTAGAATAAAATCGTTTAATCAAAAATGTTGAATTTACATTGTTAAAAGTAGTGCGGAAGTAGGCCCTTAAAATAGTTTAAAACGGTCCCCAACTGAATAATCAGAGTCTTCTATGACCATGCCATGCCCTGCCAAAACCTCCTGTAGCGTGCCATTGCTTAAACCTGAAAATACATGCTAAAGTGTCAACACGAGGTTGGTGAGTTCATAGAGTTTGTTTAACAAATAATGCCTATAGAGAAAAGATCGCCCAGCAAAGGCATCGTAAATCCACTCAGTTCCAAGTCCCGCCATAAGGGACTTGTAACATGTGTGTTCACAACCCACTGCCAAATATGTTATAGTCTACGGAAACAAAAGTAATATGTGGACCAAGATTCAAAGATAACTGAAATTCGACCAATACATTTGGTTACGTGACCAATTCATTTGGTTATGTTACCCGTACATTCGGATATGTGACCCGTTCATTCGGTTAAGTGACCCGTTCATTCGGTTAAGTGACCCGTACATTCGGATATGTATGTACATAGTGGTGAAGCTGGTTCATTTGGTTTAGTGTGCATCGTAATGGAAAAGACTTGGGTCCGAAGATAAAAGATTAGGTGTGATGCAAATGAATATACACTACATTCGAATGAGTAGGAAATTCATAAATGGAGCAAGTAAATGTTTGACTAAGCATGTAGCATAAACCAATTAAATCAAGTATACATTTAGATGGAAACGAGCATGTATTCTCCCCCAAAACCGTTATAAAACAAGTTAGAATAGTAGGGGCTATGACTCACCTGTAAAAATGATACAATGATGGTAAAATGATCGGGACAATAAGGCACGAACACTAGCCGCAACCTAATATGAGTAATAGCGATCTACTTTAGATCATGCCGTGATGTAATGAATGCACATGCACATGATACCTGTCACACCCCCAAAATCGGGTCCAGCGGAAGCATACATGCAGCTGGGGTGTAACTCAATTGATATCACAACACAAGTACAAAAATGTTTTCACTTCAACCATTTAGAATAAAATAGTTTAATCAAAAATGTTGAATTTACATTGTTAAAAGTAGCGCGGAAGTAGGCCCTTAAAATAATTTAAAACGGTCCCCAAATGAATAATCAGAGTCTTCTATGACCATGCTCTGCCCTGCCAAAACCTCTTGTAGCGTGCCATTGCTTAAAACCTGAAAATACATGCTAAAGTGTCAACACAATGGTTGGTGAGTTCATAGAGTCTTGTGAAAAAGAATGTAATGCATATGGATGAAGATTTCCCAGCAAAGGCATCGTAAATCCACTCAGTTGCAAGTCCCGCCATAAGAGACTTGTAACCTGTGTGTTTACGACCCACTGCCAAATATGATTTGAGTAATAATGTACAAAAGTAATACTTGTATCAAGATTCAAAGATAATTGTAGCAATACTGCTATAAAGGTAAGAGTGATAATGTAGCCATGGCGATGTCGCCACAAAAATGAATCTGACCATAAGCAAAACGCATAAAATGAATATTGATTGCACTAAGTTCAAGGCACCGAAAAGGTTTTCTAGCTATATGTAGGAGGTTGCGCTCCCAAGTAATGTAGGTAATCCCATACCTAGGAAATGTAGGTAATCAAACATACCCAAGAAATTGTAGGTAATCAAACATACCCAAGAAATTGTAGGTAATCAAACATACCCAAGTAATTGTAGGTAATCAAACATACCCAAGAAATTGTAGGTAATCAAACATACCCAAGTAATTGTAGGTAATCAAACATACCCAAGAAATTGTAGCTACCGGTCCTTAACTTAGGCAATCTTAGGAAATCGGTAAATAGTTTAAATTTATGCACTCATGTCCATGAGTAAATAGCAAGTATGTAGCAAGTGAATTGTTTTGTACTCGGATAATCAAACAAGTATTTAGATAAAGCTAAAAATATTAGAGTAATCAACCATGTAAAGTGAGTAATGCGTTTAAATAAAACGAACATGTATTCTCCCCCAAAGATTTTGCGAAACGATTAAAAGAGTAGGGGCTATGACTCACCTGATATGATGGTACCATGAACATGTAATGAGCTGAAAAACAAGGCGCGCACACTAGCCGCAACCTAATATGAATGATGAACGATCTACCTTAGATCATGAAATGATGTTATGAATGTCCATGCATATGTTCCTATACCACTCTACTCGTTGGAAAAACACTTGTGTTATCAAAATATATAATCCAAGAATTTGGAAAAATATTGCTATTAGAAAATAAAATAAGCTAGTTGCAATATATATACTTATATATATATCGTATGTTTCCATGTTAGTGTTGAAATCCTCGGAATAACGCCTTGAAATGATGAAAATATACTTGTAATAACTAATACTTCATTAGTTATAAAATTTGGTACTTGGTATTATTTCTAGCTTATAAAAGTACTACGTAGTTTTAGTGTCAATTTTACTAAAAGCTGTCAAAATAAAATGGGTTTTGCCGATATTCAAACATGAATATCTTTGTCGTTATAAGTCCGTTTTACTTGTTCTTTATATCCACGGTTACGTCTTAGTATGTAGTAATATATTTTGGAAAGCTCGGCTCCTCCGGGTTACGTCTAAAGTCTCTTTTTGTCCGACGAAAAACGTCCAACAGCAACTATTTTTCCGGAAAATAGTTTTCGTCAATAAACTTGCAAAAAATCATAACTTCTTCGTTATAAACTCTTTTTAATCCGTTCTTTCGCCTACGGATTCGTTTTTGAAAGTATTTTCTAAAAATTTTGCCAAAGTTTCCTTTGTTTTTATTGATTTTCCAGAATTTAACAAAATGGGACAGTATGTTTATATAAGTGTTACAAATCCATTTCCAAGGTTCAAAACTAGTTTCTACTTCAACCAAATCTCTTACAAACACCACAAATCTATACTAATCCTACCATACACCTTCTTAGGGTGCCATGGGTTCCTAATCACTAGTAATCATGTTAATTTAACAAAGGAACACCTAAATCAAAATCTAGGGTTTGTATGTTCAAAAAGTATACAAAAATAAAGTGGTATAACTAGTTTGTGCATGAAATTAAGCATGAATACCATAAGATACATATGTTAATTAGATGAAAACATGAAAATAATTTTGAATACTCACTTTGAAATAATAGGTGATTAAAGGATGAGAAATCTTGGATTACTTGTGTTTTTGTTGGATGATTCTTGATTAGAATGATGAAATGAACAACTTTGATGCTTTGTACTAAGAAAAATAATGGATGGATCATGGTGTTGGTGTTGGGTCGTGGCTATGGAGATGGAGAAAGGGGATGAGAAAACTTTTTGGCTTATGAAATGATTCTTGGAAACTAGTTAAGTTAATACATTAGAGGTTTATAGTATTATAAGAGCACATGTATGCATGAGGTAAAAATGAAAGTCATGTGGTCTTGAGATGGTCATATGGCCGGTTTTCAATGTGAAAAGAAGTAGCAAAATCGGTTTTGATCACTTAGAAAATGTAGTGTATATTAGTTGTGGTTTTAGTGTAAGTATTAGTTATAATCGGGTACCGGGTTTGCTAGAAATAAATGTTAACAAAGTTGACCGGGACTTAATAAAGTCATAAAAATGATAAAAATATGTTGGGTACAATTACTGATTGTTCGGGTGATTATTGTTTAGTTTTCACAAAAACCGTCGTAATATTTATAAACTTACGTTATAAATAAAATAAATTTTCAAAATACTGGGTAAATGAATGTTATAACTTTTATGATGATAAAATGGATATAAAAATATGTCGGGACCATCGTGGGAATATTTAGATATATTCGTCGTGTATAAACCGGATATTAACATTTATTTATAAATAATTATAAGGAAAACGTTAAATGTATCAAATATACAAATTTGAAAATCCTAAGAGTGGTATAACATGAATATGCTGTTATGATGATATGCAGACTATCTCCAGTCCGTATACAGTGTCCTTACTGATAATGCATGAATTCGCACCTGAACCAATACGGTTACGCGAATTTGAATACCCGTAAACTAAATTTACGATGAAATGTGTAATGCAAGTGAATAGTGAAAACTTTTCCGGCAATGAATAGTGTTTAGTGAATAGTAAAATTCTCAAATGTTTCTCAGAATGTCAAACTGACATAAAAAATGATGAATAGTAAACTGATGAATAGTGTTTTTGATGAATAGTGTTTGATGAATAGTGTTTTTCCAAAGTTCGGGAAATGACCTGAAATGGTGAGTTGTGATAGTCTTCCCCTCTAAAAGGAACTTCGTCCCGAAGTTCAGTTTATGTTGGTATCTGAGAATGTATTTGGTGAAAAGGTGATGATATTCGAGAATTCCAGCGAACTCTAACGATAGGAATTCGACTCTGCTTCAATTGTTCGACCTCTCGGTCCATGATTTCTACTTGTTCTCCTGCAAGGTTTATGTTTGACTTTGGGTTGGATTCCTTTCCAAATGGAATTATGAATAACAATTCTGAAAAGCTGATAATACGTGGTTGTGTAATCCTGTTGTTCTCTAACAAGGCTCAAGTCTGACGGCCACTAGGCCTACTCTGTTTGAAATATTTCATGGTTCAGTGTATCTCGGGTTTAACTTTCCAAGTTTTCTGAATGGTATCATGCCTTTCCTAGGCAGAACTTTCAACATAACTCTGCCTAACAACATGAAGTTTTAATGGTTTACAACTTATTGAACTTGTAACTGATTCTTGACTTGTAGGAAATTTCTGGTTATTTCATGAATACTTACTGGACTAGTGAGTTGGGCTTTTCCAAATTTCGATCCGTCAATGGATATTGGCACTTCGACCATAGAGCGCCTCAAATGGTGTAGTCTCTACGCTCGCGCGATAACTATAGTTGCAACTGAATTTGATTTATGGTAATTGGTTAGTCCAACCATTTCTTGAGTCAATCACTCATGCTCTGAGCATATCTCCCTATGTTTGAATCGTTCTCTAATTCTGACCATTGGTCTGCAGATAATAGGTGGTGTGGTTCCAAAGAAATCTTAATGTAATCGCTAGGTGTTTGAGGTGAATTAAATTCCTCTATTAGAAATAATTGAAATGGATATCATGAATCTTGTAAAAAAACTTACAAGGTTAAGTCCGTCAAAGGGGTGTTATTGAAAATAATAGATTAGAATAAGGTTGTGATCCTCCGCAGGATGTCATAAATTGAGTCTTTCTCCACTTACGATGCTTAGTCTCCATTACTAAGATTTTCCCCAAGCTCTATGTCATCAAATCACAAAATCCTAAATGTATAAGTGATGTAATATAGTGATTGATTTTCAAAGTTTGTTTTGAGAATGTGTGTTTTGTTCAAAAACCTTCCCTGAATAAATAAATTTACAACTTTAAGCAAACGGCTTTTTAAGTAACATTTTTTTTTTCTTGATGTTTCATAATTTAATAGTTATGCAAGATAGAACTATTTTCAACATAAGGTGGATAGTATGATTTACCAAAAATTGATGTTTAAAATTTCTTAGCATCCAGTAGTTTTGTAAAAGATTAACCAAAAGGAATTTTCTTGTCAAAATAAGTGCCTCAGAAAAGTATTTCTTACAAGATATATGTTTTGTATAACTGTAGTTTGGAGAAAAATCCATTTAAAAGTGAAAGTATGAAGAGGATAAAATAGCCAGGTAGGTATGTCTGCACAAATGTGTAAATATCTAACATGTTTAAATAATGTCTATTGGTGAGGTCATGTTCAATTGAAGGTTCTATAGTCTTGGTTAGGAGGTTGGATTTATCTCTATGGTGTTGTTTTGTGAGTACTCGTATCTAAACGACTCTTGTAATTCAGTCAAGCCAATACTTTCTAGATGATGGAATTTTGGTAACCAGGCCAATGATAGTGGTTCGAATAGTTTTGCGATATCTTGATATTTCTGTTGAGTTTTGAATGGTCTTAATGTACCGAGGGATCCTCCTTATAGATGGTATGGAAAGTCTTTCCTAGGGAGGTCATTGATAATATCCACTTATCAATATTAGGAGTAGTGAGTACTGAGTGACATAGGAGTCTATAGATTGTTAGCTAATTCCTTATATATATGGGGATGGGAAATGATAGTGATGGTAAGAAGGGAAGAGACTGTGACAACTGCGACAAAATTGATATTGTGATAAAAGAAAATATTGTGATGTAAGTGTATTGTGCATAGACGTAAATGTTCATGAAATGAAATGATCAATTGACGTGCTTCCAAGCGGCGGTTCACAAAGTGATGGAAAGTATGAAAGTTCTAACAACGAGGGTATACACATACACACATGAATGAAACATTTGGAAAATGAGTTGAGAATTTATTCCAGACAGAATTTTATTATAACCATTCTCAGTGTTGCAAAATTCATTTCTGAGTCAGACATAGGTAGTCAGCCTATGTCCCACTATCCCGGGTTGAATATAGATGACTAGTCTATATTCCACCGAGGTTCCATGAATTTTGAAATACTCAGCTCAGTTATACTAAGACTATGTCCTTCACAAATACCAAGACGTTCTAAAAGACAAAAGCAAGTGACCAAACTCGAGGTCAAATGATGAAACTATGCAAGGAAAAACATAATGCGGTGACATATATGATACGTGAACATGCTTATGTGAAAAACAATTATAGAAATCAACTATAATAAATGAATGTAATATATCAGATAATGAGACACAAATCTCATCACCTATGTCAGCAACTAACCACAAATGAGGCTTCAGCTTGGCAGGCAGGCACGTGACGGTCATAGGGTTAAGTTTTCTTGAAAGTAGCTATAGTCTAGGTTTTAAAAACACTTAGTTCGCTATAGCCAAAGCTCTGATGCCAATCTGTCACACCCCCAAAATCGGGTCCAGCGGAAGCATACATGCAGTTGGGGTGTAACTCAATTGATATCACAACACAAGTACAAAAATGTTTTCACTTCAACCATTTAGAATAAAATAGTTTAATCAAAAATGTTGAATTTACAATGTTAAAAGTAGCGCGGAAGTAGGCCCTTAAAATAATTTAAAACGGTCCCCAAATGAATAATCAGAGTCTTCTATGACCATGCCCTGCCCTGCCAAAACCTCTTGTAGCGTGCCATTGCTTAAAACCTGAAAATACATGCTAAAGTGTCAACACAATGGTTGGTGAGTTCATAGAGTCTTTTGAAAAAGAATGTAATGCATATGGATGAAGATTTCCCAGCAAAGGCATCGTAAATCCACTCAGTTGCAAGTCCCGCCATAAGAGACTTGTAACCTGTGTGTTTACGACCCACTGCCAAATATGATTTGAGTAATAATGTACAAAAGTAATACTTGTATCAAGATTCAAAGATAATTGTAGCAATACTGCTATAAAGGTAAGAGTGATAATCTAGCCATGGCGATGTCGCCACAAAAATGAATCTGACCATAAGCAAAACGCATAAAATGAATATTGATTGCACTAAGTTCAAGGCACCGAAAAGGTTTTCAAGCTATATGTAGGAGGTTGCGCTCCCAAGTAATGTAGGTAATCCCATACCTAGGAAATGTAGGTAATCAAACATACCCAAGAAATTGTAGGTAATCAAACATACCCAAGAAATTGTAGGTAATCAAACATACCCAAGTAATTGTAGGTAATCAAACATACCCAAGAAATTGTAGGTAATCAAACATACCCAAGTAATTGTAGGTAATCAAACATACCCAAGAAATTGTAGGTAATCAAACATACCCAAGTAATTGTAGGTAATCAAACATACCCAAGAAATTGTAGCTACCGGTCCTTAACTTAGGCAATCTTAGGAAATCGGTAAATAGTTTAAATTTATGCACTCATGTCCATGAGTAAATAGCAAGTATGTAGCAAGTGAATTGTTTTGTACTCGGATAATCAAACAAGTATTTAGATAAAGCTAAAAATATTAGAGTAATCAACCATGTAAAGTGAGTAATGCGTTTAAATAAAACGAACATGTATTCTCCCCCAAAGATTTTGCGAAACGATTAAAAGAGTAGGGGCTATGACTCACCTGATATGATGGTACCATGAACATGTAATGAGCTGAAAAACAAGGCGCGCACACTAGCCGCAACCTAATATGAATGATGAACGATCTACCTTAGATCATGAAATGATGTTATGAATGTCCATGCATATGTTCCTATACCACTCTACTCGTTGGAAAAACACTTGTGTTATCAAAATATATAATCCAAGAATTTGGAAAAATATTGCTATTAGAAAATAAAATAAGCTAGTTGCAATATATATACTTATATATATATCGTATGTTTCCATGTTAGTGTTGAAATCCTCGGAATAACGCCTTGAAATGATGAAAATATACTTGTAATAACTAATACTTCATTAGTTATAAAATTTGGTACTTGGTATTATTTCTAGCTTATAAAAGTACTACGTAGTTTTAGTGTCAATTTTACTAAAAGCTGTCAAAATAAAATGGGTTTTGCCGATATTCAAACATGAATATCTTTGTCGTTATAAGTCCGTTTTACTTGTTCTTTATATCCACGGTTACGTCTTAGTATGTAGTAATATATTTTGGAAAGCTCGGCTCCTCCGGGTTACGTCTAAAGTCTCTTTTGTCTGACGAAAAATGTCCAACAGCAACTATTTTTCCGAAAAATAGTTTTCGTCAATAAACTTGCAAAAAATGATAACTTCTTCGTTATAAACTCTTTTTAATCCGTTCTTTCGCCTACGGATTCATTTTTGAAAGTATTTTCTAAAAATTTTGCCAAAGTTTCCTTTGTTTTTATTGATTTTCCAGAATTTAACAAAATGGGACAGCATGTTTATATAAGTGTTACAAATCCATTTCCAAGGTTCAAAACTAGTTTCTACTTCAACCAAATCTCTTGCAAACACCACAAATCTATACTAATCCTACCATACACCTTCTTAGGGTGCCATGGGTTCCTAATCACTAGTAATCATGTTAATTTAACAAAGGAACACCTAAATCAAAATCTAGGGTTTGTATGTTCAAAAAGTATACAAAAATAAAGTGGTATAACTAGTTTGTGCATGAAATTAAGCATGAATACCATAAGATACATATGTTAATTAGATGAAAACATGAAAATAATTTTGAATACTCACTTTGAAATAATAGGTGATTAAAGGATGAGAAATCTTGGATTACTTGTGTTTTTGTTGGATGATTCTTGATTAGAATGATGAAATGAACAACTTTGATGCTTTGTACTAAGAAAAATAATGGATGGATCATGGTGTTGGTGTTGGGTCGTGGCTATGGAGATGGAGAAAGGGGATGAGAAAACTTTTTGGCTTATGAAATGATTCTTGGAAACTAGTTAAGTTAATACATTAGAGGTTTATAGTATTATAAGAGCACATGTATGCATGAGGTAAAAATGAAAGTCATGTGGTCTTGAGATGGTCATATGGCCGGTTTTCAATGTGAAAAGAAGTAGCAAAATCGGTTTTGATCACTTAGAAAATGTAGTGTATATTAGTTGTGGTTTTAGTGTAAGTATTAGTTATAATCAGGTACCGGGTTTGCTAGAAATAAATGTTAACAAAGTTGACCGGGACTTAATAAAGTCATAAAAATGATAAAAATATGTTGGGTACAATTACTGATTGTTCGGGTGATTATTGTTTAGTTTTCACAAAAACCGTCGTAATATTTATAAACTTACGTTATAAATAAAATAAATTTCCAAAATACTGGGTAAATGAATGTTATAACTTTTATGATGATAAAATGGATATAAAAATATGTCGGGACCATCGTGGGAATATTTAGATATATTCGTCGTGTATAAACCGGATGTTAACGTTTATTTATAAATAATTATAAGGAAAACGTTAAATGTATCAAATATACAAATTTGAAAATCCTAAGAGTGGTATAACATGAATATGCTGTTATGATGATATGCAGACTATCTCCAGTCCGTATGCAGTATCCTTATTGATAATGAATGAATTCGCACCTGAACCAATACGGTTACGCGAATTTGAATACCCGTAAACTAAATTTACGATGAAATGTGTAATGCAAGTGAATAGTGAAAACTTTTCTGACAATGACTAGTGTTTAGTGAATAGTAAAATTCTCAAATGTTTCTCAGAATGTCAAACTGACATAAAAAATGATGAATAGTGTTTTGATGAATAGTGTTTGATGAATAGTGTTTTTCCAAAGTTCGGGAAATGACCTGAAATGGTGAGTTGTGACAATACCCATACCACTCGTAACTTGAAAATACTTGTTATTGTCAAAGTAAAGTATTTTCCATACTTAAGAAAAATAAGTCCAACTAGAATAATAAAAACTTGTCGTAATGTATCGTATATAAAAATGTTAGTGTTATATTCCTCGTTTTGAAAACCTTAAGATATCGTCTAGTAGTCGCATAAATAAACTTTGGGTCGTACGTATTTCATTAGTTAAAAATAAACTCTTTGAATAAGAAATCTAGAAAATATGTCATTTAGTACGTAGTTATATTATTTTCTAGTAGTGACTAAATATATATATAGTTTTGACGATTTTAAAACGTGTATAACTTGGTCGTTTTAAGCTCATTTTACTCGTTCTTTATATCCACGGATTCGTTTTAGTATATACTAATATATTTTCGATAGCTCGGCTCCACTAGGTTACGTCTAACGTCTCTATTTGTCCGTCAAAAAATGTCAAACAGCATGCAGTTTTTCAGAAAATAGTTTTCGTCGTTAAATTTACAAAAATCATATCTCCTTCGTTATAAACTCGTTTTAGTCCGTTCTTTCGCCAAAAGTTTCGTTTTTGAAAGTATTTTCTAAATCTTTGGTCAAAAATTACCCATCATCTACTGATTTTCCCACGTTTTAAAAATATGGACAGTAGGTATATATATTGTTTCAAAAGTCATTTCTAGTGTTCCAATCTAGTTCCAACTTCAACCAAACCACTTTCAATCACCACAAATTTAGTCTAATCCTACCATACACCTTCTTAGGGTTTCATGGGTTCCTAAACTTCATAAACAAAGTGGATCTAACAAAGATCTAACTATAATCACTTTCTAAGGTTCAAAAGTTAAAAGTTTGTAAAATAAAGTGGTATAAATAGCATATGCATGTAGATCTAGTATATATATCATATGGATCTTGTATAAACTTGGTAAAATTATAAAAAGGAGTTTGATATACTTACTTCAAAGATTAAGGAGATTTTGAGGATGAAAACCTAAGTAAACCTTGAGTTTATCTTGCAAAACTCTAACAAGGATCAACAAATGAGCTAGAATTAATCTTGATCTTGGAAAAATTGATGTTTCTTGCTTGTTTCCTGTTTCTTGGCCGAACCATGAGATGGAAAAGAGAGAGTTTGTGTTTTGTTTTTCTAAGTTTAGATATTATGAAATGAAAGAAATGAGTTTACTTGAACCCTTGTGCAAATATCTAGAAAAGGAAAAAAAAAAACAAGATCCATGATTTATGGGAGTTAGAAAGGGTGGCGTGAGTTTGTGTAGGAGTAGAAGTAGTAGGAAGATCTTGTAAGACTTTTATTAGATTATGTTAGATATTAGTAGTTTTAGGGGATACCGGGTACCGAGTTAACTAAAAGTAAGTCGTAACAAGATGAAATAAAATATGACGAAGTTGTAAAAGTTGTAAAATAATATTCCTGATGAGAATCAGGTGTTAGAATAATTATCGTGTTGAAATTTCACAAACCGGCGGAGTTATAAGCTCCGACCGTGAAATATAGTAATTGATTTGAAAACACCGGGTAAACTAATAATATAATTTTTATATCATTATATTGAGTGTGAAAATATGTTAGGATCATAGTCGGGAGTATCGGACGTGTTAGTCACATTATTGATCGCTTGTTAACGTTTATTTAGAAATAATTATACGTAAAAGTAAATTATACCAAAAGTATTAATTTAATTACCTTACGAGTGGAATAGTATGCAAGTGCCATAATGATAATATGAAGACTATTTCTAGTCCGTATGAAGTGTCCCAATGATAATGCATGAATTCGCTCCTGAACCAATACGGTTACGCGAATTTGAATACTCGTGAACTGAATTTACGACGACATGAGTAATGCACATGAATAGTGGTTTTCTCTCGGAAATGAATAGTGTTAGGTGAATAGTAAAATTTTTGAACGCTTCTCAGAATATCAAATTGACCTCGAAAATGATGAATAGTAAAACGATGAATAGTAATTAGTGAATAGTAAATGATGAATAGTAAATTGTCGAAGTTTGGAAAATGACCGGAAATTACGAGTTGTGACAGTCTTCCCCTCTAACAGGAACTTCGTCCCGAAGTTCAGTTTGTGTTGGTCTCTAGAGTGGTATTGGTGAAATGATGATGATACTTATCGTGTAAGCTACTGAGGTCTAATGGGAGTTCAAGTCTGTAGGCCACTAGGCCCATACTGTCTGAAATATTGAATGGTCCAATGTATCTCGGGTTTTTCTTCCCAATTTTTTTCTTAATGGTATCATGCCTTTCCTAGGCAGAACTTTCAACATAATCCTGCCATTAACTTGAAGTTCTAAGGGTTTACAACTTATTGAACTTGTAATTGATTCTTGACTCGTAATAAATTTTCTGGTTATTTCATGAATGCCTACTAGACTAGTGAGTTAGGATTTTCCAATTTTGATTCGTCAATGGATATGGGCACTTCGACCATAGAGTGCTTCAAATGGTGTAGTCTCTAAGCTCGTGTGGTAACTATGGTTATAAAGGAATCTGATTTATGGAAAATGGTTAGTCCAACCATTTCTAGAGTCAATCACTCATGCTCTAAGCATATCTCCCTATGTGTGAATCGTTCTCTAATTCTGACCATTGGTCTACAGATGATAGTTGGTGTGGTTCCAAATGAATCTTGATGAAATCGTTAGGAGTTTACGGTGATAAAAGATAGAATATTTATTAGATCGGAATTCGTTAATAGTACATGAAACTTATACGATAGAACGTAGAATTAAACACAAAAGAAACACAACACTAGAGAGTTTAGGCTTTATTTATATACAAGGTAGGAGTTCTCTTTTTAACATTTGACATTGTTGTTGTTTTCCTGACGAGCTTCACATTTCAACGAACTCTTCCTCCATTCTGGTTCCTCAACTCTGGGCATTCACTCTTGAAGTGTCCAATTACTCCACACTCATGGCAGGTTACCGTGACTTTCTGATGCATTACGAGGGTGGGAGTCTTGCAATCCTTGGCTTTGTGTCCGACCTTTTGGCAGTTTCCACATTGAGTGGGGCAAGGTCCTTTGTGATGAAACTGACACTTGTTGCACTTAGGTAAAGTACCTGCATATCCTTTCTTTTCACTTGGCTCCGCAACGTAGGACCTAACCACTTCATGTTGTTTGTTTGGCTGCCATACTTGATCGTCTCCTTGGTTGTTATCCCTTTTCCTCTTGTTTTCGTTGTTGTTGTTGACAGTAGTTTCTTGCTTCATCACTTGAGCCATAAGCTTTTGAGACATTCTGATAGCTTCCTCCAGCATGTCTGATTTAGAAGCAATTACGTTCCCACTGATGTTGCACGGTAGTCCACCGATGAAATTTTCTAGCAACTTTTCGTTATCTGGAACCATAGTTGGACATAGCACAGCCAACTCCTGAAACCTTCGGATATATGCCTCGATATCATTACCTGCTGTCACTAGCTTATAAAACTCTGTTTCCAACTTCTGCACCTCAGTACGAGGGCGAAACTTATCAGTCATCAATTTCTTGAATTGCTCCCAGGTGAGCTTGTAGGCATTTTCCATACCCATCGGTTGAGCATAAGAATTCCACCATGACATAGCTTCATCCAAAAGCATGCCAGTAGCGAATTTTACCTTGCTGCCATCAGGACAGTTGCACATGAGGAACACATTCTCAGTCTTTTCGAACCAGCGAATCAAAGCAACCGCTCCTTCAGTGCCCTTAAACTTGATGGGATCACTAACCTTAAAATTCTTCCAAGTACATTCGCGCTTATTATCGGATTGTCCATCTGTCCCTGTCTGTAAAGCGACCTCAGCAGCCCTTGCAGCTACCTCAGCTCTCTCGATCTCTAGAGCTTCGGCGATACTATCCTTAACCAATTTCCGAATAGCAACAGGTGTCATAGTTGGAGTAGCTTTAACTTTCCTTGGCGGCATAGCTCTTCAAAACAAGAAAAGAAGGGTGAGACATAATTAAGACGTTTCCTAGTAGTAGATGTTCGAGAGTGGATTATCATAGAATGAAAGGTTGATGTTGCGATATGACGAGTTGACGTGGTTCGAGTGGTTTTGTGATATCCTGAGATTTCCGTTGAGTTGTAAATGGTCATAATATACCTAGGGATCCTCCTTATATATGGTATGGAAAGTCTTTCCTAGGGAGGTCATTGATAATATCCACTTATCAATATTGGGAGTAGTGGGTGATGAGTGACATAGGAATCTATAGAGTGTTAGCTAACTCCTTATATATATGGGGAAGAGAAATGATAATGATGGTGAGAAGGGAAAAGACTGTGACAGCTGCGACATAATGAGATTGTGATGAAAGTAAGTACGCACACATGAATGAAACATTTGGAAATTTAGTAGAGGATTCGATCTAGACAAAATTTTATTATAACCATTCTCAGTGTTGCAAAATTCATCTCTGAGTCAGACATAGGTGGTCAGCCTATATCTCACTATCCCGGGTTGAATATAAATGACCAGTCTATATTCCACTGAGGTTCCATGAATTTTGAAATACTCAGCTCAGTTATACTAAGACTATGTCCTTCACAAATACCAAAACGTTCAGAAAGACTAAGGCAGGTGACCAAACTCGAGGTCAAATGATGAAACTATGCAGGGAAAAACATAACAGGGTGACATATATGATACGTGAACATGCTTATATGAAAGACAATGATAGTAATCAACTAGAATAAATGAATATAATATACCAGATAATGAGATACAAATCTCATCACATAAGTTAGCAACAAACCACAAGTGAGGCATCATCTTGGCAGGCAGGCACGTGACGGTAACATGTCAATGGAGGTAGTCGATTCACTTAATGTTTCTGCCCAACCGATGGAAGACTTGAAATACATGCAGGCATCAAATGTTAATGTCGCCAACTTTGTATCAGTGAAGCTTTCCAGTCAAATTCACTACCATGTCTGGAAGGCTCAGATGCTTTGCCTCATGGAGAGTCAGCTGATGCGTGGCATCATTGATGCCAATTTTGATTGTCCGGAGGCTAAGAGCATCAAGATCATTAAACAATATGACAGCCTTCTTAAAGGTTGGATTTACGGTGCACTAAATGAAGAGGTTCTCAAGAATGTCGTAGGATGTGAATCTGCACGAGATGTTTGGACGAAACTAGAATCCTTTTACGATCCCAAAATAGGTACGTGTTTACTTAATTGCCAATACTAGAAATTGACCCTTGAATTGAAAATTTTCTGTGAAATGCAGATTCCACTCCACCAGTATCCATAATTTACCCAGTTGTAGAAACAACATAAATAAACTTACAATATGACACTGATCACAAGGCCCGTCAGAAAACATTGTTGAGGAAAGCTACTGAGAAAGGGCGCTGGTGGGAAGCAAAAGGCATATTGAAAAACAACAAAGATATGGCTATAGAGGTGATCAGCAGAAATGGCAACACAATTCTTCACTTAGCAGTTGTAAAAGGCCATAATTGTTTCCTTGAAAAGTTGTTGAACTTCTTAGAAGATGGAGAACAAATCGAAAAGAAAAATTCATATGGCCGCACAGCCCTGCACATTGCCGCAATCACTGACAATAAACATGCAGCCGAACTCTTGGTTAGAAAAAGAAAAATACTATTGGCAATAAAAGACAATGCAGATAACATACCATTGCTTAGTGCTTATTACAATTTGAAGCTAAGTACATATGTATATTTGTTGGAAGTCTCAGAAACTGAACACTTACATCTTCCTCTAAGCCATTATCCAGATGACCGTGTCCAGATTGCTGTAAATTTTCTCATTACTGCTATTTGCTATTTTCCTACTTTTAGCTTAGGTCTAGTGGCTGTCTTTTGGTTTAGTTTGAGTCTATGTTTGTTTGTGTTTATTTAATATTATCTAAGATGTTGTTTATTGGTTAGGATCATGATACAAATGATGTAATGACCAATTGTTTTGCATATTCAGTAATGGAAATTGGTCTCTTCTATATACATTATTTGTTTTTTTAGTTTGTTGGTTCATGTGCACAGTTTTGCATTTGGTTATGTTGTGTAAAATACTCCAGTTTGACTTTAGAAAGTCAAATTCAGCAAAATTAGCAACACATTGTACCACATAGTCTAGAATATTTCTAACTCATTAAGACAATGGATGTTTTGAAAGGAAATGCAGTCTACAAATCATATTCCAAACACCCAATTTTTCAAATTTTGGAGTTTATGACTGGAAAATACAAATGCTCATGGATACACTCATGCCAATTAGCATTTGAAGTTTGACTTTAGAAAGTCAATATGCAAATGGTAAATGGCATAAGCGTATCTGCAAATGCAAATACAGTCAAGGTTTTATCAATTTGGAAATGGTAGTTTTCAATTGTAATGCAATCTGCAAATGCATACTCTAAGCAAACATACACTACTGAATCATATAAATAAAGATAACTTCAAACTTAATATTAATGCTTCTTCAAAGTCATTACAATTACAGGGTTACAGCCATTTGATAAAAAATTATTCATCATAAACAAACAAAATAACTGCGAATATATAACCCCAAAAGACAAGCATCATGATCATTACTCTAATCTTCATCAAAAGAGACTTCATGAACCTCCATAAGCTTAACTTGGCCTTCCTTATTCCGAATCCCATCAATGATATCATTGATTAGATCAGTCAACAAAATAATCCGGTTACGCTCCCTTTCCTGTGTTTCAACTAGACAACGAAGAATAGCATCTACTTTTACGTTCAATGGACCCAGATGACGAGTCTCGTTGAGTGTAACTTGACATTCATCAACTTTCTTTTCGAGTTGACTACGCTCTTCCACGAATCGCTTCAAACAACCCTTCTCTTCAGTCATTTCATTGTTGAAATGACTCTTGAATGTCGTTGCCAAATTATAAGACCCATATGCTTCTTTGATTTCATTGATGTTGTTGGAAGAAGAAGAAGCCATGATAAGTTATGTTACAAAAAGTATGTAAGAAAAATTATTTATGAAATAGGTGTTGTGTGTTACCTTGGATATAAATATAGTTATGTTGGATTAGTTTTGGTCAAACTGCTATTGGATGTGAAATGATGGGTGGTTATTGTGTGTTCATGCATGTGGAAGGGAAATTAATGATGAATAATTGTTCATTCGTTTGGCACAAGGGTGACAATCAAATCAATTGGCCTTATAAGTCACATAGAAACACAAATTAGTAATAATAACCAAAAAAAAATTACACATTAAACACACACACACACACACACAATTAATATTTGTTCATGTATGTGGAAGTGAAATGAAGCATGGGTAATTATTAATTGTGTGGTTCAAGGGTGGTAATTAAAGCCACTGTGTTTATAAGTGACATACAAGCATGATAAATTAATCACTAACAAAGCAAAATCTCAATCTAAATACATACATATACTCACAAAAAAGCAGCTTTTTTATAACAAAGAAAAAGATGACAACACCTATGCCCTTTTTCAAGGAGTTGGCTGCTGCTGCTGGGTCAAGCTTGGTTAGAGACATGATGGTTAAAAGGTTCGAGAGGGAGGTGACTGTCACATTGGTGGATGAAGGGGAGCTAAGAAAAAATGCCAAGGAGATAATGAGTCGTGTGGCTGAGAGGGACTTTGTGCTTGGAGAGCTGGGGATGGTGTTTGCTTTTGACTCCTCTGTTTAGAGCATTTTAGAGCACACAAATTTGCAGACCCAAGATTTGACAGAGGTGTCAATGATCTTGGTGAATGTTATGAAGAAACAAAAGTGAGCATCGAAGCTTTTGTCGTTCATTCAGAAGCTAAAGGCCATGCCATAGTGATGCATTTTGTTTTTTTGTCTTTTTGAAGATGTGTTTTGGGTTTAGGGGTTGGTGGGAATGTGTAGGGTTCTGGGTATATTTTGATGAAATTTTTTGTGTTACTACTTAACTAATGTAAGATTTATAGCATGAAAGCTTTATGTTGGAACATACATGTGCCTGGTTTTTTTTTTTAATTGTTGTGGTGGTGTTGTCGTCATATGTTGCTTGTTTGCTCTGCTCATATGTTGGTTTGTTTCAATACCGTTGGGATTAAGTTTTTGGCGAATAGTGCAACTGTAAGAATAAGGTGACTGTTAATGGTAAGTTATGGCATTGCTTAAAAAAAGATAACATATTGGTGCTTGTAAATTTTACCTTAACTGTAGTAACATCAATCACTGTGAGCCTTAGGTTTAGATATATCTGGTGCCCACCAGCCTTGTTCCTATGATAAAAATGTTTTGGTTAATTCAAGTATCCATTATCACAAAGTTTTCAACTTAAATAAAAAGATAATGTCAACTTGACCTTCCTCGTTGATTCACCGCGCTTATCATGCTTGTCAATAACCTGGTCTAACAATGGGCCTAGCAGAGATCACGTGTTTAGCTGCAATCAGGCGTTGTTGATTGAATGGATGTCAGACAGCCGATAACTGATTGGATGAGTCCATGTCTGACATGCCATTCAATCAACAGAGCTGGATTACTGCAAAAATTCCAGTAATGCGACCAAGGTTGTAAAAACAGTTAGAAGGCTCAGAATTCAATTGATTTCTTGAACATCTTCGGGAAAATCACTTAAGAACTCTAGACTTGATCGTCGAATCTCCTCAGGATCTTCCAAAATTCTTTTATCTATTCATCGTATATATCATAATTACTAACAGAAGAAGCTTTATAAAGGAACAACACTAAAGTACATGAAATGTGCAAACATATGTTGATAAACAAACCTGTAGTTGCGTAGGGTTCTGCATTAAACCAGTAGACCAAGTTACCATTGATCGGAATCCTTCCAACAAGAACGTTGTTCTTCCTGAAACGAGCAAACTCGTGGTCAAATAAATGACCATATGGATAGTTCGTAAAACCTCTAACTCCACATAAGGGAAACATCTTTGTAGCCTTGAGGTTAAGAAAGTTGCCAATGATTGACTTGCCACCATCACAATCATTAAGAACTATACATAGTCTGTAAATTGATTTCATAATAATATATTTTCACCCTATACTTAGTCTACTAAAACCATGGAGTAAGGTGCAAAGATAGTGAACTTCAATCATTCAGAAATGCTAATAAATATGATCGATATGTTGATCAGTTTGTACTTAACCAAGCTCATACATTGGCCTTCATGGAGCTTCCATCAATGAACTGAAGAACTAGCTTAGTGGTATTCGGGTCGATTTTTTTTATTCTAAATGACAGCTGAACTTGACTGTTGCCGGAGGAAGTGCAGCATAAAGAGTGTCGATAAGATCCTTTCTTTTCACACAAATTATGATCAAAACATACCAACCTATATTTCAAAAAAAGCAACAATTTACAAACAAAAAAATAAGCAAAATTAACAAACTACATATATTGAAAATGCTGATCAAACCAAAATAAAATATATAAAAAAAGTACATTAATTTTACTTAAACAAGGATTATAACACCTAATCTGAAAAGGGTATAATCAGATTCAATCAGATCCCTCAAAAGCTGCAAAAAGCTTATAACACCTAATCTGAAAAAGCTATAATCAGATTCAATCGGATCCCTCAAAAGCTGCAAAAAGATTCACAAAACCAATGGCGGTGTAGTGGGGCGGAGCCGCCGTGAGGCGGTGATGGAGTGAAGAAGAGAGGTCGACGGAGCGGTGGAGTGAGACGCCGTGAGTTTCCGATGGAGATGACGGACTAAGGTGGATACAAAGGTATGGTGCACGATGGCGATGGCGAGCAGGAGAAGTTGAGTGGTTCACCATTTTTTGTAGCTATGAGTGTAGCCTTCTAGTCGTACATAGATTGATAGAAGGTTAATTATTTTAATCCATGTTAAATGACCAAAATACCTAGTTGCTCATGTATTGGTTGCCCAAAATTCAAAAGTTGCCCAAAAGACAATACGCCCCATGTACCTCGTACCAACAGTGGTTGGTCGGACATGTGGCATTCTTTTGTTGGCTATACACTAGTTGCCCAGGGCAACCCGGGCTAAAGCGGGAATATTGAAAAATCGGGCTAAAAATGCCTAGACCTCAGGGCAACGGGCTATTTTGGTAATTTTCCTTTAAAAAATGACATTATAGTAAGATCGTAAGATCCCGATCCGATCTTGCAGAAACAAAAACGTTCCTAAGTAGGATCCTGATCTTAAAAACGTTAGCATCAGTTACTATCATATTATGTTTTCTCTCTTGTCTTTCTCATTCTTCATATTTTGTTGACACATTTGTTGTCAAAATCAATGTTTTAAAACGCGGTTTTTTATTTGACCCGGTTCAACCAGTTCAACCGCCAAGTCAAACCAGTTCTATACATATCTATACTTTTCATAAGATCTTTGATAGGTGTTTTTCTAGGGTATCTATTTTCTTATATATGTGATTGAAATATTTAAGAACAAGATTAAACAATAAGTTATATCTAGAAAGATTACTAAACCTGTCAATCAATGTAAAAAGTTTATCACATTATATGTTCTATAACAATAGTTATAACCAATCTCTTTGAGATGAAGTATGAGACTAGTAATAATGTACATGGTTACGCATTTAACTAAATAACAGCATATATGTTGATCTCAACACTTTTATATACTTTTTTTTTTTTTTTTTTTTTATCAAAACTTAACTACATCGTTATACACTTTAAATTTTTAATTATCTATAAACCTTTTAAATCATAATAAGTTTGTTCATACAAATATTGAAGTTAACCTAATACCAATTTTGAGTTTAGCGAAAATGAAATAACAAGAAGGTTTTGTTAGTTTTAGAAGAAAGAAAAAAAATTTGTTGCTAAAAAATAAATAAATAAAAAGAAAAAAATAAATAATTCGATCAGGTTTATCAAACCGGGTCGACGTGGGTCAATAAAAAACCGCTGGTTCAGTTAGGTTCTCAAATAAGCAAAAACCCCGCCATATCCGGCCCCGCTCCTCTAACCGGTTCTCGAGTCAACCTGTTGAACCGGTCGAATTGATTCGGGTTTTAAAACATTGATCAAAATATTTTTGGTAAATTTTTTAGCATAATGTTTCTCATAGTTGAAGTGTGACATAACCAACTTAATGAATGTATCTTTACGAAATGAACCCAAAATGTTGACCAATTAGGTTGAGTGAGGTCAAGTTTTTAGATTAAAACAATAATAACATACCTAATATTTTGGGGTAGGGGTGAGCAAACAGACCGGATGGACCGGACCGACCGACAAAACCAACCGGACCGGACCGACCACATTCGGTCTGGTCTTCAGTCTAGGCTTTTTGGTTAATTCGGTCTTCGGTCCGGTCGGTCCGGTCCGGTCCAGTCCGGACCGACCAAAAAACCGAAAAAACTTGCCAAATCTTGCCTATTTGGACCGAACCGACCGAAGACCGGACCGAATCGACCACATTCGGTCTCGGTCTCGGTCTCGGTCCCGGTTTTTACCTTAATTCGGTCTTTGGTCTTGTCGGTCCGGTCCGGTCCCAGACCGATGCTCACCCTTATTTTGGTGTAAGCGTCAAAGGCGGTTTCATTCCTATGCATGTCACCATAAATCCCAAAGGACCATTTGGCCCATTTGCATATAAATGCTCTTAAATAACATGTTAATCTTCTTAAATATTCAATAATTATAATTTTGACCGTCATTTTCATGAAATATTCACATAATTTTGTGTTTATGATATATAATAATTTGAATATTTGAATAATATTACAAACACTATTAAGAAAATGACATTATAACAGGATTTTAAGATCAAGAACCGATCTTGCGAATTCGATATTGTAAAAATGAAAACTATCTTAAGTAGGATCATGATCTTAAGAACCTTGGCATCAGTTACTATCATATTATGTTTTCTCTTTTATCATTCTTCTTCATATTTTGTTGACACGTGTGTTTAGAAGTGGTAAAACGGGCGGGTCGGGAGGGCACGGGACACAGGCTAAACGGGCACGGGCTAGACGGACACGGGCCAAACTGGCGCATGTTATATGAATCGCTTTAGAAAAGACCCAAAACGATAAAATAAAATTCTTCAAATGCAACACCTCATCTATATTAAAAAAATTAAATATATTATATCTATAAGTTTTTCTTTAAAAACAATTATAATGTTCTTTAATTGATAGAAAATATGTGTCAATTTAACTTTAAATGAACAATATATGCCCATTTCAAAAAATGAGGGGACTAAATGAGTTCAAATCTTTTAAAATTTAGCCAAAATTAGCCTTTTTTTTTTTTTTTTTTTTTTTCACAAATTGCACCTCTATGTGTGTTATCAAAATATTTTTGGTAAATTTTTTGCAAGCACAATGTTTCTCATAGTTGAATCATGGCATAATCAACTTAATGAATGTATTGTTACGAAATGAACCCAAAAGAGTACCTAAGTAGATGGTGACCAATCAGGTTGAGTGAGGTCATGTTTTTAAATTAAAACAACAAAATACTCAATCTGAGCGGTGTAAGCATTGTAGGGTTTCATTCCTATGCATGTCACCATAAATCCCAAAGGGCCATTTGGCCCATTTGCATAAAGACAACAAAACAATTATTCACAGAGAAGTAAGTAAACAGAGTAACAGACCACATGACTGGCCCAGTCCCAAAAATGTAAATAAGCAAAAACACAAATTGGGCTAATAAATAGAAACACGGAAAAACACACACACAGTTATATGGATTTTGGGGGAAAAATGCTCGGAAAAAACTGAATGAGGCCTCCGGTGAGAGTGACAGTAGGTTTCAAAAGGGTGGTTGCCACGTCATCATCATCCATGTTTGTTTGAGCCAATGATTTCATTCCCCATTCCATTCAATCAACAACCCTTTAAATTGATGAATCGGGAATCGAACCCACGACCTCTCGCTGGTACTTTTTACCACTAGACCAAAAATCTCCTTTGTTATCCTTTTTAAATGGATGTTTGTTTATGCTTATATGGTCGGCTTATTAAGCCATGGAAAATGAGCTTATGTCAAAGGCGATGAAGATGTTATTATTATTCTGCATTTGTTATTTTCCGAGCATAAAAAGGTTACCGGATAATATTAGGTGAAACCCGACCCGTATCTTGGCGGGGCAACCCGATTTGATGAGTTTGCAGCCATGGCGGGTTTGGATCCCTTTTATCCGGTTTCATATGTGCAGATCTGAGCCTAATAGTTTTACACTCAGGCAAAATGAGGCTATTTTAGAACAGGGTTTTGACTTTTTATTTAGTCAAACTTCTTTCTCTGAATAAGCCAATGATTTATTCCGAATTTACGGAGTTATAAAGAAACTGATTATCTGATTATTGCGTTTTCAAACAGTTTTTTTGGATTTGGATTTGGATTTGGATGTGATGAGTGTTAAGAGGCTGTGATGATAGAATGTGAATGCGTCTGAGTGGATTCGATCAAAGTTGAGATTTACCGTACCTTGGCCGGGTAAACTGGTAAGAAGTTTGCAGCCATGGCGGATGGATCCTCTTTGTTCGGTTGTATACAAATCTGAGCCTCAAAAATATTTTATCTAATTTTCTTAATTTTTGATTTTGGGTGTCGTTTGGTCACTTTTTGGTTGTTTGGTTTTTGGTTAATTAACATGTTGAGGGTCATTTTTGAAGCTTTGTATGTCAACACAATTGATATTGGTTTAACAAAACTAGCAAACCGATATTTTTTAAAACAATGTTGAAACATAACAGGAAGTGATGCTTAGCTTGACACGCTTTTTGGCAAATAGATCTCATGCTCCAATATAATCAGACTATACAGATTTAAGCTGAAAGGAAACATATCTTTTGCTATATGGAAGCTAGCCGATGTAAAATGATTCTTCAGACTACAACTAGTAAGATTGTACAGTTTGAAGTCATCAAAGCAATCACCTTGTGTAAATTAGAATAGGCATTGAGAGAAAATCACAAGACTTCTTGATGACAAAAGAGTTTCACCTGCTATACAATAATGTTTAAAAAGTTGACTCAATGAAGTATTTCGTATAGTCTTTTAACTTTCTATTTCCTATGACAGAAGTATTATGCTTATTTGAAGACCATAAGAGCATTTCCTATGGGTGCTGGTGGACAAAATGACCACGTCTCATCTACTTGAGGCTATATGAAATACATTAGCACTACACATGCTCTAACACTAAGCATGTAAAGTCAACTTTGGGCGTGGAAAAAGAATATGCATTAGCACTACACATGATGCTCTAAGATGAAGCATCTAAAGTCAACTTTGGGCGATAAACATGGGAGAAGAATGGATAGATCCAAGATGCATCACATGATTCAGATCCAAGATGCAGGTCAACAGAATTATTATAAGGTTTCAGCATCTAAAAGGGACGTTATAGGGTTGCGCAATGGCACAAAACTAGACAAGATCATCTGAACTGAACCAGAACCATTTACTTATGCTGAAGTCAGCTATAGTTTTTTTTTTTTTTTTTGCACACATCAGATTCCTCCAGAACATGTGTGGGGTTGGATCGGAGGGAAGAGGGTATGAACAAGTCAGCTATAGTTTTTAATAAAGCAATTAGTTAAGGTGTGATAAACCTTGGAACTAAATACATCTACACTACTCCAGTAATTCCTCCCACAAAAAAAAAAAAAAAAAAAAAAAAAAAAAAAAAATTGTTTCATCTCCATCCAAACTTAATAGAAGGAAGTCAATGGAGATAGAAGAACATCCTTTGTATCCGTCAAAACATATTAGTAATAAGTCAATGGAGGTAGTCGATTCATTTGATGTTTCTGCACAGCCAATGGAAGACTTGAAATATATGCAGGCATCAAATGTTAATGTGGCCAACTTTGTTTCAGTGAAGCTTTCCAGCCAAATGCACTACCATGTCTCTGGAAGGCTCAGATGCTTTGCCATGGACAATCAGATGATGATGCGTGGCATCATTGATGCCAATATAATTTTGATAGTCCGGAGGCTAAGAGCATCAAGATCATTAAACAATTTTGATATTCCGGATTAACGGAGTTATAAAAAACTGATTATTTGATTATTGCATTTTCAAACAGTTTTTTTTGGATTTGGATTTGGATTTTGATTGATGAGTGTTAAGAAGCTGTGATGATAGAATTTGAATGCGTCTGAGTGGATTTGGACAAAGTTGAGATTTACCGTATCTTGGCGGGGTAAACTGGTAATAAGTTTGCAGCCATGGCGGATTTATCCTCTTTGTTCGATTGCTTACAAATCTGAGCCTCATAATTATATTTATCTATCTTTTAACTTATAATGATTTTGTGACGTTTTGATGTTTGGGTTTTGGTTAACCACTTTTGTGCCGTTCGGTTTTGGTTAAGTAACATGTGGAAAATCATTTTGAAGCTTTGTATGTCAACACAATTGATAATGGTTTAACAAAATTAGCAAATCGATATTTTTTAAAACAATGTTGAAGATATCTCTATAGCAGAAACATAACAGGAATGAAGATTCTTAGCTTGTTGATGACACTCTTGTTTGGCAGCTAAATTTCAAGCTCCAGTATAATCATACTATAAAGATGTAAGCTGTAGCTATATATAAAAATCTGTTGCTATACGGAAGCTAGCCAATGTAACTTGATGGCTGCTGAAGCAATGTTTCAACACTAAGACTATGTGACTATGTTTGTATATGCATTGCTTCTTCAGACAACTGATAAGACTGACTTCTATAGAATATAGACATGGTTGGTTCATTTGAAGTCATCAAGACAATTATCCTGTCTAAATTAGAATAAGCATGCGGCATAGAAAATCACAAGACTTCTTGATGAGAAAAGAATTTTATGCTGTTTTCGCCTGCTATGCCGTGGTCTCCTTATATAGAAGCTGTAGTAACACAAAATGAAAACTCTGTGTATAGCAGCAGCACTTCGATTTAGACTTTTATTGAACAATATGCATGTATGGCGTTCACTGTGCCTACTAAATTTACATACGAGTAGCGTGTAAGAAATAATAGTTGACCTTTAGTTTCTATAAATGGAAAGATCATTAGAAAATATATATATCAACTTGAGAATAAGAAGATAAGGTTTAAAATATGGACTCACTAAAGAATCATAACTAATTATGTCCACACCTTGTAGGTTCTTTACAAGACTGGTGTTATTCTATAATGAAAATTCATTTACATTGACATTAGCTTTTATTTATGCATACATCTGGATGCCTCTTGAATATGACAGGGGTCGGATCTATGTGAAGAGGGCATGAACAAGTCAGCAATAGTTTCCTATTTAAGACAGAAATAAACCATTAGTCGATGTGTGATAAACCTTACAACTACATACATATACATTACGTCAGTATAGCTTTTCCATGGATTCAAAAGAACCTGTTTCATCTCCATCCAAACATGATGGTAGCAAGTCATTGGAGATAAAAGAACATTTTTCGTCTACATCCAATCATAATGGTAACATGTCAATGGAGGTAGTCGATGTTGGCATCGAATATAATCAAGAAACATAAGTCTTTAAAGTATAAGGACCATATATGTTAGATAGAAACTTATTAACTGTAAATCCTGTATTAGGGAAAGGATATAACGTTTAGAAGATAACTCTTAGAAGAGTCACATCGGTTCATTCATACCGATTGACATAGTATATATACATATCAATTGTAAACGTTTTTAGTGTGGAATATTAATAATAACGTGTGTTTATCAGAATCATTCCCACCCTCTCTGTTTATCAAACGAGTCACTGCATCAGATGTGCATACTCATACTCTTATTGTTTTCATTATACATGTTCACCATGATTGATCCAAGATCCACAAAGACCTGTGCAAAAGTGGTATCAGAGCTACATGGTTACAATGGATCGATCATTTGCAGTCCAAGGAAGATATCGCATTGAAGAAGATGAAGGAAGATGATCATGGACACATTACTATTGGGCAGAAAAGAAAGAAGATTGTTGCAAGAAGAGAAGTTCCAAAAGAAGGATGTCTTATGCAGATGGCAAGAAGAAGACACGGTATGTACATAGGAATGGTGAAAATCTATTATGAAGATGCACTTAGAGCAAAGCAAGGAAAGGCAGAAAGTGATGAAAATGGCAGAGGTGCTGCAGACATTAAACCACAGCCAGATGAAGATTTGGAAGATGCAATGGATACAATGGATGAATCACAAAAGAAAAGAAGTAGAATTGAAATGGAACGAAAAACTGAATATGATTAGACCAGAAGTTACAAGGCGATCAGGACAATAATAAAAGAAGGAACGAGACTGCAAGTTGGATGAACAAAGGAACAGAGTGAAAAGTATGAAGATTATGATTTCTTGATTAGGGGAGTGAATGTTGGCATCGAATATAATCAAGAAACATAAGTCTTTAAAGTATAAGGACCATATATGTTAGATAGAAACTTATTAACTGTAAATCCTGTATTAGGGAAAGGATATAACGTTTAGAAGATAACTCTTAGAAGAGTCACATCGGTTCATTCATACCGATTGACATAGTATATATACATATCAATTGTAAACGTTTTTAGTGTGGAATATTAATAATAACGTGTGTTTATCAGAATCATTCCCACCCTCTCTGTTTATCAAACGAGTCACTGCATCAGATGTGCATACTCATACTCTTATTGTTTTCATTATACATGTTCACCATGATTGATCCAAGATCCACAAAGACCTGTGCAAAAGTCGATTCACTTAATGTTTCTGCCCAACCGATTGAAGACTTGAAATACATGCAGGCATCAAATGTTAATGTCGCCAACTTTGTATCAGTGAAGCTTTCCAGTCAAATTCACTACCATGTCTGGAAGGCTCAGATGCTTTGCCTCATGGAGAGTCAGCTGATGCGTGGCATCATTGATGCCAATTTTGATTGTCCGGAGGCTAAGAGCATCAAGATCATTAAACAATATGACAGCCTTCTTAAAGGTTGGATTTACGGTGCACTAAATGAAGAGGTTCTCAAGAATGTCGTAGGATGTGAATCTACACGAGATGTTTGGACGAAACTAGAATCCTTTTACGATCCCAAAATAGGTACGTGTTTACTTAATTGCCAATACTAGAAATTGACCCTTGAATTGAAAATTTTCTGTGAAATGCAGATTCCACTCCACCAGTATCCATAATTTACCCAGTTGTAGAAACAACAGAAATAAGCTTACAATATGACACTGATCACAAGGCCCATCAGAAAACAATGTTGAGGAAAGCTACTGAGAAAGGGCGCTGGTGGGAAGCAAAAGGCATATTGAAAAACAACAAAGATATGGCTATAGAGGTGATCAGCAGAAATGGCAACACAATTCTTCACTTAGCAGTTGTAAAAGGCCATAATTGTTTCCTTGAAAAGTTGCTGAACTTCTTAGAAGATGGAGAACAAATCGAAAAGAAAAATTCATATGGCCGCACAGCCCTGCACATTGCCGCAATCACTGACAATAAACATGCAACCGAACTCTTGGTTAGAAAAAGAAAAATACTATTGGCAATAAAAGACAATGCAGATAACCTACCATTGCTTAGTGCTTATTACAATTTGAAGCTAAGTACATATGTATATTTGTTGGAAGTCTCAGAAACTGAACACTTACATCTTCCTCTAAGCCATTATCCAGATGCCGTGTCCAGATTGCTGTAAATTTTCTCATTACTGCTATTTTCACGAAACAGTATGGTGAGTAGTTAGCGCATCTTATAGTTAAATGTTGAAATAATTTTAAAATTTTACATACTTTCTCTTATGCTTGCAGATTTAGCATCGACTTTAATCAACATATATCCTGAATTGGTTAGGAGAGATGACCAGGTATTGATGGCAATAGCTATGAGCTTCCCACCTAAACTTAGCTTCGGGCAAGCATTTATCTATCCATGTATGTCTTTAATAGTTTATGTTTTTAAATACTAGTATTATTTTGCTATGGCACGTATGATGATGTATTAATTCCTTAACTGGTGGGTATACTGCCATGCATATATTGCAGCTTGGAACCATGCTTGTGAGCATATAGCCAAGAGAAGTTATTTGCTTTTTGATTCGTACAATTTTTTGTATTAAAGAGCCGAGGACATCATATGGGAAATGAGAAGCTTCAAAAACACTTATTACAGCTGGTTGACAGATTTAGTCATTATATTAGGGGGTGAGCAGATGACAAAAAATGCATCTTGGAGATAGTCGGTATACCTGAAAATAGTTCAAATAGCATTTAATTAACTGTGTGCTTCTTTTGCAGCCCCAATAGTTGTACTTTATCCGATATATCAGTTGATTCGGCTCTTCACTTTAATACTTCTTTTCCCCTTCTTTGTGTTGTATTTCCTCATGTGGAAGTTTCTAGCAATTGTAGGTAAGGGATTATTCAGTACGTTTATCTTATCACCATCATTAATGGAAATGGAAACTTTAATTAATTCTACCATCTATCCAATGATCGTGTTGTAACTAATTTGTCTGAATTGCAGCCGCGCCAGTCAAGAATGTAGAGAATAAACAAAAAGAATACAAAAAAGCTAAAAGGATTCTAAACATCATATGTGATGAAATCGACAGATTATGCGTGTGTGATACCAACCTTCCCTATTACAGTGGACCAATCTTTGAGGCTGTACGTCAAGATGCTTACAAGGTTGTTCAAAAGATTCTACGTAGGTCATTTTATACAATCGACTGTAAAAATCAAGACGGGCATAACATCATTCAATTAGTTGTGATAAATCGTTCAGAGAGAGTATACAATCTTTTCTATCCAATCATTTGTTGGAATTATGATATCATGACATTCATATAAAATAAACCAAACACATCAAGTGAGCATAGCGGAAGCAATTATAACAAGATCATATAACATGTAATTAATTAATCAATAATAAATAGTAAACATACATTTGTGATTCTAGCCCGAACAAGAATCAATTGCAATCTTCAAATCAAGAACCCTAATTAGGGTTTATGTGGATTATAAGAATTACCCCTTACCTTTTTTGTAATTCAATCCAAGACACAATCAATAGTGTGATTGTACCACGTTCTTGTACACACGTACTATTAATGATTCGGTGTGAATGCTAGTTCATGAATCACAAATAAAGCATTAAATAAACAAGGTTTATCATTCTTAATATTAATAGGGTCGAACCCATATTAATATTCTATCAGTCGATCTCATATATGTAATATTCCATATGGTTGACTTTACTATAAATCACAAAGATGGAAAACAAACTATATTACTATAGTACATACATATATTATATTCACTTCAATTCTAAATCCAGTGAACAATGAAAAGGACATATGCATGGCATGACATGCTTATCACAGTTGCATGCATGGCATCAATATGAATGATTCGATACATAAAATATCTAAAGAAAAGTTTAGTGTATCGATTGTGGTATTGTGTCGTGTTCTTTGTGAAGCCTTTGGGTGTTTATATAGTCCTCAAACTTGTTCACCAAGTTAGAGTCTATCATCTCCTTAACTTTCACAAAACGACACTCGGACCCCTTCATTCTTTTTCTTACTCGACTGGTATTAACCAACACTTCATGGGTTTGGTTTTCATACTAATAAGTCCCTTATGTATTAGTTACTTTATTTGTGATTTAATAATTAAATATAACGTTTATATATTAATTATTTAACATCGATTCTCATACGTAAAGTGTGCAATCCCGTGATCTCGAGTTCGATCCTAACATACAACTACTAAAATAATGTCCATAATCTAACAGCTCCCATTTGGACATATTTTAATAGTGTAATCACATCGGTTAGCGTCTAGCAACACTTCGATGCCTCTAGTACAATCTCGAGTAAGGCTCCTGGAAAAACCTTTTAATGATTTCTCATTATTATTATCCTTTCGTTTCTAATACCACGTTAATAAAGATATGGATCAAAGTCATTCCTTAATTAACCTTTCTGTTTCTCGTTGTTAGTGATTGATCAAGATTACCAAATCATCTGAACATATTCAGGGAAGATCTTGGGCACGGCCATGCAAACATCTTGACAACCCTACGAGGGGCCCAACAGTATTAAACTTCAAAAATTAATTTGAATGAACAAATTCTATCTTGACTACAAGCAAAACCCACAAACTTTGTAACACTTTCGGAAACAACCCTTATGACTACCAGTTACGTATAGCATTAAGTTGTTCCACAAAAATGTACTACATTCATGACACTTATCTTGCATCTCAAGTCTGAGGATAACTTCTCATGATTTACTTAATAACAAAATCCATAAAGTAACATCATGTAGTTGGGATAAGTCCTATATTCGTTATCATTGAATATCATCTGAAATGGCATGTCTACGCATCAATATACTTTAAGTATATTATACCAACCTTCAGATTTGTCTTGATTTAATAATATTCCCATATTATTAACTGACAACGGACAATTTAGAATAACATTCATTCATGGATTAAACATACAAATATAGGATACAATATATTATAAATTAAACATACCATGTATTTCAATTTATCATAATAATTGTTTAACATCCCTTATCCAAATACTAAATAGATCAATGCATGATAACTCTTGTTGATGAATTATGTCTCAAGCAATGACATTCATACTTGTTGACAAGACATAAATCATCCAACTTTGATCTATCGGAATTTTAAGAATACTTATTTCAAGAATTCAACTATTGAAATTCTTATATGTGCATAGTCAACTATTTTGATATTGTCATATTTCATAAAAATATGAGACATCCTTAATCACCAATTTATGATAATTAAACTTCCAAACATTTTAAAGTTTAAAGTATTCTTATTCTCTTAATTTATAATGCAACTTATACTTTTAGTAAGCACAACTAGTACATATAGCACAGAACGAAATCCTTACCATAACTAGTATTGAGTGTCATCTCAATTTCAATAACATCATTGTATTCTACAACAATATATTATTAAAACTTCCCGTAAACCTTAATATTTATTATGTAATGTTTGATGCCCTTCAAACTTTCAAGTTTGTTGGCTATGACAATTTTCACAACAATTGAAAATTGTTCATCTATAGAATTTGGAAGCTGTTCCAGATTTAGGATGTGATTCTATAATCAAACATATTCATTTAGAATATTACACAAGTTATCTAATAACTTTTTAATTAGATATTAATATTGCCAAATCATCTTGTAATCAAGCATGATAAAACAAAACATGATGTTCATCAAAGATCTTTGAGTCATACTTAGATTTTATTCATGTCATTCATATCCATTTAGACTTTCTAAATAATATATCATGTTATATTAGATTCATTTACCACACATGTTTCAACAATAAACATTCATTCCAAGGTTTTATGTCTTATTTTCTAAATCTATCAAGTAAAGTTTCATTCAAAACTAAGACTTAACTTTTAACTTATATGGAATGTTACCTTTTATATGTTCTACAACATATATGATTTAAGAAATTAAGCATAATACTCCCACTAGCTTTTAGGAATACTTAGAAATTATCTTATTTCAATTATAAATCAAAACATGAATTTAATAATTAAACATAAGAATAATCTTCTAGATGTATGCATTTATCCATCCATGGATTATTGCACTTTGTACACTTCCAAAGATTTATTTGAATTCATAAACTCCTTTTGATTACTTATCGTCCTCGCTCAAGTAATCACTCAAGAAAGAGTTTTGATATTCTATTGTCAATTTCATAAATATGACAATCATAATCTTTATATATTTAATGTGTTTAGAAAAGAATATTCAATCACAGTTAATTGCTTAAGTGTGAATAATAATCTTGTCATAAGACATGCATTAAATACGTGCACAATATTGCCCATATGATTTCTATGCAAAGTTTTAAACCACAAGGGTTACCTAATCTTTGAAGAAACTCATCTTCATTTTCTAGTCTAACTATTAAGATAAACCAAGTTTCTAAAATTGATTATCTCTATGGATATCATCTTAATCATTCATATCATGTATACTTTACCAAATTTCATATTTGGTGATGTATCATAATGATTATCAGGTTTACAATAATCCTGTAAATCATAGCCCTCAGCATATTAATCAAATATCTGAGATATATTGCTATTCTATGAATGATAATTCCATCATCTTGAGATTTAACATTTAAATGTCAACCTTTATTATGATATTTACTAGTGTATTTTAGAAGATTATGTATCTTATAATTTTATCTTTTAAAGATCAAAACTCCCACTTGCTTTTAGTAATTTAAAGACTATCTTTAAATACTTAGCAAATAAATAAACAATACAATGTTCTCTTTTGGGATATTACAAATACTTATTGATAGTTCCAGACTTAACTTTGTTAATAATCTCTTCATAAGCAGTTAAACAAATTTAGAACTTCAATTTAAGACTTAATGTGATTCATAACATTCCATCATATGATAATGTCTTATTAATCTTCTATGTTGGAGTTTTATTAAATATGTCCAAGTCATACTCAACATTCTATCCTTAATAACTTTTGGAAGAAAAGAAGTCATAGTTATCTTTAATCAAACAATATAACAAGAGTTTAATTTTCCTAACTGAACATACCATAAACATTTGATATTTCATTTGTATTAATATTGTAAGACAATCTAACAATATTAAAGATAACCATATTCCTTTTGACTTGTCTATTTACCAACTAAGTCATTTTAATGGTATAAAATATTCAAGCCAATTACATGCTTTATAACACAAGTACTTTTTACAAAGTCACTTCATGTCCATGTCTTTACAAGAAAACATAAATTGTTATAATTCCACTATACGTTATAAGTTATTTAACAATTTAATAACTTCATGTATATGTCTTAATTAAAAAAACACAACAAGATAACGTTTTACTTTATTATAAGTCTTGTAACAATTAAAAGACTTTATGTTTATATCATAAACATGTTTAACTAAAGTAATTATGAACACCATATTTTGGTTTCAATAGTAATTTCAAGTTAATTTATTACTTCACAATAATATAAATAACATTATTTCTTCATTTATTTATGTCATTCCAAGAACACATAAATATTCATATTGAAGTAGCATTAGATTACTTAATTAATTTATGTCATTCCATGAATTCAAAAATCTATAAATTAAAGTAGTCTTGATATCATATTGACACATGTTCTAATAGGTATCTAATTTAGAAACTGCAATTCTCATAGTTCAATTACATCAGTTGATCTGCTAGTAATGAAATATGAAATTCACCTTGTTGTTGCAATCTAGCTAAGCTCTCACATAACATAAATTGTAACACCAAGTGTTTCTAGAATTAATATTAGAACATTATTCTCTTACCTTGTAGTCAAGAGAATCCATTAAATCATATCTTTATGAGTTGTTTCTTGCACACATTAAAGATAACATTTCTCCCACTTGTGCATGGAACAACCTCATATAGTTGATAAAAAACACGCCATGCATTTGTTTATGTGATCAATATGATTGTGTCATAGATTTTAGCATAACAATTAGATGTAGAACAACAATGTCTAGTAAGGAAACGTACAAGACTATCCTTAAAAGTATGAGTGTCTACACTTGGAAAGTAATTATCTTTAGCTACCAAGATGTCAAAGCTTGTAACTCCCACTGAATTAAAGATCATTAAAATAATTCCTTATTCAGTAATAAGTACACAATACTCTCACTGAATTTGACAACATTGTAAATGTTTCATATCCAGTAAAAGAAAATAGTGTGCTTTTAACTTTCCTACACCATTAAATGTCCATATGTAACAATTACTTATGCATTAAAAAGTGTATTCTACTACGTAAATGATGGACTATCCATCAAATGCTATTAACTTGAAAAATTGGGCATACAATTTCTTCCTTAATAGGTCTACCATCCTACAATGTATGTAGCACCTTTAAAATAGTTAAAACAACTAGTTTGTTTTTAAACATTTTGCGGTAATTAGTCTAGATTCTAATTATAATAACTCATAAAATGTCATACATAATTTTCTGTTAACCAAATATCATATTTGTTACTAAGAATTTAATCACCGAATGAGGATGATAAAATCCCTATGAAAAATGTACGCAATTTTCTTAACTATTAAAAATTTGCTATGAGATATATTAGAATTTAGACATATCTAATATTCCTATTATCCTTTCTCATTCATGAAAAGGAATAGGATTATGTCTCACTCTTCCTTCATAGAAAGGAGACTTCTTTTGTCTTTTAAGTAAATATTTCTTAATCAAACATTTGTTTGAAAACAGAACTAGATCAATTTACCAAAGCCCAAAGTGCATTTACGGTTTGAACGTTGCATTAATACATTAAAACGAATTACAAAATTCAATTTCAGTATTTTCAATAATTAGGTCTTTAAGAAAATAATATACCCATTGGTAAATATTTATATAAACCGTAGTATTTTCTTAAAGCTATGATCCAAATTGACATAGTACCATTACATCAGTTGATCTGCTAGTAATGGTAGTATTCAACAAGGTAATTGTCGAACAATAATTGCCAATATCATATTGCAATTCCTAGATTTATGGGATTTACAATCACAAAACTTTTATATTGTAAGCATGTTTGATCCCCATCTTAATGCCTTGAGTCCAAGATCTCACTTCCTACTCAATTTAAGTCGTCTAACTTAAAAACTGCAAACTCACAAATCCATCACATCAGTTGATCTGCTAGCAATGAATTTATGAAATTTACCTCTCCATTGCAATCTCGCCAAGTTCTCACATGACGTGAATTACAACTTCAAGTGTTCTTAATTAGAGGGCATTCGACTTAATTTTATAAGGGCATTAAATTTTGACGTGATCAAAATAATGTATGAAAAAGCATGCATACAACTTCATAACATTGGTTTTACAAAACATTTTTATTACCAATTTGCTAAGAGTAAAATAACAAAGTTTTGATTGAGGTATCGGGTTCACCAATTAAATAATTACCAACAATTATCGTCCACTATATCGTACTTTTGCATAAGCCCTAAGGCTTAGTGTTTCGGATAATCATTGTGGAATTGTGGTTAATTCACCCTTAAGATGACAGTGTACATGTAATGGTTGTTCGGTAAGTCTAATTTACACACAAACGAGCGTTAAGACAGAATGTTGTCTATCTAAGGCCACAATTTAATGCGAAGCCATCCTTATACCCATCTTATAGTGTGTAAACTTCGGTCGGGCCTAGTTAACCATTACGTACAAAAACATCAATCAACCAATTCTTTGAAATTTAAACTCTTAAAAACCAAAACAATTTCGCCATTATTTAGTCCGTATTATTTTTCTATTCAAAAAATTACCCTTTTCGTTTATAAACATGTCTAACATAATAATAAACAAAAACAAGTAATATAAAATAAAAAATAAAACAACTAAATAAACATATATACATAATCATAACAATTAAATATGTATAAAAACATGTAGCCACATGCAAATCTTATTCAATAGTCTTATTAATAATCAAATCTAGGTGTATAACGTATTTATTCAATTAAGGCTTTCTTCTTCTAGGAAAAAGAGCCACATACATCGATAAATCGATTGCGTAAGCCAAAACAAAATAAATACCACATAGCACATAATTGATTACTTAATATTGGAGTCTTCCCCAATTCGACATCTATTAATAAATTTACATGTTTCGATATAACTTAACCATTAATTCATATATACAATTTAAACCATTTAAATTACCACACAATATAAAATCCATGCAAATATGCACTTTTTCATGGATTTAGCTTAACAACTAACATATTGCACCAAGATCGTTTACTAAAACGCATAACAAATTACATGACATCTTAGGGTTTCTAATCATATTAATAAATCAAAAACCATAAACCCTAAAACCCTTAAGGGTCAAATCGACCCAAAAAAAATTTTAGGGTTAGGAATCTAACAAATAAACCCTAAAAACATGTAACTAAACGAATCAAGATCCAATTTTTATGCGTTTCGATAATTAATTACACATTATAACGGCTCTAGATGCCACTGTTGGAATTATGATATCATGACATTCATATAAAATAAACCAAACACATCAAGTGAGCATAACGGAAGCAATTATAACAAGATCATATAACATGTAATTAATTAATCAATAATAAATAGTAAACATACCTTTGTGATTCTAGCCCGAACAAGAATCAATTGCAATCTTCAAATCAAAAACCCTAATTAGAGTTTATGTGGATTATAAGAATTACCCCTTACCTTTTTTGTAATTCAATCCAAGACACAATCAATAGTGTGATTGTACCACGTTCTTGTACACACGTACTATTAATGATTCGTTGTGAATGCTAGTTCATGAATCACAAATAAAGCATTAAACAAACAAGGTTTATCATTCTTAATATTAATAGGGTCGAACCCATATTAATATTCTATCAGTCGATCTCATATATGTAATATTCCATATGGTTGACTTTACTATAAATCACAAAGATGGAAAACAAACTATATTACTATAGTACATACGTATATTATATTCACTTCAATTCTAAATCCAGTGAACAATGAAAAGGACATACGCATGGCATGACATGCTTATCACAGTTGCATGCATGGCATCAATATGAATGATTCGATACATATAATATCTAAAGAAAAGTTTAGTGTATCGATTGTGGTATTGTGTCGTGTTCTTTGTGAAGCCTTTGGGTGTTTATATAGTCCTCAAACTTGTTCACCAAGTTAGAGTCTATCACCTACTTAACTTCCACAAAACGACACTCGGACCCCTTCATTCTTTTTCTTACTCGATTGGTATTAACCAACACTCCATGGGTTTGGTTTTCATACTAATAAGTCCCTTATGTATTAGTTACTTTATTTGTGATTTAATAATTAAATATAACGTTTATATATTAATTATTTAACATCGATTCTCATACGTAAAGTGTGCAATCCCGTGATCTCGAGTTCGATCCTAACATACAACTACTAAAATAATGTCTATAATCTAACATCATTAAGCGCGTTGAGTATTATAGCACAATGAATGATTCTTCCATGAACAATCTGGTCCATTTGGCCGGAAGATTGGCACCTTCATTTGTACTCAGTTGTGCCACAGGTGCAGCACTGCAACTACAGCGTGAGCTCCAATGGCGTGAGGTACCTCTCATATATGTTATGAACCATCATATATGTTCTTTTGCTATTTAGTTTTATAAACTAGAACTAGTTGAATTCTCCAGGAAGTGGAGAAGCTCATGTTACCTACCCACCTTCTGAAAGAGAATATCTACATGGAGACACCGGAAATGGTATTTACACGGGAGCATGCAAATTTGGTGAAGGAAGGAGAGCTGTGGATGAAAACCACAGCGGAATCATGCAGTATCACTGCTGCACTCATTGTCACAATTGTATTTGCATCAGCTATAACTGTACCCGGTGGAAGCAATCAGGAAACAGGCACCCCATTGTTTAGAAAAGAAATTGCTTTTACTATCTTTGCAGTAGCTGATGCAATCTCACTTTTCTCAGCTGCTACTTCACTATTAGTCTTCTTATCAATCCTCACTGTTAGAATATGGACATTATTTTAGTAGTCGTGTGTTAGGATCGAACTCGAGATCACGGGATTGCACACAATACGTATGAAGAGAAAATGTAATAATTATTTATAAGATGTTATAATTAATTATTAAACACAAAACAAATAAATAATAATTAGTATTATTGATTAATGACTAATTAATTATTAAACGAAGATTAGGAAAGTAATACTAGACAAAACATGGAAACAAGAGAAGGTTCCGGATCCCTCTTGGAGGTTCCAAACCGATCGGCAAAGGGCAAGGGATAACCTCCTTTGTGCCTTGAGCTCCAAGTTTTGTGTAGTATATAAGCAAACACAAGATGTAGGTTTTTCTCATAACTTGTACACACACATCTTGGTGTTTTCTCTCCTCTCTTTTTCTTTGATCGATCCATCTAAACAAATCCATAAGGATTTTGATTTTTATAGATCTTAAAAGGTTTTGTGTTTATTACTTGCATAAACGTTTTCTTGAATTAGTACGTGTGTACAAGAACGTGAATCAAACACACTATTGTTTGATTCTTGGATTGAATTACAAAAAGGTAAGGGGTAATTCATATAATCCTTATAAACCCTAATTAGGGTTCATTGGTTCCGGAAGATTGCTTTGATTCTTGTTCGGGCTAGAATCATAAAGGTATGTTTACTATTTATATTAATGATTAATTAATTACATGTTATTCGATCTATTATAATTGCTTCCGCTCATGCTCACTTTGATGTACTTGGTTTATTAATATGATTGTCATGATATAATAATTCCAACAGTGGCATCTAGAGCCGTTATAATGTGTAATTAATTATCAAAACGCATAAAAATTGGATCTTGATTCGTTTAGTTACATGTTTTTAGGGTTTATTTGTTAGATTCCTAACCCTAATTTTTTTATGGGTCGATTGACCTTAAAGGGTTATTAGGGTTTATGGTTTTTAATTTTTTAATTTGATTAGAAACCCTAAGATGTCATGTAATTGTTATGCGTTTTAGTAAACGATCTTGGTGCAATATGTTAATTGTTAAGCTAAATCCATGAAAAGTGCATATTTGCATGGATTTTTATTGTTATAATTTAAATTGTTTAAATTGTTTATATATATTAATGGTTAAGTTATATTAAAACATGTAAATTTTAATAGATGTCGAATTGGGGAAGACTCCAATATTAAGTAATCAATTACGTGCTATGTGGTATTTATTTAATTTTGGCTTACGCAATCGATTTATCGATGTATGTGGCTCTTTTTCCAAGAAAAAGAAAGCCCTAATTGAATTAATACGTAATACACCTAGATTTGATTATTAATAGGACTTTTGAATAAGATTTGCATGTGGCTACATGTTTTATACATATTTAATTGTTATGATTATGTATATGTGTTTATTTAGTTGTTTTTTTTATTGTATAATTACTTGTTTTGTTTATTTATTGTGTTAGACATGTTTATATAAACGAAAAGGGTAATTTTTTGAATAGAAAAATAATACGGACTAAATAATGGCGAAATTGTTTTGGTTTTTAAGAGTTTAAAATTTCAAAGGATTGGTTGATTGATGTTTTTGTACGTAATGGTTAAATAGGCTCGACCGAAGTTTACACACTATAAGATGGGTATAAGGATGGCAACGCATTAAATTGTGGCCTTAGATAGACAACATTCTGTCTTAACGCTCGTTTGTGTGTAAATTAGACTTACCGAACAACCATTACATGTACATTGTCATCTTAAGGGTGAATAATCCACAATTCCACAATGATTATCCGAAACACTAAGCTTTCGGGCTTATGCAAAAGTACGATATAGTGGACGATAATTGATGGTTATTCTTTAATTGGTGAACCCGATACCTCAATCAAAACTTTGTTATTTTACTCTTAGATAATTGGTAATAAAAATGTTTTGTAAAACCAATGTTATGAAATTGTATGCATGCTTCTTCATACATTATTTTGATCACATCAAAATAGTAATACCCTTATAAAATTAAGTTGAATGCCATCTAATTAAGAACACTTGAAGTTGTAATTTACGTCATGTGAGACTTGGCGAGATTGCAATGGAGAGGTAAATTTCATAAATTCATTGCTAGCAGATCAACTAATGTGATGGATTTGTGAGTTTGCAGTTTTTAAGTTAGACGACTTAAATTGAGTAGGAAGTGAGACTTGGACTCAAGGCATTAAGATGGGGATCAAACATGCTTACAATACAAAAGTTTTGTGATTGTAAATCCCATAAATCTAGGAATTGCAATATGATATTGGCAATTATTGTTCGACAATTACCTTGTTGAATACTATCATTACTAGCAGATCAACTGATGTAATGGTACTATGTCAATTTAGGATCCTAGCTTTAAGAAAATTCTATGGTTTATATGAATATTTGCCAATGGGTATTTTATTTTCTTAAAGATCTAATTATCGAAAATACTGAAATTGAATTTTGTAATTCGTTTTAATGTATTAATGCAACGTTCAAACCGTAAACGTATTTTGGGCTTTGGTAAATTGATCTAGTTCTGTTTTCAAACAAATGTTTGATTAAGAAATATTTACTTAAAAGACAAAAGAAGTCTCCTTTCTATGAAGGAAGAGTGAGACACAATCCTATTCCTTTTCATGAATGAGATAGGATAATAGGAATATTAGATATGTCTAAATTCTAATATAACTCATAGCAAATTTTTAATGGTTAAGAAAATTGCATACATTTTTCATAAGGATTTTATCATCTTCATTTGGTGATCAAATTCTTAGTAACAAATATGATATTTGGTTAAAAATTATGTATGACATTTTATGAGTTATTAGAAGCTAGACTAATTATAGCAAAATGATTAAAGACAAACTAGTTGTTTTTAATATTTTAAAGGTGCTACATACATTGTAGGATGGTAGACCTATTAAGGAAGAAATTGCATGCCCAATTTTTCAAGTTAATAGCATTTGGTGGATAGTCCATCATATACGTAGTAGAATACACTTTTAGTGCATAAGTAATTGTTACGTATGGACATTCAAAGGTGTAGGAAAGTTAAAAGCACACTATATTCTTTCACTGGATATGAAACATTTTAAATGTTGTCAAATTCAGTGGGAGTATTGTGTACTTATCACTGAATAAGGAATTATTGTAATGATCTTTAATTCAGTGGGAGTTACAAGCTTTGACATCTTGGTAGCTAAAGATAATACTTTCCAAGTGTAGACACTCATACTTTTAAGGATAGTCTTGTACGTTTCCTTACTAGACATTGTTGTTTTACATATACTTGACACAATCATATTGAACACATAAACAAATGCATGGCGTGTTGTTTATCAAATATATGAGGTTGTTCCATGCACAAGTGGGAGAAATGTTATCTTTATTGTGTGCAAGAAACAACTCATAAAGATATGATTCAATGGATTCTCTTGACTACAAGGTAAGAGAATAATGTTCTAATATTAATTCAAGAAACACTTGGTGTTACAATTTATGTTATGTGAGACTTAACTAGATTGCAACAACAAGGTGAATTTCATATTTTCATTACTAGCAGATCAACTGATGTAATTGAACTATGAGAATTTGCAGTTTCTAAATTAGAAAAATGTTCTAATATGAATTATACTAAGCTAATTCAAGAAACACTTGGTGTTACAATTTATGTTATGTGAGACTTAACTAGATTGCAACAACAAGGTGAATTTCATATTTTCATTACTAGCAGATCAACTGATGTAATTGAACTATGAGAATTTGCGGTTTCGAAATTAGATACCTATTAGAACATGTGTCAAGATGATAACAAGACTACTTTAATTTATAGATTTATGAATTCATGGAATGACATAAATTAATTAAGTAATCTAATGCTACTTCAATCTGAGTATTTATGTGTTCTTGGAATGACATAAATAAATGAATAAATAATGTTGTTTACATTATTGTGAAGTAATATATTAACTTGAAATTACTATTGAAACCAAAAGATGGTGTTCATAATTACTTTAGTTAAACATGTTTATGTTTCATTGTAAAGATATAAACATAAAGTCTTGTTACATGACTTATAATAAAGTAAGACGTTATATTGTTGTGTCTTTTAATTAAGACATATACATGAAGTTATTAATTGTTAAATAACTTATAACGTATAGTGGGATTATAACAGTTTATGTTTTCTTCTAAAGACATGGACATAAAGTGACTTTGTAAAAGTACTTGTGTTATAAGGCATGTAATTGGCTTGAAAATTATTATACCATTAAAATGAATTAGTTGGTAAATAGACAAGTCAAAACGAATATGGCTATCTTAAATATTGTTAGATTGTCTTACAATATTAATACTAATGAAATATCAAATGTTTATGGTATGTTCAGTTAGGAAAATCAAACTCTTGTTATATTGTTTGATTAAAGATAACTATGACTTCTTTTCTTCCAAAAGTTATCAAGGTTTGAATGTTGAGTATGACTTGGACATATTTAATAAAACTCCAACCAAGAAGATTAATAAGACATTATCATATGATTGAATGTGATGAATGTGATGAATCACATTAAGTCTTAAATTGAAGTTCTAAATTTGTTTAACTGCTTATGAAGAGGTTATTAACAAAGTAAAGTCAGGAACTGTTAATATGTATTTGTAATATCCCAAAAGAGAACATTGTATTGGTTCTTTATTTGCTAAGTATTTAAAGATAGTCTTTAAATTACTAAAAGCAAGTGGGAGTTTTGATCTTTAAAAGATAAAATTATAAGATACATAATCTTCTAAAATACACTAGTAAATATCATGATGAAGTTTGACATTTAAATGTTAAATCTCAAGATGATAAAGTTTGATATTTAAATGTTAAATCTCAAGATAATGGAATTATCATTCATAGAATAACAATATATCTCAGATATTTGATTAATATGCTGAGGGCTATGATTTACAAGATTATTGTAAACCTGATAATCATTATGATACATTACCAAATATGAAGTTGGGTAAAGTATACATGATATGAATGATTAAGATGCTGCCCATAAAGATAATCAATCTTTGAAATTTGATTTATCTTAATAGTAAGACTAGAAAATGAAGATGAGTTTCTTCAAAGATTTGGTAACCTTTTTTGGTTTAAATCTTTGTATAGAAATCATATGGACAATGTTGTACACGTATTTAATGTATGTTTTATGACAAGATTATTAATCACATTTAAGCAATTAACTGTGATTGAATATTCTATTATAAACACATTAAATATATAAAGATTATGATTGTCATATTTAGTTTCATTTATATGAAATTGACAATTGAATATCAAAACTCTTTCATGAGTGATTACTTGAGCGAGGACGATGAGTAATCAAAAGGAGTTTATGAATTCAAATAAATCTTTGAAAGTGTACATGGTGCAATGATCCATGGATGGATAAATGCATGCATCTAGAAGATTACTCTTATGTTTAATTGTTAAATTCATGTTTTGATTTATAATTGAAATAAGATAATTTCTAAGTATTCCTAAAAGCTAGTGGGAGTATTATGTTTAATTTCTTAAATCAGATATGTTGTAGAACATATGAAAAGTAATATTCCATATAAGTAAATGTTAAGTCTTAGAATGGAATGAAACTTTAAAGATTTAGAAAATAAGACATATAACCTTGGAATGTATGTTTATTGTTGAAACATGTGCGGTAAATGAATCTAATATAACATGATATATTATTTAGAAAGTCTAAATGGATATGAATAACATGAATAAAAATTAAGTATGACTTAAAGATTTTTCATGAACATCATGTTTGTTGTATCATGCTTGATTACAAGATGATTTGGAAATATTAATATCTAATTAAAAGTTATTAGATAACTTGTGTAATATTCTAAAAGAATATGTTTGATTATAGAATTACATCCTAAAATCTGGAACAGCTTCAAATTTCCATAGATGAACAATTTTTCAATTGTTGTGAAAATTGTCATAGCCAACAAACTTGAAAGTTTGAAGGGCATCAAACATTACACATTAGATATTATGGTTTACGGAAAGTTTTAATAACATATTGTTGTAGCATACAATGATGTTATTAAAATTGAGATGACACTCAATACTAGTTATAGTAAGGATTTAATCCTTGACTATATATACTAGTTATACTTACTAAAAGCATAGTTGCATTATACATTAAAAGAATAAGAATACTTTAAACTTTAAAATGTTTGGAAGTTTAATTATCATAAATTGGTGGATTAAGGATGTAACACATTTTATGAAACATTATATGGCATTGTCAAAATAGTTGAGTATGCACATACAAGAACTTCACTAGTTGAATTCTTGAAATAAGTATTCTTAAAATTCCAATAGATCAAAGTTGGATGATTTATGTTTTGTCAACAAGTAGGAATGTCATTACTTGAGACATAATTCATCAACAAGAGTTATCATGCATTGCTCTATTTAGTATTTGGATAAGGGATGTTAAACAATTATTATAATAAATTTAAATACATGGTATGTTTAATTTATAATAAATTGTATCCTATATTTGTATGTTTAAATCCATGAATAAAGGTTATTCTTAAATTGTCCGTTGTCAGTTAATAATATGGGAATATTATTAAATTAAGACAAATCTGAAGGTTGGTATAATATACTTAAAGTATATTGATGCGTAGTCATGCCATTTCAGATGATATTCGATGATACTGAATATAGGACTTATCCCAACTACATGATGTTACTTTATGGATTTAGTTATTAAGTAAATCATGAGAAGTTATCCTCAGACTTGAGATGCAAGATAAGTGTCATGAATGTAGTACATTTTTGTGGAACAACTTAACGCTATACGTAACTGGTAGTAATAAGGGTTGTTTTCGGAAGTGTTACAAAGTTTGTGGGTTTTGCTTGTAGTCAAGATAGAATTTGTTCCTTCAAATTTATTTTTTGGAGTTTAATACTGCTGGGCCCCTCGTAGGGTTGGTAAGATGCATGTACGGCCGTACCCAATATCTTCCCTGAATATGTTCAGAAGATTTGGTAATCTTGATCAATCATAAACAACGAGAAACAGAATGGTTAAATTAAGGAATGACTTTAATCCATATCCTTATTAACGTGGTATTAGAAACAAAAGGATAATAATAATGAGAAATCATTAAAAGGTTTTCCAGGAGCCTTACTCGAGATCATACTAGAGGCATCGGCGTGTTGCAAGACGCTAACCGATGTGATCACACTATTAAAATATGTCCAAGTGGGAGCTGTTAGAATATGGACATTATTTTAGTAGTCGTGTGTTAGGATCGAACTCGAGATCACGGGATTGCACACAATACGTATGAAGAGAAAATGTAATAATTATTTATAAGATGTTATAATTAATTATTAAACACAAAACAAATAAATAATAATTAGTATTATTGATTAATGACTAATTAATTATTAAACGAAGATTAGGAAAGTAATACTAGACAAAACATGGAAACAAGAGAAGGTTCCGGATCCCTCTTGGAGGTTCCAAACCGATCGGTAAAGGGCAAGGGATAACCTCCTTTGTGCCTTGAGCTCCAAGTTTTGTGTAGTATATAAGCAAACACAAGATGTAGGTTTTTCTCATAACTTGTACACACACATCTTGGTGTTTTCTCTCCTCTCTTTTTCTTTGATCGATCCATCTAAACAAATCCATAAGGATTTTGATTTTTATAGATCTTAAAAGGTTTTGTGTTTATTACTTGCATAAACGTTTTCTTGAATTAGTACGCGTGTACAAGAACGTGAATCAAACACACTATTGTTTGATTCTTGGATTGAATTACAAAAAGGTAAGGGGTAATTCATATAATCCTTATAAACCCTAATTAGGGTTCATTGGTTCCGGAAGATTGCTTTGATTCTTGTTCGGGCTAGAATCATAAAGGTATCTTTACTATTTATATTAATGATTAATTAATTACATGTTATTCGATCTATTATAATTGCTTCCGCTCATGCTCACTTTGATGTACTTGGTTTATTAATATGATTGTCATGATATAATAATTCCAACACTCACTACACGTTTTTCCGAAAAGGATTTTCTTGTGAGTTTACCAAGGCGATTAATTCTTGGTCTCTGCGTACTATTCATCTCTCCAACTGCGATGATGGTAGCCTTTTGCGCAACCTTGTATCTTGTTTTCTGTGATCAAAGACCATGGATGTTGGCACCAATAGGTGGATTAGCTTGCTTACCGATTGCAGTTATTGCTACTCTACAATTTCCCCTCGTGGTAGACCTCTTCATATCAACATATTTCCCCATCTTTCATAAGAAGAAGTTTGATTTTGTTGAATCCGAGATTTTGTTACGAATGGATGAAGAGTAAATGCAAAAGTTTTGTATTCAATATTAATATAGTTTTTACGTTAATCTTATGTTTAATTTTATCACATTAACTGTTGATACTGTCAATCGGTGTCATAGAGGTGTGGATATATGCAATATTTAAGATGTCTTTTATGTAACGATGACATTGAGTCCATGCATTTTGTTAACCGTTTGGAAGCTAAATTTTATTGTATATTTGTATAGCATTACCAGATTTCTCCTGTCATAAGGCGAAATTCATTTATTTCCCTAGAAACCAAAAAGGTGCTATAATGCTATCCCTGGAATTATGTTGGTGTGGGAACTAAGGAAAGCTCCAGGTTTAGTTGTATTTGGTTCTGTATCTGTAAAATTTAAATCGCAAGTTGTAAAAGGTGATGAAGATAGTATTCTGCATTTATTTTTTCCGAGCATACTGGATAATGGGTGAAGTTCGGCCAGTATCTTGGTGAGGCAACTCGACCAGATATTTGTTTGCAGCCATGGCGGGTTCATTTCACTATTCACATATCTGAGCCAAACAATTTTTACACTCAAGACCAAATGAGGCTATTTTAGAGAGGGTGGAAGCCAAACAATTTTACACCTAGGCACCGAAAAGAGGCTATTTGCATAACAGACTGTAATGATCAAGATTGATTCTATTGTGGTTCAGTCTCGGCTCATAATAGTTGATTGATCTTCAGTTTGTCATATGTAACATTTTAGCATATGAAACATATTGAAATATGCCGTTAAACAAAAAAAAGAAGTAATATATGGTAATGAACTCATAACTTAGCATGAAAATGTATTATATATGGTTGTTTGAGTAATTTCCCGTTACCTCTTGGAAGGTCTTTGAAATATTCCCGCTGAGGATCCTGTGAGTTCTTCGGACCTGTAAGTATATAAGGAAACGCGTTAGCCTCGCCCCGGGTGTGATCCCAGTACCAAGCTCCGGCGTGAGAGTAAGTATTGGGTTTTAATAAGGGTATGTGTATAAGTATGTAGTTAATGCTAAAAAAAACATATGAGTAAATGAGAAGTATTTATACTACCTTAAACCTGTACCTTTTTACTATTCGCCATAGTGCATAGTACGAGTAGGTAACTATTCCTGACATATAGGGAGTGGCGTAGTGGGACACCCCTATATCATGGTGTCAGTTATAGGGACCACGTGGGAAACACGTGCCCATGAAATCTGGGTTGTGTTCGGCGCATGTCTAGTCCGTCCGGATATCAATCCTTCCGGTATAATTTGTCCGGGCAATGTTCATCCGTCCGGCTGTATACACAATCAATGGTTTTAGATATGAAATCCAAATTATCAAAATGTAGATAATCTGAAAGTGACTACCAAATGCGTCCAATGCGTTATTTGAGGATTTCCCCCACGTCTTCCCAACTTATATAATTTTATATTCAAAATCTTATATTCTAGTTAAGGGAAGATCACAAAAACTTATTGGCTTCTCAAGAGAAAACAACTATATTTCCATATCAGTAAGACAGTAAGTATATAGCTACGGTTTATACAAGTGAGATACGTTGAAATTATAACTGTAGTCAGTTTTAATTGCCTTGATTCTTAAAACTTTCTCCAGATGAAAAGTGACAAATCAAAACGTTTTACTACATTGAGAAAAAGAGTTAAAGAGTTAAAATGCATTGAGAAACATGTAGTTATCTTAGTTGTCATATTCGAAGTACGTTATCCTACGTCTTGACGACTTCGCTTTTCCACCAAAAATTACAAATGTCGTATATGTTGTCTATTTGCATTGATCGAAATGATGTGTACTTTTCCACCAAAAAGATATATCTACCGAGTTTTAATTTCCAAGTTGTTCTCAAAACAATCTTGCACGCAAAGAATATCTCAGAACGTAATATAGTTATACACCTGTAATGTTTGAATAACTTGCAATTTCTATGAAGTTGATGAAACATGAATGGAGATGAGATATTGAGATGTGTCTGTCATATGTAGACATGAATCGCTTCCACGTATATCTGGAAAGATAAGACTACAGGAGACAATAATGTTGCATAAATGTAACGCCTTGTATTAGTCAACGTTGATTGGTGATCGTGGATTAATCAAGTAATCGAATACACGATGTTCAAAAAAAAAAAAAAAAAATCTAATACACCAAACCAATACAATGCTTATTTATGTAGTGTATTAAAAATAATCCGTATACACGGACGGACCTACATGGATGTCGGGTGTGGCACAAGGCACACCCGATTTTGGGTCGCGAAGTGTAACTTTTCTAAAAAAGTTTTTTTTTTTTTTTTTTTTTTTTTTTTTTTTTTTTTTTGTGCAACTCCTGTGATTTGTGCTATTTCCTTTAGGGGGAGTTTGGTTGGAGTAAATTCAAGGTAATTGAAAGGATTTAAAATTAAAATTGATTCAATTGTCTTGTTTGGTTCACAATAAATATGTGGGTCCAAGAATTTTATTTGCATGAATGAAGCTAAAAGTAGGTCACTTTAATTTCCTTCTACATAGAAAGTATTTACATGTGCTTAGAATTTTAAATAGCACCATTTTTATATCTTGAACAAAATATAAAACACGAATAACTTTCATTAAAATTTAAAAAACTTAAGACCCTTGAGAGTGCACTATTTTACGTATATGAAAAAATTAAGCATATGCCAATTGAAAGTCAAATTGTTATTAATTTGATCAAACTTATTTAAATTTCATCTAACAACATATAAGAACGATTCATGTTATTCCTCTCTACAAGTTAAACTCGCGCGTATACGAGTTTAAAATTTTAATACGGCTAAAATTATCATTAACAGGAGTATGAATATCAAAAGTTAAGCATTGCTTCACAGTTTATAATGAAATAAAAATAGATAGACGAGATTGTAAATATAGAAATAACATAACAACGAAGAAGAAATCACATGACATCCAAAACCAACAAATTAGTATAACCACAGCTAAGGCAATCAACCGGTTTAAAGCATGGAAACATGTAGAGAACCGACCATGACCCTGACACTAACACAAAACCCGTCGAAACTTTAAACCAAACAGTTTCGACCGCACATCAATAGAATGGTGGCATAACGAGAAGTAGGTAAGGTTGACACAGAAATACCGAAGATTGTATAGGACCACCAGCTAAAAATCCATGACTTTTTTATGCCCTTACTCTTGTTAAACATTGAATAAACCCGTAGGTATAATTTTGTTATTGACCATTATTTATAATGGTAAAAACCGTAGATACCTTAAACCACAGACCGGGAAAGCTCGGACTAGAGTAGTAAACTAGGAAAAAAACATTAACGACGATCGACTTGTGTTATAGTCGACTCGTAACAAAACAGTCACCAATGATCGACTTTAGTTGAATAGTAACAAAACAGTACCAACGATCAACTTTAGTCGACTAGTAACAAAGTAGTACAAACGATCGACTATAGTCGACCGGTAACAAAACAGTAACAACGATCGACTGTAACGGGCGACTGGTCACAAAAACAAATTTAAAACGACGTAACCTGTGCGTCGACTGGTAACAAACAACATCACCAACTATAGACGAAACCTTGATTAAAACAGATAACTTGATGATTACTGAAACTTGTGTCAATGATGTTTCTTTTCTTTTTCGTTTCTGTAGTGGTAGTTAATCTTGAAAGAAAGTAAGCAAAGTAACGAACTGAGAGATATATGACATCGCGAATATGATGTTGAATATAATATAAGTAAAAGATGTTCCAACTAATAATTACTTCGTAACTATTGAGGACGTGAGACAAACTGAAGTGATTGGTGGTGACTATATATTTTAATGATATGATATTTGTTAATGATAGTGACTGAAGAAGTAGTGCAATGAATGGTTGATTTATGAATAACAGTTAACGAATGTGATTTTAGTATGGTGATTTTCTTAATGTGATAATTGAACAAGCGATGACTAAGAGGGTGTTTTTAGAGATCCGTGTTTTATTGAGGTGAGGGTTATGGTTTAGTCTCTGATACCATGTTAGAGGATAAATAGGCCCAAGCCTGGTGTGTGAGTTTAGGGTATCAAAAGTTTTTACCATTATAAATAATGGTAAATAATAAAATTATATCTATCAGTTTATTCAATGTCTAACAACTCTTACTTAGACAACATTTTCAATAAAGCAAACAAAAACAGCGCCCCATACCCGTTATGAACCTACAAATGACCTTCAAAATACACCTAAAACGATCACGACCCTCTATAACCCCGCTGACTAATTACCTAGAAACATCACACTAAACGATCCTCGATCTAAAACCAACCACGCTGAACTATGACCATCGAACACCAAAACCATGACCCTCCAACATTCGCTAAACCATGACTCTTGACACCCTAACCAAGACCGTCGACACTCATTAAACCATCGACATCATATCCACGACCCTCAATACTCGTTGAACCTCGACACTCAAACACCAAAATCTCAACCCTCGAACTCCTACAACCTCGACCCCCCCCCCCCCCCCCCCCCCCCCCCACCTATTGAGATAAACGACCCTCGAACAACAAAAACATATAACCTCCCAACACTCGTTAAACCATGACCCTCTAACTAAAGCTCATTAAACCATGACCCTCGACACCAAAATCACGACCCTCAACCTCACTGAACCACGACCCTTGAACATCAAACCCATAACTCTCCGATACTTGGTGAACCATGACTCTAGAAACCCTAAATTTTGACTCTCCAAATCTGCTGAAAACATAACCCAAAACGTTTCCACAACGATCTTAACATCAACCATTGCGAAACGAAATGATACAAAATATATATAAACATGAGGAGGTGAGAGGATGTATATATGGAGAAGAGTGGAAGGAGGAGGCCCAACCGCCGGCTGAGAGGCTTTCTTTGTGGTGGCTTTGTGGTGGCTAGATTTTTATATTATGGTTTTGGGGTTAACTACGAAAACTTACACACTATCTAACAAAATACTTTCACAATTGTTAAATAACTATTAAAAAGAAAAATTAGAGATCATACTCAAGAATCAATATCTTTGCTGACATCTGTAACATGTCATAACAACGTAATATAACGTGAAAAAAAACACATCATTTTGTTCTTTCTGTCAAAAAAATCAGAAAACTTTTCGACGTACTGGTGCCATGCATGTTGTTGTGTTTTACGTATATACCTAGTTGTGTGCTTAATTTGTCAAATTCTTGAAAACTTTGAATTTAGAAAAGTCGAGATAAGCATTAATTAAAACACGTGTATATGAATGGCATGATGTAGATATTTGAACCAGATTAGATATAGTGCCACGTGACTTATATCGTAATTTTTATTTTTTATTATTATTTCTTTTTAGTAAAGGGTTATATTACCCGGTGAAATGTCGTAAGAGAGTCTTATGACCATATTTGAAAGATAGACTGTAACAAAACAACCGAAACCTAGCATCACATTATTTAAATTATGATCGAGCTGCTTTTGATTTTTGAACAACTGCCAAATTCTATAAAATAATTACCTAAGAGTTTTGTTAATGAACCTTGAGATGTCAACGTACTATTAGATGCGTTACATTCCAACCTTCGAATGTTAAAAATTAAAAAAGTCTCATTCAAAATTAGAAAGTTAAAATAAAATAATGTTTTACTGGAGAATAATAAAATACGACCTGCATGCTCGAAATATATTTTACAAAGGTTGACTGTCAAAAACGGCACAATAAAATATATCTTTTTCTTGTCAAAAAGTAACAATAAACTACCGATTTCATACATATACAAATGTGAAATCATCAAAAATTAAAAGTAATAAGCACCAGAGTAAACTGTTTGTTTTTTCAACTTGCATCTATCCAAACAATTCGATAAAGTTTTAAGTACGTATTGTGGCATTTTTAGACGATATTAATACTTTTAGATCAACATATCATAATTGCAATATTTTTTGCATAACATTAATATTTGTATTGCACCTTTATATATTACGTTAGTGAATTCCATCTAACTATCCTTTTTTTTTACTAGTGTGCACAAATAGATATGATCATGATACCTTATCTACAATGAATTATTATATGTAGCTATAATTCAATTATTTTATACTAGCATTGAAAACTTTGAATTCAGAAAGTCAAGATAATCGTTATTAACTTGTATATGATTACATGTGCATGTCAAAAATGCAACATTACGAAGTGATCATCGATTGATCAACCACATAAAATGTCAACTATATGGTATTTTGTTGTATTTTGACAATTTCAATGGTCAAAGATTTCTAGGTGTGAGATGCTAGCTTGTAAGATAATCTCACTTATTTTTCAAATAAATTCAATGTTTTCTAAAGCAAGTTTTCCACGGCTAAATGAAAAAGATAAATATTCATTATTTATTCGTTTAAAAATAACTATTAACACGTATGATATTAAAAATGGGTTAAATTCATATAATAACAAATACTTTTAAAAATATATAAATATGATACGTGAACTTTAAAAAAATACTAATATTCTTCACATACTTTTAAAATCTGTTGTGTTATTATCACAAACTTAGTTTTAACACCCAAAAGTTCACATTATATGTACATAACACGTGATTATATGTCATTCTTTCACTATCATGTTGAATTTTGTTTACTGTATAATTATTCGCTTCCCCATCAATTTATGCTACTGGAAATGCGGTTTTTAATCGAAAATTTGTTTTTTCTATTGTGGTGAAACTTGGTTTTACTATAGCATAATAATATGAAAAAATTGTTGTTAAACTTATTCAAACGAATGATAAACAATTGAAAATCATTAAGCAAGAATATCAATTGCTTGCTTTTTCAATTTCTTGATTGCATCGATTTATGATTATTAGGATTCATATTTGTGTATATAAAGTGTTTGTAACGATATAAACGAAATATATAAGAAAGATATAATAAACATGTAGAGTTATTTCAACATCACCAATAAAAATCATTAACAATGTCATGTAATTAATTTAACCAATGACTAGCCATGCCACATCAATTAAGATATGATATCGGGACAAATTTCGAAAGTATGCGTATGATATTAATATTTTTTAAAGTTCGATATGATATTTATATATTCTCAAAAGTATTTTGCTATCATATAGACTTGACCTATTAAAAATGACCAAGCTTAATTAGGATGTTGTTTTAACACACATTGTACTGATCTTCATAACACATATTGTACTATCCCTTTCATTTTTAACATCTGAAATAATCAATTTTAGTAGTATATTAAACGAGACTTTTCGTAAATGAATAAATGTCCGCCTCTAGTTGAGCTACAAAACTAAGAAACCATTTACACCTAAGCGATATGACATTTCATTTCATTATTATCTTGTAAAAAGATCACATAGTTATATAAAATTGAGTATCACTTTTGTATCTATAAATAGAAGGTCCAATTATGTATAATTTGCATGTTTTATAACAACAAATAACTATGTCTCTTTTCACACTCATATTTGTCTTGCTCTTTAGCTCTTCATTAGCAACTTCAAATAATCCCCATGAAGACTTCATACGATGCTTAATCAATTCACCACAACTTACTACTCCGATCGCCGGAGCAATCTTCACTCCGGACAACTCTACGTTCTCAGCCGTGTTGCAAAGATACATTCGTAACCTTCGGTTTAACGAATCCACCACCCCAAAACCATACCTAATTGTCACAGCATTAGACCTTTCCCATGTTCAAGCCTCCATCTTATGTGCTAAACAACACAAACTATTAATGAAAACCCGAAGCGGAGGTCATGATTATGAGGGTCTATCTTATGTCGCGGAAGATCCTTTCTTTATACTTGATATGTTCAACTTTCGATCAATTAATGTCTCAATTGAAGATGAGACTGCATGGGTTCAAGCTGGTGCAACCCTTGGTGAACTTTACTATAGGATCGCTGAGAAAAGTGCCACGCATGGTTTTCCAGCTGGTGTTTGCCCTACTGTTGGTGTTGGTGGACATATTAGTGGTGGAGGATACGGTAACATGATGAGAAAATACGGTCTTACTGTCGATAATGTCATCGATGCTGAAATTGTTGACGTTAATGGGAAACTTTTGAACCGTGCATCGATGGGTGAAGATTTGTTTTGGGCTATTACAGGTGGCGGAGGTGTGAGTTTCGGTGTGGTTATTTCGTATAAAGTAAATTTAGTTGCGGTACCTAACAAGGTTACTGTTTTCCAGGTGAGAAGGACGTCAGAACAAAATGTTACTGACGTCGCTCACAAGTGGCTACAAGTAGCCGATAAGTTAGATAATAATCTATTTATTCGTATGGTTTTTGACGTCGTTAACAACACAAACGGCGAGAGAACCATACGTGCTTCTTTTCCAAGCTTGTTTCTCGGAAACACCACAACCCTAATCAATATTATGGATCAAACCTTCCCAGAGCTAGGGTTACAAGTATCAGATTGTCAAGAAATGAATTGGACTCAATCGGTTCTATGGTACTACAACTTTCCCCCTAATACCCCAGACTCGCAACTGCTTAGTCGAATCCCACGATCACTCACTCATCTCAAACGAAAATCTGACTACGTAAAAAACCCTATTTCAAAACTAGGGTTAGGGTTAATCTTCAACAAAATGATTGAGTTACAACTTCCGGTCCTAACTTTTAATCCTTATGGTGGACGAATGGCCGAGATTTCTGAGTTTGCAAAACCTTTCCCTCATCGAGCTGGAAACATAGCGAAAATCCAATATGCAGCTGATTGGAACCAAGACGGTGTTGATATCGCAAACCATAACGTAAACCTAACAAGGGTTTTGCGTGCATTCATGACACCATTTGTGTCAAAGAATCCTAGAGAAGCTTTCTTGAATTATAGGGATTTGGATATTGGTGTGAATAATAACGGGAAAAATAGCTTTCTTGAAGGGACTGTTTATGGAGTCAAGTATTTCAAGGAGACTAATTTCAAGAGGTTGGTGAAGGTAAAAACAATGGTGGATCCTGATAACTTTTTTAGAAATGAGCAAAGTATTCCAACTTTGCCAACTTCTAGGAAGTAAACTATATATATACGGTATATATGTCATTCATTGACACATATTTGTGTGTAAAATAGCTTGTTAATCATATAATCATCTTTGTAATAATCAAGAATAAGACTTCGAATTGAAGTTGTTACTTTCATGTGTTTAGAATCAAAGAAATATACCATGCTCATTATTTATGTTTGACAAAAAGATGATTAGAAAAATACTAACGGTATTATCAACGACAACCAAGTTATAAGTTAAGATGTTTTTTTAACACCACTATTTCTGTCAACATTCACCGAGAAAAAGAAATTAAATTAATAAATAAAAATAAAATAAATAAAAAATAAACGACGGCACTTCTTGCAACAGAGTTAGTCGTCGCCAAATGTTGCTAATGAAAAAAACCCTTATTCCTGATTTTGGCTTTGTCAAAAACTTGGAAAAAGTTTATTGAAAACTTTGGCGATAACATGTGTCATCGCCAAAAGCCATGACCGTTTGCCGTACTTTAATGATTCCTCTAAACCGTATAGCTGATGCAGATCAATCTATATGTGGTTAAAAAATTAAAATAAATAAATATATAAAATAATTGCTGGTGTTTGATTAGCAGAATTAGATGGCAGCTTCATGATCTTCAGTTTTTTTAACGGAAAACGTACGACTTATCAGTTAAGGAGGTTGTTGCACCCTTATAGTAGGGTGTGCACGGTTCGGTTTGGGTCAGTTTTTGGCTAAAACTAAAACCGAACCAAAATATTCGGTTTTTATAGAACCCAAAACCGAAATCGTTCGGTTTTAGGCGGTTCGGTTTTTTTGTGATCTTACCGGTTTCGGTTCGGTTTTTCGGTTTCTAAGTGGCCTTTTATATTTGGGCATGGAAAATTTATAACAACAAACTTGTAATAGATAAAAAATTGGTTATTCTTATTTTTACTTTTTTTTTGTCAATCTAAGCATAATAATGTTTATTCATAATTCTATAATTACACACATATAATCATATAGATGAGATACACATATGCATGTGAACATACACATAGTATGATCATCGTCATATATTTATTGGGATATTCTCAAGTGAAAACACAAAACGACAAACACACATATAAACATAAACGTTAAGATAAATATATTATAAATCTACCCACAAAATAGATATGTATTTATAAATTTGATTTATTAAGTTATTTATTCATATTATAATAATTATATATTATTATATAATAAAATAGGTTCGGTTTTTGGACGAAAACCGAAATCGAACCGTATTTTTCGGTTTTTGAAAAATTAAAAACTGAACCATCGGTTTTTAGTTTTGGTCGGTTTTTTCGGTTCGGTTTTTTGGTTTTCGGTTCGATTTCGGTTTTTTTCGGTTTTGTTTGCTCACACTTAGCCAGAATAGCCTAGTCTTATCGAGTCTTACCTGGTTCTAACTTGGTCTTGGCCAGAATAGCCGATTCTTAACTGTTTCTAACTGAGTCTTGGCCAGAATAGTCGAGTCTTACCTGGTTCTAACTGGGTCTTGGCCAGAATAGCCGAGTCTTACCTGATTCTAACTGGGTCTTGGCCAGAATAGCGGAGCGAGTCTTACCTGGTTCTAACTGGGTCTTGGCCAGAATAGCCGAGTCTTACCTGGTTCTAACTGGGTCTTGGCCAGAATAGCCGAGTCTTACCTGGTTCTAACTGGGTCTTGGCCAGAATTGCCGAGTCTTACCTGGTTCTAAGTGGGTCTTGGCCAGAATTGCCGAGTCTTACCTGTTTCTAACTGGGTCTTGGCCAGAATACCGAGTCTTACCTGGTTCTAACTAGGTCTTGGTCAGAATAGCCTAGTTTTACCTGGTTCTGACTGGGTCTTGGCCAGAATAGCTGAGTCTTACCTGGTTCTAACTGGGTCTTGGCCAGAATAGCCTAGTCTTACTTGGTTCTAACTAGGTCATGGCTAGAATAGCCGAGTCTTACCTGGTTCTAACTGTGTCTTAGCCGGAATAGCCGAGTCTTACCTGGTTCTAACTAGGTCTTTGCTAGAATAGCCAAGTCTTACCTGGTTCTTACCGGGTCTTGGCCAGAGTAGCCTAGTCTTACCGAGTCTTACCTGGTTCTAACTGGGTCTTGGCCAGAATAGTCGAGTCGTACATGGTTCTAACTTGGTCTTGGCCAGAATAGCCGAGTCTTACCCGGTTCTAACTGGGTATTGGCCTGAATAGCTGAGACTTACCTGGTTCTAACTGGGTCTTGGACAGAATAACCGAGTCTTACCTAGTTCTAACTGGGTCTTGGTCAGAATAGCCTATTCTTACCTGGTTCTAACTGGGTCTTGGCCAGAATAGTCGAGTCTTACCTGGTTCTAACTGGGTCTTGGCCAGAATGGCCGAGTCTTACCAGGTTCTAACTGGGTCTTGGCTAGAATGGCCGAGTCTTACCTGGTTCTAACTGGGTCTTGGCCAGAATGGCCGAGTCTTACCTGATTCTAACTGGGTCTTGGCCAGAATAGCCGAATCTTACCTGGTTCTAACTAGATCTTGGCCAGAATAGCCGAATCTTACCTGGTTCTAACTAGGTTTTGGCCAAAATAGCCGAGTCTTACCTGTTTATAACTGGGTCTTGGCCAGAATAGCCGAGTCTTAACTGGTTCTAACTGGGTCTTCTTAACCAGAATTAGGGGTGTGCACGGTTCGGTTTGCGTCGGTTTTTGGTTAAAACTGAAACCGAACCGAAATATTCGGTTTTTATAGAACCCAAAACCGAAACTGTTTGATTTTTTTGGTTTCTTATCGGTTTCGTTTTGGATTTTTGATTTTTTCGGTTTCTAACCATGTATATTTGGGCATGGAAAATTTATAACAACAAACTTGTATTAGATAAAAAAATTGGTTATTCTTATTTATTAATTTTTTTGTCAATTTAAGCATAATAATGTTTATTCATAATTGTATAATTACACACATATGGTCATATAAATGAGACACACACATGCATGTGAATATACACATAGTATGATCATCGCCATATATTTATTGGTATATTCTCAAGTGAAAACACGAAATTACAAACACACATATAAAAATAAACGTTAAGATAAATATACTATAAATCTACCCACAAAATGGATATGTATTTATAAATTTGATTTATTTAGTTATTTATTCATATTATATTAATTATATATTATTATATAATAAAATAGGTTCGGTTCGGTTTTTGGACGAAAACCAAAACCGAACCCTATTTTTCGGTTTTTGAAAAATTAAAAACCGAACCATCGGTTTTTAGTTTTGGTCAGTTTTTCGGTTCGGTTTCGGTTTTTTCGGTTTTGTTTGCTCACACCTACCTTATAGTGATGGCAAAAGATAAACTAAGAGCCTAGGGAGTCATACTTGAGTTATGATATAACTCAGCGCCGCATTATCTCAACACCTAAGAATATAACACCAATAAACACCAGGAAATCATAACACCCAATAACACCACTTTTTACAAATTTACAAATTCTACCTTCAACAATTTCATTCATTAAACATTCAAACAATATATTATTAAAATTTGAATTTTAAATATATCCCACTCGTATTCGAATTTGAATTTTAAATATATCCCGCTCGTATTTGAATTTGAATTTTAAACATATCTCGTATCTTATTTTAATGTTTTTTTAAGGAAATGAATTTATTTAAAAGAAACTTACTTAACAGAAATACTTAAACGTTATATAAACATATAATAAAAACGATACTAAATTAAAACATCACATAAACATAAACGTAAACTTCAATTGTAGTCCGGGTAATCCCAGGTTTCAGAGTTGTTGGAGTCGTAACCGTCGTCATACGCAGAGTAACTCGCAAACTGCTCTACTTCTAACTGAGCTTCTAACCTGCTCAGCTCCCGCTCCTTGTCAGAGTTCCAGCCACCATCATCAGCTGCCACATTTTCCTCAAAACTTAGCTGAAAGTGATCCAGATGAAGCAGCTGTTGTTGTTGCTCAACAACTCTTGGTGCAGATGAACTTGATGCACCTTGCACAAATTGTTGTTGTTGTTGTTGTTTAATCATAACAGATTCCACATTTGTTTCAAAACTCCAACAGATCTTGTTGGAGATTTGGGACTGTATCTGGTTGACACAAACCCACAGCGATTCAACAACAGCAGCGTCTTTACGATATTCATCATACAAGAACTGGTCGATCACAAATTTCCTATCTTTTGAGATGTCTGTGCATGAAACGTAGCGTTCTCTAAGTCGTCATTTCAGTTGTTTCGCAAGCTCAAACTTCTTGATGACTTCCACAATAGCATTTTGGCGATCTGTGTCGTCTTTCTCGGTTTCTTTTTTGATATATCGTTGCAGTTCTTTGCCGGAATGTGGAAGTTTACAAGCCATAATTGTGAAATTAGAAGTGAAGTGTGAGAATGGTAAGCGTGAAAATAGTTTATATTGTTGGGTATTTATAAGGGTTTAAAATTTTTTGTATTTTGAAAAAACTAACCGTTTGAATACAAACGGTAACTTCATTTTTTTTTTGGTTAAACATGCAAACGGTAACTTCATAGTAGAGGGGTATGTTTTGCAAATTCATTTGGGCCTTCTCTTGTGTTACAACGCAAGTTGTCAAAACAACTCCGGCAGCAACGCAAACACAACACGAGTACTATGGAAAAGGGGATAACGTTGTTTCTGCCTTTTTTTTTTTCACCTAGACCATAACGCCAGGGAGGCGTTGCCACTCCCCGGGCTCTAAGTTATCCAAGCACTTTTCATGTTAATGGATGTTTAAACATTTAACAAAGATAACAAGTACAAAAGATTTGCACTAATATCTTTTAAAAAATCTACTAAGACTGTTTGCAGAATAACAATCAAAGTTGAATGATAATTAATTGTTTGATGATCTCCTCGCTAACTTAAACATAAATCAAAGTTAATGTTTAAGTAAGAACTATGATAATCTTTAAATATTGGGTTTTGCTAACGTGTGCCCACTGGCATGTGTTAACGTGTTTACAAAAGGTATATTCTAGTTCATTTAAGAGAAAATTATGTTCAAATATAGTAATTTATCACTTTATTTAATGTGCATTTAATGATTTTTTTTGTTAAATGAAGAAAATTTGTGTTTATTAACTGCACACTAACTCGTGCCCAATGGGCACTTGTTAGCAAAACCCTTAAATATTTAGGGACTTAGTTCTATTGAGGAGTAAATATTCTTGAAAGTGTTTCAAATTAATTGAAAGAGATATCATTTACTCATTTGAAACATTCTCTTATATAGGCTAAGTACAAGGTGGTTACACGTGCATTAATAGGCATGTGTCGAGCACCTAATTAAAGTACACTACTACATTACTACATTAAATACTTTTATTTTTGGAGTATGCTCAATCTTACTTTAGGGAATAGTGTTGATAAGTATTCCCCCTTTATACCAACTCTTGTACTTTAATTCTTTGACTTTCAAAAAAAAACTTATCTTTTTAAAAAAGTTATCGTCCAAACATTCCTATATATTTTATATGTATCCATGTAAATGCTTTGATGTTGAGGATATCAGTAGGGAGTCAGTGAGACATTGTCACATTTTAGTGACTTTATCATCTTCTTTTGGTTCAGTACGTCACTTGTTGAATAGCGCTTCAATAAGTGATGAGACTTTTTCTTTGTCTCCGAAGAACTCTAAAGATGACTCCTATTATTTTATTCAAGGATTGATTTTACACTTGAGATATTTTACATTCAAATCCTAGTAAAAGACTATTTCGCACTAATTGGCCCAAAAGAAGTGTTTGGTTTGACAGTATGACATCATTCATATGAATGACTTTCATTTTCGATATAATAGAATTCTTTATGAAGAGTTGACAAGCCAAGTGCAAAGCTCTTAACAAATTCTTTCCATACGTTCAAGTTTCAACACGCTTTCACCTTTTTCTCCTCAAACTTAGCAGAAATAGCTTTTAAAAATCATCACAAGTTCTGTTGAAATGAAAAGAATTAAAATGTTATCTAAAAGTTTTCTTGTTGACGAAAAAGTTAATCATAGTTAGAAAACTTTATTAAGATTCTTTTTCTAAGAAATTTAACAAAAAGGGATCTATTAACAATGAATTAATGATGCGAAGTAATCAAAAGTTTGCATTATTTACTTTCAAATCTGTCAAAAAGCTTTCCCATCGATAAGTAGCTTTTCAAGCTTACTAATTTTCTCAACTATAGGAGTAGAACCACCTTCCTTAGTTCCCATTAAATCACTCACAAGGGGTTCTTGTGATGTAGTACCAGTCTTAACCGACGCATCCTCATTAACTTCCATTGTACAGCCAGCATCCACCTCCATGTTGGTGTCATCAGTAGGAATACCAAACGTATCCGTATCATCCATATTAAGAGCATCAAACTGGTTAGATGTAGAGATCGTTGTACCACTAGAACTAGCCACATCAAGAGTCTTCTTCTTATTGCCACCAACATTCTTAGGTTCAGGAGGAGTCTGTTTGGGTTTATACTGAAACTGCTTACCCACAACAGGTTTAGTAAACCCTCCTTTACCTGGAATTGTAGAACCACCTTGTTTTCCTTTCTTCCTGTTATTGACAGTCTTGAAACTATCATTAACAGGCTTAGTAGGCTGAACAGGAGGTATAACAACCTTAGGGCAGTCAGTCAGAGTATGACCAAAAATCTTACACTTGTCACAACGAGGTGGTTGCCACTCGTATTCAACCCTTATCTTCTCAATAGTCGAACCCGAACCATCAAGTAACGGTATCTCAACAGTGAGGCTATCCCGCAACACCTCATCCGACTTCACTTCTATCATGCATCTAGCATCTGCCAATAAGAGGGCTAACTCATTCTCTAAGGTGGGTGATATTGTGGTTACTGATAGTGATGAGGAGGAGGTTCTTAACACGTTCGACGAATCAGCAAATCTTTTTGGTGGAGGTCATGAGCGTGAAGATGAGTTGGATGACTATGATAATTACTCGAAGCAAATTTATGATCTTCCTGGGGAATTGGATGCTCTTAACGCCATTTATGGCTTTAATCTCCAAGGTCGTAGGAAGTAGGTTATATTTTTGTCCGAGTCTTTAAATGGTTTGTTTTCTTGTCTAGAAAATAGGAAGTATCTTGTTATGTAAGCCTTTCGCCTATGTAACGGGCTGAGATATGAGAATCACTCATATCCGTTGTACTTAAATGATTTTTGGAGTAATATATTTACCGGGTCGTTGACCTTTTACCCAAAAAATCTGTCAAAAAGCAAAAATAAAATTTTGATATCGTGAGAAGAAAAAAGAACGAAGCGGCAATATAACTGATTTTCGTGATTACGAAAATCATTAATAAAACTAATTTTTACATGCACATGCAATCTTCTTCCAACCTGTGAGGCTGTGATTAGTTACGTAATAGATATTTAGAGATCAAATGTCATACTCACAGCAAATGAATAAAAAGTTCATCTAATCAACTCTATATACATTTGCACGATTCATTGCGAATCTCTTCTACGTAGCTAGCCTAACTCGAGTAACATGATTTAAACCTGAAGAAGATAATGGCAAAACGTGGAACGTGGTTTCTTCTATTCAATCAACTATACTGGATAACGATATGCAACGAGCCAAGATGATCATCAACAACTTAATATTTTAATATTCCTTTTCAAAATATGATTTATATTTTACTATCATATATTCATATGTAATATTGATATGCACAAACATTGAAAACTTTGACTTTAGAATGTCAAGTTTAAAGTTAGAAAGTCATGGAACATCTATATGATTAGAAGCTGTTTTTTCAAACTGTAAACCATGATGTAAAAATAAAAAAGAAAAAAATAAAAGGTGAGCCATGAAATGTCGTGAATTATGCACTAATATTTTGTTTTATAACAATTACTTTGACAATTTCAATGGTCAAACTTATCTAGCTAGGTGCCAGATACATGTAAATCATGTTTAGATATTTTTACACGTCTCATATTTAGATTTTTGGATGATTTTAATCAAGGTTGTTACTTCTTTATATTTCCAGGTGTTAGGTGTTTGGTTCTTCGGGTTTTGTCTTAGGTTTAGTTGTTTAATAAATCGTGGTGTAGTTTTTGTATTGATGTCTTATTCAGGCGTTTCTTGATGTTATGGTTTGATAGGTATTCTTTTTGTAGAGAAGGTGTTGTTATAGGTAGTTTTGTTATTTGTATTTTCTAGCTTTTTGTTAGTTTATTTTAGAGACAATTACATTTATATCGTTACTAAAATTTAATATTACATTAATGTCATTCTTATTTTTGTAATACATCAATAATATTCTCAAATTTGTGTAATTACATCAATATCATTCTCAAATTTTTAAATTATCGTATATAACCCAAAACCAACATGTTCTTTTATCACTCGAGGCTAAAAAGTATACATGAACAAGTGAATAAATATTAACAATATGTTTTTTCATATATATATATATATATATATATATATATATATATATCCAAACTTTTGTAATTACGTAATCATATTCTTTCATCAATTTAGGCCAATAAATATATATAAACAATATAATTATGATGAATATCATAGATAAATAATATTTTTTGAATTTAAAATTAATATAATTATAATTTAATTGATTTCTGGATATGTATGAGAATTTAAAAGTTCGGAAAAGATATTGATATAATTACAAAAGTTTGCAAATTACATTGATGTAATTATAAAATTGGGAAGGATATTTATGTAAATGAGTAGGATATTTACGTAATATTGAACTTTCAGAAGGATATACATTTAATTCTCCTTTTATTTTTAATATATAATACAGCTAAATTTTTTTTGCATCAATCATTTTATTTTTTACATGTTTGGCGCGAGAAATTATTGAGATTATAGATGCTTAAGATTGTTTTTTTGGAAAATAAGCTTTTGTCAAAAAGAAAATAGCTGCTTTTAATCTTTTTTAGTAACAGCACCAACAATACGATAAAAAAAAAATAAAAAATAAAAAATAAAAAAAACCTACAATTTTAATTTTTTTCAGTATCAGCATCGACAACATATATTTTCCCTTGTTCAACATCTATTTTTCCCCGCTATGAACTAAAATATACTATATAAATTATTCATTAGCAAAATAGCTGCCTTAACAAGTTTCAAATTATTTTATTAAAAAAAAATTGACGAGGATTTAAGGTCTTATTAAGTTATTATTGCACACTTTTTGATGATCATCAAAATACTTTTTAGTCTAATACTAACTTGTTCTTTTTGACAATTCATTGTCAATGGTTTTGCCACACATTCACTCAAACCTTATATATATAAACATCGCTTGATAACTTCTAAAGTAAATAAGGTTTTATTAATTTATTATTTAAGCAAGACTTTTCATATATGAATGAATTTCTAGCATACCTCATGACAAATATTATAACCATCGTTTACTTTTTATATGTTTATAAATATCATCTTAGACTATGTATAATTCGTATGTTTTATAACAACATATAGCAATGTCTCTTTTTGCACTCATCTTAGTCTTGCTCTCTAGCTCTTCATTAGCAACTTCAAATAGTCCCCACGAAAAATTCATCAAATGCCTAATCAATTCACCACAACTTACGACTTCCATCACCGGAGCAATATTCACTCCGGACAACTCTTCCTTCCCCACAGTCTTACAAGCCTACATTCGTAACCTTGTTTTCAACGAATCCACCACCCCAAAACCATACTTAATTGTCACCGCATTAGACCTTTCCCATGTTCAAGCCTCCATTTTATGTGCCAAACATCACAAATTATTGATGAAAACACGTAGTGGAGGTCATGACTACGAAGGTTTATCGTATGTATCCGATAAACCTTTTTTTATCCTTGATTTGTTTAATTTGCGGGCTATTAACGTATCAATTGAAGATGAAACTGCATGGGTTCAAACCGGTGCAACCATTGGTGAACTTTACTATAGAATAACCGAAAAAAGCGTCACTCATGGTTTCCCAGCTGGAGTTTGTCCTACGGTTGGCATTGGTGGTCATTTTAGCGGTGGAGGATACGGTAACATGATGAGAAAATACGGTCTTTCTGTAGATAATATCATCGATGCTGAAATTATCGACGTTAATGGTAAACTTCTAAACCGTGCATCAATGGGTGAAGATTTGTTTTGGGCAATTACGGGTGGTGGAGGTGTGAGTTTTGGTGTGGTTATTTCTTATAGAATAAAATTGGTTACTATACCTTCCAAGGTTACTGTTTTTCTAGTGAGAAAGACGTCAGAAAAAAATGTTACTGACGTCGCTCACAGGTGGCTACAAGTAGCCAATAAATTAGACAATAATCTATTTGTTCGTATGTCATTTGACATTGTGAACAACACAAACGGTGAGAAAACGATACGTGCTTCATTTCCAAGCTTGTATCTAGGCAACACCACAACCCTGATCAACATAATGGATCGAACTTTCCCGGAGCTTGGGTTACAAGTTTCAGATTGTCAAGAAATGAATTGGACTCAATCAATTCTATGGTACTACAGTTTCCCCCCTAATTCACCAGACTCAACTCTCCTTAGTCGAATCCCCCGAGTACTCAATCATATCAAAAGAAAATCCGATTACATAAAAAAACCTATTTCCAAAAAAGGGTTAGGGTCTATTTTCAAGAAAATGATCGAGTTAGAACGTCCTGTTTTAACTTTTAATCCTTACGGTGGACGAATGGCCGAGATTTCCGAGTTTGCAAAACCGTTCCCTCATCGAGCTGGGAACATCGCAAAAATCCAATACGCAACAGACTGGACCGAAAATGGTGTAGATATTGCAAAACATTACGTAAACCTAACTAGGGTTTTGCATAAACACATGACACCATTTGTGTCAAAGTATCCTAGGGAAGCTTTTCTGAATTATAGGGATTTGGATATTGGTGCTACTGATAATGGAAAAAATAGTTTTCTAGAAGGGACTGTTTATGGGATCAAGTATTTTAAGAAGACTAATTTTATGAGGCTAGTGAAAGTGAAAACAAGGGTCGATCCTGGTAACTTTTTTAGAAATGAACAAAGTATTCCAACTTTGCCATCTTCTAGGAAGTAAACTCAAAATATGTCATTCTTTGATCGACATTGGCTAGTAAAATAGCTTGTACCTTTCTAAATTCGTTTCTGTAATAATAAGACTTCGTGTTGTTTTTACCTTTTCTAGAATACCGTGCATGCTTTTGATACAAATAATTTCACCGAAGTTAAGTTAATACATGATCAGATATGTTTCACGAATTATCATAATTAGTTCTATATATGCTGTGTATACTATATTTTTTATTAAAGAAAAATATAGAACTTATACCTAGGCTAATATCCCAACTACCCGTATCAAGTGATGATAATGGACAGATAACAAAGATATCAGAACTTAATTTAAGAATTACAGAAAAAGGATAATGATCACCATGACATATTTTTTTTTAAAACTTCAAGGTCAAGTCTCAATATTTAGGTATTAAAGACTTATTAAACTCGATTATTCTAAACAATAAAATAAGAAATGATTGAAAATGGGATACAAAGTCTTAACTACGATAAAATTATAAAAAGTTAGACAACCAAGGTTACCAAGCTATCGTTCTTGGCTATGTGTGTGGTTAACACTAAAAAGATCAATAAATAAAAAAAGAATTGGTGGTACGCCAAATGTCACTAAACGAGAAAGACCTCACTCATTTAAATTTGTTAAAGTTAGTGAAATTTTGACTATAAACATTGGCTAAGTCATGTCCAACCCCAAAAGGTTAACCATTTATTGACCGTTTACCCTAGTTTATTCATTTTCCCTCTCATTATTTCCCCGATCTTTCGGTCGCCAAAACTTTTCTACCAATATGTATTTATTTATCAGATTAGTAAATGTAACCAAATCAAACTAATAATGTGATTAATTATGTGTGTTTACCTTTTGCGAACACATGTCATCGTAAAATTTATTAAAATACATTTTAAATTATTTAAGAAATGTAATTAGTTATATTAATTTTATTATAAATTTAATTGTAAACATTATTTAGGTTATTAAAACATACTGTATAAATTAATATATATATATATATATATATATATATATATATATATATATATATATATATATATATATATATATATATATATATATATATATATATATATATAGGGATGAGATCAAATAAAAAGAGAATTTTTGGTAAAAAGAATAAGAAGGATTTTGGACCCTTGATTTAAAATCAATGGATGAGATTAACTTAGATCCTAACTAACTATTAAGGGTATAAAAGTAAAACTATAATCCTAACAACCTTATACAATAAAACCCAACTTTATATTATACTATAATTCTTCCCCTTTTTTCACCACAATTAAGGTGTAATGTACAAATTCTTTATTTATTATTATTGTTAATGAAACATCAGCATGGATAAAAGCAAATATAGAATGAAAATAATATACGAGTAACTTGTTACATGTACATTATTCTTTAGCCAACAAAATGAACCTTAGTAGTTTCGACAACAACATATTGGCTAGCAAAGCTTTCAATCAATAACTCCAAGTTTTGCACATTCATGGCTTCCCTATTGTCGTTGTCCTTCTTTTTCCAGAGAAAAACAAAACTAGTAGCCAACAAAATTATACCTTTGAAGATCCTGCAACAGCTCTTGAATATCCAATATCTTGCTTTAGAGAGTCTACCAGTGTTGAGCCATATGTGAATGAATTTTCCTGAATGAAGATTCTAGATCTATAATGGAACTTTTATTGATGGCAGATACATGAAAACTCTTATCGCCGGACTTTTCTTTCCATCTAAGGACTGGAATGTTGTAACTTTTGTTCTTCAAACCTGATATCATACTACAAACATGTTCCAACTTCAATCATAAGACACAATTCAAGAATTGTCTTTTATATATCCAATACAACAACATCATTTTCCATACACTATTAAGGTAAAAGAGATTATATATGTGACTCTAAATGACAATTAACTGAAATTAGTTTACTGTTACCGACTTAATGGGCATACCATAGGCGTACTCTATTCCAAGTCATAAAGATTTCCAAACGAATAAAAGGGAAGATTTTTTTTTTTATTACAAAGGCACTAGAAAATTAATTGAAGTAATAAATTAGAATATAGTTCAAAACTTTTGTGGTTGAATTTCCTTGTATTCATCTACATTGAAGCATGAAAAAATCAATCCTATAAAGTTGATACATAGCCAGAGTTCACACATCTACATAAGCAATAAACACAATGATACATCGTTAAGTTATATTTTACATATTCAAATCTGGTTTTTTCACTCTTTCTCCCTATACACACCATAAGTTTTACATATTCAAATCTGCTTTCTTCACTCTTTCTCCCTATACACACCATAACAGAAATAAGTATACCAAAGTATTAAAAAATGTTGTTCCACTTCTTATCAATATATATTTTAATGCAAGTGGCGATTCCTTTCTTAGCATACAAAGTGTTTAGATATGTTGTTCCATTTTTTATCAGCTTCTAAAAGTTATCACTTTACCTAACTGCATGTGAAAACTATTGCTCGTTTAGTCCATTTTAATGAACAAAAGCATGTATTTGACTAACTTCCTAAGAAAACTAATGCGCGTTTAGCCCACTTTTAATACCGTATAAGTCGTAATGGAGAACAATTGATTTCTTTCACTCATCACTTTCACTAACTTCCTATGAAAATTAATGCTCCTTTAGCTCTATTTTAATGCACAAAACATGTAATTTTCAACCGAGAACATGCTCATTTCCTGCACTTATCATTTTGACTAACTTCTTATGAAAGCAATAGGTTTCTAGCCCGCTTCTTACACAAAAAATGTGTCAGCCATAACCGAGAACATGATGATTTCTTGGACTTATCATTTTCATATAACACACGATTACCTGGACATATCACAGTATTTCCTACAGAAATTAATGCACATTTAGCCTATTTTTTAATGCATAAAGCAGTGTCATTTCATATAACACACGATTACGAGAACGTATCACAGTTTTACAAATTTGCTACAGAAATAATGCACATTTAGCCTATTTTTTAATGTACAAAGCAGTGTCATTTCATATAACACATGATTACCTGACGTATCATAGTTTTACTAATTTCCTACAGAAATTAATTCACATTTAGCCTATTTTTTAATGCATAAAGCAGTGTCATTTCATATAACACACGATTACCGAAAGTATCACAGTTTTACTAATTTCCTACATAAATTAATGCCCATTTAGCCTATTTTTTAATGCATAAAGCAATGTCATTTCATATAACACACGATTACGCGAACGTATCACAGTTTTACTAATTTCCTGCTGAAATATTGCACATTTAGCCTATTTTTTTAATGCATAAAGTAGTTCAATTTCATATAACACACGATTACCTGGACATATCACAGTATTTTCTACAAAAATTAATGCACATTTAGGCTATTTTTTAATGCATAAAGCAGTGCCATTTCATATAACACACGATTACCCGAAAGTATCACAATTTTACTAATTTGCAACAGAAATTAATGCACATTTAACCTATTTTTTAATGCATAAAGCAGTGTCATTTCATATAACACACGATTACCCGAACGTATCATAGTTTTACTAATTTCCTACAGATTTTAATGCACATTTAGCCCTTTTTTATGTATAAAGTTGTGCCATTTCATATAACACACGATTACCCGAACGTATCACAGTTTTACTAATTTCCTACAGAAATTAATGCACATTTAACCTATTTTTTATGCATAAAGCAATGCCATTTCATATAATACACGATTACCCGAACGTATCATTATTTTACTAATTTTCTACAGAAATTAATGCACATTTAGCCTTTTTTTTAATACAAAAACCATTGTTATTTCACATAACTCACAAATACCCAAACATACCCTATTTTTCACAACAATATCTGGAAATTGATGCACATATATCCATTAACAAAGCAATTTTAGGTTAATAAAATTATTACCTGTGGAATTTAAAGTTTTTGATTAGACAAATATTGTTGATCTTCATTCCTCATCATTGCATATATTTTTGTTGCCACTTAACACAATTTTCCCCTGCTAAATCACTGATTGCAGATTTGATTAGCATTAAACCATTGTTTGCATCTTGAAGTTGCGAATTTTTGATGTATTTATGGATGAATTTTTTTAGATCATGGTTTGCAGATTTGATGATTGTAATTTATGAAAATGATCGGAATTTATTGAGATGATCGGATTGAGATGATCGGATTGTGGATTGGGGATAATCAGAATTGGGGATTAGAGAGAGAGAGATAGTAGTTAGATGAGAGAGAAAGTGAGAAGGTAAATTGTAACAAAACGTGATAAGTTGTGTGTTTATATTTTTTGGTTAATAGACGGTTTTGCCCTTCCAACTTTAATTAAGTTTATAATTTAATCTCATCCATTGATTTTTAATCTAAGGGTCCAAAATCCTTCTTATTCTTTTTACCAAAAATACACTTTTTATTTTAACTCTCCCCTATATATATATATATATATATATATATATATATATATATATATATATATATATATATATATATATATATATATATATATATATTGCATCACGGTTACTGCATTCATGGTTTTAATGTTACTGCATCATGGTTATAAAGTTATTGCATCACGGTTATAAAGAAACTGAATTATCATAAGTTTTCTGCATCATATATGTATATAACTGCATCACAATTAAAATACGATTCTTTTTTAAGTTTTGGTGCATCTTTATTATAAGTTATTGCATCATAGTTAATAGTTTAGTGTATCAACTATGTTGCAGTAACTTTTAACCTCAATGCACTAAAATTTAAAACTGTGATGCAGTAACTTTTATAATTGTGATGCAATAACTTTATAACTGTGATGCACTAAAAAATTTTGGCGGGAAAAAAAAATTTTGGCGCCCAAAAAAAAATTTTTTTTTTGCGGGAAAATTTTTTTTTGCGGGGGGGGGGGGGTGGGGGGGGGTGGGGGTGGGGGTGGGGTGACATGTGTCATATGATGTGGCATAGGGGTGACACATGTCGCCCTCACAATCCTTCCTACACTTTTTATTATAATGCCCTTTTTATTTTAAACCATACCTATATATATATATATATATATATATATATATATATATATATATATATATATATATATATATATATATATCTCAACCTATATATAGCACAAGTGTGATTGCTATTTTTAGAGGCAAAAATTCTCTCAAAATTCTAAAAGAATGACACCTGGAAACATCACTACTAATAGAAAGATTTTGATTTTTTTTTTTCAAATCGGGACTTGGAGATAATTAAGGAGCTTGATTTGAAAAGATTTTCTGAAGGAAAATTCAACTCATCAATCCCTGAAAATAAGGAATGACCAGAACAACTTCAAAGGCATATATCTCTTTTTATTATATCTTCACCTCACATCAGAAATAAAAATCGAAACGATCAGTAAAGCAAAATTATGATTCCATGGGATTGCAGGCGCACACTTTGTTAACATGCCTATCAATCACAAATCTCATTATCATACAATTATTCTCCTCTCTTCTCTTGATATAATTGTTTCTAATTGATCGTAACCATCACAGATCTATAACCACTTCTTCAGGTATATCTATTTCACCAATCGATTCCGTACAGTTTCTATTTAATCTATTCATATCAATTAATTGTTGTAGTTAATCTGATAGATCAAATATCAAATTTGTATATTCTCTGTGACAATTAAAATAATTGACCTTCCGTGTTTATATATGTTATTTTTTGAGATTAGGCTCTTTTTGTTTGTGACGATAAATAGTCGATTATACAATATCGGATCGATAGCTGTTATATGATTTAGCTTTTGGTTATATTACCTGTTTGACATGTGACATGATTGTATTTTGTATAATTAGGTTATATTCTATCGTCTATAGGATTATCAGATTATGTGTATGCATTTAGGGCTTTTTTTTGTGTAAGGATATAGACTTTGAAATTTAGGAGTTATATATATGTGTTGATGAAATAACAATTTGTTAATTCGTTATATGATATCATTTTTCGGTCTGTCAATATTTGATTGCTGTTTTATGATGTAGCTTTTGTTATATAGCTTTTGTTATAAAAATGGAATGATGTTAGTATCCAGTTTCGTTTATTAATTTTGTTGTTTGACAGATGTTTTAATTGTTAAGATGTTAACTTTTGAGACACCTGCCTTTAATTTCATATGTAGGTGCTATTTCAGATGTTTACAAATCACTTATAAATCAAGGTACTCACATAACAAAGATTTATGGTTTCAATTTTCAGCAAGTGATTTGAATAAGATACGTCAAAGTTGTTGGTGACACACCATAGGTTAAAAAAATACTTATAAAATTTGGTCTGTTGTTATGAAATTAATGTTTAATTTTTGTATCAATGAGTATTACTGACTTGGTTGAAGTTGGTCACTTAGTGGTTGTTTTGTTAATTATAGGTGAATATGAAGATAGGCATGGTCTATGGTGCTCGAAGTTTTGGTCTAATGGATATGATATCTTAAAGAAATTTCGATGGACGCTGCCATGATCTTGGGTAAGTTTGTTTGTCCAAGCTATTATTCGTATCATCAATGATTAAGTTTTGGAACTAGATGAATAAATAGCTTGCATATGTGTACTAAAATTAGGAACATATCAAAAGTATGTTTGGTAATGTTTATAAAAACTGCTGATGTCTTATATGAAATGAGGATGATCATCAAGATCTGTAGATGTTAGTATGTTGATGCCCTGTCACACTGCTCAAAGACTTAAAAGATGACTTAGTTTAGAATTTCAATTGTTACCAGTGTAGCATCTTTAGATTTGTTGTAGAAACTTTAATGTTTTTATTAAAAAAATGTAGGTTACCGGAAAGTAAATAATTTGGAAAATCGACAAACTTGATTTTGTGGCATGTATGGGAGCATTTATTGGCGTCGTTTTCAGATCTGTTGAGATAGGTCTTTAGATTGCTGTAAGGATTAAAACCAAACCATCTCGACCTTCTTTTTAAACACATTAGCTTGAATTTGATCTTACTTTTGTGTAAATATTAGGTTGCAATATCTTTTGCTAAGATTCTTCTCCAAGTTACACGATCACGAAGTGCTATTCTTGGAAAGATCCCTCAAACAAGTGTTTATAGGAATATTGGAGAGTATCCTGAGGCAACTAAAGTTCCAACTACAACTACATGAAAGAAGGTTCATTCAGCTATTTACTTCTCTAACTCCAACTACATGAAAGAAAGGTGATTATCTTTATGGAGGTATATAAACTAAACTTTATATTTTTGTAACAGGTTTATAAAGGTGAAAGGAGTCTTACACTAGAGTGTTGGCGTTTTGCAGTATTTGATCTTTCTTCAGTTCCCTCAACTACAAGGTTTGTTAATTTCATTTTTGAATTCAACTTAGTGATAGCGTTAGTTGTTGCTTTCATAATAAGGGGAGGAAAATATTGCTTTAGTTGTTGCTTTTCTATAAGAATCAAGGTATAGTTGATAAATTTAGACATTCACCATTCTGAGTTGTGCATTGCCACTTCCTGTCATGTTTCTACAAATATCGGTAAAGTAGATCATTATTACGCTAATCATGTTTTTGTAACCATATATAGTACTTGAGTTTTACAAACTCCAAAAGTTAACTACAATATGTCAGCGGGTTGACCTAACCTTACCTGGTTTTATTAGATGATTTGGAATGGTTGTATTTATAGTCGTGTCATGTACTTTAGAATTTACAAGATTAAATGGTACTTGATTCGTTTTTTAATTGATAAAGTATTATATTGCAAAGGGTACATTTACCTAAGTAATTAACAGTTTAAGTTCTTGTCAGGTTGTTTATTTGCAGCCGTTACTCCCAACTAAAAGTATTGTGCCGCATATCATGAAGGCCATGGCCACTTTTGGAATCACTGAAAGCTAAAGGTGAAGTGATCATTGAGGAAGCAAGACCAAGTGCCTAAGAAATTCCTACTGGTCCTATCAATGCTAAAGAGTAATGTTTGTATGAGTGATTCTTATTCCTCAAAGTCCATTTTAATTAAGTTTTATGTTTTCTATTATTTGAGAAAGTGGTGTACAATGTAAAGACACAAAATCCGTCTGAATGAACAACCATGGATTATGAACAATGCTAACACATTTCAAGTATTTGTATTTTTATCGACCTTTTATATTAAAAAAGCTCGTGATGTTAATGGGACTAAATTGATATGAAAAAGAGCTATACTCTCTATACATTGTCTTTGATTTAGGTCTAATGCATTCAAAGGATGAGCATGATGATTCTATTTAATTAAATGAAATTATAGAGCTAGCCCGCCCATCGGGCGAGTCTTGAAGCTAGTATATATATATATATATATATATATATATATATATATATATACAGGGATGAGATCAAATAAAAAGAGTTTTTTTGGTAAAAAAAATAAGAAGAGTTTTGGACCCTTGATTTAAAATCTATGGTTGAGATTAACTATCATTCTAACTAACTAATAAGGGTATAATAGTAATCTTACATCTTAACTATAATACCAAAAACCTGTATAAGAAACATCAATTTCTTCTTCTTCCATCCATACCCACTCATAGAAACACACACTTCCATCTCTCCATTTCTCTATCTCTCTCCTCCACACCGAACCTCAATTTCTTTTCTTCCCTTCATACCAAAACACACAGTTTCCGTCTAAAAAAAACACCTAATCAAGTTAGGTTTTTTAAAATTAGGGGTTTCTAAACCAATCAAACTAGGCGTGTACACACCTTTTACTGAAGATTATTCAAATCAGAAAAGATAGTTAATGAGTAGTTGAAGGAGACATTTATAACAAATTAGGGTTTGTAAGTCGAATCGGTTGTAAGCTAAATTTTGAATTTTTCGAGAATGTCATCAATTAATAATAGTGATAATCAAGGTATGAGTTTTTTTTGTTTGTAATTTAGTGTTTTTTTATAATAAATTGTAAAATAGTGTTTTTAGTGTAACTTGCTGAAATTATAGATTTTTTTGGTGGAGTTTACTTCAAAGATAAGTGTTATTAGTGTAACTTTTTGAAAGTTTTTATTTGTAGTAGATTCTGATGCACAAATTAGTGAATCTGTGGCATGAAATTTTGGTATTAGTGTTTTTTTTAAGAAAATTTGTATTTATGGTAAACTTGATGCACAAATTAGTATTATATTTTTTAGTACATAATTTTGCTTTACAAGTGTCATTTGATCAAATATTGATTCTGTGTGGAATTGGATGCACAAATAACTTGTATTGGTGTATCATAAATTTTTGTGTTATTAGTGTAATTTTATTAAAGTTTGTTTGTAGAAATTTGATGCACTAACTAGTTTTATATATTCTTATTATGCTTTTTTTTTTTTTATAATAAATTGTAAAATAGTATTTTTAGTGTAAGTCGCTAAAATTATGGAATTTTGGTGGATTTTACATCACAGATTAATGTTATTAGTATAATTATTTGAAAGTTTGTATTTGTAGTAAATTCTGATGCACAAAATAGTGCATCTGTAGCACGAAATTTTGGTATTAATGTTTTTTTTTTTTTAAAAAGAATTGTATTTATGGTAAATTTGATGCACAAATTAGTATTATATTTTTTCAGTACATAATTTTGCTTTATAAGTGTTATTTGATCAAATATTGATTATGTGTGTAATTTGATGTACAAAAAGCTTGTTATCAGTGAGAATTTAACAAGGCTGTACATTTGTGTTGTGTTAGACCCCTTTCTTAGTTAGATATAATTGAACTGAGATATTCCTTAAAAAAATTGCTATATGTCCAAGGTGTAGACACCAAGCTTATCGTGACTATGGTTTTAAATTAGATCTCCATGTATATAAAGAAAAAAAATGATCTCTCTAGTTTATATTTGATGTTGTAGAATCCACAAGCTGCACAATTTGCTGGAGGCAACATATAACAGTTTAACTTGGGTTCTTTATGATAAAGAGTCTCATTTGAGCCTAAATTCATGTGTGTTCCAATATCTTACCACAGGTACCGTGCAATCACAAGTGCATACTACAGAGGAGCTTTTGGTGCTTTGCTAGTCTAAGACACAACACACCATGTCACCTTTGAGAACATTGGGAGGTGGTTAAAAGAGCATAGAGACCATAGCGACTTGAACATTATGATAATGCTAGTAGGAAACAAGGCAGACTTGCATCACTTACGTGCAGTTACAATAGAGGATGCCAAAACCTATGCTAAAAATGATAAGACCTATTCTATTGAAACATCGGCTTTGGAGGCCCTCGATATTGAAAATGCTTTCACTGAAGTACTTACCCAATTATACCATGTTGTAAGCAAAAAAGCACTTGACATCGGGAACAATCCTAGGTCATTGCCTAAAGGTCAAACCATTAACATCGAGTCAAAAGATGATGTTTCTGCAGTGAAGAAAGTTGTTTGTTGTTCTACTTAAAACAATAGCAGATTATCAAGATTATCAGATTGTTTTTGAGCAAATATGAAGTCCTTAACAAGAAAAGTAGATCAGGCTATTGGTTTTATTGGTTTTACTCATATTATGGTCTTTTTGTATTTTTTGTTAATTATTGACTACAGTGGATCATGTATCATATATTTGGTTGCCTGTTTTTAGAATTTGAATCAATTTTCATTTTTGATAATTGATCGAAGTAAAATGTGATATTAGTGTTTCTTTTAAGAAGGGATCTTGCTCTCTTACTGGTGAGACAAATCCCTTTATTGTGTTTGACAATATTGCACTGCTCAAATAATCGCAATATAAAGCATACAAGTAACAACAAATAGCCTATGCTGCACTTTTATGAGATACAGTTAATAAACAGCTACACATGAACACTAAATAATTTGAAGAGTTCAGGTAAAGCGCCAACTATGGCCTAAAATCAATATGAATGTCTCGTATGCTATCACATCCATGTATTAGACAACAACACAAGAAGCGTGCAAATTAAAAGGCCTAGATATGACTATATGAGTGTGAAACTAAGAAAGTTATGAAGGATCATTTTGATTGTTTGGCTAATCATAACTCACAAGCACATGTAAAACTAATCAATTGACCACTAATTCCACATAAACAAACACCCTTGATGACCTGAAGTAACATAAATCCAGAATACATAACATGAAATGAATAAAGAAACACAAACATTAGTACCATTCTATTAATAATAATGAGATAGTTACTTCACCATAAGCTTCATTCACTAACATCAACTAAAACTAAACAACAAAACAAGTTGCTTCACTAACATCAACTTAATTAAGCCTTCTTTGCAGATTTCTTTGGCGAAGGCTTGTTCTTGTCGCTGTCGGTCACAAGAGCATATTTTTTAGGCAAAAACACGGGTTAGTGTTGGGCAAGACTCTACCGCTCGCAATTGTAACACCAGAAAGCAATTTCCCCAAATATTTGTCATTCCCGACAACCAAAATAAAATGCCTTGGGTTAATCCTTGTTTTCTTGTTGTCTCTTACAACATTTCCCGCCGATTCCAAAAGCTTAGTAGCAAGGTATTCCATCTGTATGGTGTGTCAAGTGGCAACCTCACATTCCTGAAAACCATTGTTTATAACCAAATACAGAATATAGAGTCCGGCTATTAGAAGAAACCCGCATCCCTTTACCAAAGCTGCAAGCTGGAATAGATGTATAAACCAATTAAGGTGTTGCACATGAATCCAACAGAATATAGGCTACGGGAATCCAATTACATAAATTCAAATCAAAATACTAGGAATTACTGAGCCTAAAGAAAACATAGGAGAGTGAGGACCAACCTTGCTTTTCTACATTAGTAATTGGAGTGTTAAAACCTTCTTTCACACCTGACTCTATTATTTGATAACCCACAAAAGCAATTAAGCCATCTTTTCCTTCGAAACTGATTTTTTAGCTTGAACTGAAGTGTTTCGTGTACCAATCGATGTAATATAAATGAGTGAACAAATAACGCGCATGATGGTTCAATTATATAGCAAAAGAAAAATATGCATCAGGAAGTTAGGCTTTATTTCGTTAAACTTAATTTCTAAAGATGGTCATCACGCACTAAACCAAATAGGTGTACTTAGGAGAAAAAATCAATCTTTCTCTGATGTATATTACTACTTCGTAGACGATTATTATAGAATGTACGAAAAGACTTGAGTACTTGACTACCAACATTTGAGCTTTGCCATTTTTAATGCACAAAACCATTCTTTTCAAATATCAACAAGCACAAAACCATTTGTTTTTGTAGGAGCTTTGCCATTTGAGCTTTGCCATTTACTAACTTCCTATGAAAATTAATGTACATTTACACAATTTTAATGCATAAAATAGTGTCATTTCAAACAAGTGTATTGATTTTCAAATATCAACATGCACAAAACCATTTGTTTTTGTAGGAGCTTTGCCATTTACTAACTTCCTATGAAAATTAATGTACATTTACACAATTTTAATGCATAAAATAGTGTCATTTCAAACAAGTGTATTGATTTTTTAAGCATGTCACCCTGTTTTAAATTATAAAAACAAATGCACAATTAGACCATTTTAATGCACGAAATAGTTTTAATTCAAGCATGTAACCTTTACTAACTTTGTATGAAAATAAATGCACAGTTAGACATTTTTTAATGCACAAAACAGTGTTATTCCAAACAATAGCGAACAAATTACCGAAGCACGTCACTTTCACTGGCATCTTATGAAAAATAACACACATATAGTAGATTATTAATGTAGAAAACAGGATAATTTCACACAACCCATGATTATCCCAACATATAACTCTTTTACTAACCTCCTACAAAAATAAATGCACTTTTGGACCAATTTTTAATGCACTAAATAGTGTTATTCCGCACAACTCATTTTTTATGAAAACTAATGTGCATTTAGCCCGTGTTTAAAACACAAAAATGTGTAAGTTTTAGCCAAGAACACGATGATTTACAACACCTATCACTTTTCCTAAATTCCTATGAAAACTAATGCTTGTTTAGCTTGTTTTTAATGGATAAAAACGTGTATGTTTTAGCTGAGAACACGCTGATTTCCAATGCCTATCACTATACATAACTTCCTGTGAAAATTAATGTGCGTTTACCCGTATTTAATGTACAAAACGTGTAAGCTTTAGCCAAAGAAGACGATGCTTTTGATGCCTATTACTTTGCCTAAATTCCTATAAAAACTAATGCTCTTTTAGCCAAAATTTAATGCACAAAAACATATAAGTTTTAACTGAGATCGCACTAATTCTCGTACATATCACTTTTCCTAAACTCCTATGAAAACTAATGCTCTTTTAGCGTGAATTTAATGCACAAAAACATGTAAGTTTTAACCAAGTTTACACTAATTTCCAATACATATCACTTTGCCTACATTCCTATGAAAACTAATGCTCCTTTAGCTCGAATTTAATGCACAAAAACATTTAAGTTTCAGCCGAGAACATGCTAATTTCTTGCACTTATCACTATGCGTAATTTCCTGTGAAAACTAATGTAATACGCATTTAGCCCGATTTTAATGCACAAAAACATGTAAGTTTTATGCAAAAACAATGTAACCTAAAACAAATAACGGTTACAAAAACGTGTCACATTCCTACCAACGTTATATGAAACTTAAGCACATTTAGCCCTTATTCAATGCACAAAACATGTAATATCAAATCTGATACACATCTTTTAAACAAAATTGAGATTAAAAAATCAATTATAACATCATTAAAGATATGTGTTTCACTAACTTCTTATGAAAACTAATGCAGATTCAGCCCTTTTGATTCATAAAACAATGATATTTTATACTAAGGCATGTTAAATAATTACACATATAACTTGACTAACTTCATATAAAAGTAATGCACATTTAGCTTACTTTTATGCACAAAGCATGGTTATTTCACACAGTAGGTACAATTACTCAAACATATCACACTTTTTACCAACATTCACATTTAGCTATTTTCATGTACAAAATAGATACAATTTAATCTGATTCGCATTCTAGCGGAATATAAATTAACAAAGCAATGCCAAGTTATAAAATTAATACCTATATATTTTTAACAAACAATATGAATTAAAATCTTCCACCTTTATAACCATATGAACAAAATTAGGCTTAGTTGACTTACACAAGCATTTGAGTCAGTAAAACCACCAATTTTGACTTACCATTGAATCAGTGTTTGCATCTTCAATTGACAAACAAAATGCATTAAAATCAATCTACTTTATGATAATCTAAACAAAATCAATTTTAATTCACTTACCTTCGAAGCCATTTTAATATGTAAAATAGATGAATGAAACTTCGATTAGATTTAGATGGTTGATTTCAGTTTTGATTTGTATAGGATTTGATGGTTTTTTAAGGATTAAGAGTGAGATGAGAGTGATTTTTTATAGAGAGAAAGTAGTTGAGGAGGTGAGGATGGAATGTGTTATGATCGTAACAGAGAATGCGTGTTTATGTATTTGATGAAAAGACCTTTTGGCCCTTCAAGTGTTAATTAAAATTATAGTTTAATCTCATCCATTGATTTTAAATCTAAAGGTTAGAAATCTTTCTTATTCTTTTTATCATAAATTCTCTTTTTATTTTAACCCCTCCCTCTATATATATATATATATATATATATATATATATATATATATATATATATATATATATATATATATATTATTTTAAAAGTAACTATTTTTTTTTATTGAGAGCGCATATATGCAACAAAATCTTTTAAGCTAAGTAATTTAATATGTAAGTATCGGCATTCCTAAGCAAGTCTTATATATCACTTGTGAGAGTATTCAAGTGATGATCGGGCGAGTAATATGAACCAAAGGTCTTTCTATTCAATCAATAGGTATCATCGCAATTCATTAAATTGTATTGCTAACACATATGTGCGACAAGATCTATTAAGTTACACAAATCAAGTCGAAAACATCATTATTCCTTATCAAATCTTATATATCATTACGACCTTACTTGAACTGGATCTGTTCGATAGGTTCGTACCTCTGTATTCTTGATACCTAAGAAGAAATACCGGGGGTAACCCTTTTACTCAAAAAAAATATTATATATCACTTCCGAGAGTATTCAAGTAATGATGGAGCAACTTTTATGAACCAAGTGTCTTCCTATTCAATAGATAAGAATTATCGCATTTCATTCAATTGTATTGATATCTTAAATGAACAGGGTGTGAGTACCTCTACAGGGATTGCGATGACCGATGCTAAAATTTTGAGTATAATCCTAGGTTGTAAACAACGTGGGTATCTACATGGTATGGATAGAAAGATAGCAGTTGTTGACTCGAGTTCATGCTTCATTTCACAATTCCAAGGGGTGTCATCCTACTCGCAACAAGAAGTCGTTGAGGGAGCAAGTTGAAAGGCAGGTAAATGATGCCGCAAAAGCTATAATAGTGGCTGAAAGAGCACAATCACAAATCTGTCAAATCGTGGCTTACTTAGCCACTCAACAAGGTATGTTTGATTAATCGGCGATGTTTCCTCGCCCAAGCGGAAATGATGATGATGATGATGATGATGATGATGATGATGATGATGATGATGATGGGGCATACGGATGATTTTTATTTAGTGTTGGTATTGGTATGGACAAAAAAATGGTTGTGGATATTTTGTATGGACAAATTTTAGCAACTTTTTTCTAATATTTTTAGCGACTTTGTTATTTAACTGGATCTTTTAGCGACTTAGTATGTTTGATTTAGGTAGTTACATGTTGTTGTTTTTTTTGGTAGATTATTTTGGAAAAGGTTGAAATCTGGAAATGCAGCAAAACGCAAGCAGATGTTGCAAAAATGTGCAGGTGTTTTTTGTGAGATCATGTCCTCGCCAAAAGTAAAAGTCATATTTTAATGGTCAGATTTGCCATAAACTTGTGGGACCTTGTTTGTATTTTATTGTTAAATATTACTATTAATTACTTAATTAATAAGGGCAATTTTATATATATCCTTGCAAATTTCAAAAATTTAAAAAGTTCTTATCAATTGGCCTGGATGGTGTAGCGTAAAGAAAAATACATACATACATACATACATACATACATACATACATACATATATATATATATATATATATATATACACACACGTCTATGTGATAAATGACGTTATAATGTGAAAATCACAAAGGTACCTAAAACGAATGTATGAGTCATTAAATGAATAACATTTAATTAACTTTCTAAAATGCTCAAAAATCCTAATATTTGGTATCGGAAATGTCCTTTTTCCTCTAAGGGAACGAGAAGGAACCTATATACATAAGACACAACATAAGAGTTTGTCAACTCTTAAATAGTAACTTTGAACATTATCCGACACTGCGCTTCATGTTAGCGAAATCATTTGAAAAGGTACTAAACACTCATTTGAAAAGGATATCTTTCAAAGTGTTTGTTATATGATGTGTGGTTAATTTGGCGGTTTAGGAATCAATTCTTTTTTTTTGCGATAGTCAACCACATAGATAGCTTCTTTATAATGATTTAGTTCATTTATTTTTCACTTGGTGTTTTAGTCGATGTAACTTAAAACTCAATTGGGTTACTTGAATGAAAAATCATAGTACCATATGTTTGTAGTCTCTTCTAGCTCTTAGCTGGTTTTTAATAATTTGCCATTAAAAAAATAATAAATTCCAAAAATTTCCACGGAATATCTCCTAAACGATATACGTCAAGACAAAAGATGTTCGAATTTCTCGAATAACCTAAACATACTCGTTCTCTTAATACCCATTTATGCCCATATATAAAATCAATATGTTGGAACAAAAACTAAAACAAGCTCAAAGTCAAGATTAAAGCACACATATATACCTAAACTCATTTGTCCCTCATTTCAAATTGTGCTAGTGTCTTATTTGTCTATGAATACAAGGGTTTATTTACAACAACCAACAGAACATTGTCACAAAATTTAAGCATAAATTTAGTCATATAGTCTCAATCATTTATCTTTTAGATTATCATAAACTTTGTAACACCCCCAATTCATGGATGCAGCGGAATTCAAACTGGGTGTTACTCGACGGCACAATAGTCACAATAATAGAAAATGAACTCCAATTGAGTCGTTTTAAAAGATTTATCATTCAAATTGTATAAATATCAGAGATTACAAAATGAGGTCCCAAACGGTTTCATGTTTACAATTTACATTAAATGAGTTTTTGAATGATAATAAAATTTACAGCCCTCTTGAGTATCCGTGCCCTTCCGTGCCATCCTTGATCGTCATGAACCTGAAATACATGCTTGAGAGGTCAACACAAAGGTTGAATGATATTCATAGAGTTTGTTTAATGTTTGAACACAATATGTTGGTAGTGTGAGCTATAGACTCACACCAATGTTTGGAAAATAAAACAGTTATTATCATTACTAAGCTTATGACACCAAAACGTTAACGTGTACCAATATCGATCGGCAGATTTATCCCGGTAGGTACTTTGCTGTCATACCCATGTCTCAAATATTAATGCATTTGTATGAACTTAGTCAATACAAATGGGATTCGTCAATCCCAATAGGCCTATTCACAATATTCGCGCTCACTATTGCTAGTGATTAAATGGTTTATAATAAGGGATCTCGGTTTAGCAAGGCTGGTACTTAGTGATAATAAAACAATCAGGCAAGCATACAATTTAAAAAACATTGTGCTCGGTTAAAAATAGCATGTATTCCCCCCAAGGGTTTGTAAAACAATTAAGTAATGGAAAGTGGGGCTATGAACTCACCTTGAGTTGGATGATGTATAATGAGAATGATGGATATGCCGTAAGAACTTCTACGAGCAACCTAGAATAATTGTTGTAACTTAGGTTTGGAATAATGTCTAAGAATACGAAGAATTGCCTATATATGTCTCGCATTTAGTCCATGATGTGGTACAATGTATAGTGTAAGTCTTTGAAAAAAAATGATTCATGAAACATGTATAGTTTATATATCGTTTACTACCGTTCGGGCCGACATAATTCAGAAGTCATGTAGTAAACGTTCGAGGAGCCAGGACACTTTAATTCGTAAATCCACAACTCATCTCGACGGCTTACATAATGAACTCCTCACATGAGGCTCCCTACTATTGTAGTAGTTGATAAAGTATATATATATAAGTTTTGATCCGAAAAGTTACATGTGCAATATTTGAATAAACTTAGGAAAGTTTATGATTACATGAAGATTGTTATTAGGGTAAGTTTCTTATAACTTATATGACAATTTATTGTAATATCTCATGGTTCTTTAGATGAAGTAGATCCAAGTTGTATGTTTAAGTTATCGCCAACTCTTGTTCATGTATTTGTCTTGGTATGTTTATATGGTCGTTAGCTCATGTTTTCGCCTTGGTATGTATATATGGTCTTAACTCATGTTTTCGCCTTGGTATGTATATATGGTCTTAACTCATGTTTTCGCCTTGGTATGTTTATATGGTCTTTAGTCATGGTTTTGCCATGAAATTTGGTCATTGTTCCATGGTTTTGAGACTCAACCTTGGCTCTAGCCATGGTTGTGGTCTTGAATCTAGGTCATAAGACCTCTTGGTCTTTATAAACCATAACCTTTATATAATGACTTTGGTCTAAAAATGGGCTGTTAAGAATTTGAAGAAAATATCACTCGAAAAGCGTTTTCAGGGCTCGAGCTTCTTTGTTTCTGAACAAAAACGGCGTTCCGGACAACTTTCGTGTTTTAACTTTTTGATGAATCGGACCAGAAGTGCCACTTTCAAAAAGTTAGAATGCAAAACAGTAGGGTATAGACAGTTTTGCCGTTTTGGTTTCGCTAACTTCTTATGGCCATAACTTTTGACTCGTGTACTCATTTTAAGTGGTTCAAATTGCTATGTTTTCCTTTTGAAGTCCTTTATAACAGTAAGTAAGTGTCCAATATCATAGTTTTACTATTTTGGTCGTGGTTCTCCATAAAAGTCACTAGTTTACTTGTTTAAATAACATAAGTTAACAATCATTTGTAATAACTTGTTTTACCCATTTTTATACATCATGGACATGATCACAAGACAAAAATATAGCATGAATGATATGTAAATAACATGATAATGATATTTAAGCAAGGAAGTGTATTAGAGTTTGCTTACAACTTTGGCTTTCTACAAGAAAGATAAGTAACATGTAAGGTACGGACTTTGATAGACTTTAGCTTCACCCTACTTCACTTCAAGCAATCTTTCTACACTTGTATTCTTGAAAGAGAGATGATGAAAGTTGAGGTGACTTGAGTGGATTCAAACTCAAGAGAATCACCAAAGTTTATAAGGTTTGGAAGTAGTTTGATGAATCAAAACCTAACTAGGGTTTATGTGTGGATATTGCACTTGATTTCTTGCACAAAACTTGAAGTAGACTAGCAAATGAGAGGGTGGTGTTTGTGTTGTGAACGACTAGGAGGGATGGGGAGGGCTTATATATGAGTTTGAGGAGGTGCTAAGAAGGTGCTAGGAAGTTGCCTTAAGGAGGTGCAAGTATTTAGGATATTTTCCAACACTTGGAGACCAAGTTCTACACTTGTAACCAATCTAAGGCTAAATGAATGAGATTAAGCCACCTATGGGCTGAATCCCCCCCCCCTAAGTCGGTTCATGAGGCTTGGGGAGCAAGAGTTGGGTTTTAGATGATATTATCCAAGTTATTGAGTTAGTTTTGGCTCTGTAAAATGCTAACCGTAAATGGTTAAGCCACGAAACGCAAAACCGGGTATCGTAAAAATACGAAACTTGGAAGAATGGTTAAACTTGTCAAAATACTCCATAATAAAATATAAAATGAGTGGTAGGTTCCATTGGGGTGCTAAAACCCTGGTAAAACTGGAAACACGGGTCTAAAACGCGTAATACGTAAAATGTACGAATATTGCGTAAAATTGAGAAAAGTAAAATGTTACTTTTCTAATAGGATAAATGTAACACCTAAATTTTAAAAGCAAGTGAAAAGACCAAAATGCCCCTACATATTTAATAATTAATTAAAAGCTTATAAAAGTATCCAAATAAATCCCAAACTTCAAAGAATGCACAAGTTATGTATCCAAATAATTTTAACAACTTCATTTAACATTTGTACAAGTGGTAAAATTACCAAAATACCCCTAAAAGGGCCGAATGGAATAAAATGACTTTTAAAGAGATTTATTTTGATTTAAATTGTGTAAATATGGAAGGTAATCACCAAGAATTATTCTCCCACCTAAAAATCCGAAATTCTGGTCTCCCCCCCCCCCTCATATACACGGTTTTCTTATTTTATAAGTCAATCCATATTTTCTCCCACAAAACCCTAAGTGCCGCCCCAAAAACAAACACACACAAAATTACTTTGGCCTCCATTCGACAACCCCTTCATTCCTAGACATTTTTCTGTGATCAAACAACATCCAAGAAGCCCTAGAAAAATACCCATTCGAATTGTTGAAGCTTGGATCGATTGTGGTTTAGGTTTCCTTTTGTCGTGCCTAAATACAAGGTAAATTCATTTATGATTTGTTCGACCTCTCTAAAATTCGTTTATGATTTTTCTCATAATCCTCATATCATGTATACTCTGGGAAAAATGATAGAAAGGTCGTGGAGAAGCTTTTGGAGTCGTGTGGATTTTTGGTTCGTTTTTGTCCAATCGCATATACAACAATTCGTACAGCCTCTCTACACGTTCAATCCTTGGTTTGGTATTTTTCTCAGGTCCCTTACATCATATAAACATCAAATAAAATGGTTGATTCGATCCATGCATGCTCTACATCATTTTCGTGATTTAAAACCCCGAAAACGTGTTTATTTGTGAAATATATGCTCCGATCCCGAATAATTATTAATAAAATTATTATACACTTGTTATGATGTAATAAGATCTGGAAAAATGTTGGAAAGAATTGTCATGGCTTAAATCATGTGTTTCGAATTTATTTTGATTTATTGAATTTTGATTAAAACGTATAAAAGAAAATAAAATCGTGTGAACTAGGGTTTTGGATCTAGGGTTTGTTTTGTGATATTAAATGACATTTAATGATGAGGTGATGATTAAAAATGAAATAGAGTTGGTTAGGGTTTTTAATCTTGGTATTTTATGTTTATACGATTTGATATAAAGGTTTTGGGTGAGTTTTGTAACTTTTAAAACTAAAGGGTTATTTTTGAAACTTATTCTGGGCTGTATACTGTTCGAATAAAATATATAATGAGGGTGCTAAGTGTAAGTTTTGCAATTAAATGGATTAAAATGTATTTTTAACCTAATTAGGGTTTGTTTTGAAAATAATTAAAAGAGAGGGACTAAACATGTAATTTTCAGAAACTTGGAGCTGTTTTGAGTAACTTAATATATTCAGGGGGTTATGTGTCATTTTGATAAATTAAGGGCATAATATGTAATTATTGATAATTAAAAGTTGAAATTATAAATTAAAGGGTTAAATATGTAACTTTTATAACTTGAGGGACTTAAAGTGTAAATTATGAATATTTGAGGATTCATTCGAATAACTTGATAAAATAAGTGCTCATTATGTAAATTGGATAAGTTAAGGGTTTAATGTGTAACTTTGAATACTAAAAGGTTTAAAGTGTAATTTTGGAAAGTAAAGGGTATAAAATGTAAAGTTATGAAACCCTAAGGACCAAATGTGTAAATATGTTAAAAGATACTTTGATTCCATTAATAATGACTCAACTTACTATTTATGAAAACCTGCTAAAAGTGGAAAGTCACTTTAAATGGAAAGTTACTAAAACTGGAAAGCCGACTAAGATGAGAAAGCTGAATTGAATAAGTTATTAATAACAAGCCGACCATTAATTCGTGTAGATTCGCTGAAGAAGGAGTTTTGCTTCTGACCTTTATGTTTTTGTCATGTGTGCACTTGCGGTTTAAGGTACAGATATTCTGACCTTTCTCAAAAGGTTTCTCATGATCTCTTTCATATTCTGATCCGTTAGTTCCCAAATTGATGCCATTGCTATGATCCCCTTTACTTGAACCTTCTCTGTTGATCCCACTTGATATGACCTCCGTTATGAACCTATGCTATGAAAACCTTCTTAATGATACCATGGAAATGTTTTGAGAAGAACCGATTTGAAAAGATGTTTATAAATGATGCTAAATTTCTTTTTAAAAGAAAGGTTATTTAACTTTCATGAACACTATATTTTGGAAGACCATTTTTATGGAAACTGTTTTAAAAGATCATTTAAATTGGACTTTTAATAGAAACTTTTGAAACGGACTTTTGAACTGAACCATGAATTGATTTTTGAATATGAACCTTGACCTGATAAACTCTGATTGGACCTTGAATACTATTTCTGATATGAACCCTTTGTTATGAACTGCTATTATGAACCTTTGATATGATTCTGAGATACACCTTTGCTATATGACCTTTTGTATGATATGAGACCTGACTCTTAGTTTGATACCCGAGCCATTTCTGTTTCCCTACCTATGGAGGTACCATAGGCGTGTCCGTGATGCACCACTGGCATGACTAGTGTGTGGCCCTAGTGATTTGGCTACACCGTCCCCTTTCTGATATATGATATGCGCGCTTTATGATATGGTTTGTTATGGCCACTATGATTTCTGCGGGGGCGTATGGATGCATCCTAGATCTGTTCCGTTTAGTGGATTTAACTATGATTATGTTTATGATATCTGTCTGGTGACTGGTACTGTGTGCTATACATGCCTTTCACAAATTTCTGGGAGTTCGCTACTCCACCCATTTGAAGAATGAGGACACCCCTCATATTATCTGATTATCTGAGAGGACTCCCCTCTATATGATTATGAAGAATTATGGTATTGACGGCTTATATGATATGATATGTTTCTGGGCTCGTGGTAGATGACTATCCTTTCTTCTTTCTATTCTATTACTCTTTTATCTATTCCTTATTCTATTTCCCCAATGCACTATATTTCAGTTATGTTTCATTATCATTGCTTTGTATATGTATCTGTTCACTGGGCTTTTTAAGCTCAGCCGCATTTCCTTTTCCTGCGGCAGGTTTTAGTAGGAAGCTGGGTTATGGGAAGAGAGTGTGACTGGACTTAGAAGACTATGCTTTGGACTAGAGACGATTAGATGAAGTTTCATTTTATTAGACATAGTATTTATTGTTTTGTAACCTTGTAGTTTCAGATTTTCATTTGTAACCCTGAATTTCGTTGTATGTATGAATCATATGCTTGTGTTTGTTCTGATATGTCACTGTAATGTAATACTTCTACCCTTATCGGGTTAGGGTGTTACAATTATGGTATCAGAGACCAGGCTGCGATTCGTAATACATTACCCTTGACCTGTGAAGTTTGGACCCCTAAGTTTCCACTGTAGGCGCTCATAAGACAACCTTTGAAACTTTACATTAGGATTCCCCATAAGAACCTAAGTTATTACCAGTGAGGAATGGGTAGACTAAGACATTTATGTAAGTATCATTTGCTTCCGTATCACTCTGATCGTGCCTTTGCTCTTAGATAAGCCTTATAAGGACCTTTGTTTCAGAAGTTAGAAGTTTTGCAACTTAAGCTTAGTAACCAAGTAAGTTTGGAATACCTCGGAAAGCTACCTGGATACCTTACACATTTAAGTTTCACCTTCAGATTTTGATCTCCGCCTCCGATTTGTTTGATAAGCTGTTTGACACCTTTTCGACCACATCGTAGGTCATTCAACCACAATGTGTTCGACACATTCTGTAAATTCATTTCTTATGCTGGGTATGAATGTACCACCCGATACTACTTAACTCTGTATGATCCATTACTACCCCTATGAGAACTCTGGTAATTATGAACCACGAATATGAGAAGTTTTGTTTCCTCTCTTTGAATGACGAACCTTGTCCTGCCAACCATTTCCTTTGGAAGGGTATGATGTAAAGACTATCTCTGTATGGATTTGTTAACTAAGCATGATGATGCTGATAACTGAGATTCTATACCTCTCACAATTGACGATTATACGATTTCGTATTACCAATGATACACATCCTACCTGCTACTTATGCTAAGAAACTAAACGAAATTCCCACACATTGAACTGTTCGTTTATCCATCCCAACATTTTTGTTGAACCATGTACTTGACTCTGATATATGAACTATCTGTATGATTTGACGACTGTATTCACTCTATGAATCCTTTGACTTTGAGATGTCTGATTGTACGGTCTTTTGGACTGAATGGCTATTCGTGAAGATACCATAGACTACCATATCTGAAATGTGACCTTAAAAATCTGCTTCACCCTATTCCATTATGATGACTCTCTACATCTGCTAAAATTTCTGTCACTATGGAAACACCTACCCCAAACTCATGTGATTACCAAGTTGTCCTGAAAACCATTATTATCAACCCTTGGAAAGTTCTACTATTGGGAAATATTTTGTCATACGAAGATTTTCCGGTATTCTCTGATGAACCTTTTGGTACTCCTTCTTGCTTAGGAAGTAGAGTGGGTATTGAACTAATCTCAGTTGAAGAAACCATGGTTCCATAGAAGTTGAGAGATTGAAGGAGCTGATGGGATATGATCTGTGTTAACCCTTTGTGATTCTCTTTGGATGCTCTTGTTTGTTTATGAAGAAGAACGAGGGAAGTATGCGATGACGTATCGACTATCGTGAATTTAAACGTACCACTATCAGTAATCATTATCTGTTCCCGAGTACCAATATTTAATTTGGTCTTCCTTTGAAACTCCGCGTCTGATTGCATCATTTTAGATTTGAAGGACTGAAGAAGCAACCACAAAAACTTCTAAGAAGGGGGTTAACTAACCGAGAGTAACCTTTGGGAAGTATTTCAGTTCCTGAAGAAGAAAGAAGGCGATGTGAAAATTCCCTGAGATGATTTCTGAAGTTGCCTTTGCACTCGTTATAACATTTATGAACTTGAATGATGCCAATGGTGTTGGCTAGAATAATCATGTTTTTCGCGTGTTTTGGACAAATTGTCATAATATGACATTGTGTTGTGTTCTAAAACGAAAGAAGAATATAGAGATTATTGGTGAGACGACCCTTTGTTCCGGAAGAGAAATTTGATTGACGTTCCGAAAGCATAATAGACAACACTACCCTGTATAATGTAAAGACAGAGCTTTCACAAGAAGGACCAAGATCGAAGACCGTTATCGGAGTTAGAAACCTGGTGGAAGAGTAGTAGAAGATGGTTGCGACAAGCATTACCATGGAAGAAGCATATAAGAAGAAGAGAGGAACTGGGATAGTGCTCAATCATACATCATGCAACACGTGAAGATTTCAGTTCGGGCATCAAGACAACCAGACCAAAGAAGACGAACCATTCAACACACAACCTGGAGTCGACAACAACATCATGTACTTTAAAACCTGGAGCTATGTTAGAAGACCTGTCGAAGAAACGCAGTCTTGTTTTCTCTATTCATTTTAGTTGTACTAAGATGAATTGAGAGCAGAAGCAGACCTGCGGATGGAGGGATGCACAGTGATCGTGTCAGAGACTGCCGCTACGACGCCACAGTACCAAGAAGAGTTGCTGAAGGCTTGAGGAACCAGACTCGAATGTTATATTCTCTTAATCATGAGGTAAGATGGACAAGAATAAACAGACTACTCCAACTTAGAAGAAATTTTGAAATTTGTAAATGAGTGGACGGATTTGAAAGCGGACATTGTGTTTAGACGAGATGATGCTGTAAAGAATTGACGTTACTGATGACGTACCTTAATTTTGAATGACATTCTCGGATCTCCGTTACTCTTCGAGTAATTTCGTTCTCTTAGTTATGTTGTTTGATTTTGGTAACCTCTGAGACTATAGGTGGACTAGGTGGATTTAAATAAGTTTGGGTGTTCACGACTTGAGATAAAGTATGATCATCATGAGGGCATATGTATATGATGCCAGTATTATGACGCCTGGCCAACGTGATAATACTTACATCATATAACGTGCACTTATGGTGGGCATGTGATATTTCGAGGAGTGCCTTAGAAGCTTAAGAATTCTGGCATCTGGTCAAGATCATCTGAGTTTAGTGAGACTTTAGGTTCATTCTACCTATACGTTTGATATGCTGTCCTTGTTATACGATTCGATACGTTTGGACTCTCGACACGTGTTTTGCTGATCTTTGCAACTTCTGATAAGGATCTTAGGTTCCATTATGAAACTTCTGCCGTTGACGATATCTAACGATATGCTTTCTGTCCGTATACGATTCGCATTCGCGAAGTTGTTCATTATGATCTGCTATGAGTAAAATATGTGATTGTGGACTTTGAGGAAATGAGATCTGTTCGTTTATGAGAATACCTTTGGAAGGTTATCTAAAAGCCGAGACTATCTGAGAAGCTGAAGGGTTAAACCGTATATCACCTCATGTCTACTACAATTCAATGTATTCTCATCTGATTCACCGATTCAATTCGATGAAAATCCTATGTATTTTTTTTACCTCTTCCTGGAGAATTCGTTTATCATCCGTTATGTTTGGTACATTATCCTTTGATTCAAACTCAATATGATATGCCCTTCTGAGAAATCTGAAACTGTTTTGACAATAATTACGAGTCATGAGAAACCAGTTGGTCTGAATATCTTTTGGAAGAACCTCCCCGGGCGTGAGAATGTTGTGACGACTTTTGCGGTTTGCTACGACTTCGTCTAACTTTGCGACTTCAAATTTCGAGGACGAAATTTTTTCTTTTTAGAGGGGAAGAAGTTGTAACACCTAAATTTTAAAAGCAAGTGAAAAGACCAAAATGCCCCTACATATTTAATAATTAATTAAAAGCTTATAAAAGTATCCAAATAAATCCCAAACTTCAAAGAATGCACAAGTTATGTATCCAAATAATTTTAACAACTTCATTTAACATTTGTACAAGTGGTAAAATTACCAAAATACCCCTAAAAGGGCCGAATGGAATAAAATGACTTTTAAAGAGATTTATTTTGATTTAAATTGTGTAAATATGGAAGGTAATCACCAAGAATTATTCTCCCACCTAAAAATCCGAAATTCTGGTCTCCCCCCCCCCTCATATACACGGTTTTCTTATTTTATAAGTCAATCCATATTTTCTCCCACAAAACCCTAAGTGCCGCCCCAAAAACAAACACACACAAAATTACTTTGGCCTCCATTCGACAACCCCTTCATTCCTAGACATTTTTCTGTGATCAAACAACATCCAAGAAGCCCTAGAAAAATACCCATTCGAATTGTTGAAGCTTGGATCGATTGTGGTTTAGGTTTCCTTTTGTCGTGCCTAAATACAAGGTAAATTCATTTATGATTTGTTCGACCTCTCTAAAATTCGTTTATGATTTTTCTCATAATCCTCATATCATGTATACTCTGGGAAAAATGATAGAAAGGTCGTGGAGAAGCTTTTGGAGTCGTGTGGATTTTTGGTTCGTTTTTGTCCAATCGCATATACAACAATTCGTACAGCCTCTCTACACGTTCAATCCTTGGTTTGGTATTTTTCTCAGGTCCCTTACATCATATAAACATCAAATAAAATGGTTGATTCGATCCATGCATGCTCTACATCATTTTCGTGATTTAAAACCCCGAAAACGTGTTTATTTGTGAAATATATGCTCCGATCCCGAATAATTATTAATAAAATTATTATACACTTGTTATGATGTAATAAGATCTGGAAAAATGTTGGAAAGAATTGTCATGGCTTAAATCATGTGTTTCGAATTTATTTTGATTTATTGAATTTTGATTAAAACGTATAAAAGAAAATAAAATCGTGTGAACTAGGGTTTTGGATCTAGGGTTTGTTTTGTGATATTAAATGACATTTAATGATGAGGTGATGATTAAAAATGAAATAGAGTTGGTTAGGGTTTTTAATCTTGGTATTTTATGTTTATACGATTTGATATAAAGGTTTTGGGTGAGTTTTGTAACTTTTAAAACTAAAGGGTTATTTTTGAAACTTATTCTGGGCTGTATACTGTTCGAATAAAATATATAATGAGGGTGCTAAGTGTAAGTTTTGCAATTAAATGGATTAAAATGTATTTTTAACCTAATTAGGGTTTGTTTTGAAAATAATTAAAAGAGAGGGACTAAACATGTAATTTTCAGAAACTTGGAGCTGTTTTGAGTAACTTAATATATTCAGGGGGTTATGTGTCATTTTGATAAATTAAGGGCATAATATGTAATTATTGATAATTAAAAGTTGAAATTATAAATTAAAGGGTTAAATATGTAACTTTTATAACTTGAGGGACTTAAAGTGTAAATTATGAATATTTGAGGATTCATTCGAATAACTTGATAAAATAAGTGCTCATTATGTAAATTGGATAAGTTAAGGGTTTAATGTGTAACTTTGAATACTAAAAGGTTTAAAGTGTAATTTTGGAAAGTAAAGGGTATAAAATGTAAAGTTATGAAACCCTAAGGACCAAATGTGTAAATATGTTAAAAGATACTTTGATTCCATTAATAATGACTCAACTTACTATTTATGAAAACCTGCTAAAAGTGGAAAGTCACTTTAAATGGAAAGTTACTAAAACTGGAAAGCCGACTAAGATGAGAAAGCTGAATTGAATAAGTTATTAATAACAAGCCGACCATTAATTCGTGTAGATTCGCTGAAGAAGGAGTTTTGCTTCTGACCTTTATGTTTTTGTCATGTGTGCACTTGCGGTTTAAGGTACAGATATTCTGACCTTTCTCAAAAGGTTTCTCATGATCTCTTTCATATTCTGATCCGTTAGTTCCCAAATTGATGCCATTGCTATGATCCCCTTTACTTGAACCTTCTCTGTTGATCCCACTTGATATGACCTCCGTTATGAACCTATGCTATGAAAACCTTCTTAATGATACCATGGAAATGTTTTGAGAAGAACCGATTTGAAAAGATGTTTATAAATGATGCTAAATTTCTTTTTAAAAGAAAGGTTATTTAACTTTCATGAACACTATATTTTGGAAGACCATTTTTATGGAAACTGTTTTAAAAGATCATTTAAATTGGACTTTTAATAGAAACTTTTGAAACGGACTTTTGAACTGAACCATGAATTGATTTTTGAATATGAACCTTGACCTGATAAACTCTGATTGGACCTTGAATACTATTTCTGATATGAACCCTTTGTTATGAACTGCTATTATGAACCTTTGATATGATTCTGAGATACACCTTTGCTATATGACCTTTTGTATGATATGAGACCTGACTCTTAGTTTGATACCCGAGCCATTTCTGTTTCCCTACCTATGGAGGTACCATAGGCGTGTCCGTGATGCACCACTGGCATGACTAGTGTGTGGCCCTAGTGATTTGGCTACACCGTCCCCTTTCTGATATATGATATGCGCGCTTTATGATATGGTTTGTTATGGCCACTATGATTTCTGCGGGGGCGTATGGATGCATCCTAGATCTGTTCCGTTTAGTGGATTTAACTATGATTATGTTTATGATATCTGTCTGGTGACTGGTACTGTGTGCTATACATGCCTTTCACAAATTTCTGGGAGTTCGCTACTCCACCCATTTGAAGAATGAGGACACCCCTCATATTATCTGATTATCTGAGAGGACTCCCCTCTATATGATTATGAAGAATTATGGTATTGACGGCTTATATGATATGATATGTTTCTGGGCTCGTGGTAGATGACTATCCTTTCTTCTTTCTATTCTATTACTCTTTTATCTATTCCTTATTCTATTTCCCCAATGCACTATATTTCAGTTATGTTTCATTATCATTGCTTTGTATATGTATCTGTTCACTGGGCTTTTTAAGCTCAGCCGCATTTCCTTTTCCTGCGGCAGGTTTTAGTAGGAAGCTGGGTTATGGGAAGAGAGTGTGACTGGACTTAGAAGACTATGCTTTGGACTAGAGACGATTAGATGAAGTTTCATTTTATTAGACATAGTATTTATTGTTTTGTAACCTTGTAGTTTCAGATTTTCATTTGTAACCCTGAATTTCGTTGTATGTATGAATCATATGCTTGTGTTTGTTCTGATATGTCACTGTAATGTAATACTTCTACCCTTATCGGGTTAGGGTGTTACAATAAAAATGATTTAAAATGACTTATAATGTCTAGAATGGGCTCAGTCTAGTGTCGGTTGGTATTAAATGTCTTTTAGACATCAAATCGTAAGCCTAAAAATCAAGAAATGACTTATAAAATCAAGGAATGATTTTTGGTCAAAGGATGAGGGAAAAATACGTTGACTTTTTCTAATAAGTTGAAAACTCAAATCGTATTAGAAACGCGGTGCAGGTATAGGCTAAGGTTATGGCTGAGTAAAAACGCTTAAAAACTGAAAATTTCCAGTTTTTTTCACGGCCGAGGCTTATTTTGGTCATGTTTTTCTCAGTCACGATTAATTCTCAAATAAATCATGAGTGTGTCAAACATTTTTCTGATGCGGGGTCACTTAACGCGGTCGAGGTTCGTTGTGCGTAGAAATTTTGAATGACGTTTTACCTTAAAACGTGTAATTCCGTGTAATTCCTTAATAACTTTCACGAAAATGATCTGATGAGTGTCAAACTTTTAATTTGCCATGGAAATGATTTATCACTCGAGGCCAAGAAACAAAAATCAAATTTCGGGAAATTTTCGGGAAAAATGAATAGTAAAAGTGAATAGTGAAATTTTTCAGGGAATAGTAATTAACCTGAAATTGCGAATTGTTACAGTCTCTACCCCTTACGGGGAACTTCGTCCCGAAGTTCTCTGTGTGTCATATGTTGAAGTGGTGTCGATGAAAAGGTGTGGTTACTTATGAGGACTAAAGTCTGGGATTACCGGTGATGTAGTTTGATTTGTTGTTTCAGTGTATGGTGTAGGATGAGGCATACTTTTATGTAGGAAAGGTGTGGTAATAGTCGAATATCAAAGGAAATTGATATAGCGGTCGAATATTAATAGGAATTGATATAGTAGTTGCAATCATAGTCTAGTTGGTAATCTGTTGTTGTACCTATTGTTTATTGACTTCATACTTATGTTATTTTGGATACTAATAAGCCCAGTTGTTTTATAATTCTTTATTTACATAGAGAGGCATCCCAAACAATGTAAATAGGGGAATATAAACTTATGGTTCGGTGATTTACAATTTCTTTATTTAAATGAAAAGGCATCCCAATCCATTCAAATAATTATAAATCATCCTACTTACGAATTCCCAACACAACATTCATAATTAGCCGGTGAGTTACAAGGTAGTGTATTACGAGATGATACTGGTGTTCCAAAAGTACAAGATGAATATTCAATCTTGTAAAGCTGATAAGGGTGCTTGTGGTGTAACTAAGGATGATTTGAGCTTTAAAAGTGCATCAAGATCTGTTAATGAGCTTGTGGTTCCAACGGTTGTGAAGATAATGTTGTGATATGTTGATGAACAAAAGTGTGTAGTGTATGCTTAACATTAATATTCTTAGGTATAGATGTTGAGTTTGCTTTGAAAATCTTAAGAGATTTTAAAGGTTTATGACGGAATGGTATTCTTAGGACCTAAAAAGGATAGTACTTCTACGGGATGAAGAGAAGAATTGATAACTATCCCAAGATAGTAGTTCAGATTATCTTATAAATGAAAACTTTCAAGAATGAAATTAGATAATACAAATAAGGTGTTAAGATTTCGCTGAGTGGTAAGGCACTATCGTGTCTCTAGATCGTTTTAATGTATTCTGGTGGTTTATCGAGTTCAAGTAGGAAATCAACATAAACATAACCCTAGTACAACTACTCTCAGTATTTGAAAATTTTAAGTCGAATATAGTTAGTCAGACTATATTCCACTGTCCCTAGGTTAAATATAGGTGACTAGTCTATATTTAGCCAAGGTTCGATAAAATTTTTAAATACCTAAATTAGGTATACTTGTGATATGTCCGTTGCTTTTGGGAAACTGTCCACTAAACAAAGGCGATGTCAAACCCTTCAGTTGCAAGTCCCGCCCATACAAGACTTGTAACGTATGTTTTCACATTCCATCGCATAGAAGATAGTACGGGTAGGTATGTGTGTGGAAAGGAAGTTTTAAGTAATAGTCCATACTTGGCCAGGATCACGACCTTTTAATAATGAAGGTTTCATAAGAAAACTTTGATGAATGTAGAGCTGAACTTCAGCTTTCGTAGGTGATGGATTAGTTGATCCTTTAGAAATCTCATATTCTATTTAGAAAACGATAGATTGTGATGGGTTTTCGATATCATATGAAATGATATTGATGATGTGATGGAATAATTCCAGAGACCATTACGCAAATCACAATGTCTCGGAAGTAGATTAGACCATTGTGCTATTCACAATGTCTAGGAAGTAGGTTAGACCATTGTGTGACTCAAAACATTTGAGAAATGATTAAGACCATTGTATCATACAATGTCCGGGAAATAGGAAAAGACCATCGTAATTCGTTACAATATCTTGGACATAAAATGTTGGAGTAGGAACATGATTGGGAGGATGTGGTTGTGTCGAAATGCCCTAGAATAGGCATACACAGATATGTTAAGTCCATTGTTTAGATAAATGATTGAAATAAACCGAGTTTATATATCAATATACTAATATGTTCATGTAGTATAAAATGCTTACGGGGAAATGCTCAATTATGTTTTGGGTACATATATTAATATGCAATTATGTTTGTGTAGCATAAAAATGTCTACGGAGAAGTGCTCAAAATGGGTATATATGAATATACTAATATGTTTGTGTAGCATAACATGCTTACTAAGTCCATAATCGTCTGGAGGATGGAAGACACGGAGAGCGGAAGGCTATAAAAATGTTTTTGCTTGTATGTGTGGTTATAGTTTAGGTCTCAATCAGACCCGTTTCTCTATAACCATGGCTCTGATACCAATCTGTAACACCCCCAATTCATGGATGCAGCAGAATTCAAACTGGGTGTTACTCGACGGCACAATAGTCACAAAAATAGAAAACGAACTCCAATTGAGTCGTTTTAAAAGATTTATCATTCAAATTGTATAAATATCAGAGATTACAAAATGAGGTCCTAAATGGTTCCATGTTTACAATTTACATTAAATGAGTTTTTGAATGATAATAAAATTTACAGCCCTCTTGAGTATCCGTGCCCTTCCGTGCCATCCTTGATCGTCATGAACCTGAAATACATGCTTGAGAGGTCAACACAAAGGTTGAATGATATTCATAGAGTTTGTTTAATGTTTGAACACAATATGTTGGTAGTGTGAGCTATAGACTCACACCAATGTTTGGAAAATAAAACAGTTATTATCATTACTAAGCTTATGACACCAAAACGTTAACGTGTACCAATATCGATCGGCAGATTTATCCCGGTAGGTACTTTGCTGTCATACCCATGTCTCAAATATTAATGCATTTGTATGAACTTAGTCAATACAAATGGGATTCGTCAATCCCAATAGGCCTATTCACAATATTCGCGCTCACTATTGCTAGTGATTAAATGGTTCATAATAAGGGATCTCGGTTTAGCAAGGCTGGTACTTAGTGATAATAAAACAATCAGGCAAGCATACAATTTAAAAAACATTGTGCTCTGTTAAAAATAGCATGTATTCCCCCAAAGGGTTTGTAAAACAATTAAGTAATGGAAAGTGGGGCTATGAACTCACCTTGAGTTGGATGATGTATAATGAGAATGATGGATATGCCGTAAGAACTTCTACGAGCAACCTAGAATAATTGTTGTAACTTAGGTTTGGAATAATGTCTAAGAATACGAAGAATTGCCTATATATGTCTCGCATTTAGTCCATGATGTGGTACAATGTATAGTGTAAGTCTTTGAAAAGAAATGATTCATGAAACATGTATAGTTTATATATCGTTTACTACCGTTCGGGCCGACATAATTCAGAAGTCATGTAGTAAACGTTCGAGGAGCCAGGACACTTTAATTCGTAAATCCACAACTCATCTCGATGGCTTACGTAATGAACTCCTCACATGAGGCTCCCTACTATTGTAGTCGTTGATAAAGTATATATATATAAGTTTTGATCCGAAAAGTTACATGTCCAATATTTGAATAAACTTAGGAAAGTTTATGATTACATGAAGATTGTTATTAGGGTAAGTTTCTTATAACTTATATGACAATTTATTGTAATATCTCATGGTTCTTTAGATGAAGTAGATCCAAGTTGTATGTTTAAGTTATCGCCAACTCTTGTTCATGTATTTGTCTTGGTATGTTTATATGGTCGTTAGCTCATGTTTTCGCCTTGGTATGTATATATGGTCTTAACTCATGTTTTCGCCTTGGTATGTTTATATGGTCTTTAGCCATGGCTTTGCCATGACCTTTGGTCATTATTCCATGGTTTTGAGACTCAACCTTGGCTCTAGCCATGGTTGTGGTCTTGAATCTAGGTCATAAGACTTCTTGGTCTTTATAAACCATAACCTTTATATAATGACTTTGGTCTTAAAATGGGCTGTTAAGAATTTGAAGAAAATATCACTCGGAAAGCGTTTTCAGGGTTCGAGCTTCTTTGTTTCTGAACGAAAACGGCGTTCCGGACAACTTTCGTGTTTTAACTTTTTGATGAATCAGACCAGAAGTGCCACTTTCAAAAAGTCAGAATGCAAAACAGTAGGGTATAGGCAGTTTTGCCGTTTTGGTTCGCTAACTTCTTATGGCCATAACGTTTGACTCGTGTACTCATTTTAAGTGGTTCAAATTGCTATGTTTTCCTTTTGAAGTCCTTTATAACATTAAGTAAGTGTCCAATATCATAGTTGTACTATTTTGGTCGTGGTTCTCCATAAAAGTCACTAGTTTACTTGTTTAAATAACATAAGTTAACAATCATTTGTAATAACTTGTTTTACCCATTTTTATACATCATGGACATGATCACAAGACAAAAATATAGCATGAATGATATGTAAATAACATGATAATGATATTTAAGCAAGGAAGTGTATTAGAGTTTGCTTACAACTTTGGCTTTCTACAAGAAAGATAAGTAACATGTAAGGTACGGACTTTGATAGAATTTAGCTTCACCCTACTTCACTTCAAGCAATCTTTCTACACTTGTATTCTTGAAAGAGAGATGATGAAAGTTGAGGTGACTTGAGTGGATTCAAACTCAAGAGAATCACCAAAGTTTATAAGGTTTGGAAGTAGTTTGATGAATCAAAACCTAACTAGGGTTTATGTGCGGATATTGCACTTGATTTCTTGCACAAAACTTGAAGTAAACTAGCAAATGAGAGGGTGGTGTTTGTGTTGTGAACGACTAGGAGGGATGGGGAGAGCTTATATATGAGTTTGAGGAGGTGCTAGGAAGGTGCTAGGAAGTTGCCTTAAGGAGGTGCAAGTATTTAGGATATTTTCCAACACTTGGAGAACAAGTTCTACACTTGTAACCAATCTAAGGCTAAATGCATGAGATTAAGCCACCTATGGGCTGAATCCCCCCCCCCTAAGTCGGTTCATGAGGCTTGGGGAGCAAGAGTTGGATTTTAGATGATATTATCCAAGTTATTGAGTTAGTTTTGGCTCCGTAAAATGCTAACCGTAAATGGTTAAGCCACGAAACGCAAACCGGGTATCGTAAAAATACGAAACTTGGAAGAATGGTTAAACTTGTCAAAATACTCCATAATAAAATATAAAATGAGTGGTAGGTTCCATTGGGGTGCTAAAACCCTGGTAAAACTGGAAACACGGGTCTAAAACGCGTAATACGTAAAACGTACGAATATTGCGTAAAATTGAGAAACGTAAAATGTTACTTTTCTAATAGGATAAAAATGATTTAAAATGACTTATAATGTCTAGACTGGGCTCAGTCTAGTGTCGGTTGGTATTAAATGTCTTTTAGACATCAAACCGTAAGCCTAAAAATCAAGAAATGACTTATAAAATCAAGGAATGATTTTTGGTCAAAGGAGGAGGGAAAAATACGTTGACTTTTTCTAATAAGTTGAAAACTCAAATCGTATTAGAAACGCGGTGCAGGTATAGGCTAAGGTTACGGCTGAGTAAAAACGCTTAAAAACTGAAAATTTCCAGTTTTTTTCACGGCCGAGGCTTATTTTGGTCATGTTTTTCTCAGTCACGATTAATTCTCAAATAAATCATGAGTGTGTCAAACATTTTTCTGATGCGGGGTCACTTAACGCGGTCGAGTTTCGTTGTGCGTAGAATTTTTGAATGACGTTTTACCCTAAAACGTGTAATTCCGTGTAATTCCTTAATAACTTTCACGAAAATGATCTGATGAGTGTCAAACTTTTAATTTTCCATGGAAATGATTTATCACTCGAGGCCAAGAAACAAAAATCAAATTTTGGGAAATTTTTGGGAAAAATAAATAGTAAAAGTGAATAGTGAAATTTTTCAGGGAATAGTAATTATCCTGAAATTGCGAATTGTTACAAACTTCCTCACTTCCATTTCATTTACTTACACTTACACACGTCAATAAACACAAATGCGTGCACACTGTTACACGTTCACTAAACCACCTTCATAAACTTTAAAAATACACTCTATCACACACACACAAGAAAACACACGCTAATTTTAAGTTTCGCTATACGCGGATAACCTGCTATACTTATCGGACATTAATTGCACTCACTACTCATAAGATAGACCTTTACGGCTTTTATATAAAGGCAGATGTTGAGGAAACGTAATATACAAAATATCTCAAGTTCCATAACATACTCTCACAAGGTCCATGCGAGTAATATAAAGTCAAATTGTGAACATCATCACTAACTTGCAAGTGATTTGACCCCAATGTTCTTCATCTTCAATTCACTCTTCGCATCTTCTGTAAAAGTACAGGGACTACTAATGTAAATATAGTTAAGTAGAAGGACTAGTTTTGTACACATTTTCTTTTATTTTCTCTTTATTACTGAGATTGTAACAATATTTCGATTCATTCATTGAAGACAATAACAAACTTTTTCCTCTTAAACCTTTCTTCCCCAATTTTGTTTTCTCTATTGTTGTTCTGTTTCACCATTGTTGACATGGTATCAGAGAGTTCAATAATGGTGATATAGTGTGAACTTGTTGTTATACAAGTGTGATTATTGTGTTCTTGTTTCCGCGCTCTAATTAGGTCAAATTTGGGAATTTTTAAAATTAGGGTTTTTTTGATCAATCGCAATGGCCGATCCTAATTTGAATAATCTCGTTCTTTTTCAAAATCCATTGTACCTACATCCTTCTGATGGTCTGAGCTCTTTGACGGTTCAAGAAAAGCTAATTGGTTCTCAAAACTATCGTGCATGGCGAAGAGCAATCGAGATAGGGCTTTCTACCAAAAGGAAGTTAGGATTCATTAGAGGTACTGTTGTGCGTTCTACTACTGATCCTAATTTGGCTGAATTGTGGGATACGTGTAACAATATGGTGATATGCTGGATTTTAGGGTCAGTAAGTGAGTCAATTGCTAGGTCAATTATGTTTGTTGATTCTGCTAGTGTTATGTGGTCTCAATTGGAGAAAAGATTTGCTCTAAGTGATGGTTCTAGAAAGTACAAGTTGAATAAGGATTGTTATGCAATCAATCAATCTGGTGGTTCTGTGAGTGAATACTTTACAAAGATGAAGTGTGTTTGGGAAGAATTGGATAGTGTGAATGTTTTACCCTGAGTTATTGTTACTCCTGAAATCAGTGTGTTTTTTAATGCTTTGAATCAGCAAAAAGAGGAGCAGAGGTTATTTCAGTTTCTTAATGGTCTTGATGAACATTACAGTAATTTAAGGACACAATTGCTGTTGATGGTTCCTTTGCCAAGTGTTGAGAATGCATGCTCTATGTTACAATAGGAAGAATCACAAAGAGTGTTGTTTGGATCCACTTCTTTTGACTCAATTGCTTTGTATAGTAAAGGGGTGGTTAAAGATAAGTGTAACATTTGTGGTTTTAAGTGGCATCCTCCTGAGAGGTGTTGGGAGAAAGTTGGCTATCCTGCATGGCATCCTAAGTCTAAGATGAATGTTGGAAAAGTGAACAAGTCAACTGGTCATAATAGTGGTCAAAATAATGGGCAAAATAGGAGCATAAGTACTAAAACTGCAGCACATGTTGAAAGCGGCAACATCAGTTTCACTCCACAGCAATTTGAACAACTATTAAGAAGTGTGCAACAATTGAGGGGTGATCTTGATGAAGATGGTTTTCATCACCAGTTTGCAGCAGGTATAGCTTGTCTTAATAGTCAATTAGACTTGTTAGAACTGCTTGAGGGCTGGATTTATGATACAGGGGCTAGTGATCACATGACTCCAGATAATAATCAAGTTTATGATCCTTATTTGTTGAAAATTAAGCCACAAATTAAGTTACCAAATGGGAATACTTCTGTCATTTCACATGTGGGTAAGGTTAACTTGAATAATGGTCTGATACTCAAAAATGTTTTAGTGGTGCCATCTTTCAAGTTTAGTCTATTATCTGTGCCTAAATTGACAGAGGATTCACAATGTGTAGTATCCTTTTACCCACAGTTATGTGTTGTTCAGGACTTGGTAACTAGGAAAGTGAAGGGCTTGGGTAAGAAGAGAGCTGGTTTGTATCACCTGGTAAATGTACCACTTGAAGAGGTGGATAGTGTGTTTGCTTCATTGATTTCCTCTACACTTGGTAAACTAGCAATGTCTGCTGTAAGTCATTCTGTTTCTATTAATAAAGGTTCCTATGTATTGTGGCATCATAGATTAGGACATGTATCTTATTCAAAACTTAAATGTATGGAAAATTTACCTGTTTTGTGAAAAAGACTAATGTTGATAATTGTCTTTCCTGTCCTATGGCAAAATTTTCTAAGTTACCATATACTTTGAGTGAGTCACATAAGTCCACAATTTTTGAGATGATACATATGGATATTTGGGGACCCTATAGAGTACCTACAGATGGCAAATTTAGGTATTTCTTAACTATTGTGGATGATTGTAGCAGAGTTACTTGGACTTATCTTCTAGTTAATAAGTCAGATAGCTTTGCTGCATTAAAGGCTTTTATTAGTTATGTTTCAACACAGTTTGACAAGAAAGTGAAGATTGTAAGATCTGATAATGCTCTTGAGTTTTTTAAAGGAGAATGTGGTGATTACTTGTCTAAGTTGGGAATAGAACATCAAACTTCTTGTGCTGATAGGCCACAGCAAAATGGCAGAGTCGAGAGGAAACATAGACATATTCTGGATATAGCTAGAGCCTTGAGATTACATTCACACTTACCTTTAAAGTTTTGGGGAGAGTGTGTGACTACTGCTACAAGACTCGTAAATGTTTTACCGTCTTCTGTCCTGAATAATAAAACACCATATGAAGTTTTGCTTAACAAGAAACCTTCATATGATCATTTAAGAGTGTTTGGATGTTTTGCAGTTGTGAGTAATTCATCTAGAACAACTGATAAGTTTGAATCTAGGGGTGTGCCTTGTGTTTTCATTGGTTATCCTAATCATCAAAAAGGATACAAATTTTACAATTTGGAGAATCATAAAAAATTTGTGTCCAGAGATGTTGTATTCTATGAAGAAATTTTTCCTTATTCTTCAAAGAGTATACAACAATTTTTGTCTCCAATGCCAGTTACATTACCTTGTCAATTTGGTCCTATGAGTGATGTAGAAAATGAGTTTGTGTCAAACGATGTTTTACCTCAGACAACTTGTAATCCTGCACAATCTTCACAACCTTCACAGACTGTTGAACAACCTTCTCAATCTTCTACTAACTCCAATGTTGAACAGCCAACTCAAATACCTGTTAGAAGATCTACTAGAACTTCTAACCTTCCTACCAAACTGAAAGATTATGTTTTACCTCATGTTCCAAGAGCTAATCAAGTTTGCCAAACAGCTCTTTTATCAAACTTTCAAGCCTTTGTCACAGCCTTGATTGCTTAGAAAGATCCAAAATCATTTAGAGAAGCTGTTGTAAATCCAGGATGGCGTGAAGCCATAAATTCTGAACTAAAAGCTTTAGATGAAAATGAAACTTGGGAGGTTACTGAACTACCTATAGGAAAGAAAGCTATTGGAAGTCACTGGCTATTCAAGACTAAGTTCAAGGCTGATGGTACAGAGGACAAGAAAAAGGCAAGATTAGTTGTACAGGGGAATAGACAAAGGTATGGAGAGGATTATAAAGAAACTTTTGCTCCTGTAGCAAAAATGGTTATAGTTAGATCTTTGTTAGCTGTTGCAGCTCTAAAAGATTGGTATACATGTCAGATGGATGTATCCAATGCTCTCTTACATGGGGATTTAGAAGAAGAAGTATACATGAAGGTACCTTTGGGTTATTCAGGTAAGGGGGAGCCTGTGTCAACAACATCTTCTTTGTCTTCTAATTTGGTGTGTAAATTGAAGAAGAGTTTATATGGCCTGAAGCAAGCTCCAAGACAATGGTTCTTCAAGTTGTCATCTGCACTTGTGTCATTTGGTTTTGTTCAATCAAAGACTGACTACTCATTGTTTACAAAGAAGGAAGGTACAAAGCTCACAGTTGTTTTGGTATATGTGGATGATTTACTCATTACTGGTAATGATGAAAAGCAAATAATTGATCTAAAATCTCAGCTAAGCTTAGTGTTTCACATGAAAGACTTGGGTGAGATTAGATACTTTCTAGGCTTGGAAGTGTCAAAAACAAGTCAAGGGATTTTTATTTCACAGTATAAGTATGCTATGGATCCTCTAAAAGAAAATGGAGTTCAGTCTAGTAAACCATACAAGCTACCCATGGATCCTCATTTAAAGTTACAAACAGATGTTGGAACTCCTCTCACTGATCCAGAAGTATACAGAAGATTGATTGGCAAGTTGATCTATCTAACAATAACAAGACCTGACATTTGTTATACTGTTCAGCTTCTTAGTCAATTCATGCAATCACCAACTTCTGTTCATATGCAAGCCGCAAAACACTTGTTGAGGTATATTTTGTTAGCTCCAAATCAAGGTATTTTGTTGGCTAAAGACTCTGCAGTTCAGTTAAAAGCCTATTGTGACTCAGATTGGGCAAGTTGCCCCTTTTCTAGAAGATCTACTACTGGTTATTGTGTTTTGTTAGGAGACTCTCCAATTTCATGGAAGTCAAAGAAGCAAGCAGTGGTGGCAAGATCTTCTGCTGAGGCAGAGTATAGGGCCATGGCATTGACTTGTTGTGAGGTAACATGGTTGGTCAGTTTGCTTAAGGAGTTGGGAATCAAAGATATTCAACCAGTGGATTTGTTTCGTGATAATCAAGCAGCACTCTACATAGCAGCTAATCCAGTCTTCCATGCTAGAACTAAGCACATAGAAGTGGATTGCCACTATGTAAGAGATCAAATGAAAGAAGGTCTTGTCAAGCCAACTTATGTCAACACCAAAGCTCAACTTGCAAATGTTTTCACTAAAGTGGTAACTATGGAACAGCAAAATCAGTTATTGTCCAAGTTGGGTGTTCATGTTCCATCTCACTCTCCACTTGAGGGGGAGTGTAAAAGTACAGGGACTACTAATGTAAATATAGTTAAGTAGAAGGACTAGTTTTGTACACATTTTCTTTTATTTTCTCTTTATTCCTGAGATTGTAACAATATTTCGATTCATTCATTGAAGGCAATAACAAACTTTTTCCTCTTAAACCTTTCTTCCCCAATTCTGTTTTCTCTATTGTTGTTCTGTTTCACCATTGTTGACATCTTCAATACCAGAGTTCGGCCCCCGTCTACTGGAAAATTGTTGGATATGGTCGTTGGTTGCCTGAAATGATGGCCAGAATCTCGGCGTGAATATGAGGAGGATGAAGATGAAGAACAATGGGCCGGTTATTGGGTTATTTTTGTCAGATCACTTGTAAAGTTACTGATTATGTTCAAAATTTAAATGTATAATAATAGCACCTACTACAACAAAAGAGGGCTAATGCTACGGTAGGAATCCGTTGCAAATCCGTTACAAATGGTCATTTGCAACAGATTTGCAACGGATACCTACCGTAGCGTTAATGCTCCATGGAAATTTTAATTGCAACGGATTTCTAACGGGGTTAAAAATGTTCCAACGGTTTTCCAACCAAGAAAAGTCCGTTCTAAATTAGCAACCGTTTTTGCAACGGATCATATTCCAACAAATTTTCTACGATTTTCTTACGGCACATATTGCAAGAAAATTGCAACGGATAACAGTTGGTACGAGATTGCAACGGAATCAATTTGCTACGAAATTGAAACGGTATAACTTTGCAATTGATTTGCAATGGCATAAAGTAGCAATGGATTTTGCAACGGTATGCAATTGTAACGGATATGAAACGGTGTAAAATTGTGACGAGTTTTCAACGGAGTATCAATAAAATGATTCCGTTGCAAAAATATGCATTTTTATATATAAAAATGCATTTAGCTAATTTTTCCGTAATATACAAATATCTAAAACTAAATAATTCAAAACGCACAATTGAAACCTAAATTAATAATTAGAACATTCAAATATCATATTACATAACGTATCAAGTCCTACCAAACTACTACTTCTAAACCACAAGTGAATTATACGAAGTGTAACAAGGCAAATCCTACCGGATGCATCACTTCTTAACAAAATGTGTATAATCCACAAAGTTTACCCAATCCACGGTACTACTTCAAAACAAAATGTGTATGAAACACGAAGTGTACCTTAATCAACAAATGTTTATGCGGAATGGGGAGTAGGAGCTTGCTCCTTCAATTGTGCCAACGCCTCAGCGAGCCTCTCATTTGTTTCTTTCTTCATTTCTTCCTTAAATGCCTCAAGTTTTTCTTCGCCAAGCTTTCTTTGTTGTTCTATAGTTTCATCAAAAATCTCCTTGTCTTTCACTCTCGCTTGCTCCAAGTCCTTCAACGATTTTTCTAGCACTTCAACCTAGCCCACAAAAGCAATTTTCAGTGATAATGACACCACCATTAACAAATGACAAGCACCTAGGCCCACATACCATGACTACCAATCCACCATTATTTTTTTGTTGAAGATTAAAATCAGTTAAAACAGGGAAAATGTTACTGTTAAGTTGAAACCTTTTTAAACAAATGGTTATTTGTCTAGTTGCAAGAGTGCACAATATGTTATCTGTACAAGAGTTAATATATCAAATAGAGTAGATATATACAATAGATTTGTTTCAGTTCTGTAATGTAGACTTTTGCTAGTGATTTCAGATTTTTACTTGTTAAAATACGGAGTAATAAACAAGCTAATTATTTTACGTATAGAGTTTTGTTTGTGTAAGTCGTGCATGTTATTGAATTTTGTTCATGTTTTAAAGCGAATAAACAGTTTATATCAAGCAATACACCAAACATCCTGTAACTACACCACTTGTATTCAAAGGCGATTCTACATAGGTGTTGCTATCCAAGTCATAGGAACAAATAGATAATAATTTTACCCAACAAAAGGTTAAGATGCATACAGTGGGTTTTTACCCAACAAATTGCTTATATCCTAACCATAATTTTACATAGGAACAAATAGATAATAATTTTACCCAACAAAAGGTTAAGATGCTTACAGTGGTTTTTTCAAGTGGTGATGGTTAGGAATTTGGTGGTGACGTCAAGAGAGTTGTGAGAGATGGGGGTGAGGTGAATTTTGGATGGAAAGTGTTAATGTGAGATCTAGATATATTATTCTCATATGTGGACAAAGACTAGTACGAATATCTGGACAAAGAGTAAGCGGGAAATAAAAATGGGACTTGGGCGCTAAATGATTTAGGTGCAAGCGGGAAAATGAAAGTAATGATAGGCGGCAAAAATAAGGGGAATTTGGGTCGGCTTATTCGGTCATAAATTTTATTCGGGTGAACTCGAGTATTAAATAGAGTCGGGTATTGAGTTGAAAATATTTGTCTAACTAGCGTTCGGGTCGACCAATTTGACCCGAATAATGATTTTCTTATAAATTAAGTATTTAAATCAAAAAAATTGGTAACTTTATAACCATTTTACTCATATTTGGGTTGACCCAAACCCGAATATACGCGACTCTAGTGGACCCGAACCTGACTAACCCGAGTTCAAATAGGGTCGGAATTGGGTATGTTATTTTTAGGATCGACCCGACTTTAACCCGACCCGAATTGACTCGAACCCAACCAATGAACCCGATTAACACCCCTAATCACAGTTAGGGGTGCTATCGGGTCAGGTTATTGGGTTTATCAAGTCGAGTGGATTCGGGTTTTCAACTAGCAAAAGGCAACCCGTAACCTAAACCTATAAGGCTTGGTTATCTAGTTCGAGTTGATTCGGGTTGGGTTAGTAGGGTCATCGGGTTTCTTAGATCGAGTCTGTTAATAGTCATAGTTTAAGTTTGTTATAGCAAAAACTATTCATCCCAAGTATATGAACAAATAAAAACCATACCAAGCGTCTAGTTTGAAGTGTGGGTTCCTAAATATTCATTAAAACCAGAGAATGTTTACGTAGAGTATGTAAAACGTGACTAAAAGTGGATTGGGATGGTTGTGTTGTTTGGGATAAACCCCATGTGGATGATCAATGGTTGTTGATCATCTCACGGGCATACAAGAATGACAGATGAAACTCTTTCTTTGGTTCGAACATGATCGTGCCCGTCCCATATTCTTATTTGCGTGTCTCCCATTGGCACGTGTTCGGGTACCATATCCAAATCGTTAAGTGACAGTTGGGAGACAGTTGTCTCATGGGTGTATGATACGCGGGTTGAGAGGCTCCGTGTGCGGCTTGTAATGTATACAGGTATGTCAAGTATTGATAATGGGCTTATGTAATGGGCCTGACCTTAACGTGTAATTAGTGGGATTGCCATTAATTTTCATACGCTGTCACGGAACAAGTGTTGGATGTACACAATCAATTGGTTCATAATTTGGCTTCCTACGTGTGTTGGTATGTTTAATATTGGTTGTTTCATATGTATTAGTAGAAACACATGTACGATTGTCTAACAAGTGTGTTCATTGTATCTTTTTTTCTTCAAAGCATATATTATATGACATTCTTTGTTCTACTCCAACGCATTGGGCTTGTAGCTTTACCCCCCCCCCCCCCTTCGTCGAGCGGTGCTTGTGTGGAGGGTGCGCCAGCAGAAATCAGGCGTGAAGCTCTCACGATGATATTCAATACAAGAATCACACTCTGACGTATTCAAAACACAAGTCAACTTGACATACCTGATAGCGTATGAAAATTAATGGCAAGCCCACTAATTACACGTAAAGGTCAGTCCCATTACATAAGCCCATTATCAGTACTTGACATACCTGTATACATTACAAGCCGCACACGGAGCCTCTCAACCCGCGTATCATACACCCACGAGACAACTGTCTCCCAACTGTCACTTAACGATTAGGATATGGTACCTGAACACGTGACAATGGGAGACACACAAATAAGAATATGGGACGGGCACGATCATGTTCGAACTAAAGAAAGAGTTCCATCTGTCATTCTTGTATGCCTGTGAGATGATCAACGGTTCACTTGCCATCTTCCTTATTTATCCGATTAGATATTAAGAACAATACAACCAATTTCAACAAATAAAGACTAAATATAACCAATACGAATCACATTACGTTAAGCAACATAGTACAACCCATTTTCAACCGATTCAGACTCAATACAACCTAGTACACTAGTTATAATATAACTTCTTATTACAACATATAACTTAACAACCAACGAATACATAATACTAACTCGTTGCAACACATAGAAAACCAATACAACTCACTGCGACATAGTACAATACCAAACTGATTGACACTAAATAGTTCGAAATGATTAAACTTTCCAAATCCGTTGCAATTCCATAACAAATTATAAAAAAAATTTCAGTGAAATTATAAAAAGAACCTAATAATATTATATCTTACATGACCGCAACAATTATTCAAACTTTACAACGGAAATACCAACGAAATTTGAAAACAAAATTTTATTAACGTTGCAAATCCGTAGCAATTATGTTGTAGATTGCAAGAGGATTGAAATAAAATATTAAAAATAAATTATGATCATGTTTCATTGCAAAACGGTAGCAATTATACAAAAAGTTGCAACAATTTTGCAACGGAACAAATATTTTTTTTCTTTTATATTTTTTTTGAATATTTTGTTTCAAATCCCCAAACGATTTTGCAATGGATTTGCAACGGATTATTAAATATAAATTGAAATTAAATTATTATAGTCATTCCGTTGCAAATCCATAACAATTATGGTAAAATTTTGCAACGATTTTGCAACGGAAGCCAATAATAATTTCTTTTATATTTATTTTTAATACTCCGTTGCAAATCCGTTACAAATTTCAAATAAACTTGACGGATTTGCCACGGAATATTTAAAAATAACTATAAAAGAAATTACTTTAGTTTTTGCAATGGATTTGCAACGGATTTCTGTGTCATTGCTAATCCGTTGAAAATATGTTGCAAACCCGTTGCATATTTGCAACGGAAAATTTCCGTTACAAATTTCCGTAGCATTTGCCCAGTTTTGTAGTAGTGACCGGACCTTATGGTATGTTATGCAATCTGAGACATTTTGAAGAGTAAATTGCCTCTCCTTAGTGTTTAACTATTTATTACTTTATATAACCATACCACTCATACATGTGGGATCGAACACCAAACGACCATATTCATTTCATTATATTTCTTGTGACTTGTGAGATTAATGTTATTTATGGTTTTTATATAATAAAGAGGCTGTGATGATATTTATAAAAAAATTATTTGGTTTGAGTGTTGTGTTAGAAACCGTGAATTCGGCTCGTATCTTGGCGGGGCAACCCAAATATATGAGTTGCAGCCATGGTGTGTAACCTATTCTTCTAATCCGTATTGTAGATCTAAGCCATGCATGTTTATATATATTGTTTTTTTCTTTTATTTTTGATTGGCTATTTTCCATTTGATTTGTTGTATTTTGGCTTTTTTTTCCTAAGTAGAGGAGAATGTTTTGAAAGTATCTTAAGGAGGGTGTATGATAGTTTTTGTAGTAAGTTAACTAGTTATCATACCCGCGCACGCGCGGGGCTTTTTCTAAAACTTTTAATTATGTATTTTTAGTTGACTTTTTTCGAGTGGTCATGTTGTAATGTACTGCTCGTTCTTTAAGCTTATGTTTTTATTCATTTATTGTATTTAGATAATGACTTTGGTTGAAATTTATAGTTCATTATTCAAATAAAATGCCATGCAGTAAGTATTTTTCGGTTGTGTGATAATTGTTATTTAGTTTAAATTCAAGCACGGGTATTTAATATGCTTCACATTTATACAAAGTAATCATAGATAATGTAAGCACCACCTCCAATCAAAACTAACTCAATATAAATTCCTTATCTTACACTGACTTATAGGCTAAAATACATCCATATCATAACCCATGAGGCTCTAACCAGAAATAAATTGCATTCCACATAACTCCAATCCATTCTCACCTTTGGAGACAAATGCATGAGAATGACCCAGACCTCATAAATCACCGCAGTGATATGCAACAAAATCAGGAGAATTATGACCCATAACCATGCGGGGTTTTTTCTAATTTTTTGAATTATATATTTTGACCAATTGTAATTTAAATTTTATCATAAATTGGTTAATGTGGGTTATGTTTGAAGCGTATTTGCTATAATGTGTCTACTTTCAAATAATCTTATATGAAATGTGATAAATGGTTTGAGTGTCTCAAACTATACAAAAGTAATCCAATATATTTTCTAAATGCATATATCTATTAGACTGTATTATTATTGTAATGTTTGTAACATTTACTGTAATTATCTTCATCCTCGATCAAATAGACTTGGCTGTTTGTTGTGTCTTTGCATGTATTGTTTGATTTGGGACTTTTATTTCTCAAGGGGAATTTTTATCGTAGATTTCTATATTGCTTTTGAAATGTTTCTTTTTCTTCATTTAATTGGCCTGTTTTTTATGAGTTTTCTGCTGGCTAGTTATAATCTTATAGAATTAATAAAATTTATGAATATAGCATGGCCATTATGTTATGGTTGTATTTTTGATTACCTTTCCGTCTTATAAATCTTCGATTATTATGATTGTGTTTGCATTATACCCATGTGTTTTGCAGGTCTCTTTTGTCTGCATGTATGATTTTCTTCGGTTTATTATATTAGTGTATCTGAATTTTGTTTTGTTTTTTAAAATAAAGTATACAAAGATTAGTATTTTTTTAGTCGAACAACTCCTTCATCTTTTAGTATTCTCTCATATCAAGGTCGTTTCATTACATAAAAAGCGTAAATGTCCATTCTTCTTCCAATTTGACCCTTTTCTTTTTCGTGTTAATTTTCTTTATAGAACATCTTAAAGGGTAAACTTTGTATTTAAAGCTTATTTTTTTGATGTTGTTTTAGGAGCTATTTAAGTATGCACCTCATCTACATGAGACGAGCTCTTTTGGCTCATCGCCTCGCGCTTTGCATTTTTAACCCTTACCGCAATGGAACGCTTCACGCTTTTAATGTCTCTCCTAACTAATCATATTGGCTCGATAGTCAATACCACAAATTAACTAAAAGCACAGTCACAAGTGCTCTATCAATACTTATTACATAATGGCCATGCAATGATGCAGGTAGCGCCTCAGACAGAAGAGAGTGAAGGGGTAGGTAATCTAGGACGACGACGCAATGATGCAGGTGGCGCCTCAGACAGAAGAGAGTGAGCATCAATCTGTAAAGGTGGTGAAGTAGGGCGTACCGACATACGTGCCGTAGCTCGGTGGGCAAAACGGGGAGCCACACGAGCCAAAGCCTGATGAAGAGTAAGCTGCCTCGATGTACCAGGGAGCCCTAGAGAAGATGAGGGTCCCTGCGTAGATGCAGCAGGTGGTGCTGAAGTAGAACCTGTCGGTTTCACAGTAGCTGAATGCATGGCAACCTGGTAAGGGTCATCAGCGAATATCACTAAACAAAATATGAACTTATAACACCAAGGCTAATAATATCACATTTCCTAATTAAGGGGTCATTGCTAATGAGTTTAGGTACCATCATAACCTTTTTGTTACCAATAACAAATCTCATTTGCACCCAAATAGCACAATTTAGGAGCAAGGAAAGAGTTTATAGCATACCTTTAATAGTTTTCACATACATAAAAGTAACAAAAATAAAGTACATCATGAAATTTTGGTATATCTTATACCTTTATGCTTTACTTCCATCTCTCAGTTGGCCAATATTATCACTATATTGGCAAGATTTATATGAGCCAATACTTTCAAATAACTTATGTGCCGGTTTAAAATTAACCCGACAAAGTTGATCTACAATATAACCTTATTCAATTAAAACTGATACAGCATATACATTAAATAAAAATTAAACTTATTTAGCCACGAATTTAGGCAGCTTAAAACAATAAGTACATAAGATGGTTGTACAAAATGATGTTAAATCTTCTTTTGATTTAGTCAATTTTTCAAGTTAGTCATTGTCCCATCGTGTAACACCCCCAAAATTTGGTACAGCGGAAGACTCAACAAGCTTTCGGGGTGCTACGGGGATTGGTATCCATTCAAAGTCATGAAAGAACGAGATAAAGTAAACATAAGAAAAACACAACCAAAACGGGTTTTAAAGTTTACATTTATCCCAAGAATTATCCAAAGTAAGGCCCAAAAGAAATAAACATAGGTCCACAATAGTTATCAGAGTTTTAGAAATATTGATCCATATTCGGTGCCAATGCCAAGCCTCCAATCCCAAGCATCCATAGAGCATCACTTAATTACCTGAGAAAACGTGCTAAAAGTCAGCTTTCGCTGGTGAGATCATAGGTTTAAATTCATAATTCAATATAGTGGACATATACGCAAAACGCTTGCTAGCTAGACTAGGCCTCAATCATCCAACCAAAATAATCCAACCAATATAATCCAACCAAATCAAATCATCCCTATAGGTGCACGCTATAGCTCAAATCAACCCAATCAATAGCTTACCTAGCTCAAGTCTAGGCCTCGCTCTATAATCAATCCAATAGCTTACCTAGTTCGGGACTAGGCCTCGCTCATCAACCAATCAATAGCTTACCTAGTTCGGGACTAGGCCTCGCTTAATAACCAAATCAATAGCTTACCTAGCTCATGTCTAGGCCTCGCTCAATAACCAAATCAATAGCTTACCTAGTTCGGGACTAGGCCTCGCTTAATCCTACCTAGTTCTATAAGCATATCAAGTTTTAAAATAATAAATAAAGTGATAATAGTCCACATAAAACATTTGCACGTTTCTCACCCCAAGTATTGAAAACAAAGTTCAAGAGTAAAAGTGGGGCTATGACTCACCTCAAGTCCAGAAATCCTCAAAAGAAATCGATAGAAGAAAGACGTAAGCAAACTCAAGCAACTCACGTAACGGCGACTACAGACTCGGCACTTCCTTACAATATCAAACTCGTTCAGAAATCATTTCCTCAAAATCAAATATTCCCATTCCCGAACGTATTCCATTTTACTTTCCAAAAATATCCATTTTTCGAATTAACTTCATATTAATTTGAAATTCGACGTTTGGTATCCACATGGGTGAAGGGTCGACACAACTCAAACCAAGAAGCCACAACAAACGAAATAATAAACCAACTATAGGTCTAATGTTAGCCCAACATATTATTCAAATAATTATCGAAGCTTATCATATCTGTCGATTTGATAATCTCCCATATTTATTTACGTAATATATCGTTCTAAAATTATACCCAATCTAAAGCACATTGCACAAAGAATTCTATTTGGTATATATCGTAGTCCTATAAATTCCCTATATATATCGTTGAATCGGCCAAATTCCACGAGATATATAGTAATTTATTACCCTAAAACATATACCACAACCTACGGGCGTCGTGGGATACGATGCCTATTAATATACCCATTTTATATCGTCAATTAACTCGATCTAATCCGTCGATTAAATAAGTCACTTGATATATAGAATGTTTATATTAATTGTCATATATCCGTGACAACACAAAAGTCACAATATAAAGCCCACTTGGACTTTAAAGAACCACAACTCGTATAACTCGATAAGTTTCCAAATTTATAAAAATCACGTTTTTAATTATTATTCACCCGACTTATTATTTATAGTTATTATTTATAACGATATTCCGACATTTATTACACTATTTGCATAGTATAATAACTATCGTTATATTTTATACGTTTACTCGTGATCGTCTTATTATTAATATACGCATTTATATATATATATATATATATATATATATATATATATATATATATATATATATATATATATATATATATATATACATATATATATATATATATATATATATATATATATATATATATATATATATATATACGTTTAACACGTCTATATACGTATGTAAACGATTATATTCTTAATAATAGTATTACGAGTACTATTTTTAATATTGACTTATAAATGTTTATCGAGTCATAGAATTTGGTCTCATGTCCGAGTCATGACTCTCGGCTCATAGTCCAAGTCCAAATATAAGAATCAAGTCACAATAATAATCAACTCCGTCCAAATCAATCCCATAACCACGTGCTACTACATGAGGGTCCGACTACGGCACCCATCTATCCTATCTCCGTCATCTAATCGACCGTCTCACAATCGGTCCCCAATTCCACATTCGACAACACATCTCCATATCAAAACACAAGTAACCCAAGTCCAAAAGCTTCGGTCCAAAGTATGCCACAACATGAAAATAATAATACAATATCAACCACAATATAATATACCATATATACGGGTCGACTTACCAAGTCAAACCCGGGTCAACAATGAGACCACAAAACACAAGAAATAACCTCACCCGAGACCTTTTGGTCTCGGCTAGCTCTAATGAGCCACTCGACCCAAAACAGCCCACGGGGGGGGGGGGGGGGGTGTCGGCCGAGAACCAAGACAACAACAACAACAACAAGTCGAGAACAATAAACCAACCAAGACACCAAATACCAATAATCAAACCCTATAATCGGTCCAACAACCATCCGAGACTCCCAAATGAGTCAAGGGGAGGGTCACACCGAGACCTAGGGTCTCGGTCAAGCTCCATTCGAGCCACAACAAAACCAAACGCGACCCAAAGCCACGAATCGAGTACCAAACTCGCGTCACACCCAAAACCCAAGATACCAAACGGATTATTATTATCAAAACTTCATTTCCCCATCATTATTTTACAAAACCCATCAAGAACATAACAAGATACCCACGATTTGGGTATGAATCGGGGCGCACAAACAAATCTCGTGGCCACTCACCTTCAAATAAGCTCCAAACCCGATTTCTTCAAAAACCCAATATGAAAAGATGGTAGAAGTGGTGATAACGTGGTGATATTAATTCGAATAGGGTGTTAGGGTGGTCCAAATCGCGCGTGGTTTGTACCAAAAGATAGATCGTGAAAAGATGGTTAAGATTATGGTGTTATTTTTGATGTTGGAGTGGCGGTGGTGGTGCTATTGGGTGATAAGGGGGGCGGCGATGGTTGTATTTCAAAGAAGAGAGAGAGAGTGGTGAGTTGTGTTGGTGATGGTGTGTGTTGTGTTGCTATACGCAGACCCACAAGGACGATTTTTGTGTAATATACTCAAAAAAAGAAAACTTTCTTTTTAATAATAATACTAATAAGAATAATAAGAGGTGTAGGGGGTTTAAGTAGCCCGGTGTCAATACACGGACCAAACCCGAAACTTAAATAACCAAATGACTTTCTCAAACCGAACCCGTTCCAAAAATAATAATAATATCCGAACCAATATTAAAACATAATTAAAATTGTTAGGTTAACCTAGTGCCGGAGTCAATGTAGTGCCAAAATAACGATCTCAAAATAAATCATCACGAACGAACCAAAACAAACCATAAATAAATAATCGAATCCCATAAATATCGTACGATTAAAAATCACGTACCAACGTTCGTAAAATATCTCGTCACAATAAACTTTTCAAATATTCCAAAATTATAATTTTAATGTAATGCGGGTTTTAAAAACGGCTCCCTATTTTGCCAGTTGTCACATCCTCCCAGCCTCAGAAGAAACCCGTCCCGGGTTTCTCTCGGAACAACCTATCTACGAAGTAAAAAGCTTCGGATATCTCTTTCGAAACTCATCCTCAGGTTCCCACGTGAATTCCGGTCCATGCCGCGAATTCCAACGAACTTTGATGAGCAGAATACGACTTCTCTTAAGTCGTTTGATCTCTCTATCCATTATCTCAATCGGCTCTTCCACAAAATTCAAACTCTCATCCACACGAATATCCTTGATTGGTATAACTGGCGTTTCCTCCGAAAGACATTTCTTCAGATTGCTAACATGAAACACATCATGAACTTTATTCAATTCCATTGGCAATTCCAATCGATAAGCTACGGGTCCAATTCTTTCCAAAATAAGAAATGGTCCAATGTAGCGGGGATTTAGTTTCTCACATTTCGCAAAACGTATCACACCCTTCCAAGGCGAGACTTTCAACATCACTTTGTCTCCAACCTGGAATTCTAGGGGTTTACGCCTCTGATCGGCGTAGCTTTTCTGCCTATCTCTTGCTGCTTGCAGTCGATCTCGAATTTGCGTTACCTTCTCAGTAGTTTCCAAAATAAGCTCAGGGCCTGTGAGTTGGCTATCTCCAACTTCTGCCCAACCAATAGGTGAACGAAATTTACGACCATACAAAGCTTCAAATGGTGTAGCCTTAAGACTTGTGTGGTAGCTATTGTTGTAGGAGAACTCCGCAAGGGGTAGATATTTCTCCCAGCCTTTACCAAAGTCTATGATGCATGCACGAAGCATATCCTCCAAAGTCTGAATAGTTCTCTCACTTTGACCATCGGTTTGGGGGTGATATGCAGTACTCATATCAAGTCTCGTCCCCAAAGCGGTTTGAAGTGATCGCCACAACGCTGACGTGAAGCGGCTGTCGCGATCAGAAATAATCGATATCGGAACTCCATGACGAGAAACAATCTCCTTCACATACAACCTCGCAAGTTTATCCACACTATCATCTTCACTAATTGCCAGGAAATGAGTAGACTTAGTCAATCGATCCACAATTACCCATATAGCTTCGCAACCGCTAGCTGTCTTTGGTAATTTGGTAATAAAGTCCATCGTAATCCGCTCCCATTTCCAAACCGGGAGTTCTGGCTGCGTCAATAATCCTGACGGTCTTTGATGTTCGGCTTTAACCTTAGAGCAAGTCAAACACTTGCTAACATACAACGCTATATCTGCCTTCATATTTGGCCACCAATATAACTTTTTCAAATCCTGGTACATCTTGTCAGACCTAGGATGAATAGAGTATCTTGACTTATGCGACTCATGCATAATCAACTCTCGAATTCCTCCATACAATGGTACCCAACTTCGCTCTCCAAAACATAATACTTCATCAGAACGCTTAACAAATCCCTTCTCATTTTCTGCCATCCCAAATATGTTCTCAGCAGCTCGATTCTCAGCTCTCAATGCTTCCGTTTGAGCTTCCAATATTTGAGACGGTAATGGCGATACGATAGTCATTCCTAATGACCTAACTCATAATGGTGGAATTCTCTCCTTTCGACTAAGAGCATCAGCAACAACGTTTGCTTTACCCGGATGGTAGCGAATTTCACAATCATAATCGCTTAGCAACTCAATCCAACGTCGCTGTCTCATGTTAAGCTCTTTTTGGTTCAAAATGTGTTGTAGACTTTTGTGGTCAGTAAACACTACACACTTGGTTCCATACAAGTAATGTCTCCATATCCTCAAGGCAAAAACCACGACACCTAACTCCAAATCATGGGTGGTGTAGTTCTTCTCATGCTTCTTGAGTTGTCGGGAAGCATAAGCTATCACTTTCTCTCGTTGCATTAACACAGCTCCTAAACCTTTATGAGAAGCGTCATAATAGACGACAAAGTCCTCGTTACCTTCGGGTAACGCCAAGATAGGAGCACTGTAGAACATCTCCTTAAGAAACTGAAATGCTTCCTCTTCCTTATCTCCCCATTCATACTTAACACTCTTTTGAGTCAATTTGGTCAACGGCTTTGCTATCTTCGAAAATCCCTCAATGAATCTTCGGTAATAACCGGCTAATCCCAAAAATTGACGAACTTCTGTTGGGGTCGTAGGTGTAGCCCAATCTTTAATCGCTTCAATCTTAGCAGGATCCACATGAACTCCTTGTCTATCAATCTCATGACCTAGAAATTGTACCGTCGGAATCCAAAATTCACATTTCGAAAACTTGGCATACAGTTTCTCCTTCCTGAGTAATTCTAAGATAAGTTTTAGATGCTCCTCATGCTCCTTCTTACTCTTTGAATAAATCAGAATGTCATCGATGAACAGAATCACAAACTTATCTAAGTAAGGCTTACACACCCGATTCATGAGGTCCATGAATACCGCCGGTGCGTTCGTCAACCCAAACGGCATCACCTGAAACTCGTAATGCCCGTAACGGGTTCTGAAAGCCGTTTTTGGAATATCTTCCTCGCGCACTCGAAGTTGATGATATCCCGATCTCAAATCGATCTTTGAATACACACTCGATCCTTGAAGCTGATCAAACAAATCGTCGATCCTCGGTAACGGGTATCTATTCTTCACCGTTAACTTGTTCAACTCTCGATAATCAATACACATGCGAAACGATCCATCCTTCTTCTTCACAAATAAGACCGAGGCTCTCCAAGGTGAAGAACTTGGTCTTATAAATCCTTTTTCGGCTAACTCCGCTAGTTGTTTCGACAACTCTTCCAATTCAATAGGTGCAAGACGATAAGGCGCTCGTGCTACAGGTGCAGCACCAGGTATCAACTCAATTTGAAATTCCACTTGTCTAGTAGGCGGAATTCCCGGCAAATCATCGGGAAACACATCCGAAAAATCACGAACTATAGGTACATCTCCAATGCACCTTTCCTTTTTCTCCTTCCCTCCTTTCTCAGAAATTTGAGCTAAGAAAAGGCAACTTCCTTTTTCCATTAGCTTCGGCAACTTAGTGCAAGATATGACCGCTAATCTAGATGGGCCTCTCAAATCCTTTCTATCTCCTGGTATGTTCAGAATCTCCTTGCCGTATGGCACCCGCACGATCTTCTCATCGCAAATTATATGAGCACGATATTTCGACAACCAATCCATACCAATAATGACATCAAAACTTCCTAATGTGACGAGTAGAAGATCTATGTTGAAAGGACGATTAAGAAAGTTTAACGTGCAACCGCGAATGATAGTCCTAATCCTCTCTATGTTCCCATTAGCTAACTCTACATCATAACCAATTCCTAAGGCCATCGGGGGTTTCTCTAGTAAGGGTGCAAACTTAGTGGACACAAAACTCTTATCGGCACCAATATCAAATAGTATGGAAGCATAACGATTATTGAGAAGGAACGTACCAGTAACGATTTTCGGATCTTCTCCTCTCTCGTTCCCAAGTGCATACACTCTCCCATGAGCAGCTCCAGCTTCCACACATTGGTCCCCATTATCTTGTCGTCCACGATTTCCTCCAGCTCCACGGTTTCCATTATTGTACCCATTACCACCTGATCCTTGATTACCTCGGTTCCACGATTCCCTACACTCATTCCGATAATGTCCCTTCTTTCCACATCCATAGCAAGTAACATTTGCCTTGCTCATAGTTTCAGGAGTAGCTTGAACCATAGCAAGTGGTCGAGCTCTACAATCCTTAGCTATGTGTCCCATCCTAGAGCAATTCTTGCACATCACAGTACATCGACGAGAATGATGTTTATAACATCAATTACACTTAGGTGCATCTCCATTGTAGTTCTTCTTATCTCCATCTCCCATAGCATAAGCTCTAGTAGTTGTTTGTCGTTTGTTTCGACGATCATTACCCCTAGAGTGATCATCCCTCTTCCTCTTTCCATTCTTGTCTTTCTCAGCTTCTTCCAATGCCAAAGAGTCCATCAATTGTTGAGCGATAGTGATAGCCTCATGAATGTTTGCAGGCTTAGCAGAAATCACATCGTTCCTTGTAGCTACCGGCAACCCATCGGTATACCTCTCAATCCTTTGAGTCTCAGTCCTAACCATATCGGGACAAAGTAAGGCTAACTCTCGATAACGGTGATTGTAAGTTGCCATATCGGTACCTTTCACCTTATGGTTCCAGAACTCAATCTCCAGCTTCTTAATCTCATTCCTTGGGCAGTAAGTCTGAATCAGCAAAGACTTAAATTGCTCCCAAGTCATAGCGTAAGCCATATTACTCCCAACCGAGTTACGGTAATTGTTCCACCAAGTTAAAGCTTCATCCTTGAAAGTAAAAGAAGCAAACTTTACCTTCGCATTCTCCGCACAACCACTGACATTAAACACTGACTCAGTCTTCTCAATCCACCTAACCAAGTAAACCACTCCTTCAGTTCCACCAAACTCAATAGGTCCACAAATCTTAAACTTCTTGTAGTGACATCCGTTAGCACGAACAGGTGGAAATGTTCCAGCAGAATTGTTAGAATGATTTGACTCAGCTAGTAGCTCAGCAACTCGTTGCTCCACAAGTTGATTGATCATTGCTTGATCCACAGTAGGTGCATTAAGGGGAACATGATCATTGTCTCCTTAAACATCAACATTTTGATTCCTGTTGTTGCGGTTAGTAGTGTCCAGGTTATCAGGAGTAGGGGTCTCAACATTTCGAGTAGGACGGCGTCCTCGACGACCAGGGGTAGTCGTGGCAGGTCCAGTTCTGGTAGCTCTAACAGGGTTTCATCGTGGGGCCATTGATCTGAAACATCACACAAGTTCGTGAGTCTCCGATAGAACTTATCATATGCTCAACAAGAATTAAATCAACGATGCCAAGTCATGGAAAGAATATCAACAATACACCACAAGACATCAATAAGGCGCATAGGAACTCAATTTCCATAATATCCAAAAACCACATAATATCATAAAATGATAACCATCAACCATACAATAAAGATCCAACATTGTTCCAACTACCGAAAACACAAAGGTAATAATCGTTCCAACAAGACGAGTAATCAACGGAAAATACATCAAAATAGGATAACTAGCTTTTCTAACCGAACACTCCTCGGTTAAGAAAGCAACAAGATAACATAGCTCAAACATCTAGCCACGCTGCTGGCGGAGGCTCCTCAACTCCTGCCTCAAGCCATCAAGATCTCTCTATAATGATCCTAACTCCACACTATGGGTGTCTCTATCTCTCTTAAGGTCAGCCACCTCCTTCTCCAGCTCGGCATTCCTTTGCCATAACTTGCGGTCGCCCTCTCGAGCTGTAACAAAACCTCGCTGTAAACTATCGATATGCTCGTGAACCTTCATCAAAACTCTCCTCATCTCAGTAGTCCTGCCCACAACCACAGTCATATCAACTCTCAGATCCGGTATGAACTCTCCAATAACCCTCTCAAGTCGATCAGATATATGTGCAACTCTCTCACCAAGATCAGTAATCTGAGCCCACAACCTACCAGTCTAACCTAACTCTGCATGCTCAGCAGAAACCTCAGAAGGTGCATCCGACTCAACGGGACTACCAGGTGGCAACTCAAACAAAAACGGATGATCAGGTGAATCAGGCTCAATCGGATGTATAGGTGAATCAGGCTCCTCAGCCTGAGCTGGCGGCACTAACAAATCATCATCATCAGGCATCTCCTCCTCCTGAGGGTCATCCTCTTCCTCAGGGTCAACATCATCACCCTGCTCAGCCTCCTGAGGGTCATCAGCCTCATCCTCACCCTCGTACTCCTCCTCCTCCTCATCGGAAGAGTACATCATCAATCGTCGTCTCCTAACAGGTGAACCATGTGGTGAAGGGGTAGGTAATCTAGGACGACGACGCAATGATGCAGGTGGCGCCTCAGACAGAAGAGAGTGAGCATCAATCTGTAAAGGTGGTGAAGTAGGGCGTACCGACATATGTGCCGTAGCTCGGTGGGCAAAACGGGGAGCCACACGAGCCAAAGCCTGATGAAGAGTAAGCTGCCTCGATGTACCAGGGAGCCCTAGAGAAGATGAGGGTCCCTGCGTAGATGCAGCAGGTGGTGCTGAAGTAGAACCTGTCGATGTCACAGTAGCTGAATGCATGGCAACCTGGTAAGGGTCATCAGCGAATATCACTAAACAAAATATGAACTTATAACACCAAGGCTAATAATATCACATTTCCTAATTAAGGGGTCATTGCTAATGAGTTTAGGTACCATCATAACCTTTTTGTTACCAATAACAAATCTCATTTGCACCCAAATAGCACAATTTAGGAGCAAGGAAAGAGTTTATAGCATACCTTTAATAGTTTTCACATACATAAAAGTAACAAAAATAAAGTACATCATGAAATTTTGGTATATCTTATACCTTTATGCTTTACTTCCATCTCTCAGTTGGCCAATATTATCACTATATTGGCAAGATTTATATGAGCCAATACTTTCAAATAACTTATGTGCCGGTTTAAAATAAACCCGACAAAGTTGATCTACAATACAACCTTATTCAATTAAAACTGATACAGCATATACATTAAATAAAAATTAAACTTATTTAGCCACGAATTTAGGCAGCTTAAAACAATAAGTACATAAGATGGTTGTACAAAATGATGTTAAATCTTCTTTTGATTTAGTCAATTTTTCAAGTTAGTCATTGTCCCATCGTGTAACACCCCCAAAATTTGGTACAGCGGAAGACTCAACAAGCTTTCGGGGTGCTACGGGGATTGGTATCCATTCAAAGTCATGAAAGAACGAGATAAAGTAAACATAAGAAAAACACAACCAAAACGGGTTTTAAAGTTTACATTTATCCCAAGAATTATCCAAAGTAAGGCCCAAAAGAAATAAACATAGGTCCACAATAGTTATCAGAGTTTTAGAAATATTGATCCATATTCGGTGCCAATGCCAAGCCTCCAATCCCAAGCATCCATAGAGCATCACTTAATTACCTGAGAAAACGTGCTAAAAGTCAGCTTTCGCTGGTGAGATCATAGGTTTAAATTCATAATTCAATATAGTGGACATATACGCAAAACGCTTGCTAGCTAGACTAGGCCTCAATCATCCAACCAAAATAATCCAACCAATATAATCCAACCAAATCAAATCATCCCTATAGGTGCACGCTATAGCTCAAATCAACCCAATCAATAGCTTACCTAGCTCAAGTCTAGGCCTCGCTCTATAATCAATCCAATAGCTTACCTAGTTCGGGACTAGGCCTCGCTCATCAACCAATCAATAGCTTACCTAGTTCGGGACTAGGCCTCGCTTAATAACCAAATCAATAGCTTACCTAGCTCATGTCTAGGCCTCGCTTAATAACCAAATCAATAGCTTACCTAGTTCGGGACTAGGCCTCGCTTAATCCTACCTAGTTCTATAAGCATATCAAGTTTTAAAATAATAAATAAAGTGATAATAGTCCACATAAAACATTTGCACGTTTCTCACCCCAAGTATTGAAAACAAAGTTCAAGAGTAAAAGTGGGGCTATGACTCACCTCAAGTCTAGAAATCCTCAAAAGAAATCGATAGAAGAAAGACGTAAGCAAACTCAAGCAACTCACGTAACGGCGACTACAGACTCGGCACTTCCTTACAATATCAAACTCGTTCAGAAATCATTTCCTCAAAATCAAATATTCCCATTCCCGAACGTATTCCATTTTACTTTCCAAAAATATCCATTTTTCGAATTAACTTCATATTAATTTGAAATTCGACGTTTGGTATCCACATGGGTGAAGGGTCGACACAACTCAAACCAAGAAGCCACAACAAACGAAATAATAAACCAACTATACGTCTAATGTTAGCCCAACATATTATTCAAATAATTATCGAAGCTTATCATATCCGTCGATTTGATAATCTCCCATATTTATTTACGTAATATATCGTTCCAAAATTATACCCAATCTAAAGCACATTGCACAAAGAATTCTATTTGGTATATATCGTAGTCCTATAAATTCCCTATATATATCGTTGAATCGGCCAAATTCCACGAGATATATAGTATTTTATTACCCTAAAACATATACCACAACCTACGGGCGTCGTGGGATACGATGCCCATTAATATACCCATTTTATGTCGTCAATTAACTCAATCTAATCCGTCGATTAAATAAGTCACTTGATATATAGAATGTTTATATTAATCGTCATATATCCGTGACAACACAAAAGTCACAATATAAAGTCCACTTGGACTTAAAAGAACCACAACTCGTATAACTCGATAAGTTTCCAAATTTATAAAAATCACGTTTTTAATTATTATTCACCCGACTTATTATTTATAACGATATTTCGACATTTATTACACTATTTGCATAGTATAATAACTATCGTTATATTATTATACGTTTACTCGTGATCGTCTTATTATTAATATACACATTTATTTATATATATATATATATATATATATATATATATATATATATATATATATATATATATATATATATACGTATGTAAACGATTATATTCTTAATAATAGTATTACGAGTACTATTTTTAATATTGACTTATAAATGTTTATCGAGTCATAGAATTTGGTCACATGTCCGAGTCATGACTCTCGGCTCATAGTCCAAGTCCAAATATAAGAATCAAGTCACAATAATAATCAACTCCGTCCAAATCAATCCCATAACCACGTGCTACAACATGAGGGTCCGACTACGGCACCCAACTATCCTATCTCCGTCATCTAATCGACCGTCTCACAATCGGTCCCCAATTCCACATTCGACAACACATCTCCATATCAAAACACAAGTAACCCAAGTCCAAAAGCTTCGGTCCAAAGTATGCCACAACATAAAAATAATAATACAATATCAACCACAATATAATATACCATATATACGGGTCGACTTACCAAGTCAAACCCGGGTCAACAATGAGACCACAAAACACAAGAAATAACCTCACCCGGGACCTTTTGGTCTTGGCTAGCTCTAATGAGCCACTCGACCCAAAACAGCCCACGGGGGGGGGGGGGGGGGGGGTGTCTGCCGAGAACCAAGACAACAACAACAACAAGTCGAGAACAATAAACCAACCAAGACACCAAATACCAATAATCAAACCCTATAATCGGTCCAACAACCATCCGAGACTCCCAAACGAGTCAAGGGGAGGGTCACACCGAGACCTAGGGTCTCGGTCGAGCTGCATTCGAGCCACAACAAAACCAAACGCGACCCAAAGCCACGAATCGAGTACCAAACTCGCGTCACACCCAAAACCCAAGATACCAAACGGATTATTATTATCAAAACTTCATTTCCCCATCATTATTTTACAAAACCCATCAAGAACATAACAAGATACCCACGATTTGGGTATGAATCGGGGCGCACGAACAAATCTCGTGGCCACTCACCTTCAAATAAGCTCCAAACCCGATTTCTTCAAAAACCCAATATGAAAAGATGGTAGAAGTGGTGATAACATGGTGATATTAATTCGAATAGGGTGTTAGGGTGGTCCAAATCGCGCGTGGTTTGTACCAAAAGATAGATCGTGAAAAGATGGTTAAGATTATGGTGTTATTTTTGATGTTGGAGTGGCGGTGGTGGTGCTATTGGGAGATAAGGGGGGCAGCGATGGTTGTATTTCAAAGAAGAGAGAGAGAGTGGTGAGTTGTGTTGGTGATGGTGTGTGTTGTGCTGCTATACGCAGACCCACAAGGACGTTTTTTGTGTAATATACTCAAAAAAAGAAAACTTTCTTTTTAATAATAATACTAATAAGAATAATAAGAGGTGTAGGGGGTTTAAGTAGCCCGGTGTCAATACACGGACCAAACCCGAAACTTAAATAACCAAATGACTTTCTCAAACCGAACCCGTTCCAAAAATAATAATAATATCCGAACCAATATTAAAACATAATTAAAATTGTTAGGTTAACCTAGTGCCGGAGTCAATGTAGTGCCAAAATAACGATCTCAAAATAAATCATCACGAACGAACCAAAACAAACCATAAATAAATAATCGAATCCCATAAATATCGTACGATTAAAAATCACGTACCAACGTTCGTAAAATATCTCGTCACAATAAACTTTTCAAATATTCCAAAATTATAATTTTAATGTAATGCGGGTTTTAAAAACGGCTCCCTATTTTGCCAGTTGTCACACATCGAGATGGACAAGATTGCCCTTTTGTATATTATAAATGTAAGTTCGAAGTCACTTTTGATGTATTCCAAAACTTTTCACATTAGACCACGAGCATGTAGATAAAATAAGTTATTCATGGGACTATAATTGATGTATTTGATGATGTGAGCAGTGGAAGTATAAGGTTTGGTAATGTTGATAAGTCATTAATACTTTTTAGCGAGGATCCAAAAAGATGATTGTACATGGCCTGACATGCATATGGTGTTGGTTGATAGATACCACACATTACACAAGATCTATAAAGTATATATTATACAAAGAACTTTATACAGTATGAGTAAGCATGCAGTAGTTATGATATTCAAGATTTCTTAATTCAAAAATTATCAACTTATTTCATTCATATTGGATATACATGGCAATACCAGGTACATCAAAGACTTTATAGGACATACAATGGCTGTCAAGCCCTCTTGACTATCAAGTTTTAAAATACTAGCTCAAATCAATCAAGAACTAAGTACCATCTACAGTAGATGGGACAAATGTGCATCAGCGTGATTATACCTCGGGATTCTTTATAGTCTCTTCAGTGAGGGCTCCAACTGATCCTTGATGCAGCCTAGCATCGTCATCTAGAAACAACACATACTTGTTGCCTTTATGCAAATTTTCCACCCCAACCTGTCATTCAAACCATAGTACAAAATAAGTTGTGTGATGGTGACATGGTGTCACTAAGCAGCAAGTAATAAACTTTGGCAATAAGATCTATTCTTATGGAAATTGAAAAAATGAAATGTCACCAAGAACATAAATAAAGTTTCTGAAGGAGAGAGCATACCAATAGATTGTGAATTTTCAGGTTAAGCTAAAAGCTGGCTGAAGACTTTTGAGCTGTCAATGCCTGCTTGAAATTGCCGACGTCATTTACAACAAAGTTTTCCTTATCACTTTGTTTGACAAAAAAAACTACAGCTCTAGCAATTACAAAATTCAAGCAAATATTTCAATGTATCAAATTAACTAAAATGAATGATCAAGTTACTATAGAAGAGCCCAAAGAAAGAATGTTGGTAAATCTTGGAAAAATTCCTGGAAAAACATTTTCATAGCATAGTAGCCAATCGAGTATACCACAGAGCAAAGCTTTTAACAAATTGAACTAAAACCAATTGAGTATTGGATACCTTTACATCAAGTAAGTATTACAGAGAAACTAAAGAAAAAAGTTAGCGGTACCTTATGTTGTATTGCCAACTATGTCACTTGTTGTGCTTTAGCGGTAACAATAGCATTTCTTTAGAAAAATAATTTTCCGCAACGGTCACAAATGTTGTACTAAGCAAAAATAATACAGTAAGTAACATGAGTATAAGTAAGATCAAGTGTAAACATTTACACCTTTAAGAACATAACTTTCCCAACATATGAAGTAGCACACAATTTCTGTTTGTTGCTAAAAAAAAGTCATCATTACATACATCATAGGTCGTCGAAAATCCAAAACTGCTTCACAAATTCTCACAGGCTCTCAACTTGCAAAACGTGAGTTCTAGCTTGCTTATAGAATAGGCCACTACTTGCAAGTAAGCATATCATTTCCTAGCATTATGTGGTGTACTATTTCAAAATAAATATATATCTCGACCTCCACTTTTTTCCATACTTCCAGCTTAACAAACTGCAAATCTAGGATTCATGTCCTCGAAAAATAATTACAATGACGAACTTTCCTTCTGTAAGTATAAAGATGAACCATGTAACATTATCCATTTAACCCTTATGTGAACTTCCTTTTTATTCAGTAAACCCTGCTTTGTTCATCACTTTGCTCTCAAGCTTTTAAATGAACTCAATTGTATGCTCAAGGGATTGTTCATCTTTGAATTTTCTAAGGCATGTAAATTCTGTAGCAGGTAATAATCGTTTGAACAATTGTATATCGAAAACATAAAAGAGCATATTGTAATGCACAAATTAAATCTAAATATTGTTAAGGGCTGTTTCTGAGAACATATTTTGACAACTTAGTGCACAATTAATAGATCACTTAGCTACCAAAAGATTATATGAAAACTTTATGAACATCCAAACACCCCTATTTATTTTTTCTATACATCAAAACTAACTCTATCCACTTTGCCCACACCACCAAAACTAACATGACAATGAACTACTCTTAATTGCATTTCTCTTAACTCCCTTATTAAGTTACCTTTTGTCTCTTAGCATCCTCATTAAGTTACCTTATTGTCTCTTAGTGTCCCTAATTGTTGTCGGTCTATAATTAATTGTAAAATAAATATTAGTTGATCATATACCTTAACCACAGATAATTATCGGTCTATAATGATCCTTGTGACTCCTCTTTTAAAGTTTGGGTTCCACGTAACTTATAAACTTTATCAGAAAGTCACAGCCACAAGTAAGAAAATGATCACTCAATCTGAAGGGGGATTCGTCATACAAAAAGATTTTATATAACCATAATTCTAAATGCGTATAAACACGTAAAACTCAAATTACACAAATATAACCTTGTATCAAAATTACGATGTTTATACCGCTGGATTGAATTTATAATCTCTATGTTTTTCTATGTTTATGCTTATTACGGGTAAATTACTTGTATCCCAAGAGCCCATTTCCTCTCAACTTGGCTTCTAAGATTAATTCCTAGATGGTCCATAAAAGTAGATGAATCCATCCTAAGATTACTTACATGTATCCCAAGAGCCCATATCCTCTCATTTCGGTTGAATCCATCCTACAATTCAGTAAAAGCAAAAAATTGGATATGGATGCATATAATAGACGATTAAATGAAGTTTTCCCCCCAAAACTTACAAAAGTAAATGCGCTTAGAAAAACTATCAAACCATAGGTTTCTGGAATTCCGCTCCAAGATAGCCACTTGAGTTAGGAATCATGTTGTGCAATAGCAAGTAGTATGCCACAGTACCCTGGAAAATATGCAGGTATCAACATCATATTCATTGTCACATTGTCAAACTTTGCAAGAAGAAAAAAAAAGTTACCTCATTCTGCACACGGTTGCGAAGCGGCTCAATGAGGGTATCCTTGTCAAACCCGATCTTAACCACCTCTAAGAGAATACCTTCATCGGTCTGTAGAAAGAGAATTGGTTTAATTACCCATAAATCAAATGTTACTTTTATATGTACACAACTTTAAATAGTCGAAATCAGCAAAACAATAGCGTCAATATAAAGAGCAGGATCAACATACCTAAATGTGTGTAATTTTTATTTTAAAAAGGGTAAAATGTTGATAACCAAATTTGCAAGCCAAGAAGATATCGTACTTTTGTGTTGCGACTTGCAGATATGATCTTCTATCTTCTATATGCTTTTCATTGTTAGTCCAACATCAAGCATACAGAACGTGTGTTAGCAAAACAAATAGCAGCCATGAGAATCCAATGGAAAGTATGCCAATAAGTATAATATTAAGGTGAAAAATTGAGCGGCCTAAGTAACATGTCAGAATGGGTCCGGTTAGTCTTTATTTTTGCTAAATCGATGTATAACTATTGTCCAGAACCTATATACACATTCAAAATGGTCCGGTTAGTCTTTATTTATCATAAGAAACTCAAGATTAATGACTTCGTATCAAACTCATGTTTCATTCAAAATTGTCACTTTTGACCCATTCTGACCCACAAGATGCATATTGGACTCAAAACCATTTTTAATAGGTTTCTAACTTTTTATTTGAACATTGGGATATGAATACCACATTGTAATACATTGTATAACTATACATACAAAAATATTTGTAAGAATACCACATTGTAATACCTTATATCATATTTGACTTAAAGAACTGATAAGACATATTAGAGTCCTTTATTAACACACTGGGGCTGTTTGGGATTGCTTATTCATAATGTTTATTTAAGTGTAATCTTTCCCTAAAGTAGATAAGTAAATAACCAATTTCGAACTTCATTTATGCTAACCTTATCAAACAATTTCCACACAGTAGTTAATGTTCAAACAATGTGAGGCATCATAATGAAGTCCCTCACATAAGCCCATTAGCCACTCTTGAGTAACTTCACTGAGCATGACTAATACAATTAACTTAACTAATCATCCAAATCAGTACTCATGTATATATTCGAACAATAAAAGTCTATCTGGACAGATAACACAATCTAGATAGATTAACAATGGGACAATGTACATTGTACAAATGCAACCAAACACAAACTGGAAACTTAACCCGTTCGATGATACCAAAAAAAACAAACAAATTTCCCTGCTAATAAACTCATCATAACCTATCATCAACAAAAACACAACATCCTTAACCAAACTCATCTTCTTCTCATCTAAACTCTTATCACTACACATCTCAATAACCGAAACCATTTCCACATGTGTTCATATAGATTTTTTCTACAAACCAAAAATGACCTTACCAGAGAAAATATAAAAACATCACTTTCATTTGAAACGTAAAAAATGGAACACGTTAACTCCAAGCCCCATGCATTGACTATATGTGCTATATTGATCCAGTGATCTATAGACTAAAAAAAACATTGTATTGCTGATTGCCACTTACCTCATGCACATGAATATATAAAATCAATCCACCTCTATCTACACATGATAATAATAACGTCAACCTTAAACATTGTATTGCTGATCTCATACTTATGACAAATATCGATTACTTAATGAACCGAAAAAAGCAAAGTATGCAACTAATTAAGTACAAACATCATCTTTATGAATACATTATTCAAAAAAAAAAAAAAAAAAAAAAAAAAAAAAAAAAAAAAAAAAAAAAAAACAACTAATTAGGTCAAAGAGATTATCATATAATGTACAAATTAACCTAAAGATCAATAATTAATACAAAATTTGATGAAAGTAAATATATACCTGACAAAAACCGCCTACAATAGACTTCCAATGCTCAATGAGAGGATTAAAGTTCTGTTGTAGACTTGTAGTAACCGCACGAATTCTTTTCCATAGCTACATATCACGCAGTACAAAGTTTATTTAGTTAGTAAGCAAAAAATTAGGTATTATTAAACGAACTACAAAAAACATAACAAAGTAAACAACACTTTAGAAGCCTCACAACCAATGCTTTAAAATTAAATTAAGGTTATTTGATACCAGAATTGATGAAATTAGGGTTCATAAGTTCAGACAATATAATCTAATTTGGGATTTTACATAAATTGATGATTATGATTAAGTTAATCAAGTAAATTTGTGTTTGATTATGATGAATTAAAATGGGGAATATGGATGATAGTTTTGATCGGACGCAAATATGAAGAAGCATATGCGGTGTTTTTATGGTGATTAAATTAATCTTCCGCTTTTTTTTTAATTTTACACTTTGTACCCAAAACTATAATGTATTAAATCTCAAGTCCATGTGTATTTTCTTTTTTTTTCAGCATGCCTTTTGTTAAAAACGAATTTTTAACTTTTTTTTGCCATATCAGGAAATATTTAAGTTTTTTTTTAACTAAATATAATTTTTTTTTAATAATAGTAATATAATAATTACTTAATAAAGTATGATTTGATTATTTTGAAATAGAAAAGTCCTCACTAGGGGTTTTATTTTATTAGGGAAAATATAACATTAAAAGGAAGTTGTCAATAGAGCGTAATATGTCTTTCTTTTTTTTTTCTTTTTTTTTTCTCTTCAAAAAAGACACATCTTTGTGATTTCAAGTCAGGATGTCCCATAAATCTGGAGGGTGTATGATAATTTTTGTAGTAAGTTAATAACATTAAAAGGAAGTTGTCAATAGAGCGTAATTTGTTAAAAAATGATAATAATAATTAAAAAAAAAAAAAAAAAAAAAAAAAAAAAAAAAAATCTTTGTGATTTCAAGTCAGGATGTCCCATAAATCTTTGTGATCAAAAGTGCAATACATACATGTGTGTTTTCCGGGTACACCTTCTCTTTTATAACGTTTGCACAAATTAAGACGCCTTTAAAAATATAGAGTTAGAAAATAACTATTTTTACTTTTTGGAAAGAAACATATAACAATAGGGCCTTAGCCAAAGAAAAATATTTGATATAAAGATAAAAATGTTCTATAAATTTTGATACTCTGTGTTGTTAACATACACTCCTCACATTTTCTAGAAGAGTTTTTTTAACTCGTGCCCACAAGGCATTGGTTTAGATGATTAAATAAGAAAATCTTTTGTTCATTAAATGAAAAATCACAATTAACCAAGGAAATATGAGTTGAACTATTGTTTATTAAACTAGTCATAATGCCCGCGCACGCGCGGGTTTTTAAAATTTTTTTGAATCATATATTTTTATATATTAAAAAACAAATAATTTAATCTTTGTTTTGTTTGATTTATGATGTTTAATTAAAGTTTTTTATTATTAAAGATAATTATTTAAAAATTTTAATTCTATTATTAATTGTATCTTATCTATATTTTTTGTATTTATCTTCTACTTGTGTTAATTGCATCTTATTTATATTTTTTATATTTATCTTCTACTTGTGTTATGGATAAATATAAAATGTTACCTAATAAGAAAATAAATTTTTTTAAATACAATTATTACTAAATAAGGTATGAATGCATTTTTTTGAAATGGAAAAATTTCCAATAGGGGTTTTATTTTATTATATAAAAAAGATGTATTTTTTAATTAAACATAGAAATTTGAGTTGAATTAATGTTTTCTAACGAAAGTCTTGAAGGCATTTGTTAGACAATCTTTTATTTTTCTCATCTTTAATATGTAGTGTTATGTAGTCGCATAATTTATCTTACTTTATGATTAACTTTACTGATATATTATTTTTGAGTTTTATGTCTATGATATCGATATTAAAGCAAAGATTTGCAAGAACATTGATTTGAAATTCTAATTTTAACGAAATACTAAATGTTGCTCTTTTTACAAACATATCTATATTAAGTATAGTTGCTTCAAAAATTTAATAGATTATACCTAGATGGAGTTTTTTAAAGCATATCTTTACTATCTTTCTAAATCAAAAAATATACCATTAAAATCAGCTTACAACTCTAATTTGTTGTTTTACTATTTGTTAACTAACATTAGTCGTTACCTTTCAACTTGTCAATTAAATATACAAAAGGTTTAAGGGGAAAAAAAGTTTTTTGTTAATATTTTCTTTATGAGTCATGACCCGGACAGGTTTGTTAAACCGGTTCGACACGGGTCAACAAAAACCCACGGGTTTAATCCGGTTCATAAACAAGCAAAAACTCGGTTACATCCGGCCCGGTCTTCGAACTGGTTTAGTTCAACCTTGAATCTGCGTGGTCAACTCGGGTTTTAAAACATTGGTTAACTTCATGACCAAAGGACTCTATATATAATGGCGCTAAATAGGTCCATATGGCTTTGATTCTCGATTTCAATATCTTTTCAAACTTGAAGGAGTGAAGGACGTCTAACTTTTTACATTCGATTACCAAGATGTAGTAATTCATTTGTTTAGGTTATGAAAAAGGTTATCACCTTTACTGAAAAGAGAAGTTTCTGTTGATGAATCTAAACCGTGATACGATATACATAATTCATTTGTATATCCTTTTATTTAATTTTCAGTTTGTTTGGAACTATAGCTAAATTTATAGACCCTAGTTATATTAAAGAACCTAAAGTAAGCTGCAATATAGTATAGAGAGGTATCATGCCGAACGTTATTGACATAGTAATATATAGTCCCCTAGAACTAGAATTTGAATTTGATCACTAATATTACGTAGTTGAATTTGTTAAGCAATTACAGCATTATGTATGTAATGAACTGGTTAGACATATATTCACCTTTGTTAGAATCTGCCTAAAACTAACATGGGAAGTGATCATGGTGATGAACAAAAGCATTTTGTTCTTGTACATGGTTTATGCCATGGAGCTTGGTCTTGGTTTAAGCTCAAATCACTTCTCGAGGCAATGGGCCATCGCGTTTCTGCCTTAGATCTCTTGGCCTCTGGCACCAATACAAAAGTAATCCAACAAGTCTACACACTTTCTGACTACACTATGCCTTTGCTAGAATTCATGGCCACCCTTTTGCCAGAGGAGAAGGTCGTGTTAGTGGGCCATAGCTTCGGTGGAATGAGTATATCTCTTGCTATGGAAAAATTCCCGGATAAGATATCTCTTGCCATCTTTAACTCGGCCACCATACCAGATTATGTACATAAGCAATCCTATGTTTTGGACAAGGTTAATAATATACGTTCCCATCTAATATTAATATTTCTTTTCGTACATTGTCTGACCTTTTTTTGACATAATATAATGACCTACTTGTACATTATTTTCTTAATTCTAATCTATCTAGTTGTTTGTTCATCCAATCTGAAGTATATCCAAAGCATATCGGAAGAAGATTTGCTGGACACACAGATTTCACCCTATGGTAGCGAAAACGAGTCAGAAACATCCATTTTGTTTGGCCCAAAATTCTTAGCATCCAATCTTTACCAGCTTTGCTCCAAAGAGGTTTATACCTTCGTATTTTGCTTTTTATTAAAATTTCTTTCTAGTTGACTAACTGATGTGTTAATGATAATCTATGTTTTTAATGAAGTAGGATCTTGAACTAGGAAAAATATTGGTTAGGCCAGGTTCGTTATTTCTTAATGACCTAGACAAGGAACAACCATTTTCTGAGAAAGGGTATGGGTCTGTGACACGAGTTTGTGACATTGCCGTGGAAGACAAAACGTTACCCAAAGAGTTTCAACGGTGGATGATTAGTAATAGCCCAGTTACGGAGGTGAAAGAGCTGAAAGAGGTAGACCACATGTTAATGTTGTCCGATCCAAACCAAGTTTGTGCGTATCTTGTTGATGTAGCCCTCCGATACGCTTAATCAATATACAAGCTATTATGATGTTTAATTCACGATTTACTCGAACGGGCTGACTTATTAATGTTTTGTAAACGTTTTCAATTATCTATATTAATAGATAATGATATATAAAGTTTTAACAAAGCTGTTTGTGAATTGTATGATTCAAGTAACTACACTTTAGGTAAATTATAACTCGTTTTATTTAAAGCTAGCTACTTATTGATCATTTACCCATAATTTGTTTGCTTATGAAAAAAGTTCTTCATATATATGACACACTGAATTTAGCAAATTTTTAATTGTTTAGGTCGAAACTTTTCTCAGAAAAAATAGGGCTTTGAAATTGAATTAATATGTCAGAATTTCTCTTATATCAAAATAATGTAAACATTTGATGCGTACATTGAAGATATTGTTAGAATGTTAGTAAACTTATACAGACCATATGTTATTATCAAGCGCCACCATATGATCTGACCCATAGTTGCTAAAAGAATGCAAGCGCGCCTATGCTTTAAAGCCCATGAGACTCAAACAGTGGAGATATTTTTAGAGCGAGGCTCGGGACATTCAAGAGGCTTACCAAGGCATTGAGCCTTGGCTGCGAGGCATTTATGGGATTAAGCGCACCTCATGCATATGTTGGGATTTATACATTTTTTTATTCACAAAATTTAAGACTTTGAATGTACAGTATATATATCATGATGATGATTAAAAAAAAATCTTGTGTGCATGTTATTGTAAAACTCAACTAGCACGCATAGGGTTTTTAAAATTTATTTTTGATTATATATTATTATCAATTAAGAAATGAATCAATTAACATGTTTCAAATGGCGTTACATTGTGGACTAAAAATAAAAAACCACATGTATATATGTTATACTCTACTTATTATTTTAGCAGAATACTTTTTGGATTAAAAATAATATTTTATTATTCAAGCAAAATCACATGACGATACTTGATTTGCATAAGATGTTAGTGATATAGGCTTTTAGTTTTTCTAACCCGTGATATCAATTTACGATGTGTTTTGTAATTGTGGTATTTCTTTTACTTATATTTTCGTTAAAATATGTACCATATTTAAATAGCTTTGAAGATTGATTCATTTACTTGATTATGAATAATCATCATACCATGTTTATCAATGTACTTTTTTGTTTGAAAAATTGTATTTTCATAAGTTTGTGCTATTTACTTCTCATGTTTGATCATAAAATTACCAACTATAGTTTCTTTATTACATAAAAAGAAACAAAAAAAAGATGTAATGGTAGAATATGTTTATGTATAAGGTATAAGAATAATTTTTCTGTGAGACCGAACTATATAAGGAAATTATTATTACTTGCATAAGTAAATTATAAACACATGGAAAAACGGCAAAGACTACATTTGCAAGTCTTTTAGGATTGTTTGAATCCTTACCGACCTTTCACTTTAATGCAACTTTCTTTACAATTAGCCTAAATCATCAAGATAAAAGACACCCATATTTTAAACTGTTGGTTGACACCCATAGTGTTATCAATGGTAACAAACACCTGCTAAATTTCATTAACTCATTAAAAGGCACATGTTAAGATTCCTACCATAAAATTCCTCATATAGGCACTAAAACACATCTTTGGTACATGAAAATACATTAATGTATTATCTAAATTAGCAACTCAACTTAATTATATATTTATACCTTGAGTAGGCGTAGATAATCCTTCTATGACAATCATGTATTGATATTTAATCCTCTTCTAAAAAACGCACATAACAAATTGCTTTGCATTTTAGTGTATGCGATAAAATCATAAAACTGCAAACACCACTAACATGTTGCATTATAGTAAGGATAACAATAAAGTTAGTCCTAACATCAAATAAGAAAACTTCAGATTATAACTAAAGGGGTGTTTGGTTATACTTATTGAAGGTGCTTATTGGCTTATTCAATTACTATAACACAATAAGTTTATGATAAAGCTTTAAGCTTTTTTGAGAAGCTTAATAAAAAAACCCTTGAACTCACAACTAATTCTATCATAGCTTAATATGTTTATAATAAAAACACAAATATTAGGTATAGAAGTTTTCAATAAAACACTAAAAAAAATTACTAAAAGTTGGTGTGTATAAAAAAAGTTAAACCATAAAAAAGGTTACTAAAAACTATTAGCTAGTAAGCTAGATAAGGCATAAGTCAAAGTTCTGTTGAAGTCTCTTTCGGATTTTATTCAGAAGCAAAAAGATGTTAATACATAAATCATAAGTATAGAAGAATGGTTATATCTCACATCCGTGATTACCAACTCAATAACATTATCGCAGTATAGTAACGTAATAACCTGATTAAAAACTATATACTTGCTTAATAATTCTCATGTACATACTTTTAATTCCTTTACAACAGCCATTCTTTTTTTTTTATGAAAACATTACGTCAATGAATAAAGTTAGGTTATCACCCATGTAGTTTTCTTTTTTTGATTTAGGAGGTGATTGTTATCAAATAAGGATTGTGATGCGAGCATTTTTTTTTTTTTTTAATTTAAGGAGGAACACCTTCATTAAACAATGACTATCTAACCCATGTGTTTGTTTGTTTTTTTTAATAATTAGTTTTGTATAACGTTTTTAACTGACAGGCATGTTGAGGTTGATGTTGTTGTTTAACTTTAACTATTGATATCATGTTGTACAAAAGGTGCCAGTTTAGTAGCAAATAATGAGCGTTGATAAAGTTAAATTATGCTCCATAAAGTTTTTAAAATGTTTTTATGGATATCCATTTATAAATTTTAAATAACAATTTTATGAGTCGTTTTTATAAGTTGGATCGCGTATATTTATTTTCATATCACACTAACTCATGCTTACCATTTGATATTTATATTCTCGTTACTAATAATTTAGCTGTATTTAATATTCAAACCCGTGTATGCATAAATTAAACTTTTAAATAACATAACATGAGTCCTTATTTAAAAAAATATTCTAGAAAAGTCTAAAACTAACATTAGTTTAAAAAATATTTAACGTGTATTAAAACTAATTCACATATTTACCAAATTTGGTAATTTTAATGATGAAAGTCAAAAAACTAATACTAATAATCATGTAATTTTAAACAAAGTTAATATTATAAAGTATAGGGGGTATGAAGTGTAAGGGGTTATTTGTTTTTTTTTTCTAAAGTTATTAAAAAACATGAAAACTTGTAATTTTACATTTACCTCTATATAATTTATTTAAAATTCAAACACCAAAGTTTTATTAATTACTTCATCTTTTTTTAAGTTTTTGTTTTCATAAATTTGACACCTATATTTTTATACATTTTTTTTCTTAACCAAATTTCTCCACCAAATTGATTAAGTTTGACCAAAATCAATTTAATTTTGACTTTTTATTGACCAATCATATTGCTCGATTTCGTTTACGTGGCAAAATCGAACTCTCCTATTGGTCTAATTTTTTTTCAATAAGAAGGGATTTGCATAAACACTACGAAATGATGTAATTCTTTTATTATATAAAAGATGAAGGGTATTTTCTAGTATATATATGGAGGTCAAAGTCGAGAAATGTTAAGAAAACACATATAATATTATTAGATACTCTATGTTACTTTAATAGTCTTATATTGAAGTATTAACTTTGTTTGACACTATAAGTGATATAACGCTACTTAAGTTTTGTATATATATAGTTTTACATTTTTTTCTTGATACAATGCGCATCACATACACGAGGCTCGCGCCTAGGCCCCAAGGAGCCCTTTGTGCCTTAGTGCGCTTTGAACATTTTAAAACATTGATCTGACCTGACAAGTACGTGTCTCGTGAACTCCAAAGACCCACCCTGATTTCGAGCACGTAAGAGCATTTTGGGTGCAGTCGCTTGGCACCCTCGCCAAGTTGGCGTGCCCTTGCCAAACCCCACGCTACTGCAACGGGGTGTGCCTGTATAAAATACAGGCCAAGCTTGTGCCAAATAAGAAAGTATTTTATTTTTTAGTTTGCCTTATATTTGTGTTGTGTGAAGTGTATGTGTGCAGCAACCGTGGAAAAGGAAAAAAGGAAGAAAATTTTTTGCCCCTTTTCTATATTTCCTCCGTCTCAAAATTATAGTCCATACCTTTTTTATATTCCTTCCGTTTCAAAATTATAGTCCCTTTCAAATTTTTTGTCCTTTTCTTTAGCCTTATTGGCACATACCTAATCTTTACATATATATGAGACAAGTTATGAGTTGTACTTGATGCTTTGAAAGCTGTACCCATGAGAGTGCTGACTGGATAATATGAGTCATATGCCCAGTCATCAACTTTCGCCACGTTGGCACCTCCATGCTGGCCCTTTAACATTATTTCGGATGGTATTTAAAAAATAAGACACAAGTGGGATTCGAACCCGGGCATGGTGCCTAATTCCACATGCTCTAAACCAACGGAGCAACTTGGCTTTTTTGGTTTACAGCATACAAAACAATAATGTCATGGTTTAGTTTTGAATGCACTTTCCAAAACACAAACACTATTATTTGAAACCGAATCACATATTCCATAATTCACTCACTAATTTTGAATACATTCTATCAATATCCTATTAATCAATATAATGCATTTTGATTTTGAAAATCATACAGCAAAAATCATGGCAACAAACCCTAATCCTCATTAAACCAATGTTGACCATCAAAAATTTCAAAATACAATTTATGTTTTGAATTAAAAAAGATTAGCTCTAACCAATGATTCTTCAAACTATTCGAAGCCGCCATCATCATCATCATCATCATCCCCAGTTACGCTAATCTATATTGCATCATCTGTAATCAACCAAATTCAATTTCAAGTAATTTTTATTTTTAGGTTCTCTTCGAATTTAATCTGAATTAGGTTACTTTTGGTGAATTAGAGAATTTTTTTTCCATTTACAGATATTGATTATTGATTTCAGTTTTCAAATCAACCCCGACTAAGGTTTGTTCAATCTCAATTTCTTCTTTCAAATATGATTCTACTTTCATGTCGAGAAATTTTGATCAATCTTTCATATGATTATTATTGTTTATTTGGCTACTATATGATGATTTACATGCCATATGGTCTAAATTTTGAATTCAGTGTTAGTGATTTTTTTTTATTATTATTTTATTATTAATTTGTTGTTTGTTTTCGTTATTGTTAACATATAGATGAGATGTCCAAGGGAAATTATTAGTCACAGGTCACTAAGGCATCCAAATATCGTTAGACCAAAAGAGGTATGTGTGTTTGTTAATTGTCGAAGATTATGTTTTAAAGTAGTGGTTGTATTGAAATTGGCTAATTTAATCATTTTGGCTATTTTAACGCCAACACATATGGCGATTGTTATGGAATATGCATCTGGAGGAGAGTTATTTGAGCGGATATGTAATGTTGGACGGTTTCCACAACTTGAGGTTTGCTCTTAATGTATTAAATTGATTGCCATATGCTATATTTGTTTGTGTTAAAAGTGTGACATGGAAGTGCTTATTTGCGATGGAGCCAAAGAAACAACAACAGAAAGAATCAAGTTGTCACAGTTACAAGTCCAAAGGCGCGTATTTGTTTGTGTTAAAAGTGTGACATGGAAGAGCTTATTTGCGAGGTTTGCTCTTTTGTTGATGATTAATGGTTTATTTTGAAAATTTTGAAGTTGTATTGTGGTTAATTGATTATAAAGCAACAAGCAAATTAACGTTGTAATAAGTGTAAACTGGTCCTTTTGATAATTTGTATGATTTGACCAATTTAATGCTTTCTTAAAACTGCAGGTTTGCAGTTGTTTTCTATTGCGCGCTTTGCCTTTCGACGCCATCCCGGTAAGTTGACTTCGGTTCATGGGTTAGTCAGTTAAAAAGTTCGTTGCTTTCTCATGTTAATGTTATATGCAAGTTTTATTCAGGATTCAGGTTATGCGGGATTAAAGAACTGGCCACTGTATTCATATTCGAGGTAATTTTGTACTTCAAACACATTGCATTGCTTCTATGTAACTAAAAGTTAATATCAATTCACGCTCCTACTGTCAGCTTATTAAGTTAATGTCACAATTGTGGTATTAGTCTATGTTTTTAAACGATGCACATAATAGCGAGTAATTTTTTTTACTGCAATTAGATTAGATTTGTGAAATTACTGACAACTTATTTGTGGTTTGTTGCTGCAGCAGGGAGTTCCAGTGTGAATTTTTACATATTTCGTGCACCTTAGTAAGTATTTCTTAAGTTTGGTAAGAAAAGGTATATAGGTGATCTTATTTTTTCCTAGATAGTTAGTTTTGCCCGTCATGGATGGAATTAATTAGTTGCAGCAGCTCGTGGAGTTGATGACATAACGAAACTACCCTATTTGCACTTCTTATGTTAAGACATGTGATTATTTTGTTTAATTCTAGGTTCTTTGCTTCATGCTTTTGTTTATGTTTCCAACTAACGTGCTACTGCATTACTTTTGAAGGAGACACTAAGATGCAATGAAGAACATTAAAATCTTGCAACAATTGCATTTTGGTGTGAGTACACTAATTTATATATCCTTTTTCTATTGTGATGAGGCAAATTGGGGAGGTAAGGTAATGGACCACAACGGGTAAATGCTTACATTTGATTCTTTTGCATCTAAAAATTATAGAAAGAAGTGTGCGTCACTTAGAAGACAATCTTCACTTGTTGTTTCTGCGTTATTTGGAGTTGTTGATAACTTGGGTGTCGGATGAACTTTCATCTTTTCTCTAGCACAATCTCATAAATAACGGAAGATTATTTAAACATTCACAACCTTGATAGTAAGTAGTCTATAATTACTCTTATTTATCAATTTATATTTTGTACTACTTCCTTTACGTAGGATGAACTTCGAAAATTAAGTATTTTGCCCTAAATCTTGTGGTGATTCTGATAGACATGAAGATGGAAGAATTGTCGGAGAAGACGCCTCCGAATATGCTTGATAAAAAATCTGTAAGAATCAATGACACTAAAGAATATGTCTTTTATCCATTCTTTATTTATATCTATATGATTGGTGTTTATAATGTGCATCTTAATGATGCACTATTTGACCTCTGCCGTGGCGAGGACTACCATTTTTTATTGTAGTAAGTTTATTTCCGTAGCACCTATTTAACCTGTTTCACAATTATTTCATGAAAATCACATGGGTGTTGGGTTATGTTAAAACGGATTTTATTGTTACAGACTCTTACATCAAAAGAATAAAACTAATTGAATTTAGGTTGGCAGTTCATATGTTAAAGAGAAGATGCATGGAGCAGTCGAAGTCCAAATCCGTCGTAATGTATTAAAAGATTGTGACAGTCCAACTATTGAAGAAAAAGTATGTATAATAAGACTTTAATTGATTAGGATGTACGTTTAAACATTTATCTATTTACTTATTAGTACGTTACTGAATATATCTTCTGTATTGAACTTAGTGGCATTCAGACTTCGAGGCGGACGCATACCTGGATTTTCTTTTGGTTCCTGAGTAGGCCAGGCGCAATGGAGGTGGAACCAATCTCTTCGAGTATGCAAAGAGACTTGCTATTTCTTTGCATGGGCTGGTAAGATAGTTTAGATATGTAGATGACCAGAGGCTGTGTTTTGTGCAGGAAAGATTGTTCTTTCTAAATCTATGTTTTATGTGCATGATGTCACTTGATATTGGTTAAGCATGATGAGGATGGGTTGTGTTGGCATGAAATTATGGCTTTCTAGATTTAAATAGATAATTTGGAACAACGGAAACTTAGCCGAAACTGAGTTATAACCAACCAACTTGGAAATCAGTTTTCGGTTCCAGACCGAGCTGAACCGAATTCTATAATCGATTATTGGTTTTGTTTTGGAATTACAAAGCAACTTCCCAACCTAAATGAAAATCAATTAGTGTAAATATTGTTGACATAAGGGGGTGTTTGGATTTGTGTTTGGAACTATTTATTTGATTATTCTGAACTTAAAGTAGCAATAATTATTCTTTCGTGTTTGGATAAACCAATTATGATCTGATTATTTGTTATTTTTCTTTTTTTTAAAGGTTGGTTACGATAAGCAAGGACTTCAAACAGGCTTACAAATGATAGGACGTCCTTGGGGTGAAGCCACAATTTTGCTGCCATTGAGGTAACATACTAACATCACATGCTGAACAAATAATAATGCTTCTCATAAGCTGCATGGTTTTATGCAGCTAGCCTACCGACAATAGGCTTCTCTTGAGTGGTAGAAAGGATTCTAAACTAAAGGTTAAATAAAGGGTCCCTCTTATTCTGATTCTTTTAGACTATAGTATCTGCATTTGTTAATTTGACATGAATGAAGCACATGAATTTATGATGCATACTATATAAAAGAAACAAAGATTATTTGTAAATGTCCAGATGATGATTGTAGTTAGAACTTACCACGGCTGAGTTGTATATTGGGTCAAAAATGATTAGTTGTTTTTAGATACGAGTTTGGCCATTCAACAAATTCTATGATATCATTTCCATTTTGGAATATATAATGTGTGATAACAAAGAATACTATTGCATTAATAATCCAACTTTTTCTTAAAAAAGTAATTGGTACATGCCATTTTTTAAGGATTGGGATGTACGGACGCAGAAGCTGAAGCAAGACCTTTTGGTCACGCATATGAGCTATGGTTTTGATTATTGTTTCTTTTTTACTTGGAAGATAAATATCAAAATCCACCAACTTGAACAAGTAGATAATTATTTTTCTTTTCATGTAGACAATTTTTTTTTCTTTTCATGTTAAGGTTTTTGCTGTTGATTGAAGTCCTGATGACGAGAAAGTAGCATCCGTAGGTAGAGATAAAGTTCTCAAGCAGTGGATTAGATAAGGGTCATAATATCAAGATAGTTTTATGTATATGAACATTTATTGTTGTCACGTCAGTTTTCTTCTAGATTAATTTTATAATGATTAGCATACTTATTATTGTTTTTTTATACATAATACGGAGTACACGATACGCGGGATTGCGCCCTCGCAACAGGTTTTACCTCTCAAGGGATCTTGAGAAGCTTGCAATCCCTGTCAGGCAGTGTACCTGATCGTTGTAGTATAGTATAGTGACAAGTACCGGAGGATTGATCGTTCAACTTAGGAATAGTGTCGCTAGGATTAGAAAGCCTACTAAACTAGGTCTAGAGGTGAGGGATGATTCTTTTTGTATTTTTATATTTTATGAAAGCAAGTAAAATCTCGGGTTTTGAAGGAGTGGGCGGAATTAGTTGCTAGTCAACTAACCCAATTAACTAAGATGCAATCAAAATAAAATAAAAGAAATGAAATTAAACTAATGTGGTGGAAACAATAATGAGAAAAGATGTGTTTACTTATATTTCATTACTCTCTAGATATCTTTTACCGGTTGATTAGCTTGTTACAATTGCATGGATGACGGGTTATATTTCTTAATACTAGTCGTAGGGCCGTGTACAATATTCCCTAACTCTATAAGATCCTACTTCACTCCTATGTCGAGCCGACTAAAAGCTCCTAACATGGGATCATTAGAATTCACTTATGCATTAAATATAACCAAAAATCGTAGTACACCTCCGATCATGTTTCTTAAGACGTTCAACCAAGTTACCAATGGAAGTCTGCCAGTTTTCTTAAGCCTAACATCGAATACAATCATCCGTAACAATTATAAACAAACGATCAACCAATAATCAACATCTAGGTTTCATTACATCTAAGCAAACACAATAAAAATCTAGCTTAACATGTTAAAAGAAAGACAAGCACAAGATATAATCAAACAACACATAAACATATTGAATGATTATTGGAAGACTTATCTTTATTCAAACATGGAAGAAAGAAGGGTTTGGAACCCCTTCAATAAGCATAAAATTCGACCTAGGGTTTATGCTCTAATATTCCACAACTTGTTCCACACTTTACAATAAAAAATTGGAAAAATATATATAGACAAAGCATCCTGACGGCGTCATGTATTAAATTCTGACGCCGCCAAGTTAAAATTCGTATTGCCTAGATCCAGTCTTGACGCCTTCATGTGTAAATCTACTCTGGGCCGTCACTTGCATTTTGACCCTGACGGCCTTGGTGACGCCGTCAGGTCATTAACACTGAAAATACATTGGGCCGTCACGTTATAATTTCCACTTCCATCTCTTTTGCCACTCTTGACGCCGTCATGTGTTAATCCTTGACGTCGTCAGGTACTATTCCCAGCAAGGAATTTCAGACTTTGCCGTTTTCTTCACTTTTATGCTCCAAAAATGTTCAAAACGCTTCCTTTTCCAGATTTCTCCTCAAAAGTACCTAAAATGACAAAAGGAACGATTTAGGGCAATAAGTGATCAAATAATCACGAATTCGGGCTTAAATGACCCCTTAAAAGTGGTACACTTCTCGCCTCATCAGTACATAAATACCGAATTTTTGTTTCCAATTTTTTCGTTTAACATGTTTGCCGTTATTCGTTATTTACTTACGTATAGTTAAAGTTTATTAAGCAATAGTATAAAGCGAACCCGCCCATCGGGCGGGTTATGAAGCTAGTTATCCTATATACTAAAAGGTGGAACTCACTCCCTAAAAAACGGGTCTGCTACAGTTGTATTACGGTGCTACAGTTGACAAAACAGTTGTCTTACAGATGCTACAGTGCTTCGTCCCATTTCCCGTTCCGTTATTTTCCCAAATATTTATCCCACTTCTCGACCTTTCTTCACACTTCTTCTTCTCCACCTTCACCCTCAGAAACACAGACACACACACACACACACGAAACAAAACCACATCAAAACCCATCTCCTACAAAATTCCACACACAAAATAGCTCTTAGATTCGTTCTTCCTCTCTCTCACCTCACACACAGATATCGACGAAACCCACAAAACAGAACAAAAAAAGCAACAGCGATTGATTTCCATGCCTAAATCAAATCACTTATGTAAGTTTATTAACCCTAATTAAATTTCCAGTTTTCGATATATTTTTAGTTTTAGGTTTTTTTTATTCCGAGTGTTAGGTGTTTACGGGTAAGTATGTGAACAAATGGGGTTGTAAAAAAATTGATGTTATTTTGATTGAATGCTTAGTAGCAGAAGTATTATTATTATTATTATTATTATTATTATTATTATTATTATTATTATTATTATTATTATTATTATTATTATTATTATTATTTTGGTTTTGTTTCAGCAATTGTGGCTTTGAAATAGGGGTTAATGGTGTTTAGGAGGCTACTGAATGACCAAGATTCTTGGTTTCGTTAACAAGTCGTTGAAGATTCAAAGTATGTTTTTTTAGAGGTATACCTTCTTTCTTTCTTTTCTTTTTAATTCTTTTCATTCGGGACTTTTTATGCGGCATGTGTTCGTGTTTTGAAGATTGTGTTTGTGATTGTTCGGTTAAGTTATATTTGTGTGTTTGATGCGGGTTTCCTTTTTCGTGATGATTAAGAGTTAGAGTATACATATAATGTGTTTGATAAAATGTTGATGAGAATTTACATGTTAGCTAATTACTTATAGTGATCTTCTATTAGGAATTAAATCCACATGTGGCATTAGCATCTACCGTAGGGCCTTTCGTAGGCAGAGTAAACGAGGCTCGGTTAGGAATGTGGCAAATATTCCAAGTTAAATAGTGTACTAAGATGTCTGTCTTAAGCTCATTATATGGTTCCGTGTTTAGGGGCAAATTGTTGTTGTTGCAATGGCTGGACAGGTTGTTACATGTTCTAGGATCGTGCCCTGATCTCTTTTGCTTTTTTAATTGATTGATTTTATGTTTGTAGGTCTGAAATAGGAAAGGGGAAACTAGGACAGTTTGACGTAAGCTCGGGCAGTGAGTTGTATAGCGGATGGGATTCCATGAGGAAGTTCACTGACTAAGGGTTGGTTGTAAAATGAAGCTACCCTGCAAAGTAAGATATTACAACTTTAATTCACAGTAACATGTTCTTATTTTTCGAATATTCATGCTCTTTAACTTGACTTTTAGGTGTTGCTTTTAGATTATCGGATAAGTAGTTTAGATAAACAATCACGAACATTGTCGAAACTGTATTGTAATAGAATGAGTAGTCTGAATAGGTAATCCTAAACAACCCCTAAGTGGTTTTTTAAGTTGATGATAATTAGTCTACAATGCCTAGGTTCTAAAGAATTATGAATGTAGATATCATTATATACATGCAAGTGTGAAACCAAGCCGATGTCGTTTTAGATGTAAATTCTTAAATAAAGAGAAATTTCCAAATGATCAAGGCTGTCACAACCTTAAAACATGAAAGTATAACAGAACTCTATACCACAACATATATTTACTTTTTTGTCCGAAATGTCTGACACTAAATTTCGTCAAATGTAGTTATGGCTTAAATATAAAAGCAAGATTTATGGAACCAATTATATACTTGGATATGTGTGTAAGATTGTGTACACTTACCCCAGTAAATAATTAAGTTGATTCATCACAGGATAATAGACTAAATAACGTAGTCATGTGCCTTCATATACCAAAAAAAGGGAATTAAATTTATTAACAAACAAGCTTATTCAAGTGTTTATTGATTTGTGTTGTATGTGTGATTTAGGTGAAAGGATTTCCGTATAGTGAGCACATGTGGTTAATGAATTGCAATTCGTTCATGAGAATGGGACATAGGTCTGATAGAGATGTTGTTCTGCTACCTCCAGTGAGTCACCAACATTCTGTTACTACCCACGTAGAGGTATGATTTTCATATCAAATGAAGTAAAAATCTGACTGTTTTTCCTCACTTTTTGAAACCATGGAAATAATTAATTTCGAATTTGAATGTGATTTTATCTGAAATCTTATATCACTGATGTTGGTTATTAGGATACCAATTATGAAAGTAAATCTGATGAAGACGAGTCTACACTAAAAATTATCTTCCTTTGCTTCAAAATGGTCATGTCCAAACAACCTGTAAACCAAATTTTATGTGGCTTATGGGCTTATTTGACATTGGAAAAATCTATAAGCTCACTTTTTTATTGGTGTAAGCCAATAAGCTTAAATTGATAAAGTGATAATTTTTAGTGTCAGAACGGGCTGAAATAGATACTTAACGAAAATGATATCTTGGAACTCGAGTATTGGATACTCATATGGCTTAACAGTGTGGAGAAGGATATATATAATTTTTATAATATATGTATTTTGTGTCTAATAATATAATTTTTATAAGCCAATTTGGAGAAGAATATATATGTTTGAATTAGTAGTTTGTAGGTTGAATGTATCAAATATACTACACTCAGTCTTCACCACAAAAAATATACATGCTACAAAGATTATGTACCGTATCTCTTTTCTTATAACATTGTTCAAAAATGACGTTGCTTACCCCTTAAAAATGGTCAACTTATTTATTTGCTTCTTTATTAAAAGTATGATCATAACTTTCTGCACATGTGTTTTTTGTAGGCCTATAACTTGCCAAGGCAACAACACGATGATATCAACCGGGTACAAATGTTGCATACAAGGTTAGACTTTATGCCTCTATTAGGTTCTTTAAAGCGTGTAAAAGAAATCTGTCAATGTATTTTGGTCTCATTGTTGAACATTAGGTATTAGTTTCTGAACACTTCCATCTTCAGAAAGAATACAGGTGAGTCTAAGAACAAATGGATTAGCTTCTAGAAGAGGTTTTCCTAAGGCTTAGATAACCGACTAATATATGTGTATTTAATGAATGTTATGGGATAGTTATTGACTTGCACTATTAATTGATATAAGCCAAAATACTCGATTGTTATGCAAGTGTCTGTTATACTAGAAATAATACTTGCGAGACATGTTTAGTAGTCAATCAAAACATTTAGGGTGTGTTTGTTTCATTTAGATGTTCTAGGTCTGAATCTGACTACCACATCTTACTAGTAAGAGGTGGGTAGAACGTCTAAATCTAAACAAAAAAATGTTGTTTGTTTTTGTATAATTGTCCGAATGATTTTAAGTGCTCGTTTCTGCAATTTATTTAAGTAACTTGTATAAATATGAAATAAGACTTTTTATCATAAATATAACATAGTTAATAAACCATCAAATATATTATATTAACACGAGTCTTCAATTTCAATTGTCGAGTAAGAGGCAGTAAGACAAGTCTCCCACCTCTTACTGAGTAAGATGTTATATGTCTAACTGGGTCTGACTCAAAAGAAAAAAAACAAACAAGCAAAACGTCTGCCCACCTCTAACTGGTAAGATTAAGAGGGAGTAAGAGGGCTAGTAAGACTTTTTTTTTTAAACAAACACACCCTTAAATTTTGTTGATAATGTTGCTCATTCTTTTTGGTTACTTGACAGAGGTGAAGATGCAACTACAATACAGAGAGTTTGTTGTCATTAGCTATTGCACTCGCAGGATGTTGATTGGTGATTCATGTCTAGCTAAAAAGCTTCAATGCTGACAGGTTGTTTCTTTACAAGATTAGAAGTTCTACTTAAAAACATTAGTCACTTATTGTATAGAATTTATGAAAGCCTGAAATATGTTGCGTGTTTTCGATTCTTACCTAAAGCATATGTACCCACTGATTTCAATACATAACGCATTTATTTATTCATTGGACACTTGCAACAAAAAATTTTTAGCCAACTTTACATATAACAATAACCAAAAAGCTCGTCACTATCAACAAAGCGCTCCCGCGACAACGCGCGGGTTACCCACTCGTTCCCACTATAAACACACACTTCACAACAAAACAAAATTGGGGAAAAACAAAAACATGCTCGGAAAAAAACGAATGAGGAGAATGACAGTAGGTTTCAAAAGGGTGGTTGCCACGTCATCATCATCCCATGATTTCTTTTCATCCCCAATTTCTTCCAACAACAACCCTTTAAACCTTATAAATTACCAGATAAGCAGTTTGTTTAAGCTTATTACGTAGTATATTTCATGAGCTCATTTTTAATGGCTTATTTGTGGGCTTACGAGCTTGTTTTGATTTCGGCTTATTTTATGGGTTTTTGTTTATGAGCATATATAGTGGGCTTATGGCTTATGTGGTTTTCGGCTTATATGTTTTGTAAGTTCAGTTTGTGGCTTATTTTTGAAACTTTTTGGTATATAGGCGATGAAGATAGTATTATTTGTGTGCATTTTATATTTTCCGAGCATACTGGATAATAATGGGTGAAACCCGACCCGTATCTTGGCAGGGCAATCCGATTTGATGAGTTTGCAGCCATGGCGAGTTCGGATCCCTTTTATCCGGTTTTTGTATTTGCATATCTGAGCCTCACAGTTTTTTACACTCAGGGGGTGTTTGCTTATATAGTCGGCTTATCGCTTATTTGGTTTTGGGCTTATGTTTCATATGCTCACCTTTTGTGGCTTATTTTGAAACTTTTTTGGCTTATATAAGCTTATATAGTTGACCCGTATCTCGGCAGGTTCGAACCCGGCTCTCTTGTGTGATGTACAAGAGGTTGAAGGCAAACGGGTATCAAGCTGTGCTGCTAGCCCTTTTTGGATTGCAAAACTAATTCTTTTATTATTCTTAGAGGAAGTTACAAGAAACTTCCTTGCGGTTTTTTGAATGATATGGAAATGTTTATGGTATTCGGGTGTTTAAGAGGCTGTGATGATAGAATTTGAATGCATTAGGGTAGGTTCGAGTAAAGTTGAGATTATCCGTATCTTGGCGGGGCAAATTAGTAAATTAGCCATGGCGGATTTATCCTCTTTTTTTCCTATCGTTAAGATATCTGAGCCTTCTTGTTTGCATTGAAATCTGTACTTTGCAATCTTTACGGGTGGTTGAATTCGACCCGTATCTTGGCAGGGCAACCCAACCAAAATAGTGTTTGCAGCCATGGCAGGTTCAGATCCCCTTTTATGTATTCCATTAGGGGTGTTCACAATTCGGGTAATACCCACAGGAACCAAAAATCGTCCTTGTGGTTTGTGAAAGTGTGTTTAAAGAGGCTGTGATGATAGAATTTGAATGCATCTGAGTGGATTTGAGTAAAGTTGAGATGATCCGCATCTTGGCGGGGCAAATTGGAAAATTTGCAGCCATGGCGTAATTATCCTCTTTGTTCGATTGTTTTACATATCTGAGCCTTGTTTGCATTGTGTAATTTTTTTGGGTAACCATGGTTTTTGACCTTTTTGCTAACTATTCCACAAAGTTTGAAGCTTATTGCCACACTGACAGACTCAAACTGAGTAAGGCCTTTCCCTTCAATTAGGTTGGTGTGGCCACTTGAGGGTTGTTTGCTCACCAATACAGAGTTACGAGCCTATTGTTAATTTATTAATCTGTTATTATTTTATTTTATTTTATTCAACGGTCGGAATGAGACTTGTCACAGGCGATGAAGATATCTTTGCATTTATATTTTCCCATAGCACAAGTTACTGGATAATGGGTGAAAATCGACCCGTATCTTGGTGGGGCAAACCGACCTGAGTTGTGTTTGCAGCCATGGCGGATTCCGATCCCCTTTTATCCGGTTTGATATCTGCACATCTGAGCCAAATAATTTTACACTCAAAATGAGGCAATTTTAGAGAGGGTTATGACTTTTTTACTTTATTTGGTCAAACTTCTTTCATGCCTATGATTTTCATTTTTCATAAGCTATTGTTGTTATTACCGTCAAACTTAACGTATGTTTGGTCAAGGGACCATGGTTGTTAAGGGTTTTGAGAGTTGGGGACTATTTGGTCAGAAAAAAAAAAAGTCCAGGAAATTATACGTGAAAGTCAGCGCCTATCAATAAAACCAAAACAACACGTTTAGTCCCAATTTCGTCCCTAAGGTTGTACCAAAACAACACGTTTAGTCCCAATTTCGAAATAAATACACCATCCCTCCCGCAACGTCTCCATTTCATCCCTGTGGTTTGTGTAATTTGGCACTAATCATCCCTATGATTTTTTAGTACATCGCAAAAATCACCCTTATTGTTTGGTGAATGTTGCTAAAATGGGTACTCGTGTTTATAAGAGGCTTGTAGAGCCGAGTAAAGTTGAGAATTTGAGATGATTCGCATCTTGCCGGGGCAAATTGGTAAGTTTGCAGCCATGGCTGTGATGATGATTTTGTTGCTTTTGTTACCGCAGAAGCAAATCCAAACACGATAGACACTGCACTTTGACACAGCTGATTATCTGATTATTTCAAAAGTTGTACCAAACATATTTATTGAAGTTGAAAGGTTAAAGAGACTTGTCACAGGCGATGAAGATATTAATTTTGTGCATTTATTATTTCCAAGCAGAGGTTACCGGATATTGGGTGAAATGTTGTCCCGTATCTTGGCTGGGCAACCTGTGTTTGCAGCCATGGCGGGTTGAGTGTCCCTTTTATCTGGTTCCATATTTGCACATCTGAGCCTGATAATTTTACCCTCAGACGAAATGAGGCTATTATAGAGAAGGGCTTTGACTTTTTTGGGTCAAACTTCTTTCATGCCTGTGATTTTCATTATTCAGATGCTGATATATATGGAATTATCCCGTATTATTATTAGAGTAAACTACAAAATACATCCATGTCGTTTGTCGAATTTGGCACTAATCATCCCTTGCCGATACTGTTGGCAAATATCATCCCTACGAGGGAAAACGTCTAACACAGTACATCCCTAAGATTTTTAAGTAACTTGGAAAAATCATGCTTGTGGTTTGGTGAAAGTTGCGGAAATGTTCACTGCACTCGTGTGTTTAGCAGGCTCTGATGATAGAATTTGAATGTGTCTGAGTTGAATAAAGCTGAGATGATCCGCATCTTGGCGGGGTAATTTTGCAGCCATGGCTGATTATCCTCTTTGTTCGATTGTTTTACATATCTGAGCCTTGTTGATCGCAACCATTTTTGTAATTGCAAATGGTGAGCAAATACTGATACGAGCTTCCTAAACTAAAAAACCAAACCAAATTGTACGTTGAATGTACTATTCTGTCCTATCTGAATAGTGAACACCCCTACTCACAACCACTAGACCACAAGTTCCTTGGTCTGCTTAACTTTTTAAATTGTCGAGGCAATGAAGAATTGCTGTGCATTTGAGTTTTTCCTACCTTCAATAATTGGGCATTGGGTGAAAGTCGGTCCATATCTTGGCAGGGCAATGCATCCTGTTGGTGTTTGCAACCATGGCAGAGTCTGATCCTCATAGTCTGTTCTATAATTTGGATTCATTTGCAGCAAAATGTGGGTATATTGACTCCTGTTGGTCCAATCAAATTGGTTAATTTCAGTTTTGGGTTCTCTTATTGTAAAACAGATTTATCAGTTTGCTGATATAAATGTTATTGTAAGGTTGAGGAGACTCTTGTCACCGGCAATGACGATCTTTTTGTGCATTCATTTTTATGAGATTAAAAAGGGTTACCGGATAATGGGTGAAATTAGACTCGTATCTTGGCGGGGCAATCCGTCCTGATTTGGTGAGTTTGCAGCCATGGCAGGTTCGGATCCCCTTTTATCTGGTTCCATATTTGCACATCTGAGCCAAGCAATTTTAGACTTCGACAACATGAGGTAATTTAGAGAGGGTTTTGATTTTTATTTGGTCAAACATCTTTCATGGCAATGATTTTTATTTTTTTTAGTAGTTGATATATTCCAAATTCTACCTTATAATTTTGAGAGTAAATTGCAAAAATCGTCTTGTGGTTTGTTGAAAGTTGCGGAAATGTTCACTGTACACGTGTGCCTAAGAGGCTGTGATGATAGAACTTGAATGCATCTGAATGGATTCGAGCAAAGTTGAGATTATATGCATATTGGCAGGGCAAAATGTTCAGTTTGCAGCTATGGCAGATTATCCTTCTTTTCTTGACTGTTTTACATGTCTGAGCCTTGTCTGATTTGTGTATGAATAGGAACATTTTTTTGAGGGTATTTGCGTCATGGCAGGGCAATAGTATATCTATCTAGATGGTTATGTGAAAGTAACAAGTAACAACACTTGGTTATTCACATAGCAACTGATGATTCATAGATATATTTGCAGCCATGTCGGATTGATACTCTTAAAATGGTTAGACATCCTTCATTATAAATCAACCGTGCTTCGGTTTTGATCCTCATTCCAAACTCTTAATATCACACACATAATCATTGTGTTTTGTTAGAGCTAAGGATCTCTGAAAGTTTAGCAGTTTAACCGAAGGGACTACAGAGTATGAGCCTGTACGATTTATTTATTATTATTATTATTATTATTATTATTATTATTATTATTATTATTATTATTATTATTATTATTATTTTTAATTTTATTTATTTATTTATTTTTTAATGGAATAAGATTTGAACTCCCTTTTCTGTGAGGTCATAAGAACAACAGCCATTCGACTTTGACGATGATGATGATGATGATTTTTTTTTTTTTTTTTTTTTTTTTTTTTTTGATGATCTTTACTTTTTCAGACACTATGGTATGATACATGCATGGTATATAGGACATTGTGTAAGAAATACGTAGCCTTTTTTTATCTTGATAAAACTTTATATGGAGTATCTATCTCTCTAGTAAAACTTTGGCCTAAATTACTAGTTAAAACTTTGAGATTAGTTAAGTTCTGGTCTGATGTAAAACATGATGGTGTAGTAAACTATGTCATTTTAAGCATGAAGTTGTTAGTCCCAAGTTTCAACCACCAAACTAGATGTCTGAACTCGTGCATGGTTGGGCTTATGACCAAACGGTTCTAACATGCACTGAATAGGTACCTTATATCTGGTTTTCATTCTCATATATCCCTTAAATTTTAAGGTCGAACCTTTTACATTCGATCAAATATGTATTGAGTTTGTTAGGCCCATGGTCAAATTTTTTAATGTTACTGTTACTCGTTAGCATGCTCCAAATCATGAATCATTTTGAAAAAAGAAAAAGACGTGATAAGAAAAACACAATCAATATATGATATATTCATATATATGTGGTTCGATGTAGTACTGTTTTCAGTTTGTTTGGAATTAGACCTATATTTAGACACCTTAGTTATAATAAAGAACCTTAGGTAAGCTATAACTAAATATAGACATGTACGGTGTTGTCATTGATATAATAGTGACATTGAATTAGGGTTTGAATTTGATCACCGATATTGCGTATTTGAATTTGGCGTAGCCATATAAATTTCACTATTGTTTTTGAACATATATTTTCGTTATCTCCTTAAAAGTAACATGGAAGGTAATAGTGATGAACAAAAGCATTTTGTTCTAGTACATGGGGGATGCCATGGAGCCTGGTGCTGGTTCAAGCTCAAACCGCTTCTCGAAGCTATGGGCCATCGTGTTTCCGCCTTTGATCTCTTGGCCTCTGGGACAAATACAAAAGTAATACAACAAGTCCATACACTTTATGACTACACTATGCCTTTGCTAGAATTCATGGCCACCCTTCCGCCCGAGGAGAAGGTTGTGTTAGTGGGTCATAGCCTTGGTGGAATGAACATGTCTCTTGCTATGGAGAAGTTCTCGGAAAAGGTATCTCTTGCCGTCTTCCTCTCGGCCTTCATGCCGGATTATGTACATGAGCCACCCTATGTTTTGGACAAGGTAACTAATATACATTCCCTGCAATATTATTTACATACATACATTTGTTTTTTGATTTATGTAAAATACTAAAATATCATCGGTTAACTTGTCACTATTGTGTTATACAAGTACGTAGTGCCATAGTTTAATTACTGATTTAAAATTATTAGGGATTTCATGTCATTTGCATTCTAAATTCCTTTACATATTGTGTTTAGTATGTCAAATGAAGAAATTTAAAATTTCACAAATTGGCAAAATGACGAAAATTGGAATGACTCCAAAAAATAGGAAATTTCAATATAATTTAAAACACTTTTTTTTATATAAATGACCAAATTGGACCAGAAATACTATTTTTCTTAATTATTATTATTATTTTAATTTTTGTTTTAGAATCAAAGTAAGTCACTTACTAAAAAAATTGCAATAACAAACATAAGGACCGACTTCAAAAATACTATAAATTTCTATCAAGCAAACATGTAAATGTATTTTTGATTCTGAAATTCTAAATCCTCAAGAATTGAAATTTCTCAAAATTTGAAATTCCACAATTTTAAATTCACGAACCAAACACCACCTTATACTTTCACAGGTTTTTTGTTTATAAAAGATCTTCAAATTTATATTTGAGCTAATTAAGTAAATATCTTTCATCTTTAAAGTTTTTTATTGTTAGATACTTCAACTCGTACATCAATTGACATTTTCTTTGACATAACTTAATAACCTATTTTTACATTATTTTCTTTGACATATAATTAATAATTTGATATTCTAGTTGTTTGTTTATCCTATTTGAAGTTTAACGAAAACATTGTTTGTTCGATTTGAAGTTTAAGGAAAGTAGATCGACAGAATATTGGTTGGACACACAATTTTTACCCTATGATAGCGAAAACAAGTTAGAAACATCCATGTTGTTTGGTCCAGAGTTCCTATCATCCAATATCTACCAACTTTGCTCCAACGAGGTTTGTAACTTTAATTCTTTTTTCTTTCTTTATTTTATTTATTTATTTATTATTATTTTTTAATTGATTGATGCGATTTGTGATAATGATTGTCTTTTATAATTTAGGATCTTGAACTCGGAAAAATATTGGTTAGGCCAAGTTCGTTCTTCTTAGACAATCTACACAAGGAACAACCATTTTCTGAGAAAGGGTATGGGTCTGTAACACGAGTTTGTGCCATTGCCATGGAAGACAAAGGGATTTCCAAAGAATTTCAACAGTGGATGATTAGTAATAGCCCGGTTACGGATGTGAAAGAGTTGAAAAACGTAGATCACATGTCCATGTTGTCTGATCCAAAGCAAGTTTGTGCGTACCTTGCCGATGTAGCGCTCCGATATGCTTAGTCAATATACAAGTTACTATGATGTTCAATTTTCAATTTAGTCGAACCAAGTTGACTTGTCAATAACTTTTATCCGTTTTCATCAATCTATATATGTTATGAGAAGTGATTTGGAGATCTAAAATTCATGCATAATCTTATGCCTAAATTTATGTGATACTTTATGAGTAATTATAGAGAGACCTAACATGCATGCCTAAAGTCATACCTAATCCATTAATATCATTCATGCATTTTCTCACTCTAAATCTTCACTTTTGATTTTTATACTTGATATCATCTTATTCTTATGCATACTTTTAGGCATGCATTTTAGGCGTCAGAATCATTTTTCATATTTTATTGGTTGCACCAACCGGGTCCACTTCTTTACCAATTACGTAATAAGTTAATGACACATAAGTTAGCCATGAGTTTTAGGTCTTCCAATCTTTTTTCATATGCTATTACTGGAATTTTGTAAGATGATAGTTCCTACTTCGTTTTCCATTCCATTCTAGCCCAACTTAATTACACTTTGGATCCGCTTACTCACGAAAAACACAACATTATTTTTTACTTTCGCTATGCATGGATAACCCATAATGTTTACTCTTTTCGTCCCAAAATAAAAGTTCATTTTGACTTTTTGAATCGAATTTTGACCTTAAAATATATTAATGGATAGTGTTTTATATGTATTTTCATTTAATATAATTTTCATCAAGTGATATATAATACAAACAATAATATTTATGGTCAAACTTCAATTTAAAAAGTCAAATTGAATTTATATTTTGAGACGGAGGTAGTATTAAACACTAATTTCAATCACTAGTCATATGTTGGACCATTAATGCTTTTTATATTGTTAGTACAAAATTCGGAGAATAGATACCTAGCACTCTTCCATATTTTCCCAAATTTTCGACAATCTTTTAAGACAAAAATTCATCTAGTTTTCTAAAAAACTAAAGATGGATTACTAGAGAAAAAGCTCCGCAAGTACTTAAGTTCTGGTCCGATGTTATGCACTACTTGTTGTTATCCATTGCTTGGTCTAAATAACTAAACCTAAAATGTTTGAACGCGTACGGCGTACATGGTTCGCTTTATGACCAAGCGACTATATATGATGGCGCTAAATATGTCCATATGGCTTTGATTCTCGATTTCAATATCTTTTCAAACTTGAAGAACCTCTAACTTTTTACATTCGATTACTAAGATGTAGTAGTTCATTTGTTTAGGTAATGAAAAATGTTATCTCCTTTACAGTTGATTAATTAAAGATGCTCCAAACCAAAAATCACACTGAAAAGAGAAGTTTTTGTTGATGAATTTAAAGCGTGATACAAAATACATAATCCATTTGTATAATCTTTGATTTAGTTTTCAGTTTGTTTGGAACTATACCTAAATTTATAGACCCTAGTTATATTAAAGAACCTAAAGTAAGCTGCAAATATATAGAGGTATCTTGCCGTTCGTTATTGACATAATAGTCACCTTGAACTAGGACACTAATATTACGTAGTTGAATTCGTTAACCAATTAGAGCATTGTATAACTAATGAACTTCAACAATGTGATTAGACACATATTTACCTTTTTCAAGCCTAAGGTTGTGGTCGGCAATGTTGGTTATTAAGTGTTAACAAGTTTTCATAATAGGGTTAAGATAATCAATAAGGTACCGGATATTCACTTGAAATCGTGGTATCACTTTCCAATAGAAACTATTCGACCCTATGCCTGGGTTACACGAATATCTCTATGGGATAAGACCAAGTGATGTTCTTGTTTTAGGCACAAACCAAGAACCAGATGCGTATTCAAGTGTTTAGGGTTTTGTGATTTCGTATATTCATGCAGATGTGTTATGACCTCTATTTATAATAGAGAATACTCAAAACCCTAGCCAATGGAATTATATATAATTAACGGCCCATTAATTATATCATAATATTTTCCATAATAGTAGGAATCAGTGGTTAAAACCAAACAGCAGAATAACTGATGCTATCAGCAGATTCACACTAGCAGCAGAATCATTACACTAGCAGCAGATTCAGCAGCAGAATCAACACACTATCAGCAGATTCAGCAGTAGAATCAGCTAGCAGCAGATTCTTCTCATAACCACTATTGAGTCAGGGTGTTCATGGACCAAATAGGTGTACACTCCGTACCTCCAAACCCATTACCAGGTGTGAACTCATCCCTTTAGTGCACTAAATTTTCTAACAATCCTCCCCAAATTTAGTTCACTTCCTTTGCATGAAAAATTAAACACAAAACAAAACAAGTGCATAAATGAAAATATCCTGAGGATTGAATTTCCACATTAGTACATATACTTTCAAATATTCTAGAATCAGGGTGTTCTAAGAATTGAACCCTTCAACCCATTTGAATACCTGATGATAAATACACACAAGTTTTCAAACACTAAAATACTCCTGACACTATACATGCCATGTGTCCATATCCAATTCATAAATGTTGTAAAAACTAAAAGTCCAAAGCTTCCTGAAGCGGCAAAACTTCAACATTCACATAGGTGGTTCATCTTTAATTCATGCTCCTGCTTAGCACTTTTTCAAATAAAATTAACCATTAAGAAGTTATGGATTCATCCTCCTTTCCAGCAGGTAACAAGCATAACCTTGGTATGTTTGTGATACATGTGCTTCAGTCCACTAAATGATCAGCTTTCCACATTGAACTCAGCTTCCAAGTTTCCTTAGAAGGGAGTTGGGTATCCTTGCATTCAGTGACTAAGTTGGACTTAAACTCATCCCTTTAGCAGACTTTAAAACCAAGTCTCTAGCCAAACCCTTCATCAAGTGATCAGCTAAGTTTTGTTGAGATTTAACAAACTCTATAGATATCACCCCATTCATGATAAGCTCACGAATCATGCTATGCCTAACACCTAAGTGTCTAGACTTCCCATTGTACATCTGGCTATAAGCCTTTGCAAATGTAGCAGCACTATCACAACGGATAGAAATAAGTGCTATAGGTTTAGGCCACAATGGAATCTCAAAAAGCAAGTTTTTCAACCATTCAGCTTCTTTGCCAGCAGCAGCTAAAGCCCCAAATTCAGATTCCATGGTTGAACTGGTAATGCAAGTTTGTTTCTTGGATGCCCAAGAAATTGCACCTCCACCAAGTAGGAATACCCAGCCACTAGTAGACGAATTGTCTTCAGTGTTACTGATCCAACTTGCATCAGTGTATCTTTCTAATACTGAAGGATAACCAGTATATGAGAGACTATAATCCATAGTTCTCTTCAAATACTTAAAGACCCTCTGAATTGCTTGCCAATGATGAGCACTAGGATTACTAGTATACCTGCTCAATTTACCCACAGCAAAAGCAATGTCAGGTCTTGTACAAGTCATAACATACATCAAGCAGCCAATCACCCTAGAATACTCAAGTTGAGATACAGCTTTGCCAGTATTAGGCATTAGCTTCTCACTTGTATCCATAGGAGTACTCACTGGAGTATAATCAAAGTAATTAAATTTCCTTAACACCTTCTCAATGTAATGAGACTGAGAGATAGAAATTTTGTTACTTTCATGTTTAATCCTAATACCAAGGATAACATCAGCCTCCCCCATATCCTTCATGGAAAACTTTGATGACAAAAATTCTTTTGTAAGATCAACTTGATTTTGGTCAGTACCAAAGATCAACATGTCATCAACATATAGACAAATGATGACTCCTTTACCAGATTCATCAAATTTGCTATATACACATTTGTCAACTTGATTAAGTAAATAACCACTAGACAAAACCACTTCATCAAACTTTTGATGCCATTGCTTAGGTGCATGTTTTAGTCCATAAAGAGACTTAATCAGTTTACACACCTTGTTTTCATTGCCAGGCATGATGAAGCCCTGAGGTTAGTTCATGTAAACCTCCTCATCTAAATCACCATTCAAGAAAGCCGTCTTCACATCCATCTGATGAATAATCAGATTGTGAATTGATGCCAAAGCAATTAGCAATCTTATGGTACTGATACGTGCCACTGGAGCATAAGTATCAAAGTAGTCTATTCCTGACTTTTGTTTAAAGCCTTGAATAACTAATCTTGCCTTGAACTTTTCAACAGTTCCATCTACCTTCATTTTCTTTTTGAAAATCTATTTGCAACCTAGAGGTTTGCAACCAAGTGGTAGATCAGTCAACACATAAGTGTTATTGCCCATAATGGAGTCCATCTCATCATTTATTGCTTCTTTCCAGAAAGCAACATCGTGGGACTTCATTGCTTCTTCAAATGTTTTGGGATCATCCTCCACAATGAAGCAATAGGAGTTTTGGTCAGAGATCTCACTCCTTGTACCTTCAATTAAGTATAATTGAAACTCAGGTCCAAATGATTTTGAAGTCCTCACCCTATTGCTCCTTTTGAGCTCAGGTCCAGGTTGTTGTTCCACAACCTCAGCAGGAACCTCATCAGATACTTCTGAAACACCATTGTCATTGGTTCCATTTGGAATCCTTTGACTTGGTCTAGGGATAGATGAGAATCTGTTCTCATCAAAGAGTGCATCCCTTGATTCAATTATTGAGTTAATTGAAACAGCCTCATTAGGTTCTATAACATAAAACCTATATGTCTTGGAATGCTCAGCATATCCAACAAAGATGCATTCAATGCCTCTTTCTCCCAAAGTTTTCTGCGTTGGATCAGGGAGTCTTACAACAGCCCTACAACCCCATATCCTAAGATAATTAAGGTTAGGTTTCTTTTTAGTCCAAAGTTCATAAGGGGTAACTTTGTTCCTTTTGTTGGGAACCCTATTTAATAAATAGCAAGCTGTTAACATAGCTTCACCCCAGAACCCTTGACTCAGTCCTGAATAGGACAACATGGAATTAACCATCTCCTTCAGCACCCTGTTTTTCCTTTCAGAAATACCATTTTCTGAGGAGTATAGGGAGCAGTTGTTTCATGGATTATACCAACAGACTGAAAATACAGAGTATCCATGTACTCACCTCCCCTATCTGTCCTTAATCTTTTGATCAGGGAACTTTGTTGCAATTCAACTTCAGTTTTAAATACTTTAAATTTATCTAATGCTTCATCTTTAGAATGTAATAAATAAACATGACAAAACCTAGAAGCATCATCAATAAAAGTCACAAAGTATTTCTTATTCCCCAAAGAGGGAGTAGCATGTAAATCACAAAGGTCACTGTGAATTAACTCCAAAACTTTAGTTTCACGTTTTACTCCTTGAAAAGGTTTCTTAGTTATCTTGTTCAACATACAAGTTTTACACTTTTCAGTGTTCATATCAAAAGCTGGTATTAACCCATCCTTAGACATATCTTGCATTCTTTTAAGATGTACATGACCAAGTCTTGCATGCCATAGGTTTGAATCATAAAGTTTAGATGTAGATATAAAAGCATAATCAATATTATCATGAACAATATTAAGTCTGAACATTTGATTACACAAATAACCAAAACCAATAAACACACCATTTTTAGACAAAACAAACTTATCAGATTCAATAACTTGTTTATAACCACAATTATTCAAAACACTACTAGAAGCCAAATTCTTTCTAATATTAGGAACATGTAAAACATTAAACAAAGAAACAATCTTTCCAGAACTAAACTTCAAATCAACACATCCTTTTCCATGCACCAGGGCAGTTGACTCGTTTCCCATATGAAGAATAGAACCATCATTCATTGACTCATAGGTCTTGAACCAGCTTCTATCTTTACACATATGAATTGTTGCTCCAGAGTCAACCCACCACGCAACATCATCATCCTGCACAAAGTAAATGCCAGATATATATGTGACATAATAAATCTCAAAAGACTTATTAACCACATTCTGACCTTTCAGAGAATTGGTGTTACCATTCCCTCCACCTGTGCCTGATCCATTGGATTTGTTTCCAACTTTACCACCCTTGCAATCTTTCCTGAAGTGTCCAGGTTTCCCACACTTCCAACAAGTCACCTTAGGTTTCTTGTTAAGATCAGATTTGGTGTTATCTTGATGCTTACGCTTGCCCTTGTTGTCATTGTACTTGGTGGAGTTGTTATGCTCCACCATATTGACAACTGATGGACCAGTAGCAGTGCTACTCTTTGTCTTGTCAATGTCTTGAGCTTTGAGTGAATCCTCAATGCGCAAGTGACTGCCCAACTCAACAAGAGTTAACTCCTCCTTCTTATGCTTAAGCATATGCTTGAAATCTTTCCAAGAGGGAGCAGGTTTATCGATGATACACGAGACTGAAATAGCCTCATCCATGTTCATCTTGTGTTGTGTGAATCGACCAAGTATACTAAGAAGTTCATTGTATTGTTCCATGACAGGTCTAGAATCAACCATTTTGTAATTGTTAAAATTACTTACAAGGAACTTCTTACTTGATGCATCCTCAGCCATATACTTGGCTTCCAAGGAATCCCATAGTTCTTGAGAAGTTTCAACATTCTGATAAATATCAAATAGAGAATTAGACATACCATTGAGAATTAAACCTCTGCAAACATAATCATCATTCTCCCATTTGCTTCTTACCCTCATCTGATCCATAGTAGCATCATCACCATAATCTTCAGGAATCTCAGTTGTCAGAACATAAACCACATTCATACTTGACAACAAGAAGTGCATCTTCTTTTGCCATCTTCTAAAATCAACACCTTCAAACTTTTTCAACTTGGAAAAGTTAGCAGCCATTTGTCTCATAGCAGTAGCCATTGATTATCACTAATAGTTTCTATTGATTGTTGGTTATTAAGTGTTAACAAGTTTCCAGAATAGGGTTAAGATAATCAATAAGGTACCAGATATTCACTTGAAATCGTGGTATCACTTTCCAATAGAAACTATTCGACCCTATGCCTGAGTTACACGAATATCTCTATGGGATAAGACCAAGTGATGTTCTTGTTTTAGGTACAAACCAAGAACCAGATGCGTATTCAAGTGTTTAGGGTTTTGTGATTTCGTATATTCATGCAGATGTGTTATGACCTTTATTTATAATAGAGAATACTCAAAACCCTAGCGCATGGAATTATATATAATTAATGGCCCATTAATTATGTCATAATACTTTCCATAATAGTAGGAATCAGTGGTTAAAACCGAGCAGCAGAATAACTGATGCTATCAGCAGAATCATTACACTAGCAGCAGATTCAGCAGCAGAATCAACACACTATCAGCAGATTCAGCAGTAGAATCAGCTAGCAGCAGATTCTTCTCATAACCACTATTGAGTCAGGGTGTTCATGGACTAAATAGGTGTAAACTCCGTACCTACAAACCCATTACCAGGTGTGAACTCATCCCTTTAGTGCACTAAATTTTCTAACAGGCAACACGTGTTTTGTAGCATTTTATAGCATTTAGCATTTGGCGGTTTTACTTTGGTTCATTCAAGAAGCATTTGACATACGAATTAGCGTTTTTGTATTTAAATTACTATTCTGCCCAACCTTTACTTAATATGTATTTCACTACATGTTGTTTTATTTATTTATTTAAAAAAAAAAAAAAAAAAAAAAAAAAAGGAAAAAAAAACCTACATGTGGTTTGGTTTAAAAACATAAATTGTTGATAATTTATTAACTTATCACGTTTTTTATTAATAATATTCTTAACATTGCTAAAAAAACATATCACGTTTTAAGCATTTATACGGTATCTAAGCTATAAAAAATAATGACAATCTTAAAATATTAACTTTACTATTTGTATTGTGATTGTTTATATCTCTTATTGTGTTACCCTTTTACGTAATTTTACATCTTATAATTGCTACTTCAGCTACGTCATCAAACATTTTTATGAGAAAAACTACTACCGCTAACTCCCAACGCTAACTATTATTGCTAACTGCTATTGCTAAATGCTACTACTTACTGCTTACTGCTAGTTTCACCGATCCAAATTAGGGCTGAGCACGGTCCGAAAACCGGACTGGACAGGACCGAAAATGAGTTGCCCTAAAACGCTGGACCGAAATGTTCGGGTCTGTCCGGTCCAACAAATGGTCGGTTTGCGTAAGACCGAACCAGGCCGAGGACCGAATATGAGAAAAAAGGTGGACCGATGACAGGACTGAAATACGTTCGATCCGATCCGCTCGATCAAATTCGGTCTGGTTTCTCGGGCTGATATGGTCTGCGGTCTATTATGCTCGTCCCTAATCCAAATATACCAAAATCGAGTGTTTTGTGAAAATAACACTACACTACTCATTTCACCTTACATTCCTTCAAGTCTTCAACAATTGAACGCATTTCTAGTTTCACATATTTTGGGGCTTTAGAGTTTAGACCCATGAAAAGATTTATATCAAGCCACTTTATAATATCATGGGCTAACAAAAACTTACCCACTAAGCCCATAAAAACCATTATGTCAAACCAAAGGTGATCCCACTTTGCTCATCTATAAAAAAACGAAACCCCATCACAAAAAACAACACAAAACTCATTAGTTTAAGTATGAGGCACAAAGAATCTACAAAAAACACACATAAAGCACACACAGTGTTGGCGTATGTACCCTCCGGATTGAGGACATACGAATAAATACCTTCCGGATCTGTGTCAAACAAGGCATACACAAACGTATATAAACAAGACAGACCAATATCCGAAGGGTTGAGAATGTCCGCATGATCTAAATCCTCCGGAGATCAAAGCCCTTCGGATAACCAGTAAGTACGTAAGTTAAAGTACAAACAAGTACATCAAGTATAAGATAGTGGAGCATAAATTAACAAACATTAAGGAGCTAAGTACATACCAGCCTGGCACTCCATGATGGAGGCCTATAAATAGAGAGGAAATCTTCACTTAAAGGTTAACTAATTCTCTCACTCTCTAATTTCATATACACTTTCTTTCTCTAAGAACATATACTTACTCTCACGCCGGAGGTTGGTCCTGGGATACATTCCCGGAGCGAGACTAACGGACGTATCTGTTTTGCAGATATCCGAAGCATCTAATCACCACCAAGGATCATCCTGAATCCGGAGGACCAATACAGGGCCCGAAGGATTCATCTCGCTTGTCCGGAGTAAAAGCAAACTTTTACTTCAACAAATTGGCGCCATCCGTGGGACCCGTCATTCACTCTACCCGAACTTAGAAATGACAGGTCCTACCCCTACCACACCTGAAGGAAGTGGGAAAAACTCAGAAATAAATCCCACAAGCATAGAACAAATTCAAAATCAACTCACCACATTGAAAGCTCTAATCCAACAGCACAATGCCACCGGGGTAACACCGATTAAGCCCATTCAGCTCGACTTTGAGGACGAAGAGCCTCAAGATACCGAAGCTCAGAAAGCAGAAGAGGAAGTGACGGACGATCTGTCCAAGTCTTTCAAGGCAGCGTCCAAAAGCCCATTCACCCGAAGGATAATTGATTTCATCGGACCATAAAACGCAAAATACTTAATGCCTTCTCACATAAAGTTATATGATGGATCCACCGATCCGGATGATCACATCACAAGGTTCGAAGGAGCTGCCAACCAAGGTGCTTGGCCTATGCCCATATGGTGTATGATGTTTTAACAAACTTTAGATGATGCAGCTAGAGGATGGTTCGATAGCCTTCCCCGAGGAAGTATCGACAATTGGGACACTTTATGTGAATAATTCGTGCAAAGATTTGCTCTGCGAAGAAAATGTATTCGAGACCCAATGGAGATAACCAAGATTGTCCAAAAAGCTAACGAAGCCCTATCGGAATTCAAGGAACGATGGACCGATGAAGCTAGCCGTATTTCAGGAGTCCCGGAAGTAATGCAAATATCCTCTTTTATGGATGGATGTAAATGCCCGGAGCTCGCAAAGAGATTCTCTGAAAAAATTCCCCGAACCGTAACCGAGATGATGATAAGGGTGGACGATTTCATCCGTTCCAAAAGAGCTTATCGATTAACCGAAGTGCCAAGGGGAGAACGAGCAGATAACTACAGAAAAGATTACCATCCTAGCTCGTATAACCGGAACGACCAGAGCACACAACGGTCCTACTTCAAAGGGAACCGCAGGAGAGATGCCCATCGAGAAGAATTCCGACCCCGGCGAAATGATCACTACACACCTTACGGGAAAACCAGAAATGAAAATCCGAATAGGAATGATTATAGAACGGACTACCGTCGCAACGATGTGAACCAGAGGGATACCCGACCCATAGACTTAAATGTACTCTCCAAAGCTCCTAAAGAAATCCTCGCAACTGAACACCATCTTAGACTTCCGGCACCACCTCCGTTGAGAGGAAGACCGGCCAGAGAAAACATGGACAAGTATTGCGACTATTATGGGGAAAAGGGTCACCTCACCAACGACTGTCATAACCTGAAGGAACAGCTCAAAAAAGCTATGGAAACAGGCAAGCTAGACCACCTAATTAGAGATGTTCGACAAAGGGAAAGGGCACCCCTAAGGAATAACAATCACACCAACCAAGGAAGAATTATCAATATGATTCGGTATCCGGAGAGAAACTATAAGCGGAAAATCATGGATCAAGAAGAAGAATGGATGAATACTCCTATAAGCTTCCCTCCCATACTCCCCGGAGACGCTTCCGAAGAACCACTTATAGTTGAAGCAGAGATCGAAGGATACACTGTACGTCGGGTATATGTGGATCAAGGCGCTTCGATAGAAGTAATGTATGAGCACTGCTTTCTAAACCTTGACCCCTCCATCCAATCCCGACTGACAAAAACAAACACACCGCTAATTGGATTTGCTGGTGAAGCGATAAATCCGTTGGGCAAATTGGAACTGGAAGTATGTTTCGGAAACGAAGGATTATATCGTCGGACAACAATGAAGTTTGCAGTGGTAAGGTCCCCCTCCCCCTACAACGTAATACTGGGACGTTCCGGAATCAAAAAACTAAGAGCTATTCCTTCAACAATACATGCCATGATGAAATTCCCAACACCTAGAGGTATTGCTACTTTAGTCACCCGATCGGTAATCATATCGGAATGCAGAAAGCTAGAAGAAAAATTCTTGATGGAAAAAGAAATGAAGATGGAAAGTCTTCCGGAGCCTACGTTAGAAGAAGGAATAGCAGAAACCGAAGAAATATTGGTTCATCCGGCTTACCCAGAGCAATTAGTGACAATCGGAAGAAATTTCTCAAAAGAAGGAAGAAGACAGCTTATAACGTTGCTCAAAAACAGCCAAGACGTTTTTGCATGGGAACCCTCGGACATGACTGGCGTTCCCCGATGGGCGGCTGAGCATAGACTCAATGTGAATGTCCAAGACAAGCCGGTTGCACAAAAGAAGAGATTCTTTTCCGAGGAAAAGAATCAAGCCATAAACAAGGACGTAGAGGAATGGTTAAAAGCAGGGATAATCAGACCCGTCCGATACCCAACCTGGATATCCAATCCTGTGTTAGTAAAAAAGCCGGACGAGAGTTGGAGGATGTGCATTGATTTCAAAAATCTCAACTCATCATGTCGAAAAGACTACTATCCGCTGCCCGAAATAGATTGGAATATTGAATCAGTAATGGGATTCCGATACAAATGTTTCCTAGATGCTTACAAAGGATATCACCAGGTACAAATGGCAAAAGAAGACGAGGAGAAAACAGCCTTCTATACTGATCATAGGACATATTGTTACGTCAAAATGCCGTTCGGATTGAAAAATGCCGGAGCAACCTATCAGAAGCTAGTAGACTCCGCCTTCCGGGAGCAGATTGGCCGAAACCTGGAGGTATATGTAGATGACATGGTCATCAAAAGCCAAACGGAGAAGGGGATTTTGGCTGATATAGCAGAAACGTTCGATAACCTCCGGGTAATCAATATGAAACTAAATCCCAAGAAATGTTCCTTTGGAGTGGAAGAAGGTAAATTTCTTGGATACATGATAACTTCCGAAGGGATTAGAGCAAACCCCAAGAAAACCAGAGCAATTGCCGATATGCAATCACCAAAGTCACTGAAGGAAATGCAAAGCTTAAGTGGTAAACTGGCTGCACTAAACCGTTTCTTATCAAAATCTGCTGAAAGATCCTTACCCTTCTTTGAAACATTAAAGAACATTACCAAAGACAACAAAGAAAAGTACCAGTGGACGGAGGAAGCTGAAAAAGCTTTTCAAGAGATGAAGAAGATGATCCTAGAACTTCCATGCTTAACAACGCCGAAACCAAAGGAAGACATGTACCTATACCTATCGGCAGCAGCGGAGGCGATTAGTGGGGTAATGATGGTCGAAAGGGAAGGACGACAAATCCCTGTTCATTACCTAAGTCGAACATTGCATGAGGCCAAAAAAAGATATGCTCCGGTTGAGAAATTAGCTTTGACACTGCTGCATCTATCCAGAAGACTAAGACGGTATTTCGAAGCTCACCCTATCAAAGTCATAACGGACCATCCTATCAAGCAAGTGCTGAACCGAGCTGAATCTTCTGGACGACTCGCTAAATACACAGTAGAGCTAGGAGCTTACAACATAACCTATATACCCAGGAACGCCGTCAAGGGTCAAGTGTTGGCTGATTTCATCAATGAAGTACCCATCGGCACTGTTTATCCGGATTCAAAAAGGAGAGGCAAGGAAATATGCAATATCTCCAAAATTGGAGAATGGATCTTGTAAACTGATGGAGCTTCCAGAAAAAGAGGTTCCGGAGCAGGACTAGTACTAATCAGTCCGGAAAAGGAAGAATATACTTATGCCCTCAGGTTAAACTTTGAAGCCACTAATAACGGAGCAGAGTACGAAGCACTCCTTGCCGGATTACGAATTGCAAGGGAAATGCATATAGAAGCGCTGGATGTACGAGTGGACTCAAACTTGGTGGCAAGTCAAATTAACGGAGATTTCACCGCATATATGGAAAGCATGACCAAATATCTTGCCAAAGCCAGGGAATACATCGCTTGCTTCAAACAATTTAAGATAAAAAATATTCCGAGGGCGCAAAACCAAAAAGCAGACGTACTGAGCAAGCTAGCATCCGTAGCATTCAACCACTTAACAAAAGAAATCTTAGTAGAAGTATTAGAAAAGCCATCCACTGAGGAAGAGATAATCAACGCAATAGTAGAAGAAGAAGAAGAAAACTGGATGTCACCTATACTCCGGTGTTTAAAAGAAGGGGTCTGGCCAGAAGATCTAAATGAAGCCCGAACCCTCCGTATGAAAATAAACCATTACACACTAATCGATGATGTACTATTCAAAAAACCCTATCTAGGACCAATGTTACGATGCGTAGGACCCCTCCAGGCCAACTATGTCATCCGGGAAGTACACGAAGGAGCCTGTGGTATGCACTCCGGACCACGCTCCGTTGTAGCTAAACTGATGAGGCAAGGCTACTACTGGCCAACCATGCACCGGGACGCCAGGGAGGTTATCCAGAAATGTGGCTCATGCCAGATACACGCTCCGGTTCCCAGGTTGCCAAAAACAATGTTAACTTCCGTCATGGCCCCATGGCCCTTCTTCCAATGGGCTATAGACGTGTTAGGACCCTTACCCGAAGCTCCAGGGAAAGTCAAATATGTAATAGTAGCCATTGACTACTTTACCAAATGGATGGAAGCCAAGCCCCTAGCCAAGACAACCGGAAAGGAAGTGAAAAAGTTCGTATGGGATAACATCATATGCAGGTTCGGGTTGCCCAAGATAATCATTACGGATAATGGAAGCAATTTTGTAGGAGATCCGTTCAAAAGTTGGTGCGAAAAATTGAATATCACGCAAATCAACACAGCCGTAGCTCATCCTCAGGCCAACAGATTAGTAGAAAGGGCAAACAAAAGCTTGATGAAAGGATTCAAATCACGTCTAGGAAGGGAAAGATCCGGATGGGTAGACGAACTACCAAACATATTGTGGGCATTCCGTACCACGCTAAAAACTAGCAATGGAGAAACTCCCTTTAGCCTGACATACGGAAGTGAGGCAGTCATCCCAGCGGAAATCGGTATGCCTACCTTTCGAACCATGACGGCAAACGCAGAAGACAATAATGATGAGATCGGTTTGAACCTAAACTTGTTGGAAGAAAGGCGAGAGATGGCAGCAATAAGGGAGGCCAAGTACAAAAAGAAGGTGGAGCAGTATTACAACCGAAGGGTTAGACCCGAAGCGTTCAAGGTGGGAGATTTTGTGTATCGGAAGAACGAAGCCAGCAGGGTGGAGGATCAGGGAAAGTTAGGGCCAAATTGGGAAGGTCCCTACCGGATAACGGAAGCCTACCAACATGGAACGTACAAGCTGCAAACCATGGACGACATAGAAATACCTCGAACCTGGCATGCAATCAATTTGAAAAAGTGTTTTATGTAATTAGTTGTTCCGATAGACTTATTGTAAGGCATGAGCCATTTTCCTATTATCAATAAAGCATACTATGCAGTTGGGCCGCAAGAAAAGTTGTTCTTAAATAAATGTAAAACTACTTAGCATGAAACAAAACCCCAAGTGGGTATAATTTAGGGCCAAGAGCCGAAGGACACAAGCTGTCCGGTATAACAAAACCCCAAGTGGGTATAATCTAAGGCCAAGAGCCGAAGGACACAAGTTGTCCGGTATAACAAAACCCCAAGTGGGTATAATCTAAGGCCAAAAGCCGAAAGACACAAGTTGTCCGGAATAATACAACCCCAAGTGGGTATAACCTAAGGCCAAGAGCCGAGGGACACAAGTTGTCTGATATAATAAAACACCATACGGATATAATCCAAGGCCAAGGGCCGAAAGGAACACATGACCTAACATAACAAAATTTCTTACCAACAGTTGAAAAGCACAAACGCCCCGAACGTACATATCACAAAGCATAGACAATAAAAAAATAACAGAGATAAATGACATATATTCATCCGATCAAAATTAATTACATGAAATGTTCCGGAATAACGGAACAATAAAAGATAAAATGTTGATGACCTACTCTATTACATAGAATCGTCAAATACATCAAAGTTGTTCCGAAGACAATTGTTCTACAAAATAACGGAACAATTAACACCCTACACTATTACATCAGCGACACTGGAGAAATGTAAGCTTCACAAAGAATCCGGAATACCTGAATCCATAGTCAAAATGGAGGTATCCGGACTCCGGAACATGGTCCACAACGGATAGAATTTGATAACAATAGCTTCACAAAGAGTTTACAATACCTATGCCCATAGTCAAAATGGAGGTATGCAAACCCTTAAAGACTTCAAACTCAGAGGAAGGCCGAAGTAGTTGATCCACAGGTGGATTACCGGAGGGATTCTCGGTATGAGATTCAACCACCGGCTCTTCAACAGCTGGAATGGGAGCAGAATCCGGATATAAGGCACTCAACTCATCAAACATCCGGTAGACGGTCTGGCGGATCTTTTGAATGAAAGGATAGTCTTAGGAGAGGGCCTGATCATATAATGAGCGGTATTTTTCATCGTCCTCGAAATCCATCCCTTCAATTTCCCCTAACAGCTTAGCCGCCTTCTCCGGCTCCTCAAATAACCCCGCCCCATCTATCAGTCCGGATTGATAATACAAATTGAAAGGTTCTGCCAGTACTGACTGGAACTCATGGCTACCAAGGAAACGATGAATAGCTTCCGGAATGAACTCATTAACAATGCGATTTCTCTCCATCTCGGCATTTCCGGCAGCTATAGCAATTTCTTGCTTCTCTTGGTGAAGCTCCTTATAATCCTTCTCTTCATCGGACAGCTTCAACTTGGCATCAGACAAACTACCCTCCAACAACTTTATCTTCTCAGCCTGCTCAGCAGAAACCTTCCTCCACTCCTCTTTCTCCACCACAAGCTGAGAGACCCTATCCTCCAAACTAGCATTCTCGGCACGCAGTTTTTGAATCCCCTCCGGATTCACCGCAGCACATTCCGCATGCTTATCTTTCAGCTCCTTCAACTCCCCAACCACCTCATCAAACCTCTTACACTTATCCTCCAGAACTTCGTCACACACTTGATGAGTCTCAGACAACTTCTGGTACTCACGTTGAAGAGACTCAAAATGGCAAATGACGTCCGCCTGAGCCGTAGCATGTTTGCCCAGTAGTAACCAAGACCTTCGGATGGCCTCAGTATCATCCTGATCGTCCAAGTGCTTCTCTTCAGCCGGGGTGGCCAAGTTAATCATCATATCTCGACAAATATTCACATTGTTCATGCGAGTACCCCTCTTCACCACCCAGGCCGGGACGAAAGTATCATCATCATCATCATCTCCCTCTATATCCACTTGGACATCCTCCTCATCAACCAAAACCCCCTTGCCCGGACGACGGGAACCATCCTTCGAACTCCCTGAAAATAAAGAACATTCGTCAAATAAATGATAAAAACAGATCAAGAAAAATTTATGAACAGATTATTCACTAAGACATACCAGAGGGAATATCCTTCGGATGCAACGAGCGGATTGGCTCCGGCTCCTCAACCTCTTCCGTAGCATCCAGATCAATGACATGCTCAGCAGACTGTTTGTACCTCTTGTGAACCTTAGAGGAAATGCTCCCTCCGGCTCTTTTTGACGGAGGTTTCTTGAAACCATGCTTCGCTGCCTGTTCTTTCTTTTTATCTTTGGCAGCCAGCACCTTATCATCCGGGACTTCAACCCTCTTCAGTTCCTCATCTTTTTCCGGAACTTCAGCATTAGAGGGTAGAGGGCGAGTGGTGTGCATCTCTCGTCCTTGGCCCTGCGGAAGAGGGTCCCCCTTCACCACATTCACCGTCTTTCGAAGAGGTGGCTTCTTCAAATAGCTAGACATGGTTACACCTGCGATCAAACAAGACATATCGTTAAAAATAAAAAGACAAGGAAAAAAGAAGCACAACTTGAAAATTTATATTTATAACAAAGGCTATACCCCTCCCCTGCTCATCCCTCAAAGCCGGACGGAAGCTGGTAAATTCCCAATGATCCGAAAGACCCAGAGCATATAAGAATGACTGAGGAACTTGGCATGGCTCAATGATCGTCTCGGCCAGCTTTTCGGCATGAGCAGCATCATACTCACTCCTCTTGGGAAACGGATCGGACACATCCGAGTCCGAATGCCTCCAAGGCATAGCAAAGGGAATGGCTCTCCTATCAATCAGGAAAAAGTGATATTTCCAACCCTTCAGACAGGAAGGAAATTCTCCAAAACAAATTTTTCTGTCTTTGTGCACATGTTTTTAGAAGGAAAACCAGCAACCTTGTTTGCTAAGTTTATAAAAGACACGGAACAAGGGAGTAGTAGGAGGAATGTGCATGCTCCGGCAATACACCTAAAAAAGAGTAGCACGATGCATACCCAACGGAACCAACTGAGATATATGAATCTTAAAGTATCTAATAACATCTAAGAGAAAAGAGGAAAAAGGGACGTTAAGACCTCCGTCGAAGAAATATTCCGCGTATAAACCAATGGCATCCGCAGGTAATCGATCCATCGTCATACCCGACGGAGGTACCCTCGGATGTAAATCCTTCGGAATCCCAAAAGTTTCCACTACAACAAGTACCTCACCGTCATCCATCGTAGACGGCCTCAAATGTATGTCTTTCTTAACGTGTGAACCCTCCGGCATAGAAACATCCTCATATTCGAACGACGCAGTAGATTCCGACATAATGAGTCTGACAGGGAAAAAGAGTATAGCCAAACAACAAAAAACTAAACGGACTAGGACGTACCTCAAAGACGAAGAGAATAATCGTTCGGAATACGGAAGGAATAGAGTATGGCAGAAGTCTATGTGTGTAAAATTTACAGTAGTAAAAACGAAGAAAAGAGGACTATTTATAGGCAGTAAAAAATGGGCGCGAAAAGACACGTCACCCGTAGGGCAGACGTGTCCCCATCCAAACCGTATAAGTAGGAAGAGTGTACACGTGTCCCCATCCCAAGGACGCAGTAAAAAATGACGGCGCACCTCAAACGACACATTAATTACTTTTGGCACTTTGTACACAACTCTAAGCAAACGACAAAGCTACGATTCGCGCTCCGGAAAATTACAAAAATAAACTAAGTATCACACCATTGGCATAACCAATACTATGATACTGGGGGGGCATGTTGGCGTATGTACCCTCCGGATAGAGGACATATGAATAAATACCTTCTGAATCTGTGTCAAACAAGGCATACACAAACGTATCTAAACAAGACAGACCAATATCCGAAGGGTTGAGAATGTCCGCATGATCTAAACCCTCCGGAGATCAAAGCCCTTCGGATAACCAGTAAGTACATAAGTTAAAGTACAAACAAGTACATCAAGTATAAGATAGTGGAGCATAAATTAACAAACATTAAGGAGCTAAGTACATACCAGCCTGGCACTCCATGATGGAGGCCTATAAATAGAGAGAAAATCTTCACTTAAAGGTTAACTAATTCTCTCACTCTCTAATTTCATATACACTTTCTTTCTCTAAGAACATATACTTACTCTCACGCCGGAGGTTGGTCCTGGGATAGATTCCCAGGGCGAGACTAACGGACGTATCTGTTTTGCAGATATCCGAAGCATCTAATCACCACCAAGGATCATCCTGAATCCGAAGGACCAATACAGGGCCCGAAGGATTCATCTCGCTTGTCCGAAGTAAAAGCAAACTTTTACTTCAACACACAGTTAGATACTGAGATCATGAGTTGTTTCTTGTGCCAATGAGTACAATCTCGTACTGTTTGTGTTGTGTTTTTAAAGGCTGTGATGATTGATTCAGTTTATGATATCAGACACGATGATGATGTTGGTCGTAGGGTGGCGAGATCTTTTGGTTTTTGCAGCCATGGCTGACGTCATCATCGGATTATGTCTGAACAAAGGCGAATCTGAGCCTTTATTAATTTTTTGTTTATTATGTTTTTCTTTCTTTCGTTTCTAATGGTTGAATTTGGATGTGTTTATGTTTTGAGAAATAACTTAATTGTGTGATTAATTTTGTGTTTTTGTGAAATTTGGGTATATGATTTTAAAAAAAGATTTGTAAATTGGATCCAGATTAATTTAAAACTTATTTTAATTAACATGGAACATAATTTTGAGACGTTTTGTTAATTGTTTGAACTGGTATGAAACATGACTCTAATATCTACGCCTAGTAGCAACACCAAAATGTGACTCAGATGTAGGGCTCAGCATCGGGACGATCCCGACCCGTCCCGATCCCGAATTATCCCGATCTAGATTAGCCGGAAAAATCAAACCGCTCCCGACCAGAGTGTAGATCTGGTGGCGGTCGGGTGTCGGTAGTCGGTCGAAAAAGCTTAGCCCTACTCAAATGTATGTTCAGAGTCATTATACAACATATTATTAATTAGAGCATACGGTGTGGTGAAACAGAGCCCTTGATACGTGGGAATCGCACCAGGCTTTACCTCTCAAGGGATCTTGAGAAGCTTACAACCCCCACCAGGCAGTGTACCTGATCGTTGTAGTATAGTATAGTGACAAGTACCGGGGGATTGATCGTTCAGCTAGGAATATTGTCGCTAGGATTAGAAAACCTAAATACTAGTTCTAAAGGTGAGGGATGATTATTTTTGTATATTTATATTTTTTAGAAAGCAAGTAAAAATCTCGGGTTTTAAGAATTTGGGCGGAATTAGTTGCTAGTCAACTAACCCAATACTAAAGATGCAATCAAAATAAAATACAAGAAATGAAAATAAACTAAATTAACTAAGGTTGTGAGCAATAAGTGGAGAAAATGTGTTTACTTAGATTTCACTACTCCCTAGATATCTTTTACCCGTTAATTACTTGTTATAGTTGCATGGATGACGGATTGTATTCCTTAATACCATTCATGGGGTGGCGCACTTAACTCCCCAATCCTATGAGCTCTTATCTCCTCCTATGCCATGCCCAGCACAACCATAGGGATTATAAACAGTGGCTCATGCATTAAATACAACCAATAAAAACCTAGTGCACATCAGTTCATGTTTCCTAAGACGTTCAAGCATGTTACCATTTGGAGATCTGCCAGTTTTCTTAAGACTAACATCGAATTCATTCATCCAATACAATTATAAACAAGTAATCAACACATAATTAACATCTAGGTTTCATTAGATCCAAGCAAACACAAGATAGATCCAGCCTAGCATGATGGAATTAAGACAAGAACAAGATATAAACAACCAACACATAGACATATTGATTGAATTAAAAGAATATTTATCTCAATTACACATGAAAGGTATCAAGGGCTTGGAACCCTTGAAAAACCTGTAAAATTCGCACCAAGTTCGTACTTAGGGTTTCTCCAAAACTTCTCTCTTTTTAATGTGAAAATTAGAAAACTATATATAGGAAATAGGGTCTGACGGCGTCAAGACAAATCTTGTGACGCCGTCACCTCACCGCCAAAATAATTCTCGGACTGCCTTGATCTACTTTTGACGCCGTCATGTGTTATGCATTTCCAGGACGTCATGAATTTTACTCTTGACGCCCTACTTTGTGACGCCGTCAAATCTGTACTGGGTCGTCGTGGAAATTATTCTTGACGCCGTCAGAAATTCCTTCTTGACGCCGTCACCTACTGTTCCCAGCAAAGAAAATTAAGACTTTGGCGTTTTCTTCACTTTTATGCTACAAAAACGTCCGAATTGCTTCCTTTTCCAGATTTCACTCCCAAAGTACCTAAAATCATAAAAGGAACGATTTAGGGCAATATTTGATCAAATAAGTTCAATTCCGGGCTTAAATAACCCCCTAAAAGTGGTTCATTTTTCGCCTCATCATATACCCTTACACTTGAGATTTGCTTGTCCTCAAGCAAATGCGCTTTTATTCTACTCAAAATACAGGTTAGGGGTTATTTAACACTAATATAAAAGTAATTACAACAAATAATCGTTCCACTAAAGACCAATAGACAAGCACGGAGGTCATACACTAGCACCACACAAATAGTGTTTAGATACTCACATCTCTTGGGTGTAATAAAGTATAAATTACAATGTGGAAACGGAAGATATCTCTCAATACCTGTCATAGCAAAATAGATTACCATAGGCTTGGGAAAGGAACAAACCTCCACCACATGGCGTAAGCACCTAGGATAAACTATCAAAGAGGTCTTTTAAAGGGTTGTAACGTTAGGTATAGGGATATGAAATACACGGTTTTGTTGGATAAAGGAAGTTTTTACTGGTGGCGAGTTAACAATCTTGGTTAATTACATGTACAATATGGCGTTGCTAAGCCAAGACTAGACTCGACTTAAGCTAATAAATGAAAAATAACAAAAACATAAAATGAACATAGAATAAAACGGGATGGTAGTACGTTTTTTTTTTTTTTTTTCTTTTTTTTTTTTTTTTTTTTTTTTTTTTTTTGTGCATACACTCTTACCCTACCATCCAAAATAATACATCATAGGGAATGGAAGTTCCCCTTACACTTGAATTTTTACATACTTTACAATAAACTAATCTAATGACTCGAATTAAGATAATCAAAACACTTGGAGTACTTTTAAGATTAACGCACATACGGGGGTAATAATATGATGTTCTTCCCCATTACTCCATAAAATAAGTACTTTACCCATGAGTCCCAATCGTCCCAAAACAATATGTACAAGGATATGACTCGACTTAGCAACCATGTAATCAATTAGATAGTTAACTTAGGGTTTAACAAATAACAATAATGCACTAAAAATGAGCGCATACACGGAAGGCTAAGGCGATTTGGGTGTACATTTAAGTGAGGTGTAACAAATTCTTCCGTTAAGTAAAATGCTTAAAGTTAGAGACGAAAAGATAGGCTCGGAGGGGTCTACTAGGGGTTTCGTGTACTAAAAATGAGTACAACGCTAAGGGTGTGGGAAAAAATTAATTGACTTAACTAGCCAAGTAATATGACTTAAATGGTCAAGTAATTATAACACGGGTTTAACACAAGGGTGATCCTAATGCCTCTTATCATGTAGTAAATCCTACCACACGAATGTAGTCTCACTAGCGGTCTCGGGATGCATCACTAACGCAAGTTCTAGAATCTAAATGCTACCGGTACACTCATAAGCACTAATAGTAAATGCTTTTCCTATCAAATCTAAAGGCGAACCTCACATATTTGGGTGGAAATTTTTTCTGAATATACGGGTTTGTGCTAGTCATAAAATCTCCTATCCATGAGACGCTTGCTATGGCTAAAGTTTCACTCCTAAATGTTGTAAAAAATTTTAAATTTGGTGCTAAAATTGCACTAACAAGTATTTCTCATAGTTTTATTACACATCTACTATCAAACAAACAAACTCAAGCGAAAGTGTATATGTAAGGTATCATCTTTTTACCCTCCCCTTACACTTAAGATGAACATTGTCCCCAATGTTCAAGTAAAGAATGTAAAAGTTAAAAAGTAAAAAGAATGAAATCAAATACTCCCCTGATTCGCTCGGTATGGATAATTAGGTGGCCAGGTTAAATCTTCCTCCAAGAAAATGAACAATCAAAGCTTCCCTTCCATAATATAAATCATCTTCTTGTCATACATAACCTGTAAATCCTGAGAAAATAGACAAGACAACCTCGCGTAAAATCGGCGGCATCCTATATAAGTTACTAAATCCTAGAAAACAAAATAAGATATAATGCTTGTGGAATGAAGTTTGCAGATTTCCTGGAGATTATAAAACTTAATAATTCACAAAAAACCATAAGACTCCGTTAGAAAAACAAAACCGGTAAAATTTCCAGATTTTTACATGTGACGCCGTCAGAAGTGACCTGCAGAAATTCTTATGTTAAGTTTCCGGAAAATTTCTGGAAAAACTTGGTCCTACTTCCTGGAAAATCCTGCAAAACTTCATTATGACTCAATACAAGCATTTGACTCTAACAAATACGAATATACATGTTCATTTAATATTGTGGAGAATCATGATCGGTTTGTTTCTTAAAAACATATTTGGGGTTTCCCCTTACACTTATCTTTTGCAAAAATACTTTTAGGTGGAGTTAAGACTAGGCCAAAACAACAAAGTAAAGTATTTCCACTATTTAGTTTAGAGACATGATCAACCAACAATAAAAATAAAGCATGCATACGGAAGCAAATAACAAACAAATAAAATAAAATCACACAAAACATGGGTTGCCTCCCAAGAAGCGCTTTTCTTTATTTACGAGTCTTGTAGCTAGACTCAAGGTCATAGGTTACTACGTGACCTCATCATTGTTTCCACTCTCTAGGTCGTCTTCTAAACCAGTTTTGTATTCGGGACCTAGTTGCAAGCATTCTTTGTAGAAACCAAGCATCCTATTCTTTACATACTCTACTCCTCTACGTCTATCCTCCTCATTCCTATAATAAGCCGCTTGCTTGTGTTCCTTTTCGAAATTAGAGAGAAGGCGGTATTGCTCAATTTTGTAAGGCATTTGATAGGCAACCTCATCATTCTCTTCCTTGAATCTAACTATCCCTAAAGTCGGATCATAACTCATCCTAGTGGCCTCAACAAATGGTTTTCCAAATATTATTTGGCTTAGGCAAGCATCTATCACTGGACGAGTGTCTTCCACTATCATAAAATCGATCTCATAAGTGAGATTACCTATAATCACACGTAATCCCTTCACTCTTCCTGCAAAATTACTTATCAGATTCTTATCAGGCATCATCCTAAAATTAAGTTGCTTCTTCATCACCCAATTTTAATAAGTCCTAGTCATGATGTTCACGGGGGATCTAGGGTCGATGTAAGCTTTCCATATATGCATGTGCCCGATATTGCATGGTATGTTAATGTTAGAGGGGTCTCCCATTTTGATAAGGGGTGTGCCAAGGATATATGGTCTCTCGGGACTATCGAATAAATCCTTATGGTATTCCCGTTCTTCCTTGGTGGGCAACTTATCAAAGTACTTTTCTATAGGCTCTACCTCCTCTAATTCCTCTCCTCTATTAACCTCAACTTCCCTACTCTCATCCTTAGTCTCGGCTTCTACTCTAACTTCATCCTTGTCACTCTCTTCTATCTCCTTATCTATTGGCTTAATGGTGACAACATTGACAAAGTGGACATGTTTGGATGATGAGGGGTCCTTAATTTGGTTTCCATTATTGGTGTCCCTAGTGTCCTTCCTAGGTGTGACTAACGCTTGGTTGTTGAGGGCCTTCAACAAGTTGTCAATCTTGTTGGTCATCTCCGTTTGTTGTTGGTTGAATTCGGTTTCAAACCTAGCTATGCGAGCTTCTTGAGATGCCATAAACTTTGACATCAATCCTTCAAGATTGTTGGTACTACCATAGTTGTTAGAAGGATTGTTGTTGAAAGTACGGTTGGAGGGTGGACCGTTTGGTTGGTAACGATTAGGCGGATTGGAAGAATTGGGTTGATTTTGTTTCCACCTAAGGTTTGGGTGATTTTTCCAAGAGGGGTTGTATGAATCACCGTAAGTGTTTGGCTCGGGCTTGAAAGTGTACCACTTATCTCCCGCTTCGTCGGTACGCGTGGATGCGTAGTCCGCAAAAGCTGTTCCGGGGAGTTCCACACAATCACGAGTGTCGTGGGGACCACTACATAATTCGCATGAAGAAGTGATTTTGTTCACTTGGCTTGAAGGTTTAGGAGCTTCGTAAGATTTCATGAGAAACTTGACTTGGTCTTCAAGTTCCATGATCCTACGGTCGGGAGTGCTAGAATTGTTCGAAGGCAAAGATATTGCCTTGACCGTTTTGTTCAAATCACGGGGATCATTCCAACTTTCGTTGTCATAGAGAGCAAGATCTTCTATGAGTTCCCATGATTGTTCCGCACTTAGATCACGTAGCTTACCACCGGCCGATTGGTCAATGGCTCGCCTCGTGGAGATATCGATATGGTCATAAAAGATTTGGACTTGGAGCCAAATATCTATGCCATGATGAGGGACTTTTTGGAGTAAGTCCTTGAAACGAGTCCATGCTTCATAAAGAGATTCATTTTGACGTTGTTGGAACATCAAGATGTCATTTCTAAGCTTAGTAGTTCTCCCCGGTGGGAAAATTTGAGCAAGGAAACGAGTGGTGAGATCATCCCATGTGGTGATGGATCCCGCGGGTAAATGCTCAAGCCATTGACTAGCTTGATCCCGTAGAGAGAATTGGAATAGGCGTAATCGGGTTGTCTCTCTAGTTTCAACACCTAGGTCTATGGAATCTACGATTTTGAGGAAGTCCTTAAGATGTTGGTTTGGATCTTCGGAACGAAGTCCATGGAATGCACATCCGCTTTGCACCAACTGGATGGTGTCGGATCGCAAGGGAGTCACATTGGCTCCGGTGAGCTCAATGGTGTTTCGGTAGCCTTGGTGGCTAGGTCGGGAATACTCTCCTAAGGTTCGGGGCCTAAGGGGTTCTAATGGTGGGTTTTGTTGTGGTGGGATGACGGGTTCAAGGATGTTCCCATCATCCATGATGTCGGGTGGTGAAGAGTTACGAACAAAGACACAAAGAAATAAGATAGACTAAAGAAAACCTAAAAATAAAAATAAAATCTTACTAGAACGGAATCTAGCAAGTAGACCTAATAACGGACGTATCTGTTTTGCAGATATCCGAAGCATCTAATCACCACCAAGGATCATCCTGAATCCGGAGGACCAATACAGGGCCCGAAGGATTCATCTCGCTTGTCCGGAGTAAAAGCAAACTTTTACTTCAACACACAGTTAGATACTGAGATCATGAGTTGTTTCTTGTGCCAATGAGTACAATCTCGTACTGTTTGTGTTGTGTTTTAAAGGCTGTGATGATTGATTCAGTTTATGATATCAGACACGGTGATGATGTTGGTCGTAGGGTGGCGAGATCTTTTGGTTTTCGCAGCCATGGCTGACGTCATCATCGGATTATGTCTGAACAAAGGCGAATCTGAGCCTTTATTAATTTTTTGTTTATTATGTTTTTCTTTCTTTCGTTTCTAATGGTTGAATTTGGATGTGTTTATGTTTTGAGAAATAACTTAATTGTGTGATTAATTTTGTGTTTTTGTGAAATTTGGGTATATGATTTTAAAAAAAGATTTGTAAATTGGATCCAGATTAATTTAAAACTTATTTTAATTAACATGGAACATAATTTTGAGACGTTTTGTTAATTGTTTGAACTGGTATGAAACATGACTCTAATATCTAGGCCTAGTAGCAACACCAAAATGTGACTCAAATGTAGGGCTTAGCATCGGGACGATCCCGACCCGTCCCAATCCCGACTTATCCCGATCCAGATTAGCCGGAAAAATCAAACCGACTCCCGACCAGAGTGTAGATCTGGTGGCGGTCGGGTGTCGGTAGTCGGTCGAAAAAGCTCAGCCCTACTCAAATGTATGTTCAGAGTCATTATACAACATATTATTAATTAGAGCATACGGTGTGGTGAAACAGAGCCCTTGATACGTGGGAATCGCACCAGGCTTTACCTCTCAAGGGATCTTGAGAAGCTTACAACCCCCACCAGGCAGTGTACCTGATCATTGTAGTACAGTATAGTGACAAGTACCAGGGGATTGATCGTTCAGCTAGGAATAGTGTCGCTATGATTAGAAAACCAAAATACTAGTTCTAAAGGTGAGGGATGATTATTTTTGTATTTTTATATTTTTTAAAAAGCAAGTAAAAATCTCGGGTTTTAAGGATTTGGGCGGAATTAGTTGCTAGTCAACTAACCCAATACTAAAGATGCAATCAAAATAAAATACAAGAAATGAAAATAAACTAAATTAACTAAGGTTGTGAGCAATAAGTGGAGAAAATGTGTTTACTTAGATTTCACTACTCCCTAGATATCTTTTACCCGTTAATTACTTGTTATAGTTGCATGGATGATGGATTATATTCCTTAATACCATTCATGGGGTGGCGCACTTAACTCCCCAATCCTATGAGCTCTTATCTCCTCCTATGCCATGCCCAGCACAACCATAGGGATTATAAACAGTGGCTCATGCATTAAATACAACCAATAAAAACCTAGTGCACATCAGTTCATGTTTCCTAAGACGTTCAAGCATGTTTCCATTTGAAGATCTGCCAGTTTTCTTAAGCCTAACATCGAATTCATTCATCCAATACAATTATAAACAAGTAATCAACACATAATTAACATCTAGGTTTCATTAGATCCAAGCAAACACTAGATAGATCTAGCCTAGCATAAAAGAATTAAGACAAGAACAAGATATAAATAACCAACACATAGACATATTGATTGAATTAAAAGAATACTTATCTCAATTACACATGAAAGGTATCAAGGGCTTGGAACACTTGAAAAACCTGTAAAATTCGCACCAAGTTCGTACTTAGGGTTTCTCCAAAACTTCTCTCTTTTTAATGTGAAAATTAGAAAACTATATATAGGAAATAGGGTCTGACGGCGTCAAGACAAATCTTGTGACGCCGTCACCTCGCCGCCAAAATAATTCTCGGACTGACTTGATCTACTTTTGACGCCGTCATGTGTTATGCATTTCCAGGACGTCATGAATTTTACTCTTGACGCCCTACTTCGTGACGCCGTCAAATCTGTACTGGGTCGTCATGGAAATTACTCTTGACGCCGTCAGAAATTCCTTCTTGATGCCGTCACCTACTGTTCCCAGCAAGGAAAATTAAGACTTTGGCGTTTTCTTCACTTTTATACTCCAAAAACGTCCGAATTGCTTCCTTTTCCAGATTTCACTCCCAAAGTACCTAAAATCACAAAAGGAACGATTTAGGGCAATATTTGATCAAATAAGTTCAATTCCAGGCTTAAATGACCCCCTAAAAGTGGTTTATTTTTCGCTTAATCAGCCCTCGTTCCCACGTGGCCTGCTCGCCATTCCTCACGAGCCATACTGGGGTGTCTCGCCGTTTAAACGAAGTAAATAACGACAAAAAAGTAAAATAAATAAAATAAAAATAAAAATAGAAAGGGTAAATGTTTAATATTTAACCGTTGTATTTTTAAACTAATATTCAGTATTTATCAATATGATAGCATTAATAAAACTTAATAGAAATATAAACAAGAATTAATGCCGTCGTTGACCACCTTTGACCACCGGAAAACTACTTTTCCGGCAGCTAAGTTTTTCCTTTTTCTTTTATTATCTCTTTTGCTATCCTTTTTCTCTCTTAGCCTATTATTTTCCCCCCATTTTCTTGCCTTTTAGCGCATATCTGTTTCCCTTTTTATTCCTGTACTACTTGTTTTTCTCTTGTTTGTGTTTCCCCTTCGTTTGTCTGGTGTTTTTTAGGTCCTTTTTCATTTTGTATTTTTTTTTTCATTTTTTTTTTTTTTTTGGTTTCTTTCTTAGGTGCCTTGGGTTTTGGTTTTTGAGTGTTTCCCTTTTTTGTTTAGTTTGTGCCCTTGCCTGTGTTTCCTTGTATTGGGTCCAAACAGTCAGTCCAAATCAACCAATGTAAATGGTCAACTAGGTCAGACAGCTTGGGCCAATGCTCCGTGGAGTACAGTGTATCCCCGGGTCGTTATATCCCAGCGAGGCGTGCAATGATATTTAGAACGGATTTGTAATCGAGTGATTCTGAATGGAAAAGGGGTAATAGTGTTTAAAGTAAGGGAATATAAATGAAAATGACTAAAACGAACAATATTAACAAATACGTAAGACCAAATTATCCTAGAACGTATTTAAATTTAAAAACGTACGTTTAAGCTAAAATAAACGCGAGCGTGCAAAAATAAAAGTGAATTCTAAGCACGACTAGTCCTATGGGCATACAAATAATTTTCTTGCGTACTAGATGACAAAAGAAATTTTTAGAAAAAAGAAAATTGAAAATTTAATAAAAATTCTAATTATTATGAATTAAATACTATTTATCACTAATTAAATCCTAATAAATATTAAAACTATTCTAAAAATTCTGAAACTTTTTTAACAAATACTTGAACTAAATACTGATTTATGAAAAATCCTAAGAGGGGGCACACAGTAGCAAATAAGCAGAAAATTAAGCAAGATAAGCTGAAAAGGCTTAATTAAGCAAAACAGCAAGAAAATGGTCTTATATTAAATTTTGCAAAGTAAAAATGAAACAAGACCCAAGGGCAGTTGGTTAACGAGTGTAGTGTTGTTTGTATGTGATGCTTGAGGTCCTGAGTTCGATTCCCATTACACCATTTTTTTTTTGCAAACATTTTTTTTTAATTTCTTTTTGCACAAACTCATCAAACACATAAAGATAAGCACTTTTTGCAACTAACACTTTTTATAAAATTTAGTAAATAAGCAGTTGCAATCACAAAATCACAACAGTAACAATAAAAGCTAAAAAAGATAAATTAGAAGTCCTAAAAGCTATCCTAAAAGCTTTTATAAGTTGAACTAAGGGGAACAAGCAAAGGGAAACTTAGGGGAAACCTAAATAAGCACTATAGGATCCTATATAAGCAGTTATTGTAACAATTCGCATTTTCGGGTTACTATTCATTTTCTACTATTCACTATTACTATTCACTTTCACTATTCATTTCCGAAATTTTTATTTCATATTCTCGTAAGTTAAACTATTTTAATGATAATCCGAGAGTTTGACACTCGTCGGATCATTTCTGCAAAAATCACGAAACCGTGTTCGAGATTTACGTTTAGGTTTAAACGTCATTCCAGCATCCCGATATGTCCATAAAACACTATAAACAATAGAAATATGAATTTCTCTCATTTTACGACAATTCCAAAAATTTTAGAATTTTACGTTTTCCAGTTCAACGTTTTACGTTAATTACGCGTTTTAGACATGCGTTTCCAGTTTTAATAGCGTTTAAGCAACCCGATGGAACTTACCACTCATTTAATAGGATAATATAGAGTATATTGATAAGATTTAACATATTTATAAGCTCGATGTTTTTAGGATACTCAGTTTTAAGTTTCGTGACTTTACGACTTACAGTTAACAATTATCGGGACCAAAACTCCCTCCGTAAAAGCAAGATATTATCAAAACTCATATTTAAGTAATCAAAGATAAGCATTGAACGAAATTATGCTTAGTCATATGATAAAATTATTTGCAAAATATCTAAGTATGACTAATAGATAGTTATCAAATTTGCTACTTCATATTTCTTTCTTTCATTTATAAATACTTAGTCAATAATCAAAACACACATCTATCTTTTCTCTCTTCATTTACAACGAACCAAAACATCTCTAAATTACCATTTTGATCATGATTCAGCTAGTTCATTCCATTAGAGTTGAAGGTTTAAGTTCCTAGCTTGAATCCTAGTACTTTTCACCACAAAAACACCATTAAAACATCACACAACACCACAAAAACTCATCAAATTTCCAAGTGTTCCTAGTGAAGATTTTTACTCAAGGTTGTTTTTATGTTAGATTAGTATTTATCAAGGGATTATAAGATATGGTTTTTGATGTGGAAGCATGCCTATCGTTGGAAAAGTTTTGGAAGATTAAGTAGTGATTCTTGGTTTTAATCTTGGTTCTAGTTAGTTTCTTCACAAGGATTGTAAGCAAACTCCTATGTTTAACTTTGATTTATGTAAATATTAGTATTTCATATATGTAATATGTTTTATATGCTTATTATGGTTGATTGTGCTTGGATAAATCGGACTAAAACACTAGAAACATCGTAAGGACTATGTTTGCAAAACAGAAACTGAACAGGAGGGTATAAATGGAAATACTGGGAAAAATTCGTGGACTGATAAGCTTATGTGAAAACATAGAGAGTTAGATCAAAGTCTTGTGGTCATTTCTCCGGGAGGCTCGTGCCGTAACTCATCCTGATGATTAAACTAGAGCTAAAACGGTAAAATATGTCAAAATCTGACTAACAGATTTCATTGGACAAAACGGGACAGTTCTGGTCATTTCTGGAACTTGTCGTAGTTTTATTAAATGTAGCTAAGACATAAACTTAAACGCAGAAAAAAGCCTCGCATCCTAAAGATTTGTGGAACTCAAAATACGGCCTTTGTCGCGGGACTGCTGAGTGCTGTCTAAATTTCTGTATTAAAACGCAAGTATAAATTTGTAAATTGAATCATGTTATGATGTAAATAAGGATGTAAAGTCACTAGAAAATTATATATACATTGGTATATAGGACATTGTGTAAGAGATACGTAGTCTTTTTTGATCTTGATAAAACTTATACGGAGTATCTCTCTAGTAAAACTTTGGCCTAAATTACTAGTTAAAACTTTGAGATTAGTTAAGTTCTGGTCTGATGTAAAACATGATGTTGTAGTAAGCTATGTCATTTTAAGCATGAAGTTGTTAGTCCCAAGTTTCAACCACCAAACTAGATGTCTGAACTCGTGCATGGTTGGGCTTATGACCAAACAGTTCTAACATGGCACTGAATAGGTACCTTATATGTGGTTTTCATTCTCGTATATCCCTTAAATTTTAAGGTCAAACCTTTTACATTCGATCAAATCATCAAACATATATCGAGTTTGTTAGGCCCATGGTCAAAAAATTTTAATGTTACTGTTACTTGTTAGCATGCTCCAAATCAAGAATCATTTTGAAAATAGAAAAAGACGTGATAAGAAAAACACAATCAATATATGATATATATGTGGTTCGATGTAGTACTGTTTTCAGTTTGTTTGGAATTAGACCTATATTTAGACACCTTAGTTATAATAAAGAACCTTAGGTAAGCTATAACTAAATATAGACAGGTTTGGTGTTGTCATTGATATAATAGTGACATTGAATTAGGGTTTGAATTTGATCACCGATATTGCGTATTTAAATTTGGTGTAGCCATATAAATTTTATAAATTTCACTATTGTTTTTGAGCAGATATTTATATACCGCTTTCATAATCTCCTTAAAAGTAACATGGAAGCTAATAGTGATGAACAAAAGCATTTTGTTCTAGTACATGGGGGATGCCATGGAGCCTGGTGCTGGTTCAAGCTCAAACCGCTTCTCGAAGCTATGGGCCATCGTGTTTCCACCTTAAGTAATACAACAAGTCCATACACTTTATGACTACACTATGCCTTTGCTAGAATTCATGGCCACCCTTCCGCCCGAAGGGAAGGTTGTGTTAGTGGGTCATAGCCTTGGTGGAATGAACATATCTCTTGCTATGGAAAAGTTCTCGGAAAAGATATCTCTTGCCATCTTCCTCTCGGCCTTCATGCCGGATTATGTACATGAGCCATCCTATGTTTTGGACAAGGTAACTAATATACATTCGCTGTAATATTATTTACATTCATACATTTGTTTTTTGGTTTATGTAAAATACTAAAATATTGATAGTCATTGGTTAACTTGTTTGCGTACGTAGTACCATAGTTTAATTACTGATTTAAAATTATTAGGGATTTCATAGCATTTGCATCCTAAATTCCTTTAAATATTATGTTTAATATGTCAAATGAAGAAATTTAAAATTTCACAAATTGGCAAAATGACGAAAATTAGAATAGCTCCAAAAATAGGAAATTTCAATTTACTTTAAAACATTTTTTTTATAAATGACCAAAATGACGAAAATTAGAATGGCTCCAAAAATAGGAAATTTCAATTTACTTTAAAACATTTTTTTTTATAAATGACCAAATTGGACCAGAAATACTATTTTTACCTATTATTTATTTATTTATTTATTTATTTATTTATTATTATTATTATTTTAGTTTTTGTTTCGGATTCAAAGTAAGTCACTTACTTAAAAAATTGCAATAACAAACATAAGGACCGACTTCAAAAATACTATAAATTTCTATCAACTAAACATGTGAATGTATTTTTAAGTCTGAAATTCTAAATCCTCAAGAATTGAAATTTCTAATAATTTGACATTCCTGAATTTTAAATTCCCGAACCAAAAGCCACTTTATACTTTCACATGGTTTTTTGTTCATAAAAGATCTTCAAATTTATATTTGAGCTAATTATGTAAATATATTTCGTCTTTAACATTTTTTATTGTTAGATACTTCAACTCGTACATCAATTGACATTTTCTTTGACATAACTTAATAACCTATTTTAACGTTATTTTCTTTGACATATAATTTGATATTCTAGTTGTTTGTTTATCCTATTTGAAGTTTAACGAAAGCATTGCTTGTTCGATTTGAAGTTTAAGGAAAGCAGGTCGACAGAATATTGGTTGGACACACAATTTTTACCCTATGATAGCGAAAACAAGTCAGAAACATCCATGTTGTTTGGTCCAGAGTTCCTATCATCCAATATCTACCAACTTTGCTCCAATGAGGTTTAATAACTTTCTTTCTCTTTTCCTTTTTTTTCAAATTGATTGATGTGATTTGTGATAATGATTGTCTTTTATAATTTAGGATCTTGAACTAGGAAAAATATTGGTTAGGCCAAGTTCATTCTTCTTAGACAATCTACACAAGGAACAACCATTTTCTGAGAAAGGGTATGGGTCTGTAACACGAGTTTGTGCCATTGCCATGGAAGACAAAGGGATTTCCAAAGAATTTCAACACTGGATGATTAGTAATAGCCCAGTTACAGAGGTGAAAGAGTTGAAAAACGTAGATCACATGTCCATGTTGTCTGATCCAAAGCAAGTTTGTGCGTACCTTGTTGATATAGCGCTCCGATATGCTTAGTCAATATACAAGTTACTATGATGTTCAATTTTAAATTTAGTCGAAGCAAGTTGACTTATCAATAACTTTTATCCGTTGTAATTTATGCACTTTGGGCTTTGCTCACTCACGAAAAACACAACATTATTTTTTTACTTTCGCTATCCATGGATAACCCGTAATGTTTATTAGACACTAACGAGTGGGAGGGCCCGCACGTTGCTGCGGGAATGCGGTGCTAAGTTTTCTTTGAAAGTTAGTCATTACTATAAGGACTAAATTTGAAAAAGACTAGTAAACCAAAGGACTATTTTTGAAAATTAATTCTGAAAATAATATGTTTTTTTACAGAAAAAGTCCCTAAAATTCTTGGCGCGTTGTATCGTTAGTCCACAAAGGACCTAGTTTGCAAAGACAGTTACACCTTAAGGACTATTTTGCACACGACCACTATTTTGTCCACTGTAGCTGCTACAGTGCTACTGCTACAGTATCGTTCCTGCCTCTTAGTATATATAATAATAATAATTTCAATCACTAGTCATATGTTGGACCATTAACGCTTTTATATTGTTAGTACAAAAATCGGAGAATAGATACCTAGCACTCTTCCATATTTTCCCAAATTTTCAACAATCTTTTAAGACAAAAATTCATCATGTTTTCTAAAAAACCTAAAGATGGATTACTAGAGAAAAAGTTCCACGAGTACTTAAGTTCTGGTCCGATGTTATGCGGTACATGTTGTTATTCTATAATAGGTTGTTTTGTTTATTTCTAGTTATGTAATTTTTTGGCTTCTAGCGCTTTGCTAGTAGACTTTATTTATTTATTAATTTATTTATTTTAATAATATTCTGCCGTTAAAAAAAAAGTACGTGTTGTTATTCTATTTTGGAAACTATGTGACTTATCCGTTGCTTGGTCTAAATAACTAAACCTAAAATGTTTGAACGCGTACATGGTTTGCTTTATGACCAAACGACTCTATACATAATGGCGCTAAATAGGTCCATATGGCTTTGATTCTCGATTTCAATATCTTTTATACTTGAACGTCTAACTTTTTACATTCGATTACCAAGATGTAGCAATTCATTTATTTAGGTTATGAAAAATGTTGTCTCCTTTACATTAGGGGTGTTGATGGGGCGGTTCGGCTCGGTTCAGTTAAAGATTTTAACTATCCATTGTGGGGCAGATAGTTCATTTACTATCCAAAACCGAACCGTACTAGGCGGGAACCGGACATGCAGGTACCCGAAATAAGCGGTTACTCGTGGTTCAGGTCACGGTTAACCATTTTAAAAAATTAATCGAATCAAATAAGACGAACAATAACCAAAATTAGAACGTAATTGTAAAATTAAATAACGTTGAAGAGATTATAGCCATTGTAAAGTTGTTTCGTCACAATAAAAACATTCAAATTATCATATGTAACAAAATAACTAATACTATTTATCTGACATCTAGGGTTATGATCACTTTGATCCTATGAAATTCATGGATGTTAATAAATGATTACATTAGGTAAGTAAAAATGCGTTATACAATAAAAGTAGTACAGAAATATTGTTAATACTTGTACGTTTTTATGAATGGTTTGTTGAAACCTACATGTATATTATACACGGTTCGGTTCGGGTAACCGCGGATAACTAAAAGTAAAACCCGAAACCGAACCGTGATAAGCGGGTTTTTCCGGTTTCGGGTTTTCTCGGTTTCGGTTTATTTGGTTATCGGTTTTTTTCGGTTTCGGATTGAGCGGATCGGCTCGGTTCGTCGGTTTCTCGGATTTTTTGAACACCCCTACATTAGATTAACCAAAGATGCTCCACACCAAAAATCAAACTGAAAAGAGAAGTTTTTGTTGATGAATCTAGCTAAACTGTGATACAAAATACATAATCCATTTGTATAACGTTTGATTTAGTTTTCAGTTTGTTTGGAACTATACCTAAATTTATAAACCCTAGTTATATTAAAGAACCTAAAGTAAGCTGCAATATACAGTAATATATAAAGGTATCTTGCCGTTCGTTATTGACATAATAGTCACCTTGAACTAGGATTTGAATTTGATCACTAATACCAATTAGAGCATTATATATCTAATGAACTTCAACGATGTGATTAGACACATGTTTAACTTTTTCAAGCCTAAGGTTGTGGTCGGCAACAAGTGTTTTGTAGCATTTTAGAGCATTTAGCATTTACTGTTTTAAACTTGTTTGGCAACAAGCATTTAGAGGTTTTACTTTGGTCAAAATGCTCCTTTTAAAAATGCTAATTCAAGAAGCATTTGAAATATGAATTAGCGTTTTTATACTACCCGAGCTTTAGTTAAAATGTATTTCGGTATATTTCGGTAATACGTGGTCTGGTTTGTATATCAAAACTTTGCATCCCTCATATTATTTTATATACTTGTACAATATGGTTAATTATCACTCAAAGGAATGTATATTGTTCAATTTGTAATTTCTAAAAACATAAATTGTTGATAATTTATTAATGTCGATAATTTATTAACTTATCACGTTTTTTATTAATATATTCTTGACGTTGTTAAAAAAATATCACGTTTTATGCAAATATTTATACAGTTTTTAAGCATACAAAAAATAATGACAACCGTAAAATATTAACTTTACTATCTGTATTGTGATTGTTTATAACTATTAATGTGTTATTATTTTTACGTACTTTTACATCTTATAATTACAACTTTAGCTACGTTACTAAACGTTTTTATAAAGAAAACTACTACTACTAACACTTAATGCTAACAGTTACTGCTAACTGCTATTGCTTACTGCTGTTAGTTTCACCAATCCAAATATACCAAAATTGAGTGTGTTGTGAAAATAACACTATACTACCACCCAACATATTTCTAGTTTCACATATTTTGGGTCGTTAGACCCATGAAAAGAGTTATATCAAGCCCAACTTTTTAATTTCTTGGGCTAACAAAAACTTACCCACAAGCCCATAAAAACCATTAGGTCAAACCAAAGGTGACACTCATCTATAAACAACGAGCCCCCATCACAAAAAACATCAAAAAACTCATTAGTTTAAGTATGAGGCACAAAGAATCTATAAAAAAAACACATAAAACACACACAGTTAGATACTGAGATTATGGGTTGCTTCTTGTGCCAATGAGTACAATCTCGTACTGTGTTTGTTGTGTTTTTTAAGGCTGTGATGATTGATTCAGTTTATGTATCAGACACGATGATGATGTTGGTCGTAGGGTGGCGAGATCTTTTGGTTTTCGCAGCCATGGCTAACGTCATCATCGGTTTATGTCTGAATAAAGGCGAATCTGAGCCCTTTTTTTTTTTTTTTTTTTTTTTTTTTGCGTTTCTAATGGTTGAATTTGAATGTGTTTATGTTTTGAAAAAAAACTTAATTGTGTAATTAATTTTTTGTGTTTTTGTGAAATTTGGGTATATGATTTTAAAAAAAGATTTGCAAATTGGATTCAGATTAATTTAAAACTTATTTTAATTGACATGGAACATGATTTTGAGACATTTTGTTAATTGTTTTTTTTTTTTAGAAAGGTAACATATTATTAAGAAACTAGGAGAAATGAAACAAAATACAATACAAGACGTTTTGTTAATTGTTTGAACTGGTATGAAACATGGCTCTAATATCTAGGCCTAGTAGCAACACCAAAATGTGTGACTCAAATGTAGGCTGAGCATCGGGACGATCCTGATCCCAACTTATCCCGATCCCAATTAGCCGGAAAAATCAAACCGACTCCCTACTCGATTGTAGATTGGTTAGTGTCGGTCGATGTCGGGTGGCGGTCGAGATAGTGGTCGACCTTTGTGTTTTGTCGGGTAATCCCGATTCCCGACCCGATCCTGATTAGCCAGAAAAATCAAACCGCCTCCCGACCCGAGTGTAGATCGGTTAGTGTCGGTCGGTGTCGGGTGGCGGTTGGGACAATGGTCGACTTTGTGTTTTGTCGGGTAATCCCGATTAGCCGGAGAAATCAAACCGCCTCCCGAACCGAGTATAGATCGGTCGGTGTCGGGTGACGGTAGTCGGTCGGAAAAGCTCAGCCCTACTCTCAAATGTATGATGGGAGTCATTATACAACATATTATTCCTCACGAGCCATACCGGGGTGTCTCGTCGTTTAAACGAAATAAATAACGACAAAAAATAAAATAAAATAAAATAAAAATAAAAGGGTAAATCCTACTAAACATTTTATATTTAACCGTTGCATTTTTAAACTAATCTTCATTATTTATCAATATGATAGCATTAAATAAAACTTAATAGAAATATAAACAAGAATTACTGCCTCCAGACATTCAGTAACAAATTGTAAGAATGATAATGATTGAAAATATTTGAAAGTGATTACCTGATGGTTTGATATAACGATGGAAGATATTTGGTGATATTATTTTATGAAAGAGTATGAGTTCCGACGGGATATACATATAGAAGATGAGGAAAAGTGGACTTGCGTTTAGAGTTATCGAAGACATTTGGTGATATTACTTTATGAAATTAATTTTAATTTATTTGGAAATAAATAAATAAATAAATGGGTGATGCCTAAATGAAGATAATGTGGCACCTTGTGTTATGATAAATATGATATTTTGAATTGGGAGTGTTAAGTTAATGTGGCACCTTGTCGGACTCAAATGAAGAGCAAAGTTGCTTTACTACACCTATTGCTCTTAGTGATAAAAAAAAGTTTTCATGTTGGTGGGGAAATATACTAAGAGCATAAAGTATCACGGCTAAAATGCTCACCGAATTCGACGTGGATCGGCGCCGTCGAATGAACGCCGTTTTAATTGTTTTATTAATTATGTATAGCAAGGGCATAAATGGGTATGTTGCGAGTGAAGAGATATTTTAAGGTGTGAGTGTTGAAACTAAGACATCAGTGGGGATCAAATGGCTAAATTGTAGTAATACGTTATGCTATAATGTAGTCTTAAGTGATTATTCATCATTTTCACACAAAAAGTTATGATGTTAACGAAAATCTTGAGAACTTTAAATATTGACGTAAACTTGAACTGAAAAATTGACTCAGCCAGAATTTTGAATAGAACTTAAAGTTTCTTCACGTCATCACCATCATTTGAATATGAAATCATAACTTGTCCAAATCTAGCATAGCGACTAACCTCGACCTTATGGATATCTCTATCCTAATTTGTTTATCTTGTTTCACCTTCAAATCACACAAAAAAATACCTTAAATCACATAAACATCAACATTTAGTTATTTTACGAATAAAATACAACATATGTGATCTTTTCACCAAATTTTTAAAACAACATCAATCCGGAACTATTTAGTTACCAAAAGTCATTTTTAAACAAAAAAACCGAAATGTATTCGATCCGGTCTGCTGTCTATAAAGGGGGGGGGGGGGGGGGTGGCAACGTGATCGGTATGAGGTCGGCATCGATCGGCAAAGCTCGGCATCACATTGCCACTTCATCGGCATGACAAAATGGGCAACCAAATCGGGAATCCTCACCGATTCGGTATCATTTGAAGCATTCAATTTTTTCGACCGTTGGGGACATTTTCCAAAAAAAAAATCCTTTAAATACTCAAGGCATGGTTAGGCATCACATTGCCACTAAGAATATGTAGTTAGACATGGTTAAACATGAAATGTGTTGTATTCAATCTATTTGCTAATTACAATTTAGTTTGAGGTATTGTTAGACCCTCTAAGGCCATTCTATCCATCCATCCAAAACAAAGTCGGGGGTAAAAAATGTAACTAACTTCCCACTATAAATACACACACAAATCACGGTTAAAAAGAAATTGGGGAAAACAAACATGCTCGGAAAAAAAACAAATGACGGCGAGAATGAAAGTAGGTTTCAAAAGGGTGAAACCCGACCCGTATCTTGGCGGGGCAAACCGATTTGATGAGTTTGCAGCCATGGCGGGTTCGGATCCCTTTTATCCGGTTTTTTTATTTGCACATCTGAGCCCGAAAGTTTTTTACACCCATGGAGTGTTTGTTTCGGCTTATATAGTCGGCTTATGGCTTATTTGGTTTTTTGGCTTATGTTTCATAAGCTCACTTTCTGTGGCTTATATAGTCAACCCGTATCTTGGCGGTTTCGAACCCGGGTCTGTTGTGTGATTTACAAGATGCCATATGAAAATCCCTTTTGTTGAATGATGTGGAAATGTTGATGGTATTCGGGTTTTTAAGAGGCTGTGATGATAGAATTTGAATGTGTTCGAGTAAAGTTGAGATTATCCATATCTTGGCGGGGCAAATTAGTAAATTTGCAGCCATGGTGGATTTATCCTCTTTTTTCCCGATCGTTAACATGTCTGAGCCTTCTTGTTTGCATTGAAATTCTACGGGTTGAATTCGACTCGTATCTTGGCAGGGCAACCCGACCAGAATGGTGTTTGCAGCCATGGCGGGTTCGGATACCCTTTTATCCGTTCCATTAGGGGGTGTTCACAATTCGGGTAATACCCACAAGAACCAAAAATCGTCCTTGTGGTTTGTGAAAGTTGCGGAACTGTATACTATATGCACGCGCTTAAAGAGCCTGTGATGATAGAATTTGAATGCATCTGAGTGGATTCGAGTAAAGTTGAGATGATCCGCATCTTGGCGGGGCAAATCGGAATATTTGCAGCCATGGCGTATTTATCGTCTTTATTCAGACACCATAAAAGTTCTGTTAAAGCAAATCCCAAACACCCCTTAAACCCGACAACATAGTTTAAAAAAACGGTCTGAGGCGGCGCCTCGAGGCGAAACGGCCATAAAACGCATATGAGGCGGCGCCTCAGGGGGGTGTTTTGGAACTACGCCTCATGTACCTGAGGCGGTGGTGATGCGTATGAGGCGGCGCCTCAGGGCCGAGGCGGATCTTTCTTTTTTTTTTAGCCAAATCAGTCAATAACTTTGATTTTGTACCTTGAATCGATTTACTTTTAGGGTTTTTAACCCCATATAGCGCCGGATTCGTGATTTCCGGCGACAAATTCCGGCGGCGGCGGTGCAACTTCTGACAGAAACCCAAGGAGGAAGAGAGGAAAGAGGGAAGAAAGAAATAGGGGCTGGAGATTTGTTTTACTCTTTTAGGGTTTTAATAAGTGTATACTTTTTAACATTTAACTTCTCTATCTTTCATTATTTTACATTTAGTCTCAAAAAGTTTAAAATAAGTTTGTGTATTTAAACATTTGACCCACTCAATCTTTAATAGTTTACATTTAAGTCTTAAACTTATATATAAAAGTTTATAAAGTATGTATATAAAATATATAAATACCTAATTATCTATTAAAACTTATATATATATAATTTCTATATATTTTTTTAATTCCGTCTCGACCTTACGCCTCGATCCGCCTCGAGACTTACGCCTCTTGAGGCGGCGGAGGGAAAACGCCTCGAAACTCGTTTCCGTACTTTTAAACTATGCCCGACAATCTATCCAACTTCCCACTATAGATACACACACAAATCATGGTAAAAGAATTGGGGAAAACAAACATGCTCGGAAAAAACTAATGAGGAGAATGACGGTAGGTTTCAAAAGGGTGGTTGCCACGTCATCATCTTCCCATGATTTATTTTCACCCCCATTTCTTCCAACAACAACCCTTTAAACCTTTTAATAATAAGCAGTTTGTTTAAGCTTATTTATGAGTTTTTGTTTATGAGCTTATATAGCGGGCTTATGGCTTATGTGGACTGTGGTTTTCGGCTTATGTTTTGTAAGTTCAATTGTTGTGGCTTATTTTGAAACTTTTTGGCTTATTTAAGCTTATCATGTCATAATAAGCTTATTTATTCAAAGGTGTGTGTTTAAGCTTATTTGTGGGCTTATGAGCTTATCTAATTTCGGCTTATTTTGAAACTTGTGAGCTTATTATAGGCGATGAAGATGGTATTATTTTTGTGCATTTAGTATTATTTTCCGAGCATAAAAAGGTTACCGGATAATAATGGGTGAAACCCGACCCGTATCTTGGCGGGGCAAACCGACCCGGATCCTGTTTGCAGCCATGGCGGGTTCGGATCCCTTTTATCAGGTTTTTGTATTTGCACATCTGAGCCTCACAGTTTTTTACACCCATGAGGTGTTTGTTTCGGCTTATATAGTCGGCTTATCACTTATTTGGTTTTGGGCTTATGTTTCATAAGCTCACTTTTTGGCTTATATAGTCGACCCATATCTTGGCGGGTTCGAACCCGGGTCTGTTGCGTGCTTACAAGATGCCATATGAAAATCCCTTTTGTTGAATGATGTGGAAATGTTGAATTGTTGATGTTATTTGGGTATTTAAGAGGCTGTGATGATAGAATTTGAATGTGTCTGAGTGGATTCGAGTAAAGCTGAGATGATCCGCATCTTGGCGGGGCAAATTGGAAAATTTGCAGCCATGGCGTATTTATCCTCTTTGTTCGATTGTTTTACATATCTGAGCCTTGTTTGCATTGTGTAATTTTTTTGGGTAACCATGGTTTCTGACCTTTTTGCTAACTATTCCACGAGGTGTGAGCTTATTGCCACACTGAGTCAAACTGAGTATGGCCTTCCCCTTCAAGTAGGTTGGTGTGGCCACTTGAGGGTTGTTTGCTCACCTAGCAGGATTCGAACTTGAGACCTTTCACATTTTAGTGTTGATAGTCGCAAGATATTACCCTGCTCCGGCGGGATTGGGACATTGGGTATTGTTGTTGTTATTGTTATTGTGGTCACAAGCTTTTACCAACTTGGCCACCCCTAGGCAGTGGCGGACCCAGGATTTTCAAAGGCGGGGGGCAAAATTTTTTTTTTTGATAAAATTCGTGATACACTTTAATAAAAAGGTCATATATTTTATTTTTTACACTAAAAACTAAGGTTTTTACATTTTTGGCTTCAAGGTGGGGGGCAATTTGATTTTTTGGAGGGGTGCACTTTAATAAAAAGGTCCCAAAAAAAATATTTTTACACTAAAATCTGAACTTTTTCTGTGAGTCGTGGAGGGCACCGCCACCCCAAAGCTAATGCTTGGGTCCGCCCCTGCCCCTAGGTGGCTATTTGCAATTTGTACTTTGGAACGATTTACGCTGCACTTTGATACAGCTGTCTGATTATTTCAAAAGTCGTATCTAACATATTTATTGAAGTTGAAAGGTAAAAGACATTATTGTCACAGACGAATAGGCGATGATGATATTAATTTTGTGCATGTACTATTTCCAAGCAGAGGTTACCGGATATTGGGTTAAATCTCGTCCCGTATCTTGGCAGGGCAACCTGACTGTGTTTGCAGCCATGGCGGGTTCAGTGTCCCTTTTATCTGGTTCCATATTTGCACATCTGAGCCTGATAATTTTACAGTTAGACGAAATGAGGCTATTTTAGAGAGGGCTTTGACTTTTTTTGGTCAAACTTCTTTCATGCCTGTGATTTTCATTTTTCAGAAGCTGTTGATAGATATGGAATTCTCCCTTGTTATTAAGAGTAAACTGCAAATTCATTCATGTCGTTTGTCCAATTTGGCACTAATCATCCCTTGCCGATACTCTAGACATCCCTATGATGTTTAAGTAAATTGGAAAAATCATCCTTGTGGTTTGGTGAAAGTTGCGGAAATGTTCACTACACTCGTGTTTTTAAGAGGCTGTGATGATAGAATTTGTGTCCGAGTTTAGTAAAGCTGAGATGATCCGCATCTTGGCAGGGGGAATGGGTAATTTTGCAGCCATGGCTGATTTATCGTCTTCGTTCGATTGTTTTACATATCTGAGCCTTGTAGATCGCAACAGTTTATGTAATTGCGAATCATGAGCAAATACTATTCTGTCCTATCCGAATAGTGAACACCCTACTCACAACCACTAGACCACAAGTTCCTTGGTCTGCTTAACTTTTTGAATTGTCGAGGCAATGAAGAATTGCTGTGCATTTGAGTTTCTGCTACCTTCAATAATTGGACACTGGGTGAAAGTCGGTCCGTATCTTGGCAGTGCAATGCATCCTGAATTGGTGTTTGCAGCCATGGCGGAGTCTGATCCTCATAGTCTGATTTCATTTTGGATATGTTACGTATCTACTTTTTTTTTAACGGCAATTTTTTTTCACACCCTATCTCACAGCATATCTCACAATTCACAAATGCCTCCAATGAGGCTTGAACCCACAACCTCTAGGTTGGTGGCAACACACATACCACTAGACCAAAGGCCTTGGGTATGTTACGTATCTACTTATTCTTAGGAATCAAGAATTCTGAGTTACAAGCCTATAGAAACAAATCCTGTTCAAGTAAGGTTGTCGGAAACAATCCACTGAAATGAAATGGATAATGCTATTGAAAGGTTCGGGAATTCTGTGTCATAGTGATGACCATATTATTCTGCATTTGATATTTTTCTGGGCATAATGAATTTAGGTTACCAGATATTGGGTAAAATCGATCTGTATCTTGGCGGAGCAACCTCGTCAAGTTGGTGTTTGCAGCCCTTTGGCAGGTTCGGATCTCTTTATATGGTTCCATATTAGCACATCTGAGCCTAGTTTTATAAGTAGCTGAATATGTAGATATTAGCTCCACTCAGATAAAATAAGGCAATTTTAGAGAGGTTTTGACTTTTATCTGGTCAAATTTCTTTCATGCCTATAATTTTTATTCTTCAGAGCTGTTCTGTCGTTGATATGAATGAAATTCTCCCTTATAATTAGTATAAGAGTAAATTGCAAAAACTCGTCCTTGTGGTTTGGTGAAAGTTGCACAAATGTTCACTGTACTGGTGTGCTTAAGAGGCTGTGATGATAGAGCTTGAATGCGTCTGAGTGGATTCGAGCAAAGTTGGGTATCTGCATCTTGGCGGGGCAAACTGTTTAACTTGCAGCCATGGCAGATAATCCTAGTTTCCTCGACAATTTTACATATCTGAGCCTTGTTTGCATTACAATCTGCACTTCGGAACAATTTATCTATGAATAGATTGACTTGGGTTGTGTTTTATCTCTACGGGTTATATGACCAGTGAAAAACTTTTAGAAGTTGGTTAAAGTTTCTTTTTTAATGCATAATACCTTTTAAATCATTTTTTGAGGGTATTTGAGTCATGGCAGGGCAATAGTATATCTATCTGGATGGTTATGTGAAAGTAACAACACTTGATCCATAGATATATATGCAGCCATGTTGGATTGATACTCTTAGAATGGTCAAACATCCTTCATAATAAATCAACCATGCTTCGTTTTCGATCCTCATTCCAAACTCTCATTATCACACACATAAACATTTGTGGTTGATGATGACGGTGATGATGATTTCGATACTGAATTTACAGCAGAAGCAAATCCGAACATTTCACGTTCTGTTAAAGCTGTTGATCTCTGAAATTTCAGAAAGCATAAGCAGTTTTAATTAGCTATCCCAAACATCCCTCTAACTTATAAAGAATCTGTAAGTTTCAGCAATCACATGGTTATATAAAAGACTCTAGCTTCTCTTTTGAGTTGCAACCGTTACGTTTGCTGCCATGCCGTAGTCTGATCCTCGTACCCATAATATTGGATATGTAAATATCTACTTTTTATTAAGATCAAGAGTGCAGAGTACGAGCCTTTTTTTGGACCATTTCTTGATCGTGGCTGTCATCCTGCACAGGGGCCATGCTAATCTTCTCTGTATCGTTCTAATTTTATATGTCCCTGAAGGGACTATTGAGTACGAGCCTATTGAACAGATCATGCTCAAATAAGGTCGTGGGAAGCAACTCTACTGAAACGAAATGAGGTTATATTGACTTTATTTGCTCAAATATTATTCTTTGAGGCCAGTGATTTTCTTTAGAAATCAATAGCCACAATAAGAGAGTTTGAGATTACTTTAACTGTTAATGGTGCTTTGCAACAACTCTTTGGATTGTTCAACTAGCTTCAATTGCGAAATTTGCATAGCTAGCCTCATTAGACCTTCAGTTTTTGTGATATAAAGAGGCTGTGATGAAAATTATACAATGAGTGGATTGGAGCAAAGTTGAGATTATCCGCATCTTGGCTGGGCAAAATGGTAATTTTGCAGCCATGGCAGATGTATCCTCTTTCCTCCATTGCTTACATATCTGAGCCTCACTTCACATGGCAATTTGTTGGTGATTTTGGTGTCATCATTCATTTAAAGTAATGTAGCGAAGGGATTTCACATTATGGTCTGATACGGGTTTGAAGTGCAGTGTGTTGTACACTTGTATATGTGGGGTCGATTCTGATGGGTTAAACGGGTAAATTAAGAGCTATCCTAATTTTTTATGCCTGAAACCTACTAAATCATTCATGTCACACATATTATGTGTAGTATGAGTAATGATATCCGAGGCTATGATGATGAATTTGTGTTAGTGTTTTCGACCAAATGTAGGATTATCTGCATCTTGGCGGGGCAACTATCATGGTTGTGCAAAAAGAATCAATATTTGAATATTTCTGTTCTTTTGCATTGCAATCTGGGGATATGTTTGCAGCCATGGCAGTATTGTCAAAGTTTGCTCGGTTACCACAAATCTGAGCCTCATAATAATTATATCTTACTTCTGATTTGATCTATATTTTACAAATTTTTGTTCATGAACGCAATTTTATTTTTTGTTCATCACTTTTTGTCTAAGTAGTTCCAGTTTTCTTGAACTACCATATTTAATCAAGACTAGAAATGGTAAGTTCTATATATCACATTGATTATTAGGTGCACAAAGCATGATTTAGATCTATGCAGTTACATCCTATCCTACTACTTTTTTAGTGCACCTAAGCTTCTAGATTATATGTACAGAAGTGTAGATATTTATTGTATTAGTAAAGGTTGTTTTATGGCTGTCAGAAAAGATGCAATGTTGTCTTCAGGATGTTCCAATGCTTCCTTTGTTTTCAGCGTAGCTCTGCACTCAAGTCATGTTTATTCATCCTTCAAAGGCACAAAGGGTTTGGCGCATCATTTTGGCTTTGGCAGTTCAGGTCAATTGACTGTTTTGAGACTTCCTTCTAATAGGGAAATTGGAGGTTTTGAACAACAAATACGATGGGTTGCTAGCCATTCTTTGCTTTTCTCCGAGTTGCGGTTGTTTTGTTTATATGGCATGAAAGTTTGCAACACTTGCTGACTCATATTACTTATTGTGTATTTTTTGGGTTTCTAGTTTGGTCCTTTTCTCTTGTTCTACATTTGTGTTTGCCTCGTTTAAATAATTAATTTTTATTTCTTATACCAATTATTTCTTGTCCTATCAAGTAAGGGAATTAATTTGTACACTCCTAAATCTTATTGGGACACTATAATATATATATTAAACAGTTGTAGTTAAGTATAACTTGCTTTAAGTGTTTATATATTATACTGTCCCAATAAGATTTAAGAGTGCAAATCACTTGCCATAAAGTAATGATTTAGAATTGTTAGTTTTTGGCTTCCAAGTAATGGCAATTGTATAGAAAATAATAAGAAATGATTGCAATGATCAAATAATCAAAACATAGAAGTCAAATACAATTATTAGAGCAGTGGGTATCGTGGTGCTGTTCTCCAAAAGTACTGCCACGTCAGCAAAACATAGAACAGCACCAGAAAACCTTTGGTACTACATTTTGTGCCGTTACCTTTGACTCCAGAAAATGTGGTGCCGTTCTCCATTTTTTATTTCATTTACATAATTTAGAGATATATAAAATTAAAATCAAAACAAATTAGATTAACTAATAAAAAAATAAAAAATACCTTAGGGATTAACATTGTATACATATATTAAGGACTAATGATGTAAAAAAAAAAGTGTCAAATGGTGCTAAAAATGTAAATACTCAAAATAAAAGGCTATAAGATAAAAATGAAAAATAATAATAATAATAATAATAATAATAATAATTTATCTTCTTCTTCCCTTCTTCCTTCTTGCCCCCAAAACACAAATACAAATACAACACGACATACAAACACAAATCCAAACCCACCCAAAAAAAAAAGAAAAAAAAAAAAAAAAAACAATAGAATGGCGTGGTGTGGTGGGAATGGCACGAGCAAGAACGGCAAGAGACATGGTATGGTGAGATGTTCCATTTTTTGGGCCGGTAGAATGGCACCACTGTACCACAACTGTTAGACTAAGGTGGTGTTTAAATTTGACTTAATTAACTTATTATGAAAAAAATTGAATCATTAAGTCATATGCAAATTGTTTGTTTGTGACTTAATAGAGGAAGATGATTAAAAATATTAAATAATAAAATTGAGTGTGTCATCTTTTAATTAAACATGCCTTAAAAAAATTAAAAAAAAAAAAAGAAAAAGAAAAAGAAAAAGAAATTAACAAACAAGCCCTAAGCTATAAAAGTTGCCCACAAACTTTCATTCTCTTGTCTTCTCGTTAGTAGTCCAATAGTTGGGGACATGCATCTTAAAAGCATATTAGATCCGAGATCCTGGTCCGTGTTCTTTAATCATGTATTATATGATTTACCTCTCTAATGTTTTTTTTTTTTTTTTTTTTTTTTTTTTTTTTTTTTCAACTTTATTAAAGAAAGTTATAAGGCATATTTTTTACGTTTTGTATTGTTCCTTTGAAATAAAATTGATTTATAAAACTTTACAAAAATTAAACAGGATTAATTAGAATTTTAAATAATAAAATGAAATTATGGATAAAGATTAAAGATGACTAAATCAGAAGTGTAATTATAAGTCTTTGACGAGCCATTCATTTTGTTCCTGAATGTTGAACAAAAACCCTGGACATATTTATAGACGTCTCACGTCTGCATGATTCGAAACTAGGTGCGATATTCTGGTTGGAATTCAAGGTAACATTTGACTTTTTTTTTTCTTTTTTTTCTTTTTTTTTCCCTTCAATGTTAATAAGTTTAGACCTCAATATGATTGTAAGTTCTTAACAAACATGCTTTTTTCACCATACAAAATTACTCTAATGTCGATATGCACGAACAGTATACCAAGAGCACCATACGTAATGTGAATGAAAATTAAAAATTTAGACTTAAACACTAACAGGGGCGGAGCCAGGAATTTTTATTAGGGGGGGCTCGGATAATTTGGGATAGTGATAAGTAATACTGTCTTTTTTGAACCAATGATCGAATTGATAAATCTATTGCCCTCAAATGACGAACTTGCATTATTAATATGTGGCCTTTATAAAAATTGATAAAACTTGACTTATCAAATAAACTTATTTTCAATAAAAGATGTCAAACTACTAACTTGTAAGTCCACATAGATAAAAAATTTGTTCACCAAGAAAACAAACAACACAACTAGGGATGAGCATGGTTCTAGAACCGGAACCGGAACCGGTGGATCCAAGAACCGATTTTTCTGAAAAGTGAGAACCAAGAACCGAACCGAGTATAGTTGTTGGTTCCGGTTCCGGTTCCGGTTCTTTTGGATATATCCGTATAGGAACCGATTTTTTATTAAGCTAATAAAAAATAAAAAAAATAAACTTTTTAGGAACTTGCAACCATTTACATTAAAGCAAATAACAATTAACAACTAAATCATAAACTCAAATAATCAATTATTCCATAGTTACTTTCACTTGTTCATGTTTTTAACAAAACAATAATGCATAACAATCCGGAAAACAAAATGAAATAACTTAAAACTTTGTCCATCAAAATAACTAAGAGCATTTAGAGTTCCACAGTTTGTTTCTCTTTGTCTCTTCTGGTTAGTTTCTCTAATTGTTCTTCCATATTCTTGACAATCTCATCGTCTTTAATAAGATCTTCAACATCATCCCAATTAATTTGCGTTCTCGACTTTCATAAGATCTTCAACATCGTCTTTAATAAGATTAATTATTGATTTGTGAATGAACTAAAGATTAGGGTTTAGAGTGTTTTACTTGATGGCTAGTAGGGTTTTTTTTATGATACGTAGGATTTGATTTTGATTAATATTTTGATAAGAAGTAAAAAAAATTACATGTTTTTATAATTATTAGATATCTGGTTCCGGAACCGAGAACCGGTGGAACCGATCCGAACCGATCCAAGAACCGAAAAATCTCAAAATCAAGAACCGGAACTGGAACCAATGGTTCTGGTTCCGGTTTAGTTCTTCATGGTTCCGGTCCGATTCTTGGTCCGGTTCCGGTTCTTTGGTTCTTTTGCTCATCCCTAAACACAACATAAATCAAACCAACATTTGTAGTTGACTTTCCTATTCCCTAAGGATTTGACATAAAGCTCTCCTTTTTCTCTACACACACGTGACTTGTACTTTTACTGTTTTGAGTATTTTATTCATCTTCTTCTTCAAACACCAAGTGAGTTACACCATGATCTACTACTTATAATTAATACAAAGGTAAGTATTTTTGCTTTAGTTTTTCTACCAGCATATGTATTTCTTTTCATAGTTACAGAGTCCACGTAAGAAAAAAGAACATAGAAAAATTCATACTGTAAAACATAACTGGAGCAGCGCCATGGTTGCAGCAAAGTGTTATTTTCCGACGAGCACAATCGCGATATGGAATTTGGGGAGATATGATCAACGTTCCTTATATACTTGAGCCTTATAGCAGGTGCTAAATTCAAAACTCGATGAAACATGGACTGAAATTCAAGTAATAAGCTGGACAAGTTAGGCAGGTTGGGGGTGGCTGAGCACCTGCCCGCCACCCTACTGGCTCCGCCTCTGAACACTAAGTGCTCACCCGATATGCCATTAAAAATCACAATAATATACTTCCTCGACTCCAAAACTTTTTGTCCACAAGACTAAAAAAAACAACGTTTAGCTTAAGAAGCTTACAACTAACAGTTCTGGATTGACGGTTTTGCTCTTTGGCCAATAATTAATGTTTTCTTTGAAGTTTACGGATGATAGTTTTAGTACTTTAGGGTAATACGAGAAACTTAATAAATATAACTACTATTTTTAGACGTGCACGGTTATATTAGGAGTTAGGACATGCACCGTGAGATGGTTATTTCCTATTGGAGCAATTGTTATAGTAGTTTTTTGTTTTAATGCTGCTTGGGACATGTCTCAAGTAGGTTAGTGGGTGTTCAAGTTTTCCGCTTGAGGTTAATGTGGTACTTAAACTAGGGCCGGCAATTTTGACACGAAACCTGTTAACACGACACGACACGACCTGTTCTTAACAGGTTTCGTGTCAACCCTTAACAGGTTTCGTGTCTTAACAGGTCTGACCTGTTAAGACCTGTTAATATTCGTGTCTTAACAGGTCAGACCTGTTAAGACCTGTTACGACCTGTTACTATTATAATATATATATATAAATATAATAATATATATTATCCTTAAAGTTAAAAACCCTATCTCTTCACAGATCTAATTAATCATATGTGCGCCTCCTTCTTCCAAAATCCAAACGGACCTATTTTCTATTCCCTCTCATCTCTCTAAATCGTAAATCACTAAACCCTATCTCTCAATCACAGATTCACAGATCTATTATCCAATCTCACTAATGAAGTAAGCAGCAGCAGCTTCAACAACACAACAGGCAGCAGCAGCTTCGCTATTTCGTAAGTAAGCAGTAAGCACCCAATCTCTCTTTTCATCTCTATTTCATGGATAATATAATCTGCTACAAAAGAAAACTATAGCAGATTTTTGTGTTATTTGTTGTCGACCCATATTGTTGTCGACCCATATATGCTTAAGATTAGTGCACTGTGGTCTGTGGTGAGTGGTGAGTGGTGACTGGTATATAATCTGCTACAAAAGAAAACTATAGCAGATTTTTGTTGTCGACCCATATATGCTTAAGCCTATAGCAGATTTTTACATGTTAGACTAATAATTAGATTAGTGCACTGTGGTGAGTGGTGACTGGTATATAATCTGCTACAAAAGAAAACTATAGCAGATTTTTGTTGTCGACCCATATATGCTTAAGCCTATAGCAGATTTTTACATGTTAGACTAATAATTAGATTAGTGCACTGTGGTGAGTGGTGACTGGTATATAATCTTCTTGTGTTACAGATTAGTGGTGAATTGGTTTGGTTTTTTTGAGTGTCGAGCTCACTGGTCACTGCTCATATATGCTTATTTACTCGTTAGTTTTGAGCTTATGGTTCCGAGTCATTGTCTTATTGTGTATTGTTGTTGCTTGTAGATGGATTCTGAATGTATTGAAATTGACCCACAAAATAATGAGTCTACACAACCTGATGAGGTCGAGTCCATGGAAAAGGAAGTAGGAGCCAAGAGAAAACGTAAGGAACGATCTATTTGTTGGAATTTCTTTGACAAAGATGAGAAAGGCAAAGTAAAAGGCAGCAAAAAAGTGCCATGTAAGTGCAAAAAGTGTAATACTATTTTCATGTATGATAGTATTCAAGGGACGGGTAATCTTAAGCGACACATGGAGAAATGTTTTGGTAAAAATTTTCTTGATGTTGGTCAAATGCTATTTAATAGTGACATGGCATTACGGTCATCTAGATTTGATCAAAATACCTTTCGCGATTTGCTTGTAGCTGCTACTGTTAGGCATGAATTGCCTTTGTCATTTGTTGATTATAAGGGTATTAGGGATGTATTTACATACTTGCAACCTGAAGCAAATGTCATTACTAGGAATACTTTAAAATCTGATGTGTTTAAATTGTATAAGAAAGAAAAGGAAAACATTAAAAGCTTGCTTATGGAATCACCGGGAAAGTTATGTTTAACTTCGGATTTGTTGTTGCTTGTAAATGGATTCATGTAGTTCATGTAAAAATGATGCATAAAGCATAAAACCAAATGTTAACTTTTAATGCCTATTGGGCATAGTCTTGCTGGTCTAAAACCTCACATGTAGATGGAAATACAGCTGCTATTGTTGTTGCTGGAAATACAGCTGCTATTGTTGCTGCTATTGTTGTTGCTTGTAGATGGAAATACAACTGCTATTGTTGTTGCTTGTTGTTTTGAATGGGTGAGTAAATGCATTATGGACTTATAATATTGTTTATCATCAACTTTTAATGCCTATTGGGCAGTCTTGTTGGTCTAAAACCTCACATGGGTTATTCAGCTCCACAAGATAAAATAGAAAATAAAAGGGTTAAACCGTGTTCATTAAACTAGTTAGGAGAGTCGACCCATTTATAGTAATTAAACATGAATAGAAGTATGGCAGGACAAGTAACTTTGTGTTTGCTAGCTGTTGATTGTTTACTATATTTGTAGGTATCAGCAAATAGTTGCTTCGAGTATAAGTGCATTTACAAATAGTTGCCAACTGCTGATTCACATTTACTCTTTTGACTTTTCAGATTTAATATGGAAGATACGAGTAAAGGCGTCAAAATTGAAGAGCTCGCTGAAAGATATAATGTCAACAATCCCACTTCGTATTGTTAAGGATTATTATCATTATGTATTTATGTATTAGTTAAGACTTAAGATTTGTGATGTATGTTTCATGTTCAATGGGTCTTTGAAATTGTATGAACTTTTGCATCTTCAAGAGTTCAAGTGCAGGCTGTGCAGCACTGCAGCTGAGCAGCTCTTTGAAATTGAAATTGTATGTTTCATGTTCAAGTTCAGGTTCTTAACAGGTTCACAGGTTCAGGTTCTTAACAGGTTCAGGTTCTTAACAGGTCATATGCATGTTAACAGGTTATTGTATCATGGGATTTGGTCATATGCATGTTAACAGGTCCTTAACAGGTCTTAACAGGTTAACCTGTTAATTTTCGTGTCGTGTTCGTGTTTGAAAAAAATGACACGATAAGCTAACAGGTCGTGTTCGTGTTTGACCTTAACAGGTTCGTGTCTTAACAGGTTCGTGTCTTAACAGGTTCGTGTAACCTGTTATGCCAGCTCTAACTTCAGCCACATTCTATTATACGTAACTGATTTTTTGGAGTAATATATTTTATCGGGGATTGCTGTCCCTTTTACCCAAAAAAAAAAGGGTAATGTGAATAATAATTTTTGGACAGATGGAAAGTATATTTATTTATCGTAGCAGAAAGAGTCATTTTATCAAATTATAATGTATGAAATCAAAATTTGCATGACAAAAAAACTTGTCATGGGCAAGGGAGAAACAAGGTGGAGTTTTCCTAATTTCAACAACAAGGGTTATTATACAAAGAAGTCAATAATGCTTGCGCGAAATTTCTTCTAAATCATTAAAGTTTAAAAGTTGTCATCCAGGTTACTAAACTATAAAAAGCAAACACGTCTATAATTTCAGTGATTTTTATGTTTACTTTTTTTATATGTTAATAAAATAAATGTCATGTATTTACAAGTTCAGTAACCCGGAGGAAAATTTTCATAAGGTCAGTAACCTGAATGACAATTTTCAGAAGTTTATTAACCTGATAACAACTTTGAAACTTTAGTGATTTAGGACAAATTTCGCGCAAACTTTAGTGACTTATTTGTATAATAACCCTTTCCTTTCAATCACGTACTTGTTAAAAAAAACAAAAAACAAAAAAAATTGAACACCTTAGGTTTATTACGAATTAATGTCTAGAGAGGGACCGAAATGCAAAATTTATATAAACAAGGACCATAATAAAACATTATTATCACCACTGACCATTCACCATATATCCACCAAACTCACAAATAACCCAAACTCAAAAGATGGGGTTATGACACTCAGACCAACACAAAAAAGAGGCTCCGGCAAGTGATATTGAGGTTTTCTTGACTGGTTTTACCTCTCACTCACCACAATATGATCCGACCCGACTTTGGGTCGGATCATATCGAGCCAATGACTTCGCCCCATTCTTTTTATATATAAAAAAAACCAAACATGCATGTGGATCGAACTCCAAAGCGACCTTATTCTTTTCATTACATTTCTTGTGGCCTGTGGGATTAATGTTATTTATGTTTTTTAAATTAATAAAGAGGCTGTGATGATTTTTATACAAAAAAAAATATTTGGTCTGAGTGTTGGATTGAAAAAGGAGAATTTGGGACGTATCTTGGCGGGGCAATCCGGATGGGTTTGCAGCCATGACGTCACTGGCCCGTTTTTCTGATCCGTATTATAGATCTGAGCCTTGAATGTTAAATTTATTTATTTCATAATTATTATTTTTATATAGAAAGGTACCCGCGCAATGCGGCGGCGGGTACCCATTGACTATTTTTATGGCGAACAAATATTTTTCATGTGACTTTTTAAGCACAGTAAGCCGACTAACATTTTTTTTCATGTTTTTTTAACAATTACATAATAATTCAAATACATTTTAAGCATTACAAATAAAACTTCAAATAAAATGACTAAACTACTAACCTATCATCACATTTATCATAACTTTCAAGGATAAAACTACCAACCCATGTATATTTGGATAAGCCCATTAATGGTACAGATTTTCGGATAGTCCAACTACTAATCCATCAACACATTTACTACATGACGATGATGGATTAAATGGGCCATTACAACTCACAAGTAAATGAGTTTTATGAATATTAAAGTTGACACAATTAAAGACATTTAATTTACATTTGAAGGTTGGCTTGTTAATTTCAATTTCCTAATAAAGAAATGTTTTTGGTCTTAAAAATTTTAAGACTTCTAAATATAGATGTCCTAAATACATTATAAGGTAGTATAGATTACCAAATTATGATTTTTATTTTCCTTTTTTTTTTCTTTTTCGTTTTTTTTTTGAGCAAAATATTTTCCACTTCTTTGAAGTCAAAAGATACTCTTGTTTTCAAGAAAAGCATTGATTCTTAGAGAAAATTTTACTATTCAACACGGGAGTTTCTGACTTCATTTTTTTGAATCAAGAGGTAGCAAATTACGTGTTTGTTTCGAGACTTTTATACTGTTTGAATTGAATCAAAACAAGAATTAGTTGTTTGGTATCTTACTTTTAGGATGGAATCATAAAATTCTTTCCTATAAGTCGAATGCTTTGACACATTTGTACTTTTCTCAACCATCCTTATTTCTCAGCCACTAAATATTTATATTTTTCCCTTTTGTTATTATTTTATGTCTGTCATTACCTTTAGATTATATTTTTATATTCAATTAAATTATAAATTAAATATAATTTCTCTCTTCTATTTTAATTTTTCATACCCCACTCAAATCTAAATCTTAAACCAAATCCAAATTCAATTCCAAACCCATCTATAAACCAAACGGACCCTTAGTTTCTGTATCTTTTTCTTTTGTATTAAAATTTTGGTTTTCGTATATGTATTTAGGAGAAAAATTCATATGCATACTCATATTTTGGTCCATATCAAGGGACAAATCCTCACAATCCATATAATTTGATCTAATGGTAGAGGCTAACCTAAAATTAAATAGGGAAACACAAGTCTATGTTTTTTATCCCATTTTTCTTTGTCTTTTTGTCTATTTTATTATTCTTTTTTTTTTCGTTCTTTTTTTTCGTTTTTTTTTTCTTTTTTGTTTTTTTTCCTAATTCATTTTTTTCTTTTCTAATTCATGTTTTTTTTAATTCACGTTTTTTCCCTTCTTCTTTACTTTCATACGTTTTTCGTTTGTTTTCATATATTTTCGTTCGTTTTCATACGTTTTTGTCTCTTTTCAAACGTTTCCATCTGTTTCCGTCCGTTTTTATACGTTTTCGTCCGTTTTCATACGTTTTTGTCTATTTTCATATGTTTATATACATTTTCGTCTGTTTTCAGATGTTTTTGTCCATTTTTTATGGTTTAGCTCATTTTTAGATGTTTTCATCTATTCTCAGACGTTTTCGTCCGTTTTCATTTATTTCCGTCCGTTTTCATCTGTTTTCTTATGTTTTCGTTCGTTTTCGTCCGTTTTCATCTATTTTTCTTTCGTTTTCGTCCATTTTTCATACATTTTCGTCCGTTTTCATACGTGTTTTTACACTTTCTTACATTTTTGCCTGTTTTCTTACGTTTTTGTCCATTTTCATCCGTTTTCTTACGTTTTCGCCCATTTTCGTCCGTTTTCATACGTTTTCGTCCAATTTTTTACGTTCTCGTTCGTTTTAATACGTTTTCATCCGTTTTATTTCGTTTTCGTCCATTTTCATACGTGTTTTTATGCTTTCATATGTTTTTGTCCGTTTTCATACGTATTCGTCCGTTTTCTTACATTTTTGACCATTTTCTTACGTTTCTTCAAGTGATATTCAATGATATCTAGTATATCACTTGTGATTTTCTGAATATCACTTGTGATTTTCTTATGTTTTCGTCCGTTTTCATATGTATTCATCCGTTTTCATACGTATTAGTCCGGTTTTTTACGTTTTTGTCCATTTTCATCCGTTTTTATACGTTTCTGAATATCACAATTGATATTCAGAATATCACTTGTGATTTTCAGTATATCAATGGTGATATTTTAAATATCACTTGTGATTTTCTGAATATCTAACACTTGTGATTTTCAGAATATCACTTGTGATTTTCATGTTACAAAACATTTGTTGAAAATCACTTGTCATATTTAGAAAATCACTTATGATATTTAGAATATCACTTGTGATATTCTGCATATCACTGAAAATCACTTGTGATATTCTGAATATCATAGAATATCATTTGTGATATTCAGAATATAACTTGTGATGTTTAGAATATAACCTGTGATGTTTAGAATATCACAGAATATCACTTGTGATATTCAAAATATAACTTGTGATATTCAGAATATCACTTTTGATATTTAGAAACATATGAAAACGTTTGAAAATGGCAAAAAAAAAACATTTAAAAACGGACGAAAACGAATAAAAAAACAAACGAAAACGAATGAAAAAACGGATGAAAAAGTAAGAAAATGGAAGAAAACGTATGAAAGTGTAAAAACATGCATGAAAAGGATAAACACGTTTGAAAACTGGACGCAAACAAAAGAAAATGGACGAAAACGTATGAAAACGAACGAAAACGTAAGAAAACGAATGAATATGTATGAAAACGGACGAAAACGTATGAAAGCGTAAAACACGTCTAAAAACGGACGAAGACGTATGAAAAATAGACAAATATTTCTTATGATATACAGAATATCATTTGTGGTACTCATAGTATCACTTGTGATATTCTGCATATCACAGAAAATCACTTGTGATATTCAGAATATCACTTGTGATATTTTAAATATCACAGAATATCACTTGTGATATTTAGAAACATATGAAAACGTTTGAAAATGGCAAAAGACATTTAAAAACGGACGAAAACAAATGCAAATGTATGAAAACGGAAAAATACGTATGAAAGTGTAAAAACGTGTATGAAAAAGACAAAAACGTTTGAAAATTGGACGAAAACGAAAGAAAACGGATGAAAACGAACGAAAACGTAAAAAAACGAACGAATATGTATGAAAACGGACGAAAACGTATGAAAGCGTAAAAACACGTCTGAAAACAGACGAAAATGTATGAAAAATGGACGAAAATGAAAGAAAACGGATGGAAACGTATTAAAATGGACGAAAAAGAATGAAAATGTAGGAAAACAGATGAAAACGTATGAAAACAGACGTTAACGGGCGAAAATGTAAGAAAGCGGACGAAAAACGTATAAAAACGGACGAAAACATAAGAAAACGGGCGAAAATATATGAAAAATGGCGAAAACGTATGAAAACAGCAAAAGACGTATGAAAACGAGAAAAAGAGGGGAACTAAAATAAGTGAATTAAAAAAAAGTGTACTAAAAGAAAAGTGAATTAAAAAAAAAAAAAAAAAATCTTCGTGAATTGAAAGAACAAAAAAAAGAAAGAAAAAAAAAATAATAAAAAAGACAAAAAGAAAAAGAAAAAAAAGGGAAAAAAACATGGACTTATGTTTACCCATTTAATCTTAGGTTAATCTCAACTATTAGATCAAAATAAATGTACAGTGAGAATTTATTATATGCGCAAAAATTAAAATATGCAAAATAAAGTTACTCTTAAATAGGCACCGAATGATGGAGCTACACATTTTATCATGCCCCGTTCATTACTTAATCGGCTCATTCGCCACTTTTTCTTTTACAAAACAATGTATTTAATGACAGACTAGGAGATGGGTGGTGAGTAATGTCATTAGCTACTATCATCAAACACCCCCTAAGCAGCTACCATCCAAATTACGGAGTAATATTCAGCCCTGCAGTGTTCCACACGACACTCCAACATACAAATGTGACTTTGACCATGACAAATTGGTGTACGTACACACCTATGCAATTACCAAGAGTCTTCATTATAATTTTGTGTTACAAAAAGAGAAGCCTATGCATACCATATTGTATACTCATTCGGTCCAAATTCATGACTACTACTATACTCTTGTTAACATTACTCTCTTTACATTTTAGCACTTCAACATCACAACAAACATGGATCAAAGCCGGTTACTGGTTCACCGGTAGCTCGTTCCCTATTCCAAATATAAACTCGGGTCTTTTCACTCACCTCATATGTGCTTTTGCATACATTAACGCTTCAAACCATGAGCTCGTTTTGTTTCAGTCAGATGAATCCTATATATCCACATTTGCATCCACTGTCAAAAGAAACAATCCAAAGGTTATACCACTTTTGTCGATATGGACACAAAATGGTAGGCCTGGAGACCATGAAAATTCCTCCAACTTTTTTAAAATGGCTGAAAACTCCGCTTTTAGAAAGAGTTTTATAGAGTCTTCAATAAAAATCGCGAGGTTTTATGATTTTGAAGGATTAGATCTTCATGTCACTTCTTTATTGAATACCTCAGGAAATATGACTAACGTAGGGACTTTATTTAACGAGTGGCGAGTTGCTATAGATTCTGAGCTGAAAGAAAGTACTAGAGATCAAAAGAAACTGATCTTGACTATGGCAGGCTATTATGTGCCTGAACTAGACTCATTAAGTTACCCGGTTGACTCTATACGAAGCAACTTTAACTGGGTGAGTCTTAGATCATATGATTATCATACACGTTTCACGGATAAATTCATGTACAATTTCACAGCTGCCAACACAGCTCTATATGATCCGTCTAGTCGGGTCAATACAGATTATGGTATAAACGAATGGGTCAAAAGGGGATTACCGGCTGATAAGATGGTGCTGGGCTTAGCATACCATGGGTATGCATGGACCCTTCTGGACCCTAATGATAATGGCATTGGTGCACCGGCTAAAAGTGGGTCTATTATGGGAGAAGGTTCGCAGAGCTATGATTATATCAGGAAGCACCTGAGAAGTTACAAGATTGATCCTGTGTACAACTCGACTTATGTAATAAATTATTACACTATTGGTTCGTTATGGGTAGGATTTGACGACGTTGAAGCTATTAGAGCTAAAGTTGCATATGCAAAAGAAAAGGGGCTTCTTGGTTATAATGTGTGGCAGGTCCCTAACGACCACAACTGGGAACTCTCGAAAGCTGCTGGTAAGTAAAAAGTAACCTACTTTAGTCAGATATATTATGTGCAATATATTACACACTTAGCTTGGAAAGAGCATGGTTATATAACAACAAATTTTGCAGCTCAAGAAAAAGATAAACTCGGCCATTACAAGAAATTGTTGGCGATTACCTTGCCCACGATCGCTTCAGTTATACTGCTACTAGGCTGCCTAATTTGTTACCTAAGAAGAAGAGTGGTTATGACAAAAGGTATGCCTTTTACATTCTATTTCAAAAGGAATAGATTGTTCTTGATTTTAGTGTCATCAACTTTTAGGTAATTGCGATTTAATAGAGACCACTGGGATATTATATTATGCTTGGATACGAGTTAATAAAGTGTGGAGTGCACACTCGTTTGAGCTAACATGTTTCCGACCACGCATGGTCAAGGGGGCTGCACCCCCTTGCGGATAGTAGTTGTGATTGTTGGTTTTGAACCAACTTCAACTGCCTATAACTGTAAAAATATTCTATTTCTTAACAAATGTAGTTGTCTTATTTAACATACGAAAACTAACCGTTCCTCTCTATTTTGCTTTGTTCTATTATTGTGCCAAGAAATAAAGTGTTCTTGAATTATCCCAATAAGGATTACATGATACCGAGGCATCTATAGGGTCGAAATACTTTATTCAGAAAGTGAACATACACGATGCAAGTAGATATCCAATATTATCATCACACCCTAACCCCAATTTCTAACATAGATATGTTTGACTTTTGTGGGTCAAAGTCTTGCCAATGACAATATGACACCATCCTGAATTTTGAGGTCTTCTTAGTGAACAGGACTTCCCCATACCCCGGTTCGGCGGGATTGGGTACTGTTGTTGTCCTACTAAACAGGTAATGCAGGTAACAATTATTTCTTCAGAAGGTAGGATGATTGACATCAATATTAAATAGTATGAAATTTTGTCTATTTGACCTCAAAAGTCAACTCATTTCTCGGTTTATTATACTATGACTATATAATTTAGTAGCAATGACAAAATCTTGCACCTTGCAAAAATGACCCTAAAAAATTTCAATTTGCTTAAATAGTGAAAAAGATGATGAGCAGAGGCAAATCTTCGGATCATAACCAGCAAGTAATCAGTTTTGCTGACATAAGTGATGCTACAAATTGCTTTTCGGAAGAAAATAAGCTTGGCGAGGGTGGATATGGACCTGTTTACAAGGTATTAATATTATCATCTTATATTCTGTGTACATAAAGCTACACTTAAAGAGGAATTTATGCGTATTAATTACCTGTCTTGCGGCTAAGCATCATTTTTATTTTCACCAGGGGATATTATCAAATGGACAAGAAATAGCAGTAAAAAGACTCTCGCACAGTTCTAAACAAGGGCTCGAGGAGTTCAAGAACGAGGTCACGTTTGCAGCAAAATTACAACACGTCAGTTTAGTCAAACTCTTGGGGTTTTGTACTGAAAAGGAAGAAAAGATGTTAATTTATGAGTACATGCCAAACAAAAGCTTAGACTTTTACCTCTTTGGTGAGTAGTCAATTACATACACATATTGAGCTTTTTCTACTTCAAATTCTCTAATAAAGTAATAACATAAATTGGTGTGTGTAGATCCAAGGCGAAGGTCTATGCTGAACTGGGAAAAATGGGTGGAGATAATAGAAGGGATAATCCAAGGACTCCTATATCTCCAAGAGTACTCGAGATTAACAATAGTTCACCGAGACTTGAAAGCAAGCAACATTTTACTTGATGCACATATGAAACCAAGAATATCGGATTTTGGGATAGCCAAAAGCTTTCAAGACAATGAAACCGAAGCGAGTACAGATCGCATTGTTGGAACCTAGTAAGTATGCACAAAACTGGCTGGTTTTACTTTATAACAACATTTTCATAAATATTTGGTTTTTCATATGTGCTAGTAGATTCAGACTCAACATGATACGTTTGGTACTTAACAATATTTTTGGTGCAATGCAGCGGATGTGTTCCTCCTGAGTATATAAAAAACGGTACATACTCAAGAAAATATGATGTCTATAGCTTTGGGGTTCTTCTTTTGCAAATTATAAGTGGAAAAAAGAACTATAACGTGTATGGACCACATCAAAGCCTAAGTCTCCTAGAATATGTAAGTTACTTCAACAACTATATCTTCACAAATAATTTTGCACAATGATGTTTGAATTTGACTTTGACTCTGAACAATTTCAGGCATATGTTCTGTGGAAAGAAGGTAGTGCCATGGAGTTCATAGATTCTTCATTGGATGACACATCTTCATCATATAAGCTAATAAGATGCATGCACGTTGGCCTGCTATGTGTCGAAGAAAAGTGGATACATAGACCATCAATGTTGGAGGTTTCAGCCATGTTAAGAAACGAACATGCTGACGTGCCTATACCTAAAAGACCTGCTTTCTCAACAAATGAAGACGAAAAGGAAGGTACAGTGATGGAAGAAGTGTGTTCGGTTAATATTCAAACTATTTCCCAAGTTTTTCCTCGTTAAAGATTAGAAAATTTTAACAATGTAAATGTCTTTTGTCATTGTATGGAACGAACTTGTGTTACCATATGACATGACAGGGAGAGTTACCTACCCATCAGAGCGGTAACCATTTAATTAATTCTTCATGTTAGAATTTTACTTGCTGACATTGCCATGGTCAATCCACATATTATTAGGCTCCATTCTTAATTCCGTGTCTTTTCTATAACAGAAACTGTTTATACTTTTGAGATTCAATCCATAAACCTCACAAGAAAGGTTGTTTAAGTAGCCTGAGTAACCTTACTTTTAATGGTTTGGAAGACAAATTAACACAAGTGTTCAAACCTTTGACTCTTTTAGACATCACATGAAGATTATCATAATCCGAATGTCTGCATCACTCTTTAATAGTGGAAGAAGTATATATAAACGACAATGATATTATTTGTAATTTTTATTTAGTGATGACTAATTTTAAGAATCAAGCAGAGGCGTAGCAACATAGAGGCCTTGGTGGCCATGGCCCACCCAATAAAAATTGCAATAGTGATATTAGTTTGCCCATTAAATTTAAAAATTAACCACTAGTGAGATTTATCTTTTAAGTCTACTGAAAGACACAAATTAACGACTATTATTGTATTGTGCTACATCTCGGCCTACCCATAAGTAACATCCTGGCTACGCCACTGGAATCAAGAAACCATACTTGAGGTTGAGGTGACCAAATTATTGCCATTTACCGACACGTTCTAGGGACCCTCAAACGACCAGTCTCACAACAATCATTTAAAAATCTGTTGGTTAATTATTAAAACTGTTCTAAAGGCACTACAAACTGTATGTCTTTTGACATGCAACATTAACCTAAAGCCAGAATTTTATAATTCAGCGAGGTAAAAGATGCGAAATGGTTGCAATATCAACCGAGTAGACTTCGTCAGTCGCTCCAAAGTTCTTTTCGTCTTCATACTTATTTGTTGAGAAAGCAGGTCTTCTAGGCATAGGCATACTTGCATATTCGTTTCTTAACATGGCTGAGACTTCCAACATTGATGGCCTTTGTGCCCAGTTTTCTTCTACACATAGCAGTGCGAATTGCATACAACTTATTAGCTTATATCGAGAAAATGTATCGTCTAGTGTAGGGTCTACGAACTCCATGCCTATGCCTTGTTTCCACAGAACATATGCCTGAAGTTGTTCAAAGTCAAAGTCATACCATTGTGCAAACATGATTTTATTGTGTAGAGGATTTATTCACACTGGCCTAAACTATGTAAACGGAATAATAAAGTGAATATGCTGCATGAGTCGACCTCAAGGGAATCTGTTGATGAATTAACTTACATATTCTAGTAGATTTAGGTTTTGACTTGGTCCGTAGACGTTATAGTTCTTCTTCCCGCTTAAAATTTGCAGAAGGAGAACCCCAAAGCTATAAACATCATATTTTCTGGAGTATGTACCTTTTTTTATATACTCAAGAGGAACACATCCGCTGAATTGCACCAATGAAATAGTTCAGTGTCTAAAGAATCATGATCTTATAATTCTTAGAAGATAAAAACTTTATATAAATGTTTCAATATTACGTACGTACTGCTCTGAAAAGCACTTACTAGGTTCCAACAATGCGGTCTGTACTTGCTTCGATTTCATTGTTCTGGAAGCTTTTTGCTATCCCAAAATCCGATATTTTAGGTTCATCTCAGCATCAAGTAGAATGTTGCTTGGTTTCAAGTCTCTATGAACTATTGTTAATCTCGAGTATTCTTGGAGATAAAGGAGTCCTTGTATTATTCCTTCAATTATTTCAACCCATTTATCCCAGTTCACTAACGACCTTCTACTTGGATCTACACAAATCATTTTATGTTATTAGTAACATTATTTATTAAAATGAAGAACACAAGATATGTAGGATTCCTTACCGAAGAGATAATAGTCTAAGCTTTTATTCGGCATATATTCATAGATCAACATCTTTTCGATCTTCCCTTTAGGTGCAGAATCCCAGCAGCTTTACTAAATTGACATGTTGTAGTTTTGTTGCAAACATAACCTCGTTCATGAACTCCTCGAGTCCTTGTTTAGAACCATGCGAAAGTCTTTTCACCGCTATTTCTTGACCATTTGATAATGTTTGAAACCACAAATATACATATTAAACTTAACCATAATGCTCATAAGTAACATTCTCTATAGACTACATAATGCTAGTTCCACAAAAGGGACTTGGTAACGGTAAAATAAAAGAACTAAATACCTTATAAACTGGTCCGTATCCGCCCTCACAGAGCTTATTTACTTCAGAGAAGCTATTTGTAGCTTCCCTTATGTCATCAAAGTTAAGTACTTCCTGGTTGTGATTTGACGATTTGCCTTTATGCGTCATCTGTTTCACTATTTAAGTAAATGGAAAATTATTTTGATTTACGTCATATCATATGATCATATAACCCTCTTACAGTCTTACTAATATGACAATAGGTTTAGACGCCATGTCGCCACATAAAGTTTTGTTTATTTTTTTACTGGCACAGAGGAATTTGCTATGAGCGAAATGTGAAAGGTTTACCTTTTGATGTGATCTTTCTTCTCAGGTAACCCATTATGCAGCCAAGTAACACGATAATGAAACAGATTGTGCACAAAGTAATCACCAAAAATCGCTTGTGATGGCTGTGTTTATCTTCTTCTTCCGCTGCAAAGTTCGTCACTGTAAATACGTTCACGTGAATAGGTAAACCCGTGCATTGCGGCAGAGTTTCAGACTTCGTTTTTATGAATCCAGAGGTAGCAATGTTAGGGTGCATTTAGTTGGAGAAAAATTCTCCATTTTTCCAAGAAATTTTTCATAAGAAAATGAAAAAACTAAAAACGCGTTTAGTCGCACTTTTTTCCAACAATTTTCAAAAAAAAAGAAATTCTCATTTTCTAAATTTTAACTAAGAAATTGAAAAGCCTATTATATCATTCTCACTTTTTTCTTCTCATTTTTTTTTCTCTAACTCCAAAAAAAATACATACACCATTCTATCTCTAATCTCTCGTGTCATCCTCCACCGCCGACCGTCGCCGCCACCGCCCGCCATCGCCGCCACCATCGCAATTTGAGGTAATCTTCTTATCATTTTTAAGAAAGAAAAATATAACTCCAGCTAAACGGGTTTTTTAAATTCTCAACTTTTCTCTAGAGAAGAAAACTCATTCCCTTCTCAATGAATTTAGAAACTGAAAAAGAGGAAAAAAATTTCTATAACTAAGCAGCACCTTAGTTTCTGTATCTTTTTCTTTTGTATTAAAATTTTGGTTTTCGTATATGTATTTAGAAGTTATGTTTTAACAATAATTATAATAATTTGTTTGAATAATTTTGGTTTTCATTTTTTCACACATATAAGTCCATTAGCTTAATTGGATGCTACTATAAGATTATTGCGAAAATGTTAGCGGAAAGGTTAAAAAAGGTGGTGAATAAACTAGCTGGGGATGCACAAAACGCTTTTATTAGCGGGTAGTATATCCTTGATGGGGTTCTTATCGCTAACGAGACGGTTGATTTTTTACGTAAAAAGAAAAAGAAGGGATTATTATTTAAGGTGGACTTCGAGAAGGCGTACAATAGTGTTAGTTGGAGCTTCTTAGGTGATATAATGGAAACTATGGGATTTGGATGCAAGTCGCGTAGGTGGATTATGGCGTGCTTATAGTCGGCGTCAATGTCTATTTTGTTAACGGGACACCTACCGATGAGTTTTTTTTTAGAAAGAGGTATCCAACAAGGGGATCCGTTGTCTCCATTTTTATTTATTTTGGCGGCGGAGGGTCTTAATACCATGTGAAGCGGTGAGTTGTGGTGTTTTTAAAGGAATTAAGGTTGGTGCAGATCAAGTCCTTGTTTCACATTTGCAATACGGGGCTACCGTTTATATATCTGGGGCAACCGATCAGGGTATCCATGAGAAAGGAAAATGCTTGGAGAATGGTTGTTGAAAAATTCAAGAAGCGATTGTCCGAGTGGAAAGCGAGATCGATGTCTTTTGGCGGTCGCTTGACCTTGGTTAAGTCGGTGCTTGGGAGTTTGCCATTGTATCATTTCTCAATGTTTCGCGTGCCTTCTTGTGTGATAAATAATCTTGAGAGAATTTGAAAAGACTTTTTTTGGGGAGGTTGGGGGATAGTAAAAAGATGTCTTGGGTTAAATGGGATTGGGCGTTAACATGTTATGGCTTGGTGGGGGGGGGGGGGGGGGGGGCTAAATATTGGGTCTTTAAAGGCAAAAAATTGGGCGTTAATTGGAAAGTGGTGGTGGAGGTTTTTGTTGGAGAAAGATGCCTTATGAAGTAAAGTGATTAGGAGTATTCATGGTTGGGATGGGGGCTTGGGGTGGGGAACGCTTTTGTGGAGTCTAGAAGTGGTGTTTGGGCTGATATTATTAAAGTAGGTTGTGAGATTGATAAAACGGGGGTGGAGTTCTCTACGTCTTTCATTAGGGAGGTTGGTAGCGGGGAACTTACATCATTTTGGAGTGATAGATGGGTTTGGTCAAAGGCAGTTGAGAGATGTTTTTAATAGATTGTATCATCTAGATAGTAACAGGGAGGTTTTAGTTTGTAATAGAGGAGAGTGGGATGAGGATGTTTGGAAGTGGAAGTGGGAGTGGTTAAGGGATCCTAGGGGTAGGGCGACCAGTGAGGTGGAGTAGTTGCAAAATTTTCTTTCTCAAATTTCTTTGTCTCGTAATCGTAGGGATTCATGGAGATGGAGCCTCAGTCACAAAGGGATCTTTTCGGTTAAAGAGTTATCAAACACTATTGATGATAAGTGTTTGTCTCTTGACGGGTTGGTACAAGAAACTAGATGGAACAAGTTAGTGCCAAAGAAGGTAAATATGTTCATGTGGCGAGTGTTATTGGGGAGGCTTCTAGTTCGGGTTGAGTTAGATAAAAGAGGCCTTGATATGGATTTTCTTCTTTGTCCTCATTGTGATGATGGAATTGAATCTATTGATCATGCGTTTGTTTTTTGTAATATGGCCTCTAGTGTGTGGAGCAAAGTCTTTAACTGGTGGAAGTTAGATGTTGTAAATGCATTTACAGCAAAAGATATCTTGATACATGTGGGTGGTCCTCATTTTTCAAGTCAAAATAAATTGACGTGACAAGCTACTGTTTGGATCACTGGATATATGTTATGGCACTTTCGTAATGAGCGAGTGTTTAAAGCGAAAGTACACAGCGCTAATAAGATTTTCTAGGAGATTCAACTAAAGTGTTATGAGTGGATTTCTAGAAGAGCTAAGAGAGGTACAGTTATGTGGCAGTCATGGGTTTTTAATCCACTGGAATGCTTAAAGGATTCAGAATTGGGGGGCGTAAGTGCTTGTTCTGTTCTAGTGGTTCAGCTTGTATGTTTGAGGATTTAGAAGTGGAGGAGTGTTTGTTTATGTGCTACTGCTAGTGTTTTTTGTCTAGTAGGAGTGTTTAGGTCTACTGTTCTTGTCAAGAATTCTTTGGCCTCTTATTTTTTTAGTAGTGTTGTTTTGCCTTTTGTGTTTGGTGTGTTGGAGGTCCTTCCCTATTATCTCATTGGGAGCCTGTTGTAAGTGTGTTTGTGGTGGCCATGGCTAAGGTTTGTTTAGCTTGGCTGTTTTTCTTTTGTTGTTTTATATATGCTCTTTTCTATAAAAAAAAAAAAAAAAAAAAAAAATGCATACGTGATGTCAGTGTAGCATATGGTGTTTAAGCCTTTTCCAGTCTTACATTTATATTTAGCCGACTTATTACTAACACACACACTTAACGAGCAGTGTACCCGATCAATATGTATATAGTGGTAAGTAGAGTGTCGGACACTAAGAATGGAACATAATATCTAGTTGATTTAATCAGTATTTTAATATCTAAGTTAGTTTTACAATCTAATATAATAAAAGGGGGTTTAGCCTGAGAGACTAACACAGATTTAATTAAACAATAAAAGTAAAACTAATGAGAACGAATCAACGAATAGCAATCACGTACACAAATAAATAATAGAAACACGTAAGTAGCTTGTCACTTGTTTTATTGCTAGTTTTATATGATGAGTATCGTAATCTAATCTGTCTCGTTGAATCCTAATTATCGGCGAGTAAACTCTTAATGATTACTTATGTTTATCCTACCTTCTAGACACTAAATAAGCAGGCTAGGAACAGGTATGGTAGCCCAGAAGACTCAACTAAACACAGAGGTTATCAATGCACAAATAAAAGTCACCAAAAACATCATCATATAAACTTTAACCGATGGGAAAGCAATTTTAAGGGGAGCAGTATGGTGGCCACAAGCCCATCAATCCTGATGGATTAAAGCTTACTAATACAATAAACCAAACTACTTAATGAATTATACACATGCAGGACCTTCTTACGGCTCTAAGATCTTCATTTGGGGCGTGTCTTGTGATGCTTCTTCGACTGAATTCGTCTCCTTAGCTTTTTTCTTCACACAAAACTCGTATCTGTCTTGGGGTATTTATAGTTTCTGTCTGAGGGATCAATGCGGCGCATGTTGATGATAGATGCGGCGCATCTACTTAACTTCGCGTGGAGTCCAAGATTATTATATTCTGGAATATTCGTACACCGCCTTTAGATGCGGTGTAACTTGTTTCTCTATGCGGCGCATGTTTTTTAAAGTCTTGGATAGTATCTGGTGAAGTCTTTAGCTGATACGCCGCATGTTGTAAATGAGATGCGGCGTATTTGGAATAGAACAAGTTGATTATATTTCGTTGACCAAAGTTTCATATGCGGCGCATGTTCTAATTAGATGCGGCGCATTCTTCAATGTCAGGCAATGGTCTTCGAATTCATCTAAGTATGATGTTGCGGCGTATCCATTGAGAGTGATACGGCGCATCTCTTGAATTTCAGTAGACTTTTCAAATCTTGATCATTTTGCTCCATGATTCGTCCAATATCATTAACTTTCACCAATTGCTTGTTTTTACCTGAGAATTACTAAAGTAAACATTAAAGCACCAATTCTCATACAAAACAATATAAAACAAGTCAATTAAATAGGATAAATGATGCTAATAAAATGTACTAATATGATTTCATCAAATATCCCCAAACTTGAACTTTACTTGTCCTCAATTAAACCTTTAGATTAAACATAATGAAAATGTATCCTTGATAGGATATTTTTACATTTAAGCACTTATTCGTTTTATCATAATTGCACGGCCAAACACTTAACCAATTAGAAACAAAATTTATTATTAATAAAAGCAAATCTAATCGTTTAACTATCCGGACGTGACAAATATTCTATCATATGGTTGACAAGGATACACATCTCCCTCACTAAAGCTAAGGAGTAATAAGTCTAAAGCGGTAAAAAAGGTTTTTTGGTCCATGGGTTAAACCTAGCTTTGTTTGAACATCTCCTGCATAAACTTAGTAGATCGCTGACGCGAGTCCTCGACGCTTTAACTAACGGATGGTCACTAGTATGTTTCATGGATCGTTGGCGCGAGTCCTTGATCTTTCAAATGATGGATGGTCACTAATGTGTTCCTTGGATCGCTGGCGCGTTATTTTCATAACAGATGGTCACCAAGTTGCACAAAAGATCGCTAGCGCATCATTTAATCAATCTTAAACTCGGATGGTCACCAATTCACACACCAGATCGCTGGCGCGTTAGCTAATTTATCTAATACTCAGATGGTCACTACCTTATTCATACATTTAATATTCTTACTTAGCAATCATCATATTCGGATGCTCGAAAGCTAACAACGAATATAACAATACGGTTGGGTACATATATAAATTGGTGTAAAATAAAAATACAAAACAAGAAACAAATAGATTAAGTTCGAAGTGTAGTTAGAATACTTCCCTAATATCCCACGAATAAGACTCATATCATTGAATAACTCACGCTTTGACTCTTTTGTAACTCACGTTTTAGGTAGACACTAATTATACTCAATAAGATCTTAGACAAAGAATAAACAATCCTTAATTGGCGTTCCGATAACGTCCAACTCCCTTTCAATCCATAAATATAATACAACAATAATGGCGATATCAACCACTTAATACAAAACTTTTACATCGTTAGTTTAAACAAAGTACCAACTTCTTCTTTCTTTTTCTTTTCTCATTTTTTTTTCATAACTAATGTGTAAAATTTCACCACAATACCATCACAATAATTCTGGATAATAATTTATTATTATTTTTTTTTACTTTTCAGACTTTCAGACATAATGTAATAGTGAAAGTAATGAACACACGAAAAACTGACTAAAATTATACAATATGTACTTTCACTTCAATTGCATTGTGCAATTTCCCGACCTAACCAAAGATAATGAATTTACGCACACGAACACAGGTAACGCAAGGAAACACACTTTGCCTAAGCAACTAACCACGGACTTAAATCTATAGGGTAGGCTTAAGGTGTAACGAAACATAATAACAAGGTGTATAAATCCTAAAGGTATGGCTCTACGTGTTTTTCTAAGGGTATCTTACTCTAAAAATGAGAGTAACAAAGGGTTTATACGGGGGTTAACTAACCAGTGTAGTTAGTTAATATAACATATAAAGGCTTTTTGGTGTAATCCTAAAATTTTAACAATTTAGACAAGACACTCCAATTATAAAAATAATACTTATTATGGTGGTCTCGAATAGTATACAAGTCAAGTTCTAAAGTTTACAAGTCACAGGCACACTCATAGATTTGTGAATTTTGAAATCACAATTTTAGAAAATAAAGTCTTGTGTGCAGCTATGCAACTTAGATTAAACAAAAACATGCTAAAAAATTAAATTTTGATATGTTAAGCGCAAATTAAAGCATATTCTTGAAAAATAAGGACAAGTAAGAATTAAGTAAAAGTTCTAATTCTCCATCCCCCCCCCCCACTTAAGTTAAACAACGTCCCCGTTGTTTATTAAAATTAATTAGAACAAAAAACTTCCCTGATATTTGCTCGGTTTGATCCTCCATTATGCATTTGCGAGCAATAAATATAAATACCACTAATTATACACCTGAGTTTAAGAAGATCGATACTTGTACAAAATTCATTAGTGGTTTGAAAATAAAAATAAAACCTGTAAATTATCAGGTCAGTCGGTGCGCCGCATCTTATTGAAGAAGATGAGCCGTATCGAGCCTGGAATTGGTACGGGGTCAGAAAGATTAGATGCGTCGCATCCTTAACTAGGGATGCGCCGTATTAAATAAACTGACAATAAGTTCATAGTTTAGAAAATGAAATGCAAAAAAATAAAAACAGATATGACATGTGTAGTAGATACGTCACATCTATAGATGAAGATGCGCCGCATCTGCTACATGTCTGACAGACTCGACAGCAAAAAACAGTAAAGATAAATCCGGGTTGTCTCCCGGTAAGCACTTCTCTTTATTCCAGAGTCTTCAAGTTAGACTCGCGTTCAGCTTATATTTTGTATCATTAATGCCCATGTGTCCATAGGTAATCCACTGACTAACAATCTCATCTCGGATATACTCTGGCCCTAAATTCAACACTCCTTTGTAGAATCCTTTCATCTTTTGGTACAGATACTCAATCCCTTTCTGCACATCATTAGTATCTACAAAAATAAATGGTGAAAATTTATAGCAAAACTTGTTAGTAGCATGTTCAAAGCTTGGGTGAGCACGAGGCATCATGTAAATGATAAAGTCGCTTCCACTTTGAAAGGTGATCCTTCCTTGAAATATTTTAGCATTAATAGTAATCTCCCTACAAAATGGTTTACCAACAATCACATCACCCATCTTTTATCACGATAGGCATCCATGTCTTCCACCATGGAGAAATATGTAACAATAACAAATCTTCCAACAAAAATAGACACATTTATAAAGGCACCGACCACATTCTTTCCTCTATATTCAACCTTCTTTTTCATAATAGAATTATAAAAGGTTTTTGACATCACATTAATTGGTAAAATAGGAAAGAAGTTAGCGCTAACTTTTTTGTAACCTATCATTCAAGGAAATTGTAAATTGTAAGCACAATCTACATGGATCCTTTTACTGTAATCACAAAAACTAGGATATCCATCGAACTCGTCATAACTCTTGGTACTAATAACATTAAGTCTAGGCATATCCACAGTCTCTTCATCTATATCGGAATTAGAGTCAACTATAGATCGTTCATTTATCCCTAACGGTGTAACAAGGTCCTTTACTTCTATGTAGTCTCCACTATAGGGGTTAAGCGATCTATTGTGAACTAAAATTTCTCCCATAAATCTAGCTTCTAGGTCAAGGTTCATTCTTTCGTGTAGTCCTAGCATATATACGTTCCTAATTATGCTATTAACCGGATTTTCACACTTATAGACTAATTTATCATCCCATACTCGTAATGATATTTTTCTTTTAAACACATCAATTTTAGCATGAGCAATAGACAGGAAAGGTCTTCCAAGGATTAAGGGAATCTTAATATCCTCAGGCATGTCTAGTATTATAAAGTCTACGGGGAATACAAACTTCTCGATCCTAACTAGTACGTTTTCAGCAATCCTCTCAGGTCGTTTTACCGTTTTATCTGCTAATTCAATAAGCAACTTAGTTGGAGCTAATTTTCCTAAACCTAAAGAGGTAAAGGTCTTAAATGGCATGACACTAACACTGGCTCCTAAGTCAGCTAAGGCATTATTGAAAAACATGTTATTAATAGAACAAGATAAAGTAAAACTTCCTGGATCTTTTTCTTTATGAAGAAAGGCATTGTAGTCTGTTGCAGAACACTCTTCTTCATTGCAGCCTTGATCTCCTCTTCAATCCTTGATTTTTCCTTGAGCAGTCTCCTGATACTGATTAAAGAGTTAAAGAAATATTGGGGTTTCAAAACATCACCATTCTTCAATCTTCTAGGAAAAGGTGTGTTATGCATGACTTCTTCGGTAGTAGCGATAGCCTTGACATTATCTCTTGGATTAGTTTCAGTTGAGCTAGGTAAACTTCCGTATCCCCTTTCTTGAAGTATTTTACTCATCTGACCGATTTGTTGTTCAAGTGCTTTGATCGAAGCTCCTTGGTTCCTTATAGTAGCATTAGTAGAAGCTCAGATTTCTTTGATCATAGAAGTATTCTCTTCATGTCTCTTGGTAGCATCGACCATCATTTGCTTTAAAGTGTCATCTAAAGTCTGCCTCCTTTCTTGATATGAGAGATTTCCATTGTTTCTTTGATAATAAACTTGAGCAGTTTCCCTAAATCTTCCTGAAGGTTGGAATGGTTTCCCAAATTGTGTGCAGTAGGCCTCCTCAAATGTTTCATCATTCCTTGATGGACAATCTTTAGTGTAATGGGGACCTTGGCACTTTTCACATCCAACTTGGGCAGCATAAGCTCTTTCATCTCTCTTCTTTATCTCTCTACTAAGCTTGTCCAATTGAGTTTGAATTGCAGAAAAATCATCAGAATTAGTGCTAATTCTAGACCTAGTAGAGTTTCCATCTTGCCACTTCTGAGAATGATCAGCAGCCTCTTGAAAAGCTTTCCTAGCATTAGCTGCACTCATCTGTGGTGCAGCTCCCTTAGAATCCAACTGCTGTCGAGTAGGCACGTCCAAAGCTTGATAAAACAATATTATTTCATGCATAGGGGTTAGATAATGTTGAGGACATTTCAATAATAGTTCCTTGAATCGCTCCCAAGTACGATAAAGAGTTTCATCGGGCTCTTGCTTGAAGGTATTGATAGCCTCCATCTTTTTAGCGGTCTTTGTAGGTGGACAATATCGCTTGAGGAATTTGCTCTTCAAGTCTTCCCATTTGTCAATAGAACCAGCAGGTTCATTTTTTAGCCACCTACTAGCAGCTCCTGTAAGAGAAATAGGGAAAACACGAAGCATAACTTGGTCAATTTTTAGTTTCTCATTAGTAAATAAATCTGCAATTTCAAGGATCTTTTCCATATGGTCATTTGCATCTTCATTCTCTGATCCACTGAAAGCATTTTCTCTAAGCTCCTTGAGAAATTGACTCTTCAATTCAAACTTCGTATCATCATCAAACTTTGCTTTAGCAACTCCCGAACTATAGTCCACTCAGGTTTTGTTCATGTATTCCTCCATGGTAGTGTTTTCCGTCATTGTTTTAGTAACTTCTTCTTTACTAGCCTCCTCTTTTTCAGAAAAATAGTCGAGCTCAGTTTGGCTCGAATAATCAAAGTCTCTTGTGTTGAAAATCGTTTTAAGTGAATGAAAAGCTTTTTCAGGTTCGTCGAAAGGTTTAGTGAGTTCTTTAACAGAGCTCCTGGTCATGCACTTCCTGAGGTTCAGCACAAAAAGCATCAGTAGGATAGATTTTATGAAGTATAATATCAAAAAACATGTGGAAAACTAGAGGGGGGGGGGGGGTTGAATAGTTTTCCTTTCTTTTTGATTTTATAAAAACTTGGTTTCAAAATGTTGATTCAAATTTATTCAATTGTTTGTTTGAAAAACCTTCAATTAGAGTTTAGTATGAAAACAACATATAATCAATATGATCAATTATATATGTGAGGTTTTGGATTTGTTTTCAAAACTTAGTTTTATGAATGAAGCTTTGGTCGATCTTTATGTGAATACGTTTTCCTTTTAAAAACTTAAAACGTTTTGTATCAAATTATCGATTAAGTTAAACTCAACATGAGAAGTATTAATAATATATATAAGTCCATTAGACAATATCATACAATTATATATCCTATCACAATATTAACTTGTAACTACACCACAATCAATAATCATGACAATATAAGCAACAATCAACACATATTTGCAAGCATAGATATAAAGCGATAAATGCAAGAATAAATGTGAAAAGATAAGAGAATGAGGATGCAAACCGGACATGATGATTTATAGTGGTTCGGCTACAAGGACACCTTCCTTGCCCTACTCCACTCCCCGAGTCACCTACTCGAGAGTTTTCTTCACTACTCAACAAGCTCCCTTTTGGCGGAGAAAACCTTACACAACTTTTGCTTACACCATTTAACGACACTAAGCTAAATGTCGAGTTCTAATAGTAGCTAGAACCAATCTCACAACACGACTTCGATCATTACACAACTTCTACACGACTTCTTCACGACTACTTCACAACTTCTTCTATACTCCACTCCTTATTCACACACCTACTTCTTCACAACTACATGACTTCTCCACACTACTACTTCTTCCCACTACTTCTTACTCACTCATTGACTCACTACTAAGTAAGATCATCTTGATCTACTTATTACATAAACATAACTCACAACTTCACATAAACACTAACTAGACTCTAATACATCTTTGGCTTTATGATAGGGAAGATTCTTCTCTTTCACTTGGAGTGATGAGGGATTGAATCACTTGAAACAAAGACTAATAAACTTATGATCAAAGGATTTAGAAGTGTGTTTGGAAAGGTTTGGGACTGAAAATTTTCATGCAAAAGGTAGTAAAAATACCATGTTTGAGGTGGTATTTATAGGGAAAAATTTCTGACAGAATCTGACATGGGAGCTTGGCCGGCCCCTTTAATTGTGTGCCGGCCCCCTTAAAATTAAGGGGGCCGTCCAGACGAAAACTGCAGTTTTCTTGTCTTTTTCTGGGGAAAGTTTATTTGGTGAAAAACTAACTGATTTTGTTTAAAAATTTGAATTCATATATTTATTATGAATTAAACATTTTCCTTTAATTACCAAAAGTGTTTTTCTAAATATATAATGAGTTTATTTAATTTTATAAACTTTGTATTATTTAAATAAACATCCCTTTGATCATAAAATGTATTAGACATTTGTTTGTACATACCTTAAGTGATTGTTGAAGCATACTTAAGACGTTGAGATGTCGAGGTTTGTTGACATATGAATGCATAAATGAATTGTGATCACAAGTAACTTAAGCACTTTACGTTATATGTTGTAACTTACATCTTTGTCATCATCAAAACATGAAGAGGATGTTTAGATTAAATATCGTAATATTCATGCCTACAATCTCTCCCTTTTTGATGATGACAAAATATGTAAACTATAACTCATAGTAAAATGTATAAGTTACTTGTTTACACTTCTTCTCCCCTTTTTGTCGAAGCAAAAAGGTGGACTCATAGACGAGACTTCTACTATGCTTGAACTCTTGAGATAGAATGTATAAGGCGAGCTTGCATCATCGTAAGTGAAGCCTTGATCCTATCAACCTCAATGCTCCCCTTGGTGTATGCTCCCCCTTGGTGTATGCTCAAAACTTGTTTTGGCTACCAAAGAATCGAGCGATGAAATAATCCTTCAAAACAAAGTTAGTAGACAAGTGCACATATATATAATGATGATGATAGTATATGCATGACTCTAATAGGGGAGCAATATATGGACGTATTAGGTTATGCACTAAAAGTATGACACATGCAATTATTGTTTTAAAAACAACCTAAATCCCCAAAAAAAAATTACAATGGCCAATGCTTAAGACATGACAATGATTAGAACCTAATGCAAAGATTCGACCGACATATTTTGGCGAAAGATGCCAATATATATATATATATATATATATATATATATATATATATATATATATATATATATATATATATATATACTCTAAAAGAGTTAAAGAAAAATGAAGATGAGAATGATACGTTCTTTTTAAAAAAAAAAACGTAGGAAAATGAGGAGGGATGAGCGTGAATGTAAAGGGAAGGTGATGACAATGGGTTGACAATTATGGTTTAGATTAATATATCGTTTGATAAGGGTAGATGATAGGGAATAATGGGATTTTTAGGTGTTTTGTTGGTTGACGACCGAAGGTGGATATGTGAAATGAGGTGGTGATGACTCGACAACACTTGAAGCTTGAATTTCTTCATTGTGTTCTTCACTTGCTAGAAAGTGGAAATGACGCATTTCGTAATGAAATTCACTTGGATGAGGTGGTGATAACTTGACAACACTTGAAGCTTGGATATCTTCTTTGTGTTCTTCACTTGCTAGAAAGTGGAAAGAACGCATTTCATAAAGAAATTCACTTGACTTTCAGGGATTTAAGTTTTGGTGGTGATGACGCACTTAGTAGAATGTAGGGAATGGTGACATGGTTGAATCTTCTTGTGAAGATGGGAAATGAGGATCAAGTGGAGATGACTAGGTGGAAGCGAAAGAGTGATGTTCAAGGAAGGAATTTCTTGGGTAGGAGGTGGTGGTAATACTTTTGGTGGTGGAGACAATTGTGAGTTGATATATCCATTGATGGATGGAGTGGTGTCATCTTCATTAGTAAGGTCAATGAAGAGTTGTTTTGGTGGTATGATGACAAGTTTTTGTTGGAGATGGTGGTTCTTGGTTGAGGTGACAAGTGGGTGTTGATATAGTCATTGATTGATGATGATGATGGTATGGAAATAGTGGATGACTCGAGATTGGTAGTACAAAGGATGACTTGGTTTTGGGTGTGAGGTAGAAGGATATATGTGAGTGAGTGTGATTTCCCTTCCCATTAAACTCATGCTCATCCGGACATAAAGTGTGACACAAATAAAGACAAACCAACATGAAAATGATAATTTTGACAATGACACGAAGGATGAAGGATAGCATACAAGAAGGTTTTCCTAAAGGTGGACGGAAGGTGTTTGACATCTATATAATAATAGAGTCATGACTCAAGAAATAGACATGAACAATGAGTGACATTTTAATTTGCATTTTGCTAATTAAAAATACTTAAACATTTCGGATGAAATATTTAAGTTGTCACATCAACTTAGAGAGGTATTAGATTAAAACTAACTATCTCTTGACAAAGGAGTGGATTGTTAGGAAGGAAACAAGATGATGAATAAGGAAGTAAGTATGCATGGAGAATATAGGACACTTAAGAAAGTTTTGAGACTAATATGACCTATCGGATTGTGACACTAAGGTTCTCATGAAATAAGGGTGTAGGATCTAAAGGCAAGAAATATAAACCTATATGAATGAGACATATAGAGTTAAGCATGTAAAGGCATGAAATCAAATCACATAGGAGCAAATAAACATCTAGAAACAACATATATGCGATATGCCATAAATCTAGGAATGAAAGCATCTAATGAGAAGCAAAGTTCATAAAAGTAAGCTTAGCGTTAGGTATATTTAGGAATAGAAATTTAATCAAGTTGGAGAATGAGTATGAGACTATTACTAGTGGTGATCAATTAAGGCTAAACACGACCATTTTTATGGGTTACACACACCCAACTTCTTACATAGAAGTAATTCAACCGTTAGGTTAAATTGAGTTTCTAGACAATAGGTTCTCCAGTAGTCATTCTCTTTTTAGAAGAAATTAAATTCCTAAATTTACCTATCGAAGAGTACCAAATATGAAGTTTGCTTGGTTCACTAATGCTTGGCTTAATGTGACTCAAACGTCATGTTTTTATGAAGGTAAATCTAGATGATATATTTTATTCACGATCCCAATAGAGACGTGTTGAATGTTTAGATAAGAGTAAACAAAAAGTTTTAATCTTTTGTTCATGATTTACCGGTTGTTTGGTTTTGATTGCATATTACTTGATTTAATAAATTTGCTAGACTTAAGAGTGCACCTTAGCATCTCTTGTGAAATGAATCTCATTAAGATTATTTATCTTAAATGAGTTTGTGATTCTCAAATGATATCAAAACTATACATTAATATATTTTTAAACAAATATTATTTTCTATGATTTTTGCCAATGTTATATATCATACTTTAACAAGTATTTGAAAAAATAAATTTTACTTGTTTATAGATTGTGACAAGTTATTTTTCAATTCTAATAACTTATAATATTTCAAAAAGGAAAGTGTAGTGCATTATCTTGTAACACAACCATTCATGCTACAAAGAAAATGAAATACATAGAATATATAGTGTGTAATGTTCTTAAATATGTATTTTATCTTGAAGTAATGATTTTAAGTAGTGTGAGCAAAGTTTACATATGTTGTTAGTTGCTCATGTTTGGTTTTTCGGATATGACACATTTATTCATTGCATTGCAATGTAAATTGCTTGAATATTTCGGACGAAACATCCAAGTCGTCAATCCTACTTCATTGTATATTTTATGCATGTGTTAAACATGTTATTCTAATATTTGGAACACAACTATTGGACAAGTAGATTCAATATGGCATTATCAACACAAGTGTGAGTTATGATCCAATGCATATTCTTTTTATCTACAAATGATGTAAATATTTTCATATCAATCTAGTGTGATTGAATATGTAGATTCAAGAATATATCTTTTGTTAAAATTTGATGTAATTTTAAAACTAAACAAATAACAATCCAATTTCTTGTCCACACTAAAAAACATGTCAATTAGATTTGATGAATATATCAACCATAATTTGAATAATGAATTGATATAATATCAAGATCTTTCTTGTCCCTCACAAATACTCATTTAAAATAAATAGGCATTTTGATAGCGTGTTCCATTAATCCTAAGATTATTTATGAGTGAGGTTGGTGAATGATTGAAATTTGACTTATTACTTCATGATTGTTATATGTTTTGTTTATGTGAAAGACTCTTCATTGTTACTTATAATGAACACACTTAGATTTTGAAAATACTTTTTCTTTTATATAACTAATAATGTTTTACAATGATTCAATTTCTCTTATTAAAACAACTTAAGGTAAAACAAGGTAATTTGTTGAAAATATTTAAGTGTGTTGTTAAGAGTAGATTAAATTGTTTGAAATATTTAGGTGACTAGATTTAACTCATTTACAAGATATTTGAGTAACATTAAGTCATCTATACCTATATGCAATGCAAGCATAATATTGCAATCCTAACGCAAGAAATCTAGCATAAGATCTAGTTAAGTATAAACCGGAAAACTAGCTATAAACTAATAAGGCACATATGCTTAGATATATAATTAACTAAAAATCAAATAGCAATTATCATCTAATATATTCAATTAACAAAATAGAATCACAAATAAGTTCACATAGCACATAAGACACTTGTCGTCGTTTTGTGTATTATATATACCAATGTTTACTTAGCTCGATTTTATTTGAAAATAAAATAGTTTCCTATCCATTTTAAAATTTAATTAAGATCAATATTTTTAAAGCATAAATGCTTAATTTTTCAAAGATATATCGACTAGGAATGCCCGACTCGAAAGAAAAGGTAAAATACAAGTTTTACGTTAAAACGAGACTCAAATTTTTGACCTCCGTGTAGTATTTTGACTTTCTGACTTATTTAAGTTTGTAGTGGTTACTTATAAGCATTTTTAAATGAAAGTAGTCTCAATTACCTTTAAAATTCCGGGTGGCACGACTTCTACGGAGTTACGGTTATTTTTATATGATTTTTCAAAGTTTTCGAAAAAACTGCGAACAGACAGGCGGACCCCTTAAATAATTAAGGGGACCGCCCATTATTTAAGGGGGCCGCCCAGACAATTAAAGGGGCCGCCCATCTGGTACTCAAAATTTCATTTTTTGTAAAAAATTATTTTCTGACTTTGATAAAAGTTGTGAAACTTTCTGAATTTGATACCGAACATATAATACTTATTTAAAGCATAATCTAATCTCGAGCTAGTATAATTAGTATATATAACATCAAAACTAATACAAGTTAATCAACAAAACACATTTCATATTTAATCCTCCTTAATGGGTAATTTGATACATGAATCGTTCTCAATTTTTAAAACCATTTGTTTTGAAAATTAGAGCAACCTGGCTCTGATACCAATTGTGGAAAACTAGAAGGGGGGGGGGGGGGTTGAATAGTTTTCCCTTCTTTTTGATTTTATAAAAACTTGGTTTCAAAATGTTGATTCAAATTTATTCAATTGTTTGTTTGAAAAACCTTCAATTAGAGTTTAGTATGAAAACAACATATAATCAATATGATCAATTATATATGTGAGCTTTTGGATTTGTTTTCAAAACTTAGTTTTATGAATGAAGCTTTGATCGATCTTTATGTGAATACGTTTTCCTTTGAAAATCTTAAAATGTTTTGTATCAAATTATCGATTAAGTTAAACTCAACATGAGAAGTGTTAATAATATATATATAAGTCCATTAGACCATATCATACAATTATATATCCCATCACAATATTAACTTGTAACTACACCACAATCAATAATCATGACAATATAAGCAACAATCAACACATATTTGCAAGCATAGATATAAAGCGATAAATGCAAGAATAAATGTGAAAAGATAAGAGAAGGAGGATGCAAACCGGACACGATGATTTATAGTGGTTCGGCTACAAGGACACCTTCCTTGCCCTACTCCACTCCCCGAGTCACCTACTCGAGAGTTTTCTTCACTACTAAACAAGCTCCTTTTTGGCAGAGAAAACCTTACACAACTTTTGCTTACACCATTTAACGACACTAAGCTAAATGTCGAGTTCTAATAGTAGCTAAAACCAATCTCACAACACGACTTCGATCACTACACAACTTCTTCACGCCTTCACGACTTCACGACTACTTCACAACTTCTTCTATACTCCACTCCTTATTCACACACCTACTTCTTCACAACTACATGACTTCTCCACACTACTACTTCTTCCCACTACTTCTTACTCACTCATTGACTCACTACTAAGTAAGATCATCTTGATCTACTTATTACATAAACATAACTCACAACTTCACATAAACACTAACTAGAATCTAATACATCTTTGGCTTTATGATAGGGATGATTCTTCTCTTGCACTTTGAGTTATGAGGGATTGAATCACTTGAAACAAAGACTAATAAACTTATGATCAAAGGATTTAGAAGTGTGTTTGGAAAGGTTTGGGACTGAAAATTTTCGTGCAAAAGGTGTAAAAATACCAGGTTTGAGGTGGTATTTATAGGGAAAAATTTCTGACAGAATTTGACATGGGAGCGTGGCCGGCCCCTTTAATTGTGAGTCGGCCCCCTTAAAATTAAGGGGGCCGCCCAGACGAAAACTGCAGTTTTCTTGTCTTTTTCTGGAGAAAGTTTATTTGGTGAAAAACTAACTGATTTTGGTTAAAAATTTGAATTCATATATTTATTATGAATTAAACATTTTCCTTTAATTACCAAAAGTGTTTTTCTAAATATATAATGAGTTTATTTAATTTTATAAACTTTGTATTATTTAAATAAACATCCATTTGATCATAAAATGTATTAGACATTTGTTTGTACATACCTTAAGTGATTGTTGAAGCATACTTGAGACGTTGAGATGTCGAGGCTTGTTGACGTATGAATGTATAGATGAATTATGATCACAAGTAACTTAAGCACTTTACGTTATATGTTGTAACTTACATCTTTGTCATCATCAAAACATGAAGAGGATGTTTAGATTAAATATCGTAATATTCATGCCAACAAAACAAGTAACGAAATCGGAATACGAAAAATAAAAGAAGCTGATATCTGCTATCGACGCGCCGTATCCCAGAAGTAGGATGCATCGTATCTTATTACGTTAAAGACTAAATCAGTCTTTTATTCAGAAAAATGATACGTCGTATCTTTAAAACAGATGCGTCGTATCTCAGTTTAATAAATTTGAAAAATTGTTTTTAATAAATAAATAGATGCGCCGCAACTGTCGAAACAGATGCGTCGTATCTCGTTAGGGTTTTGAAAATTTTCTGATTAAAAACAGAATACGTCGTATCTAGGGGATAGATGCGCCGCACTTCGAATTTTTAAGTTTACGCTGTATATAAAAATAAAAAACGCAATGCGACGTATTTGATAAATCAGATGCGCCGCATAATCTAATTTTTAAGTTTTATGAACCACCAAGACTTGAATCCCAAGAAACCGAAAACTTGAAGTTGAAACTTCTTGCAAAACCTTGTCATCTTTGAAGCTCAAAACTGAAACTCCAAGAACCTCGTGACAAAATAAAACGAATCCCTAAAACCCTAGGAGAATCGATCCACTTCCTTGCAAGAAAACTTCAAGAACCTTGTTGCCCAAGTATTCTTGACTCGTAAACCTAGAAATCTTTAACCTTGTAATCTACACAATGATAGCCAAACAATAACCGAAAAACGACAAAGAACACAACACACCAGAAACTTCGATAGCCTATATCTCTTTCCTGGAAGTTCCTATGCAAGATCCCTTCAGTGAGATTCAAGATCTATGTATCTTCAACCTACGGTTTAAATTTCGTAGAAATTCAACGGTTAACGAACCCGAAGCGCCAATTTTCCCACGACTGCGCAGTAACAGACGAACTCATTTATCTTGTTTCGGCTCTCTACACGATGTGTGATTCGTTCTCCTCGAACAAGGCTCTGATACCACTTGTTGGAAAATACCTCGACAACAAACCCGAAGTTCAATCGCGGAGTGCTAGATCGTGAGTTGTATCGAGCACAAGTAGCAAACACGAGAGACTACAAAGAACGACAAGAATATGCACACGTTATACCCTCAACGAACCCTTTATTAATACCAATAAAACTTTTACAATTGAGGAAGAAGAATGAATAACTAGCATCCCCCCTCATCTCTATTTATAAAGATGAGGGGATAGAAACCCTAGCTTGCCTTGCACTCCAAGCTATCTAATCCAAGTTCTAGTCTACCACATAATCTAATTACAAAGTACACTTTAGTCCTAATCTATGTTTAAGTTACTACTAATATTTAACAGATTCCACTGATTTGCACAACAAAAAAACGTATAACATATCTAAAAATATCTAAGAATGTTTGGGCGGGAACTTTTTTTGGAAGATAAGCACAAAAACACAATTCAAAAAAGTCAAATAAAAATACAAGAGTTGGTATAAACGGAGGAACACTTGCCAACACTGTTCCTAAAGTGGGATTCGACACATTCTAAGAATATAAGCATTTAATATAGTTAGGTAGGAGTGTACTTTATACTTATATGTATGACAAGTCCCTATTACCCCATGGGTAACCATCTGAACTTAGCCTATTAAAAGAGAATGTTTCAAAGGGGTAAATGTCGTCTCTTAGCAATAAGATGTAAAAACATTCAAAAGCATTACTTCTCAAAAGAACTAATTCCCTGGATATTCATTGGTTAGCATAATTCTTACTTAAACATAAACTTTGATTTATGCTTAACTTAGTGAGGAGATCACCGACAGTTGCCATTCAACTTAGATTGTTATTCCACAAAAAATCTTAGGAAATTATTTGACTCATTTGTAAAAAGAATTTAAACATTGAAGAAAAAAGAAAAAAATGTGTGGATCTGTATGTATCTTGTTCGTCATAGAAAATTGTTTTATAATATTTCACTTAGCATAGAAATTGGTTAGATAACATATATTTTTCGTTGTAACCAATTAAAAGGGAACAACAAGTGGTATCAAAACGGTTTGATTTCTAAAACTTCTTTCATAAACCATTCAAAAGTTTTTAAAATCAAGATCCTACTATGTCTAGTGAAGTACTGCAACTTATAGGGTGGTAGTTATGTCTCTACTGCTCCTAAACTAGAAGTTGCAAGAATTACCAAATGAAAAAAGATAACGTTGTTTTATCTTGATAGAATGGAACCTTACCTCATTAAATGTCTAAGGGAAGGTCCATTTGTTCTAAAGAAAACTGCAAATCTCCCAAAACCTGAAAGTATCATCATATCATGTCTACCAGTCAGTCATTAGATGTCCAATCGCTAAACAAGTGTGGACTCACTTGATTCTTAACTTCGAGGGACCCTCTGAAGTAGTGTTATGGACCTTATACTTGCCTACAATACTTTCAAGTCAACTGATCATGAAAGTCTCTCCCATACTAGATACAAGGTTCTTATGAATGAACTTGTAAATGACGGTTTCACACTATTAACCTATGAAATTAATAGTGGCTTTGTCAATAGTCTTTTAAGAAGTAGCTAAATTTCAATCAAGGTCTCAGAAACTCTAATCATGTCAAAGATCTTGACCTAGCCGCTCTTAATGGAAAATACAACTATGAAGAAAAATCTGACGGGCAAAATTTATCCTACTGAAAGCAAGAAAGCCCTGACGATCTCACCCATATCAACTGCATTTTTCTCTAACTCTGTTGTTCACGATGATTATCTACCAATGAAGAAGATGTGAGAAGCAGTCTAGAGTATGAATGATATTAATGGAGAATTTCAGGAAAGAGCCTTACTAGCTAATTTCAATAGATTTTTCAAAAAGAATACATCTAGATTCAGTGGAACAAAGCCGACCGAAGAGAAATGATTCAAGTTTGTTGAACCTATGAAAGATTGTTACTTAAAAACATCCTTACCCTCATACACATCCTCAAACACCTCTAGATTCCAACCCGAAACTTATCACATCAACTCCAACCATTCAAAATGATCAATTAGAACCTAGAGTTCAGAAGGATTATAGAGCTGAAGCCAAAATTGATAAAGGCTAAAGCCAAATTAACATTTTTAACTACTGGTGGCTCAACCTCTCAATCCTCACACCCATCCCGACCTAAAAACAAAAGCCTAGTTGCTGAATTCACCACAAAAAGTTAGTTAAATTGTCCATATATTAAATGCCAAATGTCCACGGTTAAAAATGTGTAAAATTATAGAGTCCACGCTTGATCATGTGTGGTAATAATGAGTGTGGCAAAATTTTCTATGCATATAATTGTGGAGATATTATCCAAATGTCTATAGTTAAAAGTGTGGAAACATTCTTTGAATGTTTACACCTACAAGTGTGGCAAAATTACAAAGGATACAATTAAGTGTGGCCTTCTTAAAATTGTTTTTCTTACACTTATAAGTGTGGCTTTTTTTGTAATTTATTCACACTTATATATGTGGATCATTTTAATATATTTGTGACATCTATAAATGTGGCAAAGCATAATAGAAAAAGAAAAAAAAATCCACGGTTAACTATACTCTGGAGAATTTAACTATTTTTTTTGTAGTGATTACATAACTAGGGTAATCTCTTTTCACAAAAAATGGATCTACTAGCGGATATACTATATATAGGGAGCGTTTTGTTACGAGTCGAATCCTAGCAGCCCCAATCCGTAGAAAACTTTGATGCGGCGACATACTATATTGATCTAGAATCATACACCTAAATTATCTAACATACTTTGTCTAAAATATCCTAGATACTTATTAAGAATAATCTAGAAATAAGCTAAATATCTAGGATATTGAGTAGGAATAATCTAGAATAAGCTAGATATTAGCTTATGTAAATATCTAAGATATTAGTGCTAGAACCTTCTAGAATCCAATAAGCCCCTAGTATAAATAAGGGCTTATCCCCCATTTGTAATCATCCACTTTGTAACCAACATTCCAAGTGTAATATATCAAGTATTCCCGACTACATCTGCAAGTGTTCATCATTAACCTTTTTCATACTTTTTGGCTTACTTAGTCGTTGAAACCGAGTCGCAAAGTGCCGCACGGACATTGAGAATTAGTCCCGTGATAGTTTACTCTGTTTAAGTTTGTGAGAATGTGAGTTCAAACCTCATGAGCCAAAAGACAAAAATCTTGATTATTAAAAGAAATAGACTATGCTAAGTACGAAGATAGTACCGTGGAGAAGTTATAAGTGGGACCCACCAAATCTCCACGTGTGTCAACCATCAAGCAACATAATGAAGCAAGTTGTAACCGTTTATTGCTACATCCACTCCTATTTATCATAAACAGTATAAACTCATTAATAACAAGTTTTTTATAAAAATAATACACACATGGTCTTTCAGATATATATAAATTAACGGATTACTATACCAACGATCTCGACTAATAGTTTTTATAACAGACTTAAATTCACAATTGCTTAATTGGAAAATATTTTACGGATGCTGTTACACTACAAACCATCACGTAAACTAACATTTGATAGACATTTTAGTTATCATTAGATCGATATTGCTAATTAACCATTTCTCTAACCGTCGATCTATAGCTTCTTCAAAAACCAAAATATATACATAATCTCCAACAAACTTAATACTATTGCATTTCAAGAAATATCTACATCAATAAGCTTTTATATTTTTTCTTATATATATGAGGAGAGTTATATTAAATACCAAACTTTTCTTACATACCAAGGGACTCATCTCCACCATCCATCTAAAAAAAATCAATGGTTGAGATTAAAAGCATTTTAATATTTCACCCATTTTTTATAATTTAAATATATTTTAAACCGTTAATCGTTAAGCGAAAATAATTACACCATCGCGACGAGAATTTAATTATCTTTTTATAGACGTGCACTTTGATATATTTTCGACAAAAAAAATCGTTTTTTTTCACGTTTTTTTTCGTGGCTGAAAAAATCATATATGCTATATCATATATGATATTATATCATATATGATATATCATATGTGATTTTTTCGGCCACAAAAAAAAAACAGAAAAAAAAATTGTCAAAAATATATTAAAGTGCCTATCTATAGAAAGATAATTAAATGCTCGTCGTAACGGTATATTTTTTTTCGCTTAACGATTAACAGTTTGAAAGATATTAATATTTGGAAAAAAGGATGAAAGTGGGTCTTTAAAATTGTTGTGATTAATCTCATCCATTAGATCAATTAAAGATGGAGGGAAGATGGAGGGTGGAGATTAGTCCCTTGGTATGTAAAAAAAGTTTGGTCATCAAATGATCTTATATCTATATATACAGATACATGTATGCATGCATGCAAGAATTGAATTGTCTCTCAAAATTAAACTCACACACAAACGAAAATGATGCAACCAAACGTATCGATGAAAAGGACGGTGATTCCATCAACAATTAGTATGAAGAACTCAACTGAGTCCACATTCAAGATGAACAAGAATATACTACCAATGTCGTCATCTTTCAAGAAGAATGTTTTCTAGTCATCACTAAGGACATCAATGTCGTCATCGGTGAAAATGCATGCACTAGGATCAAATAGTGCTATGACATCATCAATGCATACTATTCACGAGTCATCATTAACGTCCTTGTGATCGTTAAAGCGTTTATGTGCTCGTTCATCATCTAGAGAGGATAATAAAGTGGTCGAAAAGAAATTGTGGACTTATAAAAGATTTTACGAGAGAACGGGTGAACTTAAACAAGAAGTTTGGCTAAGAAAAGCAGTTACAAGTGGCGGGACGAGCGAGGGGGCTAACCCAATTAAGCCCATGTTGAGTTACGAAAATTTTTGGTATCCTGATGGTATGACATTGTATTCTGAAAAATGGACATGCGAAGGATATAGTCCCTTTCCCTTTGGATTTTCGCCCTTTACGGCCGAAGAAAGGAAAGAAAAGAGTATCAGCGAGAAGTTAAAGGAAGATTCATTTAATGGAATTGTTCAGAACGCGGCTAGTGATGCATTTATGTTTGTTGTAAAGAGTGTGATGAGTTACTTCAAGAAATAATTAGGTTGATTTTGTTAATTAGATTGTCATATTGGCATAATGGTAGGCTAGTTGAGTGGATAATTTGAATTGCATGTATAACATCTCATTATGAATTGAAATTGTGTTTCTAATCTTGATGATATAAAATTTGCATATATGTTTCATTTTGTACGTGTGTTATAATTTTGTTGTTGATCGTACAAAAGATGCACATACCAGGCTGTCAATGGTGATTGACGTAATTAGGGGTGATGGTGGTGATGCCGAGTGCAAGGTAGCCTGAAAATAAGAAATAAAAGACACTACGTTACACGGAGCGCGGGGGGAAGCCCCCGCGAAACGCCTCCGATGTGAGAATCAGTCATGGTGATTATGTCATGAAAGTATTGAGGTGGAGAAGATGATATCTCCTGGGTTAAGTTAGGTTCCATGCCTCTTGTGATGACTTCCTTATTTATAGGCATAATAATCTGACAGAGCAGTTAGAAAGGGTATGTGGAGGCAGTTACAGAGATCATGGCAGTTACAGAGGTCATGGCAGAGATCATGGTTGTTGATCAGCTCTTCTTTGACCAGCTCGATCATACTCACGTTCATATGTAGAGAGGCTATGACTTTTAGGCTTCGAACCTTGTTGGAGGCTACGCCTTGAACCTTGTCATGATTTAGGCTCCGAACAATGACGGAGACCATGCTCCGAACCTTGACGGAGGCCAAGCTCTGAACTATGATGGAGGCCAGGCTCCGAACCGTGACAGAGGTGAGGTTGCGAACCTTGACAGAGGTTAGACACTATGAGTGCTTTGGGTGAAGGTTGGCGGATTCCCTTGTGGTAGCCACTGTGAATTACCTTACGCCAGCATTATGTGTAGAACGAAGGCGTAGGCTTCGTCCTTTAGGAGGGTACATCATCACCCTTTGTACAAACGGTAAGCTACATCCAGAGTGACGGTAACACTCGTTAGTAGTACAGCCCAAAAACTTATTACAGAATATTACTAGTATCATATTCTATTTTTCTGCTTCATTTATAGACTTGAACATAAAATACATGTAAATTTATCGGTCTAGGGTATGAAGTGATCTTACCGCTCGTCGTAGAGATAAGCTTGACTGGAAGTCCACTAATGAACAACTTAATGCCACAATGGTATAGTATAATCCAAGAGGCAATGGTCGAGTGAGAATGATTCTCATGGCACAAATGCTCCCTATATATGCATCACTACAAGTCTCTTTATGATGTGTGACCTTATAGAGTTTAATGAATACTCATTTAGGTGTTAACTATCACATATGATTTGTAAAAGACCCGATATTAATAAATCCGTATAATCACAATTCGAAGCAACCAATGATCAATCCAAGAGAGTGTAACCCAATTAATTAATCAACAATCTTTCTTAAAGGATTATTCACATTATTATTATTATTATTTATTAGTGATAAGTAAAACTCCATATAAAATAAGTAGTATTGACACTTAACCTATAGATTTACATTACTTCCATGTGCATGACTACCAGACTGTACAATACACGACATGGTCCACTGCCAGGTGGTGTATAAGCTAGCATATGTATTTCTTGGTTTATAAATTTAAAGCTAGATTCAGTAATCGGTATCTTAACATTGTGTGTGTGTATGTGTCATGCAATTAGGCTTAGAAGTATGTCAATGGAGCTACACTTGCACAAGAAGATGCGCCTGAGATCTACATAGATAACAAGTCAAGAAATCCGGTTTACCATGATCGAAGTAAGCATATCAAGACTAGTTATCATTTAATTCAAGAGTGCATTGTAAAGAATGATGTTCGAGTAACACATATGAGGTCCAAAGACCAAATTTCAAATTTCTCATCAAGTGAATGATGCTTGAATTCAAAAAATTAAGTTTAAAAAGGGTGTTCGGTCATAAATTTGATTTGATCCAATTGGACCATCAATAAACGCCCAAGTCTGAGAAATAACTATCTAGAGCAATACTAAAAATGAATGATGTAGAATTATCATAAAAAAAATTATCTAGAAGTATGATAAAATTTAAAAAGTATGTAGATGTGTAGGATGTTCATAGAAAATATCTTATGCCTAGAAATTTTCATAGACTACTATAAATAAGGATGTATTCAAGCATTGTAGAATCAAGCAAAGCTAAGCAATTCAATATAATGTAATTTTATTAAGTGTTCCGATTTCCATAAGCCTAAAAGGTTCTCGTGTTTCTAATATCATTCGTAGAAAATACATCAACATTATGCATATTCCACTACTCAAATATTTTTTCCCAACCCTTCAGTGCCTCATTGCAAAGGACCAAACTATGATTGATAGTCTCACACATCTTATCACAACTTAGACATAAAATTGTGTGTAGATCGTTCCCATTCTTGTCTAGTTTCACTTGAACCGAAGGTCAACCCCGAATTGCCTTCCACACAAATACATTTACTTTTTTTAGAACGACTTTATTCCACATCGTCATTCCCAATGTTGATTTACTTGTCCTCCATGAAGTGTGATAATGACTTGACGAAAAAAACGCCATTATTTTTAAGTAACACTTTTAAACGTCCCTACAATTCAAAATGATGTTAGTATTGTTGAAACTTTCTCCAACACCTCCAACTCCCCCACTACTCTCCCCTTCCACTCCCTCACCCAATCTTAAACTCATCTCCAAGCTCCCTCCTCCCATATACCCTTATGCGCAACTACCCCTCCTTACATCTATTCAAGTGAAACATTTAGGAAACTTATGTTTCAACCTTCAACCATAAATCCATCTGCCCAAAAATGATATACACGTCCCGTCCCCCCCCCCCCCCACTTTCCTAACAAAAGATTATGATAATCCGATACCCAATCTAATGATGTTCGTCCTTGCTCTCACAGTGTCCCCCCTACACAACCACCACCCTCACTCTCCCCTACAGACTTGACCAACAATCCCTTACACTCATATACTCTTTTCATCACCTTAAACCAAAGCTCATATTCTCAAGCCTAGCGTGCTACCGCCATTTTCCTACAAAAGCTCAATTCTTTGCTTTAAGTGATCCAATATTTAACTCCCTGACCCATAAGATGAGATCTAAAACATTTTTTTTATTACTTTTACCACCCTCACCCCACCACAAAAGAAGTCTGTTAGAGGTAACTCAGTCACACTACACCACATTGATCTAGCTATTCTATATATCATACCCCCGCTCGACCCCGATCTCATATACTCTACTCTTCTTGAGGTTCACCTCACTGACACTCAAACAAAGTGTATCAACTAATGCTTGTGCAGGAATTATATTCTTAATAATCGGGTTCTTAGTAAACAACTAGCATGAGTTGTATGACGAGGTGGTCGAAGCAGTAGGAGCATGCTAGTGAAGTGAGGGAATTGCATTGGTGTGAGTTGCATTGGATGTAACGGTGGGTTGAGGAGGTTTATACTCATGCATTGCAGTCTATCCAACTGTATTCGCTGGATGGGGCGAGCGGGAAAGTTGTGGGCTGGAGGGGGGGGCAGGGAGAGTACCAGGGTGTAAAGGGAAGTGGATTCATCTCGTGATACTTTCACGGCGAATGAGGTTGACGACTTTATAATGGTGAAGTGATTAATGGTGAAGAATATAGTTATGAAAGTAAATTTGAGGATCAACATTGGATTTTGATCAGAGAATAGGTAAAAGAAGTTTTTAAAAGTTGTTGGTGTCAAAAAAAGGGATTGAATAAAATGATTCTATTTGATATAAACGAATAAAGAAGAAATTATTAAGCGTAGTATTTATAGTGTACTAATTTTTTTCCTATTCTTAATACCATAGTCTATTGGGTTTATATAAAATAATTCTAATTATTTTCTAATTATGATCTTTGTAACTTTACACGGACTTTTACTTGAAATTTTGAAAAGTTTTGAAAACAATAAATATGATTCTCTTTTTTTAGTAAGGCAACAATTTTTTAAAACCATGTGATGCATGCACAAGAATCAAAGAGTATGACATTATCGATGAATGCTATTCACAAGTCATCACTAACATCGTTAAAGAAGTTTCGTATTCGTTGAAAGACGAAAGAGGGTAACAAAGTGGTTGAAAAATACGTGTGGACGTATAGGAGGTTCTATGAAAGAAACGATGAACTTAAAAAAGAGGTTTGGCGAAGAAAAGCAGTTACAAGTGGCGGTGAAACGAACAACAGTGAGGAGGCTGACCAATCAAGCCGATGTTGAGTTACCAAAAAGTCTACTATCTTGATGGTATGATGTTATATCTCGATGTTGGTCCCTTTCCCTTTGGATTTCCGCCCTTTGAGAACGAAGAAAAGAAAGAAAAGAGTAATACTGAGAAACTAAAGGACGACTCATTTATAGGAATTGTTCAAGGCTTGGCTAGTTGCTCGCTTCAGGATATGAGGGTTTAATTTGCTTACGCGGTAATGAGATTCGATTGCAAACATATAGTTTCACTTATGACATAGTATAGGCATTGTATAGTAGCTGATCAATAAGTTTGATATTCTTTTGTTTAATCATAATCTTTTATATATGTTATATAATAAAGTAACACCTCAAGCAAGGATTTTTATTAATTTTTTGTTTTTGCGAAAACAAAATGTTTTCTTATCAGGTAATTTATGAGTTATTATTAATTTTCTTATTAAAAATATTTAATAAGAAAGTCTAAATATTTCCACATTTAGCCAATACTTTAAAAAGAACGTTTTTGTGTTAGCTGTAGAAATTAAAAATAAAAATACACGTGTACTTGAGATCCGTTAGTTAATAATTTTAGGCTAAAGTTATAAATAAAAAAGCTGAAACCTAAAATCAATAATATCATCTTTTGTTCCCTCACTCACACTTTTGAAAACGAGTGTATACACCACCTCTGTCGCCAAAGGAAATTAAACCTCCTCCACCTCTACCACAGCTGCCACCATGTTGGTCGTCGCCACCACCAGGTTTGTTAACAACTCCTATCCTTTTCTTGAAAATTTAAATAAGAAAAACATGTTTTTCAAGTGTGTGGCATTATAAGACAAAGGGTATCGTTTAATCATTTTGAAAGCATTCTTTGTTGTTTCTTTCTCATGCGTTTATTACTTCACCATGTGGTGGAGGATTTAGACGGGTGTTTGTGTATTAGGACTACATTGTAAAATCCAAACAAACAAGATGTCAATAGTAATCGTGTAGGGTATATGACACCTGCACACACCTTTGTTCGATCATAGAGCAGTATATTGATACGTGGGAATTGCGCCCTCACAACAGGTTTTACCTCTCAAGGGATCTCGAGAAGCTTACAACCCCCACCAGGTAGTGTACCTGATCGTTATAGTATAGTATAGTGACAAGTACCGGGGGATTGATCGTTCAACTCAGGAATAGTGTCGCTAGGATTAGAAAGCCTACTAAACTAGGTCTAGAGGTGAGGGATGATTCTTTTTATATTTTTATATTTTATGGAAAGCAAGTAAAATCTCGCGTTTTGAAGGAGTGGGCGGAATTAGTTGCTAGCCAACTAACCCAATAAACTAAAGATGCAATCAAAATAAAATAACAGAAATGAAAATTAAACTGTGGAAAAATAGAAGGGGGGTTGAAAAGTTTACCGTTTAAAAACTTTAAACTTGTTGTATCAAATGTTTATTTTTAGCTTGTTCTAATATGAAAGATGTTACTTGTAGTTTATGACTTAAAACATGTTATCACACAAGTACAATCAACAAGTCACAACACAAACAATCACATAATGCAAACATTAAAGTAAAGCAATAAGTAAAAGGAAAGTGCAAACCGAACATGAGGATTTATAGTGGTTCGGTCACGGATCTCCTTTCCGCCCTACTCCACTCCCCGAGTACCCAACTCGAGAGTTACTTCACTAGATCAACAACCTCCCTTCTCAGCGGAGAAAACCTTACAATCGTCGCTTACACTTTATCCGGTACAAAGCTAGATACCGAGTTCTTTTACAAGGTACAACCACTCCTATCGTCGCTTACACAATATTTCCGACACTAAGCAAGTTCTTTACCAAGGGTAAAACCACTCCCGCTATGTTTTGTGGCCCAACATAAAAACCTTGTGTTTTATGGCACAAACACATAAACCATCTAAACTATATTGTGATGATACAATGATGATCCAAGACATAAAAGTCTAATGGATCTGAATGACTAATCTACATGAACTTCTTGAATAAGAAGTCTTCAATCATTGAGGATGTCAAGTGCCCTTGAATCTTCATATGTTGGAATACTTTAATGAATGATGACTTCAAGATCTTGTAACCTTCTTGGTGGATCATGAAGTATGATATGCTTACAACAAAGATGAATGTTAGAAGCATTATGATCATTATTGAAAGGGTGACTCATGTGTGTTTCTACATTGTTTGCTACTGATCTAGATATGTGTTTTATGATAGAGAGAATGTATGTTCAAAGTCATCAACCTAATGAGAAGACCATGGGCTACTATTTATAGAAAAACAATTTTGCCATCCCGCGGATACGGCGGAACCCTCAGAAGGGTTCCTTCCGTTATGCCCGAGGGTTCCTTGGGGACCTGACAGCAAACTTACAAACACTACTCAAAATCTTTCCATATCTTTCACAATGTCACATCAAGTTACTTCTAGTCAAACACACAATAGATAAATCCAAAATGTGTAAGAGGTCTTATGGAAAGTCAAAAACTCAACCTTTCCATAAATGCACATGATGTGATGTATATATATTTCTATTTTAAGATTAAGATATATATGAAAGTAAACTTGTATATATTACCTGACCAAGGATCAAATGAGAAGAAAACTTAAAATAAGAAGGATGAGAAATAATTATAACTACACATTTGAGATGCATCGACTTGAATTAGGTGCATCCCTAGTCTTTTAGATGCACCATAATATATTTTCTAGCAAAAAATTAGATGCATATACATATATTAGATGCATTTCATCAAGTTAGACGAATCCTATACATTTTTTGTCCTCTGCGAGTCAAATTTGTTTTTAGTACTATTTTGCATCGTTTTCACTTCAAAATCACTTTCGAAACTAATTGGGATGCATCTAAATGAATAGAGATGCATCTAAATCAAGTTGATACATCTCAAATGTGTGGTTATAATTATTTCTCATCCTTCTCATTTTAAGTTTTCTTCTCACTGGATCCTTACCCTATATTACCTAAGTAATGTTGTTATAGTAAGTTAATGAGTTACTAAAAATGTTTGATTCCTAATGTCATCACATTTTTTATCATTTGTAAAACTTACTAATATTACTTTAACACCTAAAGTGGCACTTATTCTATTTGACACCTAAAGTGCACTTTGACACCTAAAATACTTAAAGACCCTAAAAGTATTTTAGTCATTCTAAATGGTTGGTCAAGGGGTTTGATCATAATGCTACATAACAAACATGTACGAACCTGTGTTGTAGCATACGACGACTCGAGATGTTGAGAGGTGTTGAATGTATATTGAGACAAACTATGATTACAAGTAACTTGTACATTTTACGTTATGTATCAAGTTATACGTTTGTCATCGATCAAAACAAACGAGACTGTATAGATTAAATATCGTAATATTTGCACTAACATAAACTATTACTAATATACATGTCCATTTAATATTGTGGCGAATCATGATCATTTTCGTTCTTATAAACAAATTTGGGTTTCCCCTTACTCTTAGCTTTTGCAAAATACCTTTATATGTAATTAAGAAGAAGTTAAAAACAAAATAAAGCATTTTCACAATTTAGTTTGAAACATGATCTAGCAACAATAAAAATAAAACATGCATACGGAAACAAATAAGTCAAACAAATAAAAATCACACAAATGAAAAACACACAAAGCATGGGTTGCCTCCCAATAAGCGCTTGTTTTTGTTCGAGTCACGAGCCTGACTCTACCCTTATTTAACGGAAATAGGGGAGGTTTTTCCTACACTTAGGATTAAGTGCGGGTGATAGTAGCGATACACACCATCTCGGTGGAAGTATGCCTCATGAGGAAAGAGTGGTGAATGAATTATATGCTTAAACGGGTGTGCTCCTTTTATCATAACCTTAACTAGTTCAATTGGGTCAATGGGTGAGTTGAAGTTTTCTCCTAAAAAGGGATCATCTTCTATCAATTTCGAGAGACTCCTAGTTGGGAATCCATCTTGACCTAATAAACCCGGTTTAAACCCATAATGTTTTTTGTGATTAATCATGAACGGGTGATGTAAGTATGTAAGGTCATGGTTCACTCCTATATCAGCTTTCTCTCTACAAGGTTGAGAGTCCATTACATTTGTCCTAAGACTACCCGGATTATATGGTTTGATGGGTGGATCGGGACCTATTTCAATTCCTAAAGTATCATCCAAGTATGGGAGATTAGGAAACGGTTTTGGTTGAGGCTCCGGTTCATCAAAACTAGGAACTTCCTTAGAACTAAGAGAAAGGTTGTGATTACAAGTATTCAAACCTATTTCATTTAGTTGTGTTTGGTCCAAGGGCTCTACCTCTATTGGGGCTCCTATAGTCTCTTCTACTTCTTTCGGGTATGTCACAGGTGGTGTGTATACCTCAAATGACGGTGGGACTTGTGGAGCACTGAGTGGGCTTATATTATCCACCTCATCCTCTATTGTATCTGGATTACCTATGTGTTCATCTTGTATTATGGTGGAATTAAACCACTCCATGTACCTAGGTATGTCATCTATAGGCCTATTATCCCCAAACAAACTTCTTGCTTGTTCCCTAAAACTTGCGATCAATTGATCTGTAACAACGCTTGTTGGGTTGTCCATTTTTTTGGCAAGTTGGGCACAATTCTCTATGGTATCCCATGATTCATCAGCACTTAATCCCCAAAGGTTCCAATCTGCGGCATGGTCAATGTCCATTTTGGTATAGTGGTCGACACGATGGTAAAATATTTCAATTTGGGACCACAGATCGAAACTATGATGAGGGACTTTTCAGAGTAAATTTTTAAAACGAGTCCATGCATCATAGATAGGTTCATCTTGATGTTGTTTGAACATCAAGATGTCATTTGGAGTGGGTGAATTTCGTGGTTGGTAGTAGGGCGGATTCGCGTTCTCCATAATGGCAAACAGAATAGTCAATGAACTTAATTTACTAACAAAGGCACAAAGAAAAAGATAGACTACAGAAAACCTATAAAAATAAAAATAAAAATCTTACTAGAAAGGAATCTAGCAAGTAGACCTAATAAAAAAGAAATTCTAACCTAGACAATAACTATTCCCTGGGCTGCGACGCCAAAAACTTGATACGTGGGAATTGCGCCCACGCAACAGGTTTTACCTCTCAAGGGATCTCGAGAAGCTTACAACCCCCACTAGACAGTGTACCTGATCGTTGTAGTATAATATAGTGACAAGTACTGGGGGATTGATCGTTCAACTCAGGAATAGTGTCGCTAGGATTAGAAAGCCTACTAAACTAGGTCTAGAGGTGAGGGATGATTCTTTTTGTATTTTTATATTTTATGGAAAGCAAGTAAAATCTCGGGTTTTGAAGGAGTGGGCGGAATTAGTTGCTAGCCAACTAACCCAATAAACTAAAGATGCAATCAAAATAAAATAACAGAAATGAAAATTAAACTATTATACTAATGTGGTGGAAACAATAATGAGAAAAGTTGTGTTTACTTAGATTTCATTACTCCCTAGATATCTTTTACCGGTTGATTAGCTTGTTACAATTGCATGGATGACGGGTTATATTCCTTAATACTAGTCATAGAATCAAACAATACATAGACATATTGAATGATTATTGAAGTACTTATCTTTATTAAAACATGGAAGAAAGAAGGGTTTGAAACCCCTTCAATATGCAGGAAATTCGACCTAGGGTTTTTGCACAACTTGTTCCACACTTTACAATGAAAAATTAGAAATATATATATATAGACATAGCATCCTGACGGCGTCATGTATCAACCTCTGACGCCGTCAACTTGCCGCCAAGTTGAAATTCGTATTGCCTAGATCCACTTCTGACGCCGTCATGTAGAAATAAGCTCTGGGCCGTCACTAGTATTTGGACCCTGACGGCCTTGGTGATGCCGTCAGGCCATTAACAAAGAAAATGTTCTGAGCCGTCACGTTATAAGTTCCACTTCCACCTCTTTTGTCACTCTTGACGCCGTCATGTGTTGAGGCTTGACGTCGTCAGGTACTGTTCCAGCAAGGAATTTGAGACTTTGCCGTTTTCTTCACTTTTATGCTCCAAAAACGTCCAAAATGCTTCTTTTTCCAGATTTTTCCTCAAAAGTACCTAAATTGACAAAAGGAACAATTTATGGCAATAATTGATCAAATAATCACGAATTCGGGCTTAAATGACCCCTTAAAAGCGGTACACTTTTTGCCTCATCATACATAGCACCGGCACACACCTTTGTACGAACACATAACTTAAACAAAGCCTGTAGAAAGTGAAGTAACACAAAATATAACGTGGTATTCATGACTAGGGTAGTCGTAACAGTCCACGGGGTCAACCCAGAGAGATATTATTATTAAGCTACGCGCACACACAAAAGATATTATGTTTACAATTACGTTGAGAGGTATATATAGGTATGGAAACCCTAATCCTAGCTTACTCCCCAAGATAACAACTTAGCGACCGGACTAAAACCAACTAACCCTACATGGGCCAAGCCTATGTGTCCAAACACAGCCCAGAAGCCTCTGTGTACTTGACATAGCCTCCATATACAGAGCCTTCTGTCAAAGCATCTGTTAAAGTGCCAGAGCCTTTGTCTCACCTGACAAAGCTTTGTCAATCTTTTTTTGATTTACTTAAGAGTAGGATCCTAAGGAGCTACTGTATACACAGAGTCCTACCTCTTATGCTTGGTAGATTAATGCATAGCCTAAATAGAGTCTATATCAGTCTCCACAACTCAACAATCTCCTACTTGTAGGCTGATCACTTCACCGCTCTCCATCTCAAGTAATCTTTGTAAACTTAAAACCATCTTCCTTTCCACAATGCTACTGCTCTAACCTTCTGTACCGCTGAACATATGGAATACGCTGCAACTAACCAAACACATGGCTAAGAGACTTTCGATACAAGGTATCTTGAACCAACATCATCAAATTGGAAATAACCTCTCTTTCTGGTAAGACACCATCCTCCATTTATCAGTTATCTCGGAGGCCGATTGAAGCTGCGCAGAGCTTCAACTTCTCTGTTGTCACCACCTTGGTGAACATATTTGTAGGATTTTCTCCTCCAATAATCTTCATCAAAGATAAAGTCCTTTCACTTACCAGTTCTCGGATATAGTGATATTTTATCTTTATGTGCTTTGTACGACCGTGAAACACTGGATTCTTCACGATATGAATAGCACTTTGGTTATCACAATACAAAATACTCTTTGTTTGGGCTCTGTCTAACTCTGCAAGTGAATCTTCTACCATACCAACTCTTTGCTAGCCTTTGCAACAACCATATACTCTGCTTCTTTAGTAGACATAGCGACACACTTCTAAAGTCTAGACATCCAACTAACTACTATACCACCCACTATGAACACATACTCGTAGTACTCTAGCCTGAATCTAAGCAACCTCCCAAGTCTGAATCGGAGAATCCTTATAATACAACCTCTTTTCTGCTGAAACAGAGGGTAGCCTTCGAAGTACCTTTCAAGTAGCGTAGAAGCCACTTGGTTGCCTCCCAATGCTCCCCTTTGGATTAGACATGAATATGCTAACAACTCTTGTTTGTGTTAATGCTTTTCGATTTAATCCCAGTTGTTGTTCCTTTGTATCATGTTAGGCAATTACATACTGTTAGAAATATGACATATACATGTATCAAATTTAGTAACATATTAGTTTACGTGCATGTTCAATAGTAAGATGTCTATCACTTGTAGGCAAATCATTTTTACCACAATCAGTTTCACTACCACCTACACCAGTGCCATTTCCATCACTTGCAGGCAAATCAGTTGTACCTCTAATAGTTCCACTACTACCTACAACAGTGCCATTTACAGGAACGGTATCCTTATGGAAAATCTTAACCAAATTTCTCTTTATAATGTTAAGATAATGGGTTGATTGTTTAGGAGAAAACATAGAAACATCATGAAGTATCAAAGCAGCTCCTATGGTAATAGCCTTTCCATAACCCCCATCTGTTACGACTTTATGATGAATTGTACAAGAAACTCTACTTGAAGGATCTTTGAGTCTTGCTGTTAGATCACCTAGCGCATTAGGAATGGAAGACTTGATTACTGCAACAACCTTGTCAATTTTCTCGTTCTTGTAAAATTTCATGATATCGCCAAAACACTCACTCACAATCCCTTCCTCAGCGTTCACAAACTCAACCGCGCTAATTCACAGCCCATGAGTAAAATCCTCATCCTCACCCACATCCTCAACAACTTTCCTAATATGCTCATGTGTCGAGATTACACACTCCTCCTCACCTTCCTGAATATCGGCTAATTTACGGAGCTTCGCCGCTTAAACAATACCCGCAAGACTTGGTATTATCCTAACCGCCTTTTTAGTACGATAATCAAATTTAGGGGTTTGAGATGAAACTAGGTTTTGGATGCTGGGGGTTGTGTGACGTCTTTGGTAGTGGTGGTTGCAGGGATGAAGGGCGGCGGTTGGTCGGAGATCGGAGTCGTCTATATCAAGGGATTGTTCCAATTCATGATTTGATAGTTGATTCATATTTAGGGATGAATGGTCGGATTTCCAAGGTTGAAGAGTCACAATCGTTGGCAAGATCATTAAGAAAAAGTGTAACGTTCGTTGGCAAGTATTAAGTTTGGTAGATGAGATATATAAAGACCAAAATACCCTCACGGCTTTCGCATGGTCGGTCCTTATAATGAAGTTTTGTAACACCATTCGTCCTTATCACTAACAGCTGAGGGATTTGCTATGTTATTAAGGCCAAACCACATGGATTAAGGGGGGTGGCAATGGTGCCTAATGATGCCTAAAAAATAATTGTAATTAGCCAATCATGTTAAGCCAACTAATTTCATGCCTTTGGATGCCTAAGTCCATATGTTTAGTGGCAATGTTATGCCGATCGATGCCTAAACATTTTTTTTTACTCATAATTATATTTAACAATTAAATTAAAAACTTAAAATTTCATTAATAATTAAAAAAAAAAAAGTTACATGATAGATAGGAAAAAAAAACAAAACAATTTCTAAAAATTTCAAGGCCATCCATATTTGGCCGCGACTTCACGTTTTTTTGAAATCATAATGTCGCGCATTGTTGGGTCTAGTATTGTATCATGGGGGTCGTTGAAGAACTTCATTGCTCGAAAAAAATTCTTTTCTTGAACCCCTTCTAGTTGTGCCGCCATTAACTTTTCTGTCAACTCTTCCTTCGCACGTTTCTTCTCAACATTCTCATCCATTATTTGTGACTTCTTTGCCGCATAATCTGCTAACGATTCAATACTCTTCTTTGTCGACTCATTTTCGGCCTTTTTCCATTTTTTCTTCCGTGTAGGAGTTGTGTCGTCATTTAGATCCGGAATAATAGTCTCAACATTGTCATTGCTAGATTCCGACGACTTTCTTCGTTTCTCCGTATTAGACGAAGATGTTTGACTAACGGTTGGTTGTTCCAACCATTTGTCCGATTTCCTAACTACCTCCCACGCCTCAATATGACTAAAATTCTTGCCTTTGGTTTTCTTTTTATAATCGGCCAATGCATTTCTCATCACGTTAAGATCGTCACACCCACTATCACGACATCGGTTCTACAATAATAAGAAATATAATATAAATTTACACTACTAATTAAAATAAACAAGTATAAATTTAAACAAATAATAAATATAAATAAAAAAAAATTATAAAAAGTATATAATTTAAAACTTACTTGTTGGATGTATAGGCAGTTAAAGTATTCAATTCGGTATTCATATTTTTCCATTTTGTGTTCAACTCATGGAATGTTCGTAAAGTATCCGGCACATTTTGCTTGAAGTGCTCTAGAATTCTTCCCCAAAAGCTATCGGACTTTTGTTGATTCCCGACCTTTGGGCATGTTGAGACATGAACCCAAGCTTTTTCCAAAAATACTTCTTCGTCGGTCGTCCAATTCTTTTTTCCCACTTTACCCGGATTTTTTATTTCTTGAACGTCATCATCATTTTGTTCTTCACCTAAAACAAAGCAAAAAAAATATATAGTCTCAATTTAAAAAAAAAAAAACTATAACGATCTAAAAAAAAAAGTATAACGATTTAAAAAAAAAAACTATAACGATTTAAAAAAATTGTAAATAACGATTTAAAAAAAAAGTATAACTATTTAAAAAAAAAAAAAATATATATATATATATATATATATATATATATATATATATATATATATATATATATATAGGGTGAGGATCAGGTACATTTTTGTCTTTTAGTGCGGATGGTATGGGCGAATCTCAGCCCTCCATCTAGTCAACCATCTGAAAAAAGCGGAGTGGCAATATCGTAAATATCCCGTCTTTTTTTAAGATCGTTACTATCGTCTTAGCTTTTTTTATGAAAAAAATTCAAAAAAATCTGAAAAAATTAAAAAAATAAAGAGGACAACAAATAATTAAGAATCGCTGAAAAAAATTTCAAAAAAAATCGTTTTCATCGTTAAAGGTATTGTGATATCAGAATCTGATTTTGACTTTTTTACAAAAGTCAAGATCTGATCGTCAAGATCAGATCTTGACTTTTTAGCCCATTTCAGGGGACCGCCCCCTGAAATGGGAATGTAAGGCGGCCCCCTTAATTATTAAGGGGACCGCCCCCTAATTAAGGGGACCGGCCATCTGATGGTCGGGTTTACAGAATCTTTTCTGCTTTTTAGCCCATTTCAACCTACATTTCCCAATTTTAACCAACACACTTTGTCCCAATCTTCCAAACAAACCTTATCCATCCTTAAACACACAAATCTTACACTACAAATATCCCCAATCCTCAAAACTATCAATTCATCCCATCATGAACTCTCCAAACAAACCAAAATCAAAAGCCTCAAGGCTAGCAAGGATGACGGAAAGACCCGTTTGGCGAAGAAAAAGCCCTCGAAACAAATCCATCATAACCAATGAGATTGGAAGTCATTCAACACCTCCAACTTCTTACTTCCCAAACTTTACCTCAAACCCACAAGGTCATTCATTTGATCCTCTTTACAAACCATACAACATTGGCCAACCATCTTCCTACAATTCCAACTACACAAATCCAACACATCCATACCAAACCTATGATCCTCTTCACATTGCCACGGAAAAGCAAAAGTTCCGTGACGAAATAAACCAAATCCATGATCTTAGTGATCTCCTTGCTATGCATCTTGCACAACGCAACAAAGGGCAACCTCCATCATCACCCTATGCAAATTGCCTTCCCCACTCTCTCAATTTGGATCAAGTTACCAACCACACTCACTTTTGCCCTTGTTGCATATTCCTTCAAAAACAAATCCTCTACTTGAGTGAAGATATTTCTTGGATTGAATATCTTCTCACTCGTAATCATCCAAAACCACCCTTAACACGATACAACATCGTGAGATCCACCTCTTCCGCTCCATACTCCACCCCATATCCCTTTCAATCAAACATCTAAGCTTTATGCTTATGTTTCCATTCAAGCAAATAACACAATCAACTATGAGTTGCAAGCAAGTCCAAGTGCTTCTTTAGGCTATATAGGACTATGTCCTTCCTTTTGTTTTATTATGATTAATATGCCTTAAGCATATTAAATATTGTAATGTTTTCTATGATGCTTGAATGAATCTATTTTTATAACTATTGCTTTGCATATATATGTGCCTTGTTCTTTTCTAATATTTTGTGTAGCCAAGACTTCCATAGCTCATTCCTTTGATGCTCTCAAATGAGGGGGAGTTTACATCAAGGGGGAGCTTTTACCTTTTTGATTTTACAAAAAGGGGGAGAAGAGAATGTTAAACTCTAAATTCTTGTCTAAAAATTATGTTTTAGACCTCATGAGTTTAAGGTTTTGTAATCATCAAAAAGGGGGAGATTGTTGACATAAATAATGTCTTAAAACATTGTTAGCATATTAACAATATCTCTATGTTTTGATAATTACAAAGCATAAACTCATTAATCTAAAACTTATGACATAAACAAGTTTTTGGTGCTTAATACTTGTCTTTGCTTCCATATCACTTAAGGTATGAATAAACAAAGAGTTTATTACATTTCATGATCAAAGGAAATTTTATATTAATACATAACATTATATAAAATGATTTTAACATTTTATATATATTTGTAAATCATTTTTGGTATAGCTTTATTAAACCACAAAAATATGATTTCAAATTTCCAACCAAAAAGGGCAAATTTTATCCAGAAAAACTTTTGAAACGTTCAGGAGGGCGGCCCCCTTAATTTTACTAGGCGGCCCTCTTAATCATTAAGGGGTCCGGCCTACAATTAAGGGGACCAACACGCTCCAGAACAGTATTTTCCCCCCCTTTAAATACTGATTCATCCCTCAGATTTTTCTCACCTTTTGCACTTCTAAACTTTCTGATCCAGATCTATTTCTCTATTTCTCTCATCCTTTGATCATAAGTGTATATATTCTTTGTTTCAAAGTGATCCAATTTCCATCCTCTCAAGTGCAAGAGAAGAATACTTCTATCTTCCTAGACAAGAAGTATTACAACTTGTTGTGATCTCCACATCCAAGTTGTTGGTGTATCATCAAGATTATTTACATATTCTTTGTGAAGATTGTTGTGAATATTTGCTTGTAGATAGTTGTGTTAGATATAGATTGTGTGATTAGTTGATAGCTTGGTGTGAAGAAGAAAAGCTAGGAAATCTATTGGTGTGAAGAAGATAGAGTTGAAGTAGTTAGTTGTGAAGTAGATTGATTTGAAGAAGGTGTGTAGAAGTTGTGACTTAGGTGTGAAGGTGTTGTGGTGTGATTATTGGTGTGTAAATTGGTGTGTAAATTGGTGTGTATATTGGTGTGTAAATTGGTGTGTAAGGTTTTCTCCGCCATAAGGGAGCTTGTTGATATAGTGAAGAAAACTCTCGAGTTAGGTGCTCGGGGAGTGGAGTAGGGCAAGGAAGGTGTCCTTGTAGCCGAACCACTATAAATCTCTTGTCTCGCGGTTCGATCTTTCCATCTCTTACTTATTTCATTACTTATCATTGTTATATATTTCATATTGATATTTGTTTGTATTGTGCAATACTTGAGATCACATATTATCGAATCTAAGTTTTAAAAATTAAGTAAACACTAAAACTCTTTTTACAACTAATTAAAAAGACGTAAAACTATTCAACCCCCCTTCTAGTTTTCCACATACGTTATAGATTCTGGAATCTATTCTGAAACCCTGCAAGATAAAAAGCCGAATAAAAGAAAGTTAAAGTACCGCATTGATAGCACAATCAACCTGTAAATACTCTCTCCTCGTCCCTCCAAGTCCTAAATCGCTGCTCTTACGATAAACATAGCTGAAGACTGGCGGATAAATGTTTGCACAACAGTTACAAGTTTAATCTTTCCATCACATTGTCCGACAATTAAAAGTAAAATAGTTAAAGTCGATTATCATACACATAATCATGGAGTATTTTATTTATCTTACCTTACAATACCAGCTGTGATTGTGTTTTGAAGAGATAAGGGATAGCCCACAGCTGCTACTCAATCACCAGGACCTAAATAAAAAGTAAAATAGTTAAATTAGTGGATTATCGTACACATAATCATGGAGTATTTTATTTATCTTACAATACCAATTGTGATTGTGTTTTGAAGAGATAGGGGACAGCCCACGGTTGCTACCCAATCACCAGGACGTAATATCAGAATGCATATATGCATTCACCACTCTACCCTTAAAACTACGGTCATCTTGTAATGTCACATCAGCCCATATTTAAACTTGTTACTGAACTGGGCATCCTATAGTTATTATGCGGGCCTCATAATCTTAGTGTCAAGGTCATCAAGCGACTCTCGCCAGTGTGATAAATAGCCGCCATTTGAGATATAACAATCAGGAAAGAACTCAGCAGGGAAACCCATTGCCCTGTTATGAATTGAATTCATCACATTAATAGCCAGATCCAACATTTAGCAACCATTGTTGGGCTAAAAATCTTAAAGTCATAACTAGAAATCAGTCCTTAATAGAAATCAACATTTGGGTACGATTTTCGTTTGACAAAGTACTCATCCGATAGTGCAGCTTGCTCCAAAGCAATAGCCACCTTTTAAAAGCATGTAGTTGATTATTTTTTAAACCATACGAATTGGATAAGTAAACATCATCTAATGAACTTTGAAGTACTTCAATAAGGGGATCCCTGCCTACAATCGAGAAAACTTCCTCTGCTAACTTTTTGATAACCTTTGCTCTGGGATCATAGTTTTTGTACACGTGATGCCCTAAACCTGACATTTTTCGTATCCTGTAGGTATGAAATCAAAAATCGCCATCATCATTATAATTACATATTTTCGTGTTAATGCCTGTTTTTCACACCTTCAATGAACTCTGGGATATTGTCAACTGTCCCGATCTCATTCATTATAATTACATATTTAGATAAGCAACTGATATAAGTTTTCCTGATGCCACTCTTCTATATAGTATTCAACAAAAATCTTGTTAAAATCTTATATTCAGGCTATTAAATTGATCTCAGCTGAGCATAATTTATTCAGTGCCTATCACATTAAATATCTTCTGTTACATCTAAGTTTCAGATTATAATACCTGTTACAAAAATGCATACAGACGTGTAAACCTCATGTTCCAACTGTCTTTTCCCAAGCACTAAGCTTAGAACTCTACAACTTTCTGTTATAAATTGTTGTCGCCTAGCTTCTTCACTTGTGGTCGGACGTGTTCTTTTGGTATTTTGATTCTTATGCGTTGAGAGACCACAGCTGACCAGCTGTTGCTTGACGCTTGTCTCATCGTATAAGCGCAACCTGCAAAATATTTAAGATGTTAAGAAGTAACCTACGCAAACTAATATATAAAAATAAATTTATCTAAAAAGTATTATACCATAGAGCTCGTACGGATCACATTATGCATGTCCATGTGTACAGCAAATATGTATGAGAAAGTAATTGTAATGGCACTTTGGTTCAGCTAGTCTGTATGCATAAAGATGGCCTTTGAAACTTTTGGTCTTCTGACTTGCATACAGGATCTTTAGGTTGTCGATAGAGTTGTACCAAATTCACACATACGACCTAGAGCTAGCAAATCGGACATGTTGGGGGGATTGAGAACATGTTCAGGTTAGAACATGTAACTTTTATGGGTGAGTCAAAATGCATGTGTACTTTTAACTTTTAAGAGACATTATGTGCAGAAGTTGCTGAATTAAAAAAACAACCTCAAGTTCAGAATTAAACTTACATAATTGAATTGCGTTTAGGTAAAACTTGTTGAATGCAATTTTCTGCTCCATCCCTCAAACTGAATATTCGGCACACAAAAAAGAAAGAAAAGAAAAACATAATAAAAGTACCAAATATCATAATCATGAACACAAAAATTATCTCGACTTTGAAGAATGGATATATAAAACATGAAACCTGCAAAAAACAATAATTGTATTATTACCACAAAGATTTGAGGATAGTATGATGCAAGAATGAAGACCAATAAATATCACATTAGGGTTTAGCATGGGAGGCAGAATAAAGATCGCATTAGGGTTTAACATAGGGCGTATTGTTTTTATATACTACGTAAGTTTTACTAATTTCCAGGGTTATGTTTGTTTGAAAAGTTTATAGGCTTTTGTTTGCAAACAATAAATCAAAAACCAATTTAGATCTAGTGGTGGGCATGGTTGTTAACATTATTCAATGTCCCAAGTTCGAATCCATCTTGCATTTTTGTACAAATAAATTTTTGAAAATCAATTAAATGAAATAAATGGTATCCGAAATTTAAATAAATGAAAAAAAAGGTATTGCTTACTGCCAAACAATGACGTCATGTCCCCCCAAATAATAAATTAATTAAAAAATGCAAATAAAATAAAGTAAAAAAATTGCTTACATGGCCACAAAGTGATGACATGGCTGATAATGAATTACATGGCAATGACTGGGTAATGAGGTGGCATTACGCGTGTAACGCCCCCTGTTATATATAATATAGAGATATATATATATATATATATATAACGATATAAAATAAAAAGTATACCGATTGGATTTGGGAATTGGGTTTCGGGAATAACTTCATCTTCATAATCGTATAACGGTAATTCTCTTTCGACACTTTGTTCACGTCTTGGTGGACCGTCTTGAAAGTCATTAAAAGGGTTGAACTCGCTTGTCATTGCTATATTATAGTGACTTGGATTCAACGGTGGAGGTGCCGGATAGTAGACTTGTGGTGGAGGTTGAGGATAGTAAGGTTGTGCTTGAACATTCGGCCGGACGGGATGTGGTCGAGAACCTCGACCACGACCACGACTTCGACCTTTTGATGTTGAACCTTGTTGAGATTTACTTGGATCCATGTTCTTGATTTTTAAAGTGAATTGGTGATTTGAAGAAAAGATGTGATTGTGAATATGTGATTTAAAGAAAAAATGGTAAAGTAAATATAAAGGGGGTAATTTTTTTTTTTTTTTTTTTTTTTTTTTTTTTTTTTTTTTTTAAATTTTTTGAAAATGTAACAAACCAAACGGTAACAAACCATGCAACGGTCAAAAATATTTAATGCAAATGTTCACACCGAATCGATAATTGATACCGTTTGGTTTGCCGAATTTGCGATGCTGACTAAGTGGCAATGTGTTGCCAATGGTTGCCGATTGAAACCGAGCCTATGCCGACCACGATGCCACCCCCTAAAGTCTAATTTAATATGAAATTATTAACTTTGGTCGCATTTTAACGTTATTGACAGATCATCATAAATCATACAATAACGCACGGAATGTAAAAAGTTAAAAACCCCCAAAAAGTGGGTACAACATTACAAAACTCCATTCAATCAAAAATCCCCAACCCAAAAAAACTCCCTTTATTCGATCTTCTTCGTAAACACAACGCAATTCACAATCCCAATTCAATCGATCTACCCAAACAAACATAAATAATATTTTGACAACCCCAATTTTATAAAAATGAAGATAACAGCTTTGTTAGTAATGAAATGCGATCCGAGATCCGACGGATCAGATCCGGTAATACTTGCAAACGCAACTGATGTCAATCATTTTGGTTATTTTCAACGGGTTACTGTTCGTCAGTTTATTGTTTTCGTTGGCCGGACTGTCGCTAAACGTACCCCGCCTGATCAGCGACACTCTGTTCAACACGAAGGTTTTATTTTAATTTTATTTTTTTCATTCATTTTTTATTATTTTTTATTTTTGTATTTGTTTGTATTTAGGAATTGTGTTAAAAACACGCAGTTTAAGAAAAATATTGTTACTTTTTGCAATGACGGTTTTAACCTTAACTAATTAATTTACAACTTGTTTAAAGTTTGTAATAATAACTTCGAGTGAGGGTAATATTGTAAACTTGATCTAAATTTAGTATCTATTTTCGAAAGTGGACAATTAATTTGGTACAACCCAAAAAGAACAACAACATACCCAATCCCGCCAGAGCGACAACCCAAAAAGCAAAACATGTACTATAAATTTGGGATGGAGGTGGTATTAGTTTTGTGATTGATAATTTTGGTTGATCTCGGTGTCAAATTCGATATAGGATGTTGGAGTGCTAATAAGTATTTAAGTTTAGCTTATTATAAAAAAAAGGTGAATTTTTGAAAATTTTTTGGATCTTTAAATTTGTCAAATTGAAATTTTACTCGTTTATTGGTAAAGAACTTAAATTTAGCTCCTTTTGTTATAATGAAATTTGTGTTTACCTTTTGATGAGTGATTAAGCGAAATGTGGGAAATTTATGTTTAGTTGTTACTTTTTTTCCAATGTACACTGGCCGGAAAGATTAGGACGTTTAGAAAGATCCATGTTCAGGCTACCCAGGGAAAGTTGTACGCGGCCTAACCGGGATTCCCGTGGCCATTCCCGTACTTTTCCCTGTCTATCCCAAGATGTTCACACATCGAGGTTTGAACCTGGGGTCTCGAGACCCAGGTTTGGATTGTTATTACGTTCAGTTTTTAGAAAGAGATGAATGTTATATGTATATTGTAAATAACTGTGATTATTGAGCGTGATCTGAAAAACTTTTATTTTGTGATAGAGTATAAGGTGCATTCATATAACAGAAATGGTCTATGTGTTGTCGGATTCATGGATGATCATTATCCTGTGAGAAGTGCATTCTCAGTGCTGAACAAGGTATGCTTATATTGTTTCGTCTTTGTGACTAATTAATGAAACTGGGATGATTTGATGATTGAACCTGAATGTTGATCAGGTGATAGATGAGTATCAAAAGTCGTTTGGTGATTCATGGAGGTCCATACAAGCTGATAGTACTCAACCATGGCCTTATCTTAATGACGCATTAACTAAGTTTCAGGTACATTTGAGTTGTCATTGAATTTGTTTGCTACATGAATTATAGTTTAGTATTCTATTCTTTAGCTTTAAGCTTCACCAGTTTCACTGAGAGTATGCTATGATTGCTAATTATTATAATTGGTTTTCGTCTGGCAGGATCCTGCTGAGGCAGATAAGCTGTTGAAAATTCAGAGGGAATTAGATGAAACCAAAATTATCCTTGTAAGCATTCCATATTTTAGTGTTTTTGTTGTATTTTTGTCTCAGAAAACTTATTATTTCAGCAACTCAAATACTGTTATTTATATTGCTATGTGGTTCTATATGTCACAGCATAAAACTATTGATAGTGTCCTTGAAAGAGGCGAGAAGCTGGACAGTTTAGTTGAGAAGAGTTCAGATCTCAGTGCAGCTTCACAGGTACATGGTTTAGCAAATCCGAAACTTTATGATATTCAATCCTTATCTATTTATGTATGGTACTTTGTTAGTATTCATTTGGCAGACATCATATATTATTTGCTGTGGTTGTCGAAGACTTGCAATGTTACTGCTACGGTTCTCTAGATAATTTTATACCATTTTTTAGTGACAAGTTGTAACTTAACATTATACCTAAGATGCATCTCAGATTAGTAGCTAATACTGGTAAAATGTTGCGACTTTTAGGGGGGAAGGACTAAAATATTTGATACAATATAATTGGTAAGAGCCTGATGTTATAGAAAAAAAAGGGCAAAATCATATTAGCAGCCTAGTGATATGGAGGTTTTGGTGTCATCCATATGTAACGCAGGTTAGAGAGAATAGAGGGTTCAAAACTAGTCATTTGGTTCTTGATATGGTGGTTAAAATCAAGAATGTTACAATTTTAATGTTTTTCCTGAGCTTATGTTCAGTAGGTTGTAAACATATCCTTCGGACATCGTGACTCTCAAGTCTCATTATGTAGCCCTTAGCAACCTCAAACGAATCAAATGGGTGGCAATACACCAACAAAAAGTTTTAATATAGGGAACATGTCAATCGGTTGTTTGAAGGGGTATTGACAGTTTTGTATAGGTTGTTTAGTAGTAACAATGTAGCATAGTCAGTTTTATGATAGCGTGTGGAACTGTGGATGCTTAAAGTCTTGCAGAAGCATGTTTTGAGAATGACTATTTGTTATTGCTTATATGGTTTGGTCCTGTAGGTTTGTAAATATTTTTACATTTTGCTGGGTGTACCTTCCCATTTACCAAAAAAAGCTTTTCCAAATTTGTATGGCGCACGCTAATATAGTAATATGACCCGTACCAATTACACAACCCGCGCTCTACCCCAGCCATTATGCCACAACATAGATTATCTGGCGTAACAGTTTAACACATTGGTTACATCACTTGAATTACATAACTGAAAACATTAGACATTCTTTCAACATCACTTTGTAAATCGTCCTAAGAGGCAGACAACTAACAATCATTTGGCTGATTCTCAAAACAGATGTTCTACAAACAAGCAAAGAAGACGAACCAATGCTGCACAATATTATGAGAATTTATAGCACCTTCCATATGGTTTCAAGTATTATTTTCTTTTTTCTCATGGTGATCATTTGGAGATGAACTACATATAGCTCTATCCATCCTCACAAAGATAAAAAGAAAGCGCACAAACAACACAATATTAAGTACTATGCTTCTTGTTACTATGTATCATAATGCTCATGTTTATGTTATTTGTAATATCTTTCGCATTATTAAGTAAGTATCTTTGTTGAGTTTCATAAATACTAAGATTTCTTTTGGTGTTCTTGATGAAAAAGAAGTTTGATTTTTATGAGTTATTTAACTTCAAATGTAAGATGTACTATTTGAAATGCATAATTTGCATTTGCTTAATGTACAAAATTTGACTAGTTTGTGTTTGACACCTACTGGTACCTTACCAAAAAAAAATTGACTTTTTAAATGACGAAAACTCAAGTCCATAAAGAAAGTCTGTTCAACCTTTGAGACTTCACATGAAGATTCATAAAGATGAGTTGGTACTAATCTTACCTTTGAGGGAGTGACTTGTCAATTGTCTTGGAAAACAAAGACAACCTTGCAAGTCATACACATAATGTTTGCATGGATCACTCTTTCAAAAAAAAAAAAAAAAAAATTTGTCCTAGCCTTTTTCGTGTCAAGATGAAATAAAGTAGACATCGTTAGTTGACTTTGTTTAATACTTTGGATTATTCAAAACTTATTTTATGATTGCCATTTAAATGGCAAGGATACACAAGTTAAAGCTCATATACCAAGAAATTAGAATATACCAAGAAATATAAATACATATTGTACTAAAAATGCTTATGCTTTTTAAATGCTTATTAAAATTGATCACTTGAGGGTGAAATCAAGATTTGAACTTATGTTTAATCTTACATCTTAATATACATGACAATGGAACCAGTAGGGTGTGATTAGCTTAATATCATACATTTATACAAGAATTACGTAATAGATATAGTTAACCCATCGACGAGCATAAACGTCCAAATCGAGAGACAACAAAAAATACTAAAATGTAACCTTAGAAAGCATCAAATTTAGTTCAAAAATAGCCCAAAAAAAATAAAATGGGCGCTTGACATGCACGCGCTCAGCTAAATAAAACCTGTGAGTCGAATCGTCACAAAAAGCAAAAAAACAAAATTTGTAAAGCTACGTTAATGTTAACCCTAATAAAGACCAAAATAATATATATACGCTAAAAGAACTTTAAGACTCTTAAACCATGACGACTGCTAGCACTTAAGCGTCCTGCATTGAGATATTAGTTCTTGTTGGACTTGATGGACACATTTATATCATTTGAGCCTGAATAAAAAAATATCAATAATCTAATGACGTACAAAAATTAAAAGCAAAGCATGTCAAATATACGTAGAGAATACTTACAGTCATAATGAGTCCATCCAATTCGTTGATAAATCATAAACAAATATCTTATCTTCGAGTACAAGATCTGCAGTTAACAATCATAAAAAAAGGTCTTATAACGTCAATGAAAACACACATGTCAAACGTTGCAAGCTAAAGAATCTTTTATATCATTACATATTAATATGAAATTGACGCTATTATTACTCACCATGGAATACCACCATGCACCTTGAAGAAAATTTGCTCAATTATTAACATGTGACGTATGTGTGAGATATCTCAAAACTCAAAATCTGATGAGCCAAATAAATATAAAAGAAGGCGTTGGTATTAGGTCGGTGAGTTTCTGGCAACGTTTTGAAACCCGGGTCGACCCGGCCGGTCGAACCGGTCGGACCGGAACCCGGTCAAAAAACGGGTTGTTTTGACCCGGGTTTCTAAAACCGGGTCAACCGGTGTGACCCGCCGGGTTTTGAGTGACCCGGGTTTTGAAACCCGGCCGGGTTTCGATTTTCTCTATTTTTTTTTTTTTTTTTTTAAATTTAAATTTTGACTCTTTTTTATTTATTTGTCATTATTAAGGTGCTATTTTTGTTTGATATGACTTTCTTATGGTGTTTATTCACTCATATTTGTGCGTAAAATCGATTTTTGGAAATGTGTGTAAAACCGGGTCTAACCGGGTTGACCCGGGTTGACCCGGTGACCCGGTAACTCGGCCGGGTCGATCCCAAACCCGGGTTTCAAAACATTGGTTTCTGGGTGGGTTACAAATGGTGAGGTTGGGCGGAATTGTAGGAGGCTTCCATGAGAAGTTTTAAGAAAAAGTCAACTTTTTACAATTATCTTAATTGTTCAAGTTTCCTTCATTAATAAGGGCATTATGGGAATTGACCAAAAGTTAAGTTTTCACTTTTCCACTTTGACCGTTTTGTCTTTATAAGTAGTATAGATAAACAATGCATGCAACGTTGTGCAATTAATCTATCCGAAACAGGCTGGTTTTGGTCCTGACACGTTTCTAGCATGAAAAAATAAAATAAAATAAAAATAAAGAGAAGAAAATCAACATTTTGCAACTAAAAATAGGCAAATCCAAGAATAGTTTCACAGATTGCTAGACACTGATTACTGACAAATGACTCCACATGCAAAAAGATCATTACCAAATTGCCTTCTAGTGTAGCATCAATTCATGGCTATCCTCCCCCTTGTAATCTTATTCATCTTGAACACTTCTAGAGCACAAACATGGATCAAAGCTGGTTACTGGTACACGGGTAGCGAGTTTCCAGTACCAAACATAAACTCAGCTCTGTTCACTCACCTCATCTGTGCTTTTGCATACATCAATCCTTCAACACACGAGCTTTTTTTAAAAGATTCGGATGAACCATATGTATCAACATTCGCGTCCACAGTTAAAACAACCAACCCGTCCGTTATACCACTTTTGTCAATATGGACACAAAATGGATATTATGGAAATAACGAAAACTCGTCCAACTTTCTAAAAATGGCTGAGAACCCCTCTTATCGAAAAAGATTTATAGAGTCTTCAATGAAAGTGGCAAGGCTTCACGGGTTTAAAGGACTTGATCTTTATGTCACTACTTTGTTAAGTACAAAGGGAAACATGACCAACTTAAGGCCTTTATTTGATGAGTTGCGCATTGCTGTGGATACCCAAAACTTGACTTTGACTATGGGGAGTCATTATTCGCCTGAAAACGACAGATTGAGCTACCCGGTTGACTCAGTAGGAAGAAATTTCGACTGGGTGCATGTTAGATCATATGACTATTATACATCTTTAAATACAAATATCACGGCCGCACATTCAGCTTTATATGATCCATCTACTAAAGTCAGTACAGATTATGGTATAAATGAATGGATTAAAAGAGGATTACCTGCTAGGAAGATTGTTTTGGGGTTAGCATACCATGGGTATGCGTGGACGCTTGTGGATCCGAAAGATAGTGGCATTGGTGCACCGGCTAAAGGTGTGGCTATTACTAGAGATGGGTCAGTGAGCTATGAGTATATTAAGAAGTATATGAGAAGTTATGCGGTTAACTCGGTTTATAATAACACGTATGTGATAAATTCTTGTGTGATTGGTACGTTTTGGATTGGATTTGATGATGTGGAAGCTATTAGAACTAAAGTTGCTTATGCAAAAAAGAAGGGGCTTCTTGGTTATAATGTGTGGCAGGTTCCTAATGACTGCAACTGGGAACTCTCAAAGGCTGCTGGTAAGCGACAGAGGCGGGTCAGGTTGACCTGAAACACTTTTTGTCCGGTTTTTAAACATTCTATTAATAATATTGTTTGTTGTATATGATTTACCAAAAAAAAAAACAAATTATTACAGTAATGACCTAGTCTTTTGAATAACTTAGCAGGTTATATGCATCAACGATACACTTTGTGCACATACCATGAGAAACGTTGTAGCTTGCACGACACACATCTATTGGTTAAGTTGGTACTGCCATTCATGTGTTATGTGTAACATGAGAAAATGTATCATTTTTTTCCGCTGCAATGCAATCAGATAAGTAGTTTAGAAAATGAATGTATTTACAATGACGACCTTTGCAGCAGAAGAAGAAGGTAAATACAGCCATCACAAGCGATTTTTGGTGATTGCTTTGTGCACAATCTGTTTCATTATCGTGTTACTTGGTTGCATAATGGGTTACCTGAGAAGAAAGATCACATCAAAAGGTAAACCTTTCACATTTCGCTAATATCAAATTCTTTGGTGCTAGTAAAAAAATAAACAAAACTTTATGTGGGGTCTAAACCTATTGTCATATATCTAAGGGGGTTATATGATCATATGATATGTTGTATTGTAAATCAAAATAATTTTCCATTTGCTTTAACAGTGAAACAGATGACGCATAAAGGCAAATCGTCAAATCACAACCAGGAAGTACTTAGCTTTGATGACATAAGGGAAGCTACAAATAGCTTCTCTGAAGTAAATAAGCTCGGTGAGGGTGGATATGGACCAGTTTATAAGGTAATTACTTCTAATTTATTTTACCATTACCAAGTCCCTCTTGTGGAACTAGCTTTATGTAGTCTATGGAGAATGTTACTTATGAGCATTATGGTTGAGTTTAATATGTATATTTGTCGTTTCACCAGGGCACATTATCAAATGGTCAAGAAATAGCTGTGAAAAGACTTTCGCATAGTTCTAAACAAGGAATCGAGGAGTTCAAGAACGAGGTTATGTTTGCAACAAAACTACAACATGTCAATTTAGTAAAACTACTGGGATTCTGCACTGAAAGGGAAGAAAAGATGTTGATCTATGAATATATGCCGAATAAAAGCTTAGATTATTATCTCTTCGGTAAGGAATCCTACATATCTTGTGTTCTTCATTTTAATAAATAATGTTACTAATAACATAAAATGATTTGTGTAGATCCAAGTAGAAGGTCGTTATTGAACTGGGATAAATGGGTTGAAATAATTGAAGGAATAATACAAGGACTCCTTTATCTCCAAGAATACTCGAGATTAACAATAGTTCATAGAGACTTGAAACCAAGCAACATTCTACTTGATGCTGAGATGAAGCCTAAAATATCGGATTTTGGGATAGCAAAAAGCTTCCAGAACAATGAAATCGAAGCAAGTACAGACCGCATTGTTGGAACCTAGTAAGTGCTTTTCAGAGCAGTACGTATGTAATATTGAAAATTTTATATAAAGTTGTTATCTTCTAAGAATTATAAGATCATGATTCTGTTAGAGTTGGACAATCAAAGAACACATATTGCGGAAGCTAGGATCAAGTATAACACATAAATATTAACTAAAACATAAATAGTAAACGTACCCGATGCACTTCAATAAACCTTGATTCTTGGACAATTAGATCAATGATAAACCCCTTACCGTTTTGTTTATCGATCTCTTGATAATTACTAAAGTAAGTAATTACCTCGTTCTTGTACACACAAACTACCAACGAATAAAGGTTTGTTGCAAGTAAACAAAAACACTTATGTTTTGCTTATGGAAAAATCGACCCAATAAACCCTTGGAGGGGGGGGGGACGATCGGCCACAAGAAAAGAAAGAGGAAAACAAGTTTTAGGGTTAGAGTGTGTGCACAAAAAAATTGTTAAGTCTAACCCCAAGGCCTTGTATTTATACTAGAGGATTACTTGGTGATCAAGAAAGCATGGATCGACCCAATGGGGTGTGGGTCGACCGGCCTTAGCAAACCCAAGGGGTTTCTAGAACCTCCTTGACACCCAAGTTACACTCTAGTCCTTATCTTTCTTATTTAACGATAGTTAGTCCATACGGTTAACAACTAACGACCGTTTAGTCCATTAAGTGTTATAAATATATATATTTCATACATTTAATAAATATATATATTTATTTACATTATTCTTGTTTGTAAAGTGTGCAATCCCGAGGTCTCGTGTTCGATCCTAGACATTTACCTATTAATGTTTATACGTAACATTTAACAGCTCCCACTCGTATATTCATTAATAGTAAAATGACATTGGTTAGCGTCTTGCAACACTCCAATGCCCCTAGTTCAAACCGAGCTAGGTTTCCTGGAAAAACCTTTAATGATTCATCATTATAATTATCCTTTCATTACTAATACCACATTAATAAAGATGTGAGTTCCTTTATTAAAATTCTGTTTCTCGTTTCTTTATGATTGAACAAATTACCAAAACATCTGAACGTATTTCAGATAGACTTTGGGCATGGCCATGCAAACATTTTGTCAACCCTACGAGGGGCCCAACAGTATTAAACTTCTAAACAAATCAGAAGGAATGAATTCTTTCTTGACTACAAGAATAACCCATGAACTTTGCAACACTTCTGAAAACAATCCTTATGACTCCCTGTTACGGTGAGCGGTAGATTGCTTCACAAAAATGCACTACATCCATGACACTTATCTGGTATCTCAAGTCTGAGGATAACTTTAAATATGATTCTCACATTAAACATTAAATCATATTGTTGGGATAAGTCCAATATTCAATTCATCGAATATCATGTGAAATTGGTATGACTACGCATCAATATACTTTCAAGTATATTCTAAACCAATACTCAAATTTGTCTTAGTTTAATGATATTCCCATATCATTAATCGACAATGGACATTTAGAATAATAAATTATTCACGGATCTTAAACATGCAAATATAGGATATATTATTAAGACAATGATAAATAAACATAAAACTTATTTTATTCCATTAAAATAATAATTGTACATTACATCCTTTATCCAAACACTAATCACAAATGGGCATGAAACTTTCAGCTAATCTAAGTCCTACACCTTCAGCATGCTTGTAAAGCTTAGTGCCAGGTAGAGGCTTTGTTAATTGATCCGCCAAGTTATCATCTGTGTGAACTTTGAGCATTTCGATTTCACCTATTTCGACTTGTTCTCGAACATAGTGATGCTTAATCGGGAAATGTCTGGTGCCTTTCATGATTCCAGGCTCATTGGCAAATGTGATTGCAGCAGAATTGTCACAATACATTTTAATAGGTCTTTGAATCGAAGGCATGACTCCAAGCCCTGAGACAAACTTCCTAATCCAAACAGCTTCCATTGCAGCTTCTGAAGCAGCTATATACTCACTTTCTGTAGCAGACATCGCTATTACACTCTGCTTTCTGCTCCTCCAATCCACTGCTCCTCCATTAATGACAAAGACATAACCCGTCTGAGACTTCGTATCATCCTTATCACCTTTCCAAGAAGCATCGCAGTAACCTGTAACATCAAGTTCTACCGATGGATTTCCCCCATAAACCAAAAACATATCCTTAGTTGCCCTAAGGTACTTAAGAATATTCTTAACAACAGTCCAGTGAGCTACACCTGGATTTTGCTGATATCGACTGGTTAAATTCTGAGCAAACGCTACATCAGGTCTTGTACTTTTTACCGCATACATAATAGATCCCACAGCCGAAGCATAAGGGACTCTTTTCATGCGTTGTACCTCTTCAGGTGTTGAAGCACAAACCTTGTTGCTCAAGCCATGTTGTTCTTGCATCGGCAAATATCCTTTCTTGGAATTTTGCATATTGAATTTCTTCAATATTTTATCAATGTAAGTACTTTGGCTTAATCCAATTAATCGCTGAGATCTATCTCTATATATCTTGATTCCCAGAATAAATGCAGCTTCCCCTAAATCTTTCATAGAAAAACAACTTCCAAGATATTCCTTAACCTTTTGTAAACTTGGAATGTCGTTCCCCATGATCAATATGTCATCGACATATAATATAAGGAAAATTTCATTACTCCCACTAACTTTGTGATATACACATGGCTCATCAAGATTTTTAGTGAATCCATACTTTTTAATCTCACCATCAAATCTCTTATTCCATTGTCGTGATGCTTGCTTTAATCCATAAATGGATCTTTTAAGCTTGCATACACGATTTGGGAATTCTGGATTTACATACCCCTCAGGCTGCGCCATATAGATGTCCTCATCTAGGCGACCATTTAAGAAGGCGGTTTTAACATCCATTTGCCAAATCTCATAGTCATAGTAAGCGGCTATGGCTATAAGAATCCTAATTGCCCTTATGTCAGCTACAGGAGAAAAGGTCTCCTCATAGTCAACACCAAAAGTTTGTGTATAGCCTTTAGCTACACAACGGGCCTTATAGGTGTGTACAACGCCATCCATGTCAGTCTTTTTCTTGTAGAGCCATTTACTCCCAACTAGTTTGGCACCCGGAGGTAGGTCTACTTCTTCCCAGACATCATTGTCTTCCATGGATTGCATTTCCCCATCCATAGCTTCTTTCCATTTGGCCTTTTCAGGACCATTCATGGCAGCTTCATAACTTGTAGGCTCATCAAGATCACCCAGTATATACTCATCACTCTCTACATTAAGACATAGACGAGTAGGAGCTTTTACTGGTCTTGTTGACCTACGAATGGGAATCACTTCAACTTCAGGTGGAGGACCTAAACTTTCAGGTTCTACCGGAAGTTGGTTAGTGTTTTCAGAAGGTTCTACATCTTCTTGACCGTCTTCCAGATCATATACTCTCCCACTGAATTCTTGAGATATGAGCTCCCTTTCAAGGAAGTCTCCATACCTTGCAACAAATACTTTGTTTTCAGGTGGGTAATAAAAGTAGTATCCCATAGTTTCCTTAGGGTATCCTACGAAGATGCACTTCACAGATCTTTGTTGGAGTTTGTCTGCTGAGTCACGTTTAACATACGCCTCACAACCCCAGACCTTAAGATAAGACAGGTTAGGAGCTTTTCCAGTCCATACCTCATATGGTGTCTTATCAACCTTCTTTGTTGGAACCATATTTAAAATGCGAACCGCAGATTCTAAGGCATAATCCCAAAACGAGAAAGGTAGAGTTGTTAGATTAAACATAGATCGTATCATGTCTTGCAATGTACGATTCCTTCTTTCAGATACACCATTTTGTTGTGGAGTATATGGAGAAGTAAGGTGCTGAACAATTCCCTCCTTTGCTAGATAATCTATGAACTCCTGACTCAGGTATTCACCACCTCTATCGGATCGAAGAGCTTTAATCTTCTTTCCTAGTTGCAACTCTACTTCTGCTTTAAACACTTTGAATGTTTCAAACACCTCATGTTTATGTTTAAGTAAATAAACATAACCATAACGGCTATAATCATCCGTAAATGTTAAGAAGTAGCTAGCACCCCTCCTTGACACATGTCTAAGTGGTCCACACACATCTGTGTGAATAAGACCAAGTAGATCATTAGCCCTTTCAATCCTATTTTTAAATGGTTTCTTAGTCATCTTCCCAGCTATGCAAGATTCGCATTTATCAAATGATTCATCATTGATCTTATTTAAAAGCCCATCAAGTTGCAGCTTTTTCATGCGATCTTTGCCAATGTGAGCAAGCCGACAATGCCAAAGATAAGATGAATCCAGACCTTTCTTGATTCTCTTATTGTTGATGCTATACATTGAATTATTTTTAACAAAAGCATTATCATTATCATTCATATCAATTTCAAATACACCATTCACAGCAACAGCATTAAAATAAAAAACATTATTTAAAGAAACTGAAATTCCATTGCTTGAAATAGTATGCTCAAAACCAAGGTTTAACAAACATGAAAATGAAATTACACCTCTAACAATTGACGGTGCATAATGACAATTATTTAAAGATAGTACTAGGCCCGAAGGCAACACTAAATTAAATACTCCTATAGCTTCAACTCCTGCATGCGCTCCGTTACCAACGTGCAAGAATTGTTGTCCATAGGCCAGCTTTCTCTCAACTCTAAACCCCTGCATGGTATTGCAGATATGAATGCCACATCCAGTATCATATACCCATGAATTCAATTTAGGAGTAAGAGTGAATAATTCAATCATAAAGAACGCACCTGATGTGCTGGGGTTACCAGCATCATTCCCCTGCTTCTTGAGTCGCAAGTCATGAATGTAGAGAGGGCAATTGCGCTTCCAATGACCCTTTTCATGACAATGGTGACAAGCCTGATCCTTCTTGTTTGGCGGATTCACCTTGTTCTGCTTAGGCTGATGTTGTTTCATCTTGGGTTGAGGTTGATAGGCCATGACCTGCTTGCCTTTATCACCTTTACCTTTGCCTTTGTTCACATGCGATTTCTTCTGGATTCTCCCCCCATGGATTGCCAACACTTGCGGGGTGGGATTCTTGACCTTGGCTGGTAGACTTTTCTCATAATCAACAACCAATGCGAGTAATTCTGAGACTGTCTTCCCCGAGCAATGCATGTTGAAGTTCTGCACAAAACCAGCAAAATCCTTGTTAAGGGATCTGTTGATCAAGTGCACTTGCACATTCTCGGGGTAACCAAAACCAATTCTGTGAAGTTGATCAAAGGAGTCCTTCATCTCATCCACATAATCGGCTACTAGTTTACCATCACCATGCTTGCAGTTGTGTAGCTTGTCAAGTTCATCATACAATTCAACTGCAGGCGGTTTCTCATAAGACTGCTGAAGCATCTCAAGCATATCTTTAGGAAACGAGTACTCATACTTCTTTTGTAATTGAGCATTCATGCTAGTGAGCATTAGACAAGCAACCTCATTGTACTTAGCATGTACCACCTTCCAAGCCGCCTTTGCCTCTGGTGTGGCAGTAGCAGGAGGCTCAGGTGGGCATTCTTCGGTCAAGAAGTCTAGTTTATCCGACGCCCTCAAGACAATTCTGAGCGAACGGTACCAGTCATTGAAATTCTTACCAGTGAGTTTCTCTCTCTCAAGATGACTCTTGAAAGCATTAATCACAGTTTGGTTATCGGGTTGAGCCATATCTACAGATAAAGTTCAAATATTAGTATTTTCGATAATCAATATCTTCAAGAAAATAAAATACCCAAGGCTATATTCATATAACCAACTAATTTTCTTGAAAATCTAGGATCTAACTTTACATAGTTTCACCACATCAGTTGATCTGCTAGTGGTAAAAGTACAAAAGATAGTAATCTGTCGAACAATAATTGGCAAACAAGATTTCCAATTCCTAGATCATTATGGGATTTACATCAAATTGATTCATCAATTTGCCTTTGTAAGCATGTTTTATCCCATCTCATGCCTTAAGTTCTAGGTCTCACGCACAACTTAATTAAGTCGTCTACCTTAGAAACTGTAAAATTACAATTATGGTCTCACGCGTTAAAAGAATTTTACCTTGTTATAGTAATTTAGCCTAGGTCTCACGTTTACTAAATTAAAATTCCAAGTGTTTCTTATAGGTAGATGGCACGCAACTTAAATTATAAGGGTATTAATTTTTGATATGTCAATCAAAATTATGTACAAAGATGCATGCACTCATCTTTATAGCATAAATTTTCATAAAACCTTTTTATATCCAATTCGTGAAATTAATACACAAAGTTTTACTTGAGGTTTATGCCAAAACCCTAAGATGACTTTCTACAACATATAATTTTAAAAATAATTCGTTTAAGATATATTCAAGATTGTGATAACCAAGGCAGACTCTAAGGCTCTTTTCTAAGCCTTCAAATCACGGTTATGAATATCATCTTAAAAGACTTAATTTTAAAACCATATTTAAACAAAACATCATTCAAGTAAAAGTTTATGGATTCAATCTCAAAATAGTAATAAAGTTTGAATATTGCTAGTCTCGACTGGGAGCTGATTACCGTGCGAATCGGACCACGAATGTCGTAAGACCTTTGCAAGATTCTTACTTTATCACTTTAGGGTTTCACAATTATTAGTCCGTTTTAATTTTCTTTATGAAAACACCCTTTTATTGCTTACATCAAGTCCAACTAAAAACAATAAAACAAGTATCAAAGAAAATCAAACAAACAATGATAAATAAGTGAAACAATTAGCCACATGCAATCCATATTAGAAAAGATCCTAATAAAATCAATTCTAGGTATAATAATGCATGTAATCATCTAAGGCCTTCCCCTCTAAATGGAGGTGAGTCACATACATTGACGAATCAATTGCGTAGGCCAAAGCTAAAAACACACCACATAGCATATAAAATTGATTTTAATATATGTTGGAGTCTTCCCCAATTTAAGATCTATCTAAATATGTGGCAACAAAACAAGATCCATGACAAACATGCATGTAAGTCACGGATTAAAACCTAACAATTAGCAATTAGGTCACAAGATACGTTCAATTAACCGGTTAATGACCTAGGGTTTCTAGTGATTACACATAATCAAGAAAACCACAAAACCCTAATTAGGGTTTCATGGGAAAATCGACCCCCCCCCCCAAAATTAGGGTTAGGGTTTCGAAATTTTTAGAAAAAAAAAAATAGGAAAAACCCTAGATCAAAAAAAACATGTATCTAAAACAATTAAAGATCCGGTTTTTATTACGTTTTAGTAATCAATTACATGTTATACATGGCTCGTGATGCCACTGTTAGAGTTGGACAATCAAAGAACACATATTGCGGAAGCTAGGATCAAGTATAACACATAAATATTAACTAAAACATAAATAGTAAACGTACCCGATGCACTTCAATAAACCTTGATTCTTGGACAATTAGATCAATGATAAACCCCTTACCGTTTTGTTTATCGATCTCTTGATAATTACTAAAGTAAGTAATTACCTCGTTCTTGTACATACAAACTACCAACGAATAAAGGTTTGTTGCAAGTAAACAAAAACACTTATGTTTTGCTTATGGAAAAATCGACCCAATAAACCCTTGGAGGGGGGGGGGGACGATCGGCCACAAGAAAAGAAAGAGGAAAACAAGTTTTAGGGTTAGAGTGTGTGCACAAAAAAATTGTTAAGTCTAACCCCAAGGCCTTGTATTTATACTAGAGGATTACTTGGTGATCAAGAAAGCATGGATCGACCCAATGGGGTGTGGGTCGACCGGCCTTAGCAAACCCAAGGGGTTTCTAGAACCTCCTTGACACCCAAGTTACACTCTAGTCCTTATCTTTCTTATTTAACGATAGTTAGTCCATACGGTTAACAACTAACGACCGTTTAGTCCATTAAGTGTTATAAATATATATATTTCATACATTTAATAAATATATATATTTATTTACATTATTCTTGTTTGTAAAGTGTGCAATCCCGAGGTCTCGTGTTCGATCCTAGACATTTACCTATTAATGTTTATACGTAACATTTAACAGATTCTTTAGACGCTGAACTATTTCATTGGTGCAATTCAGCGGATGTGTTCCTCCTGAGTATATAAAAAAAGGGACATACTCCAGAAAATATGATGTTTATAGCTTCGGGGTTCTCCTTCTGCAAATTTTAAGCGGGAAGAAAAACTATAACGTCTATGTTCCAAGTCAAAACCTAAATCTACTAGAATACGTAAGTTAATTCATCAACAGATTCCCTTGAGGTCGACTCATGCAGCATATTCACTTTATTATTCCGTTTACATAGTTTAGGCCAATGTGAATAAATCCTCTACACAATAAAATCATGTTTGCACAATGGTATGACTTTGACTTTGAACAACTTCAGGCATATGTTCTGTGGAAACAAGGCATAGGCATGGAGTTCATAGACCCTAAACTGGACGATACATTTTCACGATATAAGCTAATAAGTTGTATGCAAGTCGCACTGCTATGTGTAGAAGAAAACTGGGCACAAAGGCCATCAATGTTGGAAGTCTCAGCCATGTTAAGAAACGAATATGCAAGTATGCCTATGCCTAGAAGACCTGCTTTCTCAACAAATAAGTATGAAGACGAAAAGAACTTTGGAGCGACTGACGAAGTCTACTCGGTTGATATTGCAACCATTTCGCATCTTTTACCTCGCTGAATTATAAAATTCTGGCTTTAGGTTAATGTTGCATGTCAAAAGACATACAGTTTGTAGTGGGGTAAATGCTACATATTACCAATGTACTTTCAAATTTGTGCCGACTTGAAACACATACTATTTTATTCAAGGACTTCAACAACGAACTTTCAAATTTTGTTCCAAGATAACAATACGATTGAAATTCTTTTCAAAGATAACCAATATAATTGAAATTTTGTTCTAAGATAACCAATATGATTGAAATTCTGTTCCAAGATAACCAATATGATTGGAATATTTTATTAAAGGACTTCAACACTACATGGTCATATTGGTTATCTTGAAACAGAATTTGAAAGTACGTTGTTAAAGTCATTGAATAAAATATTACGTGTTTAAAGTCGGCACAAATTTGAAAGTACGTTGGTAATATGTAGCATTTACCCTTTGTAGTGCCTTTAGAACAGTTTTAATAATTAACCAACAGATTTTTAAATGATCCATTCTAAGATAGTTTTGCATATGTGTTTGCATAATGTTTATTAAGGAGGGTGTCTATGATTTTGATACATGCTCAAATAACAAAGTCAATGAAAGTCAACAATCAAAAGTCAAAGGGCCAAAGTCAAATACTCTGTTTAGGCGCCAAAAGTAGTTAGACGTTTTGTTGTTAAATAGTTCCATTTGTAATCATTTCAAGTATCCAATTCTAGTTGTTAACACATTTTCTCTCAATTCCCTGTAACAAACTCATAACAATCATAATAACAAATCATTGCGAATTCTGTTTCTACTTTCTTGAATTCCTAGTGATCTTGTTGCCATTGATCATATATCTTTCATTTCTTAACTGATTTCAAGATATGTATGTTTCAATTGGTATCAGAGCTGCCTTCCTGGCAACTCTATAAACATTTCATCAAGAATAGTACACTGCTGTTCTTGATTTTCCGGTTGTCTTCTCCGGTCATATTCCGGCCACAAATCAAGATTTCCGGTACCGAAATCAGTCACCACTGGTTTCACTTGCTCTATTACATTAGACCAGTGCCAAACATCTGTACGGTCACGAGGCTAGCCGAAAATCTCGTTAAATTTTCTAGCCTCGAACACGCTGATCAGAAGTATTTGGTTTGGGTGGTCGGAGCAAGATCTGTAGTTGTTATTCCATTAGTTGATGAGTAATAACAATACTGAGATGATGGTGAATACAAGAAACACAAGTAATACTCCAGAAGGGTCTGTGGATTCTATTCAAGAAATGTTCACCAGAATGATGGATCAATTCACTGGGGTGAATAACAAACTAACTGCTCACGAACAGCAATTCACTGCTTTGCAGAGTGAATTGGCTAGTCTTAGGAGTGGAGAGGGTCCCAGTAACCGAATAAATGGTGTGCATGTGGGTACTAGGCAAAATGAGAATCAAAATAGACAGTTTGGAAGAATGTCTAAAATGGAGTTTCCAAGATTCAATGGAGATGATGTTAAGGGTTGGATTTTTAGATGCAGACAGTTCTTTTGTCTTGATCAAGTGGAAGATGAGATGAAGGTGGGCATTGCTGCTATGCATGTGTATGATAAGGCTTTGGTATGGCATCAACAGTTCATTAAGAGATATGGTGAGAATAGTTCTTGGGAGGTGTATGAACAACAAGTCTTGAAGAGGTTTGGTTCAATCTTTGAAGATCCAATGATGGATTTGAAGAATTTGAAGCAAACTGGAAGTGTGCAGCAATATCAAGATGTGTTTGAAGATTTGGTGAATAAGGTAGAGTTGAGTGAAGAATATGCAATTAGCTTGTTCATTGGTGGGTTGAAAGATGAAATTGGGATGCCTATTAGAATGTTTAAGTTGCCAACATTGATGGATGTGTACTGTCAAGCAAAGAAGCAAGAAGCTACCAATGCTGCCTTAAAGCCAAGGTTGTTCATTGGTGGGTTGAAAGATGAAATTGGGATGCCTATTAGAATGTTTAAGTTGCCAACATTGATGGATGTGTACTGTCAAGCAAAGAAGCAAGAAGCTACCAATGCTGCCTTAAAGCCAAGGTATACTTCTCAATCATTCAATAGGTCTGCAAGTTTTGGTTATGGCAATAGAACCAATGGAATTTTGCAAAAACCTGTTGTTAACAACAATATGGCTCCACCTGTACACAAAAAACCCTTTAATAATAACATGCCATTTAGAAAACAGTTGACTCAGAAAGAGTTGGAAGAAAAAAGGGCCAAGAATCAATGTTTTTACTGTGAACAAAAGTATTTTCCTGGTCATAAATGTAGTGGACAGTTACATTCTTTGGAAGTGGTGTGTGACATTGAACAGGAGTGTTTGGAAGATGAGCATGATGAGGTTTTTGAGCAAAGTCATGAAATTAATTGTCAAGAACCTGAGCCTATATCTTTAGATAATGGTCCACACATATCACTTAATGCATTATCTGGTGTTAATTCCTACCAAACCATGAGGGTGAAGGGTCAAGTAGCAAAACAGACATTGCATATATTAGTAGATTGTGGAAGTACTCATAATTTCTTAGATGTACAAACTGCTAAGAATTTGGGTTGTACTTTGTATAGTACCTCACCATTACAAGTTTCTGTGGCAAATGGTCAAAATATGTTGAGTAACTATGAGTGTAGAGGATTTCAGTGGAGTTTGCAGGGTGAAAAATTCACTAGTGATGTGATGTTATTGCCACTAGGTGGGTGTGAAATGGTTTTGGGAATTCAGTGGTTGAGTTCTTTGGGAAAAATGTTGTGTGATTTTGGAAACTTGACCATGGAATTTATGTATAATGGTAGAAGGTTGGTGTTAAGAGGAACCAAAAATTCAGCTGTACAATGGATGCAGGGTAAAGCTTTGATTAAACAGGGAATCATGAGACATGCTGAATTGTCTTCTATGGCTTTACGTGTGTATCCTATGAGTATATGGCAGATGGAGGAAATGAAAAGGGTCAGTCCAGAAATAGATGAGGTATTGAGTAGATTTGGAAGTGTGTTTGAGATACCTACTGAGTTGCCACCTCAAAGGAGCCATGATCATCAAATACCACTAATGCCAAACACACCACCAGTAAATGTAAGACCTTATAGACATCCTCCAAGTCAGAAAGATGCAATTAAAGCAATGGTGAAGGAATTACTTGATTCAGGAGTGATTAGACCAAGTCAAAGCCCATTCTCATCACCTATAGTTATGGTTAAGAAAAAGGATGGATCATGGAGAATGTGTGTGGATTATAGAGAATTGAATAAGCATACTGTCAAAGACAAGTTTCCAATTCCAGTGATAGAAGAGCTAATTGATGAGTTGTATGGTTCTGTGGTGTTTACTAAGTTGGATTTGAGGTCTGGATATCACCAAATCAGAATGAGAGACAGTGATATTTGCAAGACTGCTTTTAGAACTCATGAGGGACACTATGAGTTTCTAGTCATGCCTTTTGGTCTCACAAATGCTCCATCAACATTTCAATCATTAATGAATTCTGTGTTCAAGCCTTTTCTGAGGAAGTTTGTACTAGTATTTTTTGATGATATTTTGGTCTACAACAAGTCTATGGAGGAGCATTGTAGCCATTTACAACAAGTGTTACAAGTGATGCAGGACAATGTTCTATTTGCTAAGAAAAGTAAATGTTCTTTTGCTGTGTCACAAGTGGAGTATTTGGGTCACATTTTGTCTGCTAGAGGGGTGGCTACAGATCCTTCTAAAGTGGAAGCAATGCAGAATTGGCCAATTCCTCAGAACATTAAACAATTGAGAGGTTTCTTGGGCTTAACTGGATACTACAGGAGATTTATTAAGAATTATGCACTCATTAGTCAACCATTGACAGCTTTGCTTAAGAAAAATGCCTTCAAATGGTCTAATGTGGCAGAAGAAGCTTTCAATCAACTCAAAAAGGCTATGGTTGAGGCACCTGTGTTGGGATTGCCAAATTTTGAGCAAGAGTTTGTGTTAGAAACAGATGCTTCTGGTACAGGAATTGGAGCAGTGTTGTGTCAAGGGGGTCATCCTTTAGCCTATTTGAGTAAAACACTAGCAGTCAAGCACCATTCTTTGTCTACTTATGAAAAAGAGTTTTTGGCAGTGGTAGCAGCTTTGGAGAAATGGAAAGGGTACTTATTGGATAGGCATTTCAAAATTAGAACAGACCACTTTAGCTTGAAGTACTTATTGGGTCAAAAGTTAACTACTCCATTTCAAATGAAGTGGCTTCCTAAGTTGCTAGGTTTTGATTATGAAATTGTGTACAAGAAGGGAAGTGAAAATGTGGTTGCTGATGCATTATCTAGAACTGAACATGGTGGTACCTTGCTACAAATGGCAATCTCAACTGTGGCAAGTGATGTTTGGAACAAGATCAAAGAAAGCTGGCAATCTGATATAGATGTTCAGCAGTTGATACAATCATTGGTCAACAAGACATACAAAGGTACTAAGTATACTTGGGAAGATGATGTGTTGAGAAGAAAAGGTAAAGCTGTGGTAGGAGGCAATATGGAATTGAGAAAACAGTTAATTGAGTACTTTCATGGTGATGCAATAGGTGGACATTCTGGAGTACATGTGACTGTTAAAAAGTTGGGAGCAATATTCTATTGGAAAGGTTTAAAAAAAATGGTCAAACAGTGGGTAAGAGATTGTGATGTGTGTCAGAGGCAAAAACCAGACCTAAGTGCTTATCCTGGTTTGATCCAACCTCTGCCAATTCCAGAGAAAATATGGACTGAGGTGTCTATGGACTTCATTGAAAAGCTTCCAATGTCCCATGGTAAGTCAGTGATCATGGTGGTAGTGGATAGATTGAGCAAGTATGCTCATTTTATGGCACTGTCCCATCCATTCAATGCTAGTCAAGTAGCTCAAGTATTCTTGGATGGTGTTTATAGATTACATGGTCTTCCACAATCTATTGTGAGTGACAGAGACAAGATTTTCTTGAGTAATTTTTGGAAGTCATTGTTCTCAGAATTGAAGGTTCAGTTGAAAATGTCAACTGCTTACCATCCTCAAACTGATGGCCAAACAGAGGTAGTAAACAGATGTTTGGGATGCTATTTGAGGTTTATGTGTGGGGAGAAGCCAAAGGAATGGACCAAGTGGTTACCTCTAGCTGAATTTTGGTACAACACTAACTTTCATACTGCTATTCAAACAACACCTTATGAGGTAGTTTATTGCCAAACACCCCCAATCCATATTCCTTATGTGCCTGGAGATAGTAGAGTGGAAAGTGTGGATAGAACTCTGCAGACAAGAGAAGAGGCTATTCAAATGTTGAAATTTCATCTCAAAAGATCTCAGGATAGAATGCAAAACCAAGCCAACAAACACAGAACTGATAGGCACTTTGATGTTGGTACATGGGTCTATTTGAAGCTTCAACCACATAGACAAGTGACTGTGAGACAAGGTCAACAACACAAACTATCTTCAAAGTTTTATGGTCCATTTTTGATAGAAGAAAGAGTTGGTGAAGTGGCCTACAAATTGAAGTTACCTATTCATAGTCAGATTCATCCAGTTTTTCATATCTCTCAGTTAAAGAAATGTCATGGTAATGGGCATCAGATGGGAGTCTTACCTCAATTAAGGGAGGATGGATTGTTGGATTACAAACCACAAGCAATATTGGAAAGAAGGTTGGGAAAACTTAATAATAGGCCAGTGATGTATGTGTTGATACAATGGACTAATAGGCCAGAAGAAGAAGCCACTTGGGAGATTTATGCTGACTTACTTCAACGATTTCCTGATTTTGATCCAGCTCCTTGAGGCCAAGAAGTTTTTCAAGGGAGATGGAGTTGATACATGCTCAAATAACAAAGTCAATGAAAGTCAACAATCAAAAGTCAAAGGGCCAAAGTCAAATACTCTGTTTAGGCGCCAAAAGTAGTTAGACGTTTTGTTGTTAAATAGTTCCATTTGTAATCATTTCAAGTATCCAATTCTAGTTGTTAACACATTTTCTCTCAATTCCCTGTAACAAACTCATAACAATCATAATAACAAATCATTGCGAATTCTGTTTCTACTTTCTTGAATTCCTAGTGATCTTGTTGCCATTGATCATATATCTTTCATTTCTTAACTGATTTCAAGATATGTATGTTTCAGATTTTTTCTCTCCACAATATAAATTAGCTTATTATGTTAATGCAGTAGCTATGATTATAAAAAAAAACCTATATCTGCTACAACATAGTTAAACTATTTGAAAAATAACAATTTACCAGGTTAGTATGCATGAAAAATAGATTCATCAATTTTGTACCCATTTGACCCGTTAGTAATTATTTTTTATTTTTTATCTTACACCTTTAACCCGCTAAAGTATAAACACATATTGAGTTTTAGTGGGATCGAATTATAGAGGGCATTTATCCTGTTCGTTGTCTATGATCTGCATGATTATGCTATTTTCATGATTGTTGTGAGACTGGTCGTTTGAGGGTCCCTAGAACGTGTCAGTAAATGGCAATAATTTGGTCACCTCAACCTCAAGTATGGTTTCTCGATTCATAAAATTAGTCATTAAAATAAAAATTACTAATAATATCATTGTCGTTTATATATACTTCTTCCACTATTAAAGAGTGATGCAGACATCACGGATTATGATTTTCTTCATGTGATGTCTAAAAGAGTCAGAGGTTTGAACACTTGAGTTAATTTGTCTTCCAAATCATTAAAAATAAGGTTACACAGGCTGCTTAAACAACCTTTCTTGTGAGGTTTATGGATTGAATCTCAAAAGTATAAACAGTTTTCTGTTGTTATAGAAAAGACACGGAATTGAGAATGGAGCCTAATAATATGTGGATTGACAGTGACAATAATGTGAGCGAGTAAAATTCTAACATGACGAGTTAATTAAATGGTTACCGCTCTGATGTGTAGGCAACTCCCTGTCATGTCATATGGTAACACATTACACAAGTTCGTTCCATACAATGACAAAAGACATTTACATTGTTAAAATTTTCTAATCTTTAACGAGGAAGAAGTTCGGAAATGGTTTGATTATTAACCGAACACACTTCTTCCATCTCTGTACCTTTCTTTTCGTCTTCATCCTGGCTTGTTGAGAACGCAGGTCTTTTAGGTATAGGCACGTCAGCATGTTCGTTTCTTAACATGGCTGAAACCTCCAACATTGATGGTCTATGCATCCACTTTTCTTCGACACATAGCAGGCCAACATGCATGCATCTTATCAGCTTATATGATGAAGATGTGTCATCCAATGAAGGATCTATGAACTCCATGGCACTACCTTCTTTCCACAAAACATATGCCTTAAATTGTTCAGAGTCAAAGTCAAATTCAAACATCATTGTGCAAAATTATTTGTGAAGAATGAAGATGTAGTTGTAAAAGTAACATACAAATTCTAGGAGACTTAGGCTTTGATGTGGTCCGTACACGTTATAGTTCTTCTTTCCGCTTATAATTTGCAAAAGAAGAACCCCAAAGCTATAGACATCATATTTTCTTGAGTATGTACCTTTTTTTATATACTCAGGAGGAACACATCCACTGCATTGCACCAAAAATACTGTTAAGTACCAAACGTATCATGTTCAGTCTGAATCTACTAGCACATATGAAAAACCAAATATTTATGAAGATGTTGTTACAAAGTAATACCAGCCAGTTTTGTGCATACTTACTAGGTTCCAACAATGCGATCTGTACTCGCTTCGGTTTCATTGGCTTGAAAGCTTTTGGCTATCCCAAAATCCGATATTCTTGGTTTCATATGTGCATCAAGTAAAATGTTGCTTGCTTTCAAGTCTCGGTGAACTATTGTTAATCTCGAGTACTCCTGGAGATAAAGGAGTCCTTGGATTATCCCTTCTATTATCTCCACCCATTTTTCCCAGTTCAACATAGACCTTCGCCTTGGATCTACAAATGCCAATTTATGTTATTACTTTATTAGAGAATTTGAAGTAGAAAAAGCTCGATATGTGTATATAATTGACTGCTCACCAAAGAGGTAATAGTCTAAGCTTTTGTTTGGCATGTACTCATAAATTAACATCTTTTCTTCCTTTTCAGTGCAAAACCCCAAGAGTTTGACTAAACTGACGTGTTGTAATTTTGCTGCAAATGTGACCTCGTTCTTGAACTCCTCGAGCCCTTGTTTAGAACTGTGCGAGAGTCTTTTTACTGCTATTTCTTGTCCATTTGATAATATCCCCTGGTGAAAATAAAAATGATCCTTAGCCGCAAGACAGGTAATTAATACGCATAAATTCCTCTTTAAGTGTAGCTTAATGTACCCAGAATATAAGATGATAATATTAATACCTTGTAAACAGGTCCATATCCACCCTCGCCAAGCTTATTTTCTTCCGAAAAGCAATTTGTAGCATCACTTACGTCAGCAAAACTGATTACTTGCTGGTTATGATCCGAAGATTTGCCTTTGCTCGTCATCTTTTTCACTATTTAAGCAAATTGAAATTTTTTAGGGTCATTTTTGCAAGGTGCAAGATTTTGTCATTGCTACTAAATTATAGTCATAGTATAATAAACAGAGAAATGAGTTGACTTTTGAGGTCAAATAGACAAAATTTCTTACTATTTAATATTGATGTCAATCATCCTACCTTCTGTAGAAATAATTTTTACCTGCATTACCTGTTTAGTAGAACAACAACAGTACCCAATCCCGCTGAACCGGGGTATGGGGAAGTCCTGTTCACTAAGAAGACCTCAAAATTCAGGATGGTGTCATATTGTCATTCGCAAGAATTTGACCCACAAAAGTCAAACATATCTATGTTACAAATTGGGGGTAGGGTGTGATGATAATATTGGATATCTACTTGCATCGTGTATGTTCACTTTCTGAATAACGTATTTCGACCCTATAGATGCCTCGGTATCATGTAATCCTTATTGGGATAATTCAAGAACACTTTATTACTTGGCACAAGAGAACAAAGCAAAATAGAGAGGAACCGTTTGTTTTCATATGTTAAATGAGACAAATGCATTTGTTAAGAAATAGATTATTTTTACAGTTATAGGCGGTTAAAGTTGGTTCAAAACCAACAATCACACCTGCTATCCACAAGGGGGTGCAGCCCCCTTGACCATGCATGGTCGGAAACACAGTAGCTCAAACGAGTTTGCACTCCACACTTTCCTAACTCGTATCCAAGCATAATATAATACCCCAATGGTCTCTATTAAATCGCAATTACCTAAAATTTGATGACACTAAAATCAAGAACAATCTATTCCTTTTGAAATAGAATGTAAAAGGCATACCTTTTGTCATAACCACTCTTCTTCTTAGGTAACAAATTAGGCAGCCTAGTAGCAGTATAACTGAAGCGATCGTGGGCAAGGTAATCGCCAACAATTTCTTGTAATGGCCGAGTTTATCTTTTTCTTGAGCTGCAAAATTTGTTGTTATATAACCATGCTCTTTCCAAGCTAAGTGTGTAATATATTGCACATAATATATCTGACTAAAGTAGGTTACTTTTTACTTACCAGCAGCTTTCGAGAGTTCCCAGTTGTGGTCGTTAGGGACCTGCCACACATTATAACCAAGAAGCCCCTTTTCTTTTGCATATGCAACTTTAGCTCTAATAGCTTCAACGTCGTCGAATCCTACCCATAACGAACCAATAGTGTAATAATTTATTACATAAGCCGAGTCGTACACAGGATCAATCTTGTAACTTCTCAGGTACTTCCTGATATAATCATAGCTCTGCGAACCTTCTCCCATAATAGACCCTCTTTTAGCTGGTGCACCAATGCCATTATCATTAGGGTCCAGAAGGGTCCATGCAAACCCATGGTATGCTAAGCCCAGCACCATCTTATCAGCCGGTAATCCCCTTTTGACCCATTCGTTTATACCATAATCTGTATTGACCCGACTAGATGGATCATATAGAGCTGTGTGGGCAGCTGTGAAATTGTACGTGAATTTATCCGTGAAACGTGTATGATAATCATATGATCTAAGACTCACCCAGTCAAAGTTCCTTCGTACTGAGTCAACCGGGTAACTTAATGAGTCTAGTTCAGGCACATAATAACCAGCCATAGTCATGATCAGTTTCTTTTGATCTTTTTTACTTTCTTTCAATTCAGAATCTATAGCAACTCGCCACTCGTTAAATAAAGTCCCTACGTTAGTCATATTTCCTGAGGTATTCAATAAAGAAGTGACATGAAGATCAAATCCTTCAAATCCATAAAACCTCGCGATTTTTATTGAAGACTCTATAAAACTCTTTCTAAAGGCGGAGTTTTCAGCCATTTTAAAAAAGTTGGAGGAATTCTCATAGTCTCCAGGCCTACCATTTTGTGTCCATATCGACAAAAGTGGTATAACCTTTGGATTGTTTCTTTTGACAGTGGATGCAAATGTGGATATATATGATTCATCTGACTGAATCAAAAAGAGCTCATGGTTTGAAGCGTTAATGTATGCAAAAGCACATATGAGGTGAGTGAAAAGACCCGAGTTTATATTTGGAATAGGGAACGAGCTACCGGTGAACCAGTAACCAGCTTTGATCCATGTTTCTTGTGATGTTGAAGTGCTAAAATGTAAAGAGAGTAATGCTAACAAGAGTATAGTAGTCATGAATATGGATCAAATGAGTATACAATTTTGTATCCATGGTCTATTATCTATATGTAACACAAAATACTGTAATAAAGAAGACTCTTGGTAATTGCATAGGGTACGTGTACACCTATTTGTCATGGTCAAAGTCAAGCTTAATTAATTTTCTTAGCACGTGTTGTCGGACAAAATTAAGATGTTAAGTTCATACATATTTGTTACTTATTTGTATGTTGGAGTGTCATATGGAACACTACAACGTTACATGTTTATTTGGATGGTTATGATCAACATTTGAATCACGTGTTATGGCGTTATGCCATTGATGTATTAGAAAAGTCATTTTGTCTCATTTGTAAAATCTCGTCAGCCAAAAGGCGGCCTACCGTAAAAACACTCCTATTCATAGCAATGGGCTCGAACAATAGAATTTCTCAGTAATAACAGAACAAACTAAATCTTTACTGATATATAAATCATTTGACACTATTTCATAATTAGCATGGCTTAAAAATTCAGATTCTTTAACTTGTTTTTTATGAAAGAATTTCAAAACTTGATCAATACTTGTAACTGTCATATTAATGATCAAATAAGTGATTTAATAGGAAAAAAACATGTAAGCACCATATCAATACTTATCTATATCTATACTACTTATAATACATATTAGACCCCCTCTCCTATTAAATTTTTAAGATTTCTTAATATAGATTTTAAGTAAATACACATATTAAAGCTTTATGTACAATTAATTTATGCAGAACCATGTATCTTAAACACATGTAATTAATACTCTTCTTAAGTCACCCATTTACTGAAAATGCAACTATTTTATCACATAGTACAATCTAATCAAACTATTAATCATCTATTATTAAAATCTAATAACCCAAGCACTTAAAATACCAGAAAAAACATAACATACGCAACTTAAAAAACCATCATGTACAACTTAAAGAAAACAACATGGCTAAAGTTACTCAAATATAAAATTCTCACAATCCATAAAGTTATTGTAACAAAAAACATAAAATTAAAAGACATTAATAGCCACATTTGTTACAGGGTACCTGCCGCCGCATCGCGCGGGTACCCTGCTAGTAATATATAAACCTGAAAAAAAAAGTTATTGATATACATTAAAATGTTAGTTGTGAAATGTTAATATAAAAATAACTCATGGTTTATTAAAGAATCAGAAAGCTACCACACAAACTAATCATACTTCACACACAATAAATTTAGCCATCCAAGGTTCTTCTGGCCCTTGAACCTCGCTGAGCCCCTCTTCCTATTAGTATTATCAAAATGACCGTGGTGCTCTGCGGGTACCCGCCGTCGCATCATGCGGGTACCCTGCTAGTATTATCAAAATGATGATGGTGTTGTTTTATCTCATTGTACGAAGTTTGTTATTTGATGTTGGTTCCAGGGACGGAGCCAGGAATTTTTATTAAGGGGGGCTCAAAATTTTTTCGATAGTAACATATAATTCCTTGTTTTAGAAGCTGAATTGAAGTTTGAATCGTTTGAGATACAAGTTCATTGATATTTTTACGGAAGTAACATACTATTACTTTATTAGTAGAGAAAATAAACAAAATAGGCAAACATTAGCGCAAATTGTAGTGAAGATGGGAATCGAAGAAGAAAAAATTGTCGTCATTTATTAGATATGAGTCACTGACAGGGATTTTATTAAAGGCTCTATAAAACAAGGACTATTATCCAAGCTATAAGGTGAGATAGTTGGCAAGGCGTCTCGTACTTTTTCGAGCCTTGTGCCATTATAATGTACTCCTTTTAAACACGAAAAGTTTATGTAAATGTAAATTGAGATTATAAATGTTACGAAAAGTTATTCCAATAAACTCTCCAAAAGACTAGAAAAGTGAAGCTAGCCACGTCAAAATTTATTAAATTTGTATTCTAAGACCACCTTTCATACAATTTTCGACAATAAATAAGAGCTACTGTTATTTATATAACATATTATACCATTTGTAATAATTTCTCATTTATGGGCTAAAACTGTCAATATTTGAAACTTTTTTATACTAGTTTAAAAATAAAAGTAAATAATTGAGACAGAAAGTGTATAAAGTATAAAATATAGGGGGAGAAGTGCAAATGACTTAAAGTTATTTTCTTTTTCACCAGTTTGAATATTCGAACCTGTGTTTATACATATTTCTTAGAATCACTTAAAACCAACCGATTACCGCTCTACCTATTTTTTAAATCAAATTAGATTATGCTTTAGAGCAAATACTTATCAGATTTGTACGAAAATATGAATTAAATCATTACTGACGTAAAAAATTATATATGGTGCTCTTACAAAGTTGAAGCCCTGAGCAGTTGAGCACTTAGCAAATGCTGAAATTCAGCCCTTCTAGTTGGGCCAGTTTGGGGTGGCCAAGCACCCTCCAGCCCCCCTACTGGCTCTGTCTCTGGTTGGTTCCCCGTCTTGAGGATCCTTTCTATATCGTTGAAATATATAAAACTTACTAATCGCATGACCCGTCCGATGGACGGGCTAGGTTCATGTAAATTTAACAATATTATTACTTATTAGGTCCATACATTTAAGTTTAAAGTTACGTATTTATTTTGTTGATGATAAACATATCTTTTAAAAAATTGTCTAATTGCATATTATCATTTTAAAAATTTAAACATAGAAGCCGAATATTGTACTAATGATTCAACAAACAAAATTAATCACCGCAACATATAAGAAAACTAATTATGATACCAGAAATAATTGATATTTTTATTAAGTAAATAGGAGTTACTTGTTAATAATAATCTAACAAAGTTGTTTGACATCATTTCTTGATAACAGCAGAATCACCAAAGTTGTTTGACATGGATTTCTCATCTTCATCATCAATGTCTACAATGTGATTGTGATACAAAAATGTCTTCAATTTTCGTATAATATAAACAATCCTTGTTTACACACATCCATTTGTATGTGTGATCATGAGAGTCGACAAAATGAGCGACATTGTAGTTTATATATCTAAATTAGTTAAATATTATGATATAAATGTTATTTTTGTTTGTTAGCATTTTGTTTTTAGAATTAAAATTTTTATGTTGAATATATTTTTTACATTTTTGATATGTTTGGAATTTATATTTGAAGATAAGGTCGAGATGTGTGCAAGGCGTGTGTTATGATAGAGTGGATTTACAGGCTGGCTTTAATGTGGCTTTATATTAATAAAGTGTACTTAAAAGAAGTGCATAGTATGATTTGTTAGCATGTGACATACATAATTGGAACATAACATGAAAGTGATTAAGTTTATAATATGGAAAATGCTACATCCACTCACAAATCCCACACAAAACATCCACATGTTGAGGTGTCAGCCATTGATTGGTAGGATGAGATATACTTCTCTCTCATGCCAACAATCAGTAGCTAACACCTCAGCGTGTGGATGTTTTGTGTGGAATTTATGAGTGGATGTAGCATCCCTCTTATAATATATGTAAACCATGGTTAACAATCTAAAAATTAAATTTATAACACTATCAAATATTATTCATGACCCGCCCGATGGATGGACGGGCAAGCTTCATGTGATATCTTTGGTTATAATTTATAATTTATGTAGTTATGTTGTTAACATGATCAGTTTTTCAAAAGTGATAGCCAATAATGAGTAGTGAAGTTTAGTCAATGTGATCTTTGTTTCTTTGATTGTATGATGCGACTTATTTTCGTTTGCATCGAATATCAAAAATAGGATGTCTTAATAATTGTTTGCGTATTAATGCATTAAAGGGGTACTTGAGAAAAACTAAACTTCATATATAAATAAGAACGCCTGTTAGCTTTTTTACATATACAAATTGATTAAGTTGTTATAAGTTAAAAAGAATGAAATACCGAACCATAGTGATTAAATCCTATAAGTCGTTTATGTTTTATGTAATAGAGTGATGTATGTATGATAGCTGCACGTTTTTAAATCAAGGTGTAATCAGAATGAAATTATAGAAAAAACCACACAAAGTAGCTGCTGAAAAAGACATCTTTAGAGGGGGCAAAATCATATTAGCAGACTATTGATATGGAGGTAGTTTTGGTTCATCAGTATGTTGGAATTTATGGATAAATATTAATAAACGTATGTCTAGAATCGAACTCGAGACCTTGGGATTGCACACTTTACGTATGAATGACTAACGGAAATAATTAATATATAACCATGTTATGTATTTAATTATTTAGGACACGAAATATTAACTAACGGGCATTAAGTAATTAGTTGAATTGACTAAATGATCGTTAGGGAATAAAGGAAGGACCGTTAGTGAAATTTGGTGCTTAAGAAGGATCTAGAACCCATGTCTATGGGCTTGGCCGGTTTTGGCATAAAACCCTTGTCGATCCATTGCTTGGAAAAAAAAGCCAATTCACTATATATATACAAACATATTGTTTCTGTAGTTCTTGGACTTTGGTGCATGATACTATAACCAAATAACTTTGTCCTTTCTTTCTTTTCTTCCTTTACAGCCGATCAATCAAATCAATATGTTTTTGAAACAAAATAGATTGACTTTTATTATTGTATGGAAAAGTAGATTGTTTGTTTTTTATTAAACAATTGGATATTGGTTTAATAATGTGTCTTTATACTAGCATCTAACGTTAGTTGGTTATAGTACGTGTGTACAAGACCATGGGTAATAACTTACTTTAGTTATTCCATCTTGGATCGATTAACAAAACGGTAAGGGGTTAATCATTGATCCTTATAAACCCTAATTAGGGTTCATCCATTTGTTCAAGAATTCAAGATTGCATACGGTACGTTCCTATTTATGTTTTTGTTAATAATTATATGTTATACTTGATCCATAGCTTCCGCATACATGTGTAATTTGATTTATATGATTGTCATGATATTAAAATTCTAACAGTGGCATCACGAGCCATGTATAACATGTAATTGATTACTTAAACATAATAAAAATCGTATCTTTAATAGTTTTAGATACATGTTTTAGATCTAGGGTGTTAATACAAATATCGCCTAAAAACGTTATTTATATTTTACGATCTTCGCTAAGTTTTGTTAACGACAAAATGTAAACTTTAGTTTTAAGCAAAACATATTCTTAGTTTTTAAGACTTGCATAAACAAGACTTTTGCTACATTTTACATTTCATAAAACATAACACAAGTTTATTTCTTAAATTAGAAATAGTCACATCACATTTATGGCAAGTTTTGTCATTATGTATTTATGGCAAGTTATGTGTTTGACTTGCTTTCATGTTGCTTGCAAGTATCATGTTTGACTTACTTGAAGTGATGTGACATTGTTTGGTTGATAGAAGTAATGTGACAAGACCTTGTTTGGTTTGAAGAGTAATTGCAAAAACCTACTGCAGACCCGGCGGTACCCTGGGGGTACACGGGCGGAACCCAGTTGAAGGTTCCGCCTGATCCGCCGAGCACACAGTTTGTTGTGCTATAAATACCAAGCCATAACTTGATTTTTGGCTAACCTCTTGAGCACATATTTTACACACACACTGATCCTTTTCTTCTAACCTCTTAACATTGTAAATGTGAAGTTTCCTTTTGTAGCAAAGAAGCTCACAAGGTCGTCTAAAGTTACAAGTTTCCAACACAACGTTGCAAGACTTGGTAGCTTAGTATTGTGTAAACTCTTGTTGTTTACGCGTCATTTGTTTGTGTATATTCTGAAGTGAGTGGTTAGTATTTTAGTCCTCAAAATACAAAGAGTGTTGGGAGTTGTTGTACCCTAGTAAAAGAACTAAACGGGAGTGGTTGTGCCCTTGTAAAAGAACTCGACATTTAGCTTTGTGTCGGTAAAAGTATAAGCGACGTGTAAGGTTTTCTCCGCCGGTGAAAGGAGCTTGTTGACTAGTGAAAGAAACTCTCGAGTTGGATACTCGGGGCGTGGACGTAGGGCAAGGAAAAAGAGTCCTTGTAGCCGAACCACGATAAATACTCGTGTTGTGGTTTGATCGTTTCTTTCCTTTACTTGCATGTTATATATATTGTGTTTGTGCATATATCTTTGATCAAACGGAAAGTTTCAAAGCTAACTAAACAAGTTAAAAAGATTTTAAAACGCTAAAACTATTCAACCCCCCTTCTAGTTTTCCACAATTGGCATCAAGAGCTACGTTACTCAAGCTTTTAAAATATATTGTGTTTTAAAACTTGAAACGATCCATGGATTTTGAAAATTACAAAGAAGGGCAATCTATGCAAAGACCACCACTCTTTGAAGCAAATGGTTTTATATATTGGAAAAACCGTTTTGAAACTTACGTGAAATCTAAAGATATAGATTTATTGTACATAATTGTTGATGGTGATAATATAGTTACTAACATTAAAGATGATGATCAAAAGAAATTGATAGGTAAAAATAATGAAGCTAAAATGATGCTTTACAACGCTTTGCCTAAGAAAGAATATGAAAGAGTCTTTTTGTGTAAAACCGCCAAAGATATTTGGCAATCTTTAATTGTCACTCATCAAGGAAACTCACAAGTTAAAGATAACAAAATTGATCTTCTTGTTCAACAATATGAACAATTTGTTATCTCCGAAGATGAGATTATTGATAATGCTTTTGCTAGGTTTAACACTATTATTACTTCACTTAAAGCACTTGATGAATCTTTTTGTAGTAAGAACTTTGTCAGGAAATTTCTTAGAGCACTCCATCCGAAGTGGAGAGCAAAAGTGACGGCAATTGAAGAATCCAAAGACCTTTCAAGCATGTCACTTGATGAGCTAATTGGAAACCTCAAAGTTCATGAAATGGTGATGGAAAAAGATTCGGAACTAGTTAGAGGCAAGAAAGAAAAAGTTAAGTCCATTGCCTTGAAAGCTAGAGTCCAATCAAGTGATGATGAAGAATCTACTTCGGATAGTGATGATGAGGAATATGCTATGGCCGTGAGAGACTTCAAGAAGTTCTTTCGTAGGCGAGGGAAGTTTGTAAGACAACCTAAAGATGACAAGAAAATCTTCCGGAAAGATCGTGATGATCGAAAAGGAAAAGTTGAACGAAAATGTTATAGGTGTGGAGACACAAGTCATCTTGTAGGAGAATGTCCAAAACCACCCAAGAGCAAGCCTCAACAAGCTTTTGTGGGTGGTGCTTGGAGTGACTATGAAGGAGATGATGATGAGCCAAAGAACGATGATATTGCTCTCATGGCTCACAACTCAAATGAGGTACTCTCCGACTCATCTTACTCCTCTATTGATGATGACACTTTACAAAATGAATATAACAAACTTTTTGAGCTAAGCTTAAAAATCATAAACAAAAATAAATTTTTGAAAACTAAAAAGGAGTTTTTAGAAAATGAAGTTTATGAGTTAAAAGAAAAAGCTAAGAGATTAGAAAAGAATAAAGGTATTGACACCTCATGCAAATCATGTGAGGAACTTAAACTTGAAATTGAGAAACTTAAAATAACTCAAAATGATCTAATCAAACAAACCACAAAGTTCAAAAAGTTCGATAAGAACATTTCATGTGCGGATGAAATTATGAAACTCCAAAAGTCACCTTTTGATAAAATAGGTCTAGGTTTCAGGAAAGTAGAAATCATTAAGGGTCAAACGAAACAAGAAACGAACACACATGAAATAAACAAAACTGCTACAGCAGCCCGCGGACCAGACGGAACCCAAAATAGGGTTCCGCCCGTTGGCCCCGAGGGTTCCGCCAGGTCTGCTGCAGCAGTAACTCCATCCACATCGGATCGTTCTAAATTTGTTAAAGTTACATATAAAAATGGAACCAAACCTGCCTTTAAAACTGGAGTAGGTCTTAGTAAAAATGAATTTAGAGCTAAGACTACTCAACCAAGACCTAAGACTCCAATTCCCAAACGCCCCTTTCCAAAGAGCAACTTCAATGCTCGACCAAACTACCAACATGTTTGGAACCAAAACACTCCTGGACATTACCAAACCTCAAATTACATGCCATGGAACCCTTATGCTCTATTTTCATATTTGGGACAAATTAATGGTATGCTTAACCAAAATGGACCCATGAGAAATTGGGGACCAAATGTTTGAGTGTTTTTCATAAAATAGGTGTGCCTCAAAGTTTGTTTGGATCCGGATGAATGGATCAAAGATAGCGGTTGTTCAAGGCACATGACGGGTAATAAAAGCCTCTTCTCTACATATCACAAATGTGATGGAGGTAATGTTACGTTTGGTAGTAATGCTAGGAGCAAAATCATCGGAAAAGGTACAATCTCTCATGACTCCCTTTCTATAGATGATGTTGCTCATGTTGATAACTTAGGATTTAATCTCCTTAGTATTAGTCAACTTTGTCGTAATAAGTATAATGTTCTTTTTAGTGAGAACGGTAGTAAAATACTTAAAGATGGTATAACCATAGCCAAAGGTGTCCTTAAGAACAACGTATACGTCATGAAGTTGGATTCTACATCTAGAGACAAACTTTGTCTTACCTCATTAGATGAATCTTCAACTTTATGGCATAGACGTTTAGGACATGCTAACATGAGACTCATCCAAAACCTCTCTTCCAAAGACTTAGTTCGAAACCTACCCAAGTTGAAATATGACCAACACTTTTGTGATGCTTGCAAAGTCGGTAAACAAGTCCATAGTAGCCATAAGGCTAAAAACTTGGTTTCTACATCTAGGTGTCTAGAACTTTTACATATGGATTTATTTGGTCCATCCGCTATACAAAGTTATGGAGGTAACTTCTACACTTTGGTCATAGTAGATGATTACTCACGTTATACTTGGACAAAATTTTTGAAAAGTAAAAATGAAGCTTTTGATAAATTTGAGATTCTAAGTAAGAAAATTCAAAATCAAGTAGGGTCTAATATTGTGTCTATTAGAACGGATCACGGTCGTGAATTTGATAATGAATTTCAATTTGGAAAATTTTGTGATAATAATGGAATTACTCATAACTTTTCGGCTCCACGTACTCCTCAATCTAATGGTGTAGTAGAACGTAAAAATCGGACATTACAAGAGATGAGTAGAACAATGCTAAATGAACAAAATATTCCACAAAAGTTTTGGTGTAATGCCGTAGACACATCAACGTACATTCTAAATCGAGTCCTAATTAGACCATTTTTGAGTAAAACTCCTTATGAACTTTACAAAGGTAAAAAGCCTACATTAGGATACTTTAGAGTGTTTGGTAGTAAATGTTTCATTCTTAACACCAAGGATTATCTCACCAAATTTGACCCAAAGTCTTATGAAGGTGTATTTCTTGGATATTCACAAAGTAGTAAAGCTTACATTGTTTTAAACAAAGAAACCTTAAGAGTCGAGGAATCGTTAAACGTAACATTTGACGAAAGTCCACCTCCCTCTAAGACATCACCTTTGGTAGATGATGACTTAGTTGAAAGCCAAGTAATTGAAATTCAAGAAATCTTAGATAATGACAAGGAAGATGAACTATTAAACAAAGAACTTGTTAATGTCAAAGAATCTAAAAGTCATCCATTAGATAGCGTCATAGGCAACATTAATGAAAGAACACTAAGATCAAAAGTCCAAAATGAAAGTAATTATTTTTGTTTCGTGTCAACCATTGAACCTAAAAATATTAATGAAGCCATTAAGGATGAATCTTGGGTAATTTCAATGCAAGAAGAATTAAACCAATTTGTTAGGAATGATGTATGGACATTAGTTCTTCAACCAAAGAGTCAAACAATAATTGGAACGAAATGGGTATTTCGTAATAAAATGGATGAAAATGGAATTGTGTCTAGAAACAAAGCTAGGCTAGTAGCACAAGGATATAATCAACAAGAAGGCATCGACTACGATGAAACTTTTGCTCCGGTAGCTAGGCTCGAGTCAATTAGAATCTTACTTGCTTATGCGTGTGCACATAATTTTAAACTCTTTCAAATGGACGTCAAAAGTGCATTTCTAAACGGAGTCATTAATGAAGAAGTGTATGTTGCTCAACCACCGGGCTTCATCGATTTTGAAAAACCTAATTATGTTTACAAACTTAAAAAAGGCTCTTTACGGACTCAAGCAAGCTCCAAAAGCATGGTATGATCGACTTAAAACCTTCCTAGTTGACCATAAGTACACCATGGGCTTAGTTGATAATACTCTCTTCACTAAGAAGAAAGATTCACATATTATCATAGTCCAAATCTATGTTGATGACATTATATTCGGATCAACTTGTCAAGAATTATGTGTGGATTTCTCAAAAATCATGCATGACGAGTTTGAAATAAGTATGATGGGAGAACTCAACTTTTTCTTAGGACTCCAAATTAAACAACTTGAAGATGGTATCTTCTTTAACCAATCTAAATACATTAAGGACATGCTTAAGAAATTTGGATTAGAAGATTCGAAACCTATCAAAACTCCCATGTCCACGGAAACTAAACTCACCAAGGATGAGGAACGTGAATCCGTAGATAGCACTAAATATAGAGGTATGATTGGTAGTCTACTCTACCTAACGGCTAGTAGACCCGACATTATGTTTAGTGTTTGTCTATGTGCTCGCTTTCAAGAAGATCCTAAAATTACCCATCTCGAAGCCGTAAAAAGGATTTTTAGGTATATTAAGGGCACTACACATTTAGGTTTATGGTATCCCAAAGGAACGGGAATAGACACCATAGTGTATGCCGACTCGGATCATGCCGGTGACTATGTCGATAGAAAAAGCACAAGTGGTATTTGTACTTTTGTTGGACATTGTCTCACCTCATGGTTCTCTAAGAAGCAAACGGCTCTTGCTATCTCAACAACGGAAGCCGAGTACGTTTCGGCCGGAAAGGCATGTCAACAAGCTCTTTGGATGAAGCAAGCTCTTGTCGACTACGGAATTCAACTCAACGACATTACAATTCTTTGTGACAACAAAGGTGCCATTGATCTTAGCAAAAACCCGGTCCAACATGCTCGTACCAAACATATTGAAATCCGTCATCATTTCCTTCGTGACAACGTCCAAAAAGGAAATATCTCAATTGAGAAAGTTTCTTCCGAAGATAACATAGCCGACATTCTCACAAAACCTCTTAAACGTGAACCTTTTAATCTTCTTAGGCTAGGCTTAGGACTCATGGAACCTACATCGTAGTTCTGGACATTAGACAAAAATCAAAACAAATCCATAACAATTTTTCTCAGCAGGGTCAGCGGAACCCTAATCCATAACGGACGGAACCCAACCCAGGGTTCCGCCATGTCCGTCGACCTGCAGAATCACTTTCTTTGTTTATATTAAACCAAACACCCATTATTTCACACCACCACTTCCAAAACTGTTACTATTCACCATTTCTCTCAACCATACCCACGAAATTCTGGTATTCAATTCAATCACATTACTAATCCATCATCATTGTAAGTATTCTAACTTGATTACAATCCTGATCTGAGTCTAGGAATTCTATTTTTGCACAAAAACAAAAACTTGGGGTTATGCATTAAACTTGTAAAATTCATGCATAAAATTAGGTGTTTAACAAAACTAATCATGTTCCCCATAGTTAGGAATTACATTCTTACTTAGTGTAAACATGTTTGCTAAACCACCCCATGTCAAATTCTTGCAAAAATTTCTCACAAGTAGGACAAATATTTTTTTTCGTCTCACATTGAGAATACAAAATCAAAACGTTATGTTCAAAACATCACTTGCATAATGTCTCTTGAATGCTAAAGGGAATACATAACCAATATGTATTTTCGGGTACATTCAAACGAAGCTACATTGACCTAGGAGTGTTTGGGTTATCTTTTGTTTTTATAACTAAACTTGCATTATAAAACATTTTTTTTTGCATCAAAATGAGTCAAGATAACCGCACCTCCACATTGTTTTCATATAGGCACACACTAGAACATCCACATTTAAATAGTAGTTTACTTAAACTAAAATGTGAAATTTTTGTTGTTCTAGGAATCATCATGCCTCCTCTAACCCATTACGACCACAAGGACACCATTAAGTACCTCCCAAAACACCACAAAACCAAAGGCCTTACCCCAAACCAAGTCAACATTTTCAAAGCCCTAGAAAAACGCTATGTCCATGAGGGTAGAACCATTGACCCGTCTTTCCTAGAAGGCACAAACCTTTATGCCGAATTTGCCACAATCAACTTTGAGTGTCTTTTGACTTTAGACGAGCCTATTTGTCCTAGATTCATTCTTGAGTTCTATGCATCCGTCACTCTATCCACGGGTGATTATGATTATTTATCCGTCAACTTTAGGGTTAGTGGCAATCAATACTCCTTCACTCTTGAGGAGTTTGCTCAAATCCTAGGAATTCCAAACCAAGGTACTTGTATCTACTCCGATTTGCACTCCCTCTCAACCCTTGACACCCTAGATGACCGTTACCATCCTTATGATACCCCACTTGTGTCAAAAGATGTACTTCGTAACCACCTCTTTGTTAGGAAAACCACTACTAGGAGAACCCGAACGGGTAATGAGGTTGATAAAGATCCATATGGAATGGAACTTAATGAACTTTTGCCCCAATTCAAGAAATGGGAGGAAGTCCTTAGAGCCAATGTTATAAGCACCATAGGAAACCGAGACCATATCAACCTTTGCCTATGCTACATGCTCTACTCTTTGTCCACTAGGCAACCTTTCAATCTTGCTTACTACATGGCCAAGAGAATGGCCGACATTCCCATTCATGGCACAACGGCTATGCCATATGGAATGTTCTTGACCCGTCTCTTTAGGTTCATTGCACCCATTCCTCCAACTCCTAACCGTCTTCAACTTGACTACTCTCTCATTCCACATACATTTGTCCCTCTAAGTGATAAGAGAATGTATAGAGCCCAAGGAAAACGTTCTCATCCCCTACCTCCTCCTCATCTTCCTCAATGAGTGAAGATGACAATTTGCCAAACTCTAGGCTCCCACCTCTAGAATACCTTTCCCAACTTCCGGATATTCCAAATGAGTCGGAGGAGTTCAAGCAAACAAAGGGGATGTTCAAAAACATCGGGAGATTCCTCGGGAAGATGAAGAAGAAGATGGACCGTCAATGAGTGCGGGTGTGTTAGGAGTGTTTGGCACAAGGTGCTTTTGGAACAATTTGGTAGTTTAAACAATATGTGTGATGTAATTGTGTGTTAGTAAAATGTTTGATACACTATGGAACATGTTTTAACTAACAATGATGCAGGAAGACAACTTTTGGCAAGTTGTCAAATTTTCATGATTATCAAATTTTCACTAAGTTTAGTGAATTTCGCTAGCCCCCGGTCAAAGTCTTATGATATGAGTGTCTACATGTCTAATTTTTGCATTTCCTAAGCAGATATGAATTATATTTTTGGTTCTAAGACTTTTCGAAAATTTTGAAAAACGTTTCGCGGGTCAAAAACGGGGACTGTGAAGTTTTTCAGGCCTGGCGGAACCGGCGGATCCCAAATTTGGGTTCCGCCAGTGCAAATTCTGGGTAACCCAGTATTGGCCCAACGGACCAGGCGGCACCCTAATTTGGGTTCCGCCTGTGTATATCCAGGGTGCCGCCATATGCCTGTAGATTTTTTGGTTTTCTTTTTCGCCAATTCAACATTGAAACATCCAAATCCAATCCTTTTAGGTAGAAAACCATTACTTGTAATGTGTTTAGCATAATAGGATACTCCTTCTTCCATGAACTTAACCAAAACCAATTCCCGCCAAAATTCAAATTTAACCATAACAACCTCAAGGACCCCTCAAACATAAAGGAAGGAACCCTTTTAAGGGATCCTTGAAATCCCTGAGAATTTTTCCATCAAACAAACTCACCAAAACCACTAAGCATTTAGTGCAAAACTTGTCTTCTCACTTCACCATTTTCATTGGATTGACTTCCATGACATGACAACCCACAATTAAGTTATCCAAATCATTAGGAACCACCATTTTTGTATGGATTAACATCAAATCCAAACACTCCTTCCCACAAATCTTCATCACTATAAATTAAACCAACCTAAACACTCTCAAACCACACCTTCTTCATCACAAATTCTGAAACTTTAAACCATTTTAAACAATGACCAAGTCAACAAACACCTCTCAACCATCACGACCCATCCGTAGAACCGCCCGGATAAGTGTCAAACCACTATGGTCAAACCAATCCATCAACCTTAGCTCCTCATCCTCGGATGAATTCACATCACCCATAAAAAATGAACACTTTTTGAATCTTGCATCTCCATCTCCATCACCCAAACAACCAAATGAGCACACTCCACCACCTACTAAATCACCTATTGACCCAACTCCACCAAGTGCTCCAACTCAACCATCAAAGACTTCATCACCATCACCATTACCAAAAATTGAACCTATGGAACTTTTTGGGTCTCCTCCAACATCACCACACCCATATGTCCAAGATTTAAATGATCTTCCACCAAGACATAATCAACCACCACCTTTTGCAAACCGATCACCAAGGTCAATTCTTGATCTTGATGATGATCTTGAACTTAACCAACCACCACAACAAGTGTACCAACCACCCAAACTGTTGTTATTTCACCCAATCTACCGTCAAATCCATGGTCCTCTTTATGGAGAACCAAATTTTTAACACCATGATCACCCAACTCCACCACCTTCTCAACCCCAAACCTATGAGTCTTTCTTTCCTTCTTATGAGGAAATATAAAGCATGGTTGAAAACCACCTTCATCAAGCAATGGAATTTCAAACCACATTGCTTGAATCAATACCAAATCCATCCTCCACCCAAGAACCTAAACCAAACCAACCCCTAAACCAAGAAACCAAAACCAACCCATATTCACCCAATCATCCCCATGTTTGCTCAAATTGTGAGCAAATGGGTGAAAGCATAAAAACCTTGCTTCACCAATTCCAAAATGAAACCCGGTTTGCATTCCAACATGTCATTGAACGTTTGGATGCACTTTCCCACCCCAACAAATCCTAAACAACCCTTGGAGGCCGTTTGCCCCAACTTAGGAATGTAGGATTTTTTTTTTTTTTATTTTCTTGGTTATTTTTTTTTAGTTTTTGGTTACTAAGTAGAAGACTAGTTAGCATTTCTTGTCTTTTGACTTTTATAAGTCAAAATTTAACTTGGAATGAAATTTCTTTCTACTTACTTTTGTGCATTGTTGGTTGATCAATGTTGTGTTGTCATTGTGGTTGCATTGTGTGTGGTAACTACAAGCTTAACTATATATATCACCAACTAACCATTTTTTTGTAGGTCTCAAAATCCATGTTTCCCATATTGGTACTCCATTTAGGGGGAGTATCGACCAAGGGGGAGCATGGCGATTATTCCGCTTCGCTACTCTACTTTTTGTTTCGACAAAAAGGGGGAGAAATATATTATACTTTCAATACTTGATGTGCTTTTCATCTCTTAAGTAAAACAAGGTTAATATAATTTTTTTTAAGTCTTAAAAACCAAAGTTTTGTGTGTTACTTAAAAACAAAGTTTATGTTTTGTCATCAACAAAAAGGGGGAGATTGTTAATACAAATATCGCCTAAAAACGTTATTTATATTTTACGATCTTCGCTAAGTTTTGTTAACGACAAAATGTAAACTTTAGTTTTAAGCAAAACATATTCTTAGTTTTTAAGACTTGCATAAACAAGACTTTTGCTACATTTTACATTTCATAAAACATAACACAAGTTTATTTCTTAAATTAGAAATAGTCACATCACATTTATGGCAAGTTTTGTCATTATGTATTTATGGCAAGTTATGTGTTTGACTTGCTTTCATGTTGCTTGCAAGTATCATGTTTGACTTACTTGAAGTGATGTGACATTGTTTGGTTGATAGAAGTAATGTGACAAGACCTTGTTTGGTTTGAAGAGTAATTGCAAAAACCTACTGCAGACCCGGCGGTACCCTGGGGGTACACGGGCGGAACCCAGTTGAAGGTTCCGCCTGATCCGCCGAGCACACAGTTTGTTGTGCTATAAATACCAAGCCATAACTTGATTTTTGGCTAACCTCTTGAGCACATATTTTACACACACACTGATCCTTTTCTTCTAACCTCTTAACATTGTAAATGTGAAGTTTCCTTTTGTAGCAAAGAAGCTCACAAGGTCGTCTAAAGTTACAAGTTTCCAACACAACGTTGCAAGACTTGGTAGCTTAGTATTGTGTAAACTCTTGTTGTTTACGCGTCATTTGTTTGTGTATATTCTGAAGTGAGTGGTTAGTATTTTAGTCCTCAAAATACAAAGAGTGTTGGGAGTTGTTGTACCCTAGTAAAAGAACTAAACGGGAGTGGTTGTGCCCTTGTAAAAGAACTCGACATTTAGCTTTGTGTCGGTAAAAGTATAAGCGACGTGTAAGGTTTTCTCCGCCGGTGAAAGGAGCTTGTTGACTAGTGAAAGAAACTCTCGAGTTGGATACTCGGGGCGTGGACGTAGGGCAAGGAAAAAGAGTCCTTGTAGCCGAACCACGATAAATACTCGTGTTGTGGTTTGATCGTTTCTTTCCTTTACTTGCATGTTATATATATTGTGTTTGTGCATATATCTTTGATCAAACGGAAAGTTTCAAAGCTAACTAAACAAGTTAAAAAGATTTTAAAACGCTAAAACTATTCAACCCCCCTTCTAGTTTTCCACATAGGGTTTTTTCTTAATTTTTTTTTAAATTTTTCGAAACCCTAACCCTAATTTTGGGGGGTCGTTTTTTTTTCCATGAACCCTAATTAGGGTTTATGGTTTAAATTAATTAAATTGTAATTAATTAGAAACCCTACGTCATTAACTAGTTAATTGAACGTATCTATGTGACCTAATTAGTAATTGTTATGCTTTGATCCGTGACGAAACATGCATGTTAGTCATGGGTTATCTATTGTTTATTAATTGTTAAGCCTTTTCACATGTTTAGATAGATCTAATATTGGGTATGACCCATAATTATTAAAATCAATTATGTGCTATGTGGTATGTGATTAGCTTTGGCCTACGCAATTGACTTGTCAATGTATGTGGCTCACTTCCATTAAGAGGTGAAGGCCCTAGTTAATTATATGCGTATAAAAACCTAGAATTGATTTTGTTAGGATCTTTTCTAAAAAGATTGCATGTGGCTAATTGTTTCACCTTTATAATTGTTATGTTATTAGTTGTTTTGATTTGTCTTTATTACTTGTTTTATTGTTTAATTGTTGGACACGTTTGTAAGCAATAAAAGGGTAAGTTTTATAAAGAAAAATTAAATCGGACTAATAACGGTGAAACAAAAGTGATAAAGTAAGAATCTTGCAAGGTCTTATGTGCCGCTAGTGGTCCGATTCGCACGGTAATCAGCTCCCAGGCGAGACTAGCAAGATCTAAACTTTGTTACTTAATTTTAAGACTAAAGTTGTAAACTTTTTTATAGATTGACGTTTTTGGACAAGAATTGTGGTAAAAGTAATGATTTTTAGACAAACTCATAATAGTGGATTGAAGGTTTTGAAAAGAGCCTAGAGTTTACCTTGGTTTCCACGCCTATGAGATTGTTTAAAGAAAATTACCTATATCACTATTCTATGTGCAATATCATCTTAAGGGTGATTTACCTCAATTCCACTTTGGTGGATGATAATTGAAGGTACTTCTTTAATTGGTGAACCCAATACCTCTATAGAAAACTTTTGACTTTACCTTGCTTAAAATTGGATATATAAAAATTGTTTTGAAAACTTATGCTATAAAGATGAGTGCATGCATCTTTATACATATTTTGATTGACATATCAAAAATTGAATACCCTTAAAATTTAAGTTACATGCCATCTAACTATAAGAAACACTTGAAGTTAATTATTTGGTAAACGTGAGACGCAGGCTAAATATTAATGACAAGGTAAATTTTCGAGTGTGCGTGAGACCACACATGGAGAATTTGCAGTTTCTAAGTTAGACGACTTAATTAAGTTGATGCGTGAGACCTAGAGCTTAAGGCATGAGATGGGATGAAACATGCTTACATTGCAAATTGATGAATCAATTTAATGTAAATCCCATAAATGATCTAGGAATTGGAAAATTGTTTGCCAATTATTGTACGACAGATTACCATCTTTTGTACTTTCATTACTAGCAGATCAACTGATGTAATGAAACTTATGAAAAGTTGGATCCTAGATTTTCAAGAAACTAATATGGTTATATGATTATATCCATGGGTATTATGTTTGCTTGAAAATATGTATTATCGAAAATACTAAAATTGAATTTTGCAAATTCTTTTAATGTATTAATGCAACGATGAACCGTAAACATAGTCTTCTTTCCATTAAGAGAAGTGTGAGACTTAATTCATATTCCTTTTCATGAATGAGAAAGGTATAATAGGATGATTAGAATAGTCTAAATTCTAAATACATAACTTATAGCAAACTTTAATAGTAAGAGTAGATGCACTTTATGAGTTATTAAATTAGAAGCTAGACGGATTACTGCAAAATGGTAAAAGACAAATTAGATTATTTTATCTAGTTGTTTTATTTTGACCATTTATAGATACTACATACAATTGTTGGAATGGTAGATCTATACAAGAAGAAATTGCATGCCCAAGCTTTTTCAAGTTAATAATTTGGAATGTGATGAATCACATTTATATAGTAGATTACATCCTTTTATAACCTATATAATTGTTTGAATGAGTTTTCTTAAAAGATGTAGGAAAGTAAACAAGCACACTATTTACTTTTACTGATAATGACACATTTGCAATGTCGTCAAATTCAGTGGGAGTATTGTGTTCTTATTACTGAATAAGGGATTATTGTAATGTTCTCTAATTCAGTGGGAGTTACAAGACTTTTTGTCTTGATTGTAACTCAGATTATCTTTTGAATGTTTCAAGATAATTACTTTCCAAATATAGACACTAATATTTTCAAGGATAGTCATGTACGTTTCCTTGATTGATTGAGTAAACTCTATATCTACTAGTTATGCTAATGACACAAACCATATTGTTCACATTAACAAACGCGTGCGTGTTGTTTTATGTGGTACATGATGTTGTTCCATGCACAAGTGAGAGAAATCTACATTGTGTGCAAGGTACAACACATAAGAATATGATTTAACGGATTCTCTTAACTGCAAAGTAAGAGACTATAGTTCTAATATGATTAATATAAATCTAATCTAAGAAACACTTGGTGTTGAAATTTAGTAAACGTGAGACGCAGGCTAAATATTAACAACAAGGTGAATTTCCATGTATGCGTGAGACCAACATGGATAATTTACTGTTTCTGAATTAGACATCTATTAGAACATGTGTCAATAACAATACTACTTCATCTTTAACATTTATGTATTATTGGAATGACATAAATACATGAAGTAATATAATACTACTTCAATAATTATGTATTATTAGAATGACATAAATAAACATGAAGTAGTGTGTTAACTTGAAAATATCATTGAAACCAAATGATGGTGTTCATGATTACTTTAATTATACATGTTTATACTTTATTGTATAGTTATAAACATGAAGTCTTTTAAGTATTACAAGACTTATAATAAAGTAAGACGTTAGCTTGTTATGGTCTTTTAATTAAGACATATACAAGAAGTCATTGAGTTGATCAATGATTAATAACGTATAGTGGGATTATAATAAGTTTATGTTTTTATGAGACATAAACATGAAGTGACTTGGTCAAAAGTACTTGTGTTATAAAGCATGCAATTGGTTTGGAAATACTATTATACCATTAAGTTGACTTAGTTGGTAAATAGGTATGCCAACAGGAATATGGTTATCTTATATATATTGTTAGATCTTCTTACAATATTAATTCTAATTGAAGTACCACATATGGATGGTATGTTCAGTTAGGGAATCAAACTCTTGTTAGATTGTTTGATTGAAGATAACTATGATTTCTTTTCTTCCAAAAGTTATCAAGGTTAGAAATTGAGTATGGATTGAATATACTCAATTAGACTCCTAGAAGATTAATAAGACGTTATTGAATTATGAAATGTGATGAATCACATTAAGTCTTAAATTGAAGTTCTGAATTTGTTAAGCTACTTATAAGAAGGTTATTAACAAAAGAATATCAGGAACTATCAATGTGTATTTGTAATTTTCTAAAAGTGAACGTTGGATTGTTGCTCTAATTGCTAAGTAGTTATAGATAGTCTCTATATTACTAAAGGCAAGTGGGAGTTTTATCTTGAAGAGATAAAATTACAAGATACAAAATCTTCTAATAACACGCTAGTGAAAATCATGATGAGGCTAAACATGTAAATGATAAACCTCAAGATGATGAAATTCTCATTCATAGATCCACTTGGATATCTCAGATATTTAATTAATATGCTGACGATTATATGATGTACTATTACCAAAATAATGAAGTGGGTAAATTACTCATACTATGAATGTTATAGATGTTGTTCATAAAGATATTCAAAATTTTAAAAATTTGGTTTATCTTAATTCTTAATTGTTAGAGAATGAAGATGAGTTTATTCAAAGCTTATGTAACGCTAGTGGTTTAAATCTTTGTGTAATAATCATATGGACAAAATTGTACACATATCTTAATGCATGTCTTATGACAAGATTATTAATCATACTTAAGCAATTACCTATGATTGAATACTCTTTCCTAAGCATATTAAAGATACAAAGATGGTAATTGTCATATTTATATGAATATGAAATTTGACAATGATATTAAAAACTCTTCCATGAATAATTACTTGAGCGAGGACGATAAGTAATCAAAAGGAGTTTATGAATTCAAGTAAATCTTTGGAAGTGTACAAAGTGCAATAATCCATGAATGGATAAATGCATGCATCTAGGAGATTAATCTTATGTTTAATTATTATATCCAAGTTTTGATTTATAATTGAAATAAGATAATTTCTAAGTATTCCTGAAAGCTAGTGGGAGTATTATGTTTGATTTACTAAATCATATATGTTGCATAACATATAAGAAGTTACATTCCATATAAGTAAAATGTTAAGACTTAGTTTGCAATGAAACTGTATTTGAAAGATTTAGAAAATAAAACATACAACTTTGGAATTAAAGTTTATTATTTAATGAACATGTGCAGTAAATAAATTCTAATAGAATATATCATTTAGTAAATGGATATACATATTTGTAAAGATAGAACATGAATAAAATCTAAGTATGACTGAAGGATTTTTCATGTGTATCATATTATTGTTGTATCATGAGCATAATGATTTAACAATATTTGATATCTTGTGTAAAATATATTCTAATGAAATATGTTTGAACTTAGAATAATGATCCTCAAACCTGGAATAGCTCCTAAACATTACACATGGATATTAAGTTTACGAAAATTTTAAAGAGCATATTGTGTTTTATATACAATGATGCTAGTTTAATTGAGATGACACTCAATACTAGTCATGGTAGGATTTTATCCTTGTTAATGGCCATGTAAACTAGTAGTGCTCAACTAAGAGCATGGTTGCATTATACATTAAAGAATTAGAATACTTTAAACTTTAAATGTTTGAAAGTTTGATTATCATAAGATGGTGATTGAGGATGTCACACCATTTATGAAAAATTATGTGTAACTATGTCAAGATAGTTGGATATACACATACAAGAATTTTTCTAATTAAATTCTTTGAAATAAGTATTCTCAAAATTCGGATAGATCAAAGTTAGTTGAATAATGCCTTGTCAAACAAGTATGATTGTCATTACTTGAGGCATAATTGTCAACAAGTGATTACTTGAGACAAAATTCATTAACTAGAATTATCATGCATTGATCTATTTAGTATTTGGATAAAGGACATTAAGCAATTATTATTTATAATGAATTAAAGTACTTAGTACGTTTGTTTTCATTAATAATAAATTGTGTCCTATATTTGCATGTTTAAATCCGTGAATGACTTATGTTATTCTAAATTGTCCGTTGTCAATTAATGATATGAGAATATCATTAAACTAAGACAAATCTGAGTATTGGTTAGAATATACTTGAAAGTATATTGATGCGTTGACATACCAATTTTACATGATATTTGATGAATTGAATATAGGACTTATCCCAACTACATGATTTTACTTTATGGATCTTGTCAGTAAGTAAATCATGAATTTTTTATCCTCAGACTTGAGATACCAGATAAGAGTCATGGTTGTAGTGCATTTTGTAAAGCCATCTATCGCTCACCGTAACACGGAGCTATAAGGGTTGTTTTCAGAAGTGTTGCAAAGTCCATGGGTTATTCTTGTAGTAAAAAAAGAATTTGTTCCTTCAAATTCGTTTTGAAGTTTAATACTGCTGGGCCCCTCATAGGGTTGTCAAGATGTATGCGTGCGCACGCCCAAAGTCTATCTGGAATACGTTCAGATGTTTTGGTAATCTTGCTCAATCATAAACAACGAGAAACAGAATTGTTAATTGAAGAATGACTAAGATCCATATATTTATTAACATGGTATTAGAAACAAAAGGATGATAATAATAATGATGAATCATTAAAAGGTTTTTCCAGGAGACCTACCTCGAGTTGATCTAGGGGCATTGGCGTGTTGCTAGACGCTTACCAATGTCATTATGTTATTAATAGATATCCAAGTGGGAGCTGTTGGAATTTATGGATAAATATTAATAAACGTATGTCTAGAATCGAACTCGAGACCTTGGGATTGCACACTTTACGTATGAATGACTAACGGAAATAATTAATATATAACCATGTTATGTATTTAATTATTTAGGACACGAAATATTAACTAACGGGCATTAAGTAATTAGTTGAATTGACTAAATGATCGTTAGGGAATAAAGGAAGGGCCGTTAGTGAAATTTGGTGCTTAAGAAGGATCTAGAACCCATGTCTATGGGCTTGGCCGGTTTTGGCATAAAACCCTTGTCGTTCCATTGCTTGGAAAAAAAGCCAATTCACTATATATATACAAACATATTGTTTCTGTAGTTCTTGGACTTTGGTGCATGATGCTATAACCAAATAAGTTTGTCCTTTCTTTCTTTTCTTCCTTTACAGCCGATCAATCAAATCAATATGTTTTTGAAACAAAATAGATTGACTTTTATTATTGTATGGAAAAGTAGATTGTTTGTTTTTTATTAAACAATTGGATATTGGTTTAAAATTCTAACACAGTATCTAGCGCATGTTAGAGAGAATAGAGGGTTTAAAACAACTCATACAACTCATTTGGTTCTTGATATTGTGGTGAAAATCAAGATTTTTACAATTTTAATCTTTTACATGAGATTATGTTCAGTAGGTTGTAAGCATATCCTTCGGACATCGTGACTCTCAAGTCTCATTATGTAACCCTTAGCAACCTCAAACGAATCAAATGGGTGGCAATACACCAAAAAAAAGTTTTAATAGGGAACATGTCAATCGGTTGTTTGAAGGGGTATTGACAGTTTTGTATAGGTTGTTTAGTAGTAACAATGTAGCATAGTCAGTTTTGTGATAGCGTGTGGAACTGTGGATGCTTAAAGTCTTGCAGAAGCATGTTTTGAGAATGACTATTTGATATTGCTTATATGGCTTGGTCCTGTAGGTTTGTAAATATTTTTACATTTTGCTGGGTGTACCTTCCCATTTACCAAAAAAAGCTTTTCCAAATTTGTATGACGCACGCTAATATAGTAATATGACCCGTACCAATTACACAACCCGCGCTCTACCCCAGCCATTATGCCACAACATAGATTATCTGGCGTAACTGAAAACATTAGTTATTCTTTCAACATCACTTTGTAAATCGTCCTAAGAGGCAGACAACTAACATTCACTTGGCTGATTCTCAAAACAGATGTTCTACAAACAAGCAAAGAAGACGAACCAATGCTGCAGAATATTATGAGAATTTATAGCCCTTCTATATGGTTTCAAGTATTATTTTCTTTTTTCTCATGGTGATCATTTGGAGATGAACTATATAGCTCTATCCATCCTCACAAGGATAAAAAGAAAGCGCACAAACAACACAAATATTAAGTACTATGCTTCTTGTTACTATGTATCATAATGCTCATGTTTATGTTATTTGTAATATCTTTCGCATTATTAAGTAAGTATCTTTGTTGAGTTTCATAAATACTAAGATTTCTTTTGGTGTTCTTGATGAAAAAGAAGTTTGATTTTTATGAGTTATTTAACTTCAAATGTAAGATGTACGATTTGAAATGCATAATTTGCATTTGCTTAATGTACAAAATTTGACTAGCTTGTGTTTGACACCTACAGGTACCTTACCAAAAAAATAATAATAATTAAAAAAAAAATGACTTTTTAAATGACGAAAATTCAAGTCCATAAAGAAAGTCTGTTCAACCTTTGAGACTTCACATGAAGATTCATAAAGATGAGTTCCTTTGAGGGAGTAACTTGTGTTAGAGTTTGTGAATAAATATTAATAAGTATATGTCTAGTGTCGAACCCGAGATCACGGGATTGCACACTTTACGTATAAGAATCGATGTTAAATAATTAATATATAAATAGTTATATTTAATTATTAAATCACAAATAAAGTAACATAATACATGAGGGACTTATTAGTACGAAAACCAAACCCGTGGGGTGTTGGTTGAGACCGGTCGAACATGAAAGGAATGGAGGGGTCCGAGTGTCGTTTTGTGAAACTTGAGGAGGTGATAGACTCTAACTTGGAGAACAAGTTTGAGGGTTATATCACAATTTATACACGACACTTAAAAATTCCTTTACAACCTGACGCATGATAACTAACCATTGGCATAACGTATATTCTACAATTGCATGTAATCTCATGCATTAATGCTTATACGTATGAAAAGAAATTGTTTGCTTTTCATCTATTGTGAATGGCAGTGGTACCCACAAGGGTTTCCTTTTAGTCGACATGTTCTAAGGCATTACTTAGTGTGTTTTTTGTTTTGTGATTTTATTTGTGATTCAAGAACTAGCATTTACATCGAATCGTTATTAGTACGTGTGTACAAGAACGTGGTGTAAACACATTATTATTTACATCTTGGATTGAATAACAAAACGGTAAGGGGTTATTCATTGATCCTTATAAACCCTAATTAGGGTTCATCCAATTGTTCAAGAATTCAAGATTGCATACGGTACGTTCCTATTTATGTTTTTGTTAATAATTATATGTTATACTTGATCTATAGCTTCCGCATACGTGTGTGCTTTGATTTATATGATTGTCATGATATTAAAATTCTAACAACTTGTCAATTGTCTTGAAAACAAAGACAACCTTGCAAGTCATATACATAATGTTTGCATTAGGGATGAGCACGGTATTGGTCCTGTATCGAATTAGTTGTACCGATTTTTTCTCGAGCATAAATTAGTGGTACCGGTACCGTATCGAACGGGATTCGGATACTGGTACCGGTATCGGGAAATTGGGTTTTCCCTTTTTTTTCGGGAATTTTCCGATTTAGTACTGGTCCCGTACTGAATTAGTGGTCCTGTTAAATATTATGAGGGACTAGTGTTGCCAAGTTTCAAAGTCTTACAAAGTTATTATAACTTTGAGTCATTATTGACAAGTTGTGAAGTTGAAGGGCTGATGTGTATTTTAGTAGTATATAAGCTACACATTAGTTTAGGGTTTTATAACTTTTGATACGCAGCTTTTATTCTCTCTTGATTCTCTCTTGTTCACATCTGTGAGATTTAGTTCTTGATATCACTTTGATATCTGCTAGTGAGTTAGTATTGAAGGATCATTCTCTGTATTTGATTCTTCTAGTTTGAGTATGAGTGGTTCATTGTAGTGAGGTTATATGTGTAGTGTCCTTCTGAAGGAGATTACACTTGTCTTTTGTATCTTGTTTGGTAAGCACCTGTTTGGGGACTTATCTACTATAGCAGTTGTTAATAAAATACACCAAGGGGTGGTTGGTTGAGTGTAATCGTTTGTGTTTTAGTGTTCTGATTATCATTTTTACATGGTATCAGAGCCATAGGTTCTGATCTGGTGGATTTGAGTTTCTAGGGTTTCATTAGATTTTGGGGGTTTTCGTTAATTGAAGGTTGTTTTGGTTAATTGTGGTCGTTTTCTTAACGGCCGTGGTTGGTTTGTTCTATTTGGGATTAGATCTGGTGTTTTTGTGGGTTTCTTGATTAGGGTTTCAAAAACCCTAATTTGGAAATTTGGGGATCTGTTTTATCCAATGGTTTCTTGATTGTTGGGCCCGTTCTTGATTGCAATCTTACTAGACTAAGTGAATCTAGTAAGTTTGTGATTCATTCCGCATTCTTTTCTCGCTGTAAGTAATTTTCCTTCCTTTAAGCAAACATTTACTCAGTCAAGAAGGTGCAAACAGAGTGGTTAACTCCTTGACATGCCTTCTTGAAAGGTACGGAAACCTGCTCTGGCCACTCTCAGTCTTCTTGGCTGGTATTTTATTAGGCTTGGGTGTGAGTATAGATTCTTTAGTGTTTCTGTTGATTATTGGTATTGTTTTTGTCTATTAGCTGTTATCTGTCTATTTTTACTTGGTTTCTATTCTTTAGTTGCTATTTCTTTTCTGTTATCATGTCTGCTGCTGGTGGAAGTGTTGATCCACCTGTTTTAATTAGTAATCTTGATGCTGGTAATCCTTTGCATATTCAGACTAATGATAATAGTGGTACTGCTTTAATTCCATTTAAACTTCTTGGAACTGAAAATTATAGAATCTGGTCTGGTGCTATGAAATTAGCTTTACAAGCTAGGAATAAGTTTAGTTTTGTTGATGGTTCTTGTCTTAAAGAAACTTATGTTACTAGTGATGTTCTTTCTGCTCAATGGGATAGATGTAATGCCATTGTCTTAACCTGGTTGATGAATTCTGTATCTCAAGATGTTTATATGGGTCTTGTTTATTCTGATAATGCTGCATGTGTGTGGAAAGAGTTGCAAGAAACTTATGATAAGGTTGATGGTTCTGTGATATATAATCTTTTGCAAAAGATTAACTGTGTTAAACAAGGTGGAACTTCTGTTGCTGACTACTATCATAGACTTAACTCCTTGTGGAGAGAATTTGATGTCTTAACTAAATTGCCTGTATGTGTTTGTAAGGTTAAGTGTTCTTGTGATGCCAGTAAAGAATTAGGCATGCATAAACAACTGATGAAGTTGATGCAATTTCTCATGGGCCTTGATGATTGTTATCAGCCTGTGAGAACAGCACTCTTAACCAGGGATCCTCTCCCTGAGGTTAAGGATGCTTACATCACTGTCTCTAGAGAGGAATCTCATAGGGGTATTCCTGAGTCTCCTAGTGTTACTGAGTCTAAACTGAATGCTTCTTCTTTTGCTGCTAAATCTTTTAACAACAATAGGAGAATGTTTAATAATAATAACAATAACACTAGAGGTACCAATGTTAATACTGGTACTAATTCTAACACTATTAATAGAGGTCCTAATCCTAATCTGAATTGTAAAAATTGTGGCAAAATTGGACACACTATTGATAGATGTTATGAGATTATTGGATTTCCACCTGGTTTTGTTAAGAACAATAATAATACAAATAAACCAAATGGTTTTAGACAAAACTATAATGCTAATACTGATATGAAACAGTCTGATAATAAAAATTCTCCATCTGTTAGTACTTCTGGTTTTACTTCTGAACAGATGAAGAAACTCTTGTCTTTAATCAATGATTCTCCTTTTGGAAGCATACATGCTAATATGTCAGGTAGACCTTCATTTTTTAATGGAAATGTTTGGTTTAATATTAATTTTTCCAGGTTTTTTTGCTCCAATTCTAAAATTGCTGTCAAAACCTTGTCTTTGGGATGGATCATTGATTCTGGTGCTAATCAGCACTTGACTGTTTCTACTGTTGGAATGTTTAATGTGATTGATATTTCTAGTCTTAGGATTACTGTTGGTCATCCTAATGGAACTCTTGCTACTATTAGTCATGTTGGAAATTTAAAACTGACTAATAATGTGACTCTTTATGATGTCTTAGTTGTCCCTGGTTACTGTGTTAGTTTGTTATCTGTTAATAAACTTATTAGGGATAGCAAAATGTTTGTTGGTTTTGATGAAGATACCTGTTATATTCAGGACTTGAAAAGGGAGAATACTCTGGGGACTGGTAGTCAATCTGATGGCCTTTATCTGTTTGATATGCATTCTAATAATAATGTGAGTAATTGCAATATGATCATGTCTTATAATGTATCTAAACTTGTCTGGCATAATAGATTGGGTCATCCTGCTGATCCAGTCTTATCTGTTCTTCAAAATGATCTTGGAATATCCAAGAACACCTCTGTGTTAGTTTGTGAGATCTGTCATAGGGCTAAACAGACTAGGGAACCTTTTCCTTTATCTGAACATAAGTTTGAGAATGTTGGTGATCTTGTTCACCTTGACTTATGGGGTCCTTACAGAGTAACTAGCAGAGAGGGGTATAAATATTTCTTGACTATTGTTGATGACCACTCAAGAGCTGTATGGGTTTACTTGATTAAGTCTAAGGATTAAGTCTTTGGTGTATTTTGCTCTTTTATTCACTTAATTTCTACTCAGTTTGGAGTTAAAATTAAAATTGTTAGATCTGATAATGGGACTGAATTTGTTAATAGAAAAATGAATGAAATGTTTTCTGATCTTGGTATAATACACCAGACTTCATGTGCTCATACTCCTCAGCAAAATGGGATTGCTGAAAGGAAACATAGACACCTGCTTAATGTAGCTAGGAGTCTTATGTTTCAAGGGGGGATTCCTTTAAGTTTTTGGTCTGATTGTGTTCTAACTGCTGTTTATCTTACAAACAGGCTGCCATCTTCAGTCTTAAAAGGCAAATGTCCCTATGAGTTGTTTTATAAGACAAAACCTAATCTTTCCCATTTGAGATCTTTTGGCTGTTTATGTTTTGCAACTATTCTAAACAATCATGATAAATTGTCTTACAGATCTGAAAAATGTGTTTTAATTGGTTTTTCAACTACAAAAAAGGCTTATAAACTTTTAAGTTTGGATACTAGAAATGTGTTTTTTGCAAGAGATGTAAAATTTTATGAAAATATATTTCCACTTAAAATGAAAACTAGTGATACTACTGATACAGATCATGTAGATGAAGTAGAACACTTGAATTTTTTTAATAGTCTGAAGTCTCAAAGACCCAATGATGATGGGGAAGTTACACCAGTTGAGGAAGGTATTTTGTTATTCTCTCATGATGCAACAGAAAATTTGACAGATACTACTCAGATGCATCATGAAGAACAAGAATCTGCAACCCACTTTGGTGACCAACACTGGTCTGAGGGCAGTTCCGGTTCTGAAAACATAAGGTCTGTTCCAACTCAGTCTATAAATATAAATGAAGATGTGCAGACACCTGTGTTAAGAAGATCTAACAGAGAGTCTAAAACTCCTATTAGATTTAATGATTATGTTATGCAGTCTAAGGTTAGATATGGTATAGAAAAGTATGTGAATTATGCTGGTCTTAGTAGAAATAATAAGTGTTTTACTTCCACTCTTAATAAATCTTGTGAACAAAAAAGTTATGAAGAAGCTATTAAAAATCCTAATTGGAATGATGCTATGAATAGTGAAGTTGAGGCTTTAAACAGGAATAATACCTGGACTGAATGTGAATTACCTGTTGGTAGACATGCTATTGGTTATAAATGGTTGTGGAAAATTAAATGCAAGTCTACAGGATTGATAGGTATAAAGCAAGACTTGTGGCTAAAGGATATAGTCAAAGAGAAGGTTTTGATTATGATGAAACCTTTAGTCCTGTTGTTAAGATGGTCACTGTTAGGTGTTTAATTAGTATTGCTGTTAATATGAAGTGGCCTTTATATCAGTTGGATGTTAATAATGCTTTTCTGTATGGAGATTTGCATGAAGATGTTTATATGATTTTACCCAAGGGGTTTAATGGAGGTGATGATTCTAAAGTGTGCAAACTTAACAAATCTTTGTATGGTCTTAAGCAAGCACCAAGACAGTGGAATGCTAAGCTTACTACTGCCTTGGTTGAACATGGTTTTGAGCAAAGTAAGTTGGATTATTCTTTATATGTTAAACAAAAAGGTTCTGTGTTTATGGCATTAGTTGTTTATGTTGATGATATTGTTATCACTGGTAATGATGAAGTTGAGATTAATAAGTTTAAGCAGTTTCTGAGTTCTAAATTCATGATTAAAGATTTAGGAGAGTTAAAATATTTTCTTGGTATAGAAGTTTTGAAAAATGACACTGGAATATGTATGACTCAAAGAAAATATTGTCTTGAGTTATTGCATGAATATGGATTGCTTGCATCTAAGCCTGTTGATACTCCATTGCCAAAAAATACTATTTTGAGTTGTATTGAAACTGATAATGATAAAATGTTGAAAAATATTACTAACTATTAGAAATTAGTTGGTAAGTTGATTTATTTGACTAATACCAGGCCTGATATTAGTTATGCTGTTCATTGTTTAAGTCAACATATGCATTGTCCTCTTCAATCTCATCTTAAGGCTGCTTTAAGAGTATTGAAATATTTGAAAGGTTCTCCAGGTTCAGGTTTACAGTTTAACAAAGAATCTGATCTTAAACTTAGAGCTTATTCTGATTCAGATTGGGCTAAGTGTCCTAAAACTAGAAAGTCTGTTACTGGTTTTTGTGTTTTTCTGGGTAATTCTCTTATATCATGGAAAAGTAAAAAACAAGCTACTTTGTCTAAGAGTTCTGCAGAAGCTGAATATAGAAGTTTAGCTTCTACTACTTGTGAAGTGATATGGTTGGGAAATTTGTTGAATAGTCTTGGTCTTAAAAATCTGTTACCTGTGGAAATTTTTTGTGACAATAGTGCTGCAATTCAAATTGCTGCTAATCCTGTGTTTCATGAAAGAACTAAGCATTTTGAGTTGGATGTGCATTTGGTTAGAGAAAAGGTTTCTGCAGGTGTTATTAAAACTGTCAAAATCCATACTGATGTGCAGGTTGCTGATATTTTTACTAAGTGTCTTGGACAAAGGCAACATAGTTTGTTTTGCAAAAATCTTGGTATGTTTGACATGTTTGCAGGTATATCTAATGAAGCTAAGTGTAGCAGTCAGATTCAGAGCAAGGATAATGTTGAAGTGAAGACTTATCAACTTGAGGAGGGGTGTTAAATATTATGAGGGACTAGTGTTGCCAAGTTTCAAAGTCTTACAAAGTTATTATAACTTTGAGTCAGTATTGACAAGTTGTGAAGTTGAAGGGCTGATGTGTATTTTAGTAGTATATAAGCTACACATCAGTTTAGGGTTTTATAACTTTTGATACGCAGCTTTTATTCTCTCTTGATTCTCTCTTGTTCACATCTGTGAGATTTAGTTCTTGATATCACTTTGATATCTGCTAGTGAGTTAGTATTGAAGGATCATTCTCTGTATTTGATTCTTCTAGTTTGAGTGTGAGTGGTTCATTGTAGTGAGGTTATATGTGTAGTGTCCTTCTGAAGGAGATTACACTTGTCTTTTGTATCTTGTTTGGTAAGCACCTGTTTGGGGACTTATCTACTATAGCAGTTGTTAATAAAATACACCAAGGGGTGGTTGGTTGAGTGTAATCGTTTGTGTTTTAGTGTTCTGATTATCATTTTTACAGGTCCCGATTTTTTTTTCACCTTATTTCGTAGTCCCGGTACCGTACCGTATATCGAAATCGGTACCGGGATCGGTACCGTTTCGGTACGGTACCGATACGGTTCCGGTTCAGTTCCGGGATTTGGGTCAAAATGCTCATCCCTAATTTGCGTGGATCACTCTTTCAAAAAATAAAAAAATAATAAAAATAAAAATAAATATTGCAATATCTTTTTACTTATCTTTTTATGTCTCATGTGTTAATCATCAGCGACTACTTTATCACTCACCGTGAAATGATTGATATGTGATAGTAAGCGGATGAGTAGTAAGATTTAGCATTTACGAAAGGACTTCTTTATCACTCAAACTAGTTAATCCCTCCAGACAAATTAAGAACACATCAAACTGAGTTTAAAGTTGTTCAAACTTTTTAATTTTATTTTATTTAATTTTATTTTTTTTGAACGGCAAGTAACCATCTCACAATATATACACAACAAATCTATCTCACATGTCATAAGCAGTAACCATTTAGTTGAAGAGTTTCGCACACAACATAAAGTAATAATGTAATATTGAGACACAAGCCTTTGGTGATGTTCTAACATTATATATAACTAAATGCATGCAACCTTATGCAATTAATTTATCCGAAACAGGCTAGTTTTGGACCGACACGTTTCTAGCATGTACAAGAAAAAAAAAAGAAAAAAAAAGAGAAGAAAATCAACATTTTGCAACTAAAAATAGGCAAATCCAAGAATAGTTTCACTGATTGCTAGATACTGTACCGACAAATGACTCCACATGCAAAAAGATCATTACCAAATTGTCTTCTAAGTGTAGCATCAATTCATGGCTATCCTCCCCCTTGTAATCTTATTCATCTTGAACACTTCTAGAGCACAAACATGGATCAAAGCTGGTTACTGGTACACGGGTAGCGAGTTTCCAGTACCAAACATAAACTCAGCTCTGTTCACTCACCTCATCTGTGCTTTTGCATACATCGATCCTTCGACACACGAGCTTTTTTTAAAAGGTTCGGATGAACCATATGTATCAACATTCACGTCCACAGTTAAAACAACCAACCCGTCCGTTATACCACTTTTGTCAATATGGACACAAAATGGATATTATGGAAATAACGAAAACTCGTCCAACTTTCTAAAAATGGCTGAGAACCCCTCTTATCGAAAAAGATTTATAGAGTCTTCAATGAAAGTGGCAAGGCTTCACGGGTTTAAAGGACTTGATCTTTATGTCACTACTTTGTTAAGTACAAAGGGAAACATGACCAACTTAAGGCCTTTATTTGATGAGTTGCGCATTGCTGTGGATAACCAAAACTTGACTTTGACTATGGGGAGTCATTATTCGCCTGAAAACAACAGATTGAGCTACCCGGTTGACTCAGTAGGAAGAAATTTCGACTGGGTGCATGTTAGATCATATGACTATTATACATCTTTAAATACAAATATCACGGCTGCACATTCAGCTTTATATGATCCATCTACTAAAGTCAGTACAGATTATGGTATAAATGAATGGATTAAAAGAGGATTACCAGCTAGGAAGCTTGTGTTGGGGTTAGCATACCATGGGTATGCGTGGACACTTGTGGATCCGAAAGATAGTGGCATTGGTGCACCGGCTAAAGGTGTGGCTATTACTAGAGATGGGTCAGTGAGCTATGAGTATATTAAGAAGTATATGAGAAGTTATGGGGTTAACTCGGTTTATAATAACACGTATGTGATAAATTCTTGTGTGATTGGTACGTTTTGGATTGGATTTGATGATGTGGAAGCTATTAGAACTAAAGTTGCTTATGCAAAAAAGAAGGGGCTTCTTGGTTATAATGTGTGGCAGGTTCCTAATGACTGCAACTGGGAACTCTCAAAGGCTGCTGGTAAGTGACAGAGGCGGGTCAGGTTGACCTGAAACACTTTTTGTCCGGTTTTTAAACATTCTATTAATAATATTGTTTGTTGTATATGATTTACCAAAAAAAACAAATTATTACAGTAATGACCTATAGTCTTTTGAATAACTTAGCAGGTTATATGCATCAACGATACACTTTGTGCACATACCATGAGAAACGTTGTAGCTTGCACGACACACATCTATTGGTTAAGTTGGTACTGCCATTCATGTGTTATGTGTAACATGAGAAAATGTATCATTTTTTTCCGCTGCAATGCAATCAGATAAGTAGTTTAGAAAATGAATGTATTTACAATGACGAACTTTGCAGCGGAAGAAGAAGGTAAATACAGCCATCACAAGCGATTTTTGGTGATTACTTTGTGCACAATCTGTTTCATTATCGTGTTACTTGGTTGCATAATGGGTTACCTGAGAAGAAAGATCACATCAAAAGGTAAACCTTTCACATTTCACTAATATCAAATTCCTCGCTGCCAGTAAAAAAATAAACAAAACTTTACGTGGGGTCTAAACCTAAGGGGGTTATATGATCATATGATATGTTGTAAATCAAAATAATTTTCCATTTGCTTTAACAGTGAAACAGATGACGCATAAAGGCAAATCGTCAAATCACAACCAGGAAGTACTTAGCTTTGATGACATAAGGGAAGCTACAAATAGCTTCTCTGAAGTAAATAAGCTCGGTGAGGGTGGATATGGACCAGTTTATAAGGTATTTACTTCTTTATTTTACCATTACCAATCCCTCTTGTGGAACTAGCTTTATGTAGTCTATAGAGAATGTTACTTATGAGCATTATGGTTAAGTTTAATATGTATATTTGTCGTTTCACCAGGGCACATTATCAAATGGTCAAGAAATAGCGGTGAAAAGACTTTCGCATAGTTCTAAACAAGGACTCGAGGAGTTCAAGAACGAGGTTATGTTTGCAACAAAACTACAACATGTCAATTTAGTAAAACTACTGGGATTCTGCACTGAAAGGGAAGAAAAGATGTTGATCTATGAATATATGCCGAATAAAAGCTTAGATTATTATCTCTTCGGTAAGGAATCCTACATATCTTGTGTTCTTCATTTTAATAAATAATGTTACTAATAACATAAAATGATTTGTGTAGATCCAAGTAGAAGGTCGTTATTGAACTGGGATAAATGGGTTGAAATAATTGAAGGAATAATACAAGGATTCCTTTATCTCCAAGAATACTCAAGACTAACAATAGTTCATAGAGACTTGAAAGCAAGCAACATTCTACTTGATGCTGAGATGAAGCCTAAAATATCGGATTTTGGGATAGCAAAAAGCTTCCAGAACAATGAAATTGAAGCAAATACAGACCGCATTGTTGGAACCTAGTAAGTGCTTTTCAGAGCATTCACGTACGTAATATTAAAACATTTATATAAAGCTTTTATCTTCTAAGAATTATAAGATCATGATTCTTTAGACACTGAACTATTTCGTTTGTGCAATTCAGCGGATGTGTTCCTCCTGAGTATATAAAAAAAGGGACATACTCCAGAAAATATGATGTTTATAGCTTCGGGGTTCTCCTTCTGCAAATTTTAAGCGGGAAGAAGAACTATAATGTCTATGGACCAAGTCAAAACCTAAATCTGCTAGAATATGTAAGTTAATTCATCAACAGATTCCCTTGAGGTCGACTCGTGCAGCAAATTCACTTTATTATTCCGTTTACATAGTTTAGGCCAGTGTGAATAAATCCTCTACACAATAAAATCATGTTTGCACAATGGTATTTGACTTTGACTTTGACAATGAACAACTTCAGGCATATGTTCTGTGGAAACAAGGCATAGGCATGGAGTTCATAGACCCTACACTGGACGATACATTTTCACGATATAAGCTAATAAGTTGTATGCAAGTCGCACTGCTATGTGTAGAAGAAAACTGGGCACAAAGGCCATCAATGTTGGAAGTCTCAGCCATGTTAAGAAACGAATATGCAAGTAAGCCTATGCCTAGAAGACCTGCTTTCTCAACAAATAAGTATGAAGACGAAAAGAACTTTGGAGCGACTGACGAAGTCTACTCGGTTGATATTGCAACCATTTCGCATCTTTTACCTCGCTGAATTATAAAATTCTGGCTTTAGGTTAATGTTGCATGTCAAAAGACATACAGTTTGTAGTGCCTTTAGAACAGTTTTAATAATTAACCAACAGATTTTTAAATGATCCATTCTAAGATAGTTTTGCATATGTGTTTGCACAATGTTTATTAAGGAGGGTGTCATATGATTTTTTCTCTCCACAATATAAATTAGCTTATTATGTTAATGCAGTAGCTATGATTATAAAAAAAACCTATATCTGCTACAACATAGTTAAACTATTTGAAAATAACAATTTACCAGGTTAGTATGCATGAAAAATAGATTCATCAATTTTGTATCCATTTGACCCGTTAGTAATTACTTTTTATTTTTATATTACACCTTTAACCCGTTTAAGTATAAACACATATTGAGTTTTAATGGGATCGAAATATAGAGTGCAAATGTGCAATTATCCTGTTCGTTGTCTATGATCTGCATGATTATGCTATTTTCATGATTGTTGTGAGACTGGTTGTTTGAGGGTCCCTAGAACGTGTCGGTAAATGGCAATAATTTGGTCACCTCAACCTCAAGTATGGTTTCTCGATTCTTAAAATTAGTCATTACTAAATAAAAATTACTAATAATATCATTGTCGTTTATATATACTTCTTCCTCTATTAAAGAGTGATGCAGACATCACGGATTATGATTTTCTTCATGTGATGTCTAAAAGAGTCAAAGGTTTGAACACTTGAGTTAATTTGTCTTCCAAATCATTAAAAATAAGGTTACACAGGCTGCTTAAACAACCTTTCTTGTGAGGTTTATGGATTGAATCTCAAAAGTATAAACAATTTTCTGTTGTTATAGAAAAGACACGGAATTGAGAATGGAGCCTAATAATATGTGGAAATGTCAGCAAGTAAAATTCTAACATGACGAGTTAATTAAATGGTTACCGCTCTGATGTGTAGGCAACTCCCTGTCATGTCATATCGTAACACATTACACAAGTTCGTTCCGTACAATGACAAAAGACATTTACATTGTTAAAATTTTCTAATCTTTAACGAGGAAGAAGTTCGGAAATGGTTTGATTATTAACCGAACACACTTCTTCCATCTCTGTACCTTTCTTTTCGTCTTCATCCTGGCTTGTTGAGAACGCAGGTCTTTTAGGTATAGGCACGTCAGCATGTTCGTTTCTTAACATGGCTGAAACCTCCAACATTGATGGTCTATGCATCCACTTTTCTTCGACACATAGCAGGCCAACATGCATGCATCTTATCAGCTTATATGATGAAGATGTGTCATCCAATGAAGAATCTATGAACTCCATGGCACTACCTTCTTTCCACTGAACATATGCCTGAAATTGTTCAGAGTCAAAGTCAAATTCAAACATCATTGTGCAAAATTATTTGTGAAGAATGAAGATATAGTTGTAAAAGTAACATACAAATTCTAGGAGACTTAGGCTTTGATGTGGTCCGTACACGTTATAGTTCTTCTTTCCGCTTATAATTTGCAAAAGAAGAACCCCAAAGCTATAGACATCATATTTTCTTGAGTATGTACCTTTTTTTATATACTCAGGAGGAACACATCCACTGCATTGCACCAAAAATACTGTTAAGTACCAAACGTATCATGTTCAGTCTGAATCTACTAGCACATATGAAAAACCAAATATTTATGAAGATGTTGTTACAAAGTAATACCAGCCAGTTTTGTGCATACTTACTAGGTTCCAACAATGCGATCTGTACTCGCTTCGGTTTCATTGGCTTGAAAGCTTTTGGCTATCCCAAAATCCGATATTCTTGGTTTCATATGTGCATCAAGTAAAATGTTGCTTGCTTTCAAGTCTCGGTGAACTATTGTTAATCTCGAGTACTCTTGGAGATATAAGAGTCCTTGGATTATCCCTTCTATTATCTCCACCCATTTTTCCCAGTTTAGCATAGACCTTCGCCTTGGATCTACACATGCCAATTTATGTTATTACTTTATTAGAGAATTTGAAGTAGAAAAAGCTCAAGATGTGTATATAATTTGACTGCTCACCAAAGAGGTAAAAGTCTAAGCTTTTGTTTGGCATGTACTCATAAATTAACATCTTTTCTTCCTTTTCAGTACAAAACCCCAAGAGTTTAACTAGATTGACGTGTTGTAATTTTGCTGCAAACATAACCTCGTTCTTGAACTCCTCGATCCCTTGTTTAGAACTATGCGAGAGTCTTTTTACTGCTATTTCTTGTCCATTTGATAATTTACCCTGGTGAAAAATAAAATGCTTCTTAGCATATAGGGAATGTTACACATAAATTCCTCTTAAGTATAGCTTTATGCAAACAGAATATAAGATGTTAATATTAATACCTTGTAAACAGGTCCATATCCACCCTCACCAAGCTTATTTTCTTCCGAAAAGCAATTTGTAGCTTCACTTATGTCAGCAAAGCTGATTATTTGCTGGTTATGATCCAAAGATTTGCCTCTGCTCATCATCTTTTTCACTATTTAAGCAAATTGAAAATTTTTAGCGTCATTTTTGCAAGTTGTAAGATTTTGTGATTGCTAATAAATTATAGAAATATGAGTTGACTTTTGAGGTCAAGTAGACAAAATTACATATTCAATATTGATGTCAATCATCCTACCCTCTGAAGAAATAATTGTTAGCTAAATTACCTCCTTACTAAAAAAACCTCACAATTACAATAGTCAGGGTTTATCTATTCCTTTTGAAACTAGAATGTGAAAGGCGTACCTTTCGCTATAACCACTCTTCTTCTTAAGTACCAAATTATGCAGCCTAGTAGCAGTATAACTGAAGCGATCGTGGGCAAGATAATTGCCAACAATTTCTTGTCATAGCCGAGTTTATGTATTTCTTGAGCTGCAAAATTTTTATATTATATAACCATGCTCTTACCAAGCTAAATGTATAATATATTGTTCAAAATCAAACTAAAGTTTGTTACCCTTTTACTTACCAGCAGCTTTCGAGAGGTCCCAATTGTGGTCGTTAGGGACCTGCCACGCATTATAACCAAGAAGCCCCTTTTCTTTTGCATATGCAACTTTAGCTCTAATAGCTTCAACGTCATCAAATCCTACCCATAACGAACCAAAACTGAAATAATTTATCACATAAGTCGAGTTGTACACAGGATCAATCTTGTAACTTCCCAGGTACTTCCTGATATAATCATAGTTCAGCGAACCATCTCCTTTGGACCCAGTAGCCGGTGCACCAATGCCATTATCATTATGGTCCACAAGGGTCCATGAATACCCATGGTATGCTAAGCCCAGCACCATCTTATTAGCCGGTAATCCCCTTTTGACCCATTCGTCTATACCATAATCTGTATTGACCCGACTAGATGGATCATATAGAGCTGTGTGGGCAGCTGTGAAATTGTACGTGAATTTATCCGTGAAACGTGTATGATAATCATATGATCTAAGACTCACCCAGTCAAAGTTCCTTCGTATAGAGTCAACCGGGTAACTTAATGAGTCTAGTTCAGGCACATAATAGCCCGCCATAGTCAAGATCAGTTTCTTTTGATCTCTAGTACTTTCTTTCAGCTCAGAATCTATAGCAACTCGCCACTCGTCAAATAAAGTCGCTAAGTTGGTCATGTTACCCGTTGTATTCAATAAAGTACTGACATGAAGATCAAGTCCTTCAAACCTGTAAAGCCTCGCTATTTTTATTGAAGATTGTATAAAACTCTTTCGGTGAGATTGGTTTTCGGCCATCTTATAAAAGTTGGATGAATTTTCAAAGCTTCCAGGGCTACCATTTTCTGTCCATATCGACAAAAGTGGTCTAACAGTTGGGTTGTTTATTTTGACCGTGGATGCAAATGTGGACATATATGATTCATCTGACTGAACCAAAAAGAGCTCATGGTTTGAAGCGTTAATGTATGCAAAAGCACATAGGAGGTGAGTGAAAAGACCCGAGTTTATGTTGGGAATAGGGAAGGAGCTACCGGTGTACCAGTAACCGGCTTTGATCCATGTTTGTTGTGATGTCGATGTGCAAAAATGTAAAGAGAGTAATGTTAAGAAGAGTACACTAGTCATGAATAAGGACCAAATGAGAATACGTATAATTTGGCATGCATGGTCTATTATGTATTTATGTAAGACAAATTAAATAATACTACGTAATGAAGACTCTTGGTAATTGCATAGGCTACCTATTTGTCATGGTCAAAGTCAAGCTTAACTATCTTAGCAAGTGTTGCGGGACCAATTTAAGATGTTAAGTTCCTATTTATGTTGGGAGTGTCGTATGGGACGCGCAATGTTGCATGTTCAACATTCATAGGCTCATAGCAAAGTTATCTTGGTATTTTCTTGGATTTAACTAACAATATACTGTTGCTAAAAAAAATTAAAAAAAAATTACTTTCTAGCGAAAAAATATCAATGAATCTAACTTTTTAGTTTCTAATTTATTAAAAGTGTGAGCAAAAGGTCGGAATTTTAAGATTTAATTTTTGTGAAAAATATGTGTCATAAAAACAAAAAATTATTCTTACATTTTTTTTGTGTCATTATAACTAAACTTTTACCTACTTCAATTTCAACTTAATTGTAGGAAAAACATAAAAAAATCTAGTGATACCTTTTTCTAACTTTTGATGAAAATTTTATACTTTTTATCAATATTTTTTTTTTGTCTTTTAATGATTTTTTTTTTTAATTTACATTATATCATATATCTCCTTTCTAGCTAGTATCCACAGTTAAGCTATTATATTAAGAGTAAAATACAATCATTCGTATATCAGATTGTACCCAAAATACATGTTTCGTCCAAAATTCAAAATAAATCATCAAGCATCCCCAATGATATCTCAATTTTGCTTCTCTGTGGTCCCTTTAACTAAAGGTTGTTAGTCAATAGCTGTTACTATACAACTCTCACGTACCTTTTACGTGAAGGCAAAATCATCATTTGTGTCTTTGTCTTCTTGACTTCTTCCACCTTCATTTCATGTGCACACCCCCTTAATTATACTTGGTTTCCCCAAACACAGGGTGTATCGCGTTGACCCGTTCATCAACATCAACCAACCTAAATCAATACTGAAAAAGTAACAATAACAATTCAAACAAAAAATAAATAAAAAATATAATTTTAAAATTATACTCATCAAATTCCAAATGTATTCACTTGTTCCTCTACCCATGTATCATATTTACAACCAAAAAAGAAAAGAACCAAGAAATTGTTACTATGTCTGGAGACGGATTTTATCGAGCCAAGAAAGTCGAAGGCCTCAACTTAGGTGACTCGTTCAAACAAATTCACGTGTTCTCAAGAACAAGTACTCCAGTAGCAACTCGCTACTATGTTATTAAAAATAAACGAATCAATAACTTCAGTTTTCCTTTTTTTTTCCATCTTCATTTTCACCGGTCTTTTTCCTGTTAGAAGTTCCCAAGAACGACCCCGAAACTGTACACGTCTCTGTTATAGGAGGCAACTGAACCTTGACCATATTCAGGTGGAATGTAGCCCAATGTCCCAACAAGATCAGTAGTTACATGAGTGTCGTAAGATGGTATAAGTCGTGCGAGAACAAAATCAGCTAAATGTGCTTCGAAATGCTTGTCTAGAAGTATATTGCTTGATTTGATATCTCGATGAAGAATATATGAGGGTCACATGATTGGTGCAAGTAAGTTGGTTAATTGGTAGGAGAAGTTCATTACATACAACGACAAAGATGTGTAAGTTGGTTAATTGGTTGAAATTTTCCCAATATCTAACGAGGAAGAAGTTGGGAATTGGTTTGATTATTAACCGAACACACTTCTTCCATCTCTGTACCTTTCTTTTCGTCTTCATCTTTATTTGTTGAGAACGCTGGTCTTTTAGGTATAGGCATGTCAACATGTTCGTTTCTTAACATGGCTGAAACCTCCAGCATTGATGGTCTATGTATCCACTTTTCTTCGACACATAGCAGGCCAACATGCATGCATCTTATTAGCTTGTATGATGAAGATGTGTCATCCAATGAAGGATCTATGAACTCCATGGCAATACCTTCTTTCCACAGAACATATGCCTGAAATTATTCATTGTTAAAGTCAAGCATCATTGTGCAAAATTGTTTTAACAAAATACAGTTGCAAAAGACTAAAAGTAACTTACATATTCTAGGAGACTTAGGTTTTCTTGTGATCCGTACACATGATGGTTCTTCTTTCCGCTGATGATTTGCAAAAGAAGAACCCCGAAGCCATAGACATCATATTTTCTTGAGTATGTACCATTTTTTATATACTCAGGAGGAACACATCCGCTGCATTGCACCAAAAATACTGTTAAGTCCCAAACGTAACATGTTCAGTCTGAATCTATTAGCACATATGAAAAACCAAAATTTATGAAGATGCTATTGCAAAGTAATACCAACTTTTGTGCACACTTACTAGGTTCCAACAATGCGGTCTGTACATGCTTCAGTTTCATTGTCTTGAAAGATTTTTGCTATCCCAAAATCTGATATTCTTGGCTTCATTTGCGCATCAAGTAAGATGTTGCTTGCTTTCAAGTCTTTATGAACTATCGTTAACCTCGAGTACTCCTGGAGATAAAGGAGTCCTTGGATTATCCCTTCTATTATCTCCACCCATTTTTCCCAGTTCAACATAGACCTTCGCCTTGGATCTACAAATGCCAATTTATGTTATTACTTTATTAGAGAATTTGAAGTAGAAAAAGCTCGATATGTGTATATAATTGACTGCTCACCAAAGAGGTAATAGTCTAAGCTTTTGTTTGGCATGTACTCATAAATTAACATCTTTTCTTCCTTTTCAGTGCAAAACCCCAAGAGTTTGACTAAACTGACGTGTTGTAATTTTGCTGCAAACGTGACCTCGTTCTTGAACTCCTCGAGCCCTTGTTTAGAACTGTGCGAGAGTCTTTTTACTGCTATTTCTTGTCCATTTGATAATATCCCCTGGTGAAAATAAAAATGATCCTTAGCCGCAAGACAGGTAATTAATACGCATAAATTCCTCTTTAAGTGTAGCTTAATGTACCCAGAATATAAGATGATAACATTAATACCTTGTAAACAGGTCCATATCCACCCTCGCCAAGCTTATTTTCTTCCGAAAAGCAATTTGTAGCATCACTTATGTCAGCAAAACTGATTACTTGCTGGTTATGATCCGAAGATTTGCCTTTGCTTGTCATCTTTTTCACTATTTAAGCAAATTGAAAATTTTTAGGCTCATTTTTGCAAGGTGCAAGATTTTGTCATTGCTACAAAATTATAGTCATAGTATAATAAACAGAGAAATGAGTTGACTTTTGAGGTCAAATAGACAATTTCTTACTATTTAATATTGATGTCAATCATCCTACCTTCTGAAGAAATAATTTTTACCTGCATTACCTGTTTAGTAGGACAACAACAGTACCCAATCCCGCCAAACCGGGGTATGGGGAAGTCCTGTTCACTATGAAGACCTCAAAATTCAGGATGGTGTCATATTGTCATTCGCAAGAATTTGACCCACAAAAGTCAAACATATCTATGTTACAAATTTGGGGTAGGGTGTGATGATAATATTGGATATCTACTTGCATCGTGTATGTTCACTTTCTGAATAACGTATTTCGACCCTATAGATGCCTCGGTATCATGTAATCCTTATTGGGATAATTCAAGAACACTTTATTACTTGGCACAAGAGAACAAAGCAAAATAGAGAGGAACCGTTAGTTTTCAAATGTTAAATGAGACAAATGCATTTGTTAAGAAATAGATTATTTTCAGTTATAGGCGGTTAAAGTTGGTTCAAAACCAACAATCACACCTGCTTTCCGCAAGGGGGTGCAGCCCCCTTGACCATGCATGGTCGGAAACACAGTAGCTCAAACGAGTTTGCACTCCACACTTTCCTAACTCGTATCCAAGCATAATATAATACCCCAATGGTCTCTATTAAATCGCAATTACCTAAAATTTGATGACACTAAAATCAAGAACAATCTATTCCTTTTGAAATAGAATGTAAAAGGCATACCTTTTGTTATAATCACTTTTCTTCTTAGGTAACAAGTTAGGCAGCCTAGTAGCAGTATCACTGAAGCGATCGTGGGCAAGGTAATCGCCAACAATTTCTTGTAATGGCCGAGTTTATCTTTTTCTTGAGCTGCAAAATTTGTTGTTATATAACCATGCTCTCTCCAAGCTAAGTGTGTAATATATTGCACATAATATATCTGACTAAAGTAGGTTACTTTTTACTTACCAGCAGCTTTCGAGAGTTCCCAGTTGTGGTCCTTAGGGACCTGCCACACATTATAACCAAGAAGCCCCTTTTCTTTTGCATATGCAACTTTAGCTCTAATAGCTTCAACGTCATCAAATCCTACCCATAACGAACCAATAGTATAATAATTTATTACATAAATCGAGTTGTACACAGGATCAATCTTGTAACTTCTCACGTACTTCCTGATATAATCATAGCTCAATGAACCTTCTCCCATAATAGACCCACTTTTAGCCGGTGCACCAATGCCATTATCATTAGGGTCCAGAAGGACCCATGGTATGCTAAGCCCAGCACCATCTTATCAGCCGGTAATCCCCTTTTGACCCATTCGTTTATACCATAAACTGTATTGACCCGACTAGATGGATCATATAGAGCTGTGTGGGCAGCTGTGAAATTGTACGTGAATTTATCCGTGAAACGTGTATGATAATCATATGATCTAAGACTCACCCAGTCAAAGTTCCTTCGTATAGAGTCAACCGGGTAACTTAATGAGTCTAGTTCAGGCACATAATAACCAGCCATAGTCATGATCAGTTTCTTTTGATCTTTTGTACTTTCTTTCAATTCAGAATCTATAGCAACTCGCCACTCGTTAAATAAAGTCCCTATGGTAGTCATATTTCCTGAGGTATTCAATAAAGAAGTGACATGAAGATCAAATCCTTCAAATCCATAAAACCTCGCGATTTTTATTGAAGACTCTATAAAACTCTTTCTAAAAGCGGAGTTTTCAGTCATTTTAAAAAAGTTGGAGGAATTTTCATAGTCTCCAGGCCTACCATCTTCTGTCCATATCGACAAAAGTGGTATAACCTTTGGATTGTTTCTTTTGACAGAGGATGCAAATGTGGATATATATGATTCATCTGACTGAAACAAAAAGAGCTCATGGTTTGAAGCGTTAATGTATGCAAAAGCACATATAAGGTGAGTGAAAAGACCTGAGTTTATATTTGGAATAGGGAACGAGCTACCGGTGAACCAGTAACCGGCTTTGATCCATGTTTGTTGTGATGTTGAAGTGCTAAAATGTAAAGAGAGTAATGTTAACAAGAGTATAGTAGTAGTCATGAATTTGGACCAAATGAGTATACAATTTGGTATGCATGGTCAATTATCTATATGTTACACAAAATTGTAATAAAGAAGACTCTTGGTAATTGGATATAGGTGTACACCTATTTGTCATGGTCAAAGTCAAGCTTAATTAATTTTCTTAGCAAGTGTTGTCGGACCAAATTAAGATGTTAAGTTCATACTACGTATTTGTTACTTATTTGTATGTTGGAGTGTCGTATATGGAACACTACAACGTTACATGTTTATTTGGATGGTTATGATCGACATCTGAATCACGTGTTATGGCGTTATGCCATTGATGTATTAGAAAAGTCATTTTGTCTCATTTGTAAATGTTGGAAGGCTAAGCTTCAGCTACTCAAACACATGGGTTTAAGTGTCAATATTCTAAAGTTCAAGCTTAAAGTGTGCCCGCCTATATCTCCAGGGACTGAAGGTGTAAATTAGTTTGAGATGGGTATATATTGTTTGCCCTTCTCAGAACTCACATAGTTCTCTCTTATCTTTGTGTGTATTGTTAGTTTTATCTCTCTAGCCTCTAAAGTTGAGAAACTCTAGTCTGATCTTTGTTCTATTATAGTTTTTGTATTGTATAAACTCATAAGCTAATTCTTTAGCTATTTTGATTAATAAAAGATTGAGCCAAGGGGAGGTTGGCTGGGTTCAGTCTAACAAATAAGTTTCAATACTGCTTTGGTTGTTATTTTCTACATGGTATCAGAGCCAGGTTGCTCTATACCAAAGCGTTTTTTTATAAAAGATCAAACGATTTGTTAAAATTAGGGTTTCTAAAAATTTGGGGGTTTTGATCTACATGTGTAGATCTTGTTGATCTGAGTGTAGTTCTTGTGGTATTGTTATCAGATCTTGAAGATCTGAAGAATAATTGATTTTTCCTAAAAATTAGGGTTTTCAATTTTTGGGGGTTTCTTGATCCTGGTGATTTTTTAGTTAATTACTTCTTGATTTAGTAATCTTGTGAGTTAATTAACTCTCGGAGTGTATTAATTTGATTTTTTTAATGAAATTAGTTAATTAGGGTTTACTGTATCAAACCCTAATTCAGGTTGTGTTCTTGTGCTGTTTTTTTTGGTAATCTGATTATTTTGATTCTACTTTCAAGATTCTTGAAATTACAATCAAATACTCTAAAAATTTTTTTAGGGGTTTTTTAGTCAGATCATTTGTTTCCTATTATTTTGAGTCTAATCTTGTTCTTGTTATTTTTAGGTTTTTCCGCTGTGCTGTTTGGTTGGTGAGGATCTTCTTGATCCGTGATTACTGGTTGTGGAAGCTTGCGTGCTTTGTAACTACCTCTCACACTTTTTCTTTAGGTTTTTTATTAGGTTTTTTAGAATTGCCTGAGACGAAGTGTAGGTTAAGGGACTTGTTTGATTGTGGAGTTGAGTTTATTGGTGGTTATTTGTGGCTGAGGAGTTATAAGGTGTTTTTGCTGTTGCTTTCTCTGTCTTGTTCTTTCTTTCTTGTGTGCTTATTGTTTGTTATCTTGTTTTTATCTGTTTGCTTGTTTAAAAAATGGCTGGTGATGATGATAAAAATAAGGATGGAGGTGGAAGTAGTGAATTAAAATTGGATATATATGACCCTTTATATCTTCACCCTCAAGATATTGGTGCTCAGTTGATTACCTTCAAACTTGAAGGTACTGAGAACTATAAAGTCTGGTCTGCTGCTGTGTAGTTAGCTTTACACACTAGAAACAAACTTGGTTTTATTAATGGAAAATGTGTTAGAGATCCTACTGATGCTCTTTATCAGGCACAGTGGGATAGATGTAATTCTGTTGTGTTATCTTGGCTTCTTGGCTGTATTTCTCAAGATCTTTATAAAGGTCAAGTGTTTTCCATAAATGCTAAATCTGTTTGGGATGAATTAAATGAAACATATAATAAACAAGATGGTTCTGTGATTTATAATCTTCATCATAAAATACATACTTTAACTCAATCTGGTATGAGTCTTTCTGAATACTATCATGAGTTTAATGCATTATGGAGGCAGTTTGATTCACTTGTTGATCTGCCCACATGTGCATGTGATACTGCACCTAAATTGAAACAGCATTCAGACCTTTTAAGGCTAATGCAGTTTCTTATGGGGCTTGATGATAGTTTTAGTTCTGTGAGAAGTCTTATTCTCACTACTGAGCCTCTGCCAGATGTTAAGTCTGCTTTTGTCACATTGTCCAGAGATGATTCTCACAGAAATAGTCATGTGGCTTCTAAATCTGTTAAATCTGGGTCTGCTGCCTTTGCAGCTAGGCCAAATACTGGAAATTCTCAAAATAATAATTGGAACACTAACAAAAATGGCAATTATAATAATCGGAGATTTGGCAAAGTGTCAAATCTTGTTTGTAAGCATTGTAACATGAATGGTCATACCATTGATAGGTGTTTTGAGCTGGTGGGTTATCCACATGGTTTTGTTAAAAAAGGAAATAATACTAATCAGAATAATGCTAATTATGTGTTTGAAAACAGAACTGATACTAGTAAGAGTATCACTCATACTCTTACTAGTGATCAGTATCAAAGATTAATGGCTTTACTTAGTGGTACAAGTGATACTAGCAAGGCTCATGCTAGTGTTGCAGGTACTGTTGTTACATCTAATTGTGTTATAAGCTTTTTTACTTGTCGATTTTTTAATTTTAATTCCAATATAAGTACTTATAGTACTTATATTGGTTGGATTATTGATTCTGGAGCTAGTCAACACATTACTTTTTCTGCTAGTATACCTTTTGATATAATGGATGTTTCTCATTTAAATCTTACAGTTGCACATCCCAATGGGACTGTTGCACAAGTAAAACAGATTGGAAGTTATAAATTTGGTAATAATTTGATTTTAAAAGATGTGTTGGTTGTTCCAGGGTATCATGTGAGTTTGATGCCTGTTCATAAATTGTCTAAAGATAATAAAGTCATTGTAAGTTTTAATGATAAAATTTGTAAAATTCAGGATTTAACTCAAAAGTTCTTGATGGGGACTGGTAGTGAGAGAGGAGGCCTTTATTTTCTTGATGAAGGTAAGAGGCTTAATAATAGTAATATTAAAAGTTGTATTATGTCAAATTGTATTTGGCATAATAGACTTGGACATCCCTTTGATCAAGTTTTAATTGTGTTAAAAAACAAAATCAAAGATATTAAAAGTATTAATTCTGAACCTTGTGATGTGTGTCATAAAGCTAAACAAACAAGAGAACCATTTCCTTTAAGTGATCATAAAACTAAAAATATGGGTGATCTTGTTCATTTAGATGTCTGGGGGCCTTATAAGGTGACTAGTAGAGAAGGGTTTAAGTACTTTCTTACTATAGTTGATGATTACACTAGGTCTGTTTGGGTGTTTTTAATGGAAAACAAAAGTGAAGTTTTTGATCATATTGTCAGTTTTTTTAATCTGATTAAAAATCAATTTGATAAAACTATCAAAGTTTTTAGAAGTGATCATGAAACAGAATTTGTAAACAAGAAGTTTGAAAACTTTCTTCAAAATAATGGTATTTTACATCAAACTTCTTGTGCCTATACACCCCAACAAAATGGTGTAGCAGAAAGAAAGCATAGGCATTTACTTAACACTGCTAGAGCCCTCATGTTTCAGGGGGGGGGGGGGGGGGTTACCTTTGAACATGTGGATTGAATCTATTCTAACTGCTACTTATCTTATTAACAGGCTGCCTACCGCTGTGTTATCTGGTAAAAGTCCTTATGAAATGGTGTATAATACTGAACCTAATCTTTTGAATCTAAGATGTTTTGGCTGCTTATGTTTTTCAACTGTTTTGAATGAATCTGATAAATTTGGATCTAGATCTGATAAATGTGTTTTTGTTGGTTATGCTTTTGACAAAAAAGGATATAAGTTGTATAATATTGATCAAAAGAAATTTATCTTTTCTAGAGATGTGAAGTTTTATGAAACAGTGTTTCCTTTCAAAAACGGTTCTTTCACTAAAGAGTTTGTATTTGAAGAAAATGGTTTAAATGATTTAAACTTCTTTAATTGGGAAAAAGAAAGCAGTCAAAATAATCTAAGATCTGATGATCCCTATGATGATAAAACAAATAGTATAGATAGTAACATCAAATCTGTACCTGAAAGTAGTACTTCTAAACCTAGTGTCAGCACTGTAGAGAGACCAACTAGGGTTGATGAGCTTCTACAAGCTGAAACAGTAGATACTGTTGATACAGTTGATGTAGATTCTGTTTTGCCAGTTGAAACAGCAGATACTGCTGATACAACTGATGCAGACAACACTAGTGAGTTATCTAGTAGGAAGGACACTAAAAGTGATAAGCATGCAACAGAAACTACTGTTTCTGAAGGTATGCCAAGTACTAGTGTTAATGATGATGGTTATACATCTAAGGGTGAAGACATATATATGTTTGGTAAAATTTTTGAGTCACCAGAACCAGCAGGGGCACAAACTGTTAGGAGAACTAGTAGAATGACTGCCTTACCTAGTAAATACAAAGATTTTGTGCTCAACAAGAATCATAAGTATGGAATAGATAAAGTTGTTAAATATTCCAACTTAAGTTTTGAAAATTTTGTGTTTACTACTAGTCTTAATAAAATTCAAGAACCTACTTCTTATCAAGAAGCTTCTAAGATACCCAGATGGGTTGAGGCTATGAATCAAGAAGTAGAAGCTTTAAATAGAAATGATACATGGGAAGTTGTTGAGCTTCCTGCTGGTAGAATTGCTATTGGCTATAAATGGATTTTTAAAATTAAGTATAAAGCTAATGGTGAAATTGAAAGATTTAAAGCAAGACTTGTTGCTAAAGGTTATAATCAAAGAGAGGGAATTGATTATGATGAAACATTTTCTCCAGTTGTCAAAATTGTTACCATAAGATGTGTTTTAACTGTTGCTGTTAATAACAAGTGGCCATTGTTTCAACTTGATGTTAATAAGTGAATTGGAAGAAGATGTTTATATGACATTACCAGAAGGATTTTCTGATAAAAATGATAAAAGGGTTTGCAAACTAAAAAAGTCTTTATATGGATTAAAACAGGCTCCTAGAAAATGGAATGAAAAATTAACATCTGTTCTTAAAGATAATGGTTTTGTGCAAAGTCCTAATGATTTTTCATTATTTGTTAAAAATGAAAATAATGTTGTGTTGATTCTGTTGGTCTATGTTGATGATATTATTATAACAGGAAACAACATTGATGAAATTGAGAAATTTAAAAAGTATTTGAGTTCTAAGTTTTTAATGAAAGACTTAGGAAAACTTAAATATTTTTTGGGAATTGAAGTGTTGGATATTGAGCAGGGAATTTGTTTAACACAAAGGAAGTATTGTACAGAGTTATTGTCTGAATTTGGTATGTTAGGATGTAAATCTTGTGGAACGCCTATAGAAACCAATCCAGATAATAAAGCTCTTGTATCTAAATTTGGAGATGATGAGCCTTTGTCTTGTATTACTAGTTATCAAAAGTTAGTTGGCAAATTGATATACTTGACTTTAACTAGGCCAGATATTGCTTATTCTGTGCACTGCTTAAGTCAGGTAATGCACAAGCCAATGAAGTCTCATCTCAGGCTTGCTTTTAGAGTATTAAGATACTTAAAAAATGAACCTGGACTTGGTATTACATTTAAAGAGAATACTAGTACAGATTTAAAAGTATTTGTTGATTCAGATTGGGCTAAGTGTAAAGTTACTAGAAGATCTGTTACTGGGTATTCTGTGTTTTTGGGAAATAGTTTGGTTTCATGGAAAAGTAAGAAGCAAGCTGTTGTTGCTAGGTCTTCTACTGAGGCTGAATTTAGAGCCATGTGTAATGTATGTTGTGAGGTTATGTGGATTACTAAGTTGTTGGTAGATCTGCATGTGAATGTTAGTTTACCTGTGGATATGTATTGTGATAACAAATCTGCTATGCAGATTGCTGTTAATCCAGTACTTCATGAAAGAAGTAAACATTTTGAAATTGATTTGTATTTCTTAAGAGAAAAAGTGGCTTCTGGGTTTATTAAAACTGTTAAAGTGAAATCTAAGGATAATGTAGCTGATCTGTTCACTAAGGGACTTAATATTTCTGATCATAATAGGTTTTGCAAAGTTCTTGGTTTGTTAAATATGTTTCAGGATAAGTCAAGTGAACAAGATAAAGCTGATGGGGGAGTTACTGGAAGCTAAAGCTTATGGGGGAGTGTTGGAAGGCTAAGCTTCAGCTACTCAAACACATGGGTTTAAGTGTCAATATTCTAAAGTTCAAGCTTAAAGTGTTCCCGCCTATATCTCCAGGGACTGAAGGTGTAAATTAGTTTGAGATAGGTATATATTGTTTGTCCTTCTCAGAACTCACATAGTTCTCTCTTATCTTTGTGTGTATTGTTAGTTTTACCTCTCTAGTATCTAAAGTTGAGAAACTCTAGTCTGATCTTTGTTCTATTATAGTTTTTGTATTGTATAAACTCATAAGCTAATTCTTTAGCTATTTTGATTAATAAAAGATTGAGCCAAGGGGAGGTTGGCTGGGTTCAGTCTAACAAATAAGTTTCAATACTGCTTTGGTTGTTATTTTCTACAGTAAAATCTCATCAGCCAAAAGGCGGCCTACCGTAAAAACACTCCTATTCATAGCAATGGGCTCGAACCATAGAATTTCTCAGTAATAACAGAACAGAATTTCTCAGTAATAACAGAACAAACTAAATCTCTACTGATAGTCTGATATATAAAGCATTTGACACTATTTCATAATTAGCATGGCTTAAAATTTTAGATTCTTTAAATTGTTTTTTATGAAAGAATTTCAAAAATTAATCAATACTTGTAACTGTCATATTAATGATCAAATAAGTGATTTAATGGGAAAAAAACATGTAAGCACCATATCAATACTTATCTATATCTATACTACTTATAAGACATATTAGACCTTCTCTCCAATTAAATTTTTAAGATTTCTTAATATAGATTTTAAGTAAATACACATATTAAAGCTTTATGTACAATTAATTTATGCACAACCATGTATCTTAAACACATGTAATTAATACTCTTCTTAAATCACCCATTTACTGAAAAATGCAACCATTTTACTACACTAGATGAGAACCCGTGCAAAGCAACGGAAATTCCTAGCGACATATAATTAACGATATGCGATATTGTGGTAAGTGTTTATGAAACGTTTAAAATAGGACGTGAAAATATAAAAATGTAATTAAAATAATACAAAGTATCTACTTTTAACATTTAAAACTTAAGAGCATCATTTTAGTTTGGTGCTAAACTTCATTGACAGAAATATAAAACAAGAACGTCATAACAGGCACTTTTTAGTAGAGGTCAGTTTGACCCATATTTTATATAATCAATGTATTTGAATAGAGTGAAAAAACCAAGTTATATGCATTGAGAATACACATTCGACCTATTTCATTAAGCTGAAACATCTATCGGAGTACATAATATCACGATAGGTTTACTAAAATGTTTTGCCATGATATGAAATGAACAGTCATTAGGATACCTACTAAGCGCGCTTGTAATAAGCATCATAATAACCTGCTGAAAGCGCATATGTACCCATTAAAATCCTCCTTTTAACATGTATATACAGATTAAGAGTTTTCTTTGTTATACAACTTGAACTATGGTCTGGTCAAGCTTGTTAGATTCGGGCCAACATGATACTCCTACTTTTTTCATACCTCTGGACCAAAGCCATTAGCACGAGAACCCCCATAAAGAGAGCTCAACTCATCAGAAACAATTTGATTACCATACCTGGGGAATATAAGATATGACGACCGTAAATTATAGATACATTTTGTATGGAACTGAGACCTGACACCATTGCTGGTCACTAAAACTTGCTACTAACTGCATAAATTCTAAATATTATAATGTGCTAGCCATGTTATGAATTGTCAACTTTTTATGTACACTTGTATATCACCTTACACCATCATAGCGAGACAAGTTCGAAGAAGATTCAGAAGAAGCAAGGACATAATATGCTGGTAATCCAAGGGAAAAAGATGGCAATGAGACCTGCAATATATTACCCAAAAAAACCCCTAGAATTACTACTAACATCATCAATGACAACATGATCGATTTAAAATACATAAAGATAGAATGATAACCTCTGTCACGGTACTTCCTAATTCTTCCAGATGAGAAATTGCACCACAGATTGACGAGACAACTTCCTTTTCAACTCCATCCCCAATACTTTCAGATATTACACCAACCCGTAGTCCTTTTAAAGGTTGTGATTCAAGATTATCTTTGGAAATGAATTGAGATGTGAAGTCAATAACATCCTGAAAACATAGATTGCGATATGGTTACTTAAAACTACTTTGGCATTAAGAAAGTAAAGAACTTCATCAGAGTGCAATGCAACTGTTAGTTAAGGGAAGAAACAACACATTATATGAATTAGGCACACTCCTTGGAATAAATTTGATAATTAACAATGGATGTCCCACATTCAAATTCAGTACAAGTTTTGGTATCATACTAAGCTGATGACTATATGATTATGTAAGAGTCAAAACTTAAAAGATCAGTTGCAACAACACTAATTATGTAAAGGGTGAAATGATATTAATTACCTATCTACGCCTTTTTGTAATCTAATTCGTGATACATGTTTGGCATGTTTGTGCTTTAGCCTTGAAAAAGATTCAGAAGACAAATATCAAGTGGTGCAATGCATACAATGCCACATTTGTGACAAATTTAGATAGAACACATATTAAAGCTTTATGTACAATTAATTTATGCACAACCATGTATCTTAAACACATGTAATTAATACTCTTCTTAAATCACCCATTTACTGAAAAATGCAACCATTTTACTACATAGTACAATCTAATCAAGCTATTATTCATCTAATATTAAAATCTAATAACCCAAGCACTTAAAACACCAGAAAAAAACATTAACATACGCAACTTAAAAGACTATCATGTACAACTTAAAGAAACAACATAACTAAAGTTACTCAAATATAAAATTCTCATAATCCATAAAGTTATTGTAACAAAAAACATAAAATTAAAAGACATTAATAGCTACATTTGTTACAGGGTGCCCGCCGCCGCATCGCGCGGGTACCCTGCTAGTAATATATAAACCTGAAAAAAAAGTTATTGATATACATTAAAATGTTAGTTGTGAAATGTTAATATAAAAATAACTCATGGTTTATGAAAGAATCATAAAGCTACCACACAAACTAATCATACTTCACACACAATAAATTCAGCCATCCAAGGTTCCTCTGGCCCTTGAACCTTGTTGAGCCCCTCTTCCTGTTAGTATTATCAAAATGATTGTGGTGCTGTGCAGGTAACCGCCGCCGCATTATGCGGGTACCCTGCTAGTATTATCAAAATGATGATTGTGTTGTTTTATCTCATTGTACGAAGTTTGTTATTTGATGTTGGTTCCAGGGACGGAGCCAGGAATTTTTATTTAGGGGGCTCAAAATTTTTTCCATAGTAACATATAATTCCTTGTTTTAGAAGCTGAATTGAAGTTTGAATCGTTTGAAATACAAGTTCATTGATATTTTTTACGGTGGTAACATACTATTACTTTATTAGTAGAGAAAATAAACAAAATAGGCAAACATTAGCGCAAGTTGCAGTGAAGATGGGAATCGAAGAAGAAAAAATTGTCGTCATTTATTAGATATGGGTCACTGACAGGGATTTAATTAAAGGCTCTATAAAACATGGACTATTATCCAAGCTATAAGGTGAGTTAGTTGGCAAGGCGTCTCGTAGTTTTTCGGGCCTTATGCCATTATAATGTACTCCTTTTAAACACGAAAAGATTATGTACGTGTAAATTGAGATTATAAATGTTACGAAAAGTTATTCCAATAAACTCTCCAAAAGACTAGAAAAATGAAGCTAGCCACGTCAAAATTTATCAAATTTGTATTCTAAGACCACCTTTCATACAATTTTAGACAATAAATAAGATCTACTGTTATTTATATAACATATTATACCACTTGTAATAATTTCTCATTTATGGGCTAAAATTGTCAATATTTGAAACTTTTTTATACTAGTTTAAAAATAAAAGTAAATAATTGAGACAGAAAGTGTATAAAGTATAAAATATAGGGGGAGAAGTGCAGATGACTTAAAGTTATTTTCTTTTTCACCAGTTTAAATATTCGAACATGTGTTTATACATATTTCTTAGATTCACTTAAAACCAACCGATTACCGCTCTACCTATTTTTTAAATCAAATTAGATTATGCTTTAGAGCAAATACTTATCAGATTTGTACGAAAATATGAATTAAATCATTACTGACGTAAAAAATTATATATGGTGCTCTTACAAAGTTGAAGCCCTGAGCAGTTGAGCACTTCGCAAATGCTGAAATTCAGCCCTTCTAGTTGGGCCAGTTTGAGGTGGCCAAGCACCCTCCAGCCCCCCCCCCCCCCCCTACTGGTTCCGTCTCTGGTTGATTCCCCGTCTTGAGGATCCTTTCTATATCGTTGAAATATATAAAACTTACTAGTCGCATGACCCGTCCGATGGACGGGCTAGGGTCATGTAAATTTAACAATATTATTACCTATTAAGTCCATACATTTAAGTTTAAAGTTACATATTTATTTTGTTGATGATAGACATATCTTTTAAAAAATTGTCTAATTGCATATTATCATTTTAAAAATTTAAACATAGAAGCCGAATATTGCACCAATGATTCAACAAACAAATTAATCACCGCAACATATAAGAAAACTAATTATGATACCAGAAATAATTGATATTTTTATTAAGTAAATAGGAATTACTTTTTAATAATAATCTAACAAAGTTGTTTGACATCATTTCTTGATAACATTAGAATCACCAAAGTTGTTTGACATGGATTTCTCATCTTCATCATCAATGTCTACAATGTGATTGTGATACAAAAATGTCTTCAGTTTTCGTATAATATAAACAATCCTTGTTTACACACATCCATTTGTATGTGTGATCATCAGAGTCGACAAAATGAGCGACATTGTAGTTTATATATCTAAATTAGTTAAATATTATGATATAAATGTTATTTTTGTTTGTTAGCATTTTGTTTTTAGAATTAAATTTTTTATGTTGAATATATTGTTTACATTTTTTATATGTTTGGAATTTATATTTGAAGATAAGGTCGAGATGTGTGCAAGGCGTGTGTTATGATATAGTGGATTTACAGGCTAGCTTTAACGTGGCTTTATATTAATAAAGTGTACTTAAAAGAAGTGCATAGTATGATTTGTTAGCATGTGACATACGTAATTGGAACACAACATGAAAGTGATTAAGTTTATAATATGGAAAATGCTACATCCACTCACAAATCCCACACAAAACATCCACATGCTGAGGTGTCAGCCATTGATTGGTAGGATGAGATATACTTCACTCTCATGCGAGCAATCAGTGGCTAACGCTTCAGCGTGTGGATGTTTTGTGTGGAATTTATGAGTGGATGTAACATCCCTCTTATAATATATGTAAACCATGGTTAACAATCTAAAAATTAAATTTATAACACTATCAAATATTATTCATGACCCGCCCGATGGATGGACGGGCAAGCTTCATGTGATATCTTTGGTTATGATTTATAATTTATGTAGTTATGTTGTTAACATGATCAGTTTTTCAAAAGTGATAGCCTATAATGAGTAGTGAAGTTTAGTCAATGTGATCTTTGTTTCTTTGATTGTATGATGCGACTTATTTTCGTTTGCATCGAATATCAAAAATAGGATGTCTTAATAATTGTTTGCGTATTAATGCATTAAAGGGGTACTTGAGAAATACTAAACTTCATATATAAATAAGAACGCCTGTAGCTTTTTTACATATACAAATTGATTAAGTTGTTATAAGTTAAAAAGAAAAAGAATGAAATACCGAACCATAGTGATTAAAGCCTATAAGTTGTTTATGTTTTATGTAACAGAGTGATGTATGTATGATAGCTGCAGGTTTTTAAATCAAGGTGTAGTCGAATGAAATTATAGAAAAAACCACACAAAGTAGCTGCTGAAAAAGACATCTTTAGAGGGGGCAAAATCATATTAGCAGACTAGTGATATGGAGGTAGTTTTGGTTCATCAGTATGTAACGCATGTTAGAGAGAATAGAGGGTTTAAAACAACTCATTTGGTTCTTGATATTGTGGTGAAAATCAAGATTTTTACAATTTTAATCTTTTACCTGAGCTTATGTTCAGTAGGTTGTAAGCATATCCTTCGGACATCGTGACTCTCAAGTCTCATTATGTAACCCTTAGCAACCTCAAACGAATCAAATGGGTGGCAATACACCAAAAAGAAAGTTTTAATATAGGGAACATGTCAATCGGTTGTTTGAAGGGGTATTGACAGTTTTGTATAGGTTGTTTACTAGTAACAATGTAGCATAGTCAGTTTTGTGATAGCGTGTGGAACTGTGGATGCTTAAAGTCTTGCAGAAGCATGTTTTGGACTATTTGTTATTGCTTATATGGTTTGGTCCTGTAGGTTTGTAAATATTTTTACATTTTGCTGGGTGTACCTTCCCATTTACCAAAAAAAGCTTTTCCAAATTTGTATGGCGCACGCTAATATAGTAATATGACCCGTACCAATTACACAACCCGCGCTCTACCCCAGCCATTATGCCACAACATAGATTATCTGGGGTAACTGAAAACATTAGTTATTCTTTCAACATCACTTTGTAAATCGTCCTAAGAGGCAGACAACTAACATTCACTTGGCTGATTCTCTAAACAGATGTTCTACAAACAAGCAAAGAAGACGAACCAATGCTGCACAGTATTATGAGAATTTATAGCACCTTCCATATGGTTTCAAGTATTATTTTCTTTTTTCTCATGGTGATCATTTGGAGATGAACTATATATAGCTCTATCCATCCTCACAAGGATAAAAAGAAAGCGCACAAACAACACAAATATTAAGTACTATGCTTCTTGTTACTATGTATCATAATGCTCATGTTTATGTTATTTGTAATATCTTTCACATTATTAAGTAAGTATCTTTGTTGAGTTTCATAAATACTAAGATTTCTTTTGGTGTTCTTGATGAAAAAGAAGTTTGATTTTTACGAGTTATTTAACTTCAAATGTAAGATGTACAATTTGAAATGCATAATTTGCATTTGCTTAATGTACAAAATTTGACTAGTTTGTGTTTGACACCTACTGGTACCTTACCAAAAAAAATTGTCTTTTTAAATGACGAAAATTCAAGTCCATAAAGAAAGTCTGTTCAACCTTTGAGAACATGAAGATTCATAAAGATGAGTTGGTACTTATCTTACCTTTGAGAACATGAAAGATTCAAAGACAACCTTGCAAGTCATATACATAATGTTTGCATGGATCACTCTTTCAAAAAAAAAAAAAAAAAAAAAAAAACATTGCAATATCTTTTTATGTCTCATGTGTTAATCCTCAGCGACAAAATGTCTTTACTTTATCACTCACCGTTAAATGATTGATATGTGATAGTAAGCGGATGAGTAGTAAGATTTAGCATTTACAGGACAACTTTATCACTCAAACTAGTTAAGCCCTTCAGACAAATTAAGAACACATCAAAGTGATCAAACCGAGTTTAAAGCTGTTCAAACATTTTTTTTAATTGAACGATAAGTAACTATCTCACAATATACACAACAAATATATCTCACATGTCCTAAGCAGTACTAAACCCACAATTATTTAGTTAGGGAGGTTTTCACACAACAGCATGGGGTACCATTAGGACACAAGCCTTTGGTGCTGTTCAAACATTATATATAAATAGTGCATGCAACCTCATGCAATTAATCTATCCTAAATGGTCTAGTTTCGGTCCGACACGTTTCTAGCATGTAAAAGAAAAAAAAAAAAAAAAAAAGAGAGAGAGAAGAAAATCAACATTTTGCAACTAAAAATAGGCAAATCCAAGAATAGTTTCACAGATTGCTAGATACTGATTACTGTCAAATGACTCCACATGCAAAAAGATCATTACCGAATTGCCTTCTAAGTGTAGCATCAATTCATGGCTATCCTCCCCCTTGTAATCTTATTCATCTTGAACACTTCTAGAGCACAAACATGGATCAAAGCTGGTTACTGGTACACCGGTAGCGAGTTTCCAGTACCAAACATAAACTCAGCTCTGTTCACTCACCTCATCTGTGCTTTTGCATACATCAATCCTTCAACACACGAGCTTTTTTTAAAAGATTCGGATGAACCATATGTATCAACATTCGCGTCCACAGTTAAAACAACCAACCCGTCCGTTATACCACTTTTGTCAATATGGACACAAAATGGATATTATGGAAATAACGAAAACTCGTCCAACTTTCTAAAAATGGCTGAGAACCCCTCTTATCGAAAAAGATTTATAGAGTCTTCAATGAAAGTGGCAAGGCTTCACGGGTTTAAAGGACTTGATCTTTATGTCACTACTTTGTTAAGTACAAAGGGAAACATGACCAACTTAAGGCCTTTATTTGATGAGTTGCGCATTGCTGTGGATACCCAAAACTTGACTTTGACTATGGGGAGTCATTATTCGCCTGAAAATGACAGATTGAGCTACCCGGTTGACTCAGTAGGAAGAAATTTCGACTGGGTGCATGTTAGATCATATGACTATTATACATCTTTAAATACTAATATCACGGCTGCACATTCAGCTTTATATGATCCATCTACTAAAGTCAGTACAGATTATGGTATAAATGAATGGATTAAAAGAGGATTACCGGCTAGGAAGCTTGTGTTGGGGTTAGCATACCATGGGTATGCGTGGACACTTGTGGATCCGAAAGATAGTGGCATTGGTGCACCGGCTAAAGGTGTGGCTATTACTAGAGATGGGTCAGTGAGCTATGAGTATATAAAGAAGTATATGAGAAGTTATGGGGTTAACTCGGTTTATAATAACACATATGTGATAAATTCTTGTGTGATTGGTACGTTTTGGATTGGATTTGATGATGTGGAAGCTATTAGAACTAAAGTTGCTTATGCAAAAAAGAAGGGGCTTCTTGGTTATAATGTGTGGCAGGTTCCTAATGACTGCAACTGGGAACTCTCAAAGGCTGCTGGTAAGCGACAGAGGCGGGTCAGGTTGACCTGAAACACTTTTTGTCCGGTTTTTAAACATTCTATTAATAATATTGTTTGTTGTATATGATTTACCAAAAAAAACAAATTATTACAGTAATGACGTCTTTTGAATAACTTAACTTAGCAGGTTATATGCATCAACGATACACTTTGTGCACATACCATGAGAAACGTTGTAGCTTGCACGACACACATTTATTGGTTAAGTTGGTACTGCCATTCATGTGTTATGTGTAACATGATAAAATGTATCATTTTTTTCCGCTGCAATGCAATCAGATAAGTAGTTTAGAAAATGAATGTATTTACGATGACGAACTTTGCAGCGGAAGAAGGTAAATACAGCCATCACAAGCGATTTTTGGTGATTACTTTGTGCACAATCTGTTTCATTATCGTGTTACTTGGTTGCATAATGGGTTACCTGAGAAGAAAGATCACATCAAAAGGTAAACCTTTCACATTTCGCTAATATCAAATTCTTTGGTGCTAGTAAAAAAATAAACAAACTTTATGTGGGGTCTAAACCTATTGTCATATATCTAAGGGGTTATATGATCATATGATATGTTGTATTGTAAATCAAAATAATTTTCCATTTGCTTTAACAGTGAAACAGATGACGCATAAAGGCAAATCGTCAAATCACAACCAGGAAGTACTTAGCTTTGATGACATAAGGGAAGCTACAAATAGCTTCTCCGAAGTAAATAAGCTCGGTGAGGGTGGATATGGACCAGTTTATAAGGTATTTACTTCTAATTTATTTTACCATTACCAAGTCCCTCTTGTGGAACTAGCTTTATGTAGTCTATGAAGAATGTTACTTATGAGCATTATGGTTGAGTTTAATATGTATATTTGTCGTTTCACCAGGGCACATTATCAAATGGTCAAGAAATAGCTGTGAAAAGACTTTCGCATAGTTCTAAACAAGGAATCGAGGAGTTCAAGAACGAGGTTATGTTTGCAACAAAACTACAACATGTCAATTTAGTAAAACTACTGGGATTCTGCACTGAAAGGGAAGAAAAGATGTTGATCTATGAATATATGCCGAATAAAAGCTTAGATTATTATCTCTTTGGTAAGGAATCCTACATATCTTGTGTTCTTCATTTTAATAAATAATGTTACTAATAACATAAAATGATTTGCGTAGATCCAAGTAGAAGGTCGTTATTGAACTGGGATAAATGGGTTGAAATAATTGAAGGAATAATACAAGGACTCCTTTATCTCCAAGAATACTCGAGATTAACAATAGTTCATAGAGACTTGAAACCAAGCAACATTCTACTTGATGCTGAGATGAAGCCTAAAATATCGGATTTTGGGATAGCAAAAAGCTTCCAGAACAATGAAATCGAAGCAAGTACAGACCGCATTGTTGGAACCTAGTAAGTGCTTTTCAGAGCAGTGCGTACGTAATATTGAAACATTTATATAAAGTTTTTATCTTCTAAGAATTATAAGATCATGATTCTTTAGACGCTGAACTATTTCATTGGTGCAATTCAGCGGATGTGTTCCTCCTGAGTATATAAAAAAGGGACATACTCCAGAAAATATGATGTTTATAGCTTCGGGGTTCTCCTTCTGCAAATTTTAAGCGGGAAGAAGAACTATAATGTCTATGGACCAAGTCAAAACCTAAATCTACTAGAATATGTAAGTTAATTCATCAACAGATTCCCTTGAGGTCGACTAGTGCAGCATATTCACTTTATTATTCCGTTTACATAGTTTAGGCCAGTGTGAATAAATCCTCTACACAATAAAATCATGTTTGCACAATGGTATGACTTTGACTTTGAACAACTTCAGGCATATGTTCTGTGGAAACAAGGCATAGGCATGGAGTTCATAGACCCTACACTGGACGATACATTTTCAAGATATAAGCTAATAAGTTGTATGCAAGTCGCACTGCTATGTGTTGAAGAAAACTGGGCACAAAGGCCATCAATGTTGGAAGTCTCAGCCATGTTAAGGAACGAATATGCAAGTATGCCTATGCCTAGAAGACCTGCTTTCTCAAAAAATAAGTATGAAGACGAAAAGAACTTTGGAGCGACTGACGAAGTCTACTCAGTTGATATTGCAACCATTTCGCATCTTTTACCTCGCTGAATTAAAAAATCCTGGCTTTAGGTTGATGTTGCATATCAAAAGACATACATTCTGTAGCGCCTTTAGAACAGTTTTAATAATTAACCAACAGATTTTCAAATGATCCATTCTAAGATAGTTTTGCATATGACTAGGGTGATCCCACCGTTCTTCACCTTTTGGAGAAGATAGTTTTGCATATGTGTTTGCACAAGTTTATTAAGGAGGGTGTCACATGATTTTTTCTCTCCACAATATAAATTAGCTTAGTATGTTAATGCAGTAGCTATGATTATACAAAAACCTATATCTGCTACAACATAGTGAAACTATTTGAAAAATAACAATTTACCAGGTTAGTATGCATGAAAAATAGATTCATCAATTTTGTACCCATTTGACCCGTTAGTAATTACTTTTTATTTTTATCTTACACCTTTAACCCGCTTAAGTATAAACACATATTGAGTTTTAATGGGATCGAAATATAGAGCGCATTTATCCTGTTCGTTGTCTATGATCTGCATGATTATGCTATTTTCATGATTGTTGTGAGACTGGTCGTTTGAGGGTCCCTAGAACGTGTCGGTAAATGGCAATAATTTGGTCACCTCAACCTGAAGTATGGTTTCTTGATTTTTAAAATTAGTCATTACTAATAATATCATTGTCGTTTATATATACTTCTTCCACTATTAAAGAGTGATGCAGACATTCGGATTATTCATGTGATGTCTAAAAGAGTGGAACCCTTGAGTTTATTTGTCTTCCAAACCATTAAAAGTAAGGTTACTCAGGCTACTTAAACAACCTTTCTTGTGAGGTTTATGGATTGAATCTCAAAAGTATAAACAGTTTCTGTTATAGAAAAGACACGGAATTAAGAATGGAGCCTAATAATATGTGGATTGACCATGGCAATGTCAGCGAGTAAAATTCTAACATGAAGAATTAATTAAATGGTTACCGCTCTGATGGGTAGGTAACTCCCTGTTATGTCATATATATGGTAACACAAGTTCGTTCCATACAATGACAAAAGACATTTACATTGTTAAAAATTTCTAATCTTTAACGAGGAAAAAGTTGGGAAATAGTTTGATTATCAACCGAACACACTTCTTCCATCACTGTACCTTCCTTTTCGTCTTCATCTTTATTTGTTGAGAAAGCAGGTCTTTTAGGTATAGGCACGTCAGCATGTTCGTTTCTTAACATGGCTGAAACCTCCAACATTGATGGTCTATGTATCCACTTTTCTTCGACACATAGCAGGCCAACGTGCATGCATCTTATTAGCTTATATGATGAAGATGTGTCATCCAATGAAGGATCTATGAATTCCATGGCACTACCTTCTTTCCACAGAACATATGCCTGAAATTGTTCAGAGTCAAGGTCAAATTCAAACATCATTGTGCAAAATTATTTGTGAAGATATAGTTGTAAAAGTAATTTACACATTCCAGGAGACTTAGGCTTTGATGTGGTCCATACACGTTATAGTTCTTTTTTCCACTTATAATTTGCAAAAGAAGAACCCCGAAGCTATAGACATCATATTTTCTTGAGTATGTACCTGTTTTTATATATTCAGGAGGAACACATCCGCTGCATTGCACCAAAAATACTGTTAAGTCCCAAACGTATCATCTTCAGTCTGAATCTATTAGCACATATGAAAAACCAAATTTATGAAGATGATATTACAAAGTAATACCAAGTTTTGTGCATACTTACTAGGTTCCAACAATGCGGTCTGTACTCGCTTCGGTTTCATTGTTTTGAAAACTTTTTGCTATCCCAAAATCTGATATTCTTGGCTTCATATGCGCATCAAGTAATATGTTGCTTGCCTTCAAGTCTCTGTGAACTATCGTTAATCTCGAGTACTCTTGGAGATAAAGGAGTCCTTGGATTATCCCTTCTATTATCTCCACCCATTTTTCCCAGTTCAGCATAGACCTTCGCCTTGGATCTACAAATGCCAATTTATGTTATTACTCTATTAGAGAATTTGAAGTAGAAAAAGCTCGATATGTGTATATAATTGACTGCTCACCAAATAGGTAAAAGTCTAAGCTTTTGTTTGGCATGTACTCATAAATTAACATCTTTTCTTCCTTTTCAGTGCAAAACCCCAAGAGTTTGACTAAACTGATGTGTTGTAATTTTGCTGCAAACATGACCTCGTTCTTGAACTCCTCGAGCCCTTGTTTAGAACTATGTGAAAGTCTTTTTACTGCTACTTCTTGTCCATTTGATAATTTACCCTAGTGAAAAATAAAATGATGCTTAGCAGCAAGATAGGGAAATGTTACACATAAATTCCTCTCAAGTATAGCTCTATGCAAACAGAATATAAGATGTTAATATTAATACCTTGTAAACAGGTCCATATCCACCCTCACCAAGCTTATTTTCTTCTGAAAAGCAATTTGTAGCTTCATTTATGTCAGCAAAGCTGATTACTTGCTGGTTATGATCCAAAGATTTGCCTCTGCTCATCATCTTTTTCACTATTTAAGCAAATTGAAAATTTTTAGCCTCATTTTTGCAAGTTGCAAGATTTTGTCATTGCTACTAAATTATAGACATAGTAGAATAAACATGAGATATATGAGTTGACTTTTGAGGTCAAATAGATAAAATACATATTCAATATTGATGTCAATCATCCTACCTTCTGAAGAAATCAAGAAATAGTTGTTAGCTACATTACCTCCTTACTAAGAAAACCTCACAATTACAGTAGTCAGATTTATCTATTCCTTTTGAAACTAGAATGTAAAAGGCGTACCTTTTGCTATAACCGCTCTTCTTCTTAAGTAACAAATTATGCAGCCTATTAGCAGTATAACTGAAGCGATCGTGGGCAAGGTAATCGCCAACAATTTTTTGTAATGGCCGAGTTTATCTTTTTCTTGAGCTGCAAAATTTGTTGTTATATAACCATGCTCTTTCCAAGCTAAGTGCGTAATATATTGCACATAATATATCTGACTAAAGTAGTTTAATTTTTACTTACCAGCAGCTTTCGAGAGTTCCCAATTGTCGTCGTGAGAGACCTGCCACACATTATAACCAAGAAGCCCCTTTTCTATTGCATATGCAACTTTAGCTCTAATAGCGTCAACGTCATCAAATCCTACCCATAACGAACCAAGAGTGAAATGATTTATCGCATAAGTCGAGTTGTACACAGAATCAATCTTGTAACCACTCAGGTACTTCCTGATATACCCATAGTTCAGCGAACCATCTCCTATAATGAACCCAGTTTTAGCCGGTGCACCAATGCCATTATCATTAGGGTCCACAAGGGTCCATGCATACCCATGGTATGCTAAGCCCAGCACCATCTTATTAGCTGGTAATCCCCTTTTGACCCATTCGTTTATACCATAATCTGTATTGACCTGACTAGATGGATCATATAGAGCTGTGTGGGCAGCTGTGAAATTGTACGTGAATTTATCCGTGAAAATTGTATGATAATCATATGATCTAAGACTCACCCAGTCAAAGTTCCTTCGTATAGAGTCAACCGGGTAACTTAATGAGTCTAGTTCAGGCACATAATAGCCCGCCATAGTCAAGATCAGTTTCTTTTGATCTCTAGTACTTTCTTTCAGCTCAGAATCTATAGCAACTCGCCACTCGTCAAATAAAGTCCCCAAGTTGGTCATGTTACCCGTTGTATTCAATAAAGTACTGACATGAAGATCAAGTCCTTCAAACCTGTAAAGCCTAGCTATTTTTATTGAAGATTGTATAAAACTCTTTCGTTGAGATTGGTTTTTGGCCATCTTGTAAAAGTTGGATGAATTTTCATAGCTTCCGGGGTTACCATTTTCTGTCCATATTGACAAAAGTGGTATAACCTTTGGATTGTTTCTTTTGACAGTGGATGCAAATGTGGATATATATGATTCATCTGACTGAAACAAAAAGAGTTCATGGTTTGAAGCGTTAATGTATGCAAAAGCACATATGAGGTGAGTGAAAAGACCCGAGTTTATATTTGGAATAGGGAACGCGCTACCGGTGAACCAGTAACCGGCTTTGATCCATGTTTGTTGTGATGTCGAAGTGCTAAAATGTAAAGAGAGTAATGTTAACAAGAGTATAGTAGTAGTCATGAATTTGGACGGAATGAGTATACAATATGGTATGCATAGGCTTTTCTTTTTGCAACACAAACCCAATTTGTCAAAGTCAAGCTTAACTTTCTTAGCAAGTGTTGTGAGACCAAATTAAAATATTAATTTGGATGGTCACTACTTAGGAGGTGTTTGATGATAGTAGTTGAATGACATTACTCACCACCCATCTCCTAGTCGGTTATTAAAGATGTTGTTTGGTAAAAGAAAAAGTGGCGCTAAATGAGCCAATTAAGTAATGAACGGGACATGATAAAATGTGTAGCTCCATCATTCAGTGCCTATTTAAATTAATGTAGTTCGTTTAAATAAACCCTAAGTACCATTTACTACACCTTAAGTTTGATTAATTTTAAACTTGGAAACTTTTCAAAAACACCCACTATATTAATTTTAAAAAACACACTCGTTGTATTTCAAATAACACACGCTTTGCATCAAGGGTTGAACCAGAATCACAATTTCACAAATATAATTATTTGCCGTTATAAATTGTCTCTTTGCGCGAGTATTCTTACGTACAATGGCAAAGATGTGTAAGTTGGTTAATTGGTTGAAAATTTCCCAATATCTAACGAGGAAGAAGTTGGGAAATGGTTTGAATATTAACAGAACACACTTCTTCCACCATTGCATCTTTCTTTTCGTCTTCATCCTTATTTGTTGAGAAAGCAGGTCGTTTAGGTATAGGCACGTTAGCATGTTCGTTTCTTAACATGGCTGAAACCTCCAACATTGATGGTCTATGTATCCACTTTTCTTCGACACATAGCAGGCCAACGTGCATGCATCTTATTAGCTTGTATGATGAAGATGTGTCATCCAATGAAGGATCTATGAACTCCATGGCAATACCTTCTTTCCACAGAACATATGCCTGAAATTGTTCATTGTTAAAGTGAAGCATCATTGTGCAAAATTGTTTTAACAAGATACAATTGCAAAAGACTAAAAGTAACTTACATATTCTAGGAGACTTAGGTTTTCTTGTGATCCGTACACATGATGGTTCTTCTTTCCGCTGATGATTTGCAAAAGAAGAACCCCGAAGCTATAGACATCATATTTTCTTGAGTATGTACCTTTTTTTATATACTCAGGAGGAACATATCCGCTGCATTGCACCAAAAATACTGTTAAGTCCCAAACGTAACATGTTCAGTCTGAATCTACTAGCACATATGAAAAACCAAAATTTATGAAGATGCTATTGCAAAGTAATACCAACTTTTGTGCACACTTACTAGGTTCCAACAATGCGGTCTGTACATGCTTCAGTTTCATTGTCTTGAAAGCTTTTTGCTATCCCAAAATCTGATATTCTTGGCTTCATTTGCGCATCAAGTAAGATGTTGCTTGCTTTCAAGTCTCTGTGAACTATCGTTAACCTCGAGTACTCCTGGAGATAAAGGAGTCCTTGGATTATCCCTTCTATTATCTCCACCCATTTTTCCCAGTTCAACATAGACCTTCGCCTTGGATCTACAAATGCCAATTTATGTTATTACTTTATTAGAGAATTTGAAGTAGAAAAAGCTCGATATGTGTATATAATTGACTGCTCACCAAAGAGGTAATAGTCTAAGCTTTTGTTTGGCATGTACTCATAAATTAACATCTTTTCTTCCTTTTCAGTGCAAAACCCCAAGAGTTTGACTAAACTGACGTGTTGTAATTTTGCTGCAAACGTGACCTCGTTCTTGAACTCCTCGAGCCCTTGTTTAGAACTGTGCGAGAGTCTTTTTACTGCTATTTCTTGTCCATTTGATAATATCCCCTGGTGAAAATAACGCAAGACAGGTAATTAATACGCATAAATTCCTCTTTAAGTGTAGCTTAATGTACCCAGAATATAAGATGATAATATTAATACCTTGTAAACAGGTCCATATCCACCCTCGCCAAGCTTATTTTCTTCCGAAAAGCAATTTGTAGCATCACTTATGTCAGCAAATCTGATTACTTGCTGGTTATGATCCGAAGATTTGCCTTTGCTCGTCATCTTTTTCACTATTTAAGCAAATTGAAATTTTTTAGGGTCATTTTTGCAAGGTGCAAGATTTTGTCATTGCTACTAAATTAGTCATAGTATAATAAACAGAGAAATGAGTTGACTTTTGAGGTCAAATAGACAAAATTTCTTACTATTTAATATTGATGTCAATCATCCTACCTTCTGAAGAAATAATTTTTACCTGCATTACCTGTTTAGTAGGACAACAACAGTACCCAATCCCGCCGAACCGGGGTATGGGGAAGTCCTGTTCACTATGAAGACCTCAAAATTCAGGATGGTGTCATATTGTCATTCGCAAGAATTTGACCCACAAAAGTCAAACATATCTATGTTACAAATTGGGGGTAGGGTGTGATGATAATATTGGATATCTACTTGCATCATGTATGTTCACTTTCTGAATAACGTATTTCGACCCTATAGATGCCTCGGTATCATGTAATCCTTATTGGGATAATTCAAGAACACTTTATTTCTTGGCACAATAATAGAACAAAGCAAAATAGAGAGGAACGGTTAGTTTTCGTATGTTAAATAAGACAACTACATTTGTTAAGAAATATATTATTTTTACAGTTATAGGCGGTTGAAGTTGGTTCAAAACCAACAATCACAACTGCCATCCGCAAGGGGGTGTGCACCCCTTGACCATGCGTGGTCGGAAACACGTTAGCTCAAACGAGTGTGCACTCCACACTTTCTTAACTCGTATCCAAGCATAATATAATATCCCAGTGGTCTCTATTAAATCGCAATTACCTAAAAGTTGATGACACTAAAATCAAGAACAATCTATTCCTTTTGAAAAAGAATGTAAAAGGCATACCTTTTGTTATAACCACTCTTCTTCTTAGGTAACCAATTAGGCAGCCTAGTAGCAGTATAACTGAAGCGATCGTGGGTAAGGTAATCGCCAACAATTTCTTGTAATGGCCGAGTTTATCTTTTTCTTGTGCTGCAAAATTTGTTGTTTATATAACCATGCTCTTTCCAAGCTAAGTGTGTAATATATTGCACATAATATATCTGACTAAAATAGGTTACTTTTTACTTACCAGCAGCTTTCGAGAGTTCCCAGTTGTGGTCGTTAGGGACCTGCCACACATTATAACCAAGAAGCCCCTTTTCTTTTGCATATGCAACTTTAGCTCTAATAGCTTCAACGTCGTCAAATCCTACCCATAACGAACCAATAGTGTAATAATTTATTACATAAGTCGAGTTGTACACAGGATCAATCTTGTAACTTCTCAGGTACTTCCTGATATAATCATAGCTCTGCGAACCTTCTCCCATAATAGACCCACTTTTAGCTGGTGCACCAATGCCATTATCATTAGGGTCCAGAAGGGTCCATGCATACCCATGGTATGCTAAGCCCAGCACCATCTTATCAGCCGGTAATCCCCTTTTGACCCATTCGTTTATACCATAATCTGTATTGACCCGACTAGATGGATCATATAGAGCTGTGTGGGCAGCTGTGAAATTGTACGTGAATTTATCCGTGAAACGTGTATGATAATCATATGATCTAAGACTCACCCAGTCAAAGTTCCTTCGTACTGAGTCAACCGGGTAACTTAATGAGTCTAGTTCAGGCACATAATAACCAGCAATAGTCATGATCAGTTTCTTTTGATCTTTTTTACTTTCTTTCAATTCAGAATCTATAGCAACTCGCCACTCGTTAAATAAAGTCCCTACGTTAGTCATATTTCCTGAGGTATTCAATAAAGAAGTGACATGAAGATCAAATCCTTCAAATCCATAAAACCTCGCGATTTTTATTGAAGACTCTATAAAACTCTTTCTAAAGGTGGAGTTTTCAGCCATTTTAAAAAAGTTGGAGGAATTCTCATAGTCTCCAGGCCTACCATTTTGTGTCCATATCGACAAAAGTGGTATAACCTTTGGATTGTTTCTTTTGACAGTGGATGCAAATGTGGATATATATGATTCATCTGAGTGAAACAAAAAGAGCTCGTTGTTAGAAGCGTTTATGTACGCGAAAGCACATATGAGGTGAGTGAAAAGACCCGAGTTTATGTTGGGAATAGGGAAGGAGCTACCGGTGTACCAGTAACCGGCTTTGATCCATGTTTGTTGTGATGTTGAAGTGCTAAAATGTAAAGAGAGTAATGCTAACAAGAGTATAGTAGTCATGAATATGGATCAAATGAGTATACAATTTTGTATCCATGGTCTATTATCTATATGTAACACAAAATAATAAAGAAGACTCTTGGTAATTGCATAGGTGTACGTACACCAATTTGTCATGGTCAAAGTCAAGCTTAACTTTCTTAGCAAGTGTTGTCGGACCAAATTAAGATGTTAAGTTCATATTTGTTACTTATTTGTATGTTGGAGTGTCGTATGGAACACTACAACGTTGCATGTTTATTTGGATGGTTATGATCAACATTTGTATCACGTGTTATGCCATTGATGTATTAGAAAAGTCATATTGTCTCTTTTGTACATTTGTAAAATCTCGTCAGCCAAAAGGCGGCCTACCGAAAAAACATTCTTATTCATATCAAACTGGGCTTGAACCGTAAACATTCTTGGTAAATACAGATCAAACAAAATATTATCAAAATGATTGTGGTGTTGTTTTATCTCGTTATAGGAGTTCTGTTATTTTATGTTGGTTCCCCGTTTTGAGGATCCTTTCTATATCGTTGAAGTAATATAAAGCTTATCTTTGCCTTAAAAAAAATTATTATCAAAAATGATACAAACTTTTTCAAAGACCCAACATGTATTTTTCTGCATTGGGCTCTTTCATTAACCGGTAGAAATATCGGTTAGTCCACCTTTTTTATTTTATGTGAATTCGATTTTCTGTTCGGTTCAGTTTATATATTTTAAGCTTTATATAACATTTTGCCAAAACCATATTCAAACCGAAAACCGAATATTAAATCCGGTTTGTTCGGTTCGGTTTAGGTTTAAATGCTTATCGCCCTGTAGGTACTCATTGTCAAAATGTCAAGTAATATGGTTGTTAAATAATAAAGGAACTATTGGCAGGCCCATTTAATAGTTAGGTTGGGTTAGTTCATTTCTATTTAATGTATTGTAATTTGTGTAATTTATTGAATCTGATCAATAATATTTTCAGTATTCTCTTGATTTATATCAAGAGCTAGGTCGAAGATGAAGAAAAAAATTGTCATTAACATGGGCTAGAACCACTGGGGCATTTGTGGCTTTCATTCTTAAGTCAATAGACTCGGATTCGAATCCCATCTTTGGCACTTTGCTCCTAGATAGGTACCAATCTCCGGAAAACTTATGGGCTCACCGGAAAGACTTTGTAGATAAGAGCTTAAGAGTCTGAGAGTCTCGGCTCACTCCAGTTGGTGCCCTACTAGGCCATGAGAGTTTCCCGGAGCTATTCCATGTGTGGTGGACAATGGCTAGTGCCAAAATGCGGCCAGGGTGTTCCCATCAATCTACACCTTTTGTTGATTAACATGGGCTAGATCTTGTTTGTCGTTTTCCACTGTGTGAAGCTTAATTTGTTCGCTCATTGCCGTAAGTTTGTAACCCATCACACAATCATTTTCCTTTTCATATTTGAGTATGTTCTTTGTATTAATTAATACATTAATTATTTCAAAGAATGTATTGATTGGTATTTTTTTGGATAATGGATATGAAAAAAGAATCAGTGGCCAGTGATGTGGTTGTTTTTGAACATTGAATATGACAGTGGCGGAACTTGAACAATTATTTTAGGAGAAAGTTCCGCCCTTGGAGTATGATATATGCCCTGAACATGAATTTGAATGGGTTTAACTAGTTTAAAAACAGTGCATGTGGTGATGATGATTTTTTTTTTTAGTTTCTAGCAGCAATAGGTTGGTATTCACGTTCGTATCGGATTTTGAATTGGTTTGTTCGAAGTTCGGGTTTGATTGGTTGTGTTTATTATTGGTATTAGTATTAGTTTCAGTATCGGTATTTGGTAATCACGATTATGTTTATTTGGGTTATAATGGATTATTGGTTTGAATTAGGAATTGGTTTGTGTTGGTGATGGTGATGCAATAGTCTTAGCGAACCCAACTAAGTCTTAAGTAGTTATGTGTTGAATCTCGACATCAACTTGTTTTGGTTCCACATCTGGTTCTGCATCGGGTTATGTCTGGTTCTACATCTATCTAATTTCACCTGGTTATGTGTATTTGGTTCCGCTCTGGTTCTGCCTACCTGCATTTGGTTCTATTTGGTACTGCCTGGTTGTGTACCTGGTTAGCCTGATTCGATCTGTTTGGTTCTGTCTGCTCTGTATACACCTGTCTGCCTGTCTGAATACACTTATGGTTCCGAATCTGGTTTTATTTGCATATGTGGTGTGTGCTTATTCACACACCTTTTTCTGGCCAAATTAAGACCAAAACAGACACAAACTAACCATAAATGCCAAAGATATTGTGTTTTTGTGTTTGTGATCGTGCAAGTACGGATATTTCAGAAACATGCAAAAATCAGGCCAAAAAGGACAAAAACGAGCACGAGTTTGGAAAACGTGTCAAAAGCCAAAGCCGGGGAAGCAAATTACCATTTTTGAGCTCATATTGTCAAAATGTACCTTGGGGAATCACAAAATGCCAAAAATAGTCCTTGGAGCAAAAGTTTGCAGAATTGGCAGAAATGGTCCCTCAAGTTTGGAAATTGATAGAATTGGCCCCTGAGCATTTGTTTTGGAAGAAAAGTCAACCAAAGTCCTTGGAAAATCAAATGTTGTAATAATCGGTCCTTGGGTGAAAAGTTTAAAGAATTTGGCAAGATTAGTCCCTCCACTTTCAAAATTGGCAGTTTTAGTCCCTGGGAGTTTAATTTTGGAAAATATCATTCAAGGTCCTTTGGGAATTACATATTGGCAAAAGTGACCCTTGGAATAACTTTTGGAAAGTTGGCAGGTTTGGTCCCTAAAAAATCAGGAATTACAAGTTTGGTCCTTGTGTAAACTACAAATACAAACGGACCCTTTTATTACTTAAACCCAAAATCCAACCTAAAACACAACACACAACCCACCCATTTACTCAGTCCACCCCCTGAGCCCACTCTAATCCCAAAACCAAACCCAATTGCAATTACCAGGGTTGACCCCGGTCAAACCTTTCTCCCTCCCTCTCCCACTTGTAACATGCTTCATCATCTCACCACCCCCCCCACCATCTCCACTTGCCATCACATCCACCGCACAACCCATCACCTCAAAACACCAAAAGACAACAGAATTTAGTGCCCTCACCCCTCCCCACAAGCAATAGTGCAAATTGCACTAAACTAATTTTCCCACCAAAAATGAATTAAAGGCCAGGATCACTCCAATACATCCAACGGATCAGAAATGTGATGGGAAAGGTTCAGAAGACCACTAGGCACCCTAATTTTCACTATAAAGAGGAGAAGAAGCAAGAGGAAGACACAAGTAGTTAATTAGCTTAATTTTCATGTCGTATTAGCTTAACTTTCCTTTTCAAGTGTACTTTTCAGTTTAAAAAGTGTAATCTCAGCTTTCTTAGTGTAATACAAAGTTTTATTAATCAAAGAATCAAGTTATTAGTACTCAATTCAGTTTTTACTTTCAAATTCTCAAATTTCCATTTTAGCTTATGATTTGTTAAAAGCTTGTGTTTACTGTCTCAGTACCCTACATTGATCAATCTTAGCTTAACTAAACCTTAATCTTCTGTCTTTGTTAATCTTATATCAAAAATATTAAAAAAAATCAGAAAAATCAAAAATCTATACCTATGCATATGGACAAGATGCTTAAGGAAGTTGCCATTTTGGATATGGCAAGTTGGACTTATACCTAGCTTATCTTTGATAAGCTAGGAGCTTGTAGCTGCCCATTTGGGAGCCTCTATTAAGCTGAGGCCTAAGGTGTTTTCAATTTTTCTCAATTTTAGCAAATTTCTAGTTACTACTGTAGCATAGCTTATTACTGCTTATCTCTATTGCTTTTCTGTGTTTTTATGCTTATCTAGTATAGTTATAGCTAATTTATTGCTTTTGTATCTTAGTTGTTCATTTAAACCAAACATTTTCCATTTTATTTCAAGTTCACTGCATAACCTTGGGTAAGGTTTGTTTGTGATTCATTTTGGTTTAAAATCAGTTAACATAGCTTATTAGACAATCCTAGATAAGTAGCTCAGGTTGTTTCATCATTTTGCTTTAAAAATCACAAAATCAATTTCATATAGGTGTGTTTGGATTAAGCTGATCATCTGTGTTGCAGTTAGTCTCAGTTGTTGTTCTTAGTGTATACATGTTCCATTAGGTCATAATATAGCTTAAAAGTCATAAAAACCAGAGGTCCTTTGATCAAAAGTCAAAATCATCTTCAAATCCATCATTTCCATCAACTGTTAAGGATTTTGGATTCTTGATCACTCATTTCATTACATAAGTAGATAATATAGCTTAATTTAGTTCAATAATAGCTTGTAACATCATTTAAAGTCGATCAGTAGAAATTTACCAAAGTCAAACTAGGTTCATAACTTAAAAAGTCAAAAAGTGCATCAGTGTGAAAAACCTGGTTGGAGTTAGATTTTTAATTCCTTCAATTTTGAACTTATTTCCATAAAATTCAGGTTTCCAGTAGATTTTCAGCTTGTTCTTTCAAAAATAATTTTTGTTTATTTTCTAGAATTTTTCTAAGTACTTATTTACTAGCTTAAAGTAGCTTGCAGGGCAATAGTGCCCTGCACCATGGGAATTGTCCAAAAAGCCATTTTTCAATTGCTCCTAGCTTCTTCATTTGAGAAGCTTAGTCTATGGCTTTTAGCTTTTTGAAAAGCCCTTCTGATTGACTTTAAGGACCTTTACTTATTTTGCCCTTTAGTGCTTATCCAAGTGCTTATTTTTAGACCATAAGTTTGCCTCATTTCTGTTGATTCATCAGCAGGAATCCAAGCCAAATTCATAAGCTCCTTGTAAGGTCATCTGTGAACCTTAGCCCTTGACCCTTGGCTTTTTGGAAAGCTTATAGGCCTAGCTTGTCGGATCTGTGCTTATTTTGAGCTTTGGTAGTCTTGCCCATAGCTTATTTTGGTCTTAGAGATACCCACTCCAACTCAGTATACATTGAGTCATCAATGTGAGTTACCCATATTCACAAGCTCCCATAGTGCTTATTAGTGGGCCCCACTCTGTGCTTTTTGGCTTTCTGAGTAGTTCATTAGGTCAGCTTATTGGCTCAAGGTTCCCCTTGGACCCCTGACATCATTTGGTAGGCCCAAGCTAGGCCTGCAGCTTACCTGATCAGGCATGTATAGTTTGTAGGATTTGGATTTTGCTTAATTGTGCTTATAAGCTTATTCAGTGTGCTTTTTCCTTTTCTCTGGCTTATTTTGTATTCATATTACTTGTTTGTTGCTTATTTTCACTTAAGGTTCAGTTGTGTAGCTTATTAATAGCTTTTTCATAATCAAAATCTCATTTTTAAGCCTAAAGCTTTCTGTTAAGCCCATAAGCTCACTCAGGGCTTATTTTGGTATTATAAAAAGTTTGTTTTCATAAAAAGTGCTTATCAGTGGTTGTGGAATAGATTTGTAATAGAAAAATAAAAATAAATAAATAAATAAAACAGAAAAATTGGTGCTTGTAGGATTTGAACCATGGAACTCTTGGTTCCCTAGCATAAATCAAAACCTCAGCACCATCTCCCCTAGTGTGTTATTAGTGTTTTAGTTTCCCCAACTTTAATTTATAGTGATAGCTTCTATTTAAGCTATTTTAGCTATTTTGCTTATTTTTATACTTTTTCATTAAGCATTTAGGTGTTTTTATATTTTTCCTAGGATCCTGTCGTCTTGTAGTATTTGTATAAAAAATTTCATAATTTTCTGTTTTCATTTAGTATTTTTAATAATTAATTTTTCTTTAATTAGTTTTAATTAATAAATCAAAAAAAAATCATTTACTGCTTATTTATAAGCACTAGCACTTTTTTATATTTTTTCTAGGTTTCTATTATTAAAAAGTATTTTTTGAAAAAAATTTATAAATTTTACTGTTCATTTGCTATTTTTTATAATTAAATTAGTTTAATTAGCCTTTAATTAATAATTTAGTAAATAATTTCTCAAATAGCTTGTTTATAAGTTTTAGAAACTTTTTATAATTTTGTAGCATTCCTGTAATGGTTAATTAGTTTTAGAAAATTTTCATAATTTTCCAAGTTATTTTAGTATTTTTAGTAATTTAAATTAGTTATTAAATAGTTTTTAATTAATAATAAATACTTAAAAAATCAAAAAAGTAATTTTCTTTTTTGTAAAATTTTCTTTTATTATTAAGTTTGTAGAAAAATAATTTTCACCCCCTTAGGATTAATTTTGCTTTATTTTCCCTTTTTCCAGTACACGTTTATGTTTATTTTAAATTTAATTTACGTTTTTTGTTTTAAATACGTATCTGATTTCCAGTATTGTTAATATTGTTAATTTAGCTTATTTCAATTTATATCTGATTAGTGTAATCAATCCCAATCATATCCTGTTACTTTCTTCAAATCACTTTATCTCCAGATGTTTTCCAAATACAATTTCAAAATCCTTGCTAGGACATAACGACCTGGGAAAACACTGTGCTTAAACCCGATCATAAATTGATCACTTGCACACACACTCAGGTTTGACTTATAGACCACCCTTGGTTAATTAGTTAACTTGAGGCAAGTCAAATTTTGGCGCAGCTGCCGGGGAGGTTGTTGTGTATTTTAAAACGTTTAGAAGTTTAGTGATTTTTCAAAACCCTCCTTGTAAAAATTTCACCACTTTGTAAATTTTTGTAAAAATTAAAATCAATCAAAAAGTCATTAACACTTTTTTTTAAAGTGTTAACAACACCAAAAAAATCAAAAACAACAAAATAAATCGTGAAGTTAAATTACTTCGATTTCTTTAAGATTACAACCTATATGATGCGTGGGAATCGCAACAGGCTTTACCTCTCGAGGGATCTCGAGAAGCTTACAACCCCCACCAGGCAGTGTACCTGATCGTTGTAGTATAGTATAATGACAAGTACCGGGGGATTGATCGTTCAGCTTAGGAATAGTGTCGCTAGGATTAGAAAGCCTAATTTACTAGTTCTAAAGGTGAGGTATGATTATTTTTGTCTTTTTATATTTTTATGAAAGCAAGTAAAGTCTCGGGTTTTGAAGGAGTGGGCGGAATTAGTTGCTATTCAACTAACCCAAAACTAAGATGCAATCAAAATAAAATAATAAAAATGAAATTAAACTAATTTATACTAAAGTTGTGAGCAGTAATTGGAGAAAATGTGTTTACTTAGACTTCATTACTCCCTAGATATCTTTTACATGTTAATTACTTGTTATAATTGTATGGATGACGGATCGTATTCCTTAATACCATTCATGGGGTGGCATACATAACTCCCCAATTCTATGAGCTCTTATCTCCTCCTACACCATGACCCAGCACAACTATAGGGATTGTAAACAGTGGCTCATGCATTAAATACAACCAATAAAGACCTAGTACGCCTCGGTTCATGTTTCTTAAGACGTTCAAGCATGTTACCATTTGGAGATCTGCCAGTTTTCTTAAGCCTAACATATAAAATCATTTATCCAAGAACAAGAATAAACAAATAATTAACACATAATCAATATCTAGGTTTCATTAGATCTAAGCAAACACAAGAGAGATCTAGCCTAGCATAATTGAATTGAGATAAGAACAATATATAAACAACCAACACATAGACATATTGATTGAATTAGAAGAACACTTATCTCAAGTACAATGCAAGGTATCAAGGGTTTGGAACCCTTGAAAAACCTGTAAAAGTTGCACCAAATTCGTCTTTAGGGTTTCTCCAAAACTTCTCTTTTTTAATGAAAAAACTAGAAAACTATATATAGGAAAACTGGGCTGACGGCGTCAAGACAAACATGTGACGCCGTCACCTCGCCGCCAAATACTTCCTCGGACGGCCTTGATCTTCTTATGACGGCCTGTGTGACGCCGTCACCACCTACGGTATTTTATTCTTGGGACTTTTGACGCCGTCAGGATGACATTTGACGCCGTCACCACCTACGGTATTTTATTCTTGCTATCTGACGCCGTCAGGTGTAACTCTTGATGCCGTCACCTAGTGCTTCCAGCATGGAAAATTGATACTTTGCCGTTTTCTTCACTTTTATGCTCCAAAAACGTCCAAAATGGCTTCTTTTCCAGAATTCACTCTCCAAGTACCTAAAATCACAAAAGGAACGATTTAGGGCAATATTTGATCAAATAAATTCGGATTCGGGCTTAAATGACTCCCTAAAAACGGATCATTTTTCGCCTCATCATATACCCTTACACTTGAGATTTGCTTGTCCTCAAGCAAATGAGCTTTTATTCTACTCAAAAGACAGGTTAGGGGTCATTTAACACTAATATAAAAGTAATTACAACAAATAATCGTTCCACTAAAGACCAATAGACAAGCACGGAGATCATACGCAAGCACCTCACAAATACTGTTTAGATACTCACATCTCTCGGGTGTAATAAAGTGTAAATTACAATATGGAAACGGAAGATATCTCTCACTACCTGTCATAGCAAAATAGATTACCATAGGCTTGGGAAAGGATCAAACCTCCACACATGACGTAAGCACCTAGGATAAACTATCAAAGAGGTCTTTTAAAGGGTTGTAACGTTAGGTATAGGGATATGAATTACACGGTTTTGTTGGATAAAGGAAGTTTTACTGGTGGCGAGTTAACAGTCTTGGTTAATTACATGTACAAGATGGCGTTGCTAAGCCAAGACTAGACTCGACTTAAGCTAATAAATGAAAAATAATAAAAACATAAAATGAACATAGAATGAAAAGGGATGGTAGTCCGTATGTTTTTTCTCTTTTTCCTTTTTTTTTTTTTTTTTTTTTTTCTTGATTTTTTTTTTTCTTGATTTTTTTTTTTTTTTTTTCTTGATTTTTTTTTTCTTGATTTTTTTTTTTTTTTTTTTTTTTTTTTTTTTTTCTTTTTGCATACACTCTTACCCTACCATCCAAAATAATACATCATAGGGAATGAGAGTTCCCCTTACACTTGAATCTTTACATACTTTACATTTAACTATTCTAATGACTCGAATTAAGAAAATCAAAACACTTGGAGCACTTTTAAGATTAACGTACATATGGGGGTAATAATATTATATTCTTCCCCATTACTCCATAAAATAAGTACTTACCCATGAGTCTCAATCGTCCCAAAACAATATGTACAAGGATATGACTCGACTTAGCAACCATGTAATCAATTAGAAAGTTAACTTAGGGTTTAACAAATAACAATAATGCACTAAAAATGAGCGCATACACGGAAGGCTAGGGCGATTTGGGTGTACATTTAAGTGGGGTGTAACAAATTCTTCCTTTAAGTAAGATGCTTAAAGTTAGAAACGAAAAGATAGGCTCGGAGGGGTGTACTAGGGGTTTCGTGTACTAAAAATGAGTACAACGCTAAGGGTGTGGGAAAAATTAGTTGACTTAACTAGCCAAGTAATATGACTTAAATGGTCAAGTAATTATGATACGGGTTTAACACAAGGGTGATCCTAATGCCTCTTATCATGTAGTAAATCCTACCACACGAATGTAGTCTCACTAGCGGTCTCGGGATGCATCACTAACGCAAGTTCTAGAATCTAAATGCTACCGGTACACTCATAAGCACTAATAGTAAATGCTTTTCCTATCAAATCTAAAGGCGAACCTCACATTTTTTGGTGGAAAATTTTTCTGAATATACGGTTATGTGCTAGTCATACAATCTCCTATCCATGAGACGCTTGCTATGGCTAAAGTTTCACTCCTAAATGTTGTAAAAAAATTTAAATTTGGCGCTAAAATTACACTAACAAGTATTTCTCGTAGTTTTATTACACATCTACTATCAAACAAAACAAACTCAAGCGAAAGTGCATATGTAAGGTATCATCTTTTTACCCTCCCCTTACACTTAAGATGAACATTGTCCCCAATGTTCAAGTAAAGAATGTAAAAGTGAAAAAGTAAAGAGAATGAAATCAAATACTCTCCTGATTCGCTCGGTATGGATTTTAGGATGGCCAGGTTAAATCTTCTTCCAAGAAAACGAACAATCAAAGCTTCCCTTCCAGAATATAAATCATCTCCTTGTCGAACATAACCTGTGAAACCTGACAAAATAGACAAGACAACCTCGCGTAAAATCGGCGGCATCCTATATAAGTTCCTAAATCCTAGAAAACAAAGTAAGATATAATGCTTGTGGAATGAAGTTTGCAGATTTCCTGGAGATTATAAAACTTAATAATTCACAAAAACCAAAAGACTCCGTTAGAAAAACAAAACCGGTAAAATTTCCAGATTTTAACTCCTGACGCCGTCAAGAGTAAACTCTGACGCCGTCAGAATGGACCTGCAGAAATTCTTATGTTAAGTTTCCGGAAAATTTCTGGAAAAACTTGGTCTTACTTCCTGGAAAATCCTGCAAAACTTCATTATGACTCAATACAAGCATTTGACTCTAACAGATACGAATATACATGTTCATTTAATATCGTGGAGAATCATGATCGGTTTGTTTCTTAAAAACATATTTGGGGTTTCCCCTTACACTTATCTTTTGCAAAAATACTTTTAGGTTGGAGTTAAGACTAGGCCAAACAACATAGTAAAGTATTTCCACATTTTAATTTAGAAACATGATCAACCAACAATAAAAACAAAGCATGCATACGGAAGCAAATAACAATCAAACAAATAAAATTCACACAAAACATGGGTTGCCTCCCAAGAAGCGCTTTTCTTTATTTACGAGTCTTGTAGCTAGACTCAAAGTCATGGGTTACTACGTGATCTCATCATTGGTTCCACTCTCTAGGTCGTCTTCTAAACCAGTTTTGTATTCCGGACCTAGTTGCAAGCATTCTTTGTAGAAACCAAGCATTCTATTTCTAACATACTCTACTCCCCTACGTCTATCCTCCTCATTCCTATAATAAGCCGCTTGCTTGTGTTCTTTTTCGAAATTAGAGAGAAGGCGGTATTGTTCGATCTTGTAGGGCATTTGATAAGCAACCTCATCATTCTCTTTCTTGAATCTAACTATCCCTAAAGTCGGATCATAACTCATCCTAGTGGCCTAAACAAATGGTTTTCTGAATATTATTTGACTTAGGTTAGCATCAATCACCGGACGAGTGTCCTCAATTATCATAAAATCGATCTCATAAGTGAGATTCCCTATAATCACATGCAATCCTTTCACTCTTCCTGCAAAATTACTTATCAGATTCTTACCAGGCATCATCCTAAAATTGAGTTGCTTCTTCATCACCCAATTGTAATAAGTCCTAGTCATGATGTTCACGGGTGATCTAAGGTCGATGTAAGCTTTCCATATATGCATGTGTCCAATATTGCATGGGATGTTAATGTTAGAGGGGTCTCCCATTTTGATAAGGGGGTTGCCAAAGATATATGTTTTCTCGGGACTATCGAATAAATCCTTATGGTATTCCCGTTCTTCCTTGGTTGGCGGCTTATCAAAGTATTCTTCTATAGGTTCTACCTCCTCTAATTCCTCCTCCTTATTAACCTCAACTTCCCTACTCTCATCCTTACTATCGGCTTCTATTCTAACTTCATCCTTGTCACTCTCCTCTATCTCCTTATCTATTGGTTTAATGGTGACAACATTGACAAAGTGGACATGTTTGGATGATGAGGGGTCCTTAATTTGGATTCCACTATTGGTGTCCCTAATGTCCTTCCTAGGTGTGATTAACGCTTGGTTGTTGAGGGCTTTCAACAAGTTGTCAATCTTGTTCGTCATCTCCGTTTGTTGTTGGTTGAATTCGGTTTCAAACCTAGCTATGCGGGCTTCTTGAGATGCCATGAACTTTGACATCAATCCTTCAAGATTGTTGGTACTACCATAGTTGTTAGAAGGATTGTTGTTGAAAGTACGGTTGGATGGTAGACCGTTTGGTTGGTACCAATTAGGTGGGTTGGATGAATTGGGTTGATTTTGTTTCCACCTAAGGTTTGGGTGATTTTTCCATGAGGGGTTGTATGAATCACCGTATGTATTTGGCTCGGACTTGAAAGTGTACCACTTATCTCCCGCTTCGTCGGTACGCGTGGATGCGTAGTCCGCAAAAGCTGTTCCGGGGAGTTCCACACAATCACGAGTGTCATGGGGACCACTACATAATTCGCATGAAGAAGTGATTTTGTTCACTTGGCTTGAAGGCTTAGTAGCATCGTAGGATTTCATGAGAAACTTGACTTGGTCCTCAAGTTCCATGATCCTACGGTCGGGAGTGCTAGAATTGTTCGAAGGCAAAGATATTGCCTTGACCGTTTTGTTCAAGTCACGGGGATCATTCCAACTTTCGTTGTCATAGAGAGCAAGATCTTCTATGAGTTCCCATGATTGTTCCGCACTAAGATCACGTAGCTTACCACCGGCCGATTGGTCAATGGTTCGCCTCGTGGAGATGTCGATATGGTCATAAAAAATTTGGACTTGGAGCCAAAGATCTATGCCATGATGAGGGACTTTTTGGAGTAAGTCCTTGAAACGAGTCCATGCTTCATAAAGAGATTCATTTTGACGTTGTTGGAACATCAAAATGTCATTCCTAAGCTTAGTAGTTCTCCCCGGTGGGAAAAATTGAGCAAGGAAACGAGTGGTGAGATCATCCCATGTGGTGATGGATCCCGCGGGTAAACGCTCAAGCCATTGACTAGCTTGATCCCGTAGAGAGAATTGGAATAGGCGTAAACGGGTAGTCTCTCTAGTTTCAACACCTAGGTCTATGGAATCTACGATTTTGAGAAAGTCCTTAAGATGTTGGTTTGGATCTTCGAAACGAAGTCCATGGAATGCACATCCACTTTGCACCAACCGGATGGTGTCGGATCGCAAGGGGGTCACATTGGCTCCGGTGAGCTCAATGGTGTTTCGGTAGCCTTGATGGCTAGGTCGGGAATACTCTCCTAAGGTTCGGGGCCTAAGGGGTTCTAGTGGTGGGTTTTGTTGTGGTGGGATGCGGGTTCAAAGATGTTACCACCTTTCATGATGTCGGATGGTAAAGAGTTACGAACAAAGGCACGAAGAAATAAGATAGACTAAAGAAGACCTAAAAATAAAAATAAAATCTTACTAGAAAGGAATCTAGCAAGTAGACCTAATAAAAAGAAATCATAACCTAGACAATAACTATTCCCCGGGCTGCGGCGCCAAAAACTTGATGCGTGGGAATCGCAACAGGCTTTACCTCTCGAGGGATCTCGAGAAGCTTACAACCCCCACCAGGCAGTGTACCTGATCGTTGTAGTATAGTATAGTGACAAGTACCGGGGGATTGATCGTTCAGCTTAGGAATAGTGTCGCTAGGATTAGAAAGCCTAATTTACTAGTTCTAAAGGTGAGGGATGATTATTTTTGTCTTTTTATATTTTTATGAAAGCAAGTAAAATCTCGGGTTTTGAAGGAGTGAGCGGAATTAGTTGCTATTCAACTAACCCAAAACTAAGATGCAATCAAAATAAAATAATAAAAATGAAATTAAACTAATTTATACTAAAGTTGTGAGCAGTAATTGGAGAAAATGTGTTTACTTAGACTTCATTACTCCCTAGATATCTTTTACATGTTAATTACTTGTTATAATTGTATGGATGACGGATCGTATTCCTTAATACCATTCATGGGGTGGCATACATAACTCCTCAATTCTATGAGCTCTTATCTCCTCCTACACCATGACCCAGCACAACTATAGGGATTGTAAACAGTGGCTCATGCATTAAATACAACCAATAAAGACCTAGTACTCCTCGGTTCATGTTTCTTAAGACGTTCAAGCATGTTACCATTTGGAGATCTGCCAGTTTTCTTAAGCCTAACATATAAAATCATTCATCCAAGAACAAGAATAAACAAGTAATTAACACATAATCAATATCTAGGTTTCATTAGATCTAAGCAAACACAAGAGAGATCTAGCCTAGCATAATTGAATTGAGATAAGAACAATATATAAACAACCAACACATAGACATATTGATTGAATTAGAAGAACACTTATCTCAATTACAATGCAAGGTATCAAGGGTTTGGAACCCTTGAAAAACCTGTAAAAGTTGCACCAAATTCGTCTTTAGGGTTTCTCCAAAACTTCTCTTTTTTAATGAAAAAACTAGAAAACTATATATAGGAAAACTGGGCTGACGGCGTCAAGACAAACATGTGACGCCGTCACCTCGCCGCCAAATACTTCCTCGGACGGCCTTGATCTTCTTATGACGGCCTGTGTGACGCCGTCACCACCTACGGTATTTTATTCTTGGGACTTTTGACGCCGTCAGGATGACATTTGACGCCGTCACCACCTACGGTATTTTATTCTTGCTATCTGACGCCGTCAGGTGTAACTCTTGACGCCGTCACCTAGTGCTTCCAGCATGTAAAATTGATACTTTGCCGTTTTCTTCACTTTTATGCTCCAAAAACGTCCAAAATGGCTTCTTTTCCAGAATTCACTCTCCAAGTACCTAAAATCACAAAAGGAACGATTTAGGGCAATATTTGATCAAATAAATTCGGATTCGGGCTTAAATGACCCCCTAAAAACAGATCATTTTTCGCCTCATCACTATACAGGTGGTATAAGGCAAGTTCTGGCCTAAAATTGCGAACTGAAAAGAGATCCATTCTTCTCTTCCGCCACCCTGCGAGTAGTCTTAAAGGAAACGATTTCGGTTAACGAATCGATTCCAAAAATATTTCCAAAAGTTTTTTCACACACACCCACAAAAAGCCAAAAACATTTTTGTTTTCTTGTTAAATAAATCCATAAAATACATTATCGAGAAACATTCGACAAAATACCTACCAACTGGGGGTGTGACCATTAATAAGTTCCCAAACCAAAGATAAAAACTTGCCTTTGTATCCTTGTGAATTTGGTTTACTTTGAGTGATATTCTAAGAAACCATTCATATTGTGATTATTGGTTTAAGTTCTGTGTTGTTTTGCCTCGGTCTTGTTTTAATTAGTTTTGTTTTTAGTGCATGCGCACTCGTTCACAGACAAAGCGTAATCGTCAAAGAAATGTAACTGAGTTACGTACTGTTATTGAAGAACCCGTCATAAAAATGGATGACGAGACCCCACCACCACCCCCTCCTAAGGATGAAACAGCTCCCGATCTCCGAACGATGGAGGATTTGTGTCAACCCAGCATGCATGGGAGGGGTGGACCTATTGTACCACTCACTATTGGAGCCACAGACTTTGGACTCAAGCACCACATGATCCAGCAAATCCAAAATTCGTGCCAGTTCCACGGATTACCTGGTGACGATGCAAACAAGCATCTTAACAGTTTTTTAACCGTCACCCAGAGTATGAAGCAGAATGGTGTCACCGAAGACGGCCTTCGCTTATATCTCTTTCCTTATTCTCTAACCCATCATGCTACTGTCTGGTTTGACCGTCTTCCTAAGAATTCGATCCATAATTTTGATGAAATGGTCTCAAAGTTTTTAGGAAAATATTTTCTACCATCCATGGTGACGAAATTGATAAACGATATCAGCAACTTCCGACAGCGGCCTGACAAGTCCTTATTTGAGGCATGGGAATGCTATAAGCTTGCAATCGATCGTTGTCCTAATCACAATATGCTTCTTGTCACCATCATCGATACCTTCTATAATGGTTTGACACTTCGTCATCGTGACACAATCAATGTTGCTGCTGGTAGGACCTTCATGAAAAGGACCCCCGAAGAGTGCTATGATCTCATTGAAAACATGACTGCCTACCATAATTTTTTAATGATTCATGTAAATTTGTCACTCCTACTTCTAATGAAATAGCTGCTCTCACCAAAAAACTTGATGATTTATCCACTGCCATTTTACGGATTCACCAAACAAATCAAAATCATCATGTTAGAGCTGTCAGTCAAAGTTGTGAAACATGTGGTAGTCCACATCCATATACTGAGTGCCCAGCCTCCGGTGGCTTAACTCATGAGAACGTATATGTTGTTCAAGGTTCCTATAATACGATAGGTAATGATGAGTGGCCTTTTACTCATCATTTTAGGCCCGAAAAACTCACCAAAACGATCAAAAACACCCAATAATGACCATATAATGTTACAAATATCCTTGCAGTGTGTTTTTGTGTATCTCAAGTACAAATGGATTGAAAACAAGGCAAATGTGAGCAAAATGGAGCATGGATGGGAAACCGGAGCAAAATGGAGCATGGATGGGAAACCGAAGCAAAACGGAGCATGTATGGGAAACCGGAACAATACAGGATCGATTCGACACAATTGGGAGCATTTATTGAAGAATTGAAGAGTCAAAGACAATCCCGGCAATGTGACATGGGGGAGGTATGAAAATCCACAACAAAACCCGTAATCACCCTTTACCTTAGACCAAATTACCAAATTACCCTTCACTCGACACCACAATTCCCAAAATGCCCCTAAAACACCGAAACTTAATTGCAAAATCATTTTGAAAACTGTTTTTCCAAAACCCTTTTCCAAAAACCATTTTTCAAATGAATCACAAAGTATTTTGATAAAAACTTTTTATTTTACCTTATTATTATTATTATTATTAATATATTATTAGTATATTATAAGTATTATTATTATTATTATTATTATTATTCTTATTAGTAGTATTACCATTATATTAAAATTAGAATTATTATTATTAGTATATTATTAGTCTTAGTAGTATTATTATTATTAGTATTATTATTATCAAAATTTATATTATTATTATACTAAAAAAAAACTACAAAAATATTTTACAAATTCAATTTTTATTTTCACTAACTATTTTCTAAAAACTACTAAAACCTAAAATTACTAATCCTATACTAATCCTAAATCACCAAAACTTTGTTACAACTAAACCTCAATAATCACCACATCCCTTTACACCCTACCAGCTCACCCCTTTAGACCCCCCCCCCCCTCCATGTCCACCTTGGCAATCCAAGTGATGTTATAAGGGTCCAAGAATCCATCTACGACTGAGGTTGAAAGATTGGAGGCCAAGTGTCATCTGATGGCCAGGATTCAGCCAAGAGAAAGCACAAATGAACCCAGCTCTGCCAATCCACCTCATTAATCCAATACTCCACTTTTGATCAGACGGTTGTTATTATTTGAGTGGAGGCCAAGTTCAAATCAATTGTGCATATGGCTCTAAAGAAGCACAAATTGGGACCAAGGCTCACTTCTACTCACACAACAAGCACAAATGGATGCAGACAAACGAGAGCTCAAGTGCAACCCTAGGACACCTTTAGTATAAATAGTTAAGCTTGTAAAGCCTTAAGAGGCAGTAGGTCTTAGTTTAAAATTTAAGTCTTTATTATTTTAGTTTTCAGTTTTTAAAGCTTAAGTATGTTTCTATTGTACTAAAATTTTCATATTAATGCAAATTTAAGTTTCTGTTAACAAATCTTTTCTAGCTTATGCCATGGCTTATTTCTCTTTCATTTATGCTTATATAGGATAGATTTAGCTTTTTCAAAACATTTTATCATAAGTTTTAGTTCCAAAATCTATTTTACTCTTTACCAAAACCAACAGACACCCCTTAAAGGGGTGTTTGGCACAAGCTTTTTCTTACCTTTAAAAACTGTTTTGACCCAATCCATAAATTCATTTAGCTTTCTTTTATTGTTTTTGTTAGTTGTAGATCAAAACTCTTCCAATTCCAAATAGTCTTCAGGAACATGAGTTTTTTTTTTTTTTTTTTTTTTTTTTTTTTTTTTCTTTATTGCAACAGTTTTTTTTAGTCCTTAGAGTAGATTTAGTCAAACTCTTTATAATTGTTTATTTTGCCTCAAAGTAGTTCCATATATGTTAGTATGCATGTTCACATTCTGGTCTTATAGGTTTTAAGGTAGAAATATCCCATTTGCAGCCACTGCTACAAACAGTTAGCATTAGTCCATAGTGCTTTAGGATTGGATTTTTAATTTGTTCATTTCTTGACATTAGGCCCTAAAAATTGGTTTGAGTAATCCTTGCTAGGTGGTCTATGATAGTATATTTTTAGTTTATTTTTAGGAATTTTTTACAAGCTTGTGCATTAGTCCAAAGTAACCCATTTAGGCCACTGTTGACTGTTTTAGTTCTATTAAGGTGTATCCAATTTTTAGATAGAGCTTCTCAGTCTTACTTTACTACTTATTCTACTTCCTTTTAGCTATTTAGATACCCCTAGCTGCCTCTAGCTTATTCCCCCTTAGTGTAGCTTTTTATCAGCTTCTTTGTAGCTTATTTATAGTTTTAAGGATTTCAAATTTTTCCTTGATTAGTTTGTTTGAGTAAACTGTTTCGATTTGTCTTATTTAACTGCTTATTTATGGCTTTTCATAAAATGTTTTAGTTTTAAAAAATGGTAGTTCCCATGTGTTGGATAAGTTTGTGTAAAAAGATTTTAAAAAAAAATAGTTTTTAAAAAAAGGCCAAGAGCAAGTCTCGAACCCTGGTCTCAGCCCTTCACACAATCGAATTCGTGAGACATACGCGTTAACCTTTTTAACGAAAGGTTGATTTGTGATTCTTACGTCTTATTACCCTCGAGGTAATCTTGTCCGATATTCTTGATCCTCTTCTCCCCATTGGTTGGTTTTATATCAATCAGGTAACACTTACCAACCACAAGGGGACCGTAGTCTCTTAAGCTATCGTTCCAACAATTATCTAGGACCTCCCGGTTTCAATCAATCTCAAAACCTGAATGCTCAAAACTGTAACAATTTTGATCAGAATCAGAACCACAATCGAATGAACCAAGGTTTCCAAAACCAAGGGAATTTCAATTCTGGTCAAAACCAGGGTTTTCAAAACCAAGGGAATTTTCAAAGAAATCAAGGTCATGGTAATTTCAACCAGGGTAATAACCACAATCAGGGTAATTTTCATCAGGGAAACAATTTTCAGGGTAATAACAACCAAAATCAAGAAAATTTTCAAAACAACCGTGTTCAAAACTTTCCTAATCAAAATCAAAACGTTGTACAGACCCAATCCTCTTCTGATGAATTGTTGAAACAATTCACGAAATCACAAGAGGCGACGAATTGGTTATTGGTCAACCAAATCTCTGAATTAAAGAAGTCTTTAAATGATCGACCCTCGGGCATAGGTACACTTCCTAGCAACACGATCGCTAACTCGAGGGGCGATGTTAAGGCGATCACCACCCGAAGTGGAGTCTCATATAATTGACCCGAACGTGAACCTGAGGTTACTACGGACACGGTACTTCCTACTAATAACGGAGGTACCAACGACGTCCATCCTCAAGTTATCCCGGTCCCGACCCCCAAAACAAAAGTCGTATTTGAAACTCCAAAGAATCCCGTTGAAATTCCAAAACCCAACCCTAAGCCTTCAATTCCATATCCTTCACGTTTAACCGATCAAAAGCTCCGTGAAAAGGCTAATCATCAAATGGAAAAAATTTTCCAAAATTTTCAAGATTTACATTTCGATATAAGCTTTGCGGATGCTATCTTCAGATGCCCAAGTTTGCATCAACAATCAAAAACTTGTTAAGCAATAAGGAAAAACTCTTTAAGATGGGAAAAACTCCACTAAATGAAAACTGCTCTGCAATTCTGTTGAAACAGCTTCCTGAAAAGCTGGGAGATCCCGGGAAATTTCTCATTCCTTGCATTTTCCCGAGGATGGTTGAATGTTTTGCCTTGGCCGATCTGGGTGCAAGCATCAACCTAATGCCTCACTTAGTTTGGAAGAAACTCTCTCTTCCTGAACTCACTCCTACCTGCATAACTCTCGAGCTTGCAGACCGTTCTATATCTCATCCCCTCGGCATTGCCGATGATGTATTTGCAGACTTCGTGATTGTTGATTTCGATGCAGATCCGAGGGTTCCTCTCATTCTAGGGAGGGGATTCCTAAGAACGGGTCGTGCTCTAATCGATGTATTTGATGAAGAAATCACTCTACGTGTTGGTAATGAAGCCATCACCTTCAACCTTGATCAAACTTCGAGGTACTCTTCCAATTATGACTCAGTGTCAATTCACCGAATCGATGTCATCGATGTTGCTTTGGAAGAGTACTCTCAAGAAACTCTTGGTTTCACTGATAATTCTCCGAGTGGCAATCCCACTCCCTCCTCTCAACCTATCATTGCTAATTCTTCTCCTTCCCTCACTCCGTTTGAGGGAAGTGACTTCATTTTAGAGGAAATAGAGGCCTTTCTCAAAAGTGAATCAATTCCCGTTGAAATTGATAACCAAGATATTGACCCGGAGGGGGATATCCTTCTCCTTGAGAAGTTGTTAAATGAACATCCCTCTTCTCCTCCTGTTCTTCCACAAAAACTTCATAATGAGGAAATCAAATATGTTGAGAAAACTGATGAATTTCCTGAGGTCGAACTCAAGGACTTACCACCTCATCTCGAATACTCATTTTTGGAGGCTGATGATAAATTACCCGTCATAATTGCAAAAGACTTGAGTGATGAGGAAAAGGCTGCTCTCATAAAGGTTTTAAAGTCACACAAGCAAGCCATTGTTTGGAAACTCTCCGACATCAAGGGTATTAACCTAGAATTTTGTACACACAAGATTTTAATGGAGGATGACTTTAAACTAGCAGTTCAACAACAAAGAAGGGTTAATCCTAAAATTCACGAGGTTATCAAACAAGAGTTTCTCAAACTTCTTGATGCCGGATTAATTTACCCTATCTCTGATAGTCCTTGGGTTAGTCCCATTCACTGTGTTCCAAAAAAGGGTGACATTAATGTTCTCACAAATGATGAAAACGAGTTAATTCCAACTCGATTGGTTACGGTATGGCGTGTGTGCATTGATTATAGAAAGTTAAATGACGCCACCCGTAAAGACCACTTTCCTTTACCCTTCATGGACCAAATGCTCGAGAGATTAGCGGGAAACGAGTACTATTTTTTTCTAGATGGTTTCTTGGGTTACTTTCAGATTCCCATTGATCCGCAAGATCAAGAAAAGACCACATTCACATGCCCCTATAGAACTTTTGTCAATCGACGTATGCCTTTTGGTTTATGTAATGCTCCAGGCACCTTCCAAAGGTGTATGATGGCCATATTCCACTAAGGGTGAGCAAACGGACCGGATAGACCGGACCGACCGACAAAACCGACCGGACCGGACCGGCCCGGACCGGACCGACCACATTCGGTCCGGTCCGCGGTCTAGGCTTTTTGGCTAATTCGGTCCTCGGTCCGGTCCGGTCCGGTCCGGACCGACCAAAAAACCGAAAAAATGTGCCAAAATATGCTTAATTGGACCGGACCGACCGAAGACCGGACCGACCACATTCGGTCCGGTCTCGGTCTATGGTTTTTCCGGTTCTCGGTCTTCGGTCCGGTCCGGTCTTGGCCGGTCCGGTCCGGTTTTTGGACCATGCTCACCCTTATATTCCACGACATGATCGGGAAAACTATGGAGGTCTTTATGGATGATTTCTCGGTCATTGGGGATTCTTTCCAATCATGTCTCTCCCATTTAGAAAACATGCTTAAATGTTGTGAAGATACAAATTTGAGTCTAAATTGAGAGAAGAGTCATTTTATGGTCAAAGAGGGCATTGTCCTCGGCCATAAGATTTCGAAAAACGGGATTGAGGTTGATAGAGCAAAAGTTGATGTAATTGCCAAACTGCCTCCTCCCACAACCGTCAAAGGTATCAGGAGTTTTCTTGGGCATGCCGGGTTCTATCGGAGGTTCATTCAGGACTTCTCGAAAATAGCCCGACCTATGACTCATCTTCTTGAGAAAGATGCTCCTTTCATTTTCTCTCCTGAGTGCATCGAAGCTTTTCAAACACTTAAGAAAAACCTTACGGAAGCACCCATCTTAGTTGCCCCCGATTGGGACCTGCCTTTTGAGCTCATGTGCGATGCAAGTGATTTTGCTATAGGAGCGGTCTTGGGGCAACGAAAAACAAAACACTTCCAGCCTATACATTATGCAAGTAAAACTATGACTGAGGCTCAGACTCATTACACCACAACGGAAAAAGAATTATTAGCCGTGGTGTATGCTTTTGAGAAGTTCCGGCCATACTTAATCTTGACTAAATGCATAGTGTACACGGATCACTCGGCTCTGAAATATCTCTTTGCGAAACAAGATGCAAAGCCGAAATTGCTCCGATGGGTTCTCCTCCTGCAAGAATTTGATATCATCATTCGTGATAAAAAAAAAAAGGAGCTGAGAATCTAGTGGCTGATCATCTGTCTCGATTAGAGAACCCTCACCAAGATGTCCTCGAGAAAAAGGAAATAAATGAAACCTTTCCTCTCAAAACACTCAATGTGATCTCTTCTCGTGGTGATTTCACTACCCCATGGTTTGCCGACTTTGCAAACTACCACGCGAGTAACTTCATTGTAAAAGGGATGTTGTAACACCCCCAACTCATGGATGCAGCGGAATTCGAACTGGGTGTTACTTGACGGCACAATAGTCACAATAATAGAAAACGAATTCCAATTGAGTCGTTTTAAAAGATTTATCATTCAAATTATAAATATCAGAGATTACAAAATGAGGTCCCAGATGGTTCCATGTTTACAATTTACATTAAATGAGTTTTGAATGATAATAAAATTTATAGCCCTCTTGAGTATCCGTGCCCTTCCGTACCATCCTTGATCGTCATGAACCTGAAATACATGCTTGAGAGGTCAACACAAAGGTTGAGTGGAATTCGTAGAGTTTAGTTAAATCGTTTGAACACAATATGTCGTAGTGTGAGCTATAGGCTCACACTCATAGTTAGAAAACAAAATCGTTATTTATTTCACTAAGCTCATGCAACCAAAACATTAACATCGAACCAACAAAATTGGCATTATAGAAGCCCTATCGAGGTACTTTTGCCATTATACCGCTAAATCTCAAATATAGTGCATTTGTGTGAACTCGTCGTTGTTCAACACAAATGGGATCCGTCAATCCCAATAGATCTATTCACAATATTCGCGCTCACTAAAGGTAGTGACTAATGGTTCATGATATAGGGACTTCGAACATGGCAATCGTTACTTAGTGACAATAAAACATAGTCGGGAAGCATACATTAGAAAGCATCGTGTTCGAGTAGAAAAATAATAGCATGTATTCCCCCCATGGGTTTGTAAAATAGTTAAACAATAGAAAGTGGGGCTACGAACTCACCTTAAGTAGAATAGCAAGTAATGAAGGTGATGGTTGGATCGTGTAGGTTTCTATGAGCAACCTATAATAGAATGTTGCGACTTAGGATCGGAGTAAAGAATATAACGGAGTGCCTATATATATATCTTGCATTTAGTCCATGATGTGGTATGATGTATATTGTATGTCCTTGAAAGAAAAGATTCATGAACATGTATGTTTTGTATATCGTTTACTACCGTTCGGGCTGACATATTTCAGAAGTCATGTTAGTAAGCGTTCGAGGAGCCAGGACACTTTAACTCGTAAATCCACAACTCATCTCGACGGCTTACATAATGAACTCCTCACATGAGGCTCCCTACTATCGTAGTAGTTGATAAAATATATAGATATAAGTTTTGATCCGAAAAGTTACATGTCCGTTATTTGAATAAACTTAGGAAAGTTTATTAGTACATGAAGATTGTTATTAGGGGTAGTTTCATAAGTCTTGAATGACCATTTTCTCTTGGTAATATCTCATGGTTTCCTTTTAGGTGAAGTAGATCCAAATTGCTTGTTCATGTTATCGCCTAATTCATTGTTTCATGTTTACGCCTATGTAAGTTGTTATGGTCATTTCGTCATGGCCTAGCCATGACCTTTGGTCCTTGTTCCAAGGTCATGAGACACAACCTTGGCTCTAGCCATGGTTGTGGTCTTGATTATAGGTCATAAGACCTCTTGTTCCTTTCAAAGTATAACCATAATCTAGTGACTTTTGCCTAAAAATGGGCTGTTTAGAATTTGAAGAATTTTATCACTCGGAAAGCATTTTTAGGTCTCAAGCTTCTTTGATCCTGAACGAAAACGGCGTTCCGGACAACTTTCGTGTTTTAACTTTTTGATGAATCGGATCAGAAGTGTGACTTTCAAAACCCAAATTTGATCAGAATGGTATTTGGCAGTTTGCCGCAAAGTTTTGGTAATTTCAAATCGTCATAAGTTTTGACTCGTATATTCGTTTTAGGTGGTTCAAATTGCTACGGTTTCCTTGTTAGGTCCTCTACTACAATATGTAATAATCCAATATCATATTTTTACCATTTTAATCAGGTCTTTCCAAGAAATTCACTAATTTGCTTGTTTTAGTAACTTGTTTCAACAATTCATTATAACAACATCTTTTACTCATCTTTATACATCATGGACATTAATACAACACATAATATAGCAAGAATAACATGTAAATGATATGAACATGATTAATAAACAAGAAGCATGTTAGGTTTAGGCTTACAACTTTTGGCTTTCTAATTAAAGAAAGGAGTAACAAGTAAGGAAATGGACTTTGATAGACTTGCTTCAACCCTTTTCACTTCATGCAACCTTTCTACCCTTGGTATTCTTGAAAGATGGATGATGAAGGTTGAGGTGAATTGAGTGGATTTAAACTCAAGAGAAATCACCAAGTATTCTAGGGTTTGGAAGATTTTTGGTAACTTATGATCAAACTAGGGTTTCTACTTGAAGAAGCACTTGAACCTTGCAAGAAATTAGAAGGAAATGAAGCTAAGTGGGAGGGATTATGGTGTTGGAGGTGCACGGCAATAAGGGGGGGAGGGGGGCTTTTATAGTAGCTTGAGGAGGTTAGTTTACATGACTAGTCAAAGCTTACAAAGGAAGCTTGAACACATGTATGCAATCTAAGGCCTTAAGCATGAGATCAAGACACCTAAATGGTGACTCCCCCCCCCCCCTTAGGCGGTTCATAAGCTTGGGGAGGAAGCTTTGGCTTTTGCTTGGTATTATCCTAAGTATTAGGATGAAACTTGAATCCGGGAAATGCCAATCGTAAATGATTAAGCCTCAAAACGTAAAACCGGGTGTCGTAAAATTATGGAATTTTAAAGTATTGTTAAACATGTCCATATAGTCCATAATAAAATATAAAATGAGTGGTAGGTTCTATTGGGTGCTAAAACCCTGCTAAAAACTGGAAACACGGGTCTAAAACGCGTAATTCGCGTAAAACGCTGAACTGAAAAACGTAAAATTCCAAAACTTTTGGAATTGTCATAAAATGATAGAAAATCATATTTCTATAGTTTATAACGTTTTATGGATATATCGGGATGCTGGAAGGACGTTTAAACCTAAAAGTAAATCTCGGACACGGCTTTGTGATTTTTGCAGAAATGATCCGACGAGCGTCAAACTCTCGGATTATCGTTAAAATAGTTTAACTTACGAGAATATGAAATAAAAATTTCTGAGATGAATAGTGAAAAGTGAATAGTAAAAAGTGAATAGTAAAATTTTCAGGAATAAAAGTTAACCTGAAATTGCGAATTGTTACAGTCTCTACCCCTTACGGAGAACTTCGTCCCGAAGTTCTGTGTGTGTCATATGTTGGAGTGGTGTTGATGAAGAGGTGTGGTTTACTTATGAGGATTAGAGTGATGTAGTTTGATTTGTCGTTTCAGTGTATGGCGTAGGATGAGGTTATTTATGAGAAGTTTGTTTCTAAGAAAACATACAGGTGACTGCTCCCAGCATAACATGATCCCTCCTGAATTAGACATAGGTGATCAGGCTATGTATAATTTAGGACCGATAATGTGATGTTCGGTTTAGTCATGTATGGTATTCAATCTGTAAGGCTGATGAGGTTGCTTGTGGTATAATTAAGGATGATTTGAGCTTTTAAAAGTGCATCAAGATCAGAAAGTGAACTTGTGGAATTAAGGGTTGCGAAGATGATGATGGTGAGAAGGTTAATAAGGTTTGTGTTCTTCATTTTGGTATGTTGAGATTTAGTGGTTTGTGATGAAAGTTGGAAATGAAGGCATGATATCGATTTATAGGGTGGTATCAACGAAGTGATTTTTCTAGGATGGTGGTAGAATATCTTGGAGTAAAATGATGTGAAACAATAAAGTGATAACAAATTAGCTTGAAGTAAAATTTGTTGAATGGTTTATAAGATAACTGAGTAAGTCTCATAGAATGGTAATAGTCTGCTTAAACAATCAAATTGGTTTGGAGATAGAAAGTACAATAGATGAGAATTATCACAAAGAGTCGTTTATTGAACAATAAATATTCTTAAGTCATAAAACTCCCATTACTAGGGATGACATACACATAGTACAACAGAGTGCATAAATAAATATGACTGCTAAGTTCTAAACTTCATTGTTCTGCAGTGTTGTTGAGATTCTGATAAGCTCCTTCTCCTCTTATCATATATGCTCACCCTTGGTTGTCTTCAACTTGTTGACCTTGGTTTTGGGGACATTGGTTCTTGTAATGTCCACTTTCTCCACACCCGAAGCATATAACTATCGGTTGTGTGTTGCTACCGGTAGCTACATCCTTGACTCTACAATCTCTGGCAAGGTGTCCAGTGTTCTGATAGTTGCGACACTTAGCCGGGCAAGGACCTGAGTGATGGAAGTTACACTTATTGCATAGTGGAGCATTCCCGGTATATCCTGCGCCTCTAGTTGGTGCAGCCACTTAAGCCTTTGCGGTCTCTTGTCTTTTGTTTTGCTGGTTGTTGTTTTGAGTTTGGTTGTTGTTGTTACTTCCATGGTTACCATCCCATGGTCGCTTGTTGTTGTTGTTCCTATTGTTATTGTTGTTACTGTAGTTGGAATTGTTGGGGTTATTGGTATTGCTGGCGTTGTTGGTGTTGTTGTTGGTGTTGAGGTTGTTTTGCTTTCGGGTTTCTGTCATTCGTACCACTTGGTCCATGAGGCAGCGGGACATCCGCATAGCTTCATCAAGTTCCTTTGGATTTGCCGAAGTTACATGCCCTTGTATGCTGGATGGAAGTCCCCAGATATATCTTTCCAATAATTTTTCCTTTGTGGAAACCATTGTTGGACAAAGTATCCTCAATTCTTGGAATCGACGATTGTAGGTTATGATATCATTTCCCTTAACCGTATGATCCCAAAATTCAACCTCCAACTTTTGTATTTCACTGCGAGGACAGTATTCCTTGATCATCATTTGTTTCAAATTAGCCCAAGTAATTTTGTAGGCATTCTCAATGCCCATGGGTTGAGCAATTGAGTTCCACCAGGACAACGCCTCATTCAACAGAGTACTCGTGGCATACTGAACCTTATCCTCCTCGGTACATTTACTAACCAAGAACACCGACTCCGCCTTTTCAAACCAGCGGGTCAGGCCTACAGCTCCTTCAGTACCATTGAATTTGATGGGTTCACATTTCAAGTAGGAAATGAACGAGCAACCCTTTGGTACTGTAGTAACATTGGTCACCGGAGGGGTAGTTGAGTTTGGTCCTCCCAGGTTAAGACTGGCAATTCTTGCAGCTTCTGCAGCTATTGCAGCTTCCGCAGCAGTGGCGGCTTCATCAGCTGATGCAGCATCAGCAGCTGCTGCAGCATCGGCGGCTGCTGCAGCATCAGCAGCACCGGCAGCTGTGGCGGCTTCGGCAGCTGCTGCAGCTGCTGTAGCTACGGCTGCTCGCTCCGTGATAAGTGCTGCATTGATACTGTCCTTTACCAGTTTGCGGATGGCGGCTTGCGTCATCGTTGGTGGTGTCTTTTTCTTTGGCGCCATGATTCTATTGTTCAAAAGATACATCGTAATTAGAGAGTTGTGAGATGAGCACAATTTTTGCTAAGAATGATAGGATAATAATGTTTGAAACTTAAAAGCATAACACATGATAGTATATAAAACAAGAGTTTTATTCGTACAACGTTGGTTGATTTACAAAATCGAAACCTATTACAAGTTTCTTCAAAATTTACTAACTGATACTTTCAGTTTAGTAATGACAACGTTTTTACTATCGCTAGTTATTACATAGATTTCGTAACGTTTACTAACTGAGTCTAATCAGTTTAGTAGTACGAAAGTTAACTAGTATCATCACACTAGTCTATTGTGGATTAGAAGGTCCGAGCAGCTCTGATTGATCGGCAACTTCTTGGTTTAGTGTGTCATAGAGGTACGAGTCGATGAAGTTTGAGAAGCTGTAGTTTTCATGTTGACTTTCTTGTTGGATCAATGGTGGTCGAGGTACGATCCATAATGAGTGATCCAAATCATCACATGTAGGGATATCAAAGGGAGGTGATAGTGGTGGTGGTAATGGCTCTAGTACATATTCGTATTCATTATCCTCCTCGGAGTCTGCCTCAACCCAATTTTGTTCAAAGTAATTAGAAGTATTCGATGCAAAAATATTTGGCATTGGTTCATCCTCTTCTTCGTCGGTTGAATCTTCGAAAGGTTCTTCTTCGTCATCAGAAGCGAAGGCATTTACGAAGTCAAATCTGAGCTCGGGTGAGGGTGGTAAGACTTGGAAGTTATTAGGTAGAGTGGGCACATACTCGGGAGAAGTGGGTACGCACATGATTTCTATAAGAAGAATTACAATGTTAATATAATTCTATCGTTTATGGGGAGTGCTCAAAATATGGCAAGCATATATATAGCAATATACTAACATGTTTATGTAGCATAACATGCATAATAAGTCCATAATCGTCTGGAGGATGGAAGGCACGAAGAGCGGAAGGCTATAAAATGTTTTTGCTTGTAATTGTAGTTATAGTTTAGGTCTCAATTAGACCCGTTTCTCTATAACCATGGCTCTGGTACCAATCTGTAACACCCCCAATTCATGGATGCAGCGGAATTCGAACTGGGTGTTACTTGACGGCACAATAGTCACAATAATAGAAAAAGAACTCCAATTAAGTCGTTTTAAAAGATTTATCATTCAAATTATAAATATCAGAGATTACAAAATGAGGTCCCAGATGGTTCCATGTTTACAATTTACATTAAATGAGTTTTGAATGATAATAAAATTTATAGCCCTCTTGAGTATCCGTGCCCTTCCGTACCATCCTTGATCGTCATGAACCTAAAATACATGCTTGAGAGGTCAACACAAATGTTGAGTGGAATTCGTAGAGTTTAGTTAAATCGTTTGAACACAATATGTCGTAGTGTGAGCTATAGACTCACACTCATAGTTAGAAAACAAAATCGTTATTTATTTCACTAAGCTCATGCAACCAAAACATTAACATCGAACCAACAAAATTGGCATTATAGAAGCCCTATCGAGGTACTTTTGCCATTATACCGCTAAATCTCAAATATAGTGCATTTGTGTGAACTCGTCGTTGTTCAACACAAATGGGATCCGTCAATCCCAATAGATCTATTCACAATATTCGCGCTCACTAAAGGTAGTGACTAATGGTTCATGATATAGGGACTTCGAACATGGCAATCGTTACTTAGTGACAATAAAACATAGTCGGGAAGCATACATTAGAAAGCATCGTGTTCGAGTAGAAAAATAATAGCATGTATTCCCCCCATGGGTTTGTAAAATAGTTAAACAATAGAAAGTGGGGCTACGAACTCACCTTAAGTAGAATAGCAAGTAATGAAGGTGATGGTTGGATCGTGTAGGTTTCTATGAGCAACCTATAATAGAATGTTGCGACTTAGGATCGGAGTAAAGAATATAACGGAGTGCCTATATATATATCTTGCATTTAGTCCATGATGTGGTATGATGTATATTGTATGTCCTTGAAAGAAAAGATTCATGAACATGTATGTTTTGTATATCGTTTACTACCGTTCGGGCTGACATATTTCAGAAGTCATGTTAGTAAGCGTTCGAGGAGCCAGGACACTTTAACTCGTAAATCCACAACTCATCTCGACGGCTTACATAATGAACTCCTCACATGAGGCTCCCTACTATCGTAGTAGTTGATAAAATATATAGATATAAGTTTTGATCCGAAAAGTTACATGTCCGTTATTTGAATAAACTTAGGAAAGTTTATTAGTACATGAAGATTGTTATTAGGGGTAGTTTCATAAGTCTTGAATGACCATTTTCTCTTGGTAATATCTCATGGTTTCCTTTTAGGTGAAGTAGATCCAAATTGCTTGTTCATGTTATCGCCTAATTCATTGTTTCATGTTTACGCCTATGTAAGTTGTTATGGTCATTTCGTCATGGCCTAGCCATGACCTTTGGTCCTTGTTCCAAGGTCATGAGACACAACCTTGGCTCTAGCTATGGTTGTGGTCTTGATTATAGGTCATAAGACCTCTTGTTCCTTTCAAAGTATAACCATAATCTAGTGACTTTTGCCTAAAAATGGGCTGTTTAGAATTTGAAGAATTTTATCACTCGGAAAGCATTTTTAGGTCTCGAGCTTCTTTGATCCTGAACGAAAACGGCGTTCCGGACAACTTTCGTGTTTTAACTTTTTGATGAATCGGACCAGAAGTGTGACTTTCAAAACCCAAATTTGATCAGAATGGTATTTGGCAGTTTGCCGCAAAGTTTTGGTAATTTCAAATCGTCATAACTTTTGACTCGTATATTCGTTTTAGGTGGTTCAAATTGCTACGGTTTCCTTGTTAGGTCCTCTACTACAATATGTAATAATCCAATATCATATTTTTACCATTTTAATCAGGTCTTTCCAAGAAATTCACTAATTTGCTTGTTTTAGTAACTTGTTTCAACAATTCATTATAACAACATCTTTTACTCATCTTTATACATCATGGACATTAATACAACACATAATATAGCAAGAATAACATGTAAATGATATGAACATGATTAATAAACAAGAAGCATGTTAGGTTTAGGCTTACAACTTTTGGCTTTCTAATTAAAGAAAGGAGTAACAAGTAAGGAAATGGACTTTGATAGACTTGCTTTAACCCTTTTCACTTCATGCAACCTTTCTACCCTTGGTATTCTTGAAAGATGGATGATGAAGGTTGAGGTGAATTGAGTGGATTTAAACTCAAGAGAAATCACCAAGTATTCTAGGGTTTGGAAGATTTTTGGTAACTTATGATCAAACTAGGGTTTCTACTTGAAGAAGCACTTGAACCTTGCAAGAAATTAGAAGGAAATGAAGCTAAGTGGGAGGGGTTATGGTGTTGGAGGTGCACGGCAATAAGGGGGGGAGAAGGGCTTTTATAGTAGCTTGAGGAGGTTAGTTTACATGACTAGTCAAAGCTTACAAAGGAAGCTTGAACACATGTATGCAATCTAAGGCCTTAAGCATGAGATCAAGACACCTAAATGGTGACTCCCCCCCCCTTAGGCAGTTCATAAGCTTGGGGAGGAAGCTTTGGCTTTTGCTTGGTATTATCCTAAGTATTAGGATGAAACTTGACTCCGGGAAATGCCAATCGTAAATGATTAAGCCTCAAAACGTAAAACCGGGTGTCGTAAAATTATGGAATTTTAAAGTATTGTTAAACATGTCCATATAGTCCATAATAAAATATAAAATGAGTGGTAGGTTTTATCGGGTGCTAAAACCCTGCTAAAAACTGGAAACACGGGTCTAAAACGCGTAATTCGCGTAAAACGCTGAACTGAAAAACGTAAAATTCCAAAACTTTTGGAATTGTCATAAAATGATAGAAAATCATATTTCTATAGTTTATAACGTTTTATGGATATATCGGGATGCTGGAAGGACGTTTAAACCTAAAAGTAAATCTCGGACACGGCTTTGTGATTTTTGCAGAAATGATCCGACGAGCGTCAAACTCTCGGATTATCGTTAAAATAGTTTAACTTACGAGAATATGAAATAAAAATTTCTGAGATGAATAGTGAAAAGTGAATAGTAAAAAGTGAATAGTAAAATTTTCAGGAATAAAAGTTAACCTGAAATTGCGAATTGTTACAGATGTCGTCCCAACAGAAGAAAAAATTCTTCAAAGATGTGAACCACTACTTCTGGGACGACCCCTATTTGTTCAAAATCTGTGCGGATCAAGTCATCCGGCGGTGTGTCCATGGCCAAGAAGCCATGTATATTCTTAAAGCTTGTCATGATGGACCCACGGGGGGACATCATAGTCCAAACTACACCACCAAAAAGGTGTTTGATTCCGGTTTCTATTGGCCCATGATCTACAGGGATGCCCACGACTTAGTCAAAACTTGTGACGCTTTTCAGCATAACGGGAATATTTCAAAGAAGGATGAGATGCCACAAAATGCCATCCAAGTCTGTGAAATCTTTGACATCTGGGGCATTGACTTTATGGGCCCGTTCCCGTCTTCACGAGGGAACAAGTATATACTCGTGGCTGTTGAATACTTGTCCAAATGGGTTGAAGCAAAAGCTCTACCCACTAACGACGCCCGAGTAGTTGTAAAATTCTTGAAGTCTCTTTTTGCTAGGTTTGGAACTCCACGTGCCATCATTAGTGATCGCGGCACGCACTTTTGCAACGATCAATTTGCAAAAGTCATGCTCAAGTACGGTGTCACTCACCGTCTTTCCACTGCGTATCACCCCCAAACAAGTGGGCAAGTGGAGGTTTCCAACCGAGGTATTAAAAGGATTCTTGAGAGGACCATAGGTGAAAACCGTGCCTCTTGGTCGGATAAACTAGATGATGCACTCCGGGCCTTCCATACTGCTTACAAAACACCCATCGGGTGTACTCCTTACAAGCTTGTATACGGAAAGGCGTGTCATCTACCGATCGAGCTTGAGCACAAAGCCTACTGGGCCTTGAAACATGCCAACTTCGACCTTCAGACAGCGGGTGATCACCGTAAGGTTCAACTCAATGAATTAAATGAACTTCGTGATCAGGCATACGTAAACTATTTGATCTACAAAGAAAAGACAAAGATTATTCATGACTCCAAGATTAAGAACCGCTTTTTCAACGTTAGTGATCGAGTCCTTCTTTTCAATTCTAGATTGAAGATTTTCTAGGGTAAACTCTAAACCCGTTGGTCTAGACCTTTCACTGTCACTAAAGTATTTCCTTATGGAACCATTGAGTTATCTCAACCCGATGGTCCCAACTTTAAGGTGAATGGTCATAGGTTGAAGCATTACTTTGGAGGGGACATACCACCCATGGTTGTCCCGGATCTCCAAACTTTCCCCACGAACCAATGAATTCGGGGATCGAGTCAAGCTAGTGACTCGGTGAACAAAAATATTAGCATTCACGTGGGTGACAACCCATGTCTCTGTCTTCTTCCTATTTTCTAATAAAGTGACGAGAAGGGGGCAACCTCTTCTGCATCTTGTGTTTGGTTGTTGTGTTTGTACAGGTATTTTCACCGAAGTATGAAGGCTCTCGTGCTCGTGTTTTGTCCTTACTCCACTCGAGTCTCATTCTTCATTGTTCAAGACGTTTGATATCCTTAATTGACTAACGTTATCTTTTAGCATAATTAATAAACGACCTTATATACAACGTAGGATGACCCTCACCTTTGAAACATTTAGGACAATGTTTAACTTTAGTCTGGGGGGGGGGGGGGGGGGGATCTTCGATTTGATTTAACTTGCACATTTCATGTGCCATTTACTCATGCAACTCTGTTTTTCTCGAAAAATCCAAAAAATTGAAAAAAAAATCATCAAAAAAGTACAAAAAAATGAAAAAAATTTAAATTTTTTTGTAAAAATATAATAAGTTTTGACACTTTGTTTGACTTTCCAATGGGTAGAGTAAGAATAGAAATTTTGACTTGACCGGGCATGTTGAGCCCTAGCTTGTTCGCTTAACTTTTTAGGCTAAGCATCCGCGGATCTCATTACTTGAGATTTTAAATTTGCGGAGAATGAGGAATGATAGTAAAGTTAATTATGTGATTAGATGCTAAACGTGGAATAGTTGGATTTCTTTAGAGCTCATAATGGTTACTTGTAGTTCCTTGCTCCCGCAAGATTGAAAACCCAAAAATAAAATAATTAGAATTACGCATTTTTAAAAGTTGTCAAAATTTCCGCTCACTTTACGTGTGGCATAAGCATTAAATGGGCCTTGGATCCTTTATTCTGAAAGGCGTTTAGGTCTTGGAACTCCCCGTTTTGTTCTATGCCACATGAGGTTCATAAATAACACCATCAATATGTAATAAATGCCAAAAATAGCTGCGGTTCGACAAGCGGATCCTTGCATCCTTTGTTCTGAAAGGCGCTTAGGTCTGGGAGTTTCACCGTGAAGCTCCATATGCTTGAGGCAAAATAAAATTATAAGTACCAAAAATAAATGCGGTTCGACAAGCGGATCCTTGCATCCTTTGTTCTGAAAGGTGCTTAGGTCTGGGAGATTCACCGTGAAGCTCCGTATGTTTGAGGTACAAATTATATATATAAAACCAAGTAAAAAATGATGAAAAATGGAAAATATAATAAATGTGGTGTGAATGTGTGAGCCTTTTGAGTTAAAATTTAAACGATTTTTAAATCCGCCTAAATCTATCAGACTTTAAAACTATCGGAACAAAAATGAGAAATCATTTCTTTAACAAAGTCTAGATACAATAAGACTTGGGAGCAAGAATTTACAATTAGCATTTATGAGTAGTGTTAGCATCTAATGACATTTTTGGCTATGATTTCATTTTTACGCTTAGCTAAGGAACTTGTGAAAAATCAGGGACGATGAATTCTATCCGTATGGACACTTTTCTCTGAGCTGTGTTTCTTACTCAGTGACCCTAAACATTATTGAAAAATGATGAAAGTCAACATCCCGTCACATAATAAGTAAAAAGTGCAAAAACAATAAGTGTATAGCATAAAGTTGAAAAACAAAGCGTTTTCGGGAATAAATGATTTCGTACTCTCTTTTGAACATCTTGATACTTCTTCAACTTAAGTAAAAATAGTTATGAAATTATTTATCCCAAGAGCGTGAATTGATCACATTGCGTGAGGACACGACAATACCTTAGTCTAAGGGATTTTGGTGTGTGCTTATTCACATACCTTTTTCTGGCCAAATTAAGACCAAAACAGACACAAACTAACCATAAATGAGATATTGTGTTTTTGTGTTTGTCATCATGCAGGTACGGATATTTCAGAAACAGGCAAAAATCATGCCAAAAAGGACAAAAACGAGCACGAGTTTGAAAAATGTGTCAAAAGCCAGAGCCGAGGAAGCAAATTACCATTTTTGAGCTCAGATTGTCAAAATGTACATTGGGGAATCACAAAATGCCAGAAATAGTCCTTGGAGCAAAAGATTGCAGAAATGGTAGAAATGGTCCCTCAAGTTTAGAAATTGACAGAATTAGCCCCTGAGCATTTGTTTTGGGAGAAAAGTCAACCAAAGTCCTTGGAAAATCAAATGTTGTAATAATTGGTCCTTGGGTGAAAAGTTTGAAGAATTTGGCAAGATTAGTCCCTCCACTTTCAAAATTGGCAGTTTTAGTCCCTGGGAGTTTAATTTTGGGAGTTTACATATTGGCAAAAGTGACCCTTTGAATAACTTTTGGAAAGTTGGTAGGTTTGGTCCCTGAAAAATCAGGAATTACAAGTTTGGTCCATGTGTAAACTACAAATACAAACGGACCCTTTTATTACTTAAACCCAAAATCCAACCCAAAACACAACACACAACCCACCCATTTACCCAGTCCACCCCCTGAGCCCACTCTAAGCCCAAAAGCAAACCCAATTGCAATTACTAGGGTTGACCCCGGTCAAACCTTTCTCCCTCCCTCTCCTACTTGTAACCTGCTCCATCACCTCACAACCCCAACCATCTCCACTTGCCATCACATCCACCGCCCAACCTATCACCTCAAAACACCAAAAGACAACAGCATATAATGCCCTCACCCCTCCCCACAAGCAACAGTGCAAATTGCACTAAACTAATTTTCCCGCCAAAAATGAATTAAAGGCCAGGATCACTCCAACCCATCCAACGACTCAGAATGTGATGGGAAAGGTTCAGAAGACCACTAAGCACCCTAATTTTCACTGTAAAGAGGAGAAGAAGCAAGAGGAAGACACAAGTAGTTAATTAGTATAATTTTCATGTCGTATTAGCTTAACTTTCCTTTTCAAGTGTACTTTTCAGTTTAAAAAGTGTAATCTCAGCTTTCTTCGTGTAATACAAAATTTTATTAATCAAAGAATCAAGTTATTAGTACTCAATTCAGTTTTCACTTTTAAATTCTCAAATTTCCATTTTAGCTTATGGTTTGTTAAAAGCATGTGTTTACTGTCTCAGTACCATACATTGATCAATCTTAGCTTAACTAAACCTTAATCTTCTGTCTTTGTTAATCTTATATCAAAAATATTAAAAAAAATCAGAAAAATCAAAAATCTATACCTATGCATATGGACAAGATGCTTAAGGAAGTTGCCATTTTGGATATGGCAAGTTGGACTTATACCTAGCTTATCTTTGATAAGCTAGGAGCTTGTAGCTGCCCATTTGGGAGCCTCTATTAAGCTGAGGCCTAAGGTGTTTTCAATTTTTCTCAATTTTAGCAAATTTCTAGTTACTACAATAGCATAGCTTATTACTGCTTATCTTTATTGCTTTTCTGTGTTTTTATGCTTATCTAGTATAGTTATTGCTAATTTATTGCTTTTGTATCTTAGTTGTTCATTTAAACCAAACATTTTCCATTTTATTTCAAGTTCACTGCATAACCTTAGGTAAGCTTTGTTTGTGATTCATTTTGGTTTAAAATCAGTTAACATAGCTTATTAGACAATCCTAGATAAGTAGCTCAGGTTGTTTCATCATTTTGCTTTAAAAATCACAAAATCAGTTTCATATAGGTGTGTTTGGATTAAGCTGATCATCTGTGTTGTAGTTAGTCTCAGTTGTTGTTCTTGGTGTATACATGTTCCAATAGGTCATCATATAGCTTAAAAGTCATAAAAACCAGAGGTCCTTTGATCAAAAGTCAAAATGATCTTTAAATCCATCATTTCCATCAACTATTAAGGATTTTGGATTCTTGATCACTCATTTCATTACATAAGTAGATAATATAGCTTAATTTAGTTCAATAATAGCTTGTAACATCATTTAAAGTCATCTAGGATCAGTAGAAGTTCACCAAAGTCAAACTAGGTTCATAACTTAAAAAGTCAAAAAGTGCATCAGTGTGAATAACCTGGTTGGAGTTAGATTTTTAATTCCTTCAATTTTCAACTTATTTCCATAAAATTCAGGTTTCCAATAGATTTTTAGCTTGTTCTTTCAAAAATAATTTTTGTTTATTTTTTAGAATTTTTCTAAGTACTTATTTACTAGCTTAAAGTAGCTTGCAGGGCAACCTAGTGCCCTGCACTAGGGGAATTATCAAAAAATCCATTTTTCAATTGCTCCTAGCTTTTTCATTTGAGAAGCTTAGTCTGTGGCTTTTAGCTTTTTGAAAAGCCCTTATGATTAACTTGAAGGACCTTTGCTTATTTTGCCCTTTAGTGATTATCTAAGTGCTTATTTTTAGACCTTAAGTTTGCCTCATTTATGCTGATTCATCGGCAGGAATCCAAGCCAAATTCATAAGCTCTTTGTGAGCTCATCTATGAACCTTAGCCCTTGACCCTTGGCTTTTTGGAAAGCTTATAGACCTAGCTTGTAGGATCTGTGCTTATTTTGGGCTTTGGAAGTCTTGCCTATAGCTTATTTTGGTCTTAGAGATACCCACTCCAACTCAGTATACATTGAGTCATCAGTGTGAGTTGGCCATATTCACAAGCTCCCATAGTGCTTATTAGTGGGCCCCACTCTGTGCTTATTGGTTTTCTGAGTAGCTCATTAGGTCGGCTTATTGGCTCAAGGTTCCCCTTGGACCTCTGACATCATTTGGTGGGCCCAAGCTAGGCCTGCAGGTTACCTGATCAGGCCTGCATAGTTTGTAGGATTTGGATTTTGCTTAATTGTACTTATAAGCTTATTCAGTGTGCTTTTTCCTTTTCTCTGACTTATTTTGTACTCATATTACTTGTTTGTAGTTTTTTTTTCACTTAAGGTTCAGTTGTGTAGCTTATTAATAGCTTTTTCATAATCAAAATCTTATTTTTAAGGCTAAAGCTTTCTATTAAGCCCATAAGCTCACTCAGGGCTTATTTTGGTATCATAAAAAGTTTTTTTCATAAAAAGTGCTTATAAGTGGTTGTGGAATAGATTTGTAATATATATATATATATATATATATATATATATATATATATATATATATATATATATATATATATATATATATATATATTAAATTGGTGCTTGTGGGATTTGAACCCTGGACCTCTTGGTTCTCTGGCATAAAACCAAACCAAACCTGAACACCATCTCCACTAGTGTGTTATTAGTGTTTTAGTTTCCCCAACTTTAATTTATAGTGATAGCTTCTATTTAAGCTATTTTAGCTATTTTGCTTATTTTTCTGCTTTTTCATTAAGCACTTGGGAGTTTTTATATTTTTCCTAGGTTCCTGTCATCTTGTAGTATTTGTATAAAAGTTTTCATAATTTTCTGTTTTTATTTAGTATTTTTAATAATTAATTTTACATTAATTAGTTTTAATTAATAAATCAAAAATAAAATCATTTACTGCTTATTTATAAGCACTAGCACCTTTTTTTATATTTTTCCTAGGTTTCTATTATTATAAAGTATTTTTTTTGAAAATTTCATAATTTTTACTGTTCATTTGCACCTGTGTGTCTGTCTGAATCTGCTTTGCATCTGCCTGTCTGCATCTGTCTGAATCTACATCTTTCTGCCTGAATCTGCTCTCGTTCATCTCCATAATTATGTTGCGCTGCTCTGATTTTTGAGAGCGTGCCTGAATCTACTCTCATTCATCTCCGTAATTATGTTGCTTTGCAATGACTTTGGTCTGTTTTAGACTCGACTGTTGTTGCCTTATAACAGTTTGGATTGCATCGGATTGAGACTCCGTATGGCACCGAGTTTCCACTTTAGGATACTCCGTTTATTGTTTGTTTTTCAGTTTTAGCTTACTTTTTGTTTGACAACTCTCAATATTTACCGCTGCGGCATAGTGAGTTTGAGAGGGGTTATAAAGGCCCTATTGGCTAACCCGTTTAGTAGTTAGGTTAGGTTAATCCATTTTTATTTAATGTATTGTAATCTGTGTAATTCATTGAATTTGATCAATTATACTTTCAGAATTCTCTTGATTTCTACAATGGTCACACAAGTTCGTTCCATACAATGACAAAGTACATTTACATTGCTAAAATTTTCTAATCTTTAACGAGGAAGAAGTTGGGAAATGGTTTGAATATTAACAGAACCCACTACTTCCATCATTGTACCTTTCTTTTCTTCTTCATCCTTATTTATTGAGAAAGCAGGTCGTTTAGGTATAGGCACGTTAGCATGTTCGTTTCTTAACATGGCTGAAACCTCCAACATTGATGGTCTATGTATCCACTTTTCCTCGACACATAGCAGGCCAACGTGCATGCATCTTATTAGCTTGTATGTTGAAGATGTGTCATCCAATGAAGGATCTATGAACTCCATGCCACTACCTTCTTTCCACAGAACAAATGCCTGAAATTGTTCATTGTTAAACTCAAGCATCATCATGCAAAATTATTTTAACAAGATGCGGTTATAAAAGACAAAAAGTAACTTACATATTCTAGGAGACTTAGGTTTTGCTGTGGTCCATACACATGATAGTTCTTCTTTCCGCTGATGATTTGCAAAAGAAGAACCCCAAAGCTATAGACATCATATTTTCTTGAGTATGTACCTTTTTTTATATACTCGGGAGGAACATATCCGCTGCATTGCACCAAAAATACTGTTAAGTCCCAAACGTATCATGTTCAGTCTAAATCTATTAGCACATTTAAAAGTGAAGTAACTCCCAATACCGTCTTCCACGGTGTATGGGGGAGGTTGAGATGTAGACAACCTTACCCCTACATAAGGTAGAGAGGTTGCTTCCTGTTCTACCAAAGGTAGAAAAGGATCTCCGACCTTGAAAGAGGTGAGGATCGAACCCTTGATGGGTGAGGATAGAACCCTTGACCTTTGTTTTTAGAGGCAAGGGTGTTAACTACTTGATCTAAGCCTTGCTCTTAATCTATTAGCACATATGAAAAACCAAAATTTATGAAGATGCTAATACAAAGTAATACCAACTTTTCTGCACACTTACTAGGTACCAACAATGCGGTCTGTACTCGCTTCGGTTTCATTGTCTTGAAAGCTTTTTGCTATCCCAAAATCTGATATTCTTGGCTTCATATGTGCATCAAGTAAAATGTTGCTTGCTTTCAAGTCTCTGTGAACTATCGTTAATCTCGAGTACTCTTGGAGATACAGGAGTCCTTGGATTATCCCTTCTATTATCTCCACCCATTTTTCCCAGTTCAGCATAGACCTTCGCCTTGGATCTACACATGCCAATTTATGTTATTACTTTATTAGAGAATTTGAAGTAGAAAAAGCTCCATACGTGTATATAATTGACTGCTCACCAAAGAGGTAAAAGTCTAAGCTTTTGTTTGGCATGTACTCATAAATTAACATCTTTTCTTCCTTTTCAGTGCAAAACCCCAAGAGTTTAACTAGACTGACGTGTTGTAATTTTGCTGCAAACATAACCTCGTTCTTGAACTCCTCGAGCCCTTGTTTAGAACTATGCGAGAGTCTTTTTACTGCTATTTCTTGTCCATTTGATAATTTACCCTGGTGAAAAATAAAATGATGCTTAGCCGCAAGATAGGGAATTGTTACACATATTTTCCTCTTAAGTGTAGCTTTATGCAAACAGAATATAAGATGTTAATATTAATACCTTGTAAACAGGTCCATATCCACCCTCGCCAAGCTTATTTTCTTCTGAAAAGCAATTTGTAGCTTCACTTATGTCAGCGAAGCTGATTATTTGCTGGTTATGATCCGAAGATTTGCCTCTGCTCATCATCTTTTTCACTATTTAAGCAAATTGAAACTTTTTAGCCTCATTTTTGCAAGTTGCAAGATTTTGTCATTGCTACTAAATTATAATCATAGTAGAATAAACATGAGATATATAAGTTGACTTTTGAGGTCAAATAGATAAAATTACATATTCAATATTGATGTCAATCATGAATAGTTGTTAGCTACAATACCTCCATACAAAGAAAACCTCAAAATTCATTGGCAATTTGACCCACAATAGTCAGATTTATCTATTCCTTTTGAAACTATAATGTAAAAGGCATACCTTTCGCTATAATCACTCTTCTTCTTCGATAACAGATTATGCAGCCTAGTAGCAGTATAACTGAAGCGATCGCGGGCAAGGTAATTGCCAACAATTTCTTGTAATGGCCGGGTTTATCTATTGCTTGAGCTGCAAAAAATTTATATTATATAACCAAGCTCTTACCAAGCTAGATGTATACTAATATATTGCACAAAATTAAACTAAAGTTGGTTACCTTCTTACTTACCAGCAGCTTTCGAGAGGTCCCAATTGTAGTCGTTAGGGACCTGCCACACATTATAACCAAGGAGCCCCCTTTCTTTTGCATATGCAACTTTAGCTCTAATAGCTTCAACATCATCAAATCCTACCCATAACGAACCAAAAGTGAAATAATTTATTACATAAGTCGAGTTGTACACAGGATCAATCTTGTAACCTGTCAGGTACTTCCTGATATAATCATAGTTCAGCGAACCATCTCCTATAATGGACCCAGATTTAGCCGGTGCACCAATACCATTATCATTATGGTCCAGAAGGGTCCATCCATACCCATGGTATGCTAAGCCCAGCACCAACTTATTAGCCGGTAATCCCCTTTTGACCCATTCGTTTATACCATAATCTGTATTGACCCGACTAGATGGATCATATAGAGCTGTGTGGGCACCTGTGAAATTGTACGTGAATTCAACCGTGAAAAATGTATGATAATCATATGATCTAAGACTCACCCAGTCAAAGTTCCTTCGTACTGAGTCAACCGGGTAACTTAATGAGTCTAGTTCAGGCACATAATAGCCCGCCATAGTCAAGATCAGTTTCTTTTGATCTCTAGTACTTTCGTTCAGCTCAGAATCTATAGCAACTCGCCACTCATCAAATAAAGTCCCTAAGTTGGTCATGTTACCCGTTGTATTCAATAAAGTGCTGACATGAAGATCAAGTCCTTCAAACCTGTAAAGCCTCGCTATTTTTATAGAAGATTGTATAAAAATCTTTCGATGAGATTGGTGGCCATCTTATAAAAGTTGGATGATTTTTCATAGCTTTTAGGGCGACCATTTTCTGTCCATATCGACAAAAGTGGTCTAACCGTTGGGTTGTGTCTTTTGACAGTGGATGCAAATGTGGATATGTATGATTCGTCCGATGGGGGAAAAAAGAGCTCGTGGTTAGAAGCGTTTATGTACGCGAAAGCATATATGAGGTGAGTGAAAAGACCCGAGTTTATATTTGGAATAGGGAACGAGCTAGTGGTGGACCAATAACCTGCCTTGATCCATGCTTGTTGTGATGATGAAGTGCTAAAATGTAAAGAGAGTAATGTTAAGAAGAGTATAGTAGTCATGAATATGGACCAAATGAGTATACAATTTGGTATACATGTTCTATTATCTATATGTAACACAAAATAATAAAGAAGACTCTTGGTAATTGCATAGGTGTACACCTATTTGTCATGGTCAAAGTCAAGCCTAACTTTCTTAGTGCCGTTCTAAAAGAAAAGCTTAACTTTCTTAGTGCCGTTCTAAAAAAAAAAAAGCTTAATTTTCTTAGCAAGTGTTGTGGGACCAAATTAAGATGTTAATTTCATATTTGTTACTGTATTTGTATGTTGGAGTGTCGTATGGAACATTACAATGTTGCATGTTTATTTGGATGGTCAATACTCAACGATCAACATTACTACATTAGTATCACGTGTTATGCCATTTTGGCACCTATGGCAGCGCAGTGCCCAATCAAGTTATAGGTGCCATGATTTTTTTTTTTTTTTTTTTTTTAAGTATGTTATAAGAGTTTTAATTATCTATATATATAATTAAGGATCTAAACGACACCGTATTGCCCTCCATTTTCCCGCCAAAATTAGGCCCAGCTTCTTAGCCTTTGTGTGTGACCCATTCCATCCCAGTCCAGTCCGGCTAAGGTTTATCATAAACCTACCGTTACTAATCCGTAAGTTTCCACACTCAGACCTTTCCCACACACACGTACACCTACTCAAATCATAGATGTAGAAAGAACCCTAAATCAAATCCTGAGATTTTTTGTATGTTATTCCATGATCAATATTGATTACATGGACAAACATCGAGTTGATGATCGAAGGATGGAATTTCGCGAAGGTATGTAACCTTTTAATTATAGTTATGTTTTTTTTGCCTCTTAAATTGTTGTTACAGGTTACTATGCAATTGTTGTAGCCGGTTTTAGGTTTAATTATATTTAATGTTCTCGGATTTCAAATTTAGGGGTTTTGGTGAAGAAGAAGATGAAAATGAAAAGTTAGGGTTTTCCTTTAATTTTGTGCTTTCTGTGAAATGGGGGTTCATATTAATTTAAGGCTTTTTATGAAATTAGGGGTGTTTGGGATTGGGATTTCGTAAGTGATTATCTAAGTATTGGGGGTCTTTACCTCAGCTTATTTATTAGGCTTATGGCCTCTTTTTGCTCTTTTATAATATTGTGGGGTTGAGGTGATTGGAAGAACTCATGTGTATTGCTTTCTTAATATTTGCAGGTACATATGTACCATTGACAGCCATGTTTCAGAATGCCAATAAACTTTGATTTCACCATAGATAAGATGAGTGTGGTATCGAAGGAAAGTTTTCAACTGATGGCAAAAAGTATCAGTCTTTCCAATTTATCTCCCCAAGTTTTCAACCGCAAGTAAGTACCTTACAACTTTCAGACTACGTTATTGCTAGAAGGAATGAACAAAAATGGATATGAGTCAAAACGGATATTTTTGTCAGAATTCCAAACCATAGGATTTTATACTAAGAATTGGTTTCACCTTATAATCTGTCTTATTTTAGAAATAACATGGCTTTTATGATTAATGTGATTTACGACGTTTTATGAAACATAAATCTCTAAAGTGTATGTTTGAAAGCTGGAACCTATTAATTAGTTCGTACAGTGATGAATGCAGGTCTGAGGTGAATCAAAAACCAATGTGACCAACAGCAGTTCAACTGTTTAGCCGACCCATTTCAGTTCCTGCAATTTCAGGTAATTTGATTCTTTATGCGAAAATTAGCTCTCCGAGTCTCAGTAAGCCAAAAAGCCCATTAAATAAGCTAACCCAAACACTTCAGTTACGGATCTGAGCCTAATTAATTATTCATCACCATACGTGCTTGACCGATACAAAGGATTTAGTTAAGATCAGCATTTTAGATACATGGCCTCCTTTTTTCTGATAAATGGATCAGATTGTCATCATCCGTATTAATATTAGATCTTTTTTCGACTTCAAGGTATGCACATGTTATTTTTTAGAGTTTTATTCAATATAAACAAATTAAAATACTGTTGCCAATATTAATATTGAATTTTTTTTTGTTTTTATGTAGTGACCAAACTATGACACTTCCGATGAAAACTGAGAACTCAAAGGCTGCAGCCTTTGCTGAAAAATAGCATAAAATACAGAGGTAGCAGAGGTGGTGATACTTGGTGATGTGCCTCATGCTTGCAAACTCAGGTCATAAACTTAGATGATTTGAATAGTGGCGAACCCATATTTGTTTTGTTTGGTCTTAATGGCTCAAGCACCAGATAAAATACCCATACAACTCTTCAAAGTATATTTTTTTAGCCCCAACTGTCATTAGTGCACCGAGCCAGCCAACCATACATAATCTGTTACAATCATGTCGTTGATATCAAGTTTGCACTAGATAAATCAGGAACTGATTATTCACAACTTTAAGAGCAATGCCAAACACCCCTTCTAATCTGTTTAGGTAGTTGCTATAGAGAATGTAGAAAATGTTAGTTTGTGTGATTAATGGGTTTTGGATTAATTGTTAATATCTATGGCGTTCTTTGTTGCTTCAAGTTAGATTGCCTTGGCTCAAAAGTTTTAATAATAGGCACACAAAAAATATCTATGATAAAGATTTCTGTATATACACCCAATATTTTTTCTTTGTTTATTGTTATTAGAGGTGACTAATTTTTTATATGATGAGTTTTATTTTGTGTAGTAAAAGGGGAGCGAACGTCATAGTCAAACTTATACCCGGGAACAGAGATGAATCAATTAAAATCAAATTGCTAACGAAATGGAGATTGTAAGGAAGACGGACTGCATGCCCCTTCATTTTCATCTACAAGAATGTAAGCCATGGTAAAACAACAATGCACTACTATAATATACAGTTCTTATTTTTGATATTGATTCTCATTTAACATTACTTAAATAAGCAAATGCAATTCAACCTGTTGTAAGTGTGAAGTATATCAGTTATCAAGAAACCAAATCACTTAAGTCAGCATGGAAATAACTTTTCAAGCGTAACACAGAAATGCAGGTGGCCCAGTCATCAAGAAACCAAATCACCAGTAATAAGCATGTTTAATACCTCTAGAAGCCAAACTCTGTTTGTGTTATCTACTGCTGCGCAACGACATCCACATATTCGGTTCCTTCTGTTGTTGAGAATGTAACAACTGGAATTCTTCATGGCATACGTACGCATCTTCAATAAATTTATTAGTTGTACTAAGATGATTAATTGCTATATTGTCTACAAAAGGTTACCTTTGCTGAACGTGTTACAGGTATCAATAAAAAGTCAGCAGTGGTTATGGTCCCATAAACTAGAAGCATCAGCGGTGTTACGGTTCCTGAACCTGCAATTCTGCAAATAACCGCTACAAGAGTTCCGTTCTTGAAGGTAGTTGTGCCGATATATATTTACATTTCCATATTACTATATAGTGAGTTTTTTCAGTTATAATAAATGTTTCTGGCCTATGGCTGACGTAGGTATTAAAGACAACATAACAATGAGAATACTGGACGAGGTGGCTCAACTACACGAGATTTCTAACATGTTATGAGAATGTTGCAGTCGCATTTATTTAATCAGGTTCATTTTATTTTTATCCTTTCTATACATTCAAATAACTGTGTAATTATGAAAATACATAGTCATTATTGGTTGAAAGTCGTATTGCTATCAGTAAAGTTTGCTGCAAAAGTGGTGTTCCTTTCTGGTCTTTGTATGCTAGATACGTGTTTACGACAGATAATGATTATAGTGTCATGTTTCATTGCCATTGGCACATAAGAATTGTATTGCATTTAGATCTTTCAGCATCTTATATCAGCAAGTTAAAGTTATTAAGTATTTCATGTGAACCATTAAGAAAAAAAATGTATTGCAGGCTTGCTGTTACAATTGCAACAACATGTTCATATGTCTCATGTGTGTAGATGTTTTGTGGTGGTCAACGTGTGTTTGTGACGGAGTTGACCATAAATAAACACTGATCAAGGTTGGAACACGGGTACCGGTTTCTCAGTTTATAGGTGCAGGTGACAGACAACCGTGATGCCGGAACCCAGGTAATAGAAACATCTTTCCTTCTTCCATTTATGTTTCGGTCTTTATTGAGTACCTACCTTCTTAAATGTATGCCTTTAACTTATTACTATATACCTTTTTAAATGTATCACTGACCGTGTAACTTTTTTTTCACCATTGTAGTAGATTCGAATCATGGAACGAAGCTTTGGGAGTTCTTGAAAGTCATCGGCATATTCCGGTAGTGGTTGGAACTGCAGCAATGACTTCTCGGGTTACCGGTGCGTGGCGTGACCGACCACGCCGCGAGGACGGAGGTAATATGTATGTCTTACTGTTGTAGACGTGAAATGTTATTTAAACACTGGTCATATGCCATGTCACCTTATGCTAATGTGCTACTGTTACACTGTTATTTAGGAGTGCTGCAGCGGTTACAGCCACAAGTTGCCAGCGTTCATGTTGTCTATGAAAGTAGTAGCCACTTACTGCGTCATCGTAAGTTACTCACATATGATAACTGCCTTTCCTCTATCATGTTAAAGCCAACCACTTTTTTTATGACAGTGTTGCCTACCTCATACGTTCCCCCTCGGAGTGCATCATGTTACAAACCAAAGGTGAAATTCAATCTACAAGTTTAGTTAGTCGTAGGGGTCGATGCGTGGATCATGGTCACTTGCCATAGCCATTTTTGTACAAAAGCAGGTTGGACACATAAACATACGAGAAAATGTGGTTTTGCTCATAATTTAATTATTGCACCAACTGCGTATCAGATAAGGAGTTTTTAACATGGTAGTTAGGACTTTTAATTTGTTGTATAAATTGCGATAACCAGATAGGCTCTTAAACTAGGCTACTTGAAATACCCTATATAAGAGATAAAAAACCTGAAAACTATTGAAAGTTACTTATCTACTTATTTGAGAATAAATAAGTACTTAAAACTAGCAAGGTCTGGTACTTGCTTAATTCAAAGTGGTGGCAATCCTGAACATGATTATCCATATATTTTGATTATAGCGGACGAGCTGTTTTGATTGTTTACATGAAAGTCTTTATGTACGTGCTAAATGTAGATTAAATTATCACTTGAAAGTATTATTTTTTGATCAATATGAGACTATTTACATGAAATAGATTGATTTACTAAAAGTATTACATGTGAAAAGTGGTGTGCAGAAGTTTAGGGTGATGTTGTTGCTGGAGCTGGATGGACAGAGTACTCCGGATGTTCTTTGTCATGTGCAAATCCCAACCCAAAATTTTGCTGCCGGTCTCTTTATGTTCTACACTTTTCTTCCACCTTCATCCATAAGGTTCCATATTCTTCCACAACCTCTCTTCTTCATCCAAAAAAATGTTACATCTGGAGTTTCTTGCTTAACCCATTAAATATACAATTTTGAATTGACCTTTCTATTTTGATTAAGTTATGCGTGTGAGGTGGTGTCCTTTATAATTGTCTGTTCACATACCCCTTTTCCTGTTTATCAGGTTCTGCCTCTCCGTTGATAAAGTTAAAAGAGAAGCTGAAACGAGGCGAAAAAAGTTTGCAATGTCTCAGCTCTTATTCCCAAAATCATTCAAGGTGAAAGAGGCCAGTGATGCAACAAAAAAGACACGAAAAAATGCCAGCGGAATAAATGGTATGTTTTAAAGCATGGATGGTCACAAAAATAGTTTGTAATGGCATATGTCATTAGTGAGGGTCAGTTTACCTGACAGCCGAGAGATTTACAAGGATTTAAGAACTTTGTTCATTGTATCTGATTGCATATTTAAGTATATTGTTTCGGTCGCTTTAATGTAACTGTCATTTGTTGTAAACGAGGAAATTAAGAGTGATATTTATGAAGCAAATGTTCATATATGTTTTTCGTTGTATCAGTAATTACTAATTTGTATGACCATTTTACACATAGTTTGGACTTTCAAACTATTGAACTTAGTAATTTCATGAGTAAGTTTGCTCTCACTTCAGGTGGCGTTTCATTGTGTCAGACCAACGGTGGCATTATGCATGTATCCGTAACAGATGTATGCAGGTCTACTCATTAATAGCAAACACCCCCGCAGAATACAAGGAAATAAATAGCTATAATAACCTTGCCGATTTTATTCTAGACAAAAGAAATGCCCGCCCGCAACGCGGCGGCCGGCGCCATTCTCGTGTGTTTATATTCTAAGAGCACAAGGTGTAGTCCAAGAGATTTATCTCCTCATTCGGGTCTCACGTGTGCCACATCACCCAACACCTCAACTTCAACTCTTCACAACAAACCACCTCCTCACCAAACAACAAACCTCAACTTTCCCATTAGGGCCCCACCACTTACACCTTTATTTTTTATTCATTTCATTAAATAAATTAAATTCATTTCACAAATACTTAAAAATAACTCAACATATTAATTTTATTTCATCCAAATTAAAAAGTTACAATACGGAAAAAAACCATACGATTTGCGGAAAAAAATACGATACGACACGAAAATAAAGAAACGGATAAATACGATATGCAACATCATCAATAATTTATAAAGACTTATCATTATCGATGAGTGCTGACTTTTCTTCCCAAACTTGCAATACTTGTTCTCTGACCATTCTCAATGCGACTTGAAGTTCCAAATCTGTTTCATCATTTCTTAAAAGGGTTTGTACACCGACCATGACTATTGGATGGTCTTGAGGCAGCTCACGTTACCTTTTGACCTCTGGAGCACGAGACTCCCTTTGTCGAATAATACGAGCTATCTCACCTAACAAGTTGTTAATCAGCTTAAGTTCATTTTCTTGTTCATTGCGTAATCGGACAAGTATTCTTGTTTGCACCTCAGCTGGTTGGTTAGCCATAGTGTGTGTGTGTGGAATTTAGTTTTAGTTGTTTGACAATAAGAAGTTGAGTAAAGATGCTATTTATACTGAAACTAGCCGTTAGATAATTTTATTGGAGAAACTAACCGTTAAGCCTTTTATTCAAACTGAACCTTAAACTGACATAACATCACAAACGAAACGGAAATACTTAACATAAACCAACACACGATACAGGAATACAAAGGCCATTAATTCATATATTTGTTCCAGGTGAAGTTGTCCTTCAAAATCAACCACACTTGAAAATATTTGAAATCTTTCCCACCATTGCGTTCTTTGTAAACATTCATTGCATCTTCAAGACGAACATCTGGCTCATGTGTAGGCTGCAAATTCAAGTAAATTTCATGAAATTTTGGGCAATCAGAGTTCATTCTTGCCCACTTACCCGTTAGCTGGTTTTTGCTACGAAAAGGACCGTCTGATTGTTCATTGAACTTTTCTGTTACGACTTGCCAAAAAGGTCCTTCGCTGGCATGGAATTCATGAACGTTTTGCCACATCTCGGCTAGCCAACATTCTTCTTCAATAGACCAACGATTTGCCATAGTAAATTTCTTTAGAAAGTGAAGTGTGTGAAAAATTGTATGATAATGTATGCTTTATATAGGAGTGTATAAACGTTTAAGATTCAAAACCTGAGCGGGATAATTTTAAATTTTCAAATTTCAAAATTTCAAACAAAACAATAAAAACGTGTGCAAATTCAAAATTCAAATTTCATCTAAGCGGGATAATTTAGAATTCAAATTGAAAATTCAAATTCACATAAAAGGGCGGTTACAACAATACGGAACATTACACAACAGTACAACAATACGGAAAAGAAATACACACGATACGGAAAAGAAATACACACGATACGGAATAGTTAACATAAAATTGAATGATATTGCATGGTATAAATAGGGGTTTATTGAAAGCGGGATACATTTCAAATTTTGAATTCAAAACAGAGGGCGGGGTAATTTGAAATTTTGAATTCAAAACAGAGGGCGGGATAATTTGAAATTTTGAATTCAAAACAGAGGGCGGGGTAATTTTAAATTTTGAATTCAAAATAGAGGGCGGGGTAATTTTAAATTTGAATTCAAACTAGAGAGCGGGATACTTCCAAAAATCATTCTATAAATACATATTCAAAATCTGAATACACACACAATTCACACCCATAATCATCAAAGAATTCTCCTTTGTTCTTGTCTCACAACGCATCACCTGAAAACGCATCGGTTTACAACACACCACCTGAAGACAATTCCCCACAAAACACTCCGCCACAAGATCTGTTTCCGGTGTTCCAATATGACAACCCACCACCTCCAACTCCACCAGCAGTTATGTTTCCACCAGAAAACATACCACCACCAAACAATCAACCACCAAACTTTCCACCTGAAAACCAACCCATCATTCGTCAGTTGACTGAGGAAGAACAGTATGAGCTGAATATGCAAGTCTTGTTGGAGTTTGAAGCTGAGCAAGACCGTCAGGAAAGGGAGTGTGAGGCGTACCTCAAAGGGAAACAGGATCGGAAGAACAGACGAGCATAATGGCGATGGGCTCAAGGACTTCCACCTGTGCCATCGAGTGAGGACGATTCAAGTGCCTCCTATTCGAGTCATGAGGGCTATGTGTCTGATGATTCATTTTAATGAATCGTAGTTTTTATTATCGTATGGTAGTTTATGGTTTTTAATTTCCGTTTCTTAGTTTAATGTTGTTATCGTATTTGTAAAATAATTGTATGTTGTTTCAATTTATTTCAATCCTATGTTTAATATAGTTGCATTATCATTTACACATTACATTCTTACAAAAAAACTATCTATTTGAAACTACAAATACATTTTACTTTCACAAATATAAACATACATTTGAAAAAACATCAAAATTATACAACTAATATTCAAAGGAAAAAAAAAAAAAAAGAAAAAAAAAAAAAAAAAAGAAAATGGAATGTCAGAAACTCACCTCTTCGTCGACACGGGGAGGAACGCAACAGGGAAGAACGGCAAGGCACATTTGGTGTAGTGAAGAGGAACTGCTCGCCGTTACCTCTTCCACGTCGGACGGCGAGCATGCCTTCTTCGACTACACCTTGTGCTCTAAGAGTGTTATAAGGTACATGTTAATGTGATGACACCTATGAAATTTATAGGCGCCCTTGCTCTCTTAAAAAGTCATAGCGTCTCTTTTGTACGTCAAGCAAAAAACACTATTATTAATAGCAAAGTGTTGGATTTAACTATTAATAAGTACACATAGTGGTGGAAACAAGCCGAGCCGAGCCCGAGCCAACCAGAGCTCGAGTTCGGCTCGTTTATATATATAAAGTTCGAACACATTTCAAGCCTCATATTTTGAGCTCGGCTCGTGAAAATTTTCAAAAGCTCGAGCTCGGCTCGGGCTCGACTAACTTATATAATATGTTGAATTAAATAAAGCTCGAAAGCTCGTTAATCACTAGGGCTGTAAACGAACCGGACGAATATAAATGGAGCCTTGTTCATGTTCGTTCATTTAATTTTAACCGGACAAATAAACGAACACGAACACTTAAACGGACGAATTTTCTTATTCATGCTCGTTTATTAAGAAAATGAGTTGTTCATGTTCGTTGATGTTCGTTCATTGAGACACTAAACGAACGCTAAATGGATATAAACGAATATAAATGAACATAGACAAATAAACATAAACTTTATTAAATGATGCATCTAATATTGTTTTATTAGTGTTGTTTTGTTTAGACAAACTAATTTTAAAATTATACATTTAAAAGATATGATATACGAACATAAATAAATAAATAAACATAAACGAACGTTAACGAACACATAATGGACGTTCACGAACATAAATAAACGGACGTGAGTTTTGTTCATGTTCGTTCATTTAACTAAACGATTGTAAAATATTGTTCATGTTCGTTCATTTAATAAATAAAAGAACATAAACGAACTTTTTACCGATCGGTTCATGAAATGTTCACTGAACGTTCAGTTCATTTACAGCCCTATTAATCACACTAGGCTCGAGCTCGTTTATTTTTTCAAACTCGTTTATACATTATTATATACGTAGAAAATATATATACGAATATATTTTTAGGGCTCGTTTAAGCTTGCGAGCCTAATCGAGCTTTATATATAAAGCTCGGGCTCGAGATTGATTATTAAACGAGTCCAAACTTAGGCTTGAACTCGGGCTCAAGCTCGTTTAGGCTAGGCTCATTCGAGCTTTTTATCGATCCGATCCTGAGCTTTTCACGAGCGGCTCAGCTCATTTCCACCGTAAGTACACACATAAATACACGAGTCATGACTCCAATAACGTGTTACACAATATCAGGCTTTCATTATTCTGCATCTCTATCTATACGACTTATAAAGTATGCACAGCTTTCCATAAAGTTAAAATTATTAAATTTGAGATTGTGAGAAACAAACTCCACTAAAAACGCTAATAGGTATGTTTCATTACATATTCTGATATCCGATGAATTAAGGGTGCGTTTGGTATGCTCTCGTGAATCACAATGTGTATGAGTTTGATAGTAGTGGTGGACCCCTCGCCTATGATAGAGTCATTCCTTCGCTCTTTGGACTCTTATGGAGTATGGATAATATCCATGTTTCTATATCTTTTCAATATTTCTGAAGCCAATCTCTTTTAGACACTGCATTTGTTTTGAAAAATGAGATGTTACAATGTCACATATGCATTTATGTCTATAAAAAAAAACAGAATTAAGTACTACTTATTAGTTTCTATGGCTAACTAGTTATAATGCTCGCGCACGCGTGGGTGTTTTTATTTTTTATTCTTTTTTTTTTTAAATTTTTTGAATCATGTATTTTTATTTATTAAAAAACAAATAACTTAATCTTTATTTTATTTGATTTATGATGTTTAATTATAGTTTTTTATCATTAAAGATAATTATTTAAAAATTTTAATCCTATTATTAATTGCATTTTATTTATATTTTTTGTATTTATCTTCTACTTGTGTTATGGATAAATATAAAATGTTACCTAATAAGAAAATAATATATTTTTTTTTAAATAAAATTATTACTAAATAAGGTATGAATCCATTTTTATGAAATAGTTATATTATATAAAAGATTAGACCATTCAGATTAGTTCCACGTATTTTATAAATTTTGATTATATTACGTTGTATGAATAAACGTTACACATAATGCTTATCCAAAATATTGTAGCTATGATTATTTTTCGTTATAAAATCTTGTTACTTTGCACGGGTACTCGTCTAATAACGTCTAGTGTTATTAGAGCATTCTCTTTGACGGCCTACAGTTATCGACACCCTCGGCCATCATCTCGCTCGTGAGATGATTTTCTTCCATTCTTCTTGTGATGGCAAGACAAGATCGTACTTTTAACACTAACTCTCAATTAAACAACATAACTAAAAAGTTTTCTCATATTTCAATTACAAATAACAATCGTCTAGCTCTAGCCAACTATTACGTTTTGTTTAATCCTGTAGTTTAGCCTATGCCCTTTCATTTGTATCTAACTAGTTGGAAAACCGCGCGTTGCCGCGGGGTGTTTTTCGAATAGGGAAAGTGTAATAACGGCCGGTAGCTACTTAACGTGAATTTAGTGACTAAGGACTGACTTTGCAATGGACGTATAACATGAAGGACGAATCATGTAAATTATGAGAGGACTAAATATGCAACGAACTTCTGAGATGAAGGATCAATTTCGTATGGATTTTTAAAGAAAATGTTAAAGATAATGACCGTTAGCTAACAGCCGTTAAATATCTAACGACCGTTAGTTATAACGCTACAGTAACTAACGGTCGTTAGTCCCGACCCGCCCCGCCCAAACCCGACCCGGCCTAAGTGGTTTCTACAGTGGCGGTTTCTACAGTTGCCATGTGTGGGGTTGCCATAAAGGCCCCAACAAATGTATATATGTATAATGAACACCACAACATTGATCGTCATGCTACGTCGCAACCCTTCACAAGACCACTTTAAACAAAACTAGTGGGGACATGTTTCACACCCAAGATTAAGAATTCTTTTTACTAGAAGAATATATGTTTTGTTCTAAAGATGAAACTTAAAATGAAAAACAATATTTTGTAATCTTTTAAAATCAAATGTTAATTTAATTAGCTCATAAAAGTAATTTCTGATTTTTTAGACCGGGTTCCATCTCCATCTAAAACTTTATTTTTGGTTACATTTTTATTTATTTTTGCCAAACATAACTTTAACTTTACACTTTGCTATCGAGTACCACTTAAGAAAGGAAAATTATAAAAAAATAAAAATAAATAAAAAATAAAATATGGAGTTAAAAAAAATGTGTTATTGAGTATTAAAAATTAAAAAAAGAAAAGAAAAAACGTAGTTCTCAAGTTCTTTAGTAAAGAAATAAAAAGTAAACAGTACAGACTAATTTTTGAAGGAAACATTTTACTTCAAAATCAACCGAATCACCCTTCTTTTTCATTCCTTTATCTTCTTTTTTGTTCTCTTTAAGTGATACTCAACAACACAATTTTTTTTCGTTTCACTTCGTTTTATTTACTTTTCCTCTTTAAGTAATAATCGAAAACACAATCTGAAAAACAAACAAAGGGTAATATGGTTGTTTTCGAAAAATAAAAATTTTTTCCTCCTAAAACTAGACTGAAAATATTTACTTCCTAATTTTTACTTTAACTTAAAAAAAAAAAAAAAAAAAAAAAAAAAAAAAAAAAAAAATATGATACTTTACTAAGTAAAACCAAATACAGTACTATCATAAAATAATAAATTGAGACTAAAGTGAGTCCAACAACTTTAAATGGGCTGAAAAGCCCACCCAGCCTAGTGTCCAAAATGAAATGAAAGGGTAAACCCTAGGTATATAAAGTGATAAGAAATCATTTTTATCATAGTCGTCGTGCGCCGTCAGAGCACCTGTGAACGAACACACACACACACTTTCACCATGGTAACTCATTCTTCATCATTTTTTTCGATTGATTTGTATTTTATAATTTGTAAACTTGATTTAATAGAATATATTTCTGTTGTTTTAGTTTCTTGATGGTTTGTTTAAGGTTTATGTGTATTTAAGTTACTTTAGGGAGTTTTTGTGTTAGCTTATATGTTAGGTTTATGAGCTTATGTAAAATTTGAAAACTCAATAAGCTCTTTTTGTGTTTATAAGCTCATAGTCAACAAATCTTGAGTTATTGGCTTTTCAAGTTTTACATGAAGCTCATAAGGGGATGTTTCTTTTGGCTTATATACCGGGCTTATGGCTTATTTGGTTTTGGGGTTATCTTTCAGAAGCTCACTTTTTGTGGCTTATTTTGAAACTTTCCGGGTTATATAAACTTATTATAATATAAGAAACTTATATAAGCCGAAAAGATTTAAAATAAGCCACAAAAGCGAACTTATGAAGCATAAGCACAAAATCAAATAAAGCCGGTTATATAAGCCGAAACAAACTTCCTTTATGCTCTTACGCCTAACATATAATTAACACAAACACCCTCAGTGTTGTAGTTTCATTGTTTTAGGGGTGTATATTGGGTTTTGTATGTTGTGATTTGGAATAATGGATAAGCACTTAAGCAGCGGATATAGGGTGTTTGGGTGACTGTTTGAGGCATTTTTTTCGATAATTAGTATGAGCATATTTAAGGGGTGTTTGGGAATTCTTGTAACTTTGTGTTTATATTCTTGATAATATCTTTATAAGCTGAAGCTATTTTGTATCATCCAAACTGTGCTTATCTAGGATCAAAGAAGTGCTGTTTTGTTATCACTGCTACTTTGAAATGAAATCTAAAACCACATTTTACCCTCGAATTTGACCTAAACACTTTTGAAATAAATTTGATTGAAAGTGTTCTACAAGTTACAAGTATCTTTATAAACAGTGTATTCTGAAGTGCTTATTTTGGTTTTTTTATGTGTGCTTACAAGCAGATTCACATGCTTAAAAATAGCAACTTCTAACACCTTTTAAAAACAAATATGGCTGCTGATTTGTATAACTTAAAATAACGACTCTATATTTGTTATACTGAAGAAGATAGAGTTTTTGGATATATGTTATGCTGGTTTATAATGATGAAAGTAGATTGTCGATGCTTTGGGTCGTATGTCTAAGAGTTGATTTATGTTCTTAAAACATGATACTGAGTTACTGACCTCTGATTTTGCTTTTTGGATAATGATGTGCTTATTGTACCCAAATCATCTAGCATCTTAACTGCATTTGCTTTTTGGATGTGAATGATTGTAATAGATCTTTTTTAAAACTCTACAAGTCTCTAGTTTTTTTCCCCTAATCAAGGTTTTTGTGTATGGGGATTTTATGTTTATTGAATTTAGCCTAGTGTTCATATTTAATGTGTTTTCGTGCTGTCTCTTGGAGAGTTTGTTTCTGAACTTGTAGGTGTTTTAAGATATATAGACTGTTCTAGTTAATGCAAGATGGCAGATTGCCTTTTTTAATGTTCTTCAGTTAACACATTCTTTTTAGATAAGCTTTATGATCTTATAGGATGTTGGACTCTTGTTATGGGAGACGTGTGTTCCAGTTTGTGGATTGTGAACATGATTATTCACCATCTGTTATAGTTTTCTAGTTAGTTACATTCCTTTAAAGATTCTCAAGATGTGTTTTGCGGTTTTAAAATTATGCATCATGATATGTTTTAGTTTTGTTATTAATGTTGGTTGTTTTATTCATCTTTAATGTGTTTCTTTGTATACAGCCGTCACACAAGTCGTTCATGATCAAGAAGAAGCTTGCTAAGAAGATGAGGCAGAACAGGCCTATCCCCAATTGGATTCGCATGAGGACTGACAACAAAATCAGGTCAAAACTATTTTCTGAACCGTGGCTTTACAGTTTGCATAAGGTATTCGTTTTTCTAGTTTTGCTGACATGTGTTTATTATTTGTCTCAGGTACAATGCTAAGCGCAGGCACTGGCGCAGAACCAAGCTTGGATTTTAAGGTGTTCTTGTTGCTGTTTACCGAGTTCAACACTTGGACAGCTTGGAAGCTTATGTTATGTTTTCTTATTTTTAATTTTTAGCCTAAAAAGATGAAGCACTTTGAGGATTCTATTCTATCAGGGAATTTTGATGAGACCGTTTTAGATTTTGCATAGACACAAGTTGTGAATTGGGGTTCATGTTGGTGTTATCCCATCAATTGGCAAATTTGTTTCCAGTTTATTTCTATTATGTGCTCATTTAAGTTCTTTTAATCTGTTTTGGCTGGGTTTACGTGCTTATGTCTCTTCTTGAATGCTTTGAATATACAACTTTTCATAGTACTGCTGCAGTAGAAACTATAGATAGTGTTAATTTTTTTGCTGCAACGATTCTGTTTTGCCGAGTTTTGTATGGTTACATTTTTTTGGTCCTATTATTTTATTATCTGGGTATTGATCCTCTTCAGTTTCTAATCTGCTCAATGTGTTCTGGTATATGCTAGGGCAAACGTTAGTGTTGTTGCCTAATAGAAGCTTTGACCAAGTAAATTTTGCAAAAGCTTAGTAAAACATGCTGTATGCTTCGACCAAGTAAACTTTGCAAAAGCTTAGTAAAACACTAAAACATGCTGCACTCTTGTTAGTGATGTTTTAATAGCCATGTTGTTCCTGTTAGATGCTTGTTGCGTGTAACTCATTGTTTCCAGAACATGGCGTTATAATAAACTTTAGTGTTGGCTAATAGAAGCTTCGACCAAGTAAATTTTGCAAAAGCTTAGTAAAACATGCTGCACTCTCATTAGTTTTTAATAGCCGTGTTGTTCCTGTTAGATGCTTGTTGCGTGTAACTCATTGTTTCCAGAACATGGCGTTATAATAGTGTTGCCTAATAGAAGCTTCGACCAAGTAAATTTTGCAAAAGCTTAGTAAAACATGCTGCACTCTCGTTAGTGATGTTTTAATAGCCATGTTGTTCCTGTTAGATGCTTGTTGCGTGTAACTCATTGTTTCCAGAACATGGCGTTATAATAGTGTTGCCTAATAGAAGCCTCGACCAAGTAAATTTTGCAAAAGCTTAGTAAAACATGCTGCATTCTCATTAGTGATGTTATAATAGCCGTGTTGTTCCTGTTAGATGCTTGTTTGCGTGTAACTCATTATTTCCGGAACATGCCATTATAATTCTATCTTGATGTTTAATCATTAGATTTTCATGTTTTGCCGACCCTAGCTGGCTTAACTCTACCATTTACAAAGAAATTATTGTTAAACCCGTAGGTTGACTTGGTTCGGTTAAAAGTTCTAAAAAATTTAACACAGCTGGAATTTACTGTTAAAATTGTTGACATTTTTACATAACGTTACTTCAGCATTATATTTCCATGGGATTCTTAAAGAGTAGTAGTTGTAGTAGACTACGGGCTTGTTTGTTAAATTCTTTTATGGGATAATTTCGAAAATGGCCCAGTTGCCCAATGTTTTTGCTTTTCTAGACGGAATTTTTTGCTTTTGCTTTTTTAGACCAGTTGCCCTGGGCAACTTGCATTAGCTAACCATGTGTTGCCACTTGTCTGACATGAATTATACCAGTTGCTCAAAAAGTACACAACATACTTTGTAATCCGTAGAGTCATACTTATCACTTGCATATTTTAATTGCCCAAAAAATACATATTGCCCTGGTCTAAAAAAAACAAAAATCAAAAGATTTCGTCTAGAAAAGCAAAAACATTTGGGCAACTGGGGCATTTTCGGAATTATCCCTTTTTTTTATTAAGTCATGCTTAATTAAGAGATGTCTCAGTTTTATTATTTAATATTTTTAGTAATCTTTCTCTATTAAGTCACAAACAAACAGTTTTCATATGGCTTAATTAATTCAATTTTTTTCATATTAAGTCAATTAAGTCGAAATTAAACACCCCCTACATCTGCCTCACTTATCTATCACAAGCAGTCATATGCCTCAAAATGAGCTGAGCCTAAACGAGCCAAGCTCTTCGGAATCAAATGGGTAAAAGATCTAAATGAGCCGAGCCTAAAGCCCTAAACTACCTTGAGCCTGAGCTCAAGCATTATAAGTATAAACAAGCTGAGTCTGAGCTTTGGCAGGCTCAGGTTTGCTTGTTTTCACCCTAACTATATGCTAACCATTCTACACTGCAAAGAATTATAATATGAAACTATCTTATTTCTGGAATTCGGCGGACACCTTGTTTCATAAACTGTTACCAGCTAAGCATAATTGAAATGCTAAAATGTACAAGTGAAACAAATATATGAAGTCTTTATCTCGCCATACATCTTACAAGATAAGAAAACCGGCGGTATGCACAATTTTACAGCACACGCGGATGTAAATAATGACATTCAGAAGCAATAACATGAATCAGAACCAGGGAAGGAGAATTGAACCAAAATATATACAATATTGAATTGTAGGTTTTACGACATCATTAAAAGCTTCAAAACCGCATCTAGCGTTACAACAAACAAAGAAAAGCCATTCTACAAACCATATATCCACATTTATATAAACTAAAAACTACTTAAATATGCAAAAAAAAGTACATTATTTCTTCTGGGGTTTCAAACCAGAAAGAATCTTCAAAACATCTTCCATTGAAGGTCTATCTGACTGCTTGTCGGCAGTGCAACGAGTTACGACTTCAAGAACCTGTTTAATCTCTTCTTGGACAGACTTTGAAGATGGAGAAGCATCAGCCACTTCATTGTCGTTAAATATCTCCTTCAATAAAACGTCTTTTGGTGTCCTTTGTACGCTCATACCAACATTTCTTCGCTTCCCATTTGTTAAAATCTCCAAAACAACCTCCCCAAAGTTCAATATATCATCGTTTAGCTCATGTTCCGTAACGCCCTTGTATTCACCTGCCATAAGTATATAAACAAAGATTTCTAAATCTGTAAAATTTAAAGATTTCTAGATTCTAAAGTAGAAAATCATTTAAGAAAAACGGCTTTTTTTTAGGCATCAACCGAATTCGTACCTGTTTCCATTGCGGATATTGTTTTGAAAGCGAATTCTGCCAGATGGGGCTCCATATTTTCATCAAAAACTATGTTACTAGCATTCAGACTTCCATGAGGAATGGCGGGATGACAATCATGGTGAAGATAACACAAGCCCCTCGCAATGTTAATCATGAGCTTGTGTTTTGAGGTCCAGTCTCTCTTGACTCCAATCTTTTCATCAAGATTTCCGTTTGGCAGATACTCGTACAACAAATAACCAAGATTCTTGTCGTAGCAAAAACCTAACAACCGAATCAAATTCTTGTGCCTTGAATTTCCTAATCGGTTTATATAATCCAATAAAAGATTCGAACTTTTTATACCCCATTCGATCTTTTTGACTATTATCGTCATCCCAGTTGCCAATACTGCTTTGCAAACTGAATTTGATGAATATGGCGTTTCCACAGTTTCGATGGAGTCAAAACTTTTTAAAACATCAGTTGCTGTGAGGTCTGGTAACCCACCAAACGACACCAACTTCCAGTGGCGATTGACATTTTGTCTCCGATAGTAAAACATCCCAAAAAGTAAACCCAACAGTACCACCACAATTGCGCACAGTACAATCACCCAAGCAACCTTATGCTTCCTTCTACTTCCTAAATCCATTCCCTTAGATATTCCGTTCCCATGATGACATGGTGTTGTAAGAGGTCCACCACAAAGATTCGGGTTTCCTATAAACGAACTACTATCCATTGACTTGAGCGTACCTTCAGTAGGAATCACACCCGAAAGATCATTATATGACAAATTAAGAAACTTTAACTTCATTGAAGTTCCTAACTTCTCAGGGATTTCACCTGAAAAGTTATTTTCAGCTAAATTTAACGTTTCAAGATTCTCACAAAACGACACACTTTCCGGGATGGTTCCTGTTAAGTGATTTCCGTTCAAGTCAACAACTGCTAACGACTTACACGACTGAAATCCAGGAAAGTTACCGGAAATGTTACAAGATGAAGCTGAGAAGTTATGAAGAGCAGGTAAAGACCATGTTTTTTCGGGAATAATCCCTCCAAGGTTAGGATTATTAGACACGCTAAAACGCTCAAGGCTCGATGCACGAACGATATCAGAAGGAATCCCACCAGTTAAATTATTTCCGGATAAATCAACGTAAGACACATCTTTAAGAACATTGAAATCCAAAGATATATCACCCGAAAACAAATTATCTTCAAGACGAATACGAACAAGAGAAGAACAATTGGAAATAGACGAAAGTCCACCCGAAAAATAATTTGAAAATAGCATAAGCTTACTCAACTCTCCACCTGAACAAATGTCAGGTGGAATAACACCAACAAAATCATTTGTCGAAACATCAACCAATTTAAGCTTAGAGTGTTTACCTAACTCTTGCGGAAGCATACCACTAAAGAAATTATCCCAAATACAAAGTGACTCGAGATTAGGCAACTTAGCTATACCATCAGGAACAGAACCATTCATATCATTAAACATAACACTCAACAACTTCAAATTCTTCAACTCCGAAAAACTATCCGGAATAGGACCATAAAGCATATTATCTGAAAGATCTAAACTTTCAAGACTCAAAAGATTACCAATTTCCACAGGAATCACACCGGAAAGATGATTCTTAAACAAAAAGAGCGTAGTAAGCTTACTTAACTTACCTAAATCTTTCGGAAGCACACCCGAAAGATTAGCATCCGCTATATCTAGATACTCAAGCTTACTCATATTACCAAATTCCCACGGTATACCACCATCATAAGCATTATAACCAATCTCCATATGCACAATACTTTCAAGCATACCGAATTCACCCGGTAACTTCCCACCTAAAAGATTACCAGCCAAATGCAAAAACTCGAGCCTTTTACACTTACCAAACGACCCCGGTATCGGGCCACTAAAATAGCTACCAGCAAAGTTCAAAACTTTAAGTGAGGCAATATCACACACATCTAAAGGCAAAGAACCCGAAAAGCTATTACTAAAAGCATCTAAAACAACTAAATTCACAAGCTTTGACACACCAAATGGAAACACACCTGAAAAATTATTCCTACTAATATCTAATGACACTAAACTACTTAAATTAAACACCCCAATTGGAAACTCACCACTAAATGCATTATGACTCAAATTTAACTCAACCAAATCAAGAAACTGATCAAACTGACTCTTTTCAAAAACCCCACCAAGATTTTGGCCACTTAAGTCCAAAGATACAATTTTTTTAGCCTCTTGATCACATTTAACACCAACCCATTTGCAAGATTGGATTTCTAGAGATGGGTTTTGATTTTTATCCAAAACCCAATTGTGTAACCCATTGGGTGGGATGAGTAAGTTTGATTTGAGGGTTAAGAGTGCTTGTGATAATGGGTCATTAGCAGATGATGAAAATGGGGTTATGAATATGAAAGCTAAGATGAATATGAACATGGTGAGTGAATTTGATATGGGTTTTTTGTGTTTGTGAATTGTAATGAAAGAAAGTTTGGTGAATTTATATTATGAATGAAGTGATAATTTATGATGAATGAAGTGATCTTTTTTTGTTTAATGTGTTTATTGGGAGTGAAGAAAGATGTTTATTAAAAAGGAGGGAATGACATAATACTTGTGAGTGAATGTGTTTTTCATGAGAGTTTTGAATTGCTTTTGGAAACATGTGGGGTTGATCAAATTGGGTCATAAATATCATGAAGTACTATCTACTCTTGCTTAATATATTACTACCTCATTCATTCTTATATTAATTGTCTATAATAAAATCTTTAGATGTTTCAAATTAAATATTTATATTTTATTTCAACCAATAAGATGAGATTTTAATGGATAAAAATGATATTTGATTGGTGGAGAGTGTAGTTAGTAGAATTTTTTAAAACTTTGTGAATGATGTAAACGGACACTAATATACGACGGAAAGAGTAGTACATTTTAGATGGAAGGAGATTTGCACACTCAACAAAATGATTGTGACACTTTAATTTATTGTGTTTGTATATTTATACTCTCACATGGGTAAAAGTGTAAAGGTAACTGAGGGTATAAATTTATTGTGCTTACACATTCATCTATGCGAGGGTATAAATGTCCAAACATAATTAATTGGAGTGTCTCAATCATTTGGTTGAATGTGCAAATTATCTCTAATTTTATAATATGAATTGTTGGGTAAATTTCTAAGATTACATTATGTAATGAGTGTTGATACTCACACCATATTTTATTTGACACCACTTTGTACAAGATGTACAACACACTGTACAATACTGTAATGCATGAAATGTGGTGAAAGTATAAAAAGTTGTGATCTGAGTAACAACACTCTTATGTAATTCATTTGTCTAATAATAAATGTTCACTTTTATAATGTATAAAGTTTTAGTAAATTTTCACTAACTATATTTTTCACCAATCAAATAAGATATCTACACACTAAAGTCGTTTCTGATTGCTTAAACATAAATAGACATTTATTTTGATATATCCCAAAATAGCTATGTGAATATTTAATTTGAGACGGAGATAGCAAGTGCTTATGATAAGCATAATTTAGAGATTAAAGCATACGGTTTATTAACGTCAACTTTGTTAAAATGGCTGTCATGTAAGTATGATACTGATAGTTTTCTTATGAGTTATTTTATTTGTAACAGCGATACTGAAAACTGAAGCATACGTACACACATAATGTAACATAAGGTTGTTGAGTTAACGTTAGCATATAACTGTAAAAATAACACTAGCTAATATCTTAAGTTCCATGTTACAATTGAAAATGTCGGCATATATTAGTGTGATATCGTGCGCTCTCATGATTAAAGATATAAACTTGCCATGTTTAATTGCACGCCCACTTTAATAGTTTAATTCAATATCTCTTATATAATAAACGAACTTAAAAGTGACAAAAAGGGATAAACAACTCAATCGGACTAACGTGAGTGTATCATTTTACCTACGTGGCAAAATTGAGCATTCTTATTTGCCAATAAAAGTAGGGGTGTTCATCGGTTCAGTTTATTCGGTTTGGTTAAAATATATATTTTTTTTTAGTAAAACCGAGAAACGAACCAAACTGAATTCATATTGGATGAAACTGAACAGAAAAATGAATTTGAATTTGGTTCGGTTTTTGGATTGACCCGAATAACGTAATTTGATATAATTTTTTTATTTAATTATATATTTTTTGTTGAAAAAAATATTTTTAATCTTACAAAATGTTATATTTATGCTAAGAAAGAGTTTTAATGATTTTTTTTATGTATATAAATATATAAAAAATTTATAAATTTATGTGAATGTGGTTTTCGGTTATGTTCTCTTTAATTTTTTGCAAAACTATATCCAAACAAAAAACCGATTATTTCATTCGGTTCAATTAGGTACGGTTTTGATTTTCGGTTCCTGTGGGTATTAGTTGATGTGAACACCCCTAAATAAAAGTCAAATTGTAAAAAAAAAGAAAATTGGAGAAATTATTAAAACTTTAGTTGTTAAATAAAAAAATTATTTATCTTTAAATATAGTTATCAGTTTACATGTTTTTAAATAAATTTATAAATTTAATAATTACCTCCTAGACTTTATACTCTATATTATAGAAAAGTATGAGTTACCATACATGTAAATGAATACACACGATTATACATATACGAACGACTCATGTTATTTCTTTTTATGCGATTAAGTAAGGATATACATAAAGGCATAAAGCTTCTTTTTATTATTATTATTATTATTATTATTATTATTATTATTATTATTATTATTATTATTATTATTATCGTCCCAAATTATATGTTCAGTTTCATATTTTACAAAGTTTAAGAAAAGTGGGTCCTTTATAATATTAACCAATAAAAAATTTATTGTCACCCATTTACAAGCATTTTGATTGGTTAAAATTAAAAGTAAACATTGATTTTGGAACAACCAAAAATAACAAAGTAGACTTATATTTTGGGACGGATGAAGTATCATCATCATCATCATCATTTAAGTTTCTGGTTTTTAGTATCCACATTCAATAAAGACTCGTTTTATTCCTCTTTATAAGTTTAACAAGCACATGGCTTTAAAATTAATACGGTTCAAATTATTATTAACAAGAATATAAATATCAAAATGTAGGCACAAACTCACAAGGTACTGTGAAATGAACATAAATAGATGATATTGTCGTATAAAGACACATATTTTTCTTTTCAAGATTTATTATGTGCTACTAAATACGCATGATGTCTAGATTATGATATTAATGGTTAAATTTAAATAAAATCAACCTAAACACCAAGTAATTTTAACAAAATTTTTGTGCAACAAAAATCTTTAAAAAATATTAATCGATATTAACAAATAATGAAAAACTTATATGAAAACTCATGTGTGCACAGATATATAATTATATAAGTATTAAAATTTAAAATAATTTTATATAAAAATCTTAAATTTTACAAAACCAGGAATTTATAAATTGTCACAACATTTAACTTCAAACCAAAGTTATGGAAATATTATTACACGTTATACTTTTGCCAAAACCTCATGCATGCACAGGTTCTAAAACTAGTAAAATGCTAAAGTTTCTTATTGAACAATAATGAGAACTATAAAAAATATTTTCCACTTGGAGTATATTTAGTAGCGAGCGTTTATAAGCATTTTGAACCAACTAGCAACTAATAGTTAGCGTATTGCACAAAATGCTTGTTTGGAAACAAGCAACTAACATTTATACTTTTTTTAAATGCTCCAATCAACATGCTACTTCTAGCAACATTTTTGCGATCAACTAGCGTTTAATTTCCACTTACTAACATGATTATACAACTATGTTACCAAACACTTTATAAAAAACAGCTACTGCTACCGCTATCTTCTCCATGCTTGCAAAAGAGAGCCTATGTTTATTTTTTTAAATGAGTCAAAACTAAACATAATAAAGTTATCATAATGTACAAAGATTTCATAAAGTGAGAGATACGTATCTGTGACTATTTGGTGTTTGTGAATTTTGTCCATCTGAACATTTTTTTGTCAAGATTGTATTTGACAAATTATTGATAATCATATATAAAATAACATGAAAAGTGCTCAGTTATTCAGACTTGGACACAGACAAAAGAAAGTTCAAACTTCAAAGTGATGATCGTGAAGAAGTGTTTACACTATACAAATTTCGTTATGAAGTAAAAGCTTTTGTAAAAGTAGACGAGTAACTGTCTCTAGCAACTAGATTTTATATCGACAGATCGTTTAATTATAAAAACTGTTTATGAGTTATAAACAAAAAATAATAAAAGTTTGAAGATTTGAGGATTAAACATAATATTTTGAAACCCGAGTCGACTCGGGTGGTTCAACTGGTTGAACCGTTCCGATCGAAAAACGGGTTGATTTAAACCGGGTCAACCCGACGGATTGGGTCGAACACGGGTGAAATTAAACCGGGTCAACCCGCCAGGTTTGAAATGTCCCGGGTCAACCCGGTTTTCGATGTGTATTAATAGTTTCTTTTTGAAATATATGTTTTCAACATTTCTATTTTTAAGTTCAACTTTTTACTTTTCAATTTTTGTTTTTTCCTTTATATATAGTATACGCGGGTACCCTGTAACGATTAACCAGAGAAATAGATCTCGATGATCCTAATTTATCAGTTTGTATCGGTTTCAACGGGTCCTATCTGGTTTGTTTTCGGATGGCTTTTATTCGTTAGTTGAACTGGTGACGACACCGGTTCCCGGTTGAACCCGTTGATCCGGTCCGGTCCGGTTTTCAAAACTAAATGTACCATCAACTTGTATAATGTGTATTATAACATGTACTTTTTATTTTATTGTATTTTAAAAATAACATTAGTTAGTGTGTTTAATTATTTTATATTCTAAATTATGTTGTAGCTTGTTTAAATTGTATATTGTGAAAATTTTATTGTACTTTTTAATAATGGGTGTTTTAATTATTTTTATTTAATTTGATGGATGTGCTTTTAGTTGTTTGTACAATATGAACAAATCACTGCACTTTTAAGTAATGAAGTGTTTTAATAAAACTATTAATTATACTATATATTTCTCTCGCCTTTAACTAATTTTCAACATTAAACAATTCAATATTTCACTTTAACCCTACACTTTCTATAAATACTATAAATATGTTAAACTGTCAAAAGTAGGGCTGCAAACGAACCGGACAAACATGAACGGGGCCTTGTTCATGTTCGTTCATTTAAGTTTAACCGGACAAATAAACAGACACGAACGGTTATACGGACGAATTTTCTTGTTCATGTTCGTTTATTAAGAAAATGAGTTGTTCATGTTCGTTTATGTCCGTTTATTAAGATACTAAACGAACGTTAAACGAACATAAACGATCAAACATAAATGAAAATAGATAAACAAACATGCATAAACTTAATTAAATTATGCACAATATACTGTTTTTATAAGTATTGTTTTGTTTAAACAAACAAATTTTAAAATTGTACAGTTAAAATATATGATATACGAACATAAATAAATAAATGAAAATAAACGAATGTTAACGAACGCATAATCGGACGTTCACGAATGAAAATGAACGGACGCGGCTTTTGTTCATGTTTGTTCATTTAACTAAACGAACGTAAAATATTTTTCATGTTCGTTCATTTAATAAATAAACGAACATAAACAAACTTTTTACCGAACGGTTCATGAAATGTTCACTGAACGTTGAGTTCGTTTATGACCCTAGTCAAAAGCTGTCTTTAAAACGTGTATTTGATTGAATAAAGATTTGCTTACGTTAATCACAGATTTCATGCCTGAAACAAAATTATTAGATTATTTGTAATATGGATGATTAGTCTTTTATTTCCATATAAACCAAAAAATAGTTGTTAGTACTGTTTTCTAAAAAATAAAATAGTGAAACGCATAATCGTAGATGCCATGGCCAATGACATTATGGAAGGGAATAGAACTTGCTTTATTCTTGGCTTTTGTTAGGTATCTTCTCTTTAAGAATCCTATCACACAATTTTACTCAGTGCTCTCATTCTGTAAAAGAAATATTATTTAAAAAGAAATTTATCCTATTGATATCATATTCACTTATGGTGCACAAAGTAAATACATGGTTGGTACATCTGTAAACACACAAGAAGGCATAAAGAACGTAAGTTTTGTACGATATTTAATAGTGATAAGGCATGCATGAGTGCAGGACTACACAACGATAAATAACTACTGATAAGGCATGCATGACTACACAATCATAAATACACATCTGGATATATATAGTACGTCCTCTATGAAATAAAGGAGTTGTCCTTTTTGATGATTTTATAAAGCAATTGGTCAAAAAAAAATAAAAAAATAAAAAAAAAAATGCCTGGGCAAAATACGAGTAACAGTTACCGAGTATATTTTAGTTTGAATTTTGAATCATGGGTAATAGCGATTACTGTGTTGTTAATAACCAGACAATAGTATTGATGTTAGTGCTAATCCTTATTAGCCAACCTTTCCATTTTCATAATATATCTGTTATTAGATACGGAGTATAAGACTAGGCATACCAGTAATCTTCAGCGACCTTTATTTTACCTGTCAAATCAGTTTTCTCTCTGCACCAACTTTTTACCACACTAAGACGACTTACACTAAAAAACATACCCCATAGAGATTTCTTTTTAATTAATTAACATACACATTTTGTTTGTTTGTGTGCACAAGAATTCGGTCGAGTATACGACCCATTGACCCATTTTCTTGTCCGACGATCTACCAAGACCATGAAGCTGATGCCGACCCCCAAGGACCTCTTAGTCGATCACATTGGTACGAGTAGCCTAAGTGAGTCCATTTTAGAATTTAGAGGGATGATAGAGTTTTTTTATACTACGTTAGCTAGTATGTTTTGATAATTTTATACACTTTTTTTTTTAATGGCGGAATTTTATTAAAGGCTAGCAAAAGGCAGAAACGAACATTACAAGAAGACTATAGAATCTAAGGTTATTTCTACAAATAGGTAATGAACTTTAAAAAGTTTCCTATGTTAGGTAATGAACTCTCGAAAATACTAAGTTAGGCAACCAAACTTTCATCTTTGTACGATGTTAGGTAATTTTACCAGATGTCGCAACTGATAATCGGTTGGGCCCACTTGTGACCTGCTAATAATATGTTTCTCAATTAATTAGTTAATCTACGAGCCTGTTGAGGTAAAAATTTGCTTCTACTTCGAACAAGCGAGATGAATCCTTCGGACTAGAATAAGTCCTACGGATTCAATGTGATCCTTGCTTACAGTATGTTGCTTCGGATATCTGCAAAACAAATACGTCCGTTAGACTCGCCCCGGGAATGTATCCCAGGACCAACCTCCGGCGTGAGAGTAAGTATATGTTCTTAGTGAGAGAAAGTATGAATAAAACTAGAGAGTAGGGGAGAATTAGTTAACCTTAAATGAAGATTTCCTCTCTATTTATAGACTCTCTACATGAAGTGCCAGGCTGGTTCGTACTTAGCCCTTAATGTTCGCTAGTTTAGACTCCATTATCATATACTTTGGCGTACTTGTTTGTACTTTGGTCTAGGTACTTGTTAGCTTATCCGAAGGGTTTGTGATATCCGGACAGCTGAGATCATGCGGACATTCGTAACCCATCGGATATTGGTCCGTGTTGTCTGAACACATCTGAGTACATTTTACCTGATACGGATCCGGAGGGTATACCCTTGTACGGCATGTATCCGGAGGGTACATACGTCAACATGTCCCCCCCCAGTATCATAGTATTGGTTGTGCCAATGGTGTGATACTAAGTTTATTTTTTGCGATTTTCCGGAGGGTAAGTCATGGCTTTGTTCTTTTGCTAGAGTCACGCAAAATGCCAAAAGTAATTAAGGTGTCGTTTAAGGTGCGCCGTCGTTTTTTACCGCGTCGTTTGGATTGGAACACGTATGCATTTTTTGAGAGACACGGTGTGGATGGCTGACACGTTAGCCCTACGGGTGACGTGTCCCTTTCCCGCCTATTTTTGACTGCCTATAAATAGTCCCATTTCTTTTTATTTACAGCACCGTAATTTTATTTCACACACATACCTCTGACACATCTCATCTTCTCCGTATTCCGAACGATTATTCGCGTCGTCTTTGAGGTACGTCTCAGCCCGTTTAGTTTTTTTTTGTTGCTTGGCTATTCTCCTCTCCTTCTTGTACATTATGTCAGAATCTACAGCATCGTTTGAGTATGAAGATGTGTCCAATCCGGACGGTTCGCATGTTAAGAAAGACATGCATTTAAGAGTGTCTGCGATGGACGAGTCTGATGTGATCGCTGTGGTGAAAGCGTTCGGAATACCGGAGGATTTACATCCAAGGGTACCTCCAACGGGTATGACGATGAACCAGTTACCGGAGGATGCCATTGGTTTGTATGCGGAGTACTTTTTTGAGGGTGGTCTCGTTGTCCCTTTTTCCACTTTTTTTTTAGATGTCGTTAGATATTTTAAAGTTCACATTTCTCAACTAGTTCCGCTGGGTATGCATCGTGTTACCCTGTTTGAGGTGTATTGCCGTAGCATGCACATTCCTCCTACTACTCCCCTATTCCGTGTCTTCTATAAACTTAGCAAGCAGGGTGATTGGTTTTCCTTCGAGAAGCGTATTCATAAGAATAGGAAGGTTTGCTTTGGGGAATTTCCCTCTTGTCTGAAGGGCTGGAAGTACAATTTTTTCTTTATCGATAGGCGAGCCATTCCGTTTGCCATGCCATGGAGGCATTCGGATTCGGACGTATCGGATCCATTTCCAAAGGCAAGTGAGTATGATGTTACTCATGCCGAAAGGCTTTCCGAGACGATCGTTGAGCCCTGTCAAGTTCCGCAAGCGTTCTTGTATGCCCTGGGTTTATCGGATCACTGGGAGTTTCCTGGTTACCGTCCGGCGTTGAGGGATGAGCAGGGGAGGGGTATAGCCCTTGTTATAATGTGTTTTTATATTGTGCATCTTTTTTTTTTTTTTTTTTTAACATTGGGTTTTGTTTGTCCGCATGTATAACCATGTCGAATTATCTAAAGAAGCCTCCGCTACGAAAGAATACGAAGATTGTTCAAGGTACCCCGTTTCCGGAAGGGCATACTCGTGAGGTGCATGTTACTCCTCCCTTGGCCTCCAATACTGAGGTACCGGAAAAGACGGAGGAGTTGAAGAGTGTTGAAGTTGCTGATGACAAAGTGATAGCTGCTAAAGAGAGGAAGAAGGAGCAGGCTATGAAGACGGGGTTGAAGAAGCCTCCGTTGAAGAGAACTGGAGCAGGAAGTGTCTCTTCTCGCCTTCATAAGAGAAGCAAGGTTTCTGCTGGTGATACTGTTATTGATCTAGAGACTGGAGAGGCCGTGGAGAGGCCAGAACCTATCCGTTCCGTTCATCCGGAGGATTTGGCGTCTGGTACGTTCGGATGATTTTTTATGGTTTCTCCTTCCATCTTTTTTTATTTGTTATTATTATTATTATTTTTTGACGGAGGTTCTTTTGCTGTCAGGGGGTTCGGAGGGTGCATCCCGGCGTCCGGGGAAGGAAGCTCTTGTGGATGAGGAGGATGTTGAAATTGATATAGAGGGGGATGGTGAGGATGATGCCCTCTACGTGCCTGCGTGGACTGTGACGAAAGGAACTCGTCTGAACACCGCCACTGCTTGCCGAGATATGTTGATAAATTTTGCAACTCCCAAGGAGGAGAAATATCTGGATGATCAGGATGATGAAGAGGCTGTCCGCAGGTCGTGGCTATTGTTGGGTAAATGCGTCACGGCTCAGACGGATATGATTTTCCGTTTCGAGTCTCTCTCCAAGGAGTACAAAAAATTGTTTGATGCCCACAAGACCTGTGATAAGACCCTTGATGACAACTGGAAGACGTTCCAGCAGATGTCCGGAGAGTTTCATGAGTTGAAGAAGGTTCATGCAGAGTGTTCCGAGGTGAATCCGGAGGGTCTGAGAAAGCTTCGTGCAGAAAATGCGAGTCTGGAGGAGAGGGTTGGTAATCTTGAGTTGGAGAAGAATGAGTGGAGGAAAGTTTCCGGCGAACAGGCCGAGAAGATCAGGTCGTTGGAGGGGCAGTTGTCTGATGCCAAGCAGAAGCTAAGCGATGAAGAGAAAGCTTACAGGGAGCTTTGCCAGGAGAAGGTGGATATTGTTGTGGCTGCCGGTAATGCCGAGGTGGAGAGGAATCGCATTGTTAATGAGTTTATCCCGGAAGCTATCCATCGTTTTCTCGGGAGTCATGAATTCCGAACGGCATTGGCTGAGCCCTTTAATTTGTTTTATCTTTCTGGGTTGATTGACGGGGCAGGTTTATTTGATGAGCCGGAGAAGGCGGAGAAGTTGTTGGGGGAAGTAGAGGGGATGGATATGGATGCCGGAGCCAAATATGGTCCGTTGTATGATAAGGCCCTTTCTCAGGATTATCCCTTCATCCAGAAGATCCGTCAAACTATCTACCAGAAGTTTGACGAGCTAAATGCCTTGGTTCCTGACCCTGCTCCAGTTGAAGAAGCGGTGATTGAAGGACCGGAGGTCGAATCTCATGTCGAGAATCCTTCCGGGAACTAGTCTTCGGATCAGAATGCCTCGGTCTTTGCCTGAAGCTTTTTATCTTTCACTCCTTTGGATTTTGTATGTTGGGATCAGGATACCTCCATTTTGACTATGGATTCAGGTATTCCGGATTCCTCGTGAAGCTCTTATTTCCTCATTGCCGCTGATGTAATAGCATAGGGTATTTGCTGTTCCGCTATTTTGTAGAATAGTTGCTTTGGAACAATTTGATGTATTTAGTTGTTCATGTAATAGAATGTCTTTTATTCTTCCGTTATTCCGGAATGCTTAATGTAATTGACTTTTGATCGGACAAATATTCATATCGTTATCTTTTGTCATTTTTGTTATTTGTCCTTATGCTATTTCGAATTTATATGTGCGTTTTCCGAGACATTTGTATATTTCGGACATCGACTTTAGTCGCTCTTCAAGTTTAATTTGTTGGACAATTTGTGTTTCTTTCGGATCTTGGTCTTAAATTATACCCGCCTGGGGTTTTATTCCTCCGGACAGCTTGTGTCCTACGGCTCTTGGCCTAAGTAATACCCACTTGGGGTTTTTCTTTGACGGGGTAACCTGTACCCTTCGGCTCTTGGCCTTAGTAATACCCACTTGGGGTTTTCTTGGACGGGGTAACCTGTACCCTTCGGCTCTTGGCCTTAGTAATACCCACTTGGGGTTTTCTTTGACGGGGTAACCTGTACCCTTCGGCTCTTGGCCTTAGTAATACCCACTTGGGGTTTTCTTTGACGGGGTAACCTGTACCCTTCGGCTCTTGGCCTTAGTAATACCCAGTTGGGTTTTTTTTTTTTTTTTTTTTTTTTTTTTTTTTTTTTTGACGGGGTAACCTGTACCCTTCGGCTCTTGGCCTTAGTAATACCCACTTGGGGGTTTTTTTTTGGACAACTTGTGTCTTGCGGAAAATAACTCTATGTATGGTCAAAATGCATCGGGTTTTTCATTGATGTGAAAATGGCTCATGCCTTACAATAGATCCTGGAAAATCAAAGTACATAATAGGTTACATAAAACATTTCTTTAAGTTAATTGCATGCCAGGTTCGAGGTACTTCCACGTCTTCCATGGTTTGGAGCTTGTATGTGCCGTGCTGATAAGCCTCCGTTATCCGATAGGGGCCTTCCCAATTAGGTCCCAATTTTCCTTGAACTTCCACTCTGCTGGCTTCATTTTTTCGGTACACGAAATCTCCCACTTTGAAGGCTTCGGATCTAACCCTTCGGTTGTAATATTGCTCCACCTTCTTTTTGTACTTCGCCTCCCTTATGGCTGCCATTTCCCTCCGTTCTTCTAATAAGTTTAGATTTAGATTTATCTCATCGTCATTGTTTTCAACGTTTGCCATCATGGTCCGGAAGGTAGGCATACCGATCTCGGCCGGAATGACTGCCTCACTCCCATAAGTTAGACTGAAAGGGGTTTCTCCGTTGCTAGTTTTCAGAGTGGTTCGGAAAGCCCATAGTACGTTTGATAATTCGTCTACCCATCCTGCTCTTTCTTTTCCTAGCCGGGACTTAAATCCCTTCATTAGGCTTTTGTTGGCTCTTTCGACCAATCCGTTGGCTTGAGGGTGAGCCACGGCCGTGTTGATTTGTGTGATATTTAACCTCTCGCACCAACTTTTGAACGGATCTCCCACAAAGTTGCTTCCGTTTTCCGTGACAATTATCTTGGGTAGTCCGAGCCTGCAGACGATGTTGTCCCATACAAACTTTTTGACCTCTTTTCCGGTTGTCTTGGCCAACGGTTTTGCTTCCATCCATTTTGTGAAATAGTCTAGTGCCACAATAACATACTTAACTTTTCCTGGAGCTTCGGGCAAAGGTCCCAAAATGTCCATTGCCCATTGGAAGAAGGGCCATGGTGCCATGCCGGAAGTTAGTACCGTTTTTGGCAACTTGGGGACCGGAGCATGTATCTGACAGACATCGCATTTTCGGATGACTTCCCTAGCGTCCCGGTGCATGGTTGGCCAATAGTAGCCTTGTCGCATGAGTTTAGCTACCACCGTCCGGGGTCCGGAGTGCATGCCACAGGCTCCTTCATGCACCTCTCGGATTATGTAATTGGCTTGGAGAGGTCCGACACATCGTAACATCGGTCCTAGGTAGGATTTTTTGAATAGCACGTTGTCAATTAATGTGTAGTGGCTTATTTTCATACGGAGGTTTCGAGCTTCATTTTGATCTTCCGGCCATATACCTTCGTTTAAACATCGGAATATGGGGGACATCCAATTTTCCTCCTCTTCTTCCACTATTGCGTTGATTGTTTCTTCTTCGGTGGAAGGCTTCTCCAATACCTTTACCAGGACTTCTTTCGTTAAGTGGTCAAATGCTACGGATGCTAGCTTGCTGAGCACATCTGCTTTTTGGTTCTGAGCTCTTGGGATGTTCTTTATTCTGAAGCGTTTGAAACAAGTGATGTATTCTTTGGCTTTCGCGAGGTATTTTGCCATGCTCTCCTTGTATGCAGTAAACTCTCCATTGATTTGGCTTGCCACTAAGTTAGAGTCCACTCGTACGTCCAACGCCTCTATATGCATCTCCTTTGCGATTCTCAATCCGGCCAGGAGTGCTTCGTATTCTGCTCCGTTATTGGTAGCTTCGAAATTTAACCGGAGAGCATATGTGTATTCTTCTTTTTCCGGACTAATTAACACTAATCCTGCTCCGGCACCTTTCCTGCTGGAGGCCCCATCAGTATATAGGATCCACTCTTCTGGTTGAGAAATGTTGCATATCTCTTTGCTTCTCCTCTTCGGATCCGGGGAGGCTGTGCTGATGGGTATTTCATTAATGAAGTCAGCAAGCACTTGTCCTTTGACAGCATTTCTGGGCACGTAGGTGATGCTGTAGGCCCCCAATTCTACTGTGTATTTGGCTAATCGTCCGGACGATTCTGCCCGGTTCAGCACTTGTTTGATGGGATGATCCGTTATGACCTTGATGGGGTGGGCTTCGAAATACCGCCTCAATCTTCTTGATAAATGCAGGAGGGTTAGAGCCAACTTTTCGATCGGAGCATATCTCTTTTCGGCTTCGTGCAAGGTTCGACTTACATAATGAATTGGGATCTGCCGCCCTTCTCTTTCGACCATCAGCACTCCACTTATTGCTTCTGCTGCGGCTGACAGATATAGATACAAATCTTCTTTAGATTTCGGAGTCGTTAGGCAGGGAAGCTCCAGAATCATTTTCTTCATATCTTGGAAGGCTTTTTCAGCCGCTTCCGTCCATTGATATTTTTCCTTGTTGTCCTTAGTGATGTTTTTTAAAGTTTCAAAGAAAGGGAGAGACCTTTCGGCTGATTTTGATAAGAAACGATTGAGTGCCGCGAGTTTGCCACTTAAGCTTTGCATTTCCTTTAGTGATTTTGGTGATTGCATATCGGCGATTGCTCTGGTTTTCTTGGGGTTAGCCCTAATCCCCTCGGATGTCACCATATATCCGAGGAATTTTCCTTCTTCCACTCCGAAAGAACATTTTTTAGGGTTTAGCTTCATGTTTATTCTCCGGAGATTGTCGAACGTTTCAGCAATATCGGCCAATAGCTCTTTTTCCGTTTGACTCTTTATCACCATATCGTCTACATACACTTCCAAGTTCCGACCGATTTGCTTCCGAAAGGCAGAGTCTACCAACTTCTGATAGGTTGCCCCGGCATTCTTCAAACCAAACGGCATTTTTACATAACAGTATGTTCCCCGATCCGTATAGAAGGCCGTTTTCTCTTCGTATTCCTTTGCCATTTGTACTTGATGATATCCTTTGTAAGCGTCCAAGAAACACTTGTATCGGAATCCTATTACCGACTCGATCTTCCAGTCTATTTCGGGCAACGGATAGTAGTCTTTGCGGCACGATGAGTCCAGGTTCTTGAAATCAATGCACATCCTCCAGGTACCGTCCGGCTTCTTCACCAGTACCGGATTAGAGATCCAGGTCGGATACCGGACAGGTCTAATTATTCCGGCCTTTAGCCATTCTTCTACGTCTTGATTTATGGCTTGGTTCTGTTCTTCCGAGAAGAATCTCTTTTTCTGTGCTACCGGTTTATCCTGGACGTTTACGTTGAGCTTATGTTCAGCTGCCCATCGGGGAACGCCGGTCATATCCGAGGGTTCCCATGCGAAAATGTCTTGGCTATTTTTGAGTAAAGTTATCAATTGCCTTCGCCCCTCTTTTGAGAAATTCCTTCCTATTGTCACTAGTTGTTCCGGATAAGCCGGATGAACCAGCACATCTTCGGTTCTAGCAGTTTCTTCAATGGGTGTTTCCGAGGAAGTCTCTGTTTGAGTCTCCCTTTCTATTAAGAATTTTTCTTCGAGCTTTCTGCACTCTGAGATGATGACCGATCGGGTTACTAGAGTGGCGATGCCTCTCGGCGTCGGGAATTTCATCATGGAGTGTATAGTTGACGGGATGGCTTTTAGTTTTTTGATTCCGGATCGACCAAGTATCACATTATACGGAGAGGGAGATCTAACCACCGCGAACTTCATGATGGTTCGGCGGTATAGCCCTTCACTCCCGAAGCATACTTCTAGTTCTATTTTCCCCAATGGATTTATGCTTTCTCCTGAGAATCCCACCAGCGGTGTGTTTGTCTTGGATAGACGTGACCGGATGGAAGAGTCCAGGTTTAGGAAGCAGTGCTCGTACATTACTTCCACCGATGCGCCTTGGTCGACATATACTCTCCGTACAGTATATCCTTCAATCTCTGCTTCCACTATAAGTGGCTCATCGGAAGCGTCCCCCGGGAGGATCGGAGGAAAGCTTATGGGGGCTCTCATCCACTCTTCTTCCTGATCTATTGTCTTTCGCTTCGTATTTCTTTCTTGATGCCGGACCATATTGATGATTCGACCTTGGTTGTTTTGATGGTTATTTCTGGGTGGTGCTCTGTCTCTTTGCTGGACGTCTCTGATCAGGTGGTCAAGCTTGCCGGTATCCAGGGCTATCTTGAGTTGCTCCTTCAGATTGTGACAGTCATTGGTGAGATGGCCTTTCTCTCCATGATAATCACAGTATTTATCCATGTTTTCTCTTGACGGCCTTCCTCTTAGTGGCGGGGGTGCCGGTAGCCTGAGTTGATGCTCCGTTGACAAGATCTCTTTAGGGGCCTTTGTGAGCATGTTCAAGTCTAGTGGTCTGGTATCTCTTCTGTTCCCGTTGTCACGCCGATAATCCCTTCGGTAGTCTATCCGATAGGTATTATTGTCATTTCGTCTGGGCATGTATGGTGCGAAATTTTCATTTCGTCTAGGTTTAAAGTCTTGAACATCTTTCCTGTGGTTTCCTCTAAAGGAGGACCGTTGTGTGTTATGGTCATTGCGGCTGTATGGATTAGGTTGATAATCTCTACGAGAATTATCCACCCTTTCTCCCTTTGGTACTTCCGTCAGTCGATACACTCTTTCGGAACGGACGAAATCATCAACCCGCATCATCATTTCGGTTACGCTCTGGGGAACCTTCTCGGAGAATCTCTTCGCTAGCTCCGGACTTTTACAACCATCAATAAAAGAGGATATCTGCATCAGCTCTGGTACTCCCGAAATGCGACTAGCCTCATCCGTCCATCGTTCCTTGAATTCCGAGAGGGCCTCGTTAGCTCTACGGATGATCTTGGTAATTTCCATCGGATCTCTGATGCACTTTCTACGAAGGGCGAACCTCTGAACGAATTGCTCACTCAATTCATCCCAATTATCAATACTACCTCGCGGAAGACGATCAAACCACGCTCTAGCAGCGTCATCCAGGGTCTGCTGGAACATCATGCACCAAATGGGCATGGGCCACGCACCTTGATTGGCCGCCCCTTCAAATCTGGTGATATGATTGTCAGGATCTGTAGATCCGTTGTATAACTTCAAGTGAGAAGGCATCAGATACTTTGAACCCTTTGGTCCGGAGAAATCGATGATCCTCCGGGTAAAAGGACTCTTGGACGCCGCCTTGAAAGGTTTGGATAAGTCGTCCGTCCTCTCCTCTTCGGCCTTTTGGGCTTCGACATCATGCGATCCGGCAACCTCAAAGTCGAGTTGGATGGGGTCAATCGGTGTTTCTCCTGAGACATTGTATTGTTGGATGAGAGATTTTAGAGCAGCAAAGTGACTTTGGATTTGTTCAAGGTTAACAGGATTGGTATTATTATCCGGACGACTTCCGGATCCTTCGGGTGTGGTTGGGGAAGGACCTGTCATCTCTTAGCTTTGGTAGAGTGAATGACGTGTCCCACGGATGGCGCCAATTTGTTGAGGTAAAAATTTGCTTCTACTTCGAACAAGCGAGATGAATCCTTCGGACTAGAATAGGTCCTACGGATTCAATGTGATCCTTGCTTACAGTATGTTGCTTCGGATATCTGCAAAACAAATACGTCCGTTAGACTCGCCCCGGGAATGTATCCCAGGACCAACCTCCGGCGTGAGAGTAAGTATATGTTCTTAGTGAGAGAAAGTATGAATAAAACTAGAGAGTATGGGAGAATTAGTTAACCTTAAATGAAGATTTCCTCTCTATTTATAGACTCTCTACATGAAGTGCCAGGCTGGTTCGTACTTAGCCCTTAATGTTCGCTAGTTTAGACTCCATTATCATATACTTTGGCGTACTTGTTTGTACTTTGGTCTAGGTACTTGTTAGCTTATCCGAAGGGTTTGTGATATCCGGACGGCTGAGATCATGCGGACATTCGTAACCCATCGGATATTGGTCCGTGTTGTCTGAACACATCTGAGTACATTTTACCTGATACGGATCCGGAGGGTATACCCTTGTACGGCATGTATCCGGAGGGTACATACGTCAACAGAGCCTTTCAATAAAAAAAAATTAGTTAATCTACGAAGACATTTAAACTGTGAGTAAAATGCTATAATCCAAATTGATTAATTGGATTATTATTAACAATAATTTTGTTACATCCAAATATTATTATTCATATAAACCTTTTGTTTTCTTTTCTTGACAAAACAGAAAAGCTAGAGGGCACTGTTCATTTTTCACCGGTTGCTTTTATACGAAGACTGGGTCAGAAAGAAAGACTGAAACATAGCAGAAAGTGATAAAGAAAAGGGCATTAACTTCTTCCTAATTTTTTTGACTGTCTTATTTGTAGTAAAATTAATATAAAACCTTTATTTCATGTGAATCAATAAACTTTTTCTTTTTATGAAAACCGGGTGGTCCATGCATGCATGACTACATGTTGAAAAAAAGTTTCACTCCCAAATATAACATGAATCAGTACGTAATTATGTGACACTTTTTTGGCTCCCACGAGCACATTAACATATACTAGCTATTTATATTTTTGCAAAGCGTTAATAACCGGTAACACTAACTTAGCTGGCCTAAACTCTCTGCCATATGGACGGAGACGGACTCACATAGGAGCCGGGTGTGGCACGGGCCATACCCCATTTTAAGTCACGAAGTGTAAATTTTTGATAAAATGTGTCATTTTTTGGCACGTGCAACCCCCAATTTTTCTGATAAATTTTTCATCGGGCAACTTTAGTACTTATAATCATTAAAAAAAAATTGTGCAACACCCTCTGAAATATTCTGGGTCCGTCTCTGCATATGGACTATAGATTTATGATTCAAATAAAAAAGTTTTTATAGAAGGTGAATAATTTACTCTATTGTGTAATTGTTACTAGTACAATACTATTTACATTCACGAGGTTGGAGTGGTGGAAAATTGCTTGTATCACACCTCGTGAACGTATGTAATGCAAAAAGTAATCAGTTTATTACGAGTTGTTGTTGAAGTCATGGGATTGTTTTGTTCGATGAGGTTGATCAAATGCCATAATATTTATATCATCATATTATATAGATGATCAGAAATTATCTTTATAGAATGCTAATACTTCTTATACTATTATACGTTTAAGCAGACAAGTATAATGAGACGTGTTATGTTTTTGTAACAAGGGTTTGTCTAACGAATGCATATAAAGCATTGTTTAAATGTTGGAGTATTAAATAGACTCAAACTTTCTTTTTAAAATGAAAATGCATTTAATACACATTAATTAAACATTTAAATTACCATAATCATTTTTGGTTTAACGAACTCGACGTTTCTTTTTGATACATCTAAACAAATTAATACCCTATGGGCACTCGTTAGACATACTCGATTGTTAACTTATTAAGCATCAATGTATCGTATTATGTATGTAACATTGTGTTTATCATTTATTACATCTCTTCAAGGCCGTTTTTAGGAGTGTGCAAGCGGTGCCATTGCACAGGGCTAGCTACCACTTGACGAGGGTCGAGGGTCACAAAATTCCATGCACTTATATTAGATATATACAGGATATGAGGCTTGAATTTAATTAGTTCACGTACTACTGTTGCATGTGTATTTTGTTTGTATTTAAAGGCCTATTTGTGATGATGACACGAAGCCACCAAAATCCATGAGATGACCCTGCATCATTTTATTTTTATTTTTAATTTTAATTTTTATTATTATTATTTTTAATCTGTATGTTCTAGCAAATGCGATATGTTCGAATAACAAATGGAGTATAACTATAAAACGATCTTCAAAACTGATGCTCCGTATTTTCTTAGCGAACATGGTCGTCTTCTACATTTTGATATGTTGGAAAATGTGGACACATTTTTTAAGTAAAACAATCCCATAAAATAGGGTGTATCGTGTATATATGGTTATCTTCCCAGATTTTGGCACAGTGTTTTGGTATCGTGATGTTTGGTTTGCTTATGGTCAAACCCATGTTGCATGTGTGGAAGAACTGAAGAAGCATGATTTCGATTTGTAGGTCGAAACTTGTCGAATATCGTTCGTTAGCAACCTCCATGTTTTTGGTAATCTTTTTTGGCGTTTTGTATTTGCTCATTAATTATTTTCTTTGTTTTAACATCAAATCACAGCTAAACAAGACATAAAACCTAATCCAAATATACAAATCTAGAGTTGGTAACTTGTTTTTTGGATTCAATTATAAACTAAATTTTAACTACTCCTAGCTGTCAGTGTATACCGATACATACTATTAGAAAATGTATAATCATGAATAAAATATTTAAATAATGTAATAAAAATAAACTGAAATAAAAAGGTGAGATTGATTCTTAAATATAAATAGTGTCAAACTAAGTTTTGGAACAAAGAAAGTACATTTAAACCCTAGGGGACATCCTTCAATCAAGCTTTAACTTTTCAACAAAATCTAGAGACACTAACAACTCCCACTAATAACCCTACTATTGAATTTTGTTTGTATCTGATTTTAGTTTTCCTTGTAAGTAAATGATTGATATAACATCATCAATTATATGTAATTATGGGAATAAATAGCTTGGTAGGCTTTTTCGTTTCCATTAAGACAATGTGGTGCTATGGAAAACCAATGCTACCAAAATATTTTTCAGGCTTTTACAAATTTGACCATTTTACCTTTATAGGTTTTGTAATTTTGATAACTAAGGGAATATAATTTGATGATATGATTGATACTTTAACGGTCTTATAAAACTATATCCATGTTTGAGAATCTTGATAAAAGTTGTTTCCATAACAAATTGAAAAAGACATTCACCCACCGTGGGGCTTTGAAGCAAGAGAAGAAATCAACAAACTCTTCTTTTTAGAAAAAAAAAGTAAAGTATAAAATAAAAAAGACAAAGATTTGTGGATCATCATAAATTCCCTTTTGATTTATCATAACTAGTAAGATATATAAATCACTACAAAATGTCACAGAAAACAATATTCACAACCCTACAATAATTTTCTAAACAGTAAAGTAGCTCAATGATAACTAGCAAGTTGCTGCAACTTTGCATAAGAGAGAAAGAAAGGATTAATTATTATTATTTTTTTAAATAATAACTTGCAAGTTATTCTTAAATTATATATGTATATTTTTTTCATCTGTAATGATAGTCCAATGGTGGAGAATAAACAACGTAAACTAGAGGTTGCACGTTTAAATCATGTTCTCGTGTCCCTTTAGTCACAATGTCACGTAATCTACCTCATCATGTATGTCGGATTTGAAAGCGCCGACTAGGGCTGCAAGAGGGTCGTTGTTTTTCAATCCTCAAAAATGAAATCATATTAAGTATCGACACATCGCTCAACTATTATGTAACTAGGCGGTCAAAAGATAGCACTCTATATATGACCGTTATATTAGTACGTGAAAAAAAACAGTAGTAGTGGTCAAATATGTACATAGTTTATAATGAACACATTAATCACTTTTAAGTGAGAACTACTAAAAGTGATAGTACAAAAGAAGACATGATCCAGGTGTATGCCATACACACTTAACGGTAAGAAACTAATAGACTTTGATAATCTAACGGGCATGTGTTAATTGGGTAAGTGTTGTGATGATGATCTTGGATAATTTTCTTAGATCATGTATGCTCACTTTTCAAATAAAGTATTTTGACCATTTAATTAATTTCTAGGTATCACGAACTCTTTATTGAGATAATTCAAGAAGAACATACAAGTATTTCTAGGCACAGGAAAACTAAGCAAAACAAAGAGATTATGTTAGGATTTTTGTATGTCCAAATGAGAAAATGAATACGTTAAGTAAGAGATTTTATTTGACAGTTAGAGGTGGTTAAAGTTGATTAAAAATCAACTGTAACACCCCCAAAATTTGATACAGCGGAAGACTCAACAAGCTTTCGGGGTGCTACGGGGATTGGTATCCAACACAAGACAATATAGAACGAGATAAAGTAAACATAATAAAAACACAACCAAAACGGGGTTTTAACGTTTACATTTATCCCAACATCATTCAGAGTCAGGCCCAAAATATTATAACAATAGGTCCATAATTAATTATCAGAGTTTAGAAAAATAGATCCATAAACCATGAGCCTTGGCCGAACCTTCCATTCCAAGCATGCATATCATCACTTAATTACCTGAGAAAACGTGCTAAAAGTCAGCTTTCGCTGGTGAGATCATATGTTTAAATTCATCTAACAATATAGTGGACATATACGCAAAACGCTTGCTAGCTAGACTAAGGATTCGCTAAAAGCCTGCGGATACCCTCCGCTCCAACCTAACACACGGATACCCTCCGTTCTAACATAGATATTCGGGTAACCCCCGCAATACCAATAAATACTCGGATAACCTCCGAAGTATTAACGACCTATAGGTGCACACTACAGTATCTAAATAAGCCAACCTTGAATAGTACACACAACATATATGTGACTAAAGCTGACAATCCACCAATAACCAACACACAACATATATGTGACTAAAGCTGACAATCCATCAATAACCAAATAAGCCAACCTTGAATAGTACACACAACATATATGTGACTAAAGCTGACAATCCATCAATAACCAAATAAGCCAACCTTGAATAGTACACACAACATATATGTGACTAAAGCTGACAATAGATCCTAGTCCATACGCATAGCAAGTTTTAGAAAGAATGTAAAAGCGATACTAGTCCACATAAAATAATTTGCACGTTTCTCACCCCAAGTATTGAAAACATAGTTCAAGATTAAAAAGTGGGGCTATGACTCACCTCAAGTCCAGAAAATAGCAAGTAGAAGTCGGTAGAAATAAGTTGTATAGTAACTCACGAAACAGCAACTACGGACTCGGCACGACCTAACAATATTAACTCGTTCAGAAATCATTTCCTCAAATTCAAAATATTCCCAAACCCGGACGAGAATCCGTTTTATTTCCGAAAATCCATTTCATATTAGTTTGGTGTATTTACGTTTGGTATCCATACGGGTGGTGAGTCGACACAAAACAAACCAAAAGGTCACACAAAGAATAATAAAATAAACTATGGATCTAATATTAGCCCAATATATCATTTAAATAAATCGCCGAAGTTTATCAAATCCGTCGATTTGATAATCCTCATATTTATTTACGTAACATACCGTTCCAAGATTACACCCAACCTAAAGCACATAGCACATAAATACTATATGGTACATATCATAGTTTAATAAATTCCTCATATATATCGTCAAATTGGCCAGATTTTCCGATATATACATTCGCAATTTATTACACTTTACATATACCACAACCTATGGGCGTCGTAGGATACGATGCCCATTAATATATTCATTTCATATAGCCAAATAACCCGGTTCAACCCTACGGTTAAGTGGTTATTTAGTTATAGAAAACGTTTATATTAATCGTCATATATCCGTGACAACACGAAAGTCACAAATAATAACTTACCTGGACTCGAGTGACAACGACTTCGCATAACTCGATAAGTTTACCCGTTATATATATACAAAATGACATTTTTATTAAATGTTTAATAATTGTCGAGAGTTTCTCGTTTTATAACACATTTTTATAATAATAATACGTTCAATAATATTACGCCACTTTCGTAGCCTAATATATATCTAGTCGTATTATTTATAATATGACTCGTGATTATTATTATTATTAATATACGCGCCTATATAATTATATATCCGTTATTCACGTCTATATATTCATATAAACGTTTATATTATCAATAATTATTATTACGAGTTTTATTATTTACGTTTTAATTGTAATAGTTATCGAGTCATACGAAATGGTCACATGTCCGAGTCATGACTCTCGGCTCATTGTCCAAGTCCAAAATAATATGAAAAGTCATAATAATCAATACATCTCCGTCCAAAACAATCCCAATCCACGTGCTACAACAATAGGGTCCGACTACGGCACCCGACTAACCTATCTCCGTCATTCTAAGTGACCGTCTCACAATCGGTCCCCAATCACACTTTTCGTCAACAACTTCACAATACCAATATCCATTGTCGAGACCAAACGTGGTCTCGACCCACAAGTATTCGGCCGAATAATCAACCAAAGCCAAATCCAAAACCAAGATAACAATAAAAGTCATAAGGAAATAAATATAACCAAAGTTCACATTCGGGATGGTTTACCAAGCCAACCCGAGTCTACTCGACTCAAATGAGTCTCGGTACACACCACGAGCCACAATGGCTCGAACCAAACATCAAAGGGTCACAAGAAAAGCTCTAAGGAGCACAACCAAATGCCAATTCGACCACAAGGTCTCAGCAACAATAAACCACATACGGCATCGAGCCGTGACTCCATCGAGTCGACCCAAATAAACCGACCCCATGGGTCACGGATACAAACAAACAACATCAAAACATAGATTCTTGGCCAAGAGTCGGCCCAAAACCAAGCAATAGCTTCTCCAAACCCTCGACATCAACCAAAATGCCAAAACCAACGACCAAAACTCCTCCCAAAGCTCAAAATAAAAATAAGCCGAGAGCATAGGCTCTCGGTTTCGAATCGACAACCTCAAAAATCCAAAAACCCGGATACCAAACAATCAAATCCTTACATTTCTTTTAAAAACCCACTTGTATTACATGTGTACAACCAAAACCCACAAGAAAGATTTGAACTCGTGACCCTAAGTCACGTTTTCGCCAAAAATACGAGTAAAACTCGTCTCACCTTTGATTCTCAAGACCCAAGATGTATTAAACTTCGAAAACAATAAAATGGTGGTGACTTTTGATGTTTAACGGGATGAAAAAAGGTGGTAAATGGCGCGTGTGGTAGTAGATCTAAAAGATTAGATGATGGAGATTCGATTTGTGGTGGTGGTGTTGATGTGGGAGTGGCGGTGAAGTGGCTGTGGTGGCCGATTGGTGCGGCGGCTAGGGTTAGTGATGGTGGTGTTGATATATTAGAGAGAGAGAGAGATGAGAGGTGTGAGGTGTGTTTGTGTTGCTTATGAACCGAACCACAAAGGACCGGATTTTGTAGTTACTTTTTTTTTTTTTTTTTTTTTTTTTTTTTTTTTTTTTTTTACAAATAATAATAATAATGATAATAAAAATAATAATAATGTTATTAGTGGTAAGAGTGGGTAAAGTGGGTGAATGTAAAACATACGGCCCGAAACCCGAACTCATTTCAACTTTTACTATCTCACGAAAACATCCCGTAAATAATTAAATATAGTCGGACTCGTAAAATAAGTCATAAAATTTCCCGTTAGGTAAACCTAGTGCCAGAGTCAACGTAGTACCAAGTGAGAATTTAAGAATACATCACCGAGCATAATATCAAAATGAATTATGAAAATAATTCACGAATTCCATAACATCATAAACACATAACTATTCATAAAATAGGTCTTACAAGTTCGTTGTGAAATAAAATTTCCAAATAAAAATTATAAACTAACTTTAACGTAATGCGGGTTTTTAAAATAACTCCCTAAACTGCCGGTTGTCACATCCTCCCAGTCTCAGAAGAAACCCGTCCCGGGTTTCACTCGGAAAAATTCATCTACGAAGTGAAAAGCTTCGGATATCTCTTCCGGAACTCGTCCTCACGTTCCCACGTAAATTCTGGTCCATGTCGGGAATTCCAACGAACCTTGACGAGCGGAATGCGACTTCTCTTGAGTCGTTTAACTTCACGATCTAAAATCTCAATTGGCTCTTCCACGAAGTTCAATTTCTCATCAATACGAATATCCTTCATTGGAATGACAGGCATCTCATCGGAAAGACATTTCTTCAAATTACTAACGTGAAACACGTCGTGAACTTTACTCAGTTCATGTGGTAATTCCAACCTATAAGCCACGGGCCCAATTCTTTCTAAGATCAGAAATGGTCCAATGTAGCGTGGGTTGAGTTTACCACGTTTCCCGAAACGTATTACACCCTTCCAAGGCGAGACTTTCAGCATTACTTTGTCTCCAACCTGGAACTCTAAGGGTTTACGTCTCTGATCGGCGTAACTTTTCTGCCTATCTCTGGCTGCTTGCAACCGATCACGAATCTGAGCTACTTTCTATGTAGTTTCCAAAATAAGCGTAGGGCCTGTGAGTTGGCTATCTCCAACTTCTGCCCAACCAATAGGCGAACGACACTTTCTGCCATACAAAGCTTCGAATGGTGCAGCTTTAAGACTTGTGTGGTAGCTATTATTATAGGAGAATTCCGGGAGGGGTAAATACTTCTCCCAGCCTTTACCAAAGTCTATGATGCATGCACGAAGCATATCCTCTAACGTCTGAATGGTCCTCTCACTTTGACCATCGGTTTGGGGATGATATGCAGTACTCATATCAAGTCTCGTCCCCAAAGCCGTCTGAAGTGATCGCCACAAAGCTGACGTAAAACGGCTATCGCGATCCGAAATAATAGATATCGGGACTCCATGACGCGAAATAATTTCCTTCACATATAACCTCGCAAGCTTATCCACACTATCATCTTCATTTATTGCTAGGAAATGAGCAGACTTTGTCAGACGATCCACAATTACCCAGATAGCGTCACAACCGCTAGCTGTCCTCGGTAATTTGGTAATGAAGTCCATTGTAATCCGCTCCCATTTCCAGACTGGAAGTTCTGGTTGCGTTAGTAATCCTGACGGTCTCTGGTGTTCGGCTTTAACCTTAGCACATGTCAAACACTTACTAACGTATGATGCTATATCTGCCTTCATATTGGGCCACCAATAGAACTTCTTAAGGTCCTGGTACATCTTGTCGGACCCAGGATGAATAGAGTACCTTGACTTATGCGACTCATGCATAATCAACTCCCGAATTCCTCCATACAAAGGTACTCAAATCCGATCTCCAAAACATAACAATCCATCAGATCGCTTAACAAATCCTTTCTCATTCTCAGCCATCCCAAATATATTCTCGGCAGATCTGTTTTCTGCTTTCAACGCTTCCGTTTGAACTCCAAATATTGAGACGGTAATGGCGATACGATTGTCATTCCCAATGACCTAACTCGTAACGGTGGTATTCTTTCCTTTCGACTAAGAGCATCAGCGACAACGTTTGCTTTACCAGGATGGTAGCGAATTTCACAATCATAATCGCTTAGCAACTCAATCCAATGTCGCTGTCTCATATTGAGCTCTTTTTGATTCAAGATGTGTTGTAGACTTTTGTGGTCAGTAAATACAACACACTTGGTTCCGTACAAGTAATGTCTCCATATTCTTAAGGCGAAAACCACAACACCTAGCTCCAAATCATGGGTAGTGTAGTTTTTCTCATGCTTCTTGAGCTGTCGGGAAGCATAAGCTATCACCTTCTCTCGTTGCATTAATACGACTCCCAATCCTTTATGTGAGGCGTCACAATAGACGACGAAATCCTCGTTACCTTCTGGTAACGCTAAGATAGGAGCACTACACAACATCTTCTTAAGCAATTGAAATGCTTCCTCTTCTTTATCTCCCCATTCATACGTAACACTCTTTTGAGTCAATTTGGTCAATGGTTTAGCTATCTTCGAAAATCCCTCAATGAATCTTCGGTAATAACCAGCTAAACCCAAAAATTGACGAACTTCGGTTGGGGTTGTAGGTGCAGCCCAATCTTTTATCGCCTCAATCTTAGCAGGATCCACATGGACTCCTTGTCTATCAATCACATGACCCAAAAAGTGTACCGTTGGAATCCAGAATTCGCATTTCGAAAACTTGGCATAAAGTTTTTCCTTCCTGAGCAATTCTAAGATGAGTCTTAGATGCTCCTCATGCTCCTTCTCACTCTTTGAATAAATCAGAATATCATCGATGAACACAATCACGAACTTATCTAAGTAAGGCTTACACACCTGATTCATGAGATCCATGAATATTGCCGGTGCGTTAGTCAACCCAAACGGCATCACCTGAAACTCGTAATGCCCGTAACGGGTTCTGAAAGCCGTTTTCGGAATATCATCCTCGCGAACTCGAAGTTGATGATATCCCGATCTCAAATCGATCTTCGAGTACACACTCGATCCTTGGAGTTGATCGAACAAGTCGTCGATCCTAGGTAACGGGTATCTATTCTTCACCGTTAACTTATTCAACTCTCTGTAATCAATGCACATACGAAACGATCCATCCTTCTTCTTCACAAAAAAGACTGGGGCTCCCCAAGGTGAAGAACTTGGTCTTATGAATCCTTTTTCGGCTAACTCCGCCAATTGTTTTGACAACTCTTCTAGCTCGGTAGGTGCAAGACGATAAGGCGCTCGTGCTACAGGTGCAGCACCAGGTATCAACTCAATCTGAAACTCCACTTGTCTAGTTGGCGGGATTCCCGGCAAATCATCGGGAAACACATCAGGAAAATCACGAACTATAGGCACATCTCCAATGCACCTTTCCTTCTTCTTCGTCCCTCCTTTCTCAGAAATTTGAGCTAAGAAAAGGTAACATCCCTTCTCCATTAGCTCTGGTAACTTCGTGCAAGAAATAACTGCTAATCGGGATGGGCTCCTAGAATCTTTTCGATCTCCTAATATATTTAGGATCTCCTTTCCGTAAGGTACACGCATGATCTTCTCGTCGCAAAGTATGTGAGCACGATACTTCGACAACCAATCTATACCAATGATGACATCAAAACTTCCTAACGTGACGGGTAGAAGATCTATGTTGAAAGGGTGGTTCAAGAAATTTAATGTGCAACCGCGAATGATAGTATTAATCCTTTCTATATTTCCATTTGCTAACTCGATATCATATCCAATGCCTAAGGCCATCGGGGGTTTCTCTAGTAAGGGTGCAAACGTAGTGGACACAAAACTCCTATCGGCACCAGTATCAAATAGTATGGAAGCATAACGATTATTGAGAAGGAACGTACCAGTAACGACGTTCGGATCTTCTCCTCTCTCGTTCCCGAGTGCATACACTCTTCCCTGAGCAGCTCCAGCTTCCACACGTTGGTCCCCATTATCTTGTCGTCCACGGTTTCCTCCAGCTCCGCGGTTTCCATGATTGTACCCATTACCACCCGAGCCTTGATTTCCACGGTTCCACGATTCTCTACACTCATTCCTATAGTGTCCCTTCTTTCCACACCCATAACAAGTAACATCTGCCTTGTTTCTCATTTCAGGAGCAGCCTGGACCATAGCAAGAGGTCGGGCTCTACAATCCCTAGCTGTGTGTCCTTTCTTTGAGCAATTCTGGCATTTCACACTACACCATCCAGTATGACGCTGGTGGCAACGATCACACTTGGGTGCATCACCGTTCGGATTCTTCTTATCTCCATTCCCAATAGCATAAGCCTTAGCTTGTCTCTTGCTTCGGTGATCATTACCCTTAGAGTGACGGTCTCTCTTTCTCTTTCCATTCTTCTCCTTATCAGCTTCTTCTAATTCCAACGAATCCATAAGTTGTTGAGCAATTGTGATTGCCTCATGGATGTTTGCAGGCCTAGCAGAAATCACATCATTTCTCGTAGCTACAGGCAACCCATCAGTATACCTCTCGATCTTTTGAGTCTCGGTTTTCACCATATCTGGGCAAAGCAAGGCCAATTCCTGGTAACGACGATTGTAAGTTGTCATATCTTTACCTTTCACTTTGTGGTTCCAAAACTCAATCTCTAGCTTCTTGACCTCATTCCTTGGGCAATAAGTCTGAATCAGCAGAGACTTAAATTGCTCCCAAGTCATGGCATAAGCAACATCACTCCCAACTGAATTTCGGTAATTGTTCCACTAAGTTAAAGCTTCATCCTTGAAAGTAAAAGAAGCAAACTTTACCTTCGCATTCTCTGCACAACCACTAACATTAAACACTGACTCAGTCTTCTCAATCCACCTAACCAGGTAAACCACTCCTTCTGTTCCACCAAACTCAATAGGTCCACAAATCTTAAACTCCTTGTAGTGACATCCGTTAGCACGAACAGGTGGAAATGTTCCAGCAGAATTGTTGGAATGATTTGACTCAGCTAGTAGCTCAGCAACTCTTTGCTCCACAAGTTGATTGATCATTGCTTGATCCACAGTAGGTGCATTAAGTGGAACATGATCATTGTCTCCCTGAACATCAACATTTTGATTCCTGTTGTTGCGGTTAGTAGTGTCCAGGTTGTCAGGAGTAGGGGTTTCAACATTTCGAGTAGGTCGGCGTCCTCGGCGACCAGGAGTAGTCACTGCTGGACCAGTTCTGGTAGCTCTAACAGGGTTTCGTCGTGTAGCCATTGATCTGAAATATCACACGAGTTCACGAGTCTCCAATAGAACTTATCAATATGCTCAACAAAAGCAATTCAACGGAGCCAAGTCATGGAAAGGATAGCACAATACACCACGTAACATCAATAAAGCGAATAAGAACTCAATTTCCATAACACTCAAAATCACATAATACCATATACTAATAACCATCAACCATACAATAGCGATCTAACATCGTTCCAACTACTAGAAAACACATTAACGTACTAATCGTTCCAAAAGAGACGAATACTGAACAAAATACATCCAAATATGATAACTAGATTTTCTAACCGAACACTCCTCGGTTAAGAAAGCAACCATACAACGTAACCCAAGCAACTAGCCACGCTGCTGGCGGAGGCTCCTCAACTCCTGCCTCAAGCCATCAAGATCCCTCCATAACGATCCTAGCTCCACGCTATGGGTGTCTCGGTCTCTCTTGAGGTCAGCCACCTCCTTCTCTAGCTCGGCATTCCTTTGCCATAGCTTGCGGTCGGCCTCTCGAGCAGTAACAAAACCTCGCTGCAAACTATCGATATACTCGTGGACCTCCATCAAAACTCTCCTCAGCTCAGTAGTCCTGCCTACAACGACAGTCATGTCAACTCTCAAATCCGCTAAAAACTCTCCAATAACTCTCTCAAGTCGATCAGATATGCGTGCAACTCTCTCACCCAGCTCAGTAATCCGAGCCCATAACCTGCCAATCTCACCTAACTCTGCATGCTCAGCAGAAACCTCAGAAGATGCATCCGACCCATCGGGACTACCAGGTGGCAACTCAACCAAAAACGGATGATCAGGTGAATCAGGCTCAATCGGATGTACAGGTGAATCAGGCTCCTCAGCCTGGGCTGGTGGTACTAACACATCATCATCAGGCATCTCATCTTCCTGAGGGTCATCCTCCTCCTCAGGGTCATCATCATCACCCTGCTCAGCCTCCTGAGGGTCATCCTCCTGCTCAGGGTCATCAGCCTCATCCTCACCCTCGTACTCCTCCTCCTCCTCATCGGAAGAGTACCTCATCAATCGTCGTCTCCTACTAGGTGAACCATGTGGATATGTGGTAGGTGATCTAGGACGACGATGCAATGATGTGGGTGGCGCCTCAGACAGGAGAGAGAGAGAGCATCAATCTGTAAAGGTGATGGAGTATGGCGTACCGACATGCGTGCTGTAGCTCGGTGGGCAAAGCGTGGGGCCACGCGAGCTAAAGCCTGATGAAGAGTAAGCTGCCTCGATGTACCAGGGAGCCCTAGAGAAGATGAGGGTCCCTGCGTAGATGCAGCAGGTGGTGCTGAAGTAGAAGCTGCCTGCGGTACAGTAGCTGAAAGCATGGCCATCTGGTAAGGATCATCAGATGCCATAGTGAACTGTGCAGGTAAAACCGGTGCAGTAAGAATATCCTCGACGACATCGGGCATATGGGAGGCCATGGTTTGTGACAACGGCGTAGGGTAGATGTAAGTGTTTCAAAACAACTAATTCATAACTCAAAATACCATACCAAAAATCCTCATCAAATAATTCAATCACATAATTTCAATAAAGAGTTTCAAACACCGCATTACTAAAATGTTTATAAAACATATAGACCATATAATTCCTCGAAACGCTATCTTATTACTAAAATCCATAAACCTCAAATCATCTCAATAAATCCCAAATCTAACAATCATCCCAAATATCTCATAATACCTCAGATAATAGAAGATGCTTCGGTTTGGCGGGCTGGCGGGCGGTGGTCAAGGATCATTTTCTATAAAAATACGGTTATAGTTTAGGCGTTTATTTACCTAGTTCTCTATAACCTTGGCTCTGATACCAATCTGTAACACCCCCAAAATTTGATACAGCGGAAGACTCAACAAGCTTTCGGGGTGCTACGGGGATTGGTATCCAACACAAGACAATATAGAACGAGATAAAATAAACATAATAAAAACACAACCAAAACGGGGTTTTAACGTTTACATTTATCCCAACATCATTCAGAGTCAGGCCCAAAATATTATAACAATAGGTCCATAATTAATTATCAGAGTTCAGAAAAATAGATCCATAAACCATGAGCCTTGGCCGAACCTTCCATTCCAAGCATGCATATCATCACTTAATTACCTGAGAAAACGTGCTAAAAGTCAGCTTTCACTGGTGAGATCATAGGTTTAAATTCATCTAACAATATAGTGGACATATACGCAAAACGCTTGCTAGCTAGACTAAGGATTCGCTAAAAGCCTGCGGATACCCTCCGCTCCAACCTAACACACGGATACCCTCCGTTCTAACATAGATATTCGGGTAACCCCCGCAATACCAATAAATACTCGGATAACCTCCGAAGTATTAACGACCTATAGGTGCACACTACAGTATCTAAATAAGCCAACCTTGAATAGTACACACAACATATATGTGACTAAAGCTGACAATCCACCAATAACCAAATAAGCCAACCTTGAATAGTACACACAACATATATGTGACTAAAGCTGACAATCCATCAATAACCAAATAAGCCAACCTTGAATAGTACACACAACATATATGTGACTAAAGCTGACAATCCATCAATAACCAAATAAGCCAACCTTGAATAGTACACACAACATATATGTGACTAAAGCTGACAATAGATCCTAGTCCATACGCATAACAAGTTTTAGAAAGAATGTAAAAGCGATACTAGTCCACATAAAATAATTTGCACGTTTCTCACCCCAAGTATTGAAAACATAGTTCAAGATTAAAAAGTGGGGCTATGACTCACCTCAAGTCCAGAAAATAGCAAGTAGAAGTCGGTAGAAATAAGATGTATAGTAACTCACGAAACAGCAACTACGGACTCGGCACGACCTAACAATATTAACTCGTTCAGAAATCATTTCCTCAAATTCAAAATATTCCCAAACCCGGACGAGAATCCGTTTTATTTCCGAAAATCCATTTCGTATTAGTTTGGTGTATTTACGTTTGGTATCCATACGGGTGGTGAGTCGACACAAAACAAACCAAAAGGTCACACAAAGAATAATAAAATAAACTATGGATCTAATATTAGCCCAATATATCATTTAAATAAATCGCCGAAGTTTATCAAATCCGTCGATTTGATAATCCTCATATTTATTTACGTAACATACCGTTCCAAGATTATACCCAACCTAAAGCACATAGCACATAAATACTATATGGTACATATCATAGTTTAATAAATTCCTCATATATATCGTCAAATTGGCCAGATTTCCCGATATATACATTCGCAATTTATTACACTTTACATATACCACAACCTATGGGCGTCGTAGGATACGATGCCCATTAATATATTCATTTCATATAGCCAAATAACCCGGTTCAACCCTACGGTTAAGTGGTTATTTAGTTATAGAAAACGTTTATATTAATCGTCATATATCCTCGACAACACGAAAGTCACAAATAATAACTTACCTGGACTCGAGTGACAACGACTTCGCATAACTCGATAAGTTTACCCATTATATATATACAAAATGACATTTTTATTAAATGTTTAATAATTGTCGAGAGTTTCTCGTTTTATAACACATTTTTATAATAATAATACGTTCAATAATATTACGCCACTTTCGTAGCCTAATATATATCTAGTCGTATTATTTATAATATGACTCGTGATTATTATTATTATTAATATACGCGCCTATATAATTATATATCCGTTATTCACGTCTATATATTCATATAAACGTTTATATTATCAATAATTATTATTACGAGTTTTATTATTTACGTTTTAATTGTAATAGTTATCGAGTCATACGAAATGGTCACATGTCCGAGTCATGACTCTCGGCTCATTGTCCAAGTCCAAAATAATATGAAAAGTCATAATAATCAATACATCTCCGTCCAAAACAAACCCAATCCACGTGCTACAACAATAAGGTCCGACTACGGCACCCGACTAACCTATCTCCGTCATTCTAAGTGACCGTCTCACAATCGGTCCCCAATCACACTTTTCGTCAACAACTTCACAATACCAATATCCATTGTCGAGACCAAACGTGGTCTCGACCCACAAGTATTCGGCCGAATAATCAACCAAAGCCAAATCCAAAACCAAGATAACAATAAAAGTCATAAGGAAATAAATATAACCAAAGTTCACATTCGGGATGGTTTACCAAGCCAACCCGAGTCTACTCGACTCAAATGAGTCTCGGTACACACCACGTGCCACAATGGCTCGAACCAAACATCAAAGGGTCACAAGGAAAGCTCTAAGGAGCACAACCAAATGCCAATTCGACCATAAGGTCTCGGCAACAATAAACCACTTACGGCATCGAGCCGTGACTCCATCGAGTCGACCCAAATAAACCGACCCCATGGGTCACGGATACAAACAAACAACATCAAAACATAGATTCTTGGCCAAGAGTCGGCCCAAAACCAAGCAATAGCTTCTCCAAACCCTCGACATCAACCAAAATGCCAAAACCAACGACCAAAACTCTTCCCAAAGCTCAAAATAAAAATAAGCCGAGAGCATAGGCTCTCGGTTTCGAATCGACAACCTCAAAAATCCAAAAACCCGGATACCAAACAATCAAATCCTTACATTTCTTTTAAAAACCCACTTGTATTACATGTGTATAACCAAAACCCACAAGAAAGATTTGAATTCGTGACCCTAAGTCACGTTTTCGCCAAAAATACGAGTAAAACTCGTCTCACCTTTGATTCTCAAGACCCAAGATGTATTAAACTTCGAAAACAATAAAATGGTGGTGACTTTTGATGTTTAACGGGATGAAAAAGGGTGGGAAATGGCGCGTGTGGTAGTAGATCTAAAAGATTAGATGATGGAGATTCGATTTATGGTGGTGGTGTTGATGTGGGAGTGGCGGTGAAGTGGCTGTGGTGGCCGATTGGTGCGGCGGCTAGGGTTAGTGATGGTGGTGTTGATATATTAGAGAGAGAGAGAGATGAGAGGTATGAGGTGTGTTTGTGTTGTTTATGAACCGAACCACAAAGGACCGGATTTTGTAGTTACTCTTTTTTTTTTTTTTTTTTTTTTTTTTTTTTTACAAATAATAATAATAATGATAATAAAAATAATAATAATGTTATTAGTGGTAAGAGTGGGTAAAGTGGGTGAATGTAAAATATACGGCCCGAAACCCGAACTCATTTCAACTTTTACTATCTCACGAAAACATCCCGTAAATAATTAAATATAGTCGGACTCGTAAAACAAGTCATAAAATTTCCCGTTAGGTAAACCTAGTGCCAGAGTCAACGTAGTACCAAGTGAGAATTTAAGAATACATCACCGAGCATAATATCAAAATGAATTATGAAAATAATTCACGAATTCCATAACATCATAAACACATAACTATTCATAAAATAGGTCTTACAAGTTCGTTGTGAAATAAAATTTCCAAATAAAAATTATAAACGAACTTTAACGTAATGCGGGTTTTTAAAATAACTCCCTAAACTGCCGGTTGTCACATCAACAGTCATAACTGTTATCCCGACAGTCACATAGTTTGGAAAAAGGGGAGAAAAACAAGTAATTTGAAACAACAAATATACTGTTTGGTTTGCAATCGTGATTACTTAAAATAGTCGATAACAATAAAACCACCAACAATCCGTGCATAGCAATTTACCATCACAACTCAAAATACAATACATTGTGCCGAAAATGGTCAAACCCTAATCTTGTATAGAGTTATGAACAACAATTTGGAACCATTATCCTGCATTGCTATCGATCGAAACGTGCATGTCTATAAACAATTGAGCTAAATCATACATGCCGTATCATGTTTCACCAGCCAAGATAAAGGGTACTGACGTAATCTGGGCTTAACTTTCAAGATGAACAACAGACTCTAGTCTTACTCTATTTAGTCGAACAGTTCCTAGAATGTACTCTGGAAGCTCTACTTGTTCCTTACACTGCAATTTATGTAAGGTAATAATATATGTAATTATTGGTTTGCGAAAACTAACCAGTATCGGCGTTAGCACAACCTAGTGATAGTATTGATTTAGATGCACTAATCTTTTATATCTTAAGATATATTAGGTATATAACGTACGAAGAAATGAATTCTTTCTAACGAGGGTATTGAGGAACAAACTCTATTATGATGGCAAGATCAAGAACGATGCTTGTTACGTATCCAAGAACTATACCAATCACACTCCGTGCAACAGATGATGAACCAACATCCACATCAATCTAGACAAAAGAGTACGAAAAGTTACAAGATTTGTGGATCAAAAATTTCCCTTTTGATCTATCATAACTAGTAAATCAAAATCACTACAAAATAACACAAAAAACGATATTCACAACCCTTCAATAATTTTCTAAAACAGTAAAGTAGCTCAATTATAACTTGCAACTTGCAACTTGCATAAGAGAAAAAGAATGATTTTTTTTAAATTTTATTTTATATATATATATATATATATATATATATATATATATATATATATATATATATATATATATACATTATATATAACAGGAGGCATTTGAAGGAAATGCCCAGTCATTGTCCAGTCATTGTCCAGTCAATGCCCAGTAATTCAATTTCAGCCATGTCATCTATCATGTCATCACATGTACACTACATGTATTTATTTTTTTAATTTAATTTTTAAATGAATTTTGTAAATTGATATTTTATTTTAGAATTTCATTATCAGTCATCACTATTAAGTCCAAGTAGGCACCTTTTTTTTAGAATTTTGGAATTTATTTTTTCATGATCTAAAATTCGGAATTAATAAAAAATGACCATGTTGAGATTCGAAATTGGGTTGTTTTTAAGATTAGCAAAAGAGATTACCACTAGAGCAACATATTTTTTTGATTTAATGTTGCAAAACAAAATCTATAAACCCCTACAACGAAATATTGACCATGTTAATAAGATAAGTATCAAATCTTTTACAACCCATACAAACATTTTACCATTATTAAAAAAACCCGGACGTCCATTTTTCACAAGAAAAACCCTAATCATCAAGATTCTCTCCATGAAGAAAACTCCATCACGATTTTAGGGTTTTAATGATTTTAATGTGTTTTTTTCAGGTTATAATAAAGATAGTTGTTTTACTGTTCTTGAAGCTTTCATAATGTATGTTTTTGTTTTACTGAACCTTTGTTATTGTCATGCATAAAATACTTTCCAATCAAGAATACTCGCATGATCACTTGATTCTTGCCTTTAGGCTGGAGATATCACCAACTTCAACTCCTATTGTTCAACGATCTACAGAATGGAATTTCCAATCAGGAACATCAATGTCATGCCAGCATGTATCCGGTGCAGTTGCTCTCTTCAAATCAGTCCATCCTGATTGGTCTCCAGCAGCCATTATATCTGGTCTAATGTCAACAGGTAATTATACAACAATCTTTTATTTATGATGCTCACCTAATGATGTTAGTCACACTAACGGACATGTATCTAATGGATATAAACATAACAGACGCTGATCTTATACTACGCCTTGGGTTTGATTCATGTTAATGCTACGAACAGGTGCGCACAGTACTTGATATTGATTACGGATTTGTTAGCTATGGGGCTCATTTACTCTCACTAAAACTCATGACTGTCTATTTTGCTGCATATGATCGAGTTAACAACCGCTTCAATTATGGGCGCCTCCTCCTCAAAAGCAAATCACATCGATCGAAAAGGAAGATATCAAGCATAAAGAGGCAAAGTTACCCGTTAAAAGAGTTCCAACATACCCAAAAATCTGGGGACAACCCGGTTGCCCAGAAACTGAAAAAGGAAAAGTAAACTCCCTTTTAGGTTATTAAGCATGTTCTGCTTTTTCTTTATACAGTAATGGATGCTCAAGTGTCATACGGGTAGCGGCTCTGTTGCTATTATTTAAAACAATTGACTTTGTCTTTCATATATTATCTGTTTCTTATATTGTATGAAGTATGAATCTGCTTTTTTACTAATATCATTTCTTATATTATCACCTGAAAATTATTTTTTGTTATATTTCTTTCGACCAAGCAATTTGCTTATTCTTCCTTTACAACTTCCTGGTCAGAGTGCCTATTCAAAGCTTACATGTTCACATGACTGGCTTCAACCTCGCAACCATCTTCACGGTGAGCATCTAAACAAAGCATTGGAACAATTTTTATTTTTATGTATGAGCTGCTATAATTTTCTGACACAAGCCTATTGCATGTTAAAGATTGAAGTCTTAAATTGAGTTAATAATCATATTTTGTGATCTTATGATAGGAATATAGCACAACTGTCAAAGGTTTCGGTCATGAAAAAGGCAGGTCAATGGTGCAAACACTTTTGACCAACACTTTTTAAGCGACGTTCAGATCTTCAGGTAATAGCGTCTAAAGTTGTTGTTACATGTAGGTTATTCGAATTCTGTTTAATATGTGCTCTTGAACGACAGTTTTGCATGCTATGGTTGTTTTTGCCTTTTTATCTTTTCATTAATAGTGCTTCTTAAGTATCACTTATGTATATGTAGTTATCTAAGTATTAGATGCGATAAAAGTTTTATAGCCTGCAGTCAAGCCGCGTTAGTTGGTAGCTAATTATGAGGTCTACAATTACTTAGTAGTTGTTACATTTTTTGTTATGTGTATGTCACTACTTAAGTATTAGATCCACCAAAAACTTTTATAGCCTATAGTCGTGTCGACTTAGTTGCGAGCCAAATATAAGAACTAAAACAAAAGTTGTTCGGAAGCATTATGACCTTGAGTTGTTATCACCACCTTCTTATTCTTCTTCGTCTGCTTTGTCAGATGGTGCATACATTACAATAGCCAACGACAGTGCATGTTCAGCTGGTATTGGAGGATCACTTTTGCAAACAAGAACAGAATCTCAGGACTCACCTTTTCTTGAATCAACTAAATGTATAGACGGCTCTTACTCAACTTTTTCTTCCAGTTTCACTACAGATGAACACTGTTCAAATGCTGATGCCGGTGTTTTTTTTTATTCATTATCTTTTGATTTATTCTATGATGGCTGGACTTATTTCCTTATGACATTTGTACAGCTTTGCTGCCACAAGTGTGTTATCGATATGTTCCTCCTGTAAGAGTTCTAGACTTTGAGGATGGTGTTGTTATTGATGGGAACGTGGAAACTATTTCGGCTGCTTTAAATACCACCAATTCGTGTAATGTGTTGTCCCACTTTCTTCAAATATTGTTATGTATGTTAACTGTATTTACGCGATAGCATGTGTAGTAATGTTCCTATCTCTGTACAGCCACAGGAGAAAGGGTGCTTGAATTGACTGAATTTACAAACATCAGGAGACGGAGCAGTGTTGCACCAAACAATGGCTCATGCTCGCGAAGATCGGGTAAGCTACACTGCTTTTGGTTATTTTTTCTAATTCTTTCTGTTTTTATTAAATGCTTATTTCTTTGTCATACTTACTTACAATAAATAAGGATGATTACCTTAAAAATAGGGTCAAAATGGTTGAAAGGCGACCAAAGTAAATATTTAAACAAAACACTTAAATTATTGTAGTTTTGGATGAATATTAAGTACAATATTTTTAATTATATTACACACTAATTATTTGCAAGAAATTTGAGATGCTGGACAACAGGACCTGTATCCACGCGTACCAAAAAGACACACATTGGGATTTTTAGGGTGGGTCAAAACGGATAATTTAGGGCCTGGGGTGGCTAAACCAATATTCTATGAAGTTTTTTGTAAACAGTATAAAGCAGCCTCAATTTCATCTACCAAATTCATTGAAGGGTTTATTCCTCAGGGACTGCAATTGTAAGGATACTAATTACTTTCCTCTTAGTTTTAATGATCAAACACAACTGGGATCTGTTTCAAATAATTTGGATTTCTGTCAGCCTATCTTTTCACATGAACAGCCCGTTATTAACAGCTGGGGTGACCAATCTGGATTTTTCTCAGGGTATCATCTCGCATGCTCGGCCGTTTAATAGCCCAACTGGGCCAACATCTGGATTACAAACAACAACTACAGGTACGTGTTAGCAGCTGTAAATAGTAGGTTTACAGGTAGCAATTCTGATTGATTAATTAATGAATGACAAAATGGTCTCATTTTTGCTGTTTTTTTTTTTCTTTCCAGCTTTTGAGATGCCAGAAACTGAATTGCAGCCCTATGTTACAACTACTCGGAGATACTATGGACATACACGTAATAGAACCATTTAACTTCTTACTTATGATATTATGTGATTACCAATGCTATTTTGTATTTAGTCCCACGAAAAAGATGAAGTGAAAGCAGGTTTTTAATTATGATCCTACTGATGATTCTTTGCAAGATCTTCTTCCCTGGAACAAACTGAGCTACGCTTCTGAAGGCACGTCTGAAGGCTTGGCAGGTTATCAATTTGGCATCCAATATCTGTAATATATACTTGCGTCCACATATACAAACATGTATTATATGTTTTTTTTCCTATTTTTATGTCTATCAATGATTCTAAGATTTACTTTGAATGCAGTTTCTCAAGGTCTGGAATCAACGTTTACTGGGCAAAAAAGAAAAAAAAAAGATAGATTGATACATTGATTTACATACTGTGCTGAAAAATTAAGAGGGAACACTTAAGAAGTGCGAGTCTGCTCTAAAGGAGCGAGATTTTATCATTTCTGAATAGAAAAAAGCAGGTATATATAGTTATGTGTGATTTGTCAATATTTTTGTTACCTTGAATAATTTTACATGTGACTGGGTATTACATATAGAAAAGGCTTTGGCTCATCAAGAATGCGTTCTTCGGTCTTACTTGAATCTCTTCCGAACAATGCATCATTATTTATGAAGATTGGTACACATTCTTTCTTATGTACGAATGTACTTAAATCCATACATGTTTCTTCTATAAGCTTATGCTTTTAATAGATCAGTTGTAAATAAATTGAGTCAAATCTTGCACAGGATGTTGGTTCTCTTTGCAAAATGGTGGTTGTGTTTGTATCTCAGCAAAATGAACAAATTCAGTTCATTGAGAAGTTTTGTCAAATTTTCATAAACATCAATGACAAGGTACCACTTGATCTCTATCAGCACATACATATTATATAATTTGTATCTACAACATTACATTAATAACATATAGTTACATGTATTATTTTACGCTACCACCGACTTAAAGAGACAAGTATTGGCATCAAAGAATATGTATATTATGTCATTTGCAAATTTAAGCGATTGAGAATCTCGAGAACCTTTCTGAACGTCTGTCTTCCCGGGGCGATTTGTTATTTTTTTTAAGAGTTTACATGTAAAAATAGCTCCTGTTAATTTTTTGTATTCCTACGGTCTAAGTTCCATTCAAATGTCATATCATTTGTTACAAACATTCACTATATTACACGAGTAAAAGTTTTGTTGAGGATCACGGGCTCATAATTTAACACTTGATGAGCCTAATATTTCCACTAAAACAATCTTAGTTTATATGTTAACAAGACTTCTACTACCGTAAATGTTGTGCATAATGCATTGAAGTGTTCGTTAAGGATGTGATATATACTTCCTACAACTAATTCCTTACAAGTAACTTTATAAGTCATGCCCGCCCATCGGGCGGGCTTCGAAGGCTAGTATATATATATATATATATATATATATATATATATATATATATATATATATATATATATATATATATATATATATATATATATATAATAACTTGCAAGTTATTCCTCAATTATGGATATGTTTTTTTCATCTGTGATCATAGCTCAATGGTAAAAAAAATAAACAGCGTAAACCAGAGATTGTATGTTAAAATCATGTTCTCGTGTCCGTTTAGTCACAATTGTCACGTTATTTACCTCATCATGCATGTCGGATGTGAAACTGTGAAAGTGCTCGACTAGGGCTGCAAGAGGGTCGTTGTTTTGAATTGCACGCCTAAAAAATTTACATCATATATATTAAGTATCGACACATCGCTCAATTATTATGTAACTAGGTGGTCAAAAGATAACACTCTATGATGGGTTAGTGCTATGGTTTTAATGCGTTTAAAACCCTAACTGCGTTAGGGTTTTTTTCTTTTCACCATTGTATTTGCTACTGCTGTGTGCTGGATATTTGTTTTACAATTGTTTCTCGGTATTGTAAGTGGGTTTTGAGAGATGGAAAAGGGATTTCTTAACACGAATAGTGCATCCAAAAAGGCAAAATCTGATGTGAATATGACTGAAACGACTCCTATTAATATTAATAGTGAGTCGACACAACATAAGGAGGCTCATGATGATGGTAAGTCTGGTCCGGGTACAAGTTATACGAGTGTGCCAAAGACTCAATCAGGTTCTTCTCCTATATCTTTTGCGGATATGCTTAAGGATAAAACACCTAAGAAGACCGTTAAGATTTCGGAGATGCGAAACGAAAATTGTGTGGCTGGTGCTAATGTTACAATCCTTTTGGAAGCTGTCAATGAAGTACACTCTAGATTTGCTAATACGTTGTATGGTTATTTCATTGGTAAGAGACTCGCATTCCCGGTAGTTGAAAATTACGTTAGAAATACTTGGGCAAAGTTTGGTTTACAAAGGGTTATGCTTAATAATGGTTTTTTCCTTTTCCAATTTGAAGCCAAAGAGGGTATGGAAATGGTGTTGGAAGAAGGTCCATGGTTGATACGATTGGTTCCTATATTTTTGAATATTTGGACTCCGAACACTAAACTTACAAAAGATGATATAACTTTAGCTCCTGTTTGGGTTAAACTTCATAATATTCCGATTGTTGCGTATTCTGAGGTTGGTCTTAGTTTGATTACAACGCAAATTGGTCATCCTATCATGCTTGATTCCTACACGAGTACGATGTGCCTTAAGTCGTGGGGTCGTAATTCCTATGCTAGGGCCCTTGTGGAAGTGTCGTCAAAGGAAGCCTTACTTGCCTCTCTTGTGGTTGTTATCCCCTACCCTAATGGGTCAGGTCATTCATTGGAAAAAATTGATATTGAATATGAGTGGAAGCCGCCAAGATGTGAGACATGCAAAGTATTTGATCACAATGATGATGGATGTCCTAAGAGAGTGAAACCGGTTGTGAATGATAAATCGTTGGTTGATGAAGAGGGTTTCGTTGAAGCTTATAAGAAGAAAGGTAAAGATAAGCTTCAGGGTACTAATCGTCAGGTTGATGGGATTCATTTTCAAAAGCCTAAAGTTTCGTATTACTATAGGCCGGTTACTAAGCCAAAGAATGGGGGAGCATCGATGTCTAAGCCATTTGTCCAATCGAATACATCGAATACAGGTTCTCCAATGGTTAATGTAGGTTCTACTTTTAATGAACCTACTACTGATCCTACTAGTAGTACGGCTCCTCCCCAAGATGACTTAGGTAAGAATAAGAATTGGGTGGAAGATATCAACCTTGTTGATTTGAAGAACAGTTTTGATTTTCTTAAGGAACAAGATTCGGTTTTGGAACCTGTGATTGGCACTACGTGTACCCCTGAAGTTATTTCTAGTTCTTCTAAAACTACTTCTTCATCGCCTATGAAGAACACTCCTATTGTTGAGAAAATTGGTAAGCTTGAAAAGCTTATTATTGATGGGAAAGCCACCCTGGTGGATGATAATGGTAAACCTATTCCGGTGGCTGATGGTAAAAGGATGGGCAACCCATTCTCTAAGGTGGGTGAAGTGGTTGATTCAGATAGTGATGATGAGGTGTTTGAGCCAAATGATCCTATGGACAGTTACTTTTCATTAGCAGGAGGACATAACGAGCTTGAAGGCAATCTTTCTGATGATTATGCGGCCCAGGTCTATGACTTACCTGGGCAATTTGAGGAATTTAACAATCAGTTTGATTTCAAGCTTCAAGGCCGTCCGAGCAAGTAATCTTTTATTTTGATTTGTTTATTTGTTTGCATGTCTTTTTATGTTTTTAGTGGTTGTTCTAGTTGTTGGTAGCTAGTTGTTCATTCATGGCATGTCAAAAATGATCTAGTGGTTGTTCAAGCCGTTGCTTGAGGTTAATGTGGCGTTTTAGCCACATTCCATTGTACTTTAAACGGTTTTTTTTGGTTAATATATTTTACCAGGGTGGAAGTTCCCTTTTATCCAAAAAAAAAAAAAAAAAGATAACACTCTATATATGACCGTTATATTAGTACACACTTAAGTGAAAAAAACTGTTAAACAGTAGTAGTGGTCAAAGATGTACATAGTTTATCTAATGAACACATTAATCACTTTTAAGTGAGAACTACTAAAAGAAAAGTACAAAAGAAGACATGATCCAGGTGTATGCCATACAAACTTAACGGTAAGAAACTAAATAGAGTTTGATAATCGAACGAATATGTGTTATTAATCGGGTAAGGGCTGTGATGGAGTTTTTTTTTTTTTTTTTTTTTTTTTTTTGTAGAAATAGTGTCTTTTCTATTATCTTCGGTGAAGATGGGTTCCTTTAAATTTTCTTTGTAGAATGGGGTTTGCTGACAAATTTACTTTGTAGAATGCATTGCTATCGGAACGTGAAAGTCTATAAAGAATTGACCAAAGTCATACATGCCGTATCATGTTTCTCTAGCTGAAACAAAGGGTAGTGACGTAATCTGGGCTTAACTTTCAAGACGAACAGCAGACTCTAGTCTTACGCTATTTAGTCGAACAGTTCCTAGAATGTACTCTGGAAGCTCTGCTTGTTCCTTACCCTGCAATTTATGTAAAGTAATAATGTAATTATTGGTTTATGAAAACTAACCGGTATGGGCGTTAGCACAACCTAGTGATAGTATTGATTTAGATACACTAATCTTTTATATCTTAGGATATATTTAGGTATATAACGTACGAAGAAATGAATTCTTTATAATGAGGGTATTTAGAACCGACCTCTATTATGATGGCAAGATCAACAACGATGCTTGTTACATATCCAAGAACTATACCAATCACACTCCGTGCAACGGATGATGAACCAACATCCACATCAATCTGAACAAAATAGTAAGAAAAATTACCTGAATGTTTAGTATTGTTTACAATAAAAAAGTTGTCTTTAGACATGCAACTGATCCTTTTTAGTATTAATAACTGGCATCTTAGATGAAATGATCGATCTTTTACCTCCAAAAAGTTGTCGTGTCTTACATAATTGCATGTAACCGCTTTACCTAATAAGCAAGCTTTTGTTCCAACTGCACGCTTGACCATCCAATATCCCTGTTACGAATATGTAGCTCGATGTTAGATGGAAAAAGGGTCCACCACGAGGTACACAATACCCTAACGACCATAGACGGAATTTGAACAATTTTTTTTTTTTGGGGGGGGGGGGGGGGGGGGGCGAATTTATTTTGAGGGAGCCGAATCGAAGATTTGTTTGTAACCTCAACTAAATTACCCTTAAAACCTATAATATTTACATTAGGTGCCGCAAATTTTGGGGGGCCCGGGACCCTCCCCTGCCCCTACGTAGTTCCGTCCATGCTAACGACTCATTAATAAGCAAATGAAATATATCACCACAAGAAAACAATACCTCAACAATATTGGGGATCAACTTAAATCTTGAATCACGAAAAGTGTCAGTTTCATCAATGAATCTTCCCAGCAAGGAATCCTTGACTACGGGCCTGTCCGCAGCAAAGTAGAGAACTAGGCTGTAGTTTGGTTTAGCAGGCACCTTGTCATAAAGCTACAAGACTAATTAGTAGTAGTATCTGAGAAACACATGCTTAAAAGTCAACACGAAGGTTGAATGTAATCCGTAGGTTTAAAATAATAATGTTGAGCACAAGGTTTTAATAATACGATATAAGCAACAAATGCAAATACCAGGGTAATCAAAGTAACACCCAATATGTAGAGGCAACACGTGCATACATACGGTTGATGATGCTAAGCTCATGAAACGCAAAACGTTAACCAAACCAATCATCAGTAACTCCGTACTGGAATAAACAATAACCGCGGAATTTCATAATATAAAGTGCCCCCAAGGTCGGGTACTTGCCAATTACCCAGCAAAATCGAATATAGTACACCACAATTTGCCTATCTGGCAAAAGGAGTGGGAGGGTCAACTCCTATAGGCCTATATCACTATATTCGCGCTCACTCGCAAGTGATAAATGGCTCATGATCTGAGGGTCTTTCAGGCAAGACAAGCTACTTAGCACATCGTCTGGAAAGTATATCATTCAGAAAAAGCAAACCAAAAATACTTGTGCTCAGAAAACATTTAAAGCATGTGTCTCACCCCATGGGTTTATAAACAATTAAAATATAAAAAGTGGGGCTATGAATCACACCTTAACAATAGCAGTAGCAGAAAACGAGATATAGCAACCAATCAATAATTCGTCATAGCAAATGAACCTCAGCACAACCTAATCAATATAAATGACATAACTCAGAACTATACTCGAATATCTCAATAAACAATGCTTGAATAAAAGTTTTTATAAATACAATGGCATTTGAAAGAAATAGGTTTCGAAAAGTCTCGTGTGGGAGACAAGAAAGTTGGAAAGGAAATAAGTCGGCGAAACCACCAAATACGCAATAAAGACGAAAGAACTCCTCGAAGAAAGGTGTCGAAAAGAAATGGAAAGAAAAGAAATGAAAATGGAAGACACACTCAAATAAATAATAAATAACAACACGTAAACAACAAGTCTCGGATTTTACCCGTTTTCCCAAAATAACGTTGAAATAAAAAGGGTTTTGAAATAATAACGTTTGGTAAAATAATTTAAAGTTTATAAAGAATTTTTATAAAATTTCGGCATGACCTGTCCGTTTATATAATGTTTTCCCGAGTCAATGACTCATTTATTTAAAAAACGTTAATATATTTATAATATGATTGGATATATCATTCGTGTAGTCCATTAGTTGTTTAGGTTTTATCGACCATTTTGTATTTGTTCGGGTTCCTGGTACGTTAAGATCTTTACGGGCCTAACGTACCCTATCTCGTGTACCAAAGGGTCCATAATATCCAAATAACCAAGGCCGTCAATCCAATACGTCCAATTCAAGCTCACAATGCAATAAGACGAAAACATGTCCGATATCAATCCACTTAACTATAACAATCATATTTTAGATTTCATATTTATCATTATCCGTTTTATTATTTTTATTTACCGTCTCTATAAAAATATATCCCGAGACTAGTAACCAATACCCAAAAATAATCACAACAACAATATTAGTAACTCAAAAGTCAACCCAAGTCAAACCAAATCCAATCCGAAACCAAACCAAAACCAAATCGAGCCATACCCCATCTCGGCTCATCCAAATCCGATCCAAACACAACCTAAACAAATCCAAATACCCAAAACAACAACAACAACAATAATAATATTACTCTCCCCCACCACCCACGATCGGTGGTGGTGGCTGCCGACTGTCGAGCAACAAAAAAACCAAACGGATCTTCAATATCAACCAAACACAAGAAAATATATACTCCTCTCGTCATCAAACATCAAACAATAACCAATATATCAAAACCCTCACCGAGTCAAGCGAGTTGACTCGGTGAGTCAACTGAGTCGCGGCCAACAAGAGTCAAAAGAGAAATCCACACGAGTTTTTGGGTTTAAAAACAATATCAAAATCATTTTTATAAAAGGTTTTATATAGAAATCCGATTTAAAAGATTTTCAAAACTAGGGTTTTTAAAATAAAATAAAAATAAGAAGAAAGGGGTGGCGGGGTGGTGTTTTACTGGCGGTAGAAGAACAGTGGTGGTCTCGATGGTGGTCGGCGGTAAGTGGTGGTGCACGGTGGTGGCGCGTAGGGGGGGGGGGGTGTACGGAGGGTGTGGGTGGTACGGGAGTGACGAGGGTATCCCGATCTAAAAGATGGTGTAATAAAATATGAGATTCCCGGAAAAATATTCCGACGAGTGGCCGGAACCTGCTGGTGCACCGGCGGTGAGGGGCAGCGGCCGGAGAATCAAAGGGAGAGAGAGAGAGAGTTGTGATGAGTGTGTGTGTTTTTATTATATAAAATGGGAAAAAATGGGGTGTTGTGTATACCAAATAAAAAGTATAGGGTGGTTTTGGTATTAAATGAAAGTGTAGAGGAAAGAAAAGGGGTAAGTTAAGGGACCAATGTTGCCAACGTAGTAAACTTCTAACGATAAACGCTCCGAGGTCCAAACGACATAATTGCATGTAACCGCTTTACCTAATAAGCAAGCTTTTGTTCCAACTGCATGCTTGACCATCCAATATCCCTGTTACGAATATGTAGCTCGATGTTAGATGGAAAAAGGGTCCACCACGAGGTACACAATACCCTAACGACCATAGACGGAATTTGAACAATTTTTTTTTGGGGGGGGGGGGGGGGCGAATTTATTTTGAGGGAGCTGAATCGAAGATTTGTTTGTAACCTCAACTAAATTACCCCTAAAATCAATAATATTTACATTAGGTGCCGCAAATTTTTTTTTGGGGGGGGGGGGGGGGGCCCGGGACCCTCCCCTGCCCCTACGTAGTTCCGTCCATGCTAACGACTCATTAATAAGCAAATGAAGTATATCACCACAAGAAAAACACCTCAACAATACTGGGGATCAACTTAAATCTTGAATCACGAAAAGTGTCATACCCCATCTCGGCTCATCCAAATCCGATCCAAACACAACCTAAACTAATCCAAATACCCAAAACAACAACAACAATAATAATATTACTCTCCCCCACCACCACCCAAGCTCGGTGGTGGTGGCTGCCGACTGTCGAGCAACAAACAAACCAAACGGACCCTCGATATCAACCAAACACAAGAAAATATATACTCCTCTCGTCATCAAACATCAAACAAAAACCAATATATCAAAACCCTCACCGAGTCAAGCGAGTTGACTCGATGAGTCAACTGAGTCGCGGCCAACGAGAGTCAAAAGAGAAATCCACACGAGTTTTTGGGTTTAAAAACAATATCAAAATCATTTTTATAAAAGGTTTTATATAGAAATCGGATTTAAAAGATTGTCAAAACTAGGGTTTTTAAAGTAAAATCAAAATAAGAAGAAAGGGGTGGCGGGGTGGTGTTTTACCGGCGGTAGAAGAACGGTGGTGGTCTCGGTGGTGGTCGGCGGTAAGTGATGGTGCACGGTGGTGGCACGTAGGGGGGTGTACGGAGGGTGTGGGTGGTACGGGAGTGACGAGGGTATCCCGATCTAAAAGATGGTGTAATAAAATATGAGATGGCCGGAAAAATATTCCGGCGAGTGGTCGGAACCTGTTGGTGCACTGACGGTGAGGGGCGGCGGCCGGAGAATCAAAGGGAGAGAGAGAGAGTTGTGATGAGTGTGTGTGTTTTTATTATATAAAATGGGGAAAAATGGGGTGTTGTGGGGTATATATACCAAATAAAAAGCATAGGGTGGTTTTGGTATTAAATGAAAGTGTAGGAGAAAGAAAAGGGGTAAGTTAAGGGACCAATGTTGCCAACGTAGTAAACTTCTAACGATAAATACTCCGGGGTCCAAACGACATAGCAAACGGACTCGAAAAATTACGAAACTTGCGCCATTGTTCACGAAATAATTTTTCCAATAAAATCAAGCATAAACTTCAGTGTTTTTCCCAAACTCAAAATAATTCAAATAATTTAGCAAGTGAAATACAATTCGAGTGTTCTAGGTTGTGCTGGGTCAATCAAGGAATAAAGTTCTCGTTTCCAATATATCTCACGTTTCTCAAGTCCAATAATCACGAAATAGAAGTTTTAATGTGTCTCAGGTACGAAAATAAATATTTGGCTAGTAATAGGTTTTAGGAAAAGTACCGGGGGTTACACACTTAACACCCTAGACATAGATAGAAGCTAAATAAAGACTAAATATAACAATTTCCACCTTAGGCTTTATATTAGCCTATACCGACACTCAGCAACTCCAAGCAGTGTTGTAACTTCCATCCAGGTACCACCTTCGTCAAGGCATCCGCAGCATTGTGTTCAGTACCCACCTTCAGAACTTCGACCGTCTTTGCTTCCAAGACATCTCTGATAAAGTGATAACGCACATTGATGTGCTTAGTCCTTTCATGAAAAGCATGATTCCGCGATAAGTGAATTGCACCCTGATTATCACAATTAACTGTGACAGTGTTAAGCTCCACGCCCAACTCTTCTAAGAGTCCCCTTAGCCAAATAGCTTCCTTCATAGCCTCCGTAAGGGCCATATACTCCGCCTCTGTAGTTGAAAGAGCCACCACGTGTTGTAGCGTTGCCTTCCAGCTTACAACACATCCCTGTACTAAAAACGCGTAACCGGTGATGGACCTACCTTTATTCGGATCCTTAGCGTAGTATGAATCAACAAAACCTGTTACGTCCACATGGTTGCCACGATTTGTCCCATACACCAAACCCACGTTTGCAGTACCCCGCAAATATTTCAAAATCCACTTCACTGCTTCCCAATGCTTTTTACCTGGATTAGCCAAATATCTGCTGCTCCTTGTCGATCAAGAACCTGAACAACAAGCACCTTTGTTGTCGATTATACCTGGTAGCCCAAATAGAAACACACCGTTCTGCTCCTTCCAGAAACCGAACACCAAAGAAGAATCCTTCTCAATCAATCCTAGATAACCAGCAAACCCCACGAACTGAGCTCTTGATACCACTCGTAGTATTTGATAACCTACAACCCTGGTTTACTAGAGCGGAATAAATATCGATGTTGAAGAGGAAGCACACACACCAGCAGTTACGTTGTAATCGACAGAAAAGAGAAGCTTTGCACAAGTAAGTAAACCCTAACCAAACGTTGATTAGTATTGAAAGAATGCGTACATAACTCGTCCCCCCCCCCCCCCCCTCACCTCCTTTTATTGAGATGAGGGGGAGGTAAAACCGACTCTAACAAGAGTCCTATGTCGGCTGTGATAACAAGAAACGGGTTGGGCTGGAACACAAGCCAATCAACCGACTACTACATGACTAAGAATACGAAACGGACACTTAACACCCTAGACATAGATAGAAGCTAAATAAAGACTAAATATAACGGACGAAATCTGGGCTTAACTTTCAAGATGAACAACAGACTCTAGTCTTACTCTATTTAGTCGAACAATTCCTAGAAGGTACTCTAGAAGTGTAACACCCCCAAAATTTGATACAGCGGAAGACTCAACAAGCTTTCGGGGTGCTACGGGGATTGGTATCCAACACAAGACAATATAGAATGAGATAGAGTAAACATAATAAAAACACAACCAAAACGGGGTTTTAAGGTTTACATTTATCCCAACATCATTCAGAGTCAGGCCCAAAATAACATAACTGTAGGTCCAAAATTAATTATCAGAGTTTAGAAAAATAGATCCATAAACCATGAGCCTTGGCCGAGCCTTCCATTCCAAGCATGCATCTCGTCACTTAATTACCTGAGAAAACGTGCTAAAAGTCAGCTTTCGCTGGTGAGATCATAGGTTTAAATTCAACTAACAATATAGTGGACATATACGCAAAACGCTTGCTAGCTCGACTAAGGATTCGCTAAAAGCCTGCGGATACCCTCCGCTCCAACATAACACATGGATACCCTCCGTTCTAACATAGATATTCGGGTAACCCCCGCAATACCAATAAATACTCGGATAACCTCCGAAGTATTAATAACCTATAGGTGCACACTATAGTATCTAAATAAGTCAACCTTGAATAGTACACACGAAACTATGCGACTAAAGCTGACAATCCAAATAAGCCAACCTTGAATAGTACACACAAAACTATGTGACTAAAGCTGACAATCCACCAATAACCAAATAAGCCAACCTTGAATAGTACACACAAAACTATGTGACTAAAGCTGACAATCCATCAATAACCAAATAAGCCAACCTTGAATAGTACACACAAAACTATGTGACTAAAGCTGACAATAAATCCTAGTCCATACGCATAGCAAGTTTAGAAAGCATATAAAAGCGGTAATAGTCCACATAAAATAATTTGCACGTTTCTCACCCCAAGTATTGAAAACATAGTTCAAGAAAAAGTGGGGCTATGACTCACCTCAAGTCCAGAAAATAGCAAGAAGAAGTCGGTAGAAATAAGACGTATGATAACTCACAAAACAGCAACTACGGACTTGGCACGACCTAACAATATTAACTCGTTCAGAAATCATTTCCTCAAATTTATAATATTCCCAAACCCGGACGAGAATCCGTTTAATTTCCGAAAATCCATTTCGTATTAGTTTGGTGTGTTTGCGTTTGGTATCCATACGGGTGGTGGGTCGACTCAAACAAACCAAAAAGATCACACAAAGAATAATAAAATAAACTATAGATCTAATATTAGCCCAATATATCAATTAAATAAATCGCCGAAGTTTATCAAATCCGTCGATTTGATAGTCCTCATATTTATTTACGTAACATACCGTTCCAAGATTACACCCAACCAAAAGCACATAGCACATAATTACTATATAGTACATATCATAGTTTAATAAATTCCTCATATATATCGTTAAATTGGCCAGATTTCCCGATATATACACTCGCAATTTATTACACTTTACATATACTACACCTATGGGCGTCGTAGGATACGATGCCCATTAATATATTCATTTCATATAACCGAATAACCCGGTTCAACCCTACGGTTAAGTGGTTATTTAGTTATAGAAAACGTTTATATTAATCGTCATATATCCGTGACAACACGAAAGTCACAAATAAAACTTACCTGGACTCGAGTGACCACGACTCCGCATAACTCGATAAGTTTAACCGTTATATATACAAAATGACATTTTATTACACGTTTAATAATTGTCGAGAGTTTCTCGTTTTATCTCCATTTCTTTATATTAATAATAATACGTTCAATAATATTAAGCTACTTTCGTAGCCTAATATATATCTAATTGTATTATTTATAATACAACTCGTGATTATTATTATTATTAATATACGCGCCTATATAATCATATATACGTTATTCACGTCTATATATTCATATAAACGTTCATATTATCAATAATTGTTACTACGAGTTTTATTATTTACATTTTAATTGTAATAATCATCGAGTCATACGAAATGGTCACATGTACGAGTCATGACTCTCGGCTCATTGTCCAAGTCCAAAGTAATAAACAAATGTCATAAAACAATATATCTCCGTCCAATCAATTCCAATCCACGTGCTACAACAATAGGATCCGACTACGGCACCCGACTAACCTATCTCCGTCAATCTATTGCCCGTCTCACAATCGGTCCCCAATCTCACTTTTCGTCAACAACTCCTCAAAACCAATATCCGTTGTCGAGACCAAATGTGGTCTCGACCCACAAGTATTTGGCCAAAAATATCCAACCAAAGCCAAAACCAAGATATCACAATAATAATAATGAAAAGAATATAACAAAGGTCCATATTCAGGTTGGTTTACCAAGCCAAACCCGAGTCTCACTCGACTCAAATGAGTCTCGGTCCAAACCACGAGCACAACGGCTCGAACCAAACATACAAGTAACCAAATAAACTCCCACGAGCACAACAAATTTGCCAACCGACCCATAAGGTCTTCGGCAACAACAATAATAATGCGGCTAAGAGCCGCGACCCACGAGGGTCGAACCACAGAAAATAACGAGCCCATGGCTCGAGTCACGACCAAACGAGAACCCCATATGGGTCTCGACTTGGTTATACGAGCAACCATAGGTGACCCCGAGACCTCAAGGGTCTCGGTTAGGCTCGAATCAAGAATCCAATCCTCGACATAACCATGAAACAACCAAATCCAACGATCAAAACTCCTCCAAATGCTCAAAATAAAAATAAGCCGAGAGCATAGGCTCTCGGTTTCGAGTCGACCACCTCAAAATCCAAAAACCCGGATACCAAACATGATTTTTATTATCAAAACATAGATTTCCAACCAAAATATTTCGATTCCCATCAAAATCATCCGTGTAGCCACGGATTTATCACCATGTCGAGGTACCCAAGGTACCTACACGAGCTCACTCACCTTCTTGAACCTCCAAACGTATAGATCTTGTAAAAATAACAAAAACTCGAACGGATCTTTAAAGATTTCATGATGTTAATGGTGGTTTTAGGGTGTGTATGATATACCAAAAGAAAGAGGGTGAAATAAGGAGTAATATGGTGGTGTTCGTTTTGCAGGGTGGTCGGCGTAGTGGCGGTGGTGGCCGGATAAGGTGTTCGGCGGCTAGGGTTTATAAAAGGAAGAAAATGAGGGAGGTGAGAGAGATGAGAGTAAAGTGGTGAGGGTGGTGTGTGTTGTGTGTGAACCGAAACCAAAGGGACCCTATGTAGTTAACTCTTCTTTTATTTTTATTTTTTATAAAATGTTATTAATAATAATAATAATAATAATAATAATAATAATAATAATAATAATAATAATAATAATAATAATAATAATAATAATAATAATAATAATAATAATAATAATAATAATAATAGTAATAATAATATTACTATGGTGTGGAGCGGGTAACGAGGGTAAATGTAAAAACATGTGGCCCTAACCCGAACTCATTTCAAAACTTCAATATCTCCCGAAAACATCTCGTAAATAATTATATATAGTCGGACTCGTAAAACGAATCATAAAATTTTCGTTAGGTAAACCTAGTGCCAGAGTCAACGTAGTACCAAGTGAGAATTTAAGAATACATCACCGAGCATTAAATCAAAAATGAATTATGAACATAATTCACGAATTCCATAACGTCTTTAATTAAAACATCCATAAAATAGGTCTTACAAGTTCGTTGTGAAATAAAATTTCAAATAACTATTATAAACGAACTTTAATCGTAATGCGGGTTTTTAAAATAGCTCCCTAAACTGCCGGTTGTCACATCCTCCCTGTCTCAGAAGGAAACCCGTCCCGGGTTTCACTCGGAAAAATTCATCTACGAAGTGAAACGCTTCGGATATCTCTTCCGGAACTCGTCCTCACGTTCCCACGTAAATTCTGGTCCATGTCGGGAATTCCAACGAACCTTGACGAGCGGAATGCGACTCCTCTTGAGTCGTTTAACTTCACGATCTAAAATCTCAATTGGCTCTTCCACGAAATTCAATTTCTCATCGACACGAATATCCCTCATTGGAATGACGGGCATTTCATCGGAAAGACATTTCTTCAAGTTACTAACATGGAACACGTCGTGAACTTTACTCAGTTCATGTGGTAATTCCAACCTATAAGCCACGGGCCCAATTCTTTCTAAGATCAAGAATGGTCCAATGTAGCGTGGGTTGAGTTTATCACGTTTCCCGAAACGTATCACACCTTTCCAAGGCGAGACTCTCAGCATTACTTTGTCTCCAACCTGGAACTCTAAAGGTTTACGTCTCTGATCGGCGTAGCTCTTCTGCCTATCTCTGGCTTCTTGCAATCGATCACGAATCTGAGCCACTTTCTCTGTAGTTTCTAAAATAAGCTCAGGGCCTGTAAGTTGGCTATCTCCAACTTCTGCCCAACCAATAGGCGAACGACACTTTCTGCCATACAAAGCTTCGAATGGTGCAGCCTTAAGACTTGTGTGGTAACTATTATTATAGGAAAATTCCGCGAGAGGCAAGTACTTCTCCCAGCCTTTACCGAAGTCTATAATGCATGCACGAAGCATATCCTCTAACGTCTGAATGGTCCTCTCACTTTGACCATCGGTTTGGGGATGATATGCAGTACTCATATCAAGCCTCGTCCCCAAAGCCGTTTGAAGTGATCGCCACAAAGCTGACGTAAAACGACTATCGCGATCAGAAATAATAGATATCGGGACTCCATGACGCGAAATAATTTCCTTCACATATAACCTCGCAAGCTTATCCACACTATCATCTTCACTAATAGCTAGGAAATGAGCAGACTTTGTCAGACTATCCACAATTACCCAGATAGCGTCACAACCGCTAGCTGTCCTCGGCAATTTGGTAATGAAGTCCATAGTAATCCGCTCCCATTTCCAGACTGGAAGTTCTGGTTGCGTTAGTAATCCTGACGATCTCTGGTGTTCAGCTTTAACCTTAGCACATGTCAAGCACTTACTAACGTACGATGCTATATCTGCCTTCATGTTTGGCCACCAATAGAACTTCTTAAGATCTTGATACATTTTATCGGACCCAGGATGAATAGAGTACTTCGACTTATGCGACTCATGCATAATCAACTCCCGAATTCCTCCATACAAAGGTACCCAAATCCGATCTCCAAAACATAACAATCCATCAGATCGCTTAACAAATCCTTTCTCATTATCAGCCATCCCAAATATATTCTCGGCAGATCTGTTTTCTGCTTTCAACGCTTCCGTTTGAGCTTCAAGTATTTGAGATGGTAACGGCGATACGATAGTCATTCCCAATGACCTAACTCGCAATGGTGGTATTCTTTCCTTTCGACTAAGAGCATCAGCAACAACGTTTGCTTTACCAGGGTGGTAGCGAATTTCACAATCATAATCGCTTAGCAACTCAATCCATCGTCGCTGTCTCATATTGAGCTCTTTTTGATTCAAGATGTGTTGTAGACTTTTGTGGTCAGTAAATACCACACACTTGGTTCCGTACAAGTAATGTCTCCATATTCTTAAAGCAAAAACTACAGCACCTAGTTCCAAATCATGGGTAGTGTAGTTTTTCTCATGCTTCTTGAGCTGTCGGGAAGCATAAGCTATCACCTTCTCTCGTTGCATTAATACGGCTCCCAATCCTTTATGTGAGGCATCACAATAGACGACGAAATCCTCGTTACCTTCCGGTAACGCTAAGATAGGAGCAATACACAACATCTTCTTAAGCAATTGAAATGCTTCCTCTTCTTTATCTCCCCATTCATACATAACACTCTTTTGAGTCAATTTGGTCAATGGTTTAGCTATCTTCGAAAATCCCTCAATGAATCTTCGGTAATAACCAGCTAAACCCAAAAATTGACGAACTTCGGTTGGGGTTGTAGGTGCAGCCCAATCTTTTATCGCCTCAATCTTAGCAGGATCCACGTGGACTCCTTGTCTATCAATCACATGACCCAAGAATTGTACCGTCGGAATCCAAAATTCGCATTTCGAAAACTTGGCATAGAGTTTCTCCTTCCTGAGCAATTCTAAAATGAGTCTTAGATGCTCCTCATGCTCTTTCTCACTCTTTGAATAAATCAGAATGTCATCGATGAATACAATCACAAACTTGTCTAAGTAAGGCATACACACACGATTCATGAGATCCATGAATATTGCTGGTGCGTTAGTCAACCCAAACGGCATCACCTGAAACTCGTAATGCCCGTAACGGGTTCTGAAAGCCGTTTTCAGAATATCTTCCTCGCGAACTCGAAGTTGATGATATCCCGATCTTAAATCGATTTTCGAATACACACTCGATCCTTGGAGTTGATCGAACAAGTCGTCGATCCTAGGTAACGGGTATCTATTCTTCACCGTTAGCTTATTCAACTCTCGGTAATCAATGCACATTCGGAACGATCCATCCTTCTTCTTCACAAATAAGACTGGGGCTCCCCAAGGTGAAGAACTTGGTCTTATGAATCCTTTTTCGGCTAACTCCGCCAATTGTTTTGAAAACTCTTCTAGCTCGGTAGGTGCAAGACGATAAGGCGCTCGTGCAACAGGTGCAGCACCAGGTATTAATTCAATCTGAAACTCCACTTGTCTAGTCGGCGGGATTCCCGGCAAATCATCGGGAAACACATCGGGAAAATCACGGACTATAGGCACATCTCCAATGCACCTTTCCTTCTTCTTCGTCTCTCCCTTCTCAGAAATTTGAGCTAAGAAATGGTAACATCCCTTCTCCATTAGCTTTGGCAACTTAGTGCATGAAATCACTGCTAATCGGGATGGGCTCCTAGAATCCTTTCGGTCTCCTAATATATTTAGGACTCCCTTTCCGTATGGTACACGCACGATCTTCTCATCGCAAAGTATGTGAGCACGATACTTCGACAACCAATCCATACCAATGATGACATCAAAACTTCCTAACGAGACGGGTAGAAGATCTATGTTGAAAGGGTGGTTCAAGAAATTTAACGTACAACCGCGAATGATGGTATTAATCCTTTCTATGTTCCCGTTAGCTAACTCAATATCATATCCAATTCCTAAGGCCATCGGGGGTTTCTCTAGTAAGGGTGCAAACGTAGTGGACACAAAACTCCTATCGGCACCAGTATCAAATAGTATGGAAGCATAACGATTATTGAGAAGGAACGTACCAGTAACGACGTTCGGATCTTCTCCTCTCTTGTTCCCGAGTGCATACACTCTTCCCTGAGCAGCTCCAGCTTCCACACGTTGGTCCCCATTATCTTGTCGTCCACGGTTTCTTCCAGCTCCACGGTTTCCATAATTGTACCCATTACCACCCGAGCCTTGATTTCCACGGTTCCGCGATTCTCTACACTCATTCCTATAGTGTCCCTTCTTTCCACACCCATAACAAGTAACATCTGCCTTGTTTCTCATCTCAGGAGCAGCTTGAACCATAGCAAGAGGTCGGGCTCTACAATCCCTAGCTGTGTGTCCTTTCCTTGAGCAATTCTGGCATTTCACACTACACCATCCAGTATGGTGCTGGTGGCAACGATCACACTTGGGTGCATCACCGTTCTGATTCTTCTTATCTCCATTCCCAATAGCATAAGCCTTAGCTTGTCTCTTGCTTCGGTGATCATTACTCTTAGAGTGACGGTCTCTCTTTCTCTTTCCATTCTTCTCCTTATCAGCTTCTTCTAATTCCAACGAATCCATAAGTTGTTGAGCAATTGTGATTGCCTCATGGATGTTTGCAGGCCTAGCAGAAATCACATCATTTCTTGTAGCTACAGGCAACCCATTAGTATACCTCTCGATCTTTTGAGTCTCAGTTTTCACCATATCTGGGCACAACAAGGCTAATTCCTGGTAACGACGATTGTAAGTCGCCATATCATTACCTTTCACCTTGTGGTTCCAAAACTCAATCTCTAGCTTCTTGACCTCATTCCTTGGGCAATAAGTCTGAATCAGCAAAGACTTAAATTGCTCCCAAGTCATGGCATAAGCTACATCACTCCCAACTGCATTTCGGTAGTTGTTCCACCAAGTCAAAGCTTCATCCTTGAAGGTAAAAGAAGCAAACTTTACCTTCGCATTCTCCGCACAACCACTGACATTGAACACAGACTCAGTCTTCTCAATCCATCTGACTAAGTAAACCACTCCTTCAGTTCCACCAAACTCAATGGGTCCACAAATCTTGAACTCCTTGTATTGACATCCATTAGCACGAACAGGTGGAAAAGTTCCAGCAGAATTGTTGGAATGATTTGACTCAGCTAGTAGTTCAGCAACTCTTTGTTCCACAAGTTGATTGATCATTGCTTGATCCACAGTAGGTGCATTAAGTGGAACATGATCATTGTCTCCCTGAACATCAACATTTTGATTCCTGTTGTTGCGGTTAGTGGTGTCCAGGTTGTCAGGAGTAGGGGTTTCAACATTTCGAGTAGGTCGGCGTCCTCGGCGACCAGGAGTAGTCACAGCAGGACCAGTTCTGGTAGCTCTAACAGGGTTTCGTCGTGTTGCCATTAATCTGCAACATCATACAAGTTCATGAGTCTCCAATAGAACTTATCAATATGCTCAACAAGAGTAATTCAACGAAGCCAATCCATGGAAAGAATAGCAACAATACACCACGTAACATCAATAAAGCGAATAAGGACTCAATTTCCATAACACCCAAAATCACATAATACCATATACTAATAACCATCAACCATACAATAGCGATCTAACATCGTTCCAACTAACTGATAACACAAAACGTACTAATCGTTCCAAAAGAGACGAATACTGAGCACAATACATCAAAATATGATAAATAGCTTTTCTAACCGAACACTCCTCGGTTAAGAAAGCAACAAGACAACATAATCCAAGCAACTAGCCACGCGGCTGGCGGAGGCTCCTCAACTCCTGCCTCAAGCCATCAAGATCCCTCCATAACGATCCTAGCTCCACGCTATGGGTGTCTCGGTCTCTCATGAGGTCAGCCACCTCCTTCTCTAGCTCGGCATTCCTTTGCCATAGCTTGCGGTCGGCCTCACGAGCAGTAACAAATCCTCGCTGCAAACTATCGATATGCTCGTGGACATCCATCAAAACTCTCCTCAGCTCAGTAGTCCTGCCCACAACAACAGTCAAGTCAACTCTCAAATCCGCTAAAAACTCTCCAATAACTCTCTCAAGTCGATCAGATACACGTGCAACTCTCTCACTAAGCTCAGTAATCCGAGCCCACAACCTGCCAATCTCACCTAACTCTGCATGCTCAGCAGAAACCTCAGAAGATGCATCCGACTCAACGGGACTACCAGGTGGCAACTCAAACAAGAACGGATGATCAGGTAAATCAGGCTCAATCGGGTGTACAGGTGAATCAGGCTCCTCAGCCTGAGCTGGTGGTGCTAACACATCATCATCATCATCAGGCATCTCATCCTCCTGAGGGTCATTCTCCTCCTCAGGGTCATCATCATCACCCTGCTCAGCCTCCTGAGGGTCATCCTCCCGCTCAGGGTCATCAGCCCCGTCCTCACCCTCGTACTCCTCCTCCTCCTCATCGGAAGAGTACCTCATCACTCGTCGTCTCCTACTAGGTGAACCATGTGGAGATGTAGTAGGTGATCTAGGACGACGACACAATGATGTGGGTGGCGCCTCAGACAGAAGAGAATGAGCATTAATCTGTAAAGGTGATGAAGTAGGGCGTACCGACATGCGTGCCGTAGCTCGGTGGGCAAAGCGTGGGGCCACACGAGCCAAAGCCTGATGAAGAGTAAGCTGCCTCGATGTACCAGGGAGCCCTAGAGAAGATGAGGGTCCCTGCGTAGATGCAGCAGGTAGTGCTGAAGTAGAAGCTGCCTGTGGTACAGTAGCTGAAGACATGGCCATCTGGTAAGGATCATCAGATGCCATAGTGAACTGTGCAGGTAAAACCGGTGCAGTAAGAATATCCTCGACAACATCGGGCATATGGGAGGCCATGGTCTGTGACAACGACGTAGGGTAGGTGTAAGTGTTTCAAAACAACTAAATCACAACACATAATACCATACCAAAAATACTCATCAAATAGTTCAATCATATAATCTTAATAAAAAGAATTTCAAACACCGCATTACTAAAATGTTTATAAAACATATAGACCATATAATTCCTCGAAAACGCCATCTTATTACTAAAATCCATAAACCTCAAATCATCTCAATAAATCTCAAATCTAACAATCATCTCAATAATCTCATAATACCTCAAATATTAGAAGATGCTTCGGCTTGGCGGGCTGGCGGGCGGTGGTCAAGGATCATTTTCTATAAAAATACGGTTATAGTTTAGGCGTTTATTTACCTAGTTCTCTATAACCTTGGCTCTAATACCAATCTGTAACACCCCCAAAATTTGATACAGCGGAAGACTCAACAAGCTTTCGGGGTGCTACGGGGATTGGTATCCAACACAAGACAATATAGAACGAGATAGAGTAAACATAATAAAAACACAACCAAAACGGGGTTTTAAGGTTTACATTTATCCCAACATCATTCAGAGTCAGGCCCAAAATAACATAACTGTAGGTCCAAAATTAATTTTCAGAGTTTAGAAAAATAGATCCATAAACCATGAGCCTTGGCCGAGCCTTCCATTCCAAGAATGCATCTCGTCACTTAATTACCTGAGAAAACGTGCTAAAAGTCAGCTTTCGCTGGTGAGATCATAGGTTTAAATTCAACTAACAATATAGTGGACATATACGCAAAACGCTTGCTAGCTCGACTAAGGATTCGCTAAAAGCCTGCGGATACCCTCCGCTCCAACATAACACACGGATACCCTCCGTTCTAACATAGATATTCGGGTAACCCCCGCATTACCAATAAATACTCGGATAACCTCCTAAGTATTAATAACCTATAGGTGCACACTATAGTATCTAAATAAGTCAACCTTGAATAGTACACACGAAACTATGCGACTAAAGCTGACAATCCAAATAAGCCAACCTTGAATAGTACACACAAAACTATGTGACTAAAGCTGACAATCCACCAATAACCAAATAAGCCAACCTTGAATAGTACACACAAAACTATGTGACTAAAGCTGACAATCCATCAATAACCAAATAAGCCAACGTTGAATAGTACACACAAAACTATGTGACTAAAGCTGACAATAAATCCTAGTCCATACGCATAGCAAGTTTAGAAAGCATATAAAAGCGGTAATAGTCCACATAAAATAATTTGCACGTTTCTCACCCCAAGTATTGAAAACATAGTTCAAGAAAAAGTGGGGCTATGACTCACCTCAAGTCCAGAAAATAGCAAGAAGAAGTCGGTAGAAATAAGACGTGTGATAGCTCACAAAACAGCAACTACGGTCTTGGCACGACCTAACAATATTAACTCGTTCAGAAATCATTTCCTCAAATTTATAATATTCCCAAACCCGGACGAGAATCCGTTTAATTTCCGAAAATCCATTTCGTATTAGTTTGGTGTGTTTGCGTTTGGTATCCATACGGGTGGTGGGTCGACTCAAACAAACCAAAAAGATCACACAAAGAATAATAAAATAAACTATGGATCTAATATTAGCCCAATATATCATTTAAATAAATCGCCGAAGTTTATCAAATCCGTCGATTTGATAGTCCTCATATTTATTTACGTAACATACCGTTCCAAGATTACACCCAACCTAAAGCACATAGCACATAATTACTATATAGTACATATCATAGTTTAATAAATTCCTCATATATATCGTTAAATTGGCCAGATTTTCCGATATATACACTCGCAATTTATTACACTTTACATATACTACACCTATGGGTGTCGTAGGATACGATGCCCATTAATATATTCATTTCATATAACCGAATAACCTGGTTCAACCCTACGGTTAAGTGGTTATTTAGTTATAGAAAACGTTTATATTAATCGTCATATATCCGTGACAACACGAAAGTCACAAATAAAACTTACCCGGACTCGAGTGACCACGACTCCGCATAACTCGATAAGTTTAACCGTTATATATACAAAATGACATTTTATTACACGTTTAATAATTGTCGAGAGTTTCTCGTTTTATCTCCATTTCTTTATATTAATAATAATACGTTCAATAATATTAAGCTACTTTCGTAGCCTAATATATATCTAATTGTATTATTTATAATACAACTCGTGATTATTATTATTATTAATATACGCGCCTATATAATTATATATACGTTATTCACGTCTATATATTCATATAAACGTTCATATTATCAATAATTGTTATTACGAGTTTTATTATTTACATTTTAATTGTAATAATCATCGAGTCATACGAAATGGTCACATGTCCGAGTCATGACTCTCGGCTCATTGTCCAAGTCCAAAGTAATAAACAAATATCATAAAACAATATATCTCCGTCCAATCAATTCCAATCCACGTGCTACAACAATAGGGTCCGACTACGGCACCCGACTAACCTATCTCCGTCAATCTATTGCCCGTCTCACAATCGGTCCCCAATCTCACTTTTCGTCAACAACTCCTCAAAACCAATATCCATTGTCGAGACCAAATGTGGTCTCGACCCACAAGTATTCGGCCAAAAATATCCAACCAAAGCCAAAACCAAGATATCACAATAATAATAATGAAAAGAATATAACAAAGGTCCATATTCGGGTTGGTTTACCAAGCCAAACCCGAGTCTCACTCGACTCAAATGAGTCTCGGTCCAAACCACGAGCACAACGGCTCGAACCAAACATACAAGTAACCAAATAAACTCCCACGAGCACAACAAATTTGCCAACCGACCCATAAGGTCTTCGGCAACAACAATAATAATGCGGCTAAGAGCCGCGACCCACGAGGGTCGAACCACAGAAAATAACGAGCCCATGGCTTGAGTCACGACCAAACGAGAACCCCATATGGGTCTCGACTTGGTTATACGAGCAACCATAGGTGACCCCGAGACCTCAAGGGTCTCGGTTAGGCTCGAATCAAGAATCCAATCCTCGACATAACCATGAAACAACCAAATCCAACGATCAAAACTCCTCCACAAAATAAAAATAAGCCGAGAGCATAGGCTCTCGGTTTCAAGTCGACCACCTCAAAATCCAAAAACCCGGATACCAAACATGATTTTTATTATCAAAACATAGATTTCCAACCAAAATATTTCGATTCCCATCAAAATCATCCGTGTAGCCACGGATTTATCACCATGTCGAGGTACCCAAGGTACCTACACGAGCTCACTCACCTTCTTGAACCTCCAAACGTATAGATCTTGTAAAAATAACAAAAACTCGAATGGATCTTTAAAGATTTCGTGATGTTAATGGTGGTTTTAGGGTGTGTATGATATACCAAAAGAAAGAGGGTGAAATAAGGAGTAATATGGTGGTGTTCGTTTTGCAGGGTGGTCGGCATAGTGGCGGTGGTGGCCGGATAAGGTGTTCGGCGGCTAGGGTTTATAAAAGGAAGAAAATGAGGGAGGTGAGAGAGATGAGAGTAAAGTGGTGAGGGTGGTGTGTGTTGTGTGTGAACCGAAACCAAAGGGACCCTATGTAGTTAACTCTTCTTTTATTTTTATTTTTTATAAAATGTTAATAATAATAATAATAATAATAATAATAATAATAATAATAATAATAATAATAATAATAATAATAATATTACTATGGTGTGGAGCGGGTAACGTGGGTAAATGTAAAAACATGTGGCCCGAACCCGAACTCATTTCAAAACTTCAATATCTCCCGAAAACATCTCGTAAATAATTATATATAGTCGGACTCGTAAAACGAATCATAAAATTTTCGTTAGGTAAACCTAGTGCCAGAGTCAACGTAGTACCAAGTGAGAATTTAAGAATACATCACCGAGCATTAAATCAAAAATGAATTATGAACATAATTCACGAATTCCATAACGTCTTTAATTAAAACATCCATAAAATAGGTCTTACAAGTTCGTTGTGAAATAAAATTTCAAATAACAATTATAAACGAACTTTAATCGTAATGCGGGTTTTTAAAATAGCTCCCTAAACTGCCGGTTGTCACAAGAAGCTCTACTTGTTCCTTACCCTGCAATTTATGGAAGGTAATAATATACTGTATGTAATTATTGGTTTGCGAAAACTAACCAGTATGGGCATTAGCACAACCTAGTGATATTATTGATTTAGATGCACCGATCTTTTATATCTTAGGATATATTAGGTATATAACGTACGAAGAAATGAATTCTTTCTAATGAGGGTATGGACCGAACTCTATTATGATGGCAGGATCAACAACGATGCTTGTTACGTATCCAAGAACTATACCAATCACACTCCGTGCAACAGATGATGAAGCAACATCCACAAGACCACATCAATCTAAACAAAAGAGTACGAAAAGTTACAAGATTTGTGGATCAAAAATTCCCTTTTGGTCTATCATAACTAGTAAATTAAATCACTACAAAATATCACAGAAAACACGATATTCACAACCCTACAATAATTTTCTAAAACAGTAAAGTAGCTGATCAATGATAACTTACAACTTGCTTAAAAGAAAAAGATTTCATTTTTTTTAACAATAACTTGCAAGTTATTCCTCAATTATATATATGTTTTTCCATCAGTGATCATAGCCCAATGGTAAAAAATAAAAAACTTAAACCAGAAGTTGTATGTTAAAATCATGTTCTCGTGTCCGTTTAGTCACAATGTCACGTTATAATTTACCTCATCATGCATGTCGGATGTGAAAGTGCTCGACTAGGGCTGCAAGAGGGTCACTGTTTTGCACGCCTCAAAAATTTACATTATACTCCGTATTAAGTATTGACACATCGCTCAATTATTATGTAACTAGGTGGTCAAAAGATAACACTCTATATATGACCGTTATATTAGTACACACTTAAGTGAAAAAAACAGTTAAACAGTAGAAGTCGTCAAAGATGTACATAGTTTATCTGATGAACACATTAATCACTTTTAAGTGAGAACTACTAAAAGTGATAGTACAAAAGAAGACATGATCCAGGTGTCTGCCATACAAAGTTAACGGTAAGAAACTAAATAGAGTTTGATAATCTAACGAATATGTGTTATTAATCGGGTAAGGGCTGTGATGGAGGGTTTTTATTTATTTATTTATTTATTTATTTATTTATTTATTTATTTTTTTTTTTTAGAAATAGTGTATTTTCTGTTATCTTTGGTGAAAATGGGTTCCTTTAAATTTTCTTTGTAGAATGGGGTTTGCTGACAAATTTACTTTGTAGAATGCTTTGCTATCGGAACGTGAGAGTCTATAAAGAATTGAGCAAAATCATACATGCCGTATCATGTTTCCCTAGCTGAAACAAAGGGTAGTGATGTAATCTGGGCTTAACTTTCAAGACGAACAGCAGACTCTAGTCTTACTCTATTTAGTCGAACAGTTCCTAGAATGTACTCTGGAAGCTCTGCTTGTTCCTTACCCTGCAATTTATGTAAAGTAATAATGTAATTATTGGTTTATGAAAACTAACCGGCATGGGCGTTAGCACAACCTAGTGATAGTATTGATTTAGATACACTAATCTTTTATATCTTTGGATATATTTAGGTATATAACGTACGAAGAAATGAATTCTTTCTAATGAGGGTATTGAGGACCGACCTCTATTATGATGGCAAGATCAACAACGATGCTTGTTACATATCCAAGAACTATACCAATCACACTCCGTGCAACGGATGATGAACCAACATCCACATCAATCTGAACAAAATAGTAAGAAAAATTACATGAATGTTTACAATAAAAAAGTTGTCTTTAGACATGCAACCGATCCTTTTTAGTATTACTAACTGGTATCTTAGATGAAATAATCGATCTTTTACCTCCAAAAAGTTGTCGTGTCTTACATAATTGCATGTAACCGCTTTACCTAATAAGCAAGCTTTTGTTCCAACCGCACGCTTGACCATCCAATATCCCTGTTACGAATATGTAGCCCGATGTTAGATGGAAAAAGGGTCCACCACGAGGTACACAATTCCCTAACGACTCATTAATAAGCAAATGAAATATATCACCACAAGAAAACAATACCTCAACAATACTGGGGATCAACTTAAATCTTGAATCACGAAAAGTGTCAGTTTCATCAATGAATCTTCCCAGCAAGGAATCCTTGACTACGGGCCTGTCCGCAGCAAAGTAGAGAACTAGGCTGTAGTTTGGTTTAGCAGGCACCTTAAATCCATGGCAAATCCAGAAGTTCGTCAAACTCTTAGCATATGTATTTTGCTTGATGTAATTCAGTTACATTAACTAAGAGAAATGTGGTTATGCACATTGACATGAGTACTCAAATAAGAATATTTGTACGTGAACATACTACCTAATCCATGAAAGTTGCAATCTATTACTAGTCAACAGATTAAAACTAAATAGATACCTGCAGGTTCATGACCAGGACAAACGGAAGTCTTTTACCAGCTTCTGACTATAAGAAGAACAAGAAACCATGTAACCATCAGTAGACATGGAAAACTATATAACTATAGGAAACAAAAAGATGCATTTTTAATAACACGCCATTTGGGCCAAACGGGTCAATAGCTCCCCAGAGTGTATTTTATAAATCATTTAATTCATAATATAATCTTAGATTAATATAGAGCGAATATAATTTTTGTCAACATATTAGACACATTAATTATTAATAAAAAATCTAAATGTTTTTGACGGTCAACCTGACCATTCTGATCCACATCAAGAATGATCTGTTTTGAGTTTTGACCCATTAGCCACTGCTCCAAACCTACCCATTTTGCCACCTCTAGTATTAGAAACTATAGTCATGCTTGCATACATACGGTATGATCATTAACTTTAATGATATGCAGAAAGATTAGATCAAAAAACTTTTGACTACCTGCACAAGGCTTTTGTGATGCAAAGCCACCTTATTTACAGGACGGTCAACTTTGAACCAATCAACTGCTATAAGCTGTAAAAGGGGATCCCCTCCAGGCACCTAATTCATTACGAAATTCATTAGTTTTTTTATTAACACAAAGTTGTTTTGATTGTTCTGCATAAATCTTTTGAAATCGGGCATCCAAAGATCACCAAATGTTACAAGACTAAAATTAATTAGTAGTAACTCACCTTAGTATTATCTGTCAAGTAAGTCTTTCCTCTTATCATAAATCCTGTACCATTTGGAGTCATCCAACAATTGGTATCGGTCTCACTCTTTCCTTCATGCATCGAACCATGAAACTGGCTAGGATCAAGAATAAGCGGAGATGCAAGTGGATCTAACTCACCATTTGCATTAATATCTAATCAGATGAAATAGAAGTTATACATTAAGCACTTCGAATATATCCAATGCCTTGACCCTTTTCAGTTAAAACATAACCAAAGTTGACCCATTCATAATTATGGGTCAGAATTTATTCATATAATGCACAAAAACTTCAAACTGACACCTGAGGTCCTCTTTTGATCCAAGCAGGAAAGAGTCCGCTTCATACTATGGCCCTAGTAAATTAAAAGGGTAGAATTACAACATGATCATTTGTTCAACTACATATACACAATATGCACTAATGCGTAGAACTGCAGAAGTATATCAGACTAATATATTTCAGCATTTAAAATAAAAACTAGGTGAAAGTTGCATTATGAAGGTAGCAACAAACCTTGCTGTCATGTGGAGACTCATCGTAATCACTATCATCATCCTCATCGTCATCATCATCTGAGGACGGACAAGCAGAAATTGCATCATAGAAGTCATTGGCAACTTCATCGTCATCCTCAAATTCATTATTTGATGAAGAAACTTCCTTATCGGTTGATGATTTAGATTTGGATACAGATTTTGCACCCATATATGCCTTTAGACCTGAAATTTCAAAATGTTCACTTACTATTGTTATTTTAGAGATCTTTGTAAATTATTTATGTATCTAACTGTATATAAAAATGCCATGATGTTTTTGGCCAAATTGGCAAAAGTAGCGACATACGATATATACAAAGGATCCATTTTATACCTAGAAAACTTTTCTTAAATCTAGATTTTCTCCCCAAAAAGTATGCTAATATTCCATATGCTAGAGGATAATTCTGTCATTCAGGTCGATAGTCACTCAAAGCATAATGTGTAAGTCTAAAGCATAAAACCTCCTTTCGTAATCATATTTGACACATTAATGGTGTATAGATATTTAAATTTTTTGGCCAAAAAGTGTTCCACGACAACTTGAACCACACCAAAAACTTTCAATTTCTTGGCTTGAACATTTTCTGACCCACTAATCGACCCACCCATTTAGTTCATTTGTATTAAAAATAAGGAAAATACTAACCTGCTACTTGACTCAGCAAGGCATAGGCAACTGTCTTTTCAAACTTCGAGGATTGATTAGTCTTCCATTTAGACCAGCTTTTAGATTGCACCTCTAACATATGTGTTACAAGACACTTACTAGTATTTATTGGGGCATTCGTACTTAAGTTTCTGATCTCCCAGGTGGATGCTGATTTAAGAATTCAAAAGCTATTAGAAGAAATCATCAATGACCGTATAGGGCACAAATCAATACTAATGACAAAAGGTGGCAAAGGAACAATGCATGTGTAATAGAAACAACAAGTTCCTTACGATTAATTTTGATTCTCCGATATCCTGACTTTGGAGGTCGTTTCTTATGTACTGCCGGAAACTGCAAGAGTGCTGCATCATAGATTAAAAATGAAGTAATTAAACGAGTGTGGTTCAAGATGTGTAACTACTGCATGTTAGAGTTTGTGGATAAATATTAATATGTATATGTCTAGTATCGACCCCGAGACCACGGGATTGCACACTTTACGTATGAGAATCGATGTTAAATAATTAATATAAATAATTATATTTAATTATTAAATCACAAATATTTAAGCGGTCGAACAAGAAAAGAATGGAGGGGTCCGAGTGTCGTTTTGTGGAACTTGAGGAGGTGATAGACTCTAACTTGGAGAACAAGTTTGAGGGCTATATAAACACCCTATTGTCTTCACAATATGATGCGACACATACAACCCTTACATTGTTACAACACTTACATTGTTTTTTTATGAATCGTGAATCACTGTATGATATCTAATATATATTTATCATATACATGCATGCTAATATAATATAATATACGCAATGGTAAAACCCTAAGTGATAAAGATTGAATCTTGCGGAGTCTTAGATACCAACAACGGTTCACTTTGCACGGTAATTCGCTCCAAGACGAGACTAGCAAGATTCATACTTTATTGCATGATTTTGAGATTGAATCAATAAACTTTTGCTTGATTGATGTTTTGTGCAAATATGCTTTTAAAATTAACTCTTTTAAGACTTGATTCATAACCGTGATATGAAGGCTTAGAAAAGAGCCTTAGAGTCTGCCTTGGTTATCACAATCTTGAATATGTCTTAAACGAATTACTTTTAAAATCATAATTGTAGAAAGTCATCTTAGGGTTTATTAAACCTCAAGTAAAACTTTGTGTATTAATTTCACGAATTGGTAAATTAAAAGTTTTTTTTTTGAAAACTTATGCGATAAAGATGAGTGCATGCATCTTTATACATATTTTGATTGACATATCAAAAATAAGAAATACCCTTAAAAAAATTTAAGTTACATGCCATCTAACTATAAGAAACACTTGAAGTTATTATTTAGTAAACGTGAGACGCATGCTAAATTTTAATGACAAGGTAAATTTCCGAGTGTGCGTGAGACCACACATGGAGAATTTGCAGTTTCTAAGTTAGACGACTTAATTAAGTTGATGCGTGAGACCTAGAGCTTAAGGCATGAGATGGGATGAAACATGCTTACATGACAAGTTGATGAATCAATTTGATGTAAATCCCATAATGATCTAGGAATTGGAAAAGTGTTTGCCAATTATTGTTCGACAGATTACCATCTTTTATACTTTCATCACTAGCAGATCAACTGATGTGGTGGAATCTATGTAAAGTTGGATCCTAGATTTTCAAGAAAATATGTTGGTTATATGAATATAACCTTGGGTATTATATTTTCTTAGAAATATAAATTATCGAAAATACTAAAATTAAATTTTGTAAATTCTTTAAATGTATTAATGCAACTCAAAACCATAAACGTAAGTTATTCTTTTAATTGATCTACACCCGTTTGGGTTTTTTGGTTTGAGTCAATATTTACAAAAAGAATAAATATAGTCTTCTTTCCATTAGGAGAAGTGTGAGACTTAATCCTAATCCTTTTCATGAATGAGAAAGGTATAATAGGATGATTAGAATTGTCTAAATTCTAAATACATAACTCATAGCAAAATTTAATAGTAAGATTATTTGCACTTTATGAGTTATTAAATTAGAAGCTAGACTGAGTACTGCACAATGGTAAAAGACGAATTAGATTATTTTATCTAGTTGTTTTAGTTTGACCATTTATAGATACTACATACAATTGTTGGAATGGTAGATCTATACAGGAAGAAATTGCATGCCCAAGCTTTTTCAAGTTAATAATTTGGAATGTGATGAATCACATTTATGTAGTAGATTACATCCTTTTATAACCTATATATAATTGTTGGAATGGGTTTTCTTAAAAGATGTAGGAAAGTAAACAAGTACACTATTTCCTTTCACTGATTAATGAAACATTTACAATGTTGTCAAATTCAGTAGGAGTATTGTGTTCTTATGGCTGAATAAGGGATTATTATAATGTTCTCTAATTCAGTGGGAGTTACAAGACTTATTGTCTTGATTGTAACTTAGATTATCTTTTGAATATCTCAAGGTAATTACTTTCCAAATATAGACACTAATATTTTCAAGGATAGTCATGTACGTTTCCTTGATTAATTGAGTAAACTCTATATCTACTAAGTTATGTTAATGACACAAATCATATTGTTCAAATTAACAAACGCGTGCGTGTTGTTTATATGATACATGGTGTTGTACCATGCACAAGTGGGAGAAATCTTCATTATGTGCAAAGTACAACACATAAGAATATGATTTAAAAGATTCTCTTAAATGCAAAGTAAGAGATTATAGTTCTAATATGATTAATATAAATCTAATCTAAGAAACACTTGGTGTTGAAATTTAGTAAACGTAAGACGCAGGCTAAATATTAACAACAAGGTGAATTTCCATGTATGCGTGAGACCAACATGGATAATTTACAGTTTCTAAATTAGACATCTATTAGAACATGTGTCAATAACGATACTACTTCAACTTTAACATTTATGTATTATTAGAATGACATAAATGCATGAAGTAATATAAAACTACTTCAATAATTATGTATTCTTAGAATGACATATATAAATGAAGTGGTGTGTTAACTTGAAAATATTTTTAAAACCAAATGATAGTGTTCATGATTACTTTAATTATACATGTTTATACTTTATTGTATACTTATAAACATGAAGTCTTTTAAGTATTACAAGACTTATAATAAAGTAAGACGTTAGCTTGTTATGGTCTTTTAATTAAGACATATACAAGAAGTTATTGAGTTGATCAATGATTTATAACGTATAATGGGATTATAACACGTTCATGTTTTGATAAGACATGAACATGAAGAGACTTGGTCAAAAGTACTTGTGTTATATAAAGCATGCAATTGGTTTGGAAATACTATTATACCATTAAGTTGATTTAGTTGGTAAATAGGTATACCAAAAGGATTATGGTTATCTTATATATTGTTAGATTGCCTTACAATATGAGTTCTAATGAAATACTAGGTTATAGTATGTTCAGTTAGGAAATCAAACTCTTGTTGTAGTGTTTGGTTCAAGATAACTACATCTTTTTTTCTTCCAAAAGTTATCAAGGTTAGAAAATTGAGTATGGATTGAATATACTCAATTAGACTCCTAGAAGATTAATAAGACATTATTGAATTATGAAATGTGATGAATCACATTAAGTCTTAAATTGGAGTTCTGAATTTGTTAAGCTACTTATAAGTAGGTTGTTAACAAAAGAATGTCACGAACTGTTAATATGTATTTGTAATATCCCAAAAAGATAATATTGTATTGTCACTTTAATTGCTAAGTATTAATATTCTATATATAATACTAAAGGCAAGTGGGAGTGTTTTAATTACAAGATACACAATCTTCTAAAACCACACTAGTGAAAATCATGATGAGGCTTAACATGTAAATGATAAACCTCAAGATGATGGAATTCTCATTCATAGATCCACTTGGATATCTCAGATATTTAATTAATATGCTGAAGATTATATGATGTAGTATTACCAAGAATAATGAATTGGGTAAATTACTCATATTATGAATGTTGTAGATGCTGTTCATAAAGATATTCAAATTTAAAATTTGGTTTATCTTAATTCTTAAAGGTTAGAGAATGAAGATGAGTTTATTCAAAGATTATGTAACCCTAGTGGTTTAAATCTTTGTGTAATAATCATATGGACAAAATTGTACACATATCTTAATGCATGCCTTATGACAAGATTATTAATCATACTTAAGCAATTAACTATGATTGAATACTCTTTCCTAAGCATATTAAAGATACAAAGATGGTAATTGTCATATTTATATGAATATGAAATTTGACAATGATATCAAAAACTCTTCCATGAATAATTACTTGAGCAAGGACGATAAGTAATCAAAAGGAGTTTATGAATTCAAGTAAATCTTTGGAAGTGTACAAAGTGCAATAATCCATGAATGGATAAATGCATGCATCTAGGAGATTAATCTTATGTTTAATTATTATATCCAAGTTTTGATTTATAATTGAAATAAGATAATTTCTAAATATTCCTAAAAGCTAGTGGGAGTATTATGTTTGATTTACTAAATCATATATGTTATAGAGTAACATTCCATATAAGTAAAATGTTAGACTTAGTTTGGAATGAAACTTTATTTGAAAGATTTAGAAAATAAAACATACAACCTTGGAACAAAAGTTTATTATTAAATAAACATGTGCGGTAAATAAATTCTAATAGAACATAATATATCATTTAGAAAATGGATATATATTATGAAAAGATAGAACATGAATATAAATCTAAGTATGACTGAAGGATTTTCATGTGCATCATATTATTGTTACATCATGCTTAAATGCTTAATGATTTAACAATATTTGATATCTTGTGTAATTAATATTCTAAAGAAATATGTTTGATCTTAGAATAATGATCCTCAAACCTGGAATAGCTCCTAAAAATTACACAATGGATATTAAGTTTACGGAATTTTAAAGAGCATATTGTGTTTTATATACAATGATGTTGGTTTAATTGATATGACACTCAATAACTAGTCATGGAAGGATTTTATCCTTAGCCATGTGAACTAGTTGTGCTCAACTAAGAGCATAGTTGCATTATACATTAAAGAATTAGAATACTTTAAAACTTTAAAATGTTTGAAAGTTTGATTATCATAAGATGGTGATTGAGGATGTCACACCATTTATGAAGTATTGTGTGGCAATATCAAAGATTGTTGAATGCACACATACAAGAACTTCAATAATTGAATTCTTAAAATAAGTATTCTCAAAATTCCCATAGATCAACGTTAGTTGATTTATGCCTTGTCAACACGTATGAATGACATGACTTGAGGCATAATTCATTGACTAGAATTATCATGCATTGATCTATTTAGTATTTGGATAAAGGACATTAAGCAATTATTATTTATAATAAATTAAAGTACTTAGTACGTTTGTTTTCATTAATAATAAATTGTGTCCTATATTTGCATGTTTAGATCCATGAATAACTTATGTTATTCTAAATTGTCCATTGCCAATTAATGATATGGGAATATCATTAAACTAAGACAAATCTGAATATTGGTTAGAATATACTTGAAAGTATATTGATGCGTTGACATACCAATTTCACATGATATTCGATGAATTGAATATAGGACTTATCCCATCTACATGATTTTACTTTATGGATCTTGTCAGTAAGTAAATCATGAATTTGTTATCCTCAGACTTGAGATACCAGATAAGAGTCATGGATGTAGTGCATTTTGTGAAGCAATCTACCGCTCACCGTAACACGGAGTTATAAGGGTTGCTTTCAGAATTGTTACAAAGTCCATGGGTTATTCTTGTAGTCAAGAAAGAATTTGTTCCTTCAAATTCGTTTTGAAGCTTAATACTACTGGGCCCCTCGTAGGGTTGACAAGATGTATGCGTGCGCACGCCCAAAGTCTATCTGGAATACGTTCAGATGTTTTGGTAATCTTACTCAATCATAAACAACGAGAAACAGAATTGTTAATTAAAGAATGACTAAGATCCATATCTTTATTAACGTGGTATTAGAAACAAAAGGATGATAATAATAATGATGAATCATTAAAGGTTTTTCCAGGAGACCTACCTCGAGTTGAACTAGGGGCATTGGCGTGTTGCTAGACGCTAACCAATGTCATTATACTATTAATAGATATCCAAGTGGGAGCTGTTAGAGTTTGTGGATAAATATTAATATGTATATGTCTAGTATCGACCCCGAGACCACGGGATTGCACACTTTACGTATGAGAATCGATGTTAAATAATTAATATAAATAATTATATTTAATTATTAAATCACAAATATTTAAGCGGTCGAACAAGAAAAGAATGGAGGGGTCCGAGTGTCGTTTTGTGGAACTTGAGGAGGTGATAGACTCTAACTTGGAGAACAAGTTTGAGGGCTATATAAACACCCTATTGTCTTCACAATATGATGCAACACATACAACCCTTACATTGTTACAACCCTTACATTGTTTTTTTATGAATCGTGAATCACTGTATGATATCTAATATATATTTATCATATACATGCATGCTAATATAATATACGCATGTCATGACCATGTGTATGGATTCATGATTTTTATTCTTTTCTTTCTCCATGGTGTAATGGATCGACAGTATATATAAAATAAAAGGGTTCGACCTTTAAAGCTAAATATTGTATTGTGATTTATTCGTGATTCAAGAACTAGCATTCACATCGAATCGCTATTAGTACGTGTGTACAAGAACGTGGTGTAAACACATTATTGTTTACATCTTGGATCGAATAACAAAACGGTAAGGGGTTATTCATTGATCCTTATAAACCTTAATTAGGGTTCATCAATTGTTCAAGAATTCAAGAATGCATACGGTACGTTCCTATTTAATTTATGTTAATCTCTTATGTGTTATAGATGTTCCTACGCTTCCGCATATGTGTTTACCTATTTGTATGATTGTCATGATACTAATATTATAACACTGCATACATGTTCTTACTATAGAAGTGACCAGTGTTGTATTTAAAAGTTTATTGATGGGGACAAGGATCGAGACCAGAGCCGTAAAAGTTATTTTTCGTTACGGTGTAACACTTTGATCCTTGTTACACCGTAGAGCTCTCGATTAGAGATTAAAATCGGCTTTCTAGTTATGCCGTAAAATGTGTTCCTTGTTAAGCCATAGAGGCCGCAGTTTCTATTGTTGTTATAAGGAAAGTTTATTTATCTTTATTATGTTATTTACTTTAATTAGTTATCTTGTTCTCGAAGATAACTTTTCCCTATAAAGTATATGGTTCATTATCATTGCAATTCACTTTTGGTCAATAATAAAATTGTGTTTTGGAGTCTTTACTCTTGCAGGGGTTTATTCCTTGGAGGTTTTATCCTCGTTATCAACTATTGGACTAGGGTTAACAAAATTCGCTCTCGCGTCATGCGTTAGTTGGCATCGAAGTTTGTTATTCTTGATTGTAAGTGGTGTAGAAGATCATGCATTGGTTGACATCTAAAGCTTGTTAGTATTTTGGATGGTGAATGGTGTAGAAGAGTCAAAAACTCATAATTGGTGGGTATGGTCTAGAAAGTACATGGATTATGGTTTTACCAAATCCACGAAAGAACTTGACAGTAGTTACACTATGCTAGAAAAACTACATTACGTGATCGTAGGTGGGGCATTGATACGCCTACTATCATGGATAACTATCTATCTTTTAGTTTATGTTGCATTTGAGTCATATTAAGAAAGAGTCACGTGAGTTATTATCTAAGAAAATTATCTTTTATTTTGAGAGTTTATCTTGTATCGACTTGAAATACAAGTTAGGGTTTATTCGGTATAAATACCGAACCATTCATCAATGAATAATATAGTTATGTCAAGCAAATAATCATCTTCTCTTATTTAATATTCTCAAGGAGCTCGCGCCCACTTGAAGTGGTGCCCTATCTCGATACAACCACTAACCGGGTCGTATCAATTGGTGCTTTCATTGAGAGCTCTCGTTGAGAGGGTTTTTGATTAGGGTCCCAATTAAAAAAAAAATTACAATTCATTGGCACTGTTCATCGTATGTACTGTTCATCTGATACTGTTCGTTATTGTTCATCGTACTATTCATCTGGTATTGTTCATCGTGGGTACTATTCATCCGGATTTTTTTTTTTTTTTTTTTTTTTTTTTTTTTTGAGTTATTAATCGCTTGAGTATTATTGATGGCATCCGGCGGCAGCGATTGTGACGTGGAATACGCACTCTCTAAGCTCTTGCAAATGGGTACGGTGGCCAAATATGAGAGTGAGTTTGTGGTACTTGCAAATCGAGTAACAAGGATCTCTGAATCTTTACTTATATCGTTTTATATCTCCGGACTTAAAATAGATCTACAATGTTTACTCTTACGGTCAAATCCCAAACTCTAGACAAAGCTTTTTCATTGACCCGTGCGGCGGAAACACGCTTCACGAACCTAGATATTTGGGAATTTTTGAGGTCCAATCCTTTAACTTTGGGAGAAGACTTCTTCAAAGCTCGTATCACCGAGTGTCGTTTTGAGACGATTGCAAAGGAAGAGAAAGAGCACATCGTTGAAAAGAAAATAGATGTCATTCTACTATTAGAGGGTGAATTTGCTTCACCTAAGGCTGAAGGGTTATTGAATGCTAATGAGTATATTGGAATTGAAGAGGCTGTGGGTGGTGGCGAAGCACTTAAGGTTGGCGAGAATGAGTTGAATAGAGTGATATCGACACTTAAGGATGGAGGTGGTGAATTCCATAGTCGTTTGGATGAAATAAATTTGAATTTAAGCGAGGAATTAGTGGACTCGGACTCTCAATCTGCATATTCTTCGTATCCCCTTGAGGGAAAGGTGATTTTTGAAGGAGTGGGGAGTGTTATAGCATGGGTAGCGAAAGACGGAAGAATGGTGTTGTGTTATGTCCAAGGCAAAGGAATACGAAAGAAGAAGGTGAAGGCTGAAATTCAAAGAAGATTATGGGATCCCGGATTACGCCAATGTTGCAGGAGGACGGACTGTCCAGATGACTCAAGAAGTCCAAACGTATGGTATAAAGATTATGTCATATAATCTATCTTTATTTACGTGTCTTTGTTTAGGATCGTTTTCATGTTTATTTAGGAAAGTCAATTAAGAATATTTTAAGACAACACCTTGAGGGCAATGTGGTTTTGAAGGAGTGAGGAATGATACGCCTGGGCCGAGCCCATGGCCTATTATTTAGGTCTTAGGGTTTTACCCTACTTTGTCTTATAAATACTCTTGTAAACCTTTATTATAATCAATAAATCAAGTTTTAAGATCAATAATTCTCTTGTTCTTCCCTTCTATTTCTTAAGGAGCTCGCATACGCTAAAAGTGGTGCCTTATCCCGATACAACCCCTAACCGGGTCATATCAGGCATCGATTCACAAGAATCGCGAGGGTAACAATTATGGAGGATCAAGAATTTGTCCAACCTTAGGTGGATCTATTAACAACTGTTGGTGAAACAAATCCCTGTTCAACAATATGATGGTTGATGAATGAGAGGAGAAAAAGAAGGAGTGCCGTGTGTCTACAACCAAGTCATTCCGTTCAAAAATCTTAATCAATAATTTTGTATGTTATTTAATTATTGATGGTAGTAGTTATCTTGTTTTTTAAGATAACTTTTCTCTATAAATATTTAGTTCATTATTATCTTAATTCACTTTTGGTCACTAATGAAATTGTGTTTTTACTCTTATCAGGATTTTATTACCCGGAAGTTTTATCCTCGTTATCATCCCTTCGATTAGGGTTGACAACATTCGTTCCCACGTCCCATTTACCAAATGCTTCAAAAAAGTATAGGAAAAATATATGGATTTTGTTTACTAACTGTATGTTCCATCTTCATCACAAAACCATTGCCTAGATGTTAAGAAATCACGCTTGCATTTCCACCTACAAGAACAACACGAGAACATTAAGTTATCTACCTCCAATATAAAAAAATAACAAAAAATAGTTTGCGGCTCGACCCAACCAGCCCATCCCAACAAGGGTTGAAGGTCAGTTACAAAATGATTATAGAACAGGACCAAGAGGCAAAACTAGTCGATGATGTACCTAGTTAAATATCTAGGATTGTAACTTCCGTAAATAACATCAGAGTTTCCACTTATTGAATCTACTAGCTCAAGATTACTTGTCAATACATCCCACCTGAAAGCACCAAAATTGAGCTATATAAATGCTAGAAACAATTATCTTGCATAACCATCAAATTCAAAAATAGATTGACCAGCATGAGCATACTCATATCTCTGGTGTCGATCAAGGCTCAATATCTCCTCAAATACGAAAGCTGTACTCGCTTCCATGTCACCAACAGCCTTTACAAGGACACCTTTACTTCCCTGATAACATTGAAAAATCAGCTTATAATCCATTTCAAAAGTACGTAATATTATCCTGTAAACTCGATGGCACACTAATTGTTTTAGCTAAGATTTTACAAGTTTTTGACAGAAAGTTTTTTGGGTCAATGCAACAGCACCTTATAACCAGAAACATCCTCAAAGATTCTGACACCTGAAATGCAACATATGATCAAATAAGATATAATAATTTTGCAATTTTCATTTTCAAGAAATGGCAGTATACCATGGCACGTGCGGACACATTTCCACTCATGTTCTTCAACGACATCAGCAGTATCACCTTCACAGAACTCAACACTTGTACGGCTAGCACCAAAGCTTAATGATCTACGGACAAGTGACTCACCTACAAATGAGAGCGGATGCTTGAAATATATATATAAAGGAATATATGGTAGCTTTCACATTTTTATCTTACCACGTTTTGTACTTATTATTCTCTTTACACCACTGGCATATTGCTTTACCCTTCGGCGACGGCCATGTCGTCCAAGATTAATCCTGTATAAATAAATAGTGTAATGAGTCTAGTAGACAAATATGGAAATAAAAATACAGATAAATGAGATTTGGTTGTTGAAGCAAGATCATGTGACATACTCGGTCTCAATGCTCAATTTATTTCTTGTATTTGAACTCTGAGAAAGTTCATACTCAGCCTGTTAATGATCATTGAATGGAATAGTCGATGAGAAATGACTGTATGATCATTATTGATATATGTGTGCTAGAGGTGACACAATGGGCAGGTCAGGTGATGCGTCAGTTTTGTATGGGTCAAAACGGGCCGGGCCAGGTTGGTTGAGCTGAACCTTTTTGAAACAACTGGTTTGTCGCATATGATTACAAATTTAACATTTTAATACTAATCTGTTTTATCATCAGATTTATTTAGGAACTTATAGGCATTAAGAATACAATTTGGGTGACTTTCGACCCATTTGTCGCGTCCCTTTTTACTTTACCAGTCAGAGATAAAACGTAACTGTAAGTGACCCAATGTCTAAGTAAATGGTCGAACTGGAGAACCGATAAGATCTTGTAATTATTCGATCTTACCTGTTTTTTTGCTTGTTCTAAAGCTTCCATCCATTTTTGGGTTTCACCAGCAGTAGCACAAGCAATCTTGCAACATTGTTATAACACATATTAGGAAGTAGAAAAAGTTCCAACAGTAATGTTTTATATATTATGCAGACACATGTATTTATTTGAATGAATTATGTAAAAAAGAAACATGAAAAAAGAATAGTGCAAGATGGAAAGTATAACTTACTTCACCCTTTTTCTCCTCGTCCAATCTGTTTGAGAACTTTAGAACATAAAGATCCTGAAGAAAAAAAATAATTCAGAATGTCAACTTTCTCACTATGGGATTACTAAACTATTTAAGAATCTTAAAGATACATCAAGTGATTAGCAAATATGATTTAAGGGACATACATCATCATGAACCTTACAACGTCCTAACTCTTCAAGCACAAGTGTGTGGCCAACAACACCCCGCCTTATTGGTTTCTGCATTGAGCATACTAAGGTAAATATAATTGAGAACTGAAAACTATGAAGAACATCCTTGTCATTTTTCAAGTCGTTACTCTTAAAAGTTAAAAAACAATATTGACAAGACGACAATCGTAAGTAATTATGACATATTCGAATAACAAAACAACAGAAACTTTATGGATATACACTTTGATGAATAACACTTATTTTTGTGTAATGATATTGATGCCTAATTCACATGCCTAAAATTTGCACAATTTGTGTATAAAATATTTCCCCCTAATTAATACTGACTGAATAAGAGATCATAACATACAGTGCTGGGATGTTCATGAGGATTACGCTTATACATCATAACATATTTCCCCTTAATATGTAGATATCGGCGATGACAATATTCTCGTTTAAGCGAATTAGTGCCCAGATGATAAACCCAACCAGAATGCTCAAAAATCGACCGGCCAACAACCTTCTCCTCCGTGGCACTATCTCCTCCTCCATTGCTCATCATCATTATCGTCTACGGAGATGAAATTTGGTGGAGTTGAAAGAGAAATAGGGTAAATTAAATGGATTAGGGGATGCGTTTGGTTCTTCAAGCCGATAGAATTCCCATGCATGCAGAGGGAACAAAAATGTATGTGATTTTTTGGACCATTGGAACATGATGGATGTGTTGAGATTTTATTTCTTGAGTAGCATATATATGGCTTCGTTATTATATGTGATTTATGCATACGAATATATGATTTTTTTTTTCTTTTTTCATTTTCTGCGATTTTTGTAGATTATTATATGGGAAAATTCTCAAAAGGGACCGTCACAAAAGGGGCACATTACTCTTTACCTTCTCATTTTCCAAAAGTCCAAAATAGACCAGGCCGACTGTACAACTCAACCATATTTTTGACAAGTGTCTCTTGTTTTTTGGGCAACTTGTATTTTTAATGAACTACAATATTAAAATAAGAGACATTTGTCAAAATATGATTGAGTTGCCCAATATTATAGTCATTACATTCTTTTTTGGACTTTTGAAAAATGGGGTAAAGAGTGATGTGCCCCTGGCGAGGTCTCTTTTAGAAATTTTCTCTTATTATAATTATGATTCACTTTTTAATTTTAGTGCTGTGCAAAATTAAACAGAAAAAAAAAAAATCATTTTCTTGAGAGTTTATATTTGTAACACATGTAAATAGTCATTAATAATTCGAAAAGTCAGTTTCATCCTTTTCTTTTCCAGGAGATATTGAAACTTAATTTCAATATCACTAATCCTATCTTCCAGATTTAACGTGTCTGCAAATACAAACCCATCTTGTTGACCCCCTGGTTTTGATGCACCACCACATTTTGATGCTCCATCACATTTTGCTGCTGATCCTCTTCATTTTGCTGTTCCACCACATTTTGCTACACATCCTCTTCATTTTGCTACTCCACCACATTTTGATGTGCATCCTGTTGATCCTCATCATCCTTTTCATCTTCTTCCTCCACCTCCACATCATTCAGTCCCCAACGCTCATCCTAGTAAAAGTCTTGTCTATGCAGCCATTTCAAAATTATTGTCCTCATCCACGTATCTACCTGCCTATACGACCGATATTCGTAAACGGGATCATACCTAAAATGATTAAACACTGCGTCCCATAGCAAACTGTTGTTTAATACCCACTCGTACTCTTCTGCATCATTTTGAAAGTTACCATTTGCTGCCATTGTTGAAGTTTTCTTTGAAAATGATATATGTGTTTGTGTGTGTTCTTTGGTATACAATAGAGAGGTATAAATAGGCTGGAGAGGTAGATGAACGGTTCCCAAGACTTTTGGCGGGAAAAGGGATCGACCAAAGGCGCCTAAATCATATTGTGAATTGAAGATATTTTAAAATTGTTCCTAAAGATAAGGAATTGAGTGTGGTACGCGGTTCCCAAGACTACTTGTATCTCATGCTTTGTGAATAAGAAACTTCCAAACTCAATATTTCCAACAATGATTTGGGATCGGGTTTTGACCCAAGGGAATAAATGTTTGACCGTGACTCGAAGAAAACTTATGTTATGTTTCTTTGAAGTTTAATGTTTTTGTGTTCAAAGAAAACTTATGTTATGTTTCTTTGTTAATCAAGTTATCGATTACTATATGATCAAATTATCTTTTTGTTGATTAATTATGTTATGTTGCTTTGTTGACTATGTTTTGATGCTTTGTTAAATGTCAAACAAAGATTATCAAACTTGATTGTCATTTGCAAAAGTCAAAGAGTCTCTAAGTGAATTTGGGCAATTCCGGGTAATTACTATCAAAAGATAACTAATAGCCAATCATGATTGTCACTTTGGGTAATTTTTGGTAATTTTGTGCCTGTACATTCATTTGCATAAGGTCAAATAGGATAGTCAAATTGTGCCATTTTGGGTAATTACTGCCAAAAGATATCGAGTAGCCAAAAGATCAAGATCAGTTAAATTTACAAGCAAACACTTAACCATTCACCAAAAAGATGAGGTACATGAGCCACTACAAACCACACAATCTAGCCATAAACACTATACTACTTCAGTGCAAGTACCAAAGAAACCACAACTGCAAAAACACAAAGTGTTGACTTCCAAACACTGACTTCTTTAAGGCATTTGTCAACTTTGCCTCCAATTCTTCAATCCTTCTTTGACGATTAACTTCAATTTGAACCTCACGCCTTTGATTGGGATTCAGTTTGCTATACATCTCAAACAAATGCATCTTATACCAATCACATTCCTTCTCTGGATCATACCAATCAAATTTTTCACATTTCTTCGTACCCGATATCTAAAATAAAAAAAATGTAGTATATTAAACATTTAAACTTGATAATCTTTAAACAAAACGTATTTGATAACTTACCCATCGATTTTGGCAGCAAATGAAATGTCGAGCAGGGTTGGATGGTGTCCAAGATGTTACCACCATTGCTGGCCTGTCACATTTGCAGTAATCATCATAAAGATAAGACGACATGAGTTAATTTGATTTTGATTTGGGATTTGTTATGATTTTTTAGAGTGTGTTAAATTAGGGTTTATGTATAGTGGGGAATTGATTTGCACACTTTATAAATTGATTGGGACACTCAATTTGTGCATTAAATACTTGTACAGTATTAAACACTCTGCTTCAACCGCTTGTACCTTGAGTGTGCAAATAACTTTTTTGAGTGTGCAAATCATTAGCTGTATGTATAACAGAAGATCAAGAATTGACGGCCATTAATCCTTATTCGGGTCAATCGGCCGACCCCGAACCCGAGTTAGCCACTACAACCCAATGCACATGGCCCATTACCCATGTTAATTACCCATTATGATCAACAGTCATGGATGTGTCGTAACATGACACTCTAAGCAACTATAACCAATGCATATGACCCATACGATGTCAAATACTCATTATTGAATGTGACCAGTGATAACCTAATGCATATGACCCATGACCCATGTGAATTAGCCATTATCACCGGTCATGCATGGGTTGCACTGGCTTGGTAGGTGTATAGTTATAGTGTGAATGTTATATGAATTGTATTTGAAGTTATTAAAGGCGGTCATGCATGGGTTACACCGGCTTGGTAGGTGTATACCGTTTGTCACAGACACTAAGAAGCAAGTATGCAGGGACCTCCCGATCATGTTATCAGGGATCAAGAAAGTTTAAACTCGGCTTGAGCTTGACTCGAAAAGCTCAGTTTATTTGTAAAGGTGTGTTTTCTTACACAAATTAAAATTGAAATATAACCTAATAATCGAATTCGGTTCACCTTCATCTCAAAAATCTCGATACATTTATAAATAACTATTTACACTTAGTACGCTTTCATACAAAATATATAAAAAAACATATGCTATATCACTTACAAGCTCGAAAACTCAACAATAACTCGAGTCGAACTTTTATAAGGTTGAGCTCAACTCATTAAACATTTAACTTCATTTGATAGGCTTGAGCTTGAGCTCAAAGCTCGATAAGAATCAGCTCGAACGAACTCTAGTTACTCGACAAAAGCTCAAATCATTTTACTGATATGATCTTGAACTTTTCACGAGCGGCTCGGCTCATTTCTGCCTCTAATAAAAATAAAAAATTAAGATACTTCACGTGTTAAATTTATATGTAATATTTTACATGTCCCCGCACTTAATTTCCTAAAATAAAATTTCCCTTTTAACTTTTCCAAAGCTAGCCCGCCTAAATTTTTTCCCCAAATTTAAATTGCCCCTCCACTTTCATTGAACCCGCCTATGTTTTTCAATACTCCATCCCAAATATATATCCACCAAAACTAGATCTGGTATTCTTCTATCTCCTCACCACTCTCATCACCAATGCCACCGTTCGCACCACCACCACACTCGCACCAAGACCACCGCTAAGGCCCGATCCAATGACATGTTTGGCGGTCCAATCCGGCTCGGTAATTTTTTTTCTCGATGATAAGTACTGAGATAGCATCTTCCAGAACATCAGTCTCTCTCAAAACACACACACAGTGTGCACAAGTCTGGTAATGATAGTGGAAGCGGCCGTCGTCTATTTGGTTTTCCTGGCGAAGCGTGCACCATCGGATCTTCCAAAGCATCGCAGCAAGATATTTTTTGGGGGTGTTGGTAATTTGGGGCATTTGGTTGATAATGAAGATGAAAAAACTGGTAATGGTCTTCTTCATCATCACACAAACCGAAGACCCCCAAACACTGATGCTGATAGGACAGGCGTATGAACAATACGAGAGATTTACAGGGTCACATGGTAAGGTTTTAAATGTAAACTTATGATATTTCATGTTTAAAATATTACCATGTCTTTTTAATTCTCTCATGTAGCATAAATGTTTCGATTCCTGGATTTGGGGTCTCAATTACAATGGCGGTGATCGTTGCGACTGATAATATACGGTGGTGGCGGTATTTAGCTCACTATTACAAATAAAAGATGCAGAATCGATTGTAAGAAAGCCTAAAATCGGAAAAAGACCAAGATCTGACTATAAAAAAATATAGCTGTTTCTAATCAAGTAGTCACGTTGGTCTATTTGATTTTTTCATCTTATCTTTTCCATTTTTAGTTGGGTGGTTGGGACAAAGTTACTTGTACCTTTGTAAACCATTCCTAGACTTTAATCTATACCTTATTTTACATAATCAGAGCTATCAGTTCTAGACTTAAAATGACAATAAAGGTTACTTTGAGATTAAGAAGGTCCGCCCGGGTCAGTATAATTTATATGCTTGGGTTCCTGGGTTCTCGGGTACATCGGTGATTATATGCTTGGGTTCCTGTTTCTAACCAAGTAGTCACGTTGGTCTATTTGATTTTTTCAGCTTATTTTTTCCATTCTTAATTCATCTGCATTCTTTACAGCACCTTACGATTTCGTTTCATATGCTTATAGTTAAAGGTGGCAAAATAGGCAAGTTAGGTAATAGTTCAAAACTTGAAATTTTGGTAGGGTGGGAGTCAGGTTGGATTGGCCCAATGGTGATACACTTAAACGTCCAAAGACTCCAAACTTTGTGATTTTGTTTTTAAATAGTTACTGTCAAATATATACAACTCTTTAAATATACATTAGATATAGTAAGTTTTATACCATATAAAATCTACTTCAGATGAAAATACATCGGATCTGGAAAAAGTAAGAGCACAAGTAATTGATCTTTTTTTTTATGCGTTTTCCCCTCTTTCACTTTTACTTTATTAGAGGAAAATACCATAGACCTTGTTTGTGCAGAAGTAATTTTTTTAACAGATTGTGCAGAAGTAATTGATATGCGTTTTATTCCTATCATGTTTGTGCAGATAGTTGAACCAGTGGCGCATCAAGCGACTCAAAACCACCAAAGCAGATAGATGAATCAGTGGCGAATCAAGCGACTCAAAACCACCGAAACAGCAGATAGTTGAACTAGTGGTGCCTAACAAACTAGATGCACCTGACAAAAGACAAGGCAATAGTGTCTCTATGTCAAATGTAAAGAAATAGATGCACCCATCAACAATATATATAACTACATACTTTTTAGAGAGGAAGGTTTTGTAGCATCTAATCAAGAACTTTATCCCGGTATGCTCATCTAGTTATGTTATATTGTGTGCTTTGACATGTTCTAGTTCTGCTCGCATCCTGATGTGGTTATTGTTGATATGCAGCAGCCTACATTTTCAAGACATTTATATCCAAATGATGAGATTAGATCAATGGGAGAAAAACTTGTAAGTTTAACTGCAAATTTTATTATTATGTTCATTGTTTTGGATTAAAAGTCTTCATGATGTTGTTTGAATTAATGCGGCTCATGTTTGTGTTAATATTGCTTAGATGGATTTAGTGCTGCTCATGAACTTCAAAGAAAATATGCCAAGTATTTACTACTGCTAGTACAAAAGTTACTACTGCTAGTGAAAGTTGGTACTGCTTAGAGATCAAGACTGCTCGAAGTTGCTAGCTAGTTGCTTATGGAAAAGATTATAGATACTTAGGAAACTATCGAAAGCCGACTATGACTCCTTGGTGTATAAAAGGATGTCCAATTTTATATTTGGTTCAGTTATATACATTCCAATTTTATTATATTTGAATTTTTTTTGATATATATTGATTTTTTAAATGTGACTAAAAGATGCATATAGTCACACTTTTGGTCACTATTTTCTTAATTCGTTTTGTGACTAAATATTACAAAAGGAAACACAAACATAAAATTCATGTGGCCATTGGATGATCAATAGTCACATAAAATACACATTTGTTCACTTTAAACAGAATATAGTCACACCTATTACCACTTTTGGCCACTGTTTGCGTAATTGTATGTGACTAAATACCCAAAACAAACATGCTTTGTGTGACTAAATATTACAAAAAGGTCACGCAAACATAAACTTCATGTGGCCAATGGATGATCAATAGTCACACAAAATGCACATTTCTTCATTTTAAACAGCATATGGTCACACTTATTAAAGCTTTTGGCCACTGTTTGTTTAATTGTATGTGACTAAATACCGAAATCAAACATGCTTTGTGTGACTAAATATTACAAAAGGCCACACAAACATAAAATTCACGTGGCCATTGGATGATCAATAGTCACACAAAATACACAGTTCTTCACTTTAAACAGCATATGGTCACACTTATTAAAACTTTTTGCCACTGTTTACTTAATTGTATGTGACTAAATACCCAAAACAAACATGTTTTGTGTGACTAAATATTACAAAAAGGCCACACAAATATAAAATTCATGTGGCCATTGGATGATCAATAGTCACACAAAATACACATTTCTTCGCTTTAAACAGCATATGGTCACACTTATTAACACTTTTGGCCACTGTTTACTTAATTTTATGTGACTAAATACCCAAAACAAACATGCTTTGTGTGACTAAATATTACAAAAGGCCACACAAACATAAAATTCTTGTGGCCATTGGATGATCAATAGTCACACAAAATACACATTTCTTCACTTTAAACAGCATATGGTCACACTTATTAACTCTTAGTCAACATATGCATTCACCATTGCAGTCTCATTTTGAGATTGGTTTGAGGGTTCTTAGATATTTGAAGTTAGCTCCTGGTAGTGGTATTAGTTTCAATAAAAGTCAATCAGGGTTCAAAGTTGTTGCTTACTCTGACTCTGATTGGGCTAAATGTCCTATTACTAGGAGGTCAGTTTCTGATTATTGTGTTTTTGTGAATGGAAATCTAGTATCTTGGAAAGTAAGAAGCAGAATACTTTGTCTAAGTCTTCTGCTGAGGCAGAGTATAGGTCTGTGGCCTCTGCTACTTGTGAGGTTATGTGGGTTCTTAAAATTTTAAAGAACCTGGGTGTTGGTGAATGTTTGTTGCCAGTGGATTTGTGTTGCGATAATAGGTCAGCAATTCAGATTGCTGCCAATCCTGTTATGCATGAGAAAACTAAGCATTTTGATATAGATGTTCATCTTATTAGAGAAAAAGTTTCATCTCGGTTGATCAAAACTGTGAACATTGGTTCTAAGGATCAAACTACAGATGTTTTGACTAAAGCACTTGGTAGTGTGCAACATGGTGTGATGGTGAAGAAGTTGGGCATGGTTAATCTTTATGTTTCATCAGTTTGAGGGAGAGTGTTAAAATTGTTAGCATTCTTTGGCAAACTCATGAAACTACAGGGTTGATTATGTAACTTGTTTATAACTAACACTTAACCTTAGCTGTGTTTGTCTAGTGTTTGTTTGTGCAGGGTCTAAAGTGTAACTTGGGAGCTTATATAAACATCATTACGAGCTAGGGTTTGGTGTTATCTCATTATTTCATCCACACAAGTTTTCTCTGTTGGTTTTCTCTCAAATCATTATCTGGTTTTAGGGTTTCTGGGTATAAGAATAGTTTGTTAGTATTACTTACATCAAGATCTACTTGATCTTGATTATTAGTTTTGGTATTATAGTTTGGTTGATTCTGGGTTTGGTTTAAGTGTGTGAGTATTGTAAACATTACCTAATAGAGGGACTGTTATCTTTTCTTTTGTATTGTACTTGGCTTGCATCCGTGTTGGGGACAAATCTTCTTGTGTATATTGTTATAATAATAATAGATCACCAAGGGGTGGTTGATTGGGTGATTAATCTTGTGTTAGTTGTTTTGATACCATTTTAACAAATAAGTTCGACATAGATTCTTATTAGTTAGACACACAAGTTTCATGTTTATTTTACCACCTCATGCACAGCCAGGTCGAGATTCGAGATGCCACATTTTTAATAACAATGATGTATGAGGGTACAAAATAACGAGATGAAGCTAAGCCTCGATACGCTTGATAAGAAAATACAACGAATACAACAAGGAAAAAGTGACTTATGACGACACCAAAAATGGGTGTGTAGAATGCAACATAGAGTCTGGTAATGGAGAAACGATTAGGGCCACTCGTTTAGTACACAGGAACATGAAGAGACTTAGAACAATTAGTGAAACATGAAAGTGTGAAGTTGTATATGTGTGCACTTGTACGAATGAATGAGGAGAAGTAAAGGCTTTTATAAGCTAGTTGAGCCACAAGTTGACAAGAATGATTTTGATGGAATAGATGAGGAGAGGTGGCGTACAAGGCAAAGGAAAACAAAAGAGTTGAGTGTGTCAGAGTGCTTGAGTGTTGTCATAAGGTATGTAAGAGTGTGTGTAAGTATCTATAAATATGCATGTTCTTGGATTGGGGAGCATTAGAGGCCATTTGGAGTCTTATACATTGTTTGCAAGTGAAAAACTAAACTTGTACACAAGTATGATGCAACGTATTTGATCCTTTGGTTTGGTCAGATTTCACATAGTAAACATGGATGATATTTGATGACAAATGGCATTCTTGAATCCTTGAAGCAAGGTTAACTAGGACACGTAAAAATATGGGTGTGTTGTGTGTCGAAAATGTGAGAAAAACAGGCAAAGTAAACTGCACTTGCGACTGAAATTAAGGAAAGAAAAATACAATTTAACTAAGGGTCACTGGGATGTGGCCTGGTGGGCTCGTTGGTTGTGGATCAGGCCCAACAAAGAAAAAGAGTAAGAAAAGGGTCCGGTTAGGTGTATAAGTGAAAGGTAAAGGCCCATTGGGTCTTAGAGGCCCATTTAGCAAAGTTTGGGAGTTGTGCCGAGGTCCAATAATAGTAGTGAGTACTTGTGGAAATTTTCGTAGGCTCGGTAAATGTATAAAACATGTTTGGTAATTATCGAAACGTATAATTATTAAATATCAACATTTTAAGTCATGTGTGATATTTAGGTTATCAAGGTTCATGTGTAAATGTCGTTCCAAGGTAAGTAGTGAATAATATTGCAATTGACAAGAGTATATATATATAAAAAAATTGTTATTGGTAATTTGTGTTGTAATAAAGTATTTAGTCATAGGGAAAATCACGGGATGTGATAAACAATCAACAAAAAAACATATTAACTAATTAAAACTTCGAATTAACATAAAGTAAACTAAAAAAAGTTAGAAATTAACATATCTTACTATCGGATAATTCATTGATGATTTTCATTATTTGATGATGATGATGATGACGACGACGATGAACACTCACTAATCAATGGCTATCGGCAGTTAACAGTGGGGAGGGTGGTGCTGAACGGTGATGAATGGTGGGGAAGGTGTTGGTGAAGGATGGGAAAGGTTATAGTGAAAACTAGGAAAGGTTGTGGAGATGGCGGGCCGCTGGAGGATAGAAACTAGAGAGACGATGAGATGAGAAACACAGAGAATGAATGAAGATAAAAGGTTTTTCTAAGATTGGTTGTAAATGACGAAAATACCTCGGCAAGTATTAGAAAAAAGGGCGGACTAATTGGGATAAGTGGCAGGCTGTGGGGGCTTCCTACCATTTTTATTATAACACACTCTTTATTTTAACCCAAATATATATATATATATATATATATATATATATATATATATATATATATATATATACTAGCAGGGTCCCCGCGCGATGCAGCTGCGGGCACCCTGTAATTTAGTTTTTAAGGCTTATAATTTATTTTATTTGTACGTTTATTAGTTTTTTATGGCAAAAGTTTGATGAAATTTTGCTTAGTTTATATTATTTTATTTATTTATTATTATTATTATTATTTTAGTAGTTTGCTTGATTTGTACAATATGTGAACATATTTTAGTTTACTATGTTCTTTTTGACAATAAATTTACGGATATCAAAAATTTCGTTTAGCTCGTGTCCGTTCGGGCTTGAGCCTGTTGGCTCGTGTCTGTTCGGGCTTGAGCCCATTGCCCGTTTGGGCTTGAATATTTGTATAATATGCTTTATTATTTGTATTAGTGACATTTAATGCAGGAATTGTGTTTAAGTTGGTTGTACAATATGCTTGATAATTTGTATTTCTTATTTAAGGGGTGTTTTAATAAGTGCATTAATTGTATTTATTGAGCAGTTAATTAATTGTATTTAATATACATAATGATTTATTTATTGTATTTAATGTTAGTATTAATTGTATGCTGGAATTAAATATAAGGGGAATTTCTATAAGTAGCATTTGTGTTTGAATCACTTGTACTTTAAGCTTATTAACTTATAAAGCTTAATTTTAAGTATTCTAATATTAGAAGGTCTTTCTCCATTATAATATAGTATGATATATATATATATATATATATATATATATATATATATATATATATATATATTTGCATTCATGTGGTGTATATTTTAAAGTAAGATACAATAGGCACCAATAAGGAAATGACATGTGGATTTAAGGCATTAAAATAAATCAAAACTTTAAATAAAAAAGTAAGGGCATTATGGGTAATTGACTTTACATTCATTTACCTAAATCGTAACACCATATATTACACCTCCTTCATTTTCAATAATAAAAAACTGCCCATTTGTTTCCTTCTCATCCACAGCCTTTTAGACCTCAATAAAAAATTACTAAAACCCTCACAAAATCTATATGTTATATGTGTGAAATCATAACAAACAACTACACATGAACAAATATTTTTTATCGTGTGTGCCTTCCCGAGAGCGGTTTTTGCCGCCGTCTTTCCATCCAAGATCTGATATCGATAAGTGGTGTACATGATGTAACATAAGTTACCAGATCCGATATACTTTCGTTACCAAAGATTGTGTATATACGTTGCCGGAATCTTTTTTTTTGGTGATACGTTGCCGGAATCTTTCTACTTTTAATTTATTTTTTATTTTTTTGATACGTTGCTGGAATCTTTACATATCTAAATTTCCATTTTGACATAATTTTTTTGGAGACCGTGGATGGAAATATCCGGTGGATGTAAAGACGATTACAAAGACCATGGATGTAACTTTCATTTTCCGTCATTCACGATGTTCTTAGGAGTTCTGAATGAAATATCATCCCGGAGTCAAAACACTGTCGTCGAGTTTAGACGCTTCCACCGTCTTCACCATTCACAATGATCTATTATTTTTGGATGTGTATAGAGTTTAAACCACTTTAAAACATGATCTATTATTATTATTTTTTGTTATTAGTTGTACGCTTGTACATCATGACTATTATTTGTGTGCATCAAAGAGGTTAATTTTGACTCGTGCAATAATTTTGTACATTGGTAAATAAACTAAACATGTATTGGATCGAAAAATTTAGTTTGTCACTTGAAATGCATCAAGAGTCAGTGTGTCAAAACTTCTATAATGTGAATAAAAGTATGTAAACAAAAAAATTATTGTATCACTACTAATATATCAAACGATTAAGTGTGTCATTAAATACTTATCAAAAAACTTAACGTGTCACTAAAAATGCATCACGAAATGATGTGAGTCAAAAAACATATGCATCACAAAATGAAGTGTGTCAAAAAACATAATAATTAAGAATGTGTCATTAAAAATGTATGAAGAAGCATTATATGTCACTAAAATGTTTCATGAAAAAATGTGTCAAAATAATTAGTTTAGTAATTAAAAAAAATCCTCATTTATGACTATAGTCTATATGAATGTACGTTTAAAATAAAAATAAAAAAAAAAGGACGCTAGAAGCGATTTTGAAGTTACTCACATTTAATAGTGACACCAAAGCTAAGTCAACTGATTTTAACGATACAATCTGCCACTAGTTTTAAATTTATTACAAGAATGACATTCATTTAATTTTCATCACATCATATCATTATCAGTACATCTAATGGTCCAGATTGGTGCCTATTATTTTTTACTTTAAAGTGTTCACCACAATAACACTACCCTATATATATATATATATATATATATATATATATATATATATATATATATAAAAGTAACTATTTTAAAACTATACATAATTCTATCATCTCCTTAAAAACCACACACACAATATTAATGCAACCGGATTTTATCAAAACTATACATAGCACAAGACCACGTGAATAATTGAATGCACAAATCAAATGTCATAAATATATGGGACATGCATGGGGTACATGACATAAATAAATCCATTTTCAATATAACGTAATATATTTCATCACTTTTGCTAGTATGATTGTTGTCTCATTTCCCTTCAAGTATGTTCTGTGGTAAATATTAACTCAAACAATCTAATAATATCATCGTGTTAGGTGTCTTCATGTTTTATACATCATTAAAATCGTGGCAATTAGTTGACCTAAATTCATCTTATTTACGCACAACCTAACAAAAAAAACTTTTTTAAAACTTCATCAATCCCTTTAAGCCTCCTTGTATCATCTTTGTTAGCATTAAAAATGATGATCAAATGAAACAATAAGTCTTGTATTAGTTTATGTTAGTGAACTTGTAGGACGTTTCATCAATCCCTTTAAGCCTCCTTGTATCATCTTTGTTAGCATTAAAAGTGATGATCAAATGAAACAATAAGTCTTGTATTAGTTTATGTTAGTGAACTTGTAGGACCTTATATTTGATCAACTAATAAACGTAAATAAGCTTGGTGTCACAATAGAGAGATGACGTGAAGAAGGCATGGAGAGAAAGGAAATATGGAACTATATTATCACATTAAAACACACAATACACTCTCACAGAAAACCCCTCAAATGGCACATATGAGGGGTTTATATAGTAGCTTAGGTGACACCCTAATGAGCTTTCTCTTGGGCCTTTTGAGATGGACTTGGTTTTACATAAGGAAGGCTAGCTTATAAGACTAATAGCATAACCAAGTCCATAGCCCGTTTACTTAACATAATACATTTTCTATGGCACGATACAAAGTTCATAAATATAGAATGACCATCACTTTTTATTAATGCTAATAATCTCCCCTCAAGGGGCGGTGTAACACCCCGTAATTTTCAAGATGTATTTTTATAAGGAATTATCCTTATATTTCATTTACAAACTTTTCTGAACTCATTTGGTTTGAAAAGGTGAAGTTATCATGTGAAATGTGAAAATTTCAGACAACGCATACCGGTACAATTGTAAACTCGATAAACAATTTGAATTGATTGATATTTTGTTTACGAAAAACTAGTCGTGTGAATACTTGTTTTTCTTGAGAAAAAGTTCTGAACGCGATGGCGTAGTTTTCGTATCGTGATTTGATCGTTATCGTGCGTTAATCAGCCCCGACCCACCAAATTACAAAAGTTTGTAAAAATTACATAGGAGGTCCCTGGAAAGAAGTTATGCCATTGCCCTTGAACTTTGGAAGTTTACTCTTTTTGTCATTGTAGTTTTTTCAGCTATGTATAATCACATTAATAGGGTTTTGAAAATCCTAACCCTCACTTTTATAACTTTCTTTCGCTCTCAAGATATCCGGTGCCGCTCCACCATCCGGACGCCATCTCTGGTCAACTTCCGACCACCTATTTTCTTGTCGCCGCTATTTGGGTTTGATTTAGTTGAGGTCACCACCATAGCCGCTGTCATCCTCACCATCACTGTCCCTCTATCTCTCTCATCTCGTCTTTGTGGTATGTCAAATCATTGAAAACCCGTTTATTTATTTATTTATATTTTTCTAAAAACCGATTATAAATAAGTCGTTAGTGTTTTCGTGGATTTAAACATGAGTTAAAAAAGATTTGATAACAAGTTTAAAAAAACATTTTGGTACAAATTCATGTGAATTGATAAAAAGCGGTGTTTGTTCGATTTGATTGCTAAACGGGCCGGGTCGACCCGGATTGACAAGGCTTGAATATGGCGTATCCATTGGGATGAATACGGCATATTGGTGTCTGAGCAGTATACTTTCTTTGATTTCTTCGTTTTAGCGCCAAAACACGTCATTTTTCTTGACTTCATTCGATTGCTTGAATATTACCGAGATTTACAAAAGTGAACGATCAAGTACAAATTCTCATTAAAATAATATAAAATGAGCAATATAAACAGGGTAAATGATGCTTATAACTAGTACTTATTTGATGTCATCAAATATTCCCCCCCCCCCCCTTGAATTCTATTTGTCCTTAAGTAGACTACAGATTTTTACTTATGAAAACATATCCTAAAAAATAGTTGAGAAATAATCTTTAAGTATATTACTCAATCAAAAGCACAAAACCAAACACCTCATAAAATAGGAAATGAAAACACTCAAATCACTCAACCAATCTATGTGGTAGCATTTAGTAATTCAATCAATTGCTCGATCGTGACGAGTATTCTATCATAAACTTGGTAAGGATACACATCTCCACTATAAAGTCTAGGAGTAACAAATCTAAATAGGTAAATTGGGTTAAATGATGTAGGGTTAGGGGTGAAATGATCCTTTCAAAAGTAATCCTTACCAATAACAATACTCAAGAAAATGCGATAAAACCAAAGGTGCTCGCCCAAATCCATGAACGAGACAATTATGATTGCTTAATTCCTTAACTCGAGCAAGCTAAAGGCTTGGATTTATGAATTAATAATATAAAGGATGATTAAGGATAGGATAAGGCATTGAAAACATTTATAATTGGTTAAAAATAAAAAAAATAACAAACAAATAGGTTAAGTCCATTCAACCAAATACTACTAGTTACTTATCTTACCACGAACCTAAAAAAGACTAAGAAATTAAATAAAGAAATCAATCATTTTAAATGACATATTTAATTTTATGTTCTCTTTATTAGCCTGATATATAATCTTTTTCAAATTATTTAGTAGGTGAAATTGAAAACCGTTTTAAAAAGTTTTTTGTGAAATACCCCTTCTCTACTATTGCATAACCTGGTTTTACTTGGTTTCGGACGAAGTAGTATTCGAAATTTTTATAACGATCAACAAGAAAATCTATGACCATATGGCCCTGTTTCCTGAATTCAATGATAGCAAAGTAACACTTTGCTGAAAAGAAGAACCATGGAGACAATACCGGACTTTGTTAGTATATTGGTCTATAGATCGCTCGTTTGCATGCGAGAGGCGAGAAAAACATATCGGCTAATGTCTCCCGCTGAAAGGATACCAAGTCCACCCAACTTGATTGGGAGAGTGGCTAGCGTCATTGCCAATCACCAAACTCCGGCCCCGAAGCTGTAACAATCTTCTCCAAGGAGGCACGTAACACCTAATCAAATTGGTTATTGGACATCGACCAATAATATTATTATTGGTATTGAACATCGACATAATGTTGTGCGCGATACTCTTGTTGACATCTGTTATCGGTCTTGATTTCAGTGGGTAACGAAGTTGATATTGGGTTGGTGGTGGGAGTGACAAACCCTTACATCCAATGGACATGTTACTTTACTTATGGGATATACCGATATAGTGCTTGATGTGTATGTGGATCTGACTGGTATTTGCCCTTGACACAAACTGGGATGATTGATTTCAGGCCTGGTCGTGCGGTGATTGATGCGGCACAACGCAACGCGTCAAGTATGAGGTTAAGTGCGCAGATATTGGATATGGGTTTCTTCCTTTCTTATTCTCTTCTTTTGGGGAACTTGAGAAGGATGCAGTGACCTTCCTAAAGCGGATCCGAAAGTTCTCGGTGACTCAAGAAATTGAGGCACGTGTTGCCGTTCATGTACTTAGTAGCATTAGCTTTGCAATAGCTAGAGGAGTGGGGGCTCAGATTTTATCTCGACTCCTTACTAATTTCTTGTAAATAATAATAATAATAATAATAATAATAATAATAATAATAATAATAATAATAATAATAATAATAATAATAATAATAATGAAAAATTATCAAAAAAGTGTAAAATAATAATAATAATAACAATAAATATTATTATTATTATTATTATTATTATTATTATTATTATTATTATTATTATTATTACTATTATTATTATTATTATTATTATTATTGTAAATCCTATGAATTTTTAATAAAGTGATGTGATAATAATAATAATAATAATAATAATAATAATAATAATAATAATAATAATTGACAGCGTATTAGAGTTTTAGCCTAAGTTGCTAAAGGGCGTATGCGTATAACCGGCCCGCAAAGTTAAAGGCCTAATACATTTAGTGTATGTTTAAGAAGAATTTTTTATTTCATTTTATTTTATTTTTTTGAGTAAGACTGTAAGAGGTTTATAAATGTAATAGGTCTCCCTTCTCTTAATACCACTTATTAAGGACTAGTGCTATATTTTACACTTTACTCATCCAAATAATACAAGGGGGAATTTGTGGGATAGAATATATATATATATATATATATATATATATATATATATATATATATATATATATATATATATATATATATATATAGTGTATCTTTATTTTCAGAACCCTGTTAAGTGCGGGAACTGCGAGAACTCCAATTTTGTATTAGAAAACATGTATGTTTTCTTACATACACCTTAATACACATACATGCATAACATACATGTTCATATAAAAACATGTTAAGTGCAACAGATCAATGCGAAATAGTTTTATTTTTAGAACCTTGTTAAGTGCGAGAACTGCGAGAACTCCAAATATGCATTATAAAACATGCATGTTCATATAAAACATGTATGTTTTCTTACATACACCTTAATACGTAGGCATGTGTATTAAGGTGTATGTAAGAAAATATACATGTTTTATATGAACATGCATGTTTTCTAATGTAAAATTAGAGTTCTCGCAGTTCCCGCACTTAACAGGGTTCTGAAAATAAAGCTCCCTATATATATATATATATATATATATATATATATATATATATATATATATATATATATATATATATATATATATATATATATATATATAGGGAAGGGATCCAATAGAAAGAATAATAATTAAAATAAGAATGGAAATAAGTAATTCTAGCCACACATTTTAGTTTGAGAGGGAAAATTTGAATGAAGATGCATCCTTTTTTGTAGGTGCATCTAGAATGTGTGGTTGTGATTTTTTCTTATTCTTCTTATTTTAAGTTTACTTCTTATTTGATCCTATATATATATATATATATATATATATATATATATATATATATATATATATATATATATATATATATATGGGTGGGGTTATTCTAAAAAGGCCCGTATAATAAAAAGTGTAGGAAGGATTGTGGGAGTGACATGTGCCACCACTATGCCACATCATATGACACTTGTCAACCCCCCGCCCCCCCCCGGAATTTTTTTTCCTGCCAAAAAAAAATTTTTTTTGGGCAAAAAAATTTTTTTTCCCGCCAAAAAATTTAACTGCATCATTATTATAAAGTTACTGCATCACGGTTATAAAGTTAATGCATCACGTTTACTGCATTACAATTATGATTTTACTGCATCACGGTTACTGCATTCATGGTTTTAATGTTACTGCATCATGGTTATAAAGTTACTGCATTATAGTTATAAGAAAATTGCATTATCATATGTTTTCTGCATCATATATGTATGTAAATGCATCACAATTAAAATACGATTCTTTTTTAAGTATTGGTGCATCTTTATTATAAGTTACTGCATCATAGTTAATAGTTTAGTGCATCAACTATGCTGCAGTAACTTATAACCTTAATGTACTAAAATTTAAAACTGTGATGCAGTAACTTTTATAATTGTGATTCAGTAACTTTATAACTGTGATGCACTAAAAAATTTGGCGGGAATTTTTTTTTTATTTATTTTTTTTTTTTATTTTTTTTTTTGCGGGATTTTTTTTTGCGGGCAGGGGGGGGGAGGTGGGGGGGAGGGGGGGGGGTGACATGTGTCATATGATGTGGCATGGGGGTAACACATGTCGCCCTCACAATCCTTCCTATATATTTTATTATAAGAGACTTTTTTTTTAAATTTTCTTCTTATTTAATCCTAACTCTCTCTCTCTCTCTCTCTCTCTCTCTCTCTCTCTATATATATATATATATATATATATATATATATATATATATATATATATATATATATATATATATATATATATATATGTATGTATGTATGTATGTACATACGAAATGGATCAAGTAAGAAAAATAATTAAAATGAGAAGAATAAGAAGTAATTCTAGCCACGCATTTCAAATTATGAGAGAAAATTTGAAGGAAGATGCATCCATTTTTGTAGGTGCATCTGAAATGTGTGGTTGTGTTACTTCTTACCTTTCCTATTTTAATTATTCTTCCTATTTGATCATAACTCTCTCTCTCTCTCTCTCTCTCTCTCTCTATATATATATATATATATATATATATATATATATATATATATATATATATATATATATACATATATATATACATATATATATATGTGTGTGTGTGTGTGTGTGCGCGCGCATGTGTGTGTGTGTGCGCGCGCGCGCAAGTGGTGATTAAGAGGCATTAAGAATAAAAAGAAACAAAGCCATTAGTGTATGTTTAAAACAACCATAATTTTTGATATTTTGACCGACTAATTAACGAGGTTTGAACCAAAGTCACACGGATACCGGGTAAAATCCTCTTTTCTCAACCGTTTTACTTGAGATCGGATAGAATTTATCTAATTAACGTTTCTTTATTGATGTATTTCTGCAAAACACCCATAAATTTGTTCACTTTTACTCACATGATCATTACTCTTGCGTAAATCATCCTTGCTTATTGAATACTTATAATGAACTGCAATAAATATACGATAGCATAATTCTTTATAAGTACATAAGTTATACATCTATGGGCCTCTTATTCTTTATTACAATTGTTTAGAAGTTGGATCAAATGAGAAAAAAAATATATATGTATATATATAGAAATAAAAAAGGTGAGAATAAACCACAACTACACATGTTTTGGACACCTATATGAAAATTGATGCATCAATCCTTAAAAATTATCCTCTTACTTGAAATGTGTGGCTAGATATCCTTCTTATTATTATCAGTTTAGTTTTTCTTCTCACCGGATCACTCTTTTATTGTTTGTACATAAAAGCCCTTTGTAAGTATGTATCGTACATAGAAATCTTCGATACTACATAAATAGGATGAATTGAAGAACTTGACGTATCAGGAGGTTACTTCTTTATAATTAATTATTTATATTATTCTTGGACCGGGATAGACAACCTTAAGTGGCACAGTACTTGGGCGTTGGCGTACCCAGCTAGCATGGAAGTTGCTTGATCCTTCACAAGCTCCCAAGCCTTCTTCACATGCCTATCTTCTGTGAGAGTTGCCCCAACAGCAAATCGAATAAAGTAAACTCCTCCAACCACTGAATGTGTCATGTAAACACAACCCATTGCATTCACTGATTCCAACAACTTCTTGTTAAATTCATTTGCTTCAAGTTCACTATCATAATGCTTCCTAATCACATAGGGACAAACCCGAAAACAAACCAGAGAAAAATATCTAGGCACTATAATCTCAAACCTTTTGTCCAGGGTCACGAGCTCTTCAAAATCTTTAGCCATTTTTACATGCTTTCTTATGACGCCCCTCAAACCAGTAACCCCATAGCTCCTTAGCACCATTTTTAAATGTTAAAACCCACTTTGCTGAAAAGAAGAACCATGGAGACAATACCAGACTTTGTCAGTATATTGGTCTGTAGATCGCTCGTTTGCATGCGAGAGGCGAGAAAAACATATCGGTTAATGTCTCTCGCTGAAAGGATACCAAGACCACCCAACTTGATTGGGAGAGTGGCTAGCATCACTGCCAATCAACAAAATCCGGCCCTGAAGCTGTAACAATCTTCTCCAAGGAGGCACGTAACACCTGATCAAATTGGTATTGGACATCGACCAATAATAATATTACTGGTATTGAACATCGACATAATGTTGTGCGCGATACTCTTGTTGACATCTGTTATCGGTCATGATTTCAACGAGTAACGAAGTTGATATTGGGTTGGTGGTGGGAGTGACAAACCCTTACATCCAATGGACATGTTACTTTACTTATGGGATATAGTGCTTGATGTGTATGTGGATCTGACTGGGTATTTGCCCTTGACACAAACTGGGATGATTAATTTCAGGCCTAGTCGTGCGGTGATTGATGCGGCACAACGCAATGCGTCAAGTATGAGGTTAAGTGCACAGATATTGGATTTGGGTTTCTTCCTTTCTTATTTTTCTTTTGGGGAACTTGAGAAGGATGCGGTGACCTTCCTAAAGCGGATCCAAAAGTTCTCAGTGACTCAAGAAATTGGGGCACGTGTTGTTGTTCATGTACTTAGTGGCATTAGCTTTACAATAGCTAGAGGAGTGGGGGGCTCAGATTGTATCTCGACTCTCTACTTATTTCTTGTAAATCTTATAAGTTAATAATAATAATAATAATAATAATAATAATAATAATAATAATAATAATAATAATAATAATAATAATTTATTATTATTATTATTATTATTATTATTATTATTATTATTATTATTATTATTATTATTATTATTATTATTATTATTATTATTATTATTATTGTGTTTACTTAGATTTCACTACTCCCTAGATATCTTTTGCAGGTTAATTACTTGTTACAGTTGCGTGGATGACGGATTGTATTCCCTAATACCATTCATGGGGTGGCGTACTTACTTCCCCAATCCTATAAGCTCCTACTTCACTCCTATGTCGAGCCGACTAAGAAGCTCCTAACATGGGATCACTAGAATTCGCTCATGTATTAAATACAATCATAAAAACCTAGTACACATCGGTTCATGTTTCTTAAGACGTTCAAGCAAGTCACACAATGGAGATCTGCCAGTTTTCTTAAGCCTAACATTGAAATCATTCATCCATTACAACTATAAACAAGCAATCAACCTATAATTAACATCTAGGTTTCATTACATCTAAGCAAACACATGAAAGATCTAGCCTAGCATATTAAAATCAAGACAAGCATAAGATATATTCAAACAACACATAGACATATTGAATGAATTGAAAGAGGACTTATCTTAATTGAACATGAAAGGTTCAAGGGGTGAAAACCCTTGAAAATACTGTTACAAACGACCTAGGGTTTACTAGGTTCGACCCTAGCATTCTCCACACAAGTTCCTCCCTTAATGAATGAAAAATAGAAAAGTATATATAGATTTTGTGAGGTGACGGCGTCAAGAGTAAATGTCTGACGCCGTCATCTCGCCGCCAAATAAGTTCTCTAACTACCTAGATCTGGGTTTGACGCCGTCACGTGTATTCCATCTTCAGGCCGTCACTAAAATAACACTTGACGCCTTCAGGTTTTCTCTGGGTCGTCATGGATTTTACTCCTGATGCCGTCACAATTTCCTTCTTGACGCCGTCAAGTACTATTCTCAGCATGGAAAATTAAGTCTTTGCCGTTTTCTTCACTTTTATGCTCCAAAAACGTCCAAAATGCTTCCTTTTCCAGAATTCACTCCCAAAGTACCTAAAATCACAAAAGGAACGATTTAGGGTAATATTTGATCAAATAAATTCAATTCCGGGCTTAAATGACCCCCTAAAAACGGTTCATTTTTCGCCTCATCATATACCCTTACACTTGAGATTTGCTTTTCCTCAAGCAAATGCGCTTTTATTCTAGTCAAAATACAAGTTAGGGGTCATTTAACACTAATATAAAAGTAATTACAACAAATAATCGTTCCACTAAAGACCAAAGATAAGCACGGAGGTCATACAATAGCACCTCACAAATAGTGTTTAGATACTCACATCTCTCGGGTGTAATAAAGTATATATCACAATATGAAAATGGAAAACATATCTCACTACCTGTCATAGCAAAATAGATTCCATAGGCTTGGGAAAGGATCAAACCTCCACCACATGGCGTAAGCACCTAGGATAAACTATCAAAGAGGTCTTTTAAAGGGTTGTAACGTTAGGTGTAGGGATATGAAAAACACGGTTTTGTTGGATATAGGCATTCTTTACTGGTGACGAGTTAACAATCTTGGTTAATTACATGTACAATATGGCGTTGCTAAGCCAAGACTAGACTCGACTTAAGCTAATAAATCAAAAATAACAAAAACATAAATTGAACATAGAATGAAACGAGATGGTAGTCCGTATGTTTTTCTCTTTTCTTTTTTCTATTTTTTTTCTTTTTCTTGATTTTTTGATTCTTTTTTTTTATGTATACACTCTTACCCTACCATTGATGAGGCGAAAAATGAACCGTTTTTAGGAGGTCATTTAAGCCCGGAATTGAATTTATTTGATTGAATATTGCCCTAAATCGTTCCTTTTGTGATATTAGGTACTTTGGGAGAGAAATCTGGAAAAGGAAGCAATTCGGACGTTTTTGGAGCATAAAAGTGAAGAAAACGCCAAAGTCTTAATTTTCTTTGTTGGGAACAGTAGGTGACGGCGTCAAGAAGAAAATCTTGACGGCGTCAAGAGTAATTTCCATGACGATCCAGTACATATTTGACGGCGTCACAAGGTAGGGCGTCAAGAGGAAAAAGCATGACGGCCTGGAAACACATAACACTTGACGGCGCCAGATCTGGATCAAGGCAGTCCGAGGAGTATTTTGGCGGCGAGATGACGGCGTCACAAATTTGTTCTTGACGCCGTCAGACCCTATTTCCTATATATAGTTTTCTAATTTTCACATTAAAAGGAGAGAAGTTTTGGAGAAACCCTAAGTACGAACTTGGTACGAATTTTACAGGTTTTTCAAGGGTTCTTAGCCCTTGATACCTTTCATGTGTAATTGAGATAAGTATTCTTTTAATTCAATCAATATGTCTATGTGTTGGTTGTCTATATCTTGTTCTTGTCTTAATTCCATCATGCTAGGCTAGATCTATCTTGTGTTTGCTTGGATCTAATGAAACCTAGATGTTAATTATGTGTTGATTACTTGTTTATGGTTGTATTAGATGAATGAATTCGATGTTAGGCTTAAGAAAACTGGCAGATCTCCAAATGGTAACATGCTTGAGAACCCACCTAACCTCTCACCCAACCACCACTTTGACAATAATTCTGAGTTAGAAGAGTCTGATCATGATGATGACCGTAGGGCTAGTCCTTTTTACTATTCAGACTCCGATGAGGATCTTGATGATGGTGATGTGATTAATGAGAATAGGATGGAAGAAGAAATAAATCCTCTTAGGTATGTCGACCCTAGAACCAGGATTGAGTGTGATAGTTCGTTTAACATGCAATTTCCTTGTAAGATCGGATTTAAGAGCTTTAACGCCTATCTTAACTCATCTCTCCCAATGAACATAATCTCGCGTAATGAATACAATAAAATTATGGTAGATGAGTTAGAATACAAAGGAGAAAACATTATTGCTAGGGCAATACCATTACATGTGTTTGTAGGAAGCTTGGTTTATCTTGTTGAGTTCATGGTTATGGAGAATCTAGGAGAGTTTATTGATGATAAGTTGACCCAAGTTGTGTTTGGAAAACCTTTCAAACGGTTGACCAACCTCGATGAAAAACTCATAGAAGGGTTAATTACATTCTCGGATGGGGATGAAAATTTTGTCTATCAAATGCCCCGCACACACCCTAGGTTCAAGGATTTTTCCATGGAAAAGTGTAGTAGGTATCAGCCCATAGAAATGCTAAGTGAAAATGATAAGAGAAAAGGACTTAAGTATACTCATGAAAAGAATAAAAGATACTATCGCGGATGCTTAGAGTTAGGAGATGATTATAAGAGAGATGAGGCGACTATTAGATGGCTCACACTTGGATATATGAGCATAAGCGATACACGTTAACCCACCTTGAGTCTAGCTACAAGACTCGTAAATAAAGAAAAGCGCTTCTTGGGAGGCAACCCATGTTGTGTGTGATTTTATTTTGTTTGTTTGTTATTTGCTTCCGTATGCATGCTTTATTTTTATTGTTGGTAGATCATGTTTCTAAACTAAATAGTGAAAATACTTTACTTTGTTGTTTTGGCCTAGTCTTAACTCCACCTAAAAGTATTTTTGCAAAAGATAAGTGTAAGGGGAAACCCCAAATATGTTTTCAAGAAACAAACCGATCATGATTCTCCACAATATTAAATGAACATGTATATTCGTATTTGTTAGAGTCAAATGCTTGTATTGAGTCATAATGAAGTTTTGCAGGATTTTCCAGGAAGTAGGACCAAGTTTTTCCAGAAATTTTCCGGAAACTTAACATAAGAATTTCTGTAGGTCACTTCTGACGGCGTCAAGAATTAATTCTTGATGGCGTCACGTGTAAAAATCTGGAAATTTTACCAGTTTTGTTTTTCTAACGGAGTCTTATGATTTTTGTGAATTATTAAGTTTTATAATCTCCAGAAAATCTGCAAACTTCATTCCACAAGCATTATATCTTATTTTGTTTTCTAGGATTTAGTAACTTATATAGGATGCCGCCGATTTTACGCGAGGTTGCCTTGTCTATTTTCTCAGGATTTACAGGTTATGTATGACAAGAAGATGATTTATATTCTGGAAGGGAAGCTTTGATTGTTCATTTTCTTGGAGGAAGATTTAACCTGGCCACCTTATTATCCATACCGAGCGAATCAGGGGAGTATTTGATTTCATTCTTTTTACTTTACATTCTTTACTTGAACATTGGGGACAATGTTCATCTTAAGTGTAAGGGGAGGGTAAAATGATGATACCTTACATATGCACTTTCGCTTGAGTTTGTTTTGTTTGATGGTAGATGTGTAATAAAACTATGAGAAATACTTGTTAGTGCAATTTTAGCGCCAAATTTAAAATTTTTTACAACATTTAGGAGTGAAACTTTAGCCATAGCAAGCGTCTCATGGATAGGAGATTGTATTACTAGCACATAACCGTATATTCAGAAAAATTTTCCACCCAAATATGTGAGGTTCGCCTTTAGATTTGATAGGAAAAGCATTTACTATTAGTGCTTATGAGTGTACCGGTAGCATTTAGATTCTAGAACTTGCGTTAGTGATGCATCCCAAGACCGCTAGTGAGACTACATTCGTGTAGTAGGATTTACTACATGATAAGAGGCATTAGGATCACCCTTGTGTTAAACCCGTATCATAATTACTTGACCATTTAAGTCATATTACTTGACTAGTTAAGTCAACTAATTTTTCCCACACCCTTAGCGTTGTACTCATTTTTAGTACACGAAACCCCTAGTACACCCCTCCGAGCCTATCTTTTCGTTTCTAACTTTAAGCATCTTACTTAAAGGAAGAATTTGTTACACCCCACTTAAAATGTACAACCAAATCGCCTTAGCCTTCCGTGTATGCGCTCATTTTTAGTGCAATATTGTTATTGTTTAAACCCTAAGTTAACTATCTAGTTGATTACATGGTTGCTAAGTCGAGTCATATCCTTGTACATATTGTTTTGGGACGATTAGGACTCATGGGTAAAGTACTTATTTATGGAGTAATGGGGAAGAACATCATTTATTACCCCCATACGTACGTTAATCTTAAAAGTGCTCCAAGTGTTTTGATTTTCTTAATTCGAGTCATTAGTTCAGTTTATTGTAAAGTATGTAAAAATTCAAGTGTAAGGGGAACGTTTATTCCCTATGATGTATTATTTTGGATGGTAGGGTAAGAGTGTATGCAAAAAAAAAAAAAAAAAAAATCGAAAAAATCGAAAAAATCAAGAAAAGAAAAAAATGGAAAAAGAAAAAGAGAAAAAACATACGGACTACCATCCCCTTTTCATTCTATGTTCATTTTATGTTTTTGTTATTTTTGATTTATTAGCTTAAGTCGAGTCGAGTCTTGGCTTAGCAACGCCATATTGTACATGTAATTAACCAAAATTGTTAACTCGCCACCAGTAAAACTTCCTTTATCCAACAAAACAGTGTATTTCATATCCCTACACCTAACGTTACAACCCTTTAAAAGACCTCTTTGATAGTTTATCCTAGGTGCTTACGCTATGTGGTGGAGGTTTGATCCTTTCCCAAGCCTATGGTAATCTATTTTGCTATGACAGGTAGTGAGAGATATCTTCCGTTTCCATATTGTAATTTATACTTTATTACACCCGAGAGATGTGAGTATCTAAACACTATTTGTGAGGTGCTAGTATATGACCTCCGTGCTTGTCTTTGGTCTTTAGTGGAATGATTATTTGTTGTAATTACTTTTATATTAGTGTTAAATGACCCCTAACTTGTATTTTGAGTAGAATAAAAGCGCATTTGCTTGAGGACAAGCAAATCTCAAGTGTAAGGGTATATGATGAGGCAAAAAATGAACCGTTTTTAGGGGGTCATTTAAGCCCGGAATTGAATTTATTTGATCAAATATTGCCCTAAATCGTTCATTTTGTGATTTTAGGTACTTTGGGAGAGAAATCTGGAAAAGGAAGCAATTCGGACGTTTTTGGAGCATAAAAGTGAAGAAAACGCCAAAGTCTTAATTTTCCTTGCTGGGAACAGTAGGTGACGGCGTCAAGAAGAAAATCTTGACGGCGTCAAGAGTAATTTCCATGACGATCCAGTACATATTTGACGGCGTCACAAGGTAGGGCATCAAGAGGAAAAAGCATGACGGCCTGGAAACACATAACACTTGACGGCATCAGATCTGGATCAAGGCAGTCCGAGGAGTATTTTGGCGGCGAGATGACGGCGTCACAAATTTGTTCTTGACGCCGTCAGACCCTATTTCCTATATATAGTTTTCTAATTTTCACATTAAAAGGAGAGAAGTTTTGGAGAAACCCTAAGTACGAACTTGGTACGAATTTTATAGGTTTTTCAAGGGTTCTTAGCCCTTGATACCTTTCATGTGTAATTGAGATAAGTATTCTTTTAATTCAATCAATATGTCTATGTGTTGGTTGTCTATATCTTCTTCTTGTCTTAATTCCATCATGCTAGGCTAGATCTATCTTGTGTTTGCTTGGATCTAATGAAACCTAGATGTTAATTATGTGTTGATTACTTGTTTATGGTTGTATTGGATGAATGAATTCGATGTTAGGCTTAAGAAAACTGGCAGATCTCCAAATGGTAACATGCTTGAACGTCTTAGGAAACATGAACTGACATGCACTAGGTTTTATTGGTTGTATTTAATGCATGAGTAAATTCTAATGATCCCATGTTAGGAGCTTCTTAGCCGGCTCGACATAGGAGTGAAGTAGGCACTCATAGGATTGGGGAATTAAGTGCGCCACCCTATGAATGGTATTAAGGAATACAATCCGTCATCCACGCAACTATAACAAGTAATTAACTTGTAAAAGATATCTAGGGAGTAGTGAAATCTAAGTAAACACATTTTCTCCACTTATTGCTCACAACCTTAGTTAATTTAGTTTATTTTTATTTTTAGTATTTTATTTTGATTGCATCTTTAGTATTGGGTTAGTTGACTAGCAACTAATTCCGCCCAAATCCTTCAAACCCGAGATTTTTACTTACTTTCTAAAAAATATAAAAATACAAAAATAATCATCCTTCATCTTTAGAACTAGTATTTAGGTTTTCTAATCCTAGCGACACTATTCCTAGCTGAACGATCAATCCCCCGGTACTTGTCACTATACTATACTACAACGATCAGGTACACTGCCTGGTGGGGGTTGTAAGCTTCTCAAGATCCCTTGAGAGGTAAAGCTTGGTGCGATTCCCACGTATCAACCATCCAAAATAATACATCATAGGGAATGAACATTCCCCTTACACTTGAATTTTTACATACTTTACAATAAACTAATCTAATTACTCGAATCAAGATAATCAAAACACTTGGAGTACTTTTAAGATTAACGTACATATGAGGGTAATAATATGATGCTCTTCCCCATTACTCCATAAAATAAGTACTTTACCCATGAGTCCCAATCGTCCCAAAACAATATGTACAAGGATATGACTCGACTTAGCAACCATGTAATCAATTAGATAATTAACTAAGGGTTTAACAAATAAAAATATTGCACTAAAGATGAGTGCATACACGGAAGGCTAAGGCGATTTGGGTGTACATTTAAGTGGGGTGTAACAAATTCTTCCTTTAAGTAATATGCTTAAAGTTAGAAACGAAAAGATAGGCTCGGAGGGGTGTACTAGGGGTTTCGTGTACTAAAAATGAGTACAACGCTAAGGTGTGGGAAAAATTAATTGACTTTACTAGCCAAGTAATATGACTTAAATGGTCAAGTAATTATGATACGGGTTTAATACAAGGGTGATCCTAATGCCTCTTATCATGTAGTAAATCCTACTACACGAATGTAGTCTCACTAGCGGTCTCAGGATGCATCACTAACGAAAGTTATAGAATCTAAATGCTACCGGTACACTCATAAGCACTAATAGTAAATGCTTTTCCTATCAAATCTAAAGGCGAACCTCACATATTTGGGTGGAAAATTTTTCTGAATGGTACGGTTTTGTGCTAGTCATACAATCTCCTATCCATGAGACGCTTGCTATGGCTAAAGTTTCACTCCTAAATGTTGTAAAAAAATTTAAATTTGGCGCTAAAATTACACTAACAAGTATTTCTCATAGTTTTATTACACATCTACTATCAAACAAACAAACTCAAGCGAAAGTGTATCTGTAAGGTATCATCATTTTACCCTCCCCTTACACTTAGGATGAACATTGTCCCCAATGTTCAAGTAAAGAATGTAAAAGTGAATTAAGTAAAAAGAATGAAATCAAATACTCCCCTGCACTTAGGATGAACATTGTCCCCAATGTTCAAGTAAAGAATGTAAAAGTGAATTAAGTAAAAAGAATGAAGTCAAATACTCCCCTGATTCGCTCGGTAGGGATAATAAGGTGGCCAGGTTAGATCTTCCTCCAAGAAAATAAACAATCAAAGCTTCCCTTCCAGAATATAAATCATCTTCTTGTCATACATAACCTGTAAAACCTGAGAAAATAGACAAGGCAACCTCGTGTAAAATCGGCGGAAATCTATATATGCTAACAAATCCTAGAAAACAAAATAAGATATAATGCTTGTGGAATGATGTTTGCAGATTTTCTGGAGATTATAAAACTAAAGATTCAACAAAAACTTTAAGACTCCGTTAGAAAAACAAAACTGGTAAAATTTCCAGAATTTTACACGTGATGCCGTCAGAAGTGACCTGCAGAAATTCTTATGTTAAGTTTCCGGAAAATTTCTGGAAAAACCTCATCCTACTTCCTGGAAAATCCTGCAAAACATCATTATGACTCGATACAAGCATTTGACTCTATCAAATACGAATATAGATGTTCACTTAATATTGCGGAGAATCATGATCGGTTTTGTTTCTTAAAAACATATTTGGGGTTTCCCCTTACACTTATCTTTTGCGAAATACCTTTGGATGAAGTTAAGACTAGGCCAAACAACAAAGTAAAGTATTTTCACTATTTTAGTTTTGAAACATGATCTACCAACAATAAAAATAAAGCATGCATACGGAAGCAAATAACAAACAAACAAAATAAAAATCACACAAAACATGGGTTGCCTCCCAAGAAGCGCTTTTCTTTATTTACGAGTCTTGTAGCTAGACTCAAGGTCATGGGTCACTACGTGACCTCATCGTTAGTTTCACTCTCTAGGTCATCTCCTATACCAGTTTTGTATTCCGGACCTAGTTGCAAGCATTCTTTGTAGAAACCAAGCATCCTATTCATCGCATACACTACTCCTCTACGTCTATCCTCATCATTCCTATAATAAGCTGCTTGTTTGTGTTCCTTTTCTATGTTCGACAGGAGGCGGTACTGCTCAATCTTATAGGGCATTTGGTAGGCAATCTCATCATTCTCCTCCTTGAACCTAACTATCCCTAAAGTCGGATCATAACTCATCTTAGTGGCCTCAACAAATGGTTTTCCGAACACTACTTGGCTTAGGCAAGCATCTATCACCGTACGAGTATCCTCTACTATCATAAAATCGATCTCATAAGTGAAATTTCTGACAATCACATGCAATCCCTTCACTCTTCCTACAAAATTACTTATCAAATTCTTATTGGGCATCATTCTATAACCAAGTTGTTTCTTCATTACCCAATTATAATAAGTCCGAGTCATGATGTTTATAGGAGATCTAGGATCGATATAAGCTTTCCATATATGCATATGCCCAATGTTGCATGGTATGTTGATGTTAGAGGGGTCTCCTGTTTTGATAAAGGGTGAGCCAAGGATATATGGTGTCTCGGGGCCATCGAATAAATCCTTATGATATTCCCGTTCTTCCTTGATGGGAAACTTATCAAAGTACTCTTCTACAGTCTCTACTTACTCTAACTCTTCTCCTTTATTAACCTCAACTTCCCTAATTTCATCCCTAGTCTCGGTTTCTACTCCAACTTCATCTTTGTTACTTTCTTCTATATCTTTATCTATTGGCTTAATGGTGACAACATTGACAAAGTGGACGTGTTTGGATGACGAGGGGTCCTTAGTTTGTATTCCGTTTATTGGCATCCCTAGTGTCCTTCCTAGGTGTAGTTAACGCTTGGTTGTTGAGGGCTTTCAACAAGTTGTCAATCTTATTGGTCATCTCCGTTTGTTGTTGGTTGAATTCGGTTTCAAACCTAGCTATGCGAGCCTCTTGAGATGCCATAAACTTGGACATCAATCCTTCAAGATTGTTGGTACTACCATAGTTGTTAGAAGGATTGTTGTTGAAAGTACGGTTGGAGGGTGGACCGTTTGGTTGGTAACGATTAGGCGGATTGGAAGAATTGGCTTGGTTTTGTTTCAACCTAAAGTTTGGGTGATTTTTCCAAGAGGGGTTGTAGGAATCACCATACGGGTTTGGCTCGGGTTTGAAAGTGTACCACTTATCTCCCGCTTCGTCGGTACACGAGGATGCGTAGTCCGCAAAAGCTGTTCCCGGGAGTTCCACACAATCACGAGTGTCATGGAGACCACTACACAATTCACATGAAGAAGTGATTTTGTTCACTTTGCTTGAAGGCTTAGGAGCTTCGTAAGATTTCATGAGAAACTTGACTTGGTCCTCAAGTTCCATGATCCTACGGTCGGGAGTGATAGAATTATTCGAAGGCAAAGATATTGCCTTGACCGTTTTGTTCAAATCACGGGGATCATTCCAACTTTCGTTGTCATAGAGAGCAAGATCTTCTATGAGTTCCCATGATTGTTCCGCACTTAGATCACGTAGCTCACCACCGGCCGATTGGTCAATGGCTCGCCTTGTGGAGAGATCGATATGGTCATAGAAGATTTGGACTTGGAGCCAAAGATCTATGCCATGATGAGGGACTTTTTGGAGTAAGTCCTTGAATCGAGTCCATGCTTCACACAGAGTTTCACCTTGATGTTGTTGGAACATCAAGATATCATTTCTAGGCTTGGTAGTTCTCCCCGGTGGGAAAAATTGAGCAAGGAAACGAGTGGTGAGATCATCCCATGAGGTGATGGATCCCGCGGGTAAACGCTCAAGCCATTGACTAGCTTGATCACGTAGAGAGAATTGGAATAGGCGTAATCGGGTTGACTCTCTAGTTGTAGCATCAAGGTCTATAGAATCTACGATTTTAAGGAAGTCCTTGAGATGTTGATTTGGATCTTCGGAACGAAGTCCATGGAATGCACATCCGCTTTGCACTAACCGGATGGTGTCGGATCGCAAGGGAGACACATTGGCTCCTTGGGTGAGCTCAATGGTGTTTCGATAGCCTTGGTGGCTAGGTCGGGAATACTCTCCTAGGGTTCGGGGCCTAAGAGGTTGCTTAGCTAGTGGTGGGTTTTGTGGGTGGTCTTGTTGTCGTGGGTTGATGGGTTCAAAGATGTTACCATCTTCCATGATGTTGGATGGTAAAGAGTTACGAACAAAGACACGAAGAAATAAGATAGACTAAAGAGAACCTAAAAAATAAAAATAAAATCTTACTAGAAAGGAATCTAGAAAGTAGACCTAATAAAAAGAAATCCTAACCTAGACAATAACTATTCCCCAGGCTGCGGTGCCAAAAACTTGATGCGTGGGAATTGCACCAGGCTTTACCTCTCGAGGGATCTCGAGAAGCTTACAACCCCCACCAGGCAGTGTACCTGATCGTTGTAGTATAGTATAGTGACAAGTACCGGGGGATTGATCGTTCAACTTGGGAATAGTGTCGCTAGGATTAGAAAACCTAAAGACTAGGTCTAGAGATGCGGGATGATTCTTTTTGTATTTTTATGTTTTATGAAAAGCAATTAAAAATCTCGGTTTTTAGAGGAGTGGGCGGAATTAGTTGCTGTTCAACTAACCCAATAACTAAGATGCAATCAAAATAAAATATTAAAAATGAAAATAAACTAAATTATACTAGTGGTGTGAGCAATATATGGGAGAATTGTGTTTACTTAGATTTCACTGCTCCCTAGATATCTTTTACAGGTTAATTACTTGTTACAGTTGCGTGGATGACGGATTGTATTCCTTAATACCATTCATGGGGTGGCGTACTTACTTCCCCAATCCTATAAGCTCCTACTTCACTCCTATGTCGAGCCGGCTAAGAAGCTCCTAACATGGGATCACTAGAATTCGCTCATGCATTAAATACAATCGTAAAAACCTAGTACACATCGGTTCATGTTTCTTAAGACGTTCAAGCAAGTTATACAATGGAGATTTGCCAGTTTTCTTAAGCCTAACATTGAAATCATTCATCCATTACAACTATAAACAAGCAATCAACCTATAATTAACATCTAGGTTTCATTACATCTAAGCAAACACATGAAAGATCTAGCCTAGCATGTTAAAATCAAGACAAGCATAAGATATATTCAAACAACACATAGACATATTGAATGAATTGAAAGATGACTTATCTTAATTGAACATGAAAGGTTTCAAGGGGTGAAAACCCTTGAAAATACTGTTACAAATGACCTAGGGTTTATTAGGTTCGACCCTAGTATTCTCCACACAAGTTCCTCCCTTAGTGAATGAAAAATAGAAAAGTATATATAGATTTTGTGAGGTGACGGTGTCAAGAGTAAATGTCTGACGCCGTCATCTCGCCGACAAATAAGTTCTCGGACTGCCTAGATCTGGGTTTGACGCCGTCACGTGTATTCCATCTTCAGGCCGTCACCAAAATGGCTCTTGACACCCTTCTCTTGACGCCTTCAGGTTTTCTCTAGGTCGTCATGGATTTTACTCCTGACGCTGTCACAATTTCCTTCTTGACGCCGTTAGGTATTGTTCTCAGCAAGGAAAATTAAGTCTTTACCGTTTTCTTCACTTTTATGCTCCAAAAACATCCAAGATGCTCCCTTTTCCAGAATTCACTCCCAAAGTACTTAAAATCACAAAAGGAATGATTTAGGGCAATATTTGATCAAATAAATTCAATTCCGGGCTTAAATGACCCCCTAAAAACGGTTCATTTTTCGCATCATCAGTTTCTAGTTACTGGTTATTAGGAAAGCGGGCATACATGTCGGTTTTGGATAATATTTAATCAAATTTTAAGGTTTCAGTGGTTGCTTAATGATTAATAAGTCTTTTTGTGATTATATGCATATATGTAAACATAAAAGTAGTCGAAGGGTGCATATGTGTTTTATGGTTGGTATTAAATCAATTGTGTGCATATGTGTTTTGAAGTTGAAATAAAATCAATGAAAGATGTATGCATATATGTTTTAGTTATGAATATGTGTTTTCTAGTTGTTTCTAGAATGGTGCATGTGTGTTTTATGAATGGTGCATATGTGTTTTATGGTTGGTATAAAATCAATTGTGTGCATATGTGTTTTGAAGTTGAAATAAAATCAAGGAAAAATGTATGCATACATGTTTTAGTTATGAATATGTGTTTTCTAGTTGTTTCTAGAATGGTGCATGTGTGTTTTACGATTGTGCATGTGTTCGGCTAGATTTACTCAGTTTTTGTAATCATTTATATTTGAACATGTTTTTATTAGCAGGATTTATGAAAATGATATGACATTCAAAACCTATGAGATGATAGGGATGATGTTGAACGAGTTGAGATGAATGCACAAATGCATACAAGAGGATACTTGCAAAGAGATGCGAGTGCATAAACGAATTTCTATCTATCAAGAAATATAGGACCTATATGGAACGCCAAATTTAGTTTTTAAATATAATTATTGCAAAAGTGTATGATCAATAAATTAAATTTCTTTATTCTTTTAGACATTTGTATTTAAGTGACCTCTCATATGATACTAAATTTATTATAATGTTTATGTTCTTGTTTTAAATTTTGAATTTCAAAGATTTGAATGCTAAAAACATATGTGCAATTATCCTTTTAAGCAAAATACATTAGAATCTTAAACAATTGTACACTATCGAAACATGTAATTATATCAAAAAACACATATGCACAATTATTTTTTTGAAACCCTGTATACTAAAATATATAAAACTAAAAATAACATTTTTATTTTCAATTCCTAAATTTATGGTGATTCAAAAAACATTTTTATTTTCAAAAATAATAAAAAATAAATTAAAAAAATGTGTTTTACCATTATGCCCCTTTGATTTAAAAAAACTTTTAATATTTAAAAAATTTTGATTGGTCCATATGGTACTGTAAAGTACTACATCTAATATTGTTACTGCATTTAACGCGCCCATATATATATATATATATATATATATATATATATATATATATATATATATATATATATATATATATATATATATATATATATATATATATATATATATATATATATATATATATATATAGGGGCTTTATTTTCAGAACCCTGTTAAGTGCGGGAACTGCGAGAATTCCAATTTTGCATTAGAAAACATGCATGTTCATATAAAACATGTATGTTTTCTTACATATACCTTAATACAAATACCTGCGTAACATACATGTTCATATAAAACCATTTTGTATTAATATGTTGCACTTAACAGGGTTTTATATGAACATGTATGTTACGCAAGTATGTGTATTAAGGTGTATATAAGAAAACATACATGTTTTATATGAACATGCATGTTTTCTAATGCAAAATTGGAGTTCTCGCAGTTCCCGCACTTAACAGGGTTCTGAAAATAAAGATACACACACATATATATATATATATATATATATATATATATGTGTGTGTGTGTGTGTGTGTGTGTGTGTGTGTGTGTGTGTGTGTGTGTGTGTGTGTGTGAGTGTGCGGCGCGCGCGCGCGCGAGTGGTGATTAAGAGGCATTAAGAATAAAAGGAAACAAAGCCTTTAGTGTATGTTTAAAACAACCATAATTTTTGATATTTTTGACCGACTAATTAACGAGGTTTGAACCAAAGTCACACGGATACCGGGTAAAATCCTCTTTTCTCAACCGTTTTACTTGAGATCGGACAGAATTTATCTAATTAATGTTTCTTTATTGATGTATTTCTGCAAAACACCCATAAATTTGTTCACTTTTGCTCACATGATCAATACTCTTGCGTAAATCATCCTTGCTTATTGAATACTTATAATGAACTGCAATAAATATACGATAGCATAATTCTTTGTAAGTACATAAGTTATACATCTATGGGCCTCTTATTCTTTATTACAATTGTTTAGAAGTTGGATCAAACAAGATAAAAGAAAATTAGAAATAAAAAAGGTGAGAATAAACCACAACTTCACATGTTTTGGACACCTATATGAAAATTGATGCATCTATCCTTAAAAATTATCCTCTTACTTGAAATGTGTGGCTAGATATCCTTATTATTATTATCACTTTATTTTTTCTTCTCACCGGATCACTCTTTTATTGTTTGTACATAAAAGCCCTTTGTAAGTATGTATGGTACATAGAAATCTTCGATACTGCATAAATAGGATGAATTGAAGAACTTGACGTATCAGGTTACTTCTTTATAATTAATTATTTATATTATTCTTGGACTGGGATAGACAACCTTAAGTGGCACAGTACTTGGGCGTTGGCGTACCCAGCTAGCATGGAAGTTGCTTGATCCTTCACAAGCTCCCAAGCCTTCTTCACATGCCTATCTTCAGTGAGAGTTGCCCCAACAGCAAATCGAATAAAGTAAACTCCTCCAACCACTGAATGTGTCATGTAAACACAACCCATTGCATTCACCGATTCCAACAACTTCTTGTTAAATTCATTTGCTTCAAGTTCACTGTCATAATGCTTACCAATCACATAGGGACAAACCCGAAAACAAACCAGAGAAAAATATCTAGGCACTATAATCTCAAACCTTTTGTCCAGGGTCACGAGCTCTTCAAAATCTTTAGCCATTTTTACATGCTTTCTTATGACTTCCCTCAAACCAGTAACCCCATAGCTCCTTAGCACCATCCACAACTTCAACGCTTGGAATCGTCGCGTTAATGATATCTGCCAGTCTTTGTAGTCCACAACATGCCCAGAATCTGTTGCTTTGTTTTTCACATATTCCGGGTTTGTGGTCAGAGGTTTGGTAAGAGCAAATTTGTCTTTCACCCAAAGGCAACAACATGACAGATTTGTTAGCAGCCATTTGTGTGCATTAAAGCTGAAGGAGCTTGCTCCCTCTACACCGTCAAGGAAGTGGCGGAACTCAGGGCAGATACAAGCACTTCCAGCATATGCAGCATCCACGTGGACCCACACATTATACGCGCTTGCCACCTCACACAACGGTCCTAGTGGGTCCACTGCTGTTGTTGATGTTGTCCCAACAGTAGCACATAAATACATTGGAACTAGACCAACCTCGACATCTCTTTTAATCATCTCATCGAGTGAATGTGGAGTTAGTTGGAAGTTTGTGGATTTTGATGTTAAAACATGTCGAATATTCTTAGGATTGATCCCAACAATTTTCACCGACTTTTGGAAAGAAAAATGTGTCTGATCAGAGCAGTAGACAACAAGCTTTTCTGCGTTATCTCTTCCAATCTGATCAAGTATCTTCTCTTTAGCCGCAAGAAGCGTGCAAACAAAGGCCTCACACGTCGTGCCATGCAAAACACCACCACCACTATCGCTTGTGAATGAGAAAGACTTGGGAAGCTGGAGTAGTTTCAACAGCCATTCCATGACAACAATCTCTAGCTCGGTCGCAGCTGGAGAAGATTCCCAGTTGAATCCTACAACATTAAATCCGTTCATAAGCATATCACCAACGAAGCTAGCGGTGCTTCCACTTGCTGCAAAGTAGGCAAAAAAGTTTGGACTTTGCCAATGTGTAAGGCCTGGAATGATATCTCTATGCACATCCTTGAGTATAGTCTCAAAGGACTCTGGTTGCATTGGGGCACTGTCGGGCAGACTTTCTAGTAAATAACCTGGTTTTACTTGGCTTCGAACGGGGTAGTTTTCGATATTTTCATAATAATCAGCAAGTAAATTTATAAGCATATGGCCCTGCCTCCTGAATTCTTTTGTTTCTAAAGGGTTCATGGTGTTGAAGGTGTATATAGTAATAGGTCAATGATCACCTATTTACCAAGAGGTTGTGAATTCAATGTTTCTAAATGAACAATTGTGTGTTTGATATTAATTTTTATTAAGGCGTATTTATAGCGTTTAGGTTTCAAGCAGGGGCGGGTATATGTGTAAGCCATGTGTTTCACGTGCCACATACGATTTAAGCCGACGGAATGTAATCTTTTTGTGAAAATTATTGGTTTTCTAATAGTGCTACACTTAAGTTGGAGGACTGCACAAGAATGAGCAAGAATAAGAGGAAAAAATGAATTACTTTTCATTCTTGATATTTGGAAAAGAAGGAAGAAAAAAAGTTGCAGAAGAATAGATCTAGAGGATGATGAACAGTAAAACTATAGATATAAAGAAGGTGTAACTTTGACTTTGTTTTACAAATTTATAATATAAATTGTGCAACGTATATAAAGGTGAACATTAAATCTACTTCGAATTATTTTAGTGGATTTGATTTTTATATTTTTTCCAACATACTTTCAGAAATTGTCTTATACATTTATTTTATAAAAGTATTATAGGTATCAAATTATTTTAGTGAAACCTTCAAGTTAAGACAAGAAAAAAAAGAAAATAAAAAGTAGTCGGTGTCAAAACAACTCATAAGAACGTGTTTGTTTGATTTTGTATTTTCTATTTTGAAGAAGTGTATATTGCCCGGTTATAGAGGAAACAACGGAAAATATCAATAATATGCATTGAATTCATCTTTGAAATGTTAGGCCATATAAATTTAAGTTTCGTAGAGATTCTATTAAAAATAAATAAATAAATAAATAAATAAATAATAATAATAATAATAATAATAATAATAATAATAACAATAATAATAATAATAATAATTTAAACCCGATTTTCATTTTTCTTATTCTGTATAAACTCTTTTTGGAAAGCCAGAGTGTTTTCTTTCAATTCAACGCACCCTTAAGAAATTTACTAATTATCTATCAAATTTTCTAATGTGTGCTCACTAGGTACACCTTAAAAAATAATTAGTGAGCATATAATTTTCTTTTAAATTAAAAAAATACACTTAATAAACATTAATTCAACTCTAAAATTGGGTAAAAGGAACTTCCACCCTGGTAAAATATAATTACCAAAAAATCGTTTAAAGTACAGTAGAATGTGGCTGAAACGCCACATTAACCTCAAAAAACCACTTGAACAACCACTAGATCATTTATGACATGTCATAAATGAACAACTAGCTACCAACAACTAGAACAGCCACTGAAAGCAAAAACGACATGCAAAACACTAAACAAATCCATATAAGAGATTACTTCCTCGAACAGCCTTTAAGCTTGAAATCAAACTGATTGTTAAATTCCTCAAATTGCCCAGGTAAATCATAGACTTGGACCGCATAATCATCAGAAAGATGGCCTTCAAGCTCGTTATGTCCTCCTGCTGATGAAAAGTAACTGTCCATTAGATCATTTGGCTCAAACACCTCCTCATCACTATCAAAATCAACCACTTCACCCACCTTAGAGAATGGGTTGCCCCTCCTTATACCATCAGCCACCGGAACGGCTTTACCATTATCATCCACAAGGGTGCCTTTCCCGTCAATAATAAGTTGTTCAAGCTTCCTAATTTTCTCAACAATAGGAGTGGCCTTCATAGGCAATGGAGAAGTAGTTTTGGAAGAACTAGAATTAACTTTAGGAGTATCTGTATTGCCAATCACAGGTTCCAAAACCGAATGTTGTTCCTTAGGCACATCAAAACTATTCTTCAACTCAAAAAGATTGGTATCATCCACCCTATTATTTATCATAACTTGGTCATCCCGAGAAGGAGCCGAACTACTAGTAGGATCGGAAGTAGGTCCATTACAAGTAGAACCTACACTAACCGTTGGAGAACCTGTATTCGATTGGTAAGACGTCGATGCTCCTCCATTCTTTGGCTTAGTAACCGGCCTATAGTAATATGAGACTTTAGGCTTTTGAAAATGAATCCCATCCACCTGACGATTAGTACCCTGAAGCTTACCTTTACCTTTCTTCTTATAAACTTCAACGAAACCCTCTTCATCAACCAACGATTTATCTTTCACAACCTGTTTCACTCTCTTAGGACATCCATCACCATTGTGATAAAAAAAACTTTACAAGTCTCACATCTTGGCGGCTTCCACTCATATTCAATATCAATTTTTTCCAATGAATGACCGGATCTATTAGGGTAAGGGATAGCAACCACAAGAGAGTCAAGTAAGGCTTCCTTTGATGACACTTCCACAAGGGCCCTAGCATAGGAATTACGACCCCACGACTTAAGGCACATCGTACTCGTGTAGGAATCAAGCATGATAGGATGACCAATTTGTGTTGTAATCAAACTAAGACCAACCTCAGAATACGCAAAAACCGGAATATTATGAAGTTTAACCCAAACAGGAGCTAAAGTTATATCATCTTTTGTAAGTGTAGTGTTCGGGGTCCAAATATTCAAAAAGATAGGAACCAATCGTATCAACCATGGACCTTATTCCAACACCCTTTCCATACCCTCTTTGGTTTCAAATTGGCAAAAGAAAAAACCATTATTAAGCATAACCCTTTGTAAACCAAACTTTGCCCAAGTATTTCTAACATAATTTTCAACTACCGGGAAAGCGATTCTCTTACCAATGAAATAACCATACAACGTATTAGCGAATCTAGAGCGTAGCTCATTGACAGCTTCCAAAGGGATGGTGACATTAGCACCAGCCACACAATTTTCGTTTCGCATCTCCGAAATCTTAACGGTCTTCTTAAGTGTTTTATCCTTAAGAATATCCGCAAAAGATATAGGAGTAGAACCTGATTGAGTCTTTGGCACACTTGTATCAGCTGTACCCGGACTAGACTTACCATCATCATGAGCCTCCTTGTGTTGTGTTGACTCACTATCAATGTTAATAGGAGTCGTTTCAATCATATTCACATCAAATTCATTCTTTTTAGCCGACTTAGACGCACTACTAATGTTTAAAAAACCCTTCTCCATCTCTCTTATAACCCACGACCTTAACAGTACCAATCAAAACCCAGTAGCAATAACAAAGAAAAACTAGTAGAAGCATGCAAACCAACAGAAGCTCGTACAATAACTAAAGAAAAAACGCTAACTTTACAGTTAGGGTTTAATAAGCATAAAGAAAAAATCCACTAACCCATCATGTAATCGAATGATATTAGGTATGATGAATTATGATCAACTATTGATCTTAACAACAATTGATAAATAATAACAGTGAAGTAGGACCAAGTACAATTGATAATAAGATAAGATGATAGAATCAGAATACCATGCACATAATATAACCAAATCAATAAAGAAACCAAAAGAGAATGAATGTAGAATTTAGTCACCGACCCACGATAGATAAAAGTAACAAATTAATTATTAACCAACCACGAAGTGAAGAAGATTAAAAAATTAAAAGGTTGTAGATCGATTGGTTGGGAATCGCAGGGAAAGTGTTATCGCTTTTAGTCGCCAGAGAGACTTTTAGGGTTTTTAAAATAAAATCTTGCATAACAATGAAGGCTCATTCATTTTTCATTTCATCAACTCTAAAATTAGCTTAGCTAAACAAAAATTTGATTAACCTTCCATATACATATAGAGGTAAACAAGTGCCCAATGGACACACATTCCTTAATGGATCGATGTTCTCAACCATTGTATTTCCAAGGGTCCAAAAACTTTCAACATTTCATTCGCTATCTTTCTTCTTTCATTTGTCATTTCATTTGCCAACTTTCGTAATTCAAATTGCAGAAGATGGTGGCAAACGAAGGAGGAGGTTCATCTGAAAGCGAAGGACATAGTGGGACGGACGAGAAGGCTGTTGGTAGGACGTCCCAAAATCTTCTCCTAAATGGTATACACAATGTCTACCAAAACTCAAATTTAAGTCATATGGATTTTTCATTATCAGTTCATGCATAAATATATTTTATGTTCTTTAGAACATGCAATCTAGGAAGATTCAAATATATATCTTATGGCAGGGGCTCTTTTGCATCATCAGGAGAGGCAAAGGATAGAGCACAACAATATCAAGGGAAAGTTACAACTTATGTCATCATTGCATGCGTTGTTGCTGCAATAGGAGGCTCTATCTTTGGCTATGACATCGGAATATCAGGTAATCGTGTATGACAAACTAACTACTTATAAGCACGGACAAAAAGTGTTTCAGGTCAACCCTACATGATCCACGCATTTTGCCACCTTTACTAAAAATATGCTAATGATGAATTCATAAACCAGGAGGGGTGACATCAATGGATGCCTTCCTAATAAAATTCTTCCCATCGGTGTATGAAAAGAAGAGACGTACACGTGAAAACAACTATTGTAAATTCAATGACCAAGGGCTAGCAGCAGTTACCTCATCTCTATACCTATCTGGCTTGGTTGCGACATTGTTTGCATCTCCTGTCACACATGACTATGGGCGTCGAATCAGCATTATATGCGGCGGAATCAGTTTTCTTGTGGGTGCAGCGCTTAATGTTACAGCATTCAACTTTGTTATGCTCCTTTTAGGACGAATCATGTTTGGCATTGGCATTGGGTTTGGTAATCAGGTACATTGTTTTTTTCAAAAACTTATCTACTTATTTATAGATGTTTGAAATGTATATCACCAACAATGTTGCTATTTTTTAAATAGGCAATACCACTCTATTTGTCCGAAATGGCCCCCACCCATCTTAGGGGAGGCTTAAACATGATGTTCCAGCTTGCAACTACTCTCGGAATCTTCTCAGCAAACATGATAAACTATAGAACCAGTAAACTAGACCAATATGGATGGCGGATATCTCTTGGTATAGCCGCTGCACCAGCACTTTTAATGACAGTTGGTGGCATACTTCTTCCCGAGACACCAAATAGCTTAATCCAACAAGGATCAAAAGAAAAAGGGAGGAAGGTTCTAGAAAGAATTAGAGGTACCCAAAATGTAGATGCGGAATTTAAAGACATGGTTGATGCGAGTGACCTAGCTAACTCGATCAAGCATCCATTTAGGAATATTTTGAAGAAGAGGAATAGACCACAGTTGGTTATGGCAATTTGTATGCCCATGTTTCAAATCCTTACAGGGATTAATTCTATCTTATTCTATGCACCGGTACTATTTCAAAGTATGGGGTTCAGGGGGAATGCGTCTTTATACTCGTCTGCTTTTACTGGAGCAGTTCTTTTTCTTTCTACTTTGGTATCTATAGCAACGGTCGACAAATTGGGTCGAAGAGTGTTGTTGATTAGTGGAGGCATTCAAATGATCATTTGTCAGGTACTCAAATTTCGACCCATTTACCTATGAATGGGATGATCCAAGTAACATGTTGCTAAAAATGAAACGGGTCAGCATTGTATTAATAGTGCATACAACTTCCTTAATCATATTATTAAGAAATCCAGATTATTACTAAAATACTGCACTTATTGCATATTTGAGACACTAACTATTTACAAATTCTTAAACAAATGGACAATAAGTTTTTCAGTTAACGTAACCTGATATATTTTGACCCGCACACAGAATTACGTGTTTTATACGCACTACCCATTTTGTCACATCTAAGACTGATAAAAATGTGTTGCAGATTGACTCAGCATGACATGACCCTACCCGTTTGACGACCAGCCCTTTATTTTCCACGTCTGCCACACAGTTTATCTATAACTATCTTGTGATTTGAAACAGGTCATCGTGGGCATAATATTAGGACTTAAGTTTGGCGATGATCAAGAACTCTCAAAGGGTTATTCAATCATGGTGGTGGTTGTCATTTGTCTATTTGTCGCAGCGTATGGGTGGTCCTGGGGCCCACTTGGTTGGACAGTACCAAGTGAGATATTTCCATTAGAAACACGATCAGCAGGTCAAAGCATTACGGTTGCAGTCAACCTGTTCTTCACTTTCATCATAGCACAGTCTTTCCTATCCCTTCTGTGTGGTTTGAAGTTCGGGCTTTTCTTGTTCTTTGCTGGATGGATTTTGATAATGACAAGTTTTGTCTACATTTTGTTACCGGAGACTAAAGGAATTCCCATTGAAGAGATGACGCTGTTGTGGCAAAGTCATTGGTTTTGGAAGAAGATCATATCAGAAAATTGAGAGGTTGTATTACACATTTTATTTATAGATGTTCTTGCTAGACATATATCAAATTTAGAAAGTATGCTGGATAAAGTGGTTATGAACATAGTAATAACGAATACCTAAACTTCTTTGTTGATTAGCCGGAGCCTATGTAATTTTTTATTTTTTATTTTTTTTTTGAACGGCAACTAACTATCTCACGGTATACAACCACAAACTATCTCACATGTCCTAAGCAGGACTTGAACCCACAACCATTTGGCTTGGCCCTTATTAATTGGAAACAAAAACATACTTTCACTGCAATAAAGAAAACACATTTTCAGTACATAGAAAAAAAATAATAATAAGAGAAACACTCTAATTGGTAACATTCCCTTAATGTGGGAACATTGAAATTAACAAATTTACTAAACATTTGCCATTATATACTAAAAATACCAATCATAGGAGATAAAGCGTTCTTCACCATCTTTTTATCATCAAGGCTAACACTTTTATGGACAAAGCGTCGAGGCATATCCTCGGTTCGTGGAGAGCCTTTGAACGATGTTTTTGTGTCTTTTAGAAACAATCCAGTCAAAATGAACATGACAACAGCCACAAGAGAGTTAGGACCATAAATTGGGATCTAAAATTTGTAACTCTAATGTGAGGACCAGACACTTTATTCCCATGTAGACTAGGCAATTAAGGCCTCCGGGTCTAAGGCTTTGCGACTACAAGCCAGCAAAAGATTAATTAAAGATATACCATCACCGATAGAGTGAGGAAAGCGAAAGACACATTTGTTTTGTGCATCTGAGGTCTTTGTGTTGAGGATGTGTAGATCCCATAAGGGTTGTGATTTCTCGATATGAGATCTGCTAAGGTTTGTGATATATTATCTTCGACGAACGAATTTTGTGACTTCATGTTTGGATCAAGTTCTGGCACAATAATATGATTATCTAAGTTTACATCAGTCCGAATCTACGTCATGCTCTAATTTTCTTTGTTCAAAACCTGTAATAAGCAATCAATAAGGTTTGTGACACTTTACTTTTGAAGTAGTAATAATTAGTTGATAGAATAACCTTGTCTTCAGACTTCAGTTCATCGTTGACATTCAAAAGGGCAGCGAAATGGTATTAAATCTGCGTCATTGACTTAATATAAACAAGATTATTGTGAATCCAAACAGATTGACCGAATTGGAATACAGGATCAAAGGCATTTTGCAATACCTATGGTAGTGTGCGTTCTTTACCTTAGGAAGCAAAACTGATAATTCACTTTGAGATTTTTAGTGACTCAAACTAACTTTAAACCTGATTTTTTAGTCATTTTAGTGTCTCAAACTAACTATGTTTATAGCCGTTGCTTCCTTCAGATTATCTAAATTTAATAAACTTTTAGAAAAAAAAGAAAAAAAAAAAAAAAAAAAAAAAGATTATAATTTGAATATGTAATACAATATATGCTCGTCATTTGTCAATGATCTTGTTGAGGTAATACTAATGAATTTTTCTGCCTTTTATAACTCATCTTCTTCCATGTTTCATGATACGATCTTCTTCCAAAACCAATGTCTTTGCCATAATAACATCATCTCTTCAATAGGAACTCCTTTTGTTTCCGGTAAGAAAACATATACGAAAATTGTCATTATAGTAATCCATCCAGCAAAGAACAAGAATAATCCAAACTTTAATCCGCAAAGGAGGGAGAGGAATGACTGTGCAATGATGAAAGTGAAAAACAAGTTGACTGCAACCGTAATGCTTTGGCCTGCTGACCGTGTTTCTAATGGGAATATCTCGCTTGGCACTGTCCAACCAAGTGGGCCCCATGACCACCCGAATGCTGCGACAAATAGACAAATGACAACCACCACGACGATTGAATAACCCTTTGAGAGTTCTTGATTATTGCCAAACTTAAGTCCTAATATTATGCCCACGATGACCTGTTTCAAATCACAATGTTTGTTAAATTAGTAGGTAGATGGACTAAATTGACAACTTCTGTTAAAAAAATGGGAGTAAAGTTCTATCAATTTAGGCAAAAAGATGAAGTCTGATCTGCTTATAAGAACGGAATAAGCAATTATTTCAGAACGTGTTTCAAGCTTACCTGACAAGTGATCATTTGAATGCCTCCACCAATAAGCAGCATTCTTCGGCCCAATTTATCAACTGTTGCTATAGACACCAAAGTAGAAAGACAAAGAACCGCTCCAGTCAAAGCAGAGGAGTATAAAGATGCATTCCCTTTAAAGCCCATACTTTGAAATAGAACCGGGGCATAAAATAAGATAGAATTAATCCCAGTAAGGATCTGAAACGTTGGCATAAAAATTGCCATCACTAACTGTGGTCTGTTATTCCTTTTCAGAATATTCCTAAAAGGATGCTTGATCGAGTTAGCTAACTCACTCGCGTCAACCATGTCTGCAAATTCGGCATCTACATTTTGAGTACCTCGGATTCTTTCTAGAACTTTCCTTCCTTTTTCTTTTGATCCTTGTTCAATTAGGCTGTTTGGTGTTTCGGGAAGAAGTATACCACCAACTGTCATTAAAAGTGCTGGAGCAGCGGCCAGACCAAGAGAGAGACGCCATCCCCATTGGTCGAGTCTACTGGTTCCATAGTTGATCATGTTTGCTGAGAAGATTCCGAGAGTGGTTGCTAGTTGGAACATCATGTTTAGTCCTCCTCTGAGATGGGTTGGGGCCATTTCGGATAGATAGAGTGGTATTGCCTTCACATAATAGCAATTTTGTTCTTAAATACATCTGAAAATCTTGACTTTGCTAAAAATGCAACTTTGTAGAATCTTTCTATATCATAAGCTCTGTAGACAGCAAAATGGGTCGGTTTTGGGGGGTTGGGTAACAGGCAAAACCGGTTCAAGTACTACTATTATAATCATTATCCACTTTTTTCGAATAAAGCAGTTGAAAAACGTTTGCTTAGTATTCAACTTTTTAAGATGTTTGACCTTCACTTAAATCCTTTTTATTAGTATTCAACTTTTTAAGATGTTTGACCTTCACTTAAATCCTTTTTATCTAAATTTGTTAAAGCCCCTAGTATGATACTAGTATTAGAACCCTTGAACGCAGAGTGTTTAGGCAGATATACTACAAGAAAATATACATTTAGTGACATAGTTTCTAATGACACAAAAGGTGTCACTAAATCTATCATTGACACTTTTTAAAAAGTGTGTTCAAAAGTTTAAAATTTTCAGATTTTAATGATACATTTTATAAACACAATGTGTCACAAGCAAAACCTATGTGCTCACATTTTTTTCTACAGAACTTCTACTTACACTTTTTTAAGTGTGGGAGAAGCACATAAAATTTTGACACTTCTTTGATACTTATAGTGACATCTTTTTACTTGACTTTTGGTGACACATTTCTTATGTGTCACTAGATGACAATTTCTTTATAGCGGTATAACGGGTAATAATATGTCAATAATTATGTTTTGAAGTTAAATATTATGACAATTCATAAATCCTTCGTTTTGTAATGTGTAAGATTTTTCAATAAAATTATATTTACTTTTTAATACTTATAGAGTCATAATACCCGTTCACACGAGTTTTTACATAAATTTTTCATGATGCGTTAATATCGTTAATATTTTGCATATATTTTTGTTGCACGAAAGATTTGATTTTGTTAAACTGATATGGTGTTTTGGTTAGTCTTGTTTTAATTTAACCATCGTTATCATGTTCAAGATATTATGTGTGTTTAGCAGCAAATAATGACCCTTGAAAAAACACCTATGCACGGTTTAAATTTATAAAGAGGAGTAATATTAATCAATATTGAATGCAAATAGTTAAAAAAGAATTATTTTCTAGACATTCTTACTTAATCTTATAAAGAGAAATAACATAAGTCGTTCGTATATGTAAAATCTCGTGTATTTATGTACATATCATAATAACTCGTGTTTTCCTTTTTATATTTATAATTCTGTGCTAATACACTCATAGATATTTTCTTTTTAGTTGTAGCATTGAATCTAAATTTTTAAATACTTGTAAAATGTATCCAATTAATTGACATTTTACTTGGGTTTTTTTTCTAGCAAACCAGTAGAAGGGTGAAAAAGTAATCTAACATGTTAGGTAATGTTGATAAAGATGTAATTATTATTAAATGTATTAAAGTATGAAGAAAATGTGTGTTTGAATAATCTTGTGTATTTTAAAAGTTTAGAAGAATATTGAAGCAATTATGAAATTATGAAGGATATTAATGTAATTGTAAGAGTTGTAAGGATAAGTTTACCAATTAAATAGATCTCAAACCAATGGGCTTGTGGTCCATTGGGCATGTCTTATTCAGTTAAGCGTGCCTAGTGGAGAGTAGTACCGGTTTGGGTGACCAAACCGGGAAGTCCTCCCTTGTGGACCACTGCCCTGTCGGTACGATTTCAAAGTCCTTCAATGAAGGTTTCAACCCACAAGGGTTCGAATCTGGAGAAGGCAGGGTTTACTTCAATTTAAAGTGTCGTGCCTTCGGGCGGCTTAAGTTGAAGGTTTTCCCCCCATCGGGTTTCAAATTGGACTTGGATTTCCCCAATGAAAGTCAATTTTCAAAAAAAATTAAATAGATCTCAAAATAGATTTATTTCTCTTTGATTTGATGAAATGTCCTACCCACATTTATTACATCATCAGAAATAGGAAACAAAGTCAAGAATGCCAATTAATGCTATATATATATATTTATAGTCAATATTGATGAAAGTTCTGCTTAAATTTGAGTTACTCAATAGTCATGAGCAAGAGGCAAAGGAAAGATTATACTATCAACAACAATGAAAAATTTATTGTAAACGGATAGATTAATGCACTTTTAAATTTATTACTTATCACCAAATTTAATAGTTGTGGCATTCAAAGTATTAAGCACTTATAACATATCCTAGATTGTGTTACATCATAATGTACATATTATTAGACCATAATACAATACTATTAGTATAGTTTTTGTACTCATAATTACTGTAATACTTAAGTTATAGGAAAATACCTGATTACCAAAGCCAATACCAACACCAAGCATAATCCGCCCAGAAAGAAGCATAGCAAAGTTAACTGCGGCAGCATTTAGCGCCGCACCCACAAGAAAACTGAGTCCACCACATATTATACTAATTCGGCGCCCATAGTTACGTGTAACAGGAGATGCAAAAAGTGATGCAACCAAACCAGCCAGATATAGAGATGAGGTAAATGCTGCTAGCCCTTGGTCATTGAATTTGCAATAGTTGCTTTCATGCGAATGCTTCTTCTTTTCATATACATGTGGAAAGAATTTTTTAAGGAATGCATCCATAGATGTCACTCCTCCTGGTTTATGAAATCATCATTAGCAAAATATTAGTGATTAGAGTTGGCGACTGGTCTATTAAACGGGTTGAAATGGTTTCAAGGACGGAACCAGGACCAAATTTGACCGGGTGCACAAATTTTTTAGAACCATAATATAGAAAAATTGATGTTTTTTTTTTACAAAAATTAACGCCAATCGAAAAAATCCATAGTGGTCCCGGGCACACACGGAACCCTTTGGTTCCGTCCCTAAATTGTTTTTGTCAGGACTGCAAACTATTCAAAACTTTTATAATTTTGTATCAAACAAGTAATGTAGTGATTCATTACACAAGTAATAAAATTTTCATATCTTTTCATAAAAAGGATATTTTCTAAAGCGTTCTATTTCAACTATTTAGCTCATTTGAGATTAAATCTTGCTGAGCTTAAGCATAGTTTAAAAGTTAGCTGCCAATAATAAACGAAGCGGGACCCACCAACTGGTCCATGCTATCTTGTTTTCCTTTACACGACATCTATACAATGTCCTTAAGCTTTATAAAGATTGAATATCCTTTCACACACTTTGTGAAAATAGAAAAGCACGTAATTAAGTTTCAGACCATTCTTTTTGTACAACACAGTTCCAACTTTTATGATCAACAAATCAAGAGATGACAATTTCCACCCATTTTAAACAAACCACTTTTTTACAATCATTTTGACCCACATTAAAAGTGACCCGTTTTGATCCAAAGCATTACCACTAGAGATTAAACCTTAAATTCATAAATATTCTATATGCTTTTCCATCTATATGATCATGTTTCAGAAATAAGGATAGAATTACCTGAAATTCCAATATCATAGCCAAAAATAGAGCCTCCAACAGCAGCAACGATACAAGCTATGATGACATAAGTTGTAACTTTGCCTTGATATTGTTCTGCTCTATCTTTTGCCACTCCTGATGGTGCAAAAGACCCTCCTGCCATCTTCACACACTCACAAAACTCTACAAACTGAGTGTTTCTTTTTGTGTATGTATGTGTGTGTTTCTTTTTTAATAAGAGAGTAGGAGAGAGAGGAAAAGGAGGTGTTCTAAAAAGAGACTCAAGTTTTTATTATGCAATAAGAGGGAGAGGTGTGGTGATGAGGCATCACCTCGGGCCTACGGGTGCCACATCACCCCAACACCTCTTCACAATTAACCCCTTCTCACTCATAACCAATGTCGCAAAAATCGTGAATCGGTACTGAGGCGGTCCGGGGTCGATTAACGATTTTTTACCGATTAATCGGCCGATTTTCTTGACTCGGCCGATTTCCGTGGAATTCTCTATAATGTCCTGGGCCGATTACTGATTAATCGCCGATTAATCGGCCGATTCGGCCGATTTTTGCAACACTGCTCATAACTAACTTCAACTTACTCATTTAAGGCCTACCACTTACAACTATTTTTTTTTTAATTCATTTCAATAAATAAACTAAATTCATTTAACAAATTATACAAAATAATACAACATACTAATTTTTAATTCATTCAAAAATAAAATATACAATATGAAAAGAAAAAAAAACAATACGATATGAAGAAAAAAAATACGATACGAAAATAACGAAACGGATAAATGCAATATGAAACATCTTCAAGAATTTATATCGACTTGTAATTATCGATGAGTTGTGATTTTTCTTCCCAAACTTGCAATACTTGTTCTCTGACCATTTTCAATGCGACTTGAAGTTCCACATCTGTTTCATCATTTCTAAAAAGGGTTTGTAGACCGACCATGACTATTGGATGGTCTTGAGGCAGCTCACGTAACCTTTCGACCTCTGGAGCACGAGACTCCCTCTGTCGAATAATACGCGCTATCTCACCAAACAAGTTGTTAATCAACTTAAGTTCATTTTCTTGTTCATTGGGCAATCGGGTAAGTATTCTTCTTTGCACCTCAGCTGGTTGGTTAGCCATAGTGTGTGTGTGTGGAATTTAGTTTCAGTTGTTTGATAATAAGATGTTGAGTAAAGATGGTATTTATACTGAAACTAGCCGTTAGATAATTTTATTGGAGAAACTAGCCGTTAAGCCTTTTATTCAAACTAAAACTTACACTGACATAACATCACAAACGAAACGGAAATACTTAACATAAACCAACACACGATACAGGAATACAAAGGCCATTAATTCATATATCTGTTCCAGTTGACGTTGTTCTTCAAAATCAATCAAACTTGAAAATATTTGAAATCTTTCCCACCATTGCGTTCTTTGTAAACGTTCAATGCATCTTCAACACGAACATCTGGCTCACGTGTAGGCTGCAAATTCAAGTAAATTTCATGAAACTTTTGGCAATCAGAGTTCATTCTTGCCCACTTACCCGTTAGCTGGCTTTTGCTACGCAAAGGACCGTCTGATTGTTCATTGAACTTTTCTGTTATGACTTGCCAAAAAGATCCTTCGCTGGCATGGACTTCGCTAACGTTTTGCCACATCTCGGCTAGCTAGCATTCTTCTTCAATAGACCAACGATTTGCCATTGTGAATTTTTTAGAAAGTGAAGTGTGTGCAAAATTGTATGATAATGTATGCTTTATATAGGAGTGTATTTTTAAATTTTCAAATTTCAAAATTTCAAATTTCAAAACATAGGGCGGGATATTTTTAAAATTTCAAATTTCAAAATTCAAAATTCAAAATTTCAAACAAAACATTTTCTACAAAATACTACACAAACAAAAAAAAAAAAAAAAAAAAAAAAAAAAAAAAAAAAAAAAAAAAAAAAAGGACACAACTTGCAGTCTTTCTCTCTCGTCACGCAGACGACGAGATCCTCCACAACGAGCCACGGCGAGCAAGAGAGGGTGTGGTGATGAGCTCCACGTCGGACGACGAGCTGCCATGGCGAGCCTACACCTCTCCCTCTAATTAGTAGTATGATTTTGAGGGTCCTAAAAATAAACAAGTGGTTTGTTAAAACTCCTGTCATCTTTTTTGTACACATGTTGAGGAAAAAGTCAGTCTTTATCCCATAGCACTACTTGCTTTAAAATATAAATGTATAGTATTGAAGAGTTAAGACCATCTTGAAATTTAATGTTTTATGATATTAAATAACTTTTTTTTGACCCATTTTTATGTAATGACTCCTCATCTTGGATTTCTTTTTCTTTTTCTTTATGGTTTTAGTTGAAAGAGAAGTACTTATATTCTTTTAAATATCTTTATGGAGTCTAAATAGACTTAGAATCGCTAAATGTTATTTAAAATGATTTTTAAGTATTGCAATGATGTTTGGTATATTCATATAGATTCATATTTCAGTTGAGAATTTGTTGCATGATTGATACCTTTTTCTAACATAACATGTGTAGGCGGTAGGCCAACTTGGAAATGTAAGAATTTTGAGTATCTAGCTTGAGTATGCCAATGATCTGACATAGATGGCAAATTATTTCTAAATATATTATCCTAAAAAAAATATAAAAATAGTCAAAATTCCTAGTGAATATGATATAGGGTGTTTGCATAATTGCATGCATGATATTTGAATTACAAGAGTAACTGTGCTTATATATGTAACTCTCGTCCCCTTTTATTTTTTCAAAACATGCGAAATCAGGTGCCAACAAGACATTAGACATGTCATATCCTCGGAATGAAGTACGAACACAAAATAAGAATGACAACTAGATTTTTATCAAATTGAGACATAGGTAAAAACAAAAAAACAACCCAATGCTTCATCAGCTAGACCAAACAAACGCACATTATCAACACTTGATATATTTTCAGGTACGAGAAAAACTCCACCCACGCGAGCATTGGTGAGCTGGAACAACCGATAACATTTACATACTCGAGGAACGAAAAACACAATTGGCAATAATTCTTTTACTTTCTTGTAAGTTGTAACCAAAATTAAGGATTTGACTCATATAGAGAACACTGGCTGCAAATCGTATTTTTTAATCACTGCAAAATTTAAGAAGTATTTGATGTGTGTCGATATCAAAAAGTTTCTACCTACATTTGTTTGGTTTTATTATTCATGTTTTCGGATTCTTGTCGTGGTCACTTTCTTTGTCTTGGCAACTTACCTATAGTTGTATAACCAAAGATTTCAAATGATCGGTTAAAAAACACACTACGTATTTGTCTCTATCATTGGTTTCTGGGTACCCAGCAAGGTGTATGATTATGATTCAATTTAACTTTAAGATGTATTCTATTGGCTATAGCAATTTCGAGTGAAAATAAGAATACCAATTCAATATTAAAATAAAGCTGCAATTATTTGGCAATATTACTAGATTTATATTTTATTATACAAGTGACGATATTTTATATGTAGTCAAATCATAGAACAACTTTCAATGATATATATATATATATATATATATATATATATATATATATATATATATATATATATATATATATATATATATATAACGTATAGCACGTCCGGGTCCACTAAGCCCGGAGTAAATGCTAAACCTCGGAGTCGGATACCCAGGAGCGGATTCGGATCCCCAACCGAGGTGGGGACACACGAAGCCGCGGACACCGTCCCCTCAAGCTCAGCCTTATGGACCTCCAACCCAGCAATCTTATCATTTTTTACCTCAGCCTCCTCCTCAAGCTGTGACACGCGGTTCCGCAGTCGCTGGACCTCTCCAACATCATTCTCCAACTCAAGTACCTTCTCCCTCAGACGAGTAATCTCACCATCCCGGCGCTGAACACGCCTCTCGAGCTTCTCCCGCTTCTCTATCTCGTACTCAAAACGGAGACGAAGCTCAGAACTCATACACACTTGCTGAGCAACAGACAGGTTATACTTCTCCAAAAAATCATGATTAGAAGTATTCCTCAACTCAGCCCAGTAACCCGGAGTAGCAACATTGTCAACAAAGCTTCGGCACAACCACGGATCATCCATTTTGAACTTATTTGGAACCACCCACTTGGGACTGTAAATATCATCACCCTTGTCTGTATCCACGGTTTGAGAATCATAAAACCCAGCGGACATTTCCTCATCATGACCCCTATAACACCCCCAATTCATGGTTGCAGCGGAATTCGAACTGGGTGTTACTCGACGGCACAATAGTCACAATAATAGAAAACGAACTCCAATTGAGTCGTTTTAAAAGATTTATCATTCAAATTATATAAATATCAGAGGTTACAAAATGAGGTCCCAATTGGTTCCATGTTTACAAATCACATTAAGTGAGTTTTTGAATGATAATAAAATTTATAGCCCTCTTGAGTATCCGTGTCCTTCCGTGCCATCCTTGATCGTCATGAACCTGAAATACATGCTTGAGAGGTCAACACAAAGGTTGAGTGGAATTCGTAGAGTTTAGTTAAATCGTTTGAACACAATAATCGTAGTGTGAGTTATAGGCTCACACCAATGTTTGGAAAACAAAAATCGTTATTTATTTCACTAAGCTCATACAACCAAAACATTAACATCGAACCAACAAAATTGGCATTATAGAAGCCCTATCAAGGTACTTTTGCCGTTATACCGCTAAATCTCAAATATAGTGCATTTGTGTGAACTCGTCGTTGTTCAACACAAATGGGATTCGTCAATCCCAATAGATCTATTCACAATATTCGCGCTCACTAAAGGTAGTGACTAATGGTTCATGATATAGGGACTTCGAACATGGCAATCGTTACTTAGTGATAATAAAACATCGTCGTGAAGCATACATTAGAAAGCATTGTGTTCGAGTAGAAAAATAATAGCATGTATTCCCCCCATGGGTTTGTAAAATAGTTAAACAATAGAAATTGGGGCTACGAACTCACCTTAAGTAGAATAGCAAGTAATGAAGGTGATGGTTGGATCGTGTAGGTTTCTACGAGCAACCTATAATCGAATGTTGCGACTTAGGATCGGAGTAATGTCTAAGGAGACATAAACACGCCAATATATATCTTGCACTTAGTCCATGATGTGGTATGATGTATAGTATAAGTCTTTGAAAGAAAGATTCATGAAACATGTATGTTTTGTATATCGTTTACTACCGTTCGGGCCGACATAATTCAGAAGTCATGTTAGTAAGCGTTCGAGGAGCCAGGACATTTTAATTCGTAAATCCACAACTCAACTCGACGGCTTACATAATGAACTCCTCACATGAGGCTCCCTACTATTGTAGTAGTTGATGAAATATATAGATATAAGTTTTGATCCGAAAAGTTACATGTCCGATATTTGAATAAACTTAGGAAAGTTTATTAGTACATGAAGATTGTTATTAGGGGTAGTTTCATAAGTCTTGAATGACCATTTTCTCTTGGTAATATCTCATGGTTTCCTTTTAGGTGAAGTAGATCCAAATTGCTTGTTCATGTTATCGCCTAATTCATTGTTTCATGTTTACGCCTATGTAAGTTGTTATGGTCATTTCGTCATGGCCTAGCCATGACCTTTGGTCCTTGTTCCAAGGTCATGAGACACAACCTTGGCTCTAGCCATGGTTGTGGTCTTGATTATAGGTCATAAGACCTCTTGTTCCATTTAAAGCATAACCATAATCTAGTGACTTTCGCCTAAAAATGGGCTGTTTAGAATTTGAAGAATTTTATCACTCGGAAAGCGTTTTTAGGACTCGAGCTTCTTTGTTCCTGAACGAAAACGTCGTTCCGGACAACTTTCGTGTTTTAACTTTTTGATGAATCGGACCAGAAGTGTGACTTTCAAAATCAAAAATTGATCAGAATGCTATTTAGGCAGTTTTGCCGGAAATCTTTGGTAACTTCAAATGGGCGTAACTTTTGACTCGTATACTCGTTTTAGGTGGTTCAAATTGCTATGTTTTCCTTGTTAGGTCCTCTACTACAATATGTAATGATTCAATATCATATTTTTACCATTTTGATCAGGTCTTACCAAGAAAGTCACTACTTTACTTGTTTTAGTAACTTGTTTTAACAATCAATTACAACATGTTTTGTTCATTTTTATACATCATGGACATGCATAAAAGACATAATATAGCATGAATAGTATGTAAATAACATGAACATGATTATTTAACAAGAAACAAGTTAGGGTTTGCTTACAACTTGTGAAGAAACTAACTAGAACCAAGATCAAGACCAAGAACTACTACTTAATCTTCCAAATATTTTCCAAATATTTTCCAACCATAGCCAAGCTTCCATATCAAAAACCCTATCTTATAATCCCTTGATAAACACTAATCTTATCACAAAAACAAGCCTTAGTAAAAATCTTCACTAAGAACACTTGGAAATTTGATGAGTTTTTGTGGTGTTTTATGGTGATTTTATGGAGTTTTATGGTTGAAAGGTGTTAAGGATCAACTAAGAACTATGACTTGAACTTGTGATGGATTGAATGAGCAAGATCAATGATCAAAATGGTGCATTTTGATGGTTTAGGGTCGTTGGTATTGCAAGAGAAAGGAAGAGAATGAGTCTCTTTTATACTAAAAATGAGGAGGTTACTATGTTGACTAGTCAACACTTGGAGACCAAGTTGTAATTAAGTGATGAACTATGGGTAAATTCATGAGATGAAGCCACATGGGTGGTGAATCCCCCCTCCTAGGGCAGTTCACAAAGCTTGGGGAGGAAGGTTTGGCTTTTTGGTGATATTATCCAAGATATGGTGTTAGTTTTGGCTCCGTAAAATGCTAACCGTAAATGGTTAAGCCATGAAACGTAAAACCGGGTGTCGTAAAATTATGGAATTCGAAAGTATTGTTAAACATGTCCATATGTTCCATAATAAAATATAAAATGAGTGGTAGGTTCCATTTGGGTGGTGAAACCCTGCTAAAAACTGGAAACACGGGCCTAAAACGCGTAATACGTAAAATGTACGAATATTGCGTAAAATTGAGAAAAGTAAAACGTTACTTTTCTAATAGGTTATAAATGATTTAAAAAGACTTATAATGTCTAGACTGGGCTCAGTCTAGTGTCGGTTGGTATTAAATGTCTTTTAGACATCAAACCGTAAGCCTAAAAATCAAGGAATGACTTATAAAATCAAGGGATGATTTTTGGTCAATGGGGGAGGGAAAGAATTTGTTGACAACTCAAATTGTGTTAGAAACGTGTTTTGTGGTCTAACGGTTAATCGCCCATACGGTTAAGCGTGCTCATGTGAGAATAGTACTGGTTTGGGTGACCTGCCGGGAAGTCTTTGGTCATGTTTTTCTCAGTCACGATTAATTCTCAAATAAATCATGAGTGTGTCAAACATTTTTCTGATGCGGGGTCACTTAACGCGGTCGAGTTTCGTTGTACGTAGAATTTCTGAATGACGTTTTACCCTAAAACGTGTAATTCCTTAATAACTTTCAAGAAAATGATCTGACGAATGACAAACATTTAATTTGCCATGGAAATGATTTATCACTCGAGAATATCAAATAAAAATCAACTTTCGGGAAAGTTTCGGGAAACATGAATAGTAAAAGTGAATAGTGAAATTTTCCGGGAATGGTAATTAACCTGAAATTGCGAATTGTTACAGTCTCTACCCCTTACGGGGAACTTCGGGATGTCATATGTTGGAGTGGTGTCGATAAAGATGTGTGGTTACTTATGAGGATTAGAGTGATGTAGTTTGATTTGTCGTTTCAGTGTATGGTGTAGGATGAGGCTTACTTTTATGTAGGAGAGGTATGGTAATAATCGAATATTAAAGGAAATTGATATAGCAATCGAATGTTAATAGGAATTGAGATAGTAGTTGCAATCATAGCCTAGTAGGTAATCGGTTGTTGTACCTAGTGTTTATTGACTTCATACTTATGTTATTTCGGATACAAATAAGCCCACTTGTTTATAATTCTTTATTTACATAGAGAGGCATCCCAAACAATGTAAATAAGGAAATATAAACTTATGGTTTGGTGATTTACAATGTCTTTATTTAAATGAAAAGGCATCCCAATCCATTCAAATAATTACAAATCATCCTACACAACATTCATACTTAGTCGGTGAGTTACAAGGTAGGGTATTACGAGATGATACTGGTGTTCCAAAAGTACAAGATGAATATTCAATCTTGTAAAGCTGATGAGCGTGCTTGTGGTGTAACTATGGATGATTTGAGCTTTAAAAGTGCATCAAGATCTGTTAATGAGCTTGTGGTTTCAACGGTTGTGAAAGTAATGTTGTGATATGTTGATGAACAGAATTGTGTAGTGTATGCTTAACATTAATACTCTTAGGCATAGATGTTGAGTTTGTTTTGAAAATCTTAAGAGATTTTAAAGGTTTATGATGGAATGGTATCCTTAGGACCTAAACAGGCTAGTACTTCTACAGGATGAAGAGAAGAATTGATAACTATCCCAAGATAGTAGTTCGGATTATCTCATAAATGAAAACTTTCAAGAATGAAATTAGGTAGTACAAACAAGGTGTTAAGATTTCGCTGAGTGGTAAGGCATTATCGTGCCTCTAGATCGTTTTATTATCGAGTTCGAGTAGGAAATCAACCTAAACATAACCCTAGTACAACTACTCTCAGTATTTGAAAATTCTAAGTCGAATATAGTTAGTCAGACTATATTCCACTGTCCCTAGGTTAAATATAGGTGACTAGTCTATATTTAACCAAGGTTCGATAAAATTTTCAAATACCTAAATTAGGTATACTTGTGATATGTCCGTTGCTTTCGGGAAACTGTCCACTAAACAAAGGCAATGTCAAACCCTTCAGTTGCAAGTCCCGTCCATACAAGACTTGTAACGTATGTTTTCATATTCCATTGCATAGAAGATAGTAAGGGTAGGTACGTATGGAAAGGTAGTTTTAAGTAGTTCTAAAATAGAACATACTTGGCCAGGATCACGAACTTTTAATAATGAAGGTTTCAGAAGAGAACTTTGATGAATGTAGAGAAAGTTCAACTTTTGTAGGTGATGGATTAGTTTATCCTTTAGAAATCTCATATTTCTTGTTTGGAAATCGATAGATTGTGATGGGTTTTTGATATCATATGAAATGATGTTGATGAGGTGGTGGAATAATTCCAGAGGCCATTGCACAAATCACAATGTCTCGGAAGTAGATTAGACCATCGTGTGACTCAAAACATTTGAGAAATGATTAAGACCATTGTGTCATACAATGTCCGGGAAATAGAAAAGACCATTGTAATTAGTTACAATGTCTTGGATATAAAATGTTGGAGTAGGAACATGGTTGGGAGAATGTGGTTGTGTCGAAATGCCATAGAATAGGCATGTGTAGATATGTTTAGATAAAATGATTGAAAATAACTCGTATGTATATATAAATATACTCATATGTTCATGTAGCATAAAATGCTTAATATGTCCATAATCGTCTGGAGGATGGAAGACACGGAGAGCGGAAGGCTATAAAATGGTTTTGCTTGTAGTTGTAGTTATAGTTTAGGTCTCAATTAGACCCGTTTCTCTATAACCATGGCTCTGATACCAATCTGTAACACCTCCAATTCATGGTTGCAGCGGAATTCGAACTGGGTGTTACTCGACGGCACAATAGTCACAATAATAGAAAACGAACTCCAATTGAGTCGTTTTAAAAGATTTATCATTCAAATTATATAAATATCAGAGGTTACAAAATGAGGTCCCAATTGGTTCCATGTTTACAAATCACATTAAGTGAGTTTTTGAATGATAATAAAATTTATAGCCCTCTTGAGTATCCGTGTCCTTCCGTGCCATCCTTGATCGTCATGAACCTGAAATACATGCTTGAGAGGTCAACACAAAGGTTGAGTGGAATTCGTAGAGTTTAGTTAAATCGTTTGAACACAATAATCGTAGTGTGAGTTATAGGCTCACACCAATGTTTGGAAAACAAAAATCGTTATTTATTTCACTAAGCTCATACAACCAAAACATTAACATCGAACCAACAAAATTGGCATTATAGAAGCCCTATCAAGGTACTTTTGCCGTTATACCGCTAAATCTCAAATATAGTGCATTTGTGTGAACTCGTCGTTGTTCAACACAAATGGGATTCGTCAATCCCAATAGATCTATTCACAATATTCGCGCTCACTAAAGGTAGTGACTAATGGTTCATGATATAGGGACTTCGAACATGGCAATCGTTACTTAGTGATAATAAAACATCGTCGTGAAGCATACATTAGAAAGCATTGTGTTCGAGTAGAAAAATAATAGCATGTATTCCCCCCATGGGTTTGTAAAATAGTTAAACAATAGAAATTGGGGCTACGAACTCACCTTAAGTAGAATAGCAAGTAATGAAGGTGATGGTTGGATCGTGTAGGTTTCTACGAGCAACCTATAATCGAATGTTGCGACTTAGGATCGGAGTAATGTCTAAGGAGACATAAATACGCCAATATATATCTTGCACTTAGTCCATGATGTGGTATGATGTATAGTATAAGTCTTTGAAAGAAAGATTCATGAAACATGTATGTTTTGTATATCGTTTACTACCGTTCGGGCCGACATAATTCAGAAGTCATGTTAGTAAGCGTTCGAGGAGCCAGGACACTTTAATTCGTAAATCCACAACTCAACTCGACGGCTTACATAATGAACTCCTCACATGAGGCTCCCTACTATTGTAGTAGTTGATGAAATATATAGATATAAGTTTTGATCCGAAAAGTTACATGTCCGATATTTGAATAAACTTAGGAAAGTTTATTAGTACATGAAGATTGTTATTAGGGGTAGTTTCATAAGTCTTGAATGACCATTTTCTCTTGGTAATATCTCATGGTTTCCTTTTAGGTGAAGTAGATCCAAATTGCTTGTTCATGTTATCGCCTAATTCATTGTTTCATGTTTACGCCTATGTAAGTTGTTATGGTCATTTCGTCATGGCCTAGCCATGACCTTTGGTCCTTGTTCCAAGGTCATGAGACACAACCTTGGCTCTAGCCATGGTTGTGGTCTTGATTATAGGTCATAAGACCTCTTGTTCTATTTAAAGCATAACCATAATCTAGTGACTTTCGCCTAAAAATGGGCTGTTTAGAATTTGAAGAATTTTATCACTCGGAAAGCGTTTTTCGGACTCGAGCTTCTTTGTTCCTGAACGAAAACGTCGTTCCGGACAACTTTCGTGTTTTAACTTTTTGATGAATCGGACCAGAAGTGTGACTTTCAAAATCAAAAATTGATCAGAATGCTATTTAGGCAGTTTTGCCGGAAATCTTTGGTAACTTCAAATGGGCGTAACTTTTGACTCGTATACTCGTTTTAGGTGGTTCAAATTGCTATGTTTTCCTTGTTAGGTCCTCTACTACAATATGTAATGATTCAATATCATATTTTTACCATTTTGATCAGGTCTTACCAAGAAAGTCACTACTTTACTTGTTTTAGTAACTTGTTTTAACAATCAATTACAACATGTTTTGTTCATTTTTATACATCATGGACATGCATACAAGACATAATATAGCATGAATAGTATGTAAATAACATGAACATGATTATTTAACAAGAAACAAGTTAGGGTTTGCTTACAACTTGTGAAGAAACTAACTAGAACCAAGATCAAGACCAAGAACTACTACTTAATCTTCCAAATATTTTCCAAATATTTTCCAACCATAGCCAAGCTTCCATATCAAAAACCCTATCTTATAATCCCTTGATAAACACTAATCTTATCACAAAAACAAGCCTTAGTAAAAATCTTCACTAAGAACACTTGGAAATTTGATGAGTTTTTGTGGTGTTTTATGGTGATTTTATGGAGTTTTATGGTTGAAAGGTGTTAAGGATCAACTAGGAACTATGACTTGAACTTGTGATGGATTGAATGAGCAAGATCAATGATCAAAATGGTGCATTTTGATGGTTTAGGGTCGTTGGTATTGCAAGAGAAAGGAAGAGAATGAGTCTCTTTTATACTAAAAATGAGGAGGTTACTATGTTGACTAGTCAACACTTGGAGACCAAGTTGTAATTAAGTGATGAACTATGGGTAAATTCATGAGATGAAGCCACATGGGTGGTGAATCCCCCCTCCTAGGGCAGTTCACAAAGCTTGGGGAGGAAGGTTTGGCTTTTTGGTGATATTATCCAAGATATGGTGTTAGTTTTGGCTCCGTAAAATGCTAACCGTAAATGGTTAAGCCATGAAACGTAAAACCGGGTGTCATAAAATTATGGAATTCGAAAGTATTGTTAAACATGTCCATATGTTCCATAATAAAATATAAAATGAGTGGTAGGTTCCATTTGGGTGGTGAAACCCTGCTAAAAACTGGAAACACGGGTCTAAAACGCGTAATACGTAAAATGTACGAATATTGCGTAAAATTGAGAAAAGTAAAATGTTACTTTTCTAATAGGTTATAAATGATTTAAAAAGACTTATAATGTCTAGACTGGGCTCAGTCTAGTGTCGGTTGGTATTAAATGTCTTTTAGACATCAAACCGTAAGCCTAAAAATCAAGGAATGACTTATAAAATCAAGGGATGATTTTTAGTCAATGGGGGAGGGAAAGAATATGTTGACAACTCAAATTGTGTTAGAAACGTGTTTTGTGGTCTAACGGTTAATCGCCCATACGGTTAAGCGTGCTCATGTGAGAATAGTACTGGTTTGGGTGACCTGCCGGGAAGTCTTTGGTCATGTTTTTCTCAGTCACGATTAATTCTCAAATAAATCATGAGTGTGTCAAACATTTTTCTGATGCGGGGTCACTTAACGCGGTCGAGTTTCGTTGTACGTAGAATTTCTGAATGACGTTTTACCCTAAAACGTGTAATTCCTTAATAACTTTCACGAAAATGATCTGACGAATGACAAACATTTAATTTGCCATGAAAATGATTTATCACTCGAGAATATCAAATAAAAATCAACTTTCGGGAAAGTTTCGGGAAACATGAATAGTAAAAGTGAATAGTGAAATTTTCCGGGAATGGTAATTAACCTGAAATTGCGAATTGTTACAACCCCCCTCGTCCGGGGCAACAGAAGGACCAGCCGGTTCTTCCGCAGATGCCTCGGGGGAAGGTACGGCGCCCGGCCCAAAGGAAGCATCCGGGTGTGGAGGGCTTTCAAGGTCAGAAGATATAACATTTTTCTTCTTTCGTGTGACAAGATCTGTACTTGAATCATGAGCGGAATTGGATGGATCCTCCAGCTCAATAACAGGGATAGCACCGATGTTGGGAATAGCATTCCCAGAATCAACCCTCGGCTTGTCAACAATCGGCTCTGCCATGACATTGTCAGTTCTTTGCTCCATCATACCTTGGTCTGCCACATCCACCTCAATAGTCTCCTTCGCAACATTCTCATCAACGACATCTTTCGACATATCAACATCTCCAGAACCACCAACATCCACCCCGGTGGTATTGCCAGGTCCCCTACCTTCCTTACGACCCCAAAGGCGGGGAGGACTTTTACCAGGTTTTGATTTTTTCTGCCCCGGCCACGGAATGGTTTGGCTGACCCTCTTCTTCCTAAGCTTTCCGGAAGCTTTAGCATCCCTCAGCTCATCCTCAATCGTATGGTCCACCAAAGTAATGGCAACCGCGGATGGCTCAACAACTCGGCTAGAAACTTCCTCCGGCAGCGGCTTCTCACCCTCAGCAAGAGTGCGTTCCCCGACCTTTACCCGGAAAGGATCAGCAGACTTCACAATATCGAGCAGAGACATCTCTACAAAAAAAAAAAAAAAAAAAAAAAAAAAAAAAAAAAAAAAAAAAAAAAAAAAAGGAGGGAGTTAGAAAACATAGGAAAGCATTGTAACAAGAAAATAAAAGACAAATCTAAGTAACCTACCCCGTCCATCCGCGTCACTAAAAGTGGGACGCGTCTCCCGGTCATCATAAATCTGACTCAAACCTACAACACATAAGAAGGTCTCCGGATATCGATGGAACTTAGCTCGATGAGTATTCAAAGCCTCCAACAAACCCAGGTCTATGCCCTCGTCCGATGGAGGAGGATCTTTCTCCACCGAGACGGACGTATGCCACGGCACAGAAAGGGGAAAAACAGAGGAATCTACCCAGAAAAAACGTTCTCTCCAGTGCTTTAGAGAGTCAAGACCCCCATCCGTATAACACACAGGGACAACTACACCCCTTCCCCCGCGACGCTTCTCAAAGGTTAACCACCCGTGGTTAATACCATTGCAGTAAAACTTTCGAAATAACTGAACAGTGGGCACACCCCCATGAGCACGGCAGAGAATTTTGAAGTGACTAATCCTAGCAGCACCTAAGCATGACAGTTGGGATATGTGTACCCTAAAATATTCTAACACACTCAGCAGAAACCTAGACAAGGGGATACGAAAATTGGCAAAATCGAAAAGACGGGTATACAGACCTATCTTCCCCGGAGGATTATCTGTGATAAGATCATCTTCCCCAGGAAGTTCAACCCCTAGATTCTCGTCTATGTGATACTTCTCACACAAAGATTGCAAATCTCTTGCAGAAAGTTTGCAAGTAACCGTATCTATGGTATCTATCATGTTTCGACAATAAAAGTACAATGTGGAGAATAAGAGTCTAACCTGAGAAACCTAAACGGCAATGAAAGTTCAAAGGGAAGAAGATCTCTATACTCTCTTTGGTAAAAACACAGTAAAAGACTCAAAGGGAAAAAGTAAAGGAATATTTATACCCACGCAACAGAGCAGGGATTTGTTACACGTGTCCTCAATTTCAAATAAACGACCATGATTAAATCGAATGAACGGCTATGATGGGTGCAAACAGATCAACGGTCAAGATGGAAAAAAGTCATATCAGTCAGAATACGGACGGACACGATCCGTTACGTTTACCCAGGACAGCTGTAAACCAACCAAGGACACGTGGCGCGGAAATAAGCTTTTGCGGAACCCGCGTACCAACAATTATAAGTCTAGCACGCTTTTACCGCGGATTGTCAAGCGTACTACACTGGGGGGACTTGATAACGTATAGCACGTCCGGGTCCACTAAGCCCGGAGTAAATGCTAAACCTCGGAGTCAGATACCCAGGAGCGGATTCGGATCCCCAACCGAGGTGGGGACACACGAAGCCGCGGACATCACTCCCACCAGCAAAGGATGGACCACGTCCAAGCCAGAAATGGCAAAGAATCTTGTCAGCACTCCAACGGCTAACTCTTACAGACCTCATGCAGGGAAACTTTACAGTTCCCGCTCGGAAGCATCACCATCATTGGTAAGATGCCAAGAAGGTGGGTTGACTTTAGGCTGTCCCGCCCAAAAGCGTCACAATCATGACGCAATACGCCAGGCAACTCGACAAGTTTCTCCTAAGTATAAATAGGAGGCATTTCGCCTCCCTCAGGGTAACACACACTACTCTCTCTCTATATACATACTCTCTCACTACGTATACTTATTCTCACACCCGAGGTCGACCGCGGAGTCCCCTCCCCGCGGTGAGGCTAACGGTGTTGTCTGTTTTCTTAGCAGATCAGCAGCAATCCATTCCAAGTAGTCCAAGATCGATACAAGCAAGAGATAATTCGAATCCATTTCCACCATAAACCCCATTCTTGTACTAACATATATATATATATATATATATATATATATATATATATATATATATATATATATATATATATATATATATATATATATATATATATATATATATATATATATATGTTACTCAACCTTATAATTCAGTTACATATTACTAGCCAATAGGATGGCGGGCTTGAGGACGAGTTGTGAAAAAGAGTAAAGTGTCGTTTGTTTTTTCACAATAAACACTTTTTTCCTCTTTTCACTTCTTTTGTCTGCAAGAGGGCAGAGGTTTTTGTTTGTTTTTTTGCAGACATAAGTGCTTCTTTTCACTTCTTTCATCTTCTAAATTTCAGACATTATCTTTCAATTCTTACCTCTTCTTTCACTTCTTGCATCTTCTTTCACAAACCTTACATCTCTTTCTCAATAACCGTTTTTATACATTTTCGTTTGTTTTTTTACGTTTTCGTCTGTTTTTTTACGTTTTCGACAGTTTTTACCGTTTTCGACCGAATTTTTACGTTTTCGTCCGAATTTTTACGTTTTCGCCCATTTTTTTACGTTTTCGTCCATTTTTTTACGTTTTCGTCTGTTTTTTTACGTTTTTGCCCGTTTTTTTACGTTTTCGCCCTTTTTTTACGTTTTCGTTTGTTTTTTTACATTGTCGTCCGTTTTTTTACGTTTCGTCTATTTTTTTTACGTTTTCTCTCATTTTTTTACGTTTTCGTCCATTTTTTTACGTTTTTGCCCTTTTTTTTACGTTTTCGCCTGTTTTTTTACGTTTTCGCCCGTTTTCTTTCATTTTTTTACGTTTTCGCCCTTTATTTTACGTTTTCGCCATTTTTTTTACGTTTTCGTCCATTTATTTACGTTTTCATCCACTTTTTTACGTTTTCGCCCGTTCTTTTACGTTTTCGCCTTATTTTTTTTACGTTTTCATTCATTTTAGTCCGTTTTTGTCCGTTATTTTTACGTTTTTGTATTTTTTTTATATTTCCATCTGTTCTTGTCTGTTTTTTTATGTTTTCGACCATTTTTTACGGTTTTGTTTACTTTTTTTTTATATATATTTTCATCTGTTTTTTTACGTTTTCAACCGATTTTTACTTTTTCTTATATCTTTTTCACATTTTCGTATTTAATTACGTTTTTGTCCGTTTTTTTTTACGTTTTTGACCTTCTTCTTACGTAAGAAAACGTACAATAACGTAAAAAAACATACAAACAGACAAAATCATATGAAAAAGGATGAAAACATAAAAAAACAGACAAGAACGTAAAAAAACAGACGAAAAGGTAAAAAAAACAGACAAAAATGTAAAAAAGGTCAAAACTTAAAGAACATACGAAAACGTAAAAAACCGGATGAAAACCTAAAAAAACTGACATAAAAGTAAAAAAGGTAGAAAACGTAAAAAACGTTAAAAAAATGGACGAATACGAAAAAAAAACAGACGAAAACGTATAAAAGCGGTCGAAAACGAAAAAAAACAAAAATGTAATAAATAGGCGAAAATTAAAAAAAGACAAACATAAAAAACGATCGAAAATGTAAAAAAAATGTACCTTACTATGACAATATTAAATCTTGATCTATCTATTGGTCAAACATGTGTACGTTGAGCCTTACTATGACAATATTGTAATAAAGCATGTGTTTCATTAATTGAATTCAAGATAGCACTTTGATAAACACGATGTTACAACTTTTATAATTAACGAAAAAACACATATATATTTATAGAGGTGAGTTATTTTAAGGACTAAGTTTTTGTTGCATATTGAAAGACAAATTCCCATCATTCATCTTGTTTGATCTAATGGTGGGGATTAACCTAAGATTTAATAAGACAACCTAAGTCTATGTTTTTTTTCTTGTCCTTTTTGTCTATCTTTTTCTTTTTTTTTTTTTTTTTTTTTTTTTTTTTTTTTTTTTTTTAACTTCACGTTTTCTTTCCTTTAATTCAAGTTTTTTTTTTTTTTTTTTTTTTTTTTTTTTTTTTGCGTTTTTTTTCACTTTTTTTTTTCGTTTTTCATACATAATCGTCGGTTTTTTACGTTTTTGTCAGTTTTCTTACGTTTTTGTTCGTTTTCATACATTTTCGTCCGTTTTCATACGTTTTCGTCTGTTTTCGCTCGTTTTCGCTCGTTTTCGTCTGTTTTCTTACGTTTTCACCCGTCTTCATATGTTTCGTCCATTTTAATACGTTTTCGTCCATTTTTATACGTTTTCGTCCGTTTTCTTACGTTTTCATCTGTTTTCGAATTTTTTCATACGTTTTCGTCTGTTTTCTTACGTTTTCGCCCGTTTTCATACGTTTTCGTCCGTTTTCATATATATATTCGTCCGTTTTCTTACATTTTCATCTGTTTTTGAGTTTTTTCATACGTTTTCGCCCGTTTTCATACGTTTTCGTCCGTTTTCATATATATTCGTCCGTTTTCTTATGTTTTTGTCTATTTTCATACGTTTTCGTCCATTTTCATATGTTTTCGTCCGTTTTCATACGTGTTCGTCCGTTTTATACGTTTTCGTCCGTTTTCATACGTTTTCGTCCGTTTTTATACGTTTTCGTCCATTTTTATACGTTTTCATATGGTTTCATCTGTTTTCATTCATTTTTGTCCGTTTTCTTACATTTTCGTTCGTTTTCATACATTTTCGTCCGTTTTCATACGTTTTCGTCCGTTTTCATTCATTTTCGTTCGCTTTTAAATGTTTTCAAACGTTTTCATACCTTTCTGAATATCACAAGTGATATACTGTGATTATCATAATATCACTTGTGATATTCAGAATATCGTGAGTGATATTGAATATCACGCGAGATATTCTGAATATCACAAGTGATTTTTAACATTCTGTAACATGAAAATCACAAGTGATATTCAGAATATCGCAAGTGATATTCAAAATATTGCAAGTGATATCTAAATATCGCAAGTGATATTCTGAATATCACAAGTGACTTTCAACAAATGTTTTGTGACATGAAAATCGCAAATGATATTCAGAATATCGTAAGTGATATTCAGAATATCGCAAGTGATATTCTGAATATCAAAAGTGATATTCTGAATATAAATCACAAGTGATATTCAAAATATTACAAGTGATTTCACGCTTTTTTTAATTCACGTTTTTTCAAAAGTGATATTTTGAATATCACTCTGAATATCACAAGTGATTTTCAACAATTGTTCTGTAACATGAAATTCACAAGTGATATTCATAAAATCACAAGTGATATTCTAAATATTACAAGTGATATTCCGAATATCACAAATGCTTTTCAACTAATATTTTGTAACATGAAAATCACAAGTGATATTCTAAATATCACACGTGATTTTCAACTAACGTTTTATAACATGAATATCACTTGTAATTTTCTGAATATCAATTGTGATATTCAGATTATCACTTGTGATTTTCATGTTACAAAACATTAGTTGAAAATCACTTGTGATATTCAGAAAAACACAAGTGATATTCTGAATATCACAAGTGATATTCCGAATATCACAAGTGATGTTCAACTAATATTTTGTAACATGAAAATCACAAGTGATATTCTGAATATCAAAAGTGATATTCAGAAAATTACAAGTGTTATTCAGAATATTATAAGTGATTTTCACATTTTTTAATTCACGTTTTTTTCACTTTCTTACGTTTTCTTCTGTTTTTGTTCGTTTTCATACGTTTTCTTTCGTTTTTATATAAATATGTACAAAAATATACAAAAATGGACGAAAAAAAGTTGATTTGATGTTTAGGTGTTTGTTAAGATGTGATAGCGTCGTGTAATGTAGCGGCGATAAAATGTATTATTGATCTTATATAAAAGAAAACTGCTACTTGGATGAAATATAAAACTATAAAAGTTATGAGGTAAATCAACTCTCCTCCCGTTCTAAAGTTATTTCACCATACAAATAATCCCACATCAGTTAAAGTTAACAATCTCATTATATTTGATGACGCTATCACATCTTAACAAACACCTAAACAACAAATCAGGCCACTAACTAACCCAAACTAAACAAACCACGATACTAAAACTATTCTGAACAAGTAATACTAAAACACCATTGTGTGTTTGAATATCACAAGTGATTTTCAACAAATGTTTTGTAGCATGAAAATCACAAGTGATATATTCTGAATATCACAAGTGATATTCTGAATATCACAAGTGATATTCAGAATATCACAAGTGATGAGTGATATTCAGAATATCACAAGTGATTTTACATTTTTTTTAATTCACGTTTTTTTCACTTTCTAACCTTTTTGTCCGTATTCATACATTTTCGTCCGTTTTCATACGTTTCTGAATACCACAATTGATATTCTTAATATCACAAGTGATATTATGTCATATTCTAAGTATCACTTGTGATATTAAGAATGTCAATTGTGATATTTAGAAACGCATGAAAACATACGAAAACAAACGAATACGTATGAAAGTGTAAAAACACGTTTGAAAACGGATGAAAACGTATAAAAAATGGACGAAAACGAAAGTAAACACACGAAAATGGAGAAAAACGTATAAAAACGAACGAAACCAATGAAAACGTGTAAATACTACCGAAAATGTATTAAAACAGATGAAAACGTCTAAAAACAGACAACAATGTATAAAAACGAAAGAAAACGGACAAAAACATTAACATATGAAAACAAACAAAAACAGACGAAATCGTATAAAAACATACGAAAATAGACAAAAACATCTGAAAACAGACGAAAACGTAAAAAAATGGATGAATACGTATAAAAACAGATGGAGAAGTATGAAAACGAACAAAAACGTATGAAAATGGACGAAAACGTATGAAAACGCACGAAAACGGACAAAAACGTAAGAAAACAGATGAAAGTAGACGAAAACGTCTGAAAATAGACGAAAACGTATGAAAACGGACAAAAATGTCTTAAAACGTATAAAAACTGCCGAAAATCGACAAAAACGTCTGAAAAGTGACAAGAATGTATAAAACGGACAAAAACGTTTGAAAATGGACGAAAACTTATAAAAATTGACGAAAACGTATGAAAACGGACGAAAACGTATAAAATTGGATGAACATCTGAAAGCAGATGAAAACGTCTAAAAATTAACGAAAACTTAAAAAAAAATAGACGAAAACATATAAAAATGGATGAAAACGAATGAAAATGGACAAAAACGTAAGAAAATAAAAAAAAATATGAATTTTAAAAAAATACACATGAATTTAAAAAAAACGTGATTTTTTTTAAAAGTAAAAAAAAATGAGTAAAAAAACGTTCATTTGAAAAAGCAAAACAAGTGCTGAAAAAAAAAAAAAAAAAAAAAAAAAAAAAAAAAAAAACCTTAAAAGAAAAGTGAACAAGAAAGGAAGAAAAAAAAAGAGAAAAAGAAAAAGCGTAGATAAGGAGAAAAAAATGGGAAAAAAGAAAAAAGAAAAATATAATAAATAAATAAGAAAGATAAAATGATAAGAAAAAAACATAGACTTAGGTTCCATTTTTAAATCTTAGGTTAATCCCCACCATTAGATTAAACTAGATGGATGATGGAAATTTATCCCTCAATTTATAGAAAAAAACTGGTTCGTAAAAGAACTTTTCTCTATATTTATAATGACAGCCCTAAGGGCTTACAAAAGGATAGTGACAAGAATGCACTAAACAATAGGATCATATCATATACACGTATATAAACTGTAATAAAACATGTGTTTCATTAATTGAATTCAAGACAACACTTATTTTTATTTTTATTTTTTTAAAGTTGTAACACCCGCGTAAATTCAAGACAGTAATTTGTGTTAGAGTTTGTGGATAAATATTAATAGGTATATGTCTAGTATCGAACCCGAGACCACGGGATTGCACACGTTACGAATGAAGGAATTAATGAACAATAATTAATATATAAATGTTATATATATTTAATTATTTAAGCACAAGTAAATGTTTAAACGATGTTAGTAATTAGCAAGTATTGACTAATAATCGTTAAACATCAAAGATAAAGGACTAGAATGAAAAATGGGAGTCGAGAAGGATCCGGAAGCCCTTGTGGGCTTGTGGCCGGTCGTGGATGGGTAGGGGAAACCCTAACCCACTCCAACTTGTTCTCCAAGTTTTCATTAGTATATATACAAGGCTTAGGTTATTTGTTTCATAACTTTTGTGCACACATTATAACCTAAACTTGTTTTCTTCTTCCTTTTTCTTTATGGTCGATCGACCCTAAACCCATAAGGGTTTGATTTACATGTTTTATTAAAACATATACTTGTGTTTACATTAACTAGCATTAACATTAATTCGGTTATAGTTCGTGTGTACAAGAACGTGGTGTAAACATACTTTTGTTTACATCTTGGATCGAATAACAAAACGGTAAGGGGTTATTCATAGATCCCTAATTCAAACCCTAATTAGGGTTCTTCATATTGTTAAAGACAATTGCTCTTGATTCTTGTTCGGGCTAGAATCACTACGGTACGTTCCTATTTAATTTATGTTAATCTTTTATGTGTTATAGATGTTCCTACGCTTCCGCATATGTGTTTACCTGTTTATATGATTGTCATGATTCTTATATTCTAACAGTGGTATCACGAGCTCGCTATAACATGTAATTGATTACATAAAACACATAAAAAACGAATTTTGATTGTTTTAGATACATGTTTTGGATCTAGGGTTTTGTTTTTTAATTTTTTCGAAACCCTAACCCTAATTTTTGGGGGGGGGGGTCGATTTATTCCATGAACCCTAATTAGGGTTTGTGGTTTTATGAATTAATTGGATTAGAAACCCTAGGTTACCTACATGTTTATGTGTTATTTGGGCGTGTCCTTGACCTAATTGGTAATTGTTATGCTTTGATCCGTGACGAAACATGCATGTTAGTCATGGGTTATTAATTGTTTTTTTTTTAATTGTTAAGCTTTGTCACATGTTCTAATATTGGGGAAGACCTCAATAATAATTATTAAAATCAATTTACGTGCTATGTGGTGTGTATATTAGCTTTGGCCTACGCAATTGATTCGTCAATGTATGTGGCTCCACTTCCATTAAGAAGGGAAGGCCTTGGTTGATTACATGCATTTTACACCTAGAATTGATTTTGTTAGGATCTTTTCTTAACAAGGATTGCATGTGGCTATTTGTTTCACCTTTGTTATTATTATTAGTTGTTGATTTGTCTTGAATTACTTGTTTTATTGTTTCTTATTTGTTTGACATGTTGTAAGCAATAAAAGGGTAATTTTTCCATAAAGAAAATAATGCGGACTAATAATGGTGAAACCCTAAGTGATAAAGATTGAATCTTGCAAGGTCTTAAGTGCCGCTAGTGGTCCGATTCGCACGGTAATCAGCTCCCAGGCGAGACTAGCAAAATTCATACTTTATTACATGATTTTGAGATTGAATCCATAAACTTTTGCTTGATTGATGTTTTGTACAAATATACTTTTAAAATTAAGTCCTTTAAGACGATATTCATAACCGTGATTTGAAGGCTTAGAAAAGAGCCTTAGAGTCTGCCTTGGTTATCACAATCTTGAATATGTCTTAAACGAATTACTTTTAAAATCATAATTGTAGAAAGTCATCTTAGGGTTTATTAAACCTCAAGTAAAACTTTGTGTATTAATTTCACGAATTGGTAAATTAAAAGTTTTTGAAAACTTATGTTATAAAGATGAGTGCATGCATCTTTATACATGTTTTGATTTTCACATCAAAAATTTATACCCTAAAATTTAAGTTACATGCCATCTAACTATAAGGAACACTTGAAGTTATTATTTAGTAACACGTGAGACGCAGGCTAAATTTTAATGACAAGGTAAATTTTCGAGTGTGCGTGAGACCACACATGGAGAATTTGCAGTTTCTAAGTTAGACGACTTAATTAAGTTAATGCGTGAGACCTAGAGCTTAAGGCATGAGATGGGATGAAACATGCTTACATGACAAATTGATGAATCAATTTGATGTAAATCCCATAATGATCTAGGAATTGGAAAAGTGTTTGCCAATTATTGTTCGACAGATTACCATCTTTTATACTTCCATCACTAGCAGATCAACTGATGTGGTGGAATCTATGTAAAGTTGGATCCTAGATTTTCAAGGAAATATGTTGGTTATATGAATATATCCTTGGGTATTATATTTTCTTGGAAATATAAATTATCGAAAATACTAAAATTGAATTTTGTAAATTCTTTAAATGTATTAATGCAACTCAAAACCGTAAACGTAAGTTATTCTTTTAATTGATCTACACCCGTTTGGGTTTTTGGTTAGAGTCAATATTTACAAAAGAATAAATATAGTCTTCTTTCCATTAGGAGAAGTGTGAGACTTAAATCCTATTCTTTTTCATGAATGAGAAAGGTATACTAGGATAATTAGAATTGCCTAAATTCTAAATACATAACTCATAGCAAGCTTTAATAGTAAGAGTGTATGCACTTTATGAGTTATTAAAATCAGAAGCTAGACTGATTACTGCACAATGGTAAAAGACGAATTAGATTATTTTATCTAGTTGTTTTGATTTGACCATTTACAGATACTACATACAATTGTTGGAATGGTAGATCTATACAGGAAGAAATTGCATGCCCAGTTTTTTCAAGTTAATAGTTTGGAATGTGATGAATCACATTTATGTAGTAGAATACATCCTTTTATAACCTATATATAATTGTTGGAATAGGTTTTCTTAAAAGATGTAGGAAAGTAAACAAGTACACTATTTCCTTTCACTGATTAATGAAACATTTACAATGTTGTCAAATTCAGTGGGAGTATTGTGTTTTTTATAACTGAATAAGGTATTACTATATTCTCTAATTCAGTGGGAGTTACAAGACTTATTGTCTTGATTGTAACTTAGATTATCTTTTGAATGTCTCAAGGTAGTTACTTTCCCAATATAGACACTAATGTTTTCAAGGATAGTCATGTACGTTTCCTTGATTGATTGAGTAAACTATATATCTACTAAGTTATGTTAATGACACAAATCATATTGTTCACATTAACAAACGCGTGCGTGTTGTTTATATGATACATGGTGTTGTACTATGCACAAGTGGGAGAAATCTTCATTATGTGCAAAGTACAACACATAAGAATATGATTTAAAGGATTCTCTTAACTGCAAAGTAAGAGATTATAATTCTAATTAGATTAATACATCTAATCTAAGAAACACTTGGTGTTAAAATTTAGTAAACGTGAGACATAGACTAAATATTAACAACAAGGTGAATTTCCATGTATGCGTGAGACCAACATGGATAATTTACAGTTTCTAAATTAGACATCTATTAGAACATGTGTCAATATGATAACAAGACAAACTTCAACTATAATATTTATGTATTATTGGAATGACATAAATGCATGAAGTAATATAATACTACTTCAAAAATTATGTATTCTTAGAATGACATAAATAAATGAAGTAGTGTGTTAACTTGAAAATATAATTGAAACCAAATGATGGTGTTCATGATTACTTTAATGATACATGTTTATACTTTATTGTATAGTTATAAACATGAAGTCTTCTAAGTATTACAAGACTAATAATTAAGTAAGACGTTAGCTTGTTATGGTCTTTTAATTAAGACATATACAAGAAGTCATTGAGTTAATCAATGATTAATAACGAATAGTGGGATTATAACACGTTTATGTTTTGATGCGACATAAACATGAAGTGACTAAGTACTTGGGTTATAAAGCATGCAATTGGCTTGAAAATACTATTATACCATTAAGTTGACTTAGTTGGTAAATAGGTATGCCAACAGGAATATGGTTATCTTATATATATTGTTAGATCTTCTTACAATATTAATTCTAATTGAAGTACCACATATGCATAGTATGTTCAGTTAGGGAAATCAAACTCTTGTTAAATTGTTTGATTGAAGATAACTATGACTTCTTTTCTTCCTAAAGTTTTCAAGGTTAGAAATTGAGTATGGCTTGAATATACTCAATTAGACTCCTAGAAGATTAATAAGACGTTATTGAATTATGAAATGTGATGAATCACATTAAGTCTTAAATTGAAGTTCTGAATTTGTTAAGCTACTTATAAGAAGGTTGTTAACAAAAGAATATCAGGAACTATCAATGTGTATTTGTAATGTCCTAAAAGAGAACGCTGGATTGTTGCTCTAATTGCTAAGTACTTATATTCTATATAATGCTAAAGGCAAGTGGGAGTATTTTATCTTGGAAAGATAGAATTACAAGATACAAAATCTTCTAAAACCACACTAGTTAAAATCATGATGAGGCTTAACATGAAAATGATAAACCTCAAGATGATGGAATTATCATTCATAGATCCACTTGGATATCTCAGATATTTAATTAATATGCTGATGATTATATGATATAGTATTACCAAAATAATGAATTGGGTAAATTACTCATAATATGAATGTTGTAGATGCTGTTCATAAAGATATTCAAAATTTAAAATTTGGTTTATCTTAATTCTTAATGGTTAGAGAATGAAGATGAGTTTATTCAAAGATAATGTAACCTTAGTGGGTTAAATCTTTGAGTAGAAATCATATGAACAAAAATTGTACACATATCTTAATGCATGTCTTATGACAAGATTATTAATCATACTTAAGCAATTAACTATGATTGAATACTCTTTCCTAAGCACATTAAAGATACAAAGATTGTAATTGTCATATTTATATGAATATGAAATTTGACAATGAATATCAAAAACTCTTTCTTGAATAATTACTTGAGCGAGGACGATAAGTAATCAAAAGGAGTTTATGAATTCAAGACAATCTTTGGAAGTATACAAAGTGCAATAATCCATGAATGGATAAATGCATGCATCTAGGAGATTATTCTTATGATAAATTATTAAATCTATGTTTAGGTTTATAATTAAAATAAGGTAATTTCTAAGTATTCCTGAAAGCTAGTGGGAGTATTATGTTTGATTTACTAAATCATATATGTTGTATAACATATAAGAAGTTACATTCCATATAAGTAAAATGTTAAGACTTAGTTTGGAATGAAACTGTAAGTGAAAGATTTAGAAAATAAAACATACAACCTTGGAACAAAAGTTTATTATCAAAATAAACATGTGCGGTAAATAAATTCTAATAGAACATAATATATCATTTAGAAAATGGATATATATTATGAAAAGATAGAACATGAATATAAATCTAAGTATGACTGAAAGATTTTCATGTGCATCATATTATTGTTACATCATTCTTAAATGCTTAATGATTTAACAATATTTGATATCTTGTGTAATGAATAAAGAAATATGTTTGGACTTAGAATTATGATCCTCAGCCTGGAATTGCTCCTAAATTCTAAGTATAAACAATATAGCGAATTGTTGCGTAATTGTTATAGTTGACAATAAATCTTGTAAGATTGAAAGGTGTCAAGCATTACACGTTGGATATTATGTTTACGGATTTCTAAAAGGCATATTGTAATTTGTATACGATGATGCTGGTTTAATTGAGATGACACTCAATAACTAGTCATAGAAGGATTTTATCCTTAGCCATGTGAACTAGTTGTGCTCAACTAAGAGCATAGTTGTATTATACATTAAAGAATTAGAATACTTTAAAACTTTAAAACGTTTGAAAGTTTAATTGTTATAAATTGGTGGTTGAGGATATCACACCATTTATGAAAAATTATGTGTAACTATATCAAAATAGTTGGATATACACATACAAGAATTTTGCTAATTAAATTCTTGAAAGAAGTATTCTCAAAATTCGGATAGATCAAAGTTAGTTGAATAATGTCTTGTCAACAAGTATGATTGTTATTACTTGAGGCATAATTGTCAGCAAGTGATTCCTTGAGACAAATTCATTAACTAGAATTATCATGCATTGATCTATTTAGTATTTGGATAAAGGACATTAAGCAATTATTATCTATAATGAATTAAAGTACTTAGTACGTTTGTTTTCATTAATAATAAATTGTGTCCTATATTTGCATGTTTAAATCCATGAATAACTTATGTTATTCTAAATTGTCCGTTGTCAATTAATGATATGGGAATATCATTAAACTAAGACAAATCTGAGTATTGGTTAGAATATACTTGAAAGTATATTGATGCGTTGACATACCAATTTCACATGATATTTGATGAATTGAATATAGGACTTATCCCAACTACATGATTTTACTTTATGGATCTTGTCAGTAAGTAAATCATGAATTTGTTATCCTCAGACTTGAGATACCAGATAAGTGTCATGGATGTAGTGCATTTTGTGGAGCAATCTACCGCTTACCGTAATAGGAAGTCATAAGGGTTGTTTTCAGAATTGTTGCAAAGTTCATGGGTTATTCTTGTAGTCAAGAAAGAATTTGTTCCTTCAAATTCGTTTTGAAGCTTAATACTGCTGGGCCCCTCGATAGGTTTGACAAGATGTATGCGTGCGCACGCCCAAAGTCTATCTGGATTACGTTCAGATGTTTTGGTAATCTTGCTCAATCATAAACAACGAGAAACAGAATTGTTAATTAAAGAATGACTAAGATCCATATCTTTATTAACGTGGTATTAGAAACAAAAGGATGATAATAATAATGATGAATCATTAAAGGTTTTTCCAGGAGACCTTACTCGAGTTGAACTAGGGGCATTGGCGTGTTGCTAGACGCTAACCAATGTCATTATACTATTAATAGATATCCAAGTGGGAGCTGTTAGAGTTTGTGGATAAATATTAATAGGTATATGTCTAGTATCGAACCCGAGACCACGGGATTGCACACGTTACGAATGAAGGAATTAATGAACAATAATTAATATATAAATGTTATATATATTTAATTATTTAAGCACAAGTAAATGTTTAAACGATGTTAGTAATTAGCAAGTATTGACTAATAATCGTTAAACATCAAAGATAAAGGACTAGAATGAAAAATGGGAGTCGAGAAGGATCCGGAAGCCCTTGTGGGCTTGTGGCCGGTCGTGGATGGGTAGGGGAAACCCTAACCCACTCCAACTTGTTCTCCAAGTTTTCATTAGTATATATACAAGGCTTAGGTTATTTGTTTCATAACTTTTGTGCACACATTATAACCTAAACTTGTTTTCTTCTTCCTTTTTCTTTATGGTCGATCGACCCTAAACCCATAAGGGTTTGATTTACATGTTTTATTAAAACATATACTTGTGTTTACATTAACTAGCATTAACATTAATTCGGTTATAGTTCGTGTGTACAAGAACGTGGTGTAAACATACTTTTGTTTACATCTTGGATCGAATAACAAAACGGTAAGGGGTTATTCATAGATCCCTAATTCAAACCCTAATTAGGGTTCTTCATATTGTTAAAGACAATTGCTCTTGATTCTTGTTCGGGCTAGAATCACTACGGTACGTTCCTATTTAATTTATGTTAATCTTTTATGTGTTATAGATGTTCCTACGCTTCCGCATATGTGTTTACCTGTTTATATGATTGTCATGATTCTTATATTCTAACAATTTGATAAACACCATGTTACAACTTTATTTGCATATAAAGCTAACTTCAGCTCACTAAAAATATACTTGTTATATTTCTAAAAATAAATAAATAAATAAAAATAAAAAATCCATTACGAAACAAATTTGGTCACTAACTATAGAAAAGTCGTCACAGAAACTATTTAGCGACCAATATTAGTGGCCACTTGTCGTCACTATATGTCTGTCACAAACCAGTATAGTGACAATTTACATTTTTGGTCACACTAAATAGTGACAAAAAATTACTTGTCAATTTATTTTGACGACTAATTTCAGTGAAATTGGTCTCCAAATGTAAAAGTGATCATTAATTTAGATGAAGTGACCAACGACGTGTTATCTACTACACTAGAAAATTGGTCACTTTTTATTGAACTTTATGACAAAAAATGGTAAAAAGAATCTGCTTGTAATCACTAATACGATTATTAAAATTCAAAATGAACATGCTATTCGAAATAATAGAAATCAAAAATTACTTACATGAGTTAAGATCAAATGAGGAAAATAAGAATGATGAGAAGTAACCACAATGAAACATTTTAAATGCACCTATAAAAGTAGACGCATATTCCTTCATATTTTCCTTCCTAGTTTAAAATGTATGGCTAGAATTATTTTCTCACACTTCTCATTTTAATTATTCTTCTCACTTAATCATACATAATCTATTTTTTTATCTGTAGTAGTGACATATTTTATCTTCGTCTTGCCAACGATTAATCCAAGGGCTAATCGTTGGTAGCCGTGGCATCGTGTTTGATTAGGGTTTCGTTTTCGTTTTTAGGGTTTGTTTTAAGAATATGACCAAAACTTTATTGACCTTGATCAGAACCTATAGCGACGATATGTAGACGATATAGGTCGTCACTAAAAGCTTTTTTTTTTTTTTTTTTTTTTTTTTTTTACACCAAAAAGCATATATGGCAAACTCTTATCCTTAAACCACAACACTTACCACCACCCGGTTTTGTGGCTTATGCACATGGAGCCGTGGGAAGCTTTTAAATGTCCATGTCCCTGTGGAGCAGGAGATATAGTGTTAAGAAAATCATATCATTCTCATAGCCTTGGTAAACTTTACTATAGTGACGATATGTAGTCGATACAGGTCGTCGCTAATTTTATTATTATTATTATTATTATTTATTTATTTATTTTTTTATTTTTATTTATTTTTTTTTTTTACTCTTATCCTTATATCACCACACTTACCACCACCTCACCCACCACCACCACTACCACCACCACCACCACCACACGGTTTTGTTGCTTGTGCACATAGAGCCATGAGAAGCTTTTAAATGTCCCATATCCCTGTAGAGCAGAAGATATAGTGTTAAGAAGATCATATCATTCTCATAGCCTTGGTAAACATTACTATACCGACGATATGTAGTCGATATAGGTCGTCGTTAAAGCTTTTGTTTTTTGTTTTATTTTACCAAAAAGCATATATGGCAAACTCTTATCCTCACAAACTATTATCCTTATACCACCACACTTACCACCACCGCCACCACCACCACCACAACCACCACCACCACCACCACCACCTCCACCTGGTTTTGTGGCTTATGCACATGGAGCCATAGGAAGCTTTTAAATGTCCCATGTCCCTATGGAGCAGGAGATATAGTGTTGAGAAAATCATATCATTCTCATAGCCTTGGTAAACTTTACTATGCATGTCTTCATTCAAAGGTGAACAATCAGAAGTTTTTTTTTTTTTTTTTTTTTTTTTTTTTTTTTTTTTTTTTAATGTAATATTTTGGTTGTTAAAAAGGCATTTATTATAATTTTCTTACTCTGTAACAGCCAAACAAACAATATTATGGATGTGGATAATTTATATGGTATGATGATCTAGATCTCCGACTCCGTATAAGCTCTTCTCCTGGACCTTTAACACCTCAAGGTTCTTCTCCGGGACCTTCAACACATCCAAGTTCTTCTCCGGGACCTTCTGGATCGGCACCGAGAAAATGCTCAAATTGCAAGGTCTTGGCTCTAAAGATAAAGATGTTATAGGCAAGAATAGAAATGGAAAGGCACCCCGAGGACTACGCATGTCAGTCAGCTGCAATACTTCATGAGCTTCTAAATGAAATGAAAATTCTTCGTGTAGAGTAGTAATACGTATGTTTATTTTAATGTGTTATTTGAATGTGTTAACCTGTATGTTTATTTTAATGTTTAAATGTTTACCAATTTGGAATGTAATTCTTATGCTTTAGTTATTTGTTGTGGTTTAACACTGCTCGATACGTTAACATTCATCTCGTTAACACATTAGTATGTGCGCTCTCGACACTATCAATGCAAGTTATTCCTACGAGTAGTATGGTGATGATGAGGGGGAGGTTGGTTCAGGCACCTGAATCATGGGTCATGGTTAACATTCATTAGTTAATTAATAGAATCTTATCAGAATAATTAGGATATAAAACAGAAATTTAGTCTTGATCCTTCGCTAATAATCCTTTCTTGTGTTATTCGCTTGATATGTTAACATTAATCTAGTTAACATTCGTATGTGTGTGCTCGATACTATCAATTAAATGCAAGTTATTCTTACGAGTAGCATGGTTTAGTGATGGGGGAGGTAGGTTCGGGCAAGTCCAAATACGATAGTATCGACAATACACGATGTACTACCATCTTCGTAATGAACTATCTTTACAACTTAAACACATTTTAACTATCAGGATAATTTTTATAAATAGTAAAATATTAATATTGATAGCGCATATACGGAAGAGTGTCTTTTAATTACGCAAGTCGAAATACGAAAATATCGAGGATACATAATTAAATACATTTACACCTTAAACTCATTTCAACTAGCAAAATAATTTTTATAATTTATTAAAATATTAATTTTATGAATAAACTAATTTATATCTTTTTTAAAATTAAATTTAACAATTATATATAATTTCTGTCTAATATTAATTGGAAATACAATTTTAGCGACGACACGTGGGTCGCTAAATATGCACACGTATTAAAAAATATTATTAAATACTTTATTAATTATTATTTAATTAAAAGAATGATTAAACTATTAGCGACGACACATGGTGGTTTGTTATTTCGCGGCTAGTTTTTTGTTATAATTAAAAAAATTGGTTTACATTTTTAGCGACTACATGTGTGAGTCCCACGGTCAAACATTTCACAAAATCAGAAAACTGAAAATGATGGGGCTCATGACACCTTTAATGACGACAAGCGTCGTCGCTAAAGGCCTTCCGTTTGCCAAAACGAGATGTTGCAGTGCAATCTACTACGTTTGGTGTTAGTCATAGAGGTGAAGTGAAGAAATATGTGGGTTGCCCAAAAAGAAATTGTTTTTAGTAACGAGTGATATCAAAATGTCACTATATTAGCAGTTTAGCACTCGTACAGGAATTACTAATAGTATAATGTAAGTGACTAACCAACTTTTGTTACTAGTATTTTATGTAGCGAATTTTCTTTGATAAACAATTGGAATACTTCGTGTGATGTGGTTTCCTTGATATCTGTTCACTATTTTCAATCAAACTGCAGGATAATATGGTAGGACACAGAGACTACAACATAATTTGACCAAAATGACCTTAAAGCCACCCTTAAAGATTACACGTTTACAACCGTGAAAAACCAATCAAGAAAGAAGCCTGCCATCTAAACCCGACAAAACACATCAACACTTTATAGCAATCACCCGGTAAAGATTACAGATACGGGTGAAAATCGGTTATGACGCCTAACAACTTAGACCAAACCCGCACCGAAACCTCAAACAAACCAGTTTCAACGTTACAATATCAAACTTGAAGTTATTTTTTATTTGTATGAGATTGTGGTTTATTTGTACCGGCTAACTTATGTTATAAACATATACATAAAAAGCTTAAATATCCGGTCACTTAGCCAAAATTATAATATTTCGCAGACAAGCGGTGCTTATAATCAGTTCCGAAGAGTCAAATTGAGTAGTTGCTTGTGCACCTATACCCAATCCGGCCTAATACAAAGGAGAAAAAATGTTTACACAATGTGATATGTGCGCCACTAAAATCATATATGCTACTTCGTGCCTTCAACCTTATACTTTAAATGGTGTAAAAACTAAATTTTAGTAATATATAAATCAAAACTCACTGCAACCTATCCTGGCCGAAGCCCAAATGTTAACATATAAAACCATAGATCTTTATTATGACAATGTAATTGATATGCAAATGCGTGATTCAGTACTTCAGTCCAATTTCAGGTTTATGGCTAGATTCTGTTTCTGCACATGCATTAGGTATAAACCCAAACACCAACATAAAAGGAACCCAGATTTCATTAAAAAAAAAATCATACAATCAACAAAACAAGAGAAAAATCCCACATACAGTATAAAATACCTATCGAACATCTCTTATATGTAACAAAGTTCTTGCTATCGAAACTATAATACCCAAAAGGAAAGAAAAATTAAAAGAACACGACTTAGTTGTAATTATTCGTATTTCTGACCATATTCCTAGAAAATAACAGAACAGAAAGTACAATACAGAATAAAGCTGTGCGTAACCAACTTCTTTCAGTCAAGCTTCACGGATGAGAACAAGTAATGCACGAACCAGAAAGAAGAAAGGAACCCAACGGTGCCTGTGGCTAGCATGATGGCTAGAACCATCAAAAGTGAGTAACCTAAGTAAAGTGTAGCTGAAACCGGTCCGCTAAGACTCTTGAGGTCAAAAATGAGATAGTTTATCGAGTATAAGAAAATGTATAATGCAACTGAACCAGAAGCAAAGAAAGATTTCCACCACCACTTCCAATCCTCGACACAAAGATGCATGTAAGTCAAAACTAGTGAAACCTCAGCACAAACGACCACAAGAAGGATCAAAACAACGAATAAGAACCCAAAAACATAGTAAACCCGACCCATCCATATGCTAGACATGATGAAGAAAAGCTCAATGAAAAGGGTACCGAATGGTAGGGTTCCGGCACCTAGAACTAAAAGCCAAGATGGATACTTTTGAGCGGGGATTTCACGGGGTATTTGATTGGTTCTGACAGGATATTCGATATGAGGTGCTTTTGCTCCAAAGTAACCACCAACAAAAGTTAAAGGAACAGAAATGCAGAACCATAGTAAAATGAGGATAACAAACAAAGAAAACGGGATAGCTCCAGTACTATGTGAACCCCATAATAAGAAATTCAAGGTGAAGAGAATCATGAACGCGATACCCGGGAAAAAGCAAGCCACTTTCCAAGAAACCGATACCCATCCTTTATGGTCCCCGCAAAAAAGTGTTCGCCACATGCGTACAGCAACATAACCAGCTAAAATTCCCAGAATCATGTAGAAGATAAGCATGCCAGTAACCAGGGTCCCACGGGAAGCAGGTGACATGAAACCAAGAGCTGCAAACATTATAGTCACAACCGCCATTCCAAGAATCTGAACCCCATCACCCACCATCACACACAAAAGTGCTGGATTGCTAGGAGCACGGAAAACATCAGCCACAACAAGTTTCCAACCCGATAATTCTTCATTCATCTGGGCTTGAGCCTCTTTGTCTAACTCCTCATAGTGAGTCAAATCCCGCCTAACCGTTCTCAAAAAGATCACAAGAACAATCCCAGCTAAGAAAGTGATTACCATAAGTGAGTTAAGAATCGAGAACCAATGTACTTTAGCTCCCTCCATTTTCAAGTAAGCATCCCATCTCGATGGCCATTTGATATCACTCTCAACAAATGCAACTTCATAACTAAATGCAACCGGCTCATTTTCCTTTATAGCCATGTTCACAGTAGTCTCCTCACACACAATTTTAGAAGGGTACTTCCCGTAAGTTTTCAAATTCTTTAACGACTCAGGACTATGTTTAACACTACAAGGGGTCACCTCAAATCCCACAACCATATATCCAGGAACATCAGATTCCTGCTTCCCAATCGACGGGATCACATCAGCTGCATCACCAGTTCCCATCACACTCGCCACATTCGTTTCCTCATACTTATGCACCAAAACAGTAAACTTCAAATGATTAAACATAAAATACTCATTCCTAACTTTAATCCCTATTGGATACCCGGTCCACCTCAAAAAATACGAATCCCTCTTAGTATACCGAATCGCCGGTAAATTATCAAGCATCACATTAACCTGATATATCTCATCAATCCTATTAGTCAACAACTTATACTCATGACTAGACAACGGTTTCGTTTGACAAAGAAAAATCTCCGTCTCATTGGTATACATTTTAAACCTATACGGCGAATTCTCAATCCGATCACCCATCAAAAGCTCACCGAGATTCTCCGCACTATCCTTAATCCCTTCTGGAGGCTGACAGAAGGGTAAACTATAGTAACTATATGGTATCTCAGTATCAATAGAAGTCAAAGAGTTGACTTTCACAGATAAAGAATCACCTATGGCATACTTATGAGGATAACTACCCGGTAAATAAAACCCATGACCCATTTGAGATATCAAGCAGATAAACAATACCCAGATCTTCAATTTATCAAAAACCTCCATATTTGCAAGATCCCCAAATCAGATCTGTAAAAACCCTAATTAGGGTTAATCAAAATTCAGTCAAATTACAACAAATTGATTAAAAAAATTTACACTTTCGTAATCAGATCGCAAAAGGGTATCTGAAAATGTAAATAAAACAATGAATTGTGACTTAAATTATGAAATCAGTTTTTTATCAAGAAAATGAAATTGGGAAATTAAGTGGTGATTAATCAGTGATTTAATAAAATTGGTAAGTTAAAAGATGAATAAAAATGGAATTCAATGATGTAGAATTGAGTGATTTAATAGTAAATGAACTGACCTGATGAAGTGATTTTTAGGGTTTGATGAATTTGGGGAAGAAGAAGATGATTCTTGTTTGTAGCTGCTAAAGATTGTTATTTTTTACGAAATGTCTAGAGGAAATTCAAGTGATTTATGGATTTATATATATAGTTGGTGATAGTGCGAAATGTGTGATGATACTAATAAAAATGTGGTTAATGACTATTTTGACCTTATAGTAGAGTTTACGTTTGCTAGGGGTGCGTTTGGTATGCTGCGAGGAATGACAATGGGTATGAGTTTGATAGTAGTGGTGGGTCCCTCAACTATGAAAGATCCATTCCTCTCTCAAGAGTTGTATATGGAGTATGGAATATATTAGACTTTCATAGTCATAGTTGTGGGCCCAAGCATTCTAAACAAACACAAACTATCACTTTCATAGTGATAGTTTGATTCCCTTAGGTGGAAACCAAACGCACCCTAGATTTATTAGTGTGGGTTGGAGGGTAGTCATGTAACTAGATAGCCATTTATATTTTTAAGAGTAAAGTGCAAAAATCGACCCTTTGGTTTGATGATACTAGAAGGAAATGAATTTTAATGTGTATTATCGTTTACGGGGTGTTTGTTTCGGCTTATGTAGCTTGTTTATGGCTTATTTGGTTTTGGTCGGATATTCGATGAGCTCAATCAACTTATATAGGTCAAAAGTTTCAAAATAAGCCACAAAAATTGAGCTTATGAAACATAAGCATAAAACCAAATAAGCAATTGTTGGAATATGTTAACTTGTGCAAGCTCATGTTTAGTCATAATAAGTCAAGGGACATATTATGTCATATTTCTCTAATGTTTGTATTTTGAGCTTGTTTTGACAGGTTGTTGATTCTTCAGGGGTTGAAGTGTAATTAGCTTCTATATAAGCTATGCCCAACCCTAGCTTCTCATTATTCAGCTGTATTATCTTTTCTCACATACTTTCTTCTCTCTCTAGTTGTTGTTGGTATGGTATTGATATTCTGGTAACTTTGTGATCATCTTGATCAGATTATAGTTTGGTAGTTAGTATTGAGAGTTGTAGTGAGGCTTTATTGGAATCTGATTCTTGTAGTGTGATAGTTAGATCCTTCTGAAGGGGACAACTGATTTCCTTTGTATGTTGTTTGGTGAGCACACGTTTTGTGGACTCATCTTCTTGCATATTCAGTTAATAAAAGATTTCACCAAGGGGTGATTGGCTATGTGAATCAGCTGTGTTGTGGTTGTGTTTGGTATTAGATTCATAGTTTTAACAGCAATAACCAGGTTATATAAGCCAAAACAAACACCCCGTATGCTACGGGTCATTGCACGTATAGCCAGAACGCTACGTTTATGCATATCCTTGCATATTGTGGTTGCATTTTTTTTAAAGTTGTATTACGCTTTATATCGTGGCGATAATTTTTTTGCTGTGCGATTAAGTTTAACAATTTTATCCATTGCAAGAAGCTATTTTCATTATGGTAAGATGAATGATATAAGAGTAATGGTGTGGTTAAACAAATAATTTCTATCATAATACCAATTATGAGTGGTTCTAATTTAGTGAATGTGAAAAGTGGATAGGCAATTAAAATTAACGTTTCATTGTAATTTTAATAACCAGCCCACGCACGCGCGAGTTTTTTTTTTAATTTTTTAAATCATATATTTTTATTTATTAAAAAACAAATAATTTAATCTTTGTTTTGTTTGATTTATGATGTTTAATTATAGTTTTTTATTATTAAATATAATTATGTAAAAATTTTAATCATATTATTAATTGCATCTTATCTATATTTTTGTATTTATCTTCTATTTGTGTTAATTGCATCTTATCACTTATCTTCTACTTGTGTTATGGATAAATATAAAATGTTACCTAATAAGAAAATAATTTTTTTTAAATACAATTATTACTAAATAAGGTATGAATTGATTGTTTTGAAATGAAAAATTCCCAATAAGATTTTGTTTTATTATATAAAAGATGAATACTTTTTTTAGTCATAACTTGTCGTTAGCAAAATTTATGATACATATGTACATAAGTCATTAAGTTTTTGCATTACTCTTCGTAAATATGATACATAGGCTTCCTACATTTTATATTTACTAGAACGGTACCCGCGCAATGCGGCGGCGGGTACATGTGACTATATTTTGCGTTATTCGGTTATTCGGTTACACATTTAGTCGTCTTTATGCTTTATAAGTAGAGATGGTTAAGCCAAATAATTTTAGTTTGAACAACCAACCTGTTTCCTAACAAACTTTCTAACCAACTTCCTAACAAACATGCTTCTTAACCAATTAATTTTAAAATCCTTTCGTAATAAGCAAGTAAAAGTCTGAATTTTAAGCTTTTCTAATATATACTACTATAGAATGTAGGGAAAATTATCCAAATATACATTCAAGTTGCCACCTTTTACTATTGTATGCATTGAACTTTTTTTTCTTCTTATTATATACACAAACTTTATTAATCATCCTTATTGTATCAATAAAACACCTTTTTGATGACTAATCATCCTTATTGTATCAACTTGCCACGTCATCAAAAAGGCGTTTTATTGATACAATAATGATGATTAGTAAAGTTTGTGTATATAATAGGAAAAAAAAGTTTAGTGCATACAATAGTAAAATGTGCCAAGTTGAATGTATATTTGGACAATTTTCCTTATAATGTATTTGAGACTTTTCTAACAAACTTTTTAAGACTTTTTTCTTACTTCTAACAACCCCAACAATTTATAACAACCATAACAACCGCCCTAACAATTTATAACCACCCCAACAACCATTTTCCATCACCCACCTCCCTCCTCTTCACTACCAAAAGAATCAAACCCCCCAACTATATGAATATATGAATGAAGTTATGATTGGTTTAAATTTTGACTTTTGAGTACTATATGGTATCCGCCCTCGCATCGCGCGGCACCCTTCTATTATATAATAGTTACAAATGCATCATATAGTCTTATTAACCACGTTATTATTGTCGTATTTAAATATCTTTCTGTCGCCAAACTTCATGCCGTAAACTATCCTCTACAAATGCCCTGATTCTGACCTTTAGCTAATCTCTTTTGAAATTTTAAACTCTTTAATCTTCAATCTTTAGTAACATGCTTAAAATTGGTTTCTGATACACAAAAAGAGTACAAACATATATCCAATATAATTAGTAAGATATATGATCACTATTTCAAGTATGATTGTGGCTAATAAGTCAAAATAGTTTGGCGGTCATGGTCAAGCATAGCGAATGAGAGGGATACCACTAATCCACCACTTCGAGATCTGTTATACACTTGTACACATGAAAATCGCATGTGCATCAAAGATTCCATGAATTATTGATAAAGGAACTATTATCTAATCATTATATTTAAGGTTTTGTGTATTTTGAGTGACATTTCGAATAAAATAAAAGTACAATACATAAAAATACTATATTTCGTTTTGTTATTGTCATTCTAGTTGTCGTTATTAAAGATGATTAACAAGATCATGTCAAAGGTTGGTATGCGCATCTTTGTTCTATAGTTCCTTTCAGTTCGCAATGTATGTCGCATCTTTCGATCTATGTACGTTGCATATTGGCTACGGGACTACATATATCTCATTAAATTCACTTGTTTGGAAATTTTGATCTTTTAATATCATGTTATGCAATATAATGCAACAATACATAATCCTACGTATTTTTCTCACTTGGTAAGCACGTGCGGGTTGTGTTATAATCTCCCAATGACCTTGAAAAACACCAAAAGCCCGTTCCACATCTTTTCTTTCACTTTCTTGAACCATCTTAAAATTTAATCAACTTGGCACCAGGCGATCGTATATGATTTAACAAAAGTAGATGTTTGTGATCCCACAGTTGGAATTGCGTTTTGTAAGCATTCGGACAATTCCTTCATTCCCAATGCATACAATCTATACTACCAAGCATACCCGAGAACTTATGATAGTTTTCGTGTTTTTATATAGTCGCATAATATCATTGAGGGAGGGGTTTTCTTAAATACTCCTCCGAGTATAAATCTCATATACATTTGGTAAAATTGTTTAAACTATCACGACTACAATGTTCACTAATTTGTAAATATTCATCGAAAGCATCGAGTGTTGTCCCGTACGCCAATTGGCGTATAACGGACATGCATTTCATTATAGGATGGATACTCATTTTACCAGCGGCATTTGGCCGAGATCTAAAAAATTTAAAATGCTCGGGAATAGGTTCAACATTATAGTTAGTTATACCTTCGGCTATTTCTAAAAAATAGTTTTCGACTCATTCGCAACCGTCGCCAAAAATTCCTTTAGATGTATTTTGGATAATCGCCAAAATAATCATCCATGAGACATTCTTCGGCAGCTTCATATTATCAGGGTATATGCATTCCGAGTGTGTGAACTAGTGGCTTCATCGTCATCAAATGGTAGAAATTCTTCACGATATTCGTATAAACGTAGTAATTCTTTGGCTTGAGCTTCATCATCAAAAAAATCCATGGAATATGGAAGAGTGGATTAAAATATATATAAATTGTGATTTGGTTGGAATATTGGAAAAATTGACGTTAAAAGAGGGTATTTATAGGTGAAAATGGAGGTTTTATATTTTTACCCTTGCTTCTTAAGTGTTATATAACGTTCAGTTTTCAAAAAATATAATAAACAAAAATATGAACAACGTCAGTTGATGCAACGGCTGGGAGTGAATGGCAGACGAACAACACAAAAGACGGTGCAGAACGGAGGCATCGTTCGTGTGTTATTGGCAGATGATGGACGAATAACTCATTGCAGCGTGCACTCTAAATGCACGTGATCATAGGTTGGTGATGCATTTTGCGGGAAAAAGAGGTATACACGTTTATATTTCCATGATAATAGTTTTGTTACTAACAACTTTTAGTAATGTAGTTAAAAGATAATCTCTTATATAATAAGAGCACATATAAAATATGAAATCAATTTTTTTTAAGATGTTTCAATTAGATCAATAGAAGAGATCATTTTTTTCATGTAAGAGAAATATCGTCATCCAATTGGTTAGAAAAGTCAAAATCAAAACTATTTCATTAAACCCATCTAAATTCCATCCAGCAATAAAATAGGTATTAAAACAATTTTGTAAAATTAAAAACTAAAAAAAAAAGAAAAAAAGAAAAAAGAAGGGGAAGATTAGTAAAATGGGGCGTGGTGAGGTGGTTTTCTCCTAAAACTAAAAACCAAATCATGTATTTCGGTTTTTGAAAACTACAAGCCATTTGGTTTCGGTTTTTTTGGTTTCATTTTTTTGATTCTTTATATGCTATAAAATACGCATAATGTCTAAAACATGTCAACTTCAGCACCATACTAATTAAACAGAGTCAGGTCATTCGTCAAAAAAACGTATAAAAAGTACTAATCAATATTAGTGCATAATGAAAATATATGTAAAAACATACGCGTGTACGGGTATGATAGCTATATAACTATAATTGACTTTGCATAATATCATAGAAATCTTATTTAAAACCCCGTGTATGCACCCGGACAAGATTTAGTATGCTAAGATCGAAATTTACATTCTTATTCCTAACCAATTGTAATATTAAAATTAGATGTGATACATTTTATGTGCACAAATAATTAATTTAGATTTATTGTTGCTTATGATAAAACATATTAAGTAATGCTATGAGGGTACCCGCGCGTTACGGCGGCGGATACCCTGTGATTAAAGTCCAGACACCAACAAAATAATAATAACGAGCTGATTAACTTGAAAAAACAAGAAGAAAATGATCCGGTCAGACCCGATTAATCCATTTTTACCGGTTTCGACGGTCCTCTCAGGTTTGTTTTCTTACAATTTTTATTGGCTAGCCGAACCGGTGGTGACTCTGTTTCCCGATTAAACCAGTTGAACCCGTTGGTCCGCTCCGGTTTTTAAAACTATATGTACCATCAACTTGTTTTCATATAAATTGTATGAAGCTTTGTATGTTTTATTAGTGTTGGGATTCAAATACTTCTAGATGCTCTTGATGTTGGTACTGCTCATGGTTATGTTACTGCTGCTCTAAAGAATTAAAACTGCTCAAGTACTTCAATAAAAAATGCTATAAGTATTTAATGTTGTTGGTGAGAAAGTTAAGACTGCTTGTGGAAGTTAAGACTGCTAGTGATATTATAATTGCTGAGAACTTCAGGGGAAAAACACTAAGTAGTTAATGCTGCCAGAACAAAGTTAATGCTGCTAGTTCAAGATTACTACTGCTGAAGAGTTAATGCTGCTAGAGCAAAAGTTAAAACTAGTAGGCTATTTAGTATTGAAGTTAATGTTGTTTAAGAGATATACATTGTATAGTCGGTTTGATATGTTTAGAATATTTAGATAATTATAGAAAATATTATAGAAAAGATTTATCTTAGAGAATAAGTTGTTGTAAGCCGCCTAAGGCTCCTTAGTCGATAAAAGGAGGTTCTAGGGCATTGAGATAGGTGTGTGATTCTTTTAAAGTTGATTAGCTTCAAGGTTGTATAACCCTAATACTAGGAGAGTATTCGTATTACCTATCATATATAATAAAAGATTAGGTAGTCTTATAAATGCAACGGGGTGTTAATAAATATTTCATGAATTGATTTTGCTATTGGGAGGCTTCATGTGTAAGTACCTTGGTTTAGGTTACATGCTTAAGTGGTAAGTACATATGAAAAGAATACAGACAAAAAATGCCATGAATGCATAAATTAAACACACCAATTAGTGGTTAGTCTTTTTACCTTTCCATCCATGAGTTACAAATATTTTATCAACTATATAATGTGTTAAAAATCACACACAACAAACCACAACTTCCACCACACCGCGTGCACATTGGGCTACAACTTATTATGGTGGTAAAGTAAGCATCATATCGTCTTACTTATTTAGCATATTGATTTATATTGTTTTATGTGAATTTCACGTGTGTTTTGTGTGTGTAACAATGTAGGACATAAAGATGGTGCTTAGGAGTTTTTGTAATAACATCATCTTCTCTAATGGTTTAAGAGATCCTACACATCATTGTCTTATCAATTAAGTGGAACATGCATGAACATTTTCACTTTGATCGAAAATGCAATATATTGATTAACTGTATTTATGTTACTAACGATCAACTATATCTAATTGTTTTTTGCAGCGCGTCAAGAAGTATTAAAGAAAGAGATCGAGAAGTCATAAAAATTGTATCAAGATAAAAACATGCAAAAGGCCAATGAACAACAACGACAAAGACGACAATAACAACAACAACAACAACAACAACAACAACAACAACAATGCCACGGCCACTGGTGGAATGAATACTTAGCATTCATATTAATAGTACGTTACAAATTAAACATGCAATATTTTACTTCATGTAATACCGATAAATGGGATAATACTATTGATTCGTTAGCAAGTAAGTTTATTGAAAATAATGTGACGAGCATTCAATTTTTAGTCAATAATTATTACTACACTTTGTTAGTGCATTTTAATATTTTTGCTCTTAATGTAGTTTTTTTTGTCTTGCGGTGTGTTAATGTCACTTTCTTAATTAAACGCCTTGGAATATTGCGTGACTTTGATATTTGATATAACCGTGTAAATTATGTCGATATTACATATTGAAAATGGTAGTATATAATAAAAATATCTTCACACTATCATCTTAACAATGGAACAGGTTTATGATTCGGACTTGGGTCATTGGATCTAATTTTTTATTATACGAGTTATAATTTATACTCTTGAATATACTAATTATTTTAATGTTTTATGTTTTAATAGTTTTGTTAAAATGGAAATTTGTTTTATAGTTCGTTTTTAATAATGTAATTTATTTGAACAACGAATTCCGTCTTTCACAAAAAATGAGAGTTTCAAACATGAATCGAAAATTAGTCTCGAACATTACGAAAAAAAAAAAAAAAAAAAAAAGTTAGATCCAACATGTGTGTATTGCATGGGTCCTGAGGCAGTCCAAACCTGTGTGCATCGCACGGAGATGAATATAAAAGGTCTCCAACATTAATGTTATCGCTTCATATTTAAAATAATTTATGTAACTTATACATATTAAAAAATTACATGTGAAGAGACTCTTTTCAATGTAACACCTTGAAAAAAGTTTCTTCACATATACTCTTTTAATGTCAATAAACTATTTTAAATGTGTGTCATGCTTAGAAATGGGATACCATCACAACTTAGATATATGATGACAAAAATAAGTGCCGAAGATTACGCTATAAAAATTTATATACAGCCCATGTGCAAATCAATAAAATATTTTAAATACATATAAAGTTTAGCAAATGTGTGGCACCATGACAACTTAAATATAAAATGACGAAAATAAATGCCTAATATTAAGCTATGAAAACTTTTATACAGCCCATGTGTATCATTCAAAGAAAAATTTTCAATAACAAAATAAACCCTTGCACTTTACATTTTAGGGAAAAAAAAATACACAAGTTCAAAGTATCAAATAAAAGAGCCTAAATAAGTACCCAATATAACACGTCAATAAACTATTTTAGAAAAGGTGTGCTACCATAACAACTTATATAATAGTAAAAATAAGGGCCGAAGAATACACTATGAACGCTTACATACAGCCCGGTGCAACGCACGGGTGACTATATAATAATGAAAATAAGTACCCAACAATACATGTCAATAAACTATTTTAAATGTAACACATACTTAGAAAAGGTGTGATACCATCACAACTTAGATATATAATGACGAGAATAAGTGCCGAAGAATACACTATCAACAATTATATACAGTCATGTGCATCGCACGGGTCCTAATGACTTGTAATATTATAAGATTCAATCCACTAATTAAATGTTAAGTAATCAAGACACTCAAGATGTAGTCCAATAATTTAATGTGAATTATATACAACATTGATGTGCTATTTGTTAGTGCAAGTTTTAAATTTATAAGGATGAGTTACCAAATCTAGAAACAACACATACGAGCAAGTGTACTCGTCCGTTATAGCAAGATATGATGGTAAGTCGGGATCGTTCGTAGGGATTTGTGAGTGAATCGAAATATAAGTCTAAAAGTAAATCTCTAATGTACGCAAATATGATAATAAGCAAATTCAATAAATTAAAAACTACACTTGTTTAGACTAGTTTTCTACTTAATGACACACATGATTGTGATAACTTTTGATAACATGTTGGTTGAGATAATTAGATAGTGATCTAATCTATTGTTTCTACAAGTTAAACCTTCGTCAAGATTTTAGTTCATAAAAACAAGCTTTAGGTGTAAACCAATCAATTCAAGATCTATCCAAGGTTCATAAGGTATGGTGGATATCTTAAACACAAGACAAACTTTTATTACCAATCAAATACTCTTAGAAAATGGTCAATACAAAAGGTAACCTCTTCATAGACAAAAAGGTCACAATCGTTTATAAACATTTAAACTTTCGTCCTACTAAAGGTTTACAAACAATCTGATTTGATGTTATAAAAGAATTCTCATTACAATCATACTTCTTGTTTCTTTGTTTAGTCAAGAATAATTATGATGAAAAACAATCATTCATAGACAAATGATTATAACTAGTTGAGTAATAACAAATCTTTCGACCTTTGAAACTATTATCAATTAGTTAACCTTGGCTAAACAAATGTCACGATGAAACTTAAGGTACAATTGGTTCTTAGGATCGACTTGAAATTGAATTAAAACATGTTATCACAATCATAACTATCACTAAGTATAAAACATCATCAAAACAAGTGTAAAAAGATTACTAGCCACTCATAGCAAACATGCAAATAAACTCAAAATATTTAACATAAGAATCCATGGTTATAAGTCTTACAATGCTTTGAAATTGATAACAAATGACAAGGTATTGATAACCTAAGAGTTGGTGATGATTTCTTAAGATTTTCGGACTCCAAATGTTGCTTCCTTGGTCCTCCAAAGTTCATGGTTCTTTCTGCACGAATTTTCCTCCTTAGAGAGCTAAAAGATGATAATAATTGTGTGTAGTAATGAGAGTAAATGGTATCTTCAATGGTGTGTTGAGTTATGCACTTTTGAGGTCCTCATAGGCTTGTCCAACACTCTTGGTAATAAATAAGGACTTAAATGCTTGAACTTGGACAATAAGACACTAAAAAGGGCCTAGAACCATGGGACAAAAGACCAAGATTCGTGCACAAAAGTTGGCAAAAACATGTAGTAGTGACCATCCGATCGGTTGCGGGTTGGTACCGATCGGATGGAGAAAAGTCATTATGGCAATCCGATCGGTTTCACTCCAACCGATCGGATGGTAATTCCTGGCAGTTTTGGACTTTGACTTTTCCTTGTGTAGTTCTTTATGTACTATCCAAACTTGATTAACTTCTGAACTTGGAACTTTGAGATGACAAAACTTAGGTTCTCATATGAATTACTTCATAGATTGGACTTTTGAGCTCGGGAATCTTCGTGTAATCGCGTATACTTCGTTTTCTTCACTTTTTCTCCATTTTTCCTGCATTTGGCTACATATGCTACAAAAACATACTTTGATACGATTTAGTGGCAAAAGCATATAAAAACAACCAAATAACATACACAAAAACACTAATAACGCTTATAAAAACATGTTAACTTTGAGCGTTATCAAACACCAAGATAGAAGTGCAAGGGTTGCCAGAATTGATCACGTGTTTAATATAGAATTAAAAGTCGGTTATGGATTGAGATTAAGTTGAAAAGGTTGCAAGAATAATTAATGATTTAACCTAATTCATGCCTACATAAACCGGCCAAAATCACATGCACAAACACAAAAGTTCAAATATGGGGTTATTTGACCTACAATGACAAAGACATCGAAGCCGGTGGTGGTGTGGATAGTAGCTGTGGTACGATTGGGTTAGAAGAAAGGTAGAAGATATTGACATGATCATCTTTTCAGTCAATAGTTTTTCCATATTTTTTCTTATCTAAACCTAACGTACATGATGCATATGTAGAACCTAGAACCTGTAGTAGAGTTCAATACAGTTGCATATCGGAAAGGGTCAAGGATAATAAGGAATATCCAGGTTTGTATAGTTTACATCAATTATAGTGTGATAAAGTTCTTTTTTTCTTTTTTTTTTGTGTAGCTTCTCACCTATAGAATTGAATGTAGTTTGTTAATGTAAAATTTCTCCGTCCAATGAAAGTGTACTCTGCATATTAATGTTACGTGCAATGGTTCATGTAGAAATATTGACTTGATTAACGCAAGGGGGTATACGTGCAAAGGTAAGCAAATGCTTAAGTTTCTTGCATGTAAAGTCGGATGATTTAGCATTGATGGGCCAGTGAATGAGATAAAAGTCTACAGAGTCCAGCTTTGAAGTTTATGGAAGACAAATGGATGTGTTGTTGCCTGAGAAGGAACCGAGGGTTAGATCTGCTAACCTATTTTAAAATTTTGGGTTAGTTAGTAGTTTATTAATGGTATTCTTTCAGGTATTAATAAGTGGTTAGTAACGCTAACGGGGTATATCAAGATGTTGATAACAAAACAAAGTGGAAGATTGAGACGGAGTGAATAATATCTCCACAGTTATGAAAGAACTGTCAAAAAATTAGGCATGCAAGAAAATGAAAATCATATATAAACAAGGTTTATAATTAGTATGACAAAGCTTTGAGGAATTTTAATGGTGGCTTGAATCTTGCTTTTAATTTTTTTTCCTTCCACTTAAGCTGTTTAAGAGGTTGCAATGTATCCACCCCATGTATTGACATTACGAATAATACAAAATCAAGTTTTTAGCTTGACAGGTATGTGTTGGCTATCTTCTCTTGGATGCATTAAGTTGGATTGATCAAAGTATAACTTCACAAAATTAATATTATGAGAATTTATTTTCATATAAGTTTTTTGATAAGGAGTTGAGGATCTCTTTACCAATGGTTACTATATGGTATTAATTGAAGTTCACAAATTATTAGTGTTAATTTTAATCTTACATATATGTATAAAATTTGATGTTGCTATTCATGGACTGATGAGTTTTGATATGTTGGTAGGGACATAAAAGTGAGAATGTGTCGTAATTAGTGGGAAGGGGTAACATTAGGCTTCATTTTTTGTGTCGAATTCATTGCAAAAAAATGTTCAGAAAATATAAAGAGACTCTATTTTTGTTTCACTTATTACATGCCTTCAATGCAACCTCATAATAAGTATACAATCATGAAAGGAGATGAAGTGCAAGGGTTGTCGGAATTGATTACATGGTATTTAGTATAGAATTAAAAGTTGGCTATATAAAGTGCAAAGTTCTCTTTCGAAATAGGATGTCATATCTACCTACTAAAATTACAAAGTAGCAAGTTTTAAAGAGAATAATAAGAGAGATTGAAAGTGAATACCTGCATTCGTTTGACATTTGATCTATTTATTACATGGCTAATATGAATGATCTAAACTTAAATAGCAAAAAATACATGAATGAGTAAACTTATATAGCTAACTCGATTTTTGTATCCACAACATCTATTCTTTTTCTTTAAATGATATATAATGAATATAGTAATTGCGAGGAATTGAAGAGGCGTAGGAGATGAGAATGAGATATCATTATCAGCTGTCAAACGACGGTAAATGCAACAAATGAAGAAATTGCGGTGTTCCATATCAACCAAAAATCATTATCATTAATATGTGTTAATTAATATTCATTTGGTTAGCTATTTAGAATTGAGTTTATTGATAAAATTTATTAATATTAGTTAGGCTTCAATGTTAATTTTCAATGAAATTAGTTGTACAGTAAAATGAGATGAAGCCAAAAAGGTTTGTAACAATTTTTATATACTTTATGTGGCATTTTATATATAGATTACACAAACTTTTACATATACACGGTATTGATAAGGAAATGCTACAACTTTTGACACCAAAGAATAATATTGAGTGTTGCTTCATCGGTAAGGTACTAAAAGATTACATTTGGTAATGCGTAATTATGATGAGCAAGTGGACAAAGATTATTAGTGAACTATGTAAGAATATGCTTGCATCACTTACATGAATAACAACGTTGTACGTTGCATGTAATGTAGGAACAATGTCACAGATTCAATCATTTACAGAAACATTACGTACAAAACACATATATGTTCAACCAAAAACACAGCTGGTGCATATCAAAATTGTTATATTTATGAAAACATAAACAAATTCCTTTCAATGATCAACAAACATATAAACATTATACGAAAACACTTAGATACCAAGTTTGTGCATAGCACGGGTTCTGAATGCTCGTTCATAAATAATATTGAGGCTATTTTGTTTGTTAAATTGTGTTCTTGTGTTACTGTTACATTGAAAGTTCTTCCTAATATTAAATACTAGATTCCACATAGTGTTTGACAAATTCAAAGACAATTTCTACATAGTTGTTTTTAGATTTATCTAATATAACTTAACCTTTACAAGCTAAAAGAATTCGATCAAGTACATAACTCGATAAACAATTAGTTTGTACAAAATGTATAATTACATGTATTCTCTATTGTATGGGTGTTTTAAAAATAACATTTATTATGTATTTATTGAAGTTCTCTTATAAGTCTAAAAATGTAAGATACTTAGGGCATCCACTATGGTGGTTTATGAAAAGGTTTATAAAATTATGAAGAGGTTTAAAAACTTATAAACCATAGTGAGCATCCATTTCAAGCTTATGTGTCATGAAAAGGTCTAGGATATTGAACCTTTTCATAATTTAATGCTTTTGATTATGTGTGAAGTTTATATCAGTTGAATAGGTTTATAACATAGTGAGGATAGGTTTATAAAACAAAAAGATTTATAATTTAATGTCATAATACAAGTATAAACCTTTTAAAAGGTTTACCATAGTGGATGACCTTAGTATTAGTTATAAAAAATTCTACTTTTTTGAATTTATCTTCTTTAATTTTGTACTTTGTATTTTTGTTGGTGCAATAGTTGAAAGCATATTATTATAATTATACTCAAAGTCGCGATTTTAATTTACGATCTCTTATGTATAAAAAAGAGAAACTTACACGAATATTATTTTACACTAACGAGAATTATTTCGTCGAAACGCGCATGCAACGAAAATACTTGTTAAAGTCACTACTCATTAGTTAAAAGTTGCCAAATGAAATTTGTCTTTTTTAGAGCTTATTAACCCTACTTCATAGTTTTAAGTTTGTTGAGTTCATCTTATAATCTATAAGTTCACATATACCGAAGATCCAAAAGTCCCAATGTGTGACAACCGGCAATTTAGGGAGCCATTTTGAAAACCCGCATTACGTTAAAGTTCGTTTACAAATTTTTATTTGGAATTTTATTCGTAACGAACTTATAAGACCTATTTTATGGTTAATTATATTTAATATCGTTATGGGATTTGAGATTTATTTAATGATTCGTTATGGAATTTTATTTGGAGATTTATTTTTGAATTCTCACTTGGTACTACGTTGACTCCGGCACTAGGATTACCTAACAGGAATTTTATGACTTGATTTTACGAGTCCGACTATATTTAATTATTTACGGGATGTTTCGCGAGATATTAAACGTTTGAAATGAGTTCGGGTTTCGGACCGTGTGTTTTACACTTACCCATTATTTACCCACTCGTATTATTAGTAATATTATTATTATTACTATTATTAATATTATTAAAAAAAAAAAAAAAAAAAAAAAGAGAACTACAATTGGTCCTTGTTGGGGCCGGTTCACACACAAACACAAACACCCATCATCTTCCTCACATCTCTTTCTCCCCCTTATCTCTAACCCTAGCCGCCCCATATTCCGGCCACCACCACAGCCACACCGCCGGTCACCACACTACACCGCCACCACCAATCAACTCCCCATCATCTATTCTCTTAGATCTACTACTACACGCGCCCTTTTACCCCTTACTTCATCTCGTATCATCACCAAAATCATCAAAACTTTCTTGTTTTTGGAAGTTTGTCACGTCTTGAGTCTTAAGAATCAAAGGTGAGACGAGTTTCACTCGTATGTTTGATAAAAACATGACCTAGGGTCACGACTTAAAGATATTCTTTTGGGTTTATGAATAAGAACATGAAATACATATGGGTTTTGATTGAAAACATGATTCCTAATAAGTTTGGTATCCGGGTTTGGTGTTTTCTTGATGGTTCGAATGAACCGTGAGTCTAAGACTCACGGCTTGGTGTTAGATCCGAGCTTAGGGCTCGATATTCTTGCTTCTCATGGTCTTGAGTTATGGTTTTCATGATTGATTGCGTTGGATCTTGGTTTGACTCGTTGGAGTCACGGCCTTGTGGCCGTATATGGTGTTTGATGCCGCGACCCCTAGTGGTCGACTTGGGCAGTTGGGTGTGCTCCTTGGAGCCTTATTTTGTGACCCTTGATTATTGATTCGAGTCCTTGTGACTCGTGGTTTGTGCCGAGACTCGAATGAGTCGAGTGACTCGGGTTTGGCTTGGTAAACCAACCCGAATATGGACCTTGGTTGTATTTATTATTCCTTGTTATATTGTTTGTTAACTTGATATTGAATTTGTCATTTGTTGATTTTTCGGGCGGATGCTTGTGGTGTCGAAATCATTTTTGGTCTCGACAATGGATTATGGTATATTGAGAAGTTGTTGTCGAGTGGTTATGTGGGGACCGATTGTGAGACGGTCATTTAGAATGACAGAGATAGGTTAGTCGGGTGCCGTAGTCGGACCCTATTGTTGTAGCACGTGTATTGGGATTGATTTGGACGGAGATGTATTGATTATTATGACTTACTCATATTATTTTGGACTTGGACAATGAGCCGAGAGTCATGACTCGGACATGTGACCATTTCGTATGACTCGATAATTATTTATAATTCAAAACGCAAATAATAAAACTCGTAATAATATTATTGGTAATATAAACGTTTATATAAATATATAGACGTGAATAACGTATATATAATTGTATAAATGCGTATATTAATGATAACAAAAATCACGAGTTGTATTATAAATAATACGACTAAATATATTATGCTACGAGAGTAGCGTAATATTATTGGAAGTATTATTATGAATAAATATTATAAATACCGAGAAATTCTCGACGATTACTAAATATTAAATGAAATATTATTTTATATATGTAACGAGGAAAGCTATCGAGTTATGCGGAGTCGTGGTCACTTGAGTCCAGGTGAGTTATTGTTTGTGACTTTTGTGTTGTCACGGATATATGACGATTCATATAAACGTTTTCTATAACTAAATAACTTACTTAATCGACAGGTTAAACCAAGTTATTTGGTTATACGAAATGAGTATGAGTATATTAATGGGCATCGTATCCTACGACGCCCATAGGTTGTAGTATATGTAGAGGATAATAAATTGCTAAACATATATATCGGGAAATCTGGCCAATTTGACGATGTATATAAGGAGTTTATTAGACTACGATATATACCATATAGTAATTGTGTGTTATGTGCTTTAGGATTGGGTGTAATCTTGGAACGGCATGTTACGTAAATAAATATGGGGATTATCAAATCGACGGATTTGATAAACTTCGACGATTTATTTAAATGATATATTGGGCTAATATTAGATCTATAGTTTATTTTATTATTCTTTTGTGAGACTTTTTGGTTTGTTTGTGTCGACCCACCACCCGTATGGATACCAAACGTAAAAACTCCAAACTAATACGAAATGGATTTTCGGAAAATAAAACGGAATACGTCCGGGTTTGGGAATATTCGATTTGAGGAAATGATTTCTGAGCAAGTTGATATTGTTAGGTCGTGTCGAGTCCGTAGTTGCCGTCTTGTGAGTTATTATACATCTTACTTCTACCGATTTCTTTTTGCTGATTTATGGACTTGAGGTGAGTCATAGCCCCACTTTTACTCTTGAACTATGTTTTCAATACTTGGGGTGAGAAACGTGCAAATTATTTATGTGGACTATTATCGCTTCTATATTCTTTCTAAAACTTGCTATGCGTATGGACTAGGATATATCGTCAGCTTTAGTCACATATATTTTGTGTGTACTATTCAAGGTTGGCTTATTTGGAATTGTCAGCTTTAGTCACACGGTTTCGTGTGTACTATTCAAGGTTGGCTTATTTAGATACTGTAGTGTGCACCTATAGGTTATTAATACTTCGGAGGTTATCCGAGTATTTATGGTATTGCGGGGGTTACCCGAATATCTATGTTAGAACGGAGGGTATCCGTGTGTTATGTTGGAGCGGAGGGTATCCGCAAGCTTTTAGTAAATCCTTAGTCTAGCTAGCAAGCGTTTTGCGTATATGTCCACTATGTTGATGACGAACTTAAACCTATGATCTCACCAGCGAAAGCTGACTTTTAGCACGTTTTCTCAGGTAATTAAGTGATGATTTGGATGCATGGATTGGAAGGCTCGGCTAAGGCACCTGGTTTATGGATCTATTTTTCTAAACTCTGATACTGAATTGTGGACCTACTGTTATTTCTTTTGGGCCTGACTCTGAATGATGTTGGGATAAATGTAAACTTTAAAACCCCATTTTGGTTGTGTTTTTATTATGTTTACTTTATCTCGTTTTTATTATGTCTTGTGTTGGAAACCAATCCCCGTAGCATCCCGAAAGCTTGTTGAGTCTTCCGCTGTACCAAATTTTAGGGGTGTTACAGATTGGTATCAGAGCCAAGGTTATAGAGAACTAGGTAAATAAACACCTAAACTATAACCGAATTTTTATAGAAAATGATCCTTGACCATTGCCCGCCAAGCCGAAGCATCTTCGATTATTTTGAGGTATTATGAGATATTTGAGATGACTTGAGTTTATGGGATATATTGATTTAGTGATAAGATGGCGTTTCGAGGAATTATATGGTCTAATTGTTTTATAAATGTTTTAGTAATGCGGTATTTGAAATTCTTTATTAAGTTTATATGATTGAAATTATATGATGAGGATTTTTGGTATGGTATTTTGGGTTGCGATTTTGTTGTTTTGAAACATTTACACCTACCCTACGCCGTTGTCACAGACTATGGCCTCCTATATGCCCGATGTTGTCGAGGATATTCTTACTGCACCGGTATTCCCAGCACAGTTCACTATGGCATCTGATGATCCTTACCAGGTTGCCATGCTTTCAGCTACTGTGTCGCAGACAGCTTCTACTTCAGCACCGCCTGCTGCATCTACACAGGGACCCTCATCTTCTCTAGGGCTCCCTGGTACATCGAGGCAGCTTACTCTTCATCAGGCTTTGGCTCGTGTGGCTCCACGCTTTGCCCACCAAGCTACGGCACGTATGTCGGTACGCCCTACTCCATCACCTTTACAGATTGATGCCCACTCTCTTCTGTCAGAGGCGTCACCCACATCATTGCGTCGTCGTCCTAGATCACCTACCACATCTCCACATGGTTCACCTGTTAGGAGACGACGATTGATGATGTACTCTTCCGATGAGGAGGAGGAGGAGTACGAGGGTGAGGATGAGGCTGATGACCCTCAGGAGGCTGAGCAGGGTGATGATGATGACCTTGAGGAGGAGGATGACCCTCAGGAGGCTGAGCAGGGTGATGATGACCCTGAGGAGGAGGATGACCCTCAGGAGGCTGAGCAGGGTGATGATGATGACCCTGAGGAGGAAGATGACCCTCAGGTGGAGGAGATGCCTGATGATGATGTGTTAGTACCACCAGCTCAGGCTGAGGAGCCTGATTCACCTATACATCCGATTGAGCCTATTTCACCTGATCATCCATTTCTGTTTGATTCACCACCTGGTAGTCCCGTTGAGTCGGATGCACCTTCTGAGGTTTCTGCTGAGCATGCAGAGTTAGGTGAGACTGGTAGGATGTGGGCTCAGATTAGTGATCTTGGTGAGAGAATTACACGTATGTCTGAGCGGATTGATAGGGTGACCGTTGAGTTCATTGGGGAGTTGAGGATTGACATGTTTAAGGTTGAGAGGAGAGTTACTGAGATGAGGAGAGTTTTTATGGAGGTTCACGAGCAGATTGAGAGTTTACAGCGAGGTTTTATTACAGCTCGAGAGGCCGACCGCAAGTTATGGCAAAGGAATGCCGAGCTGGAGAAGGAGGTGGCTGACCTCAAGAGAGACAGCGACACACATAGTGTGGAGTTAGGATCATTATGGAGAGAGCTTGATGGCTTGAGGCAGGAGTTGAGGAGCCTCCGCCAACAGCGTGGCTAGATGTTTGTGTTATGTTGTCTTGTTGCTTTCTACACCGAGGAGTGTTCAGTTAGAAAAGCTAGTTATCATGTTTTGATGTATTTTTTTGTTCAGTATTCGTCTCTTTTGGAACGATTAGCATGTTTTGTGTTTCCTAGTAGTTGGAACGATGTTGGATCTCTATTGTATGGTTGATGGTTATTAGTATATGGTATTATGTGGTTTTTGAGTATTATGGAAATTGAGTCCCTATTCGCTTTATTGATGTTTTATGGTGTATTGTTGATATTCTTTCCATGACTTGGCTTCGTTGAATTACTTTTGTTGATCATATGATAAGTTCTATTGGAGACTCATGAACTTGTATGATGTTTCAGATCAATGGCCCCACGAAGAAACCCTGTTAGAGCTACCATAACTGGTCCTGCAGTGACTACCCCTGGTCGCCGAGGACGCCGTCCTACTCGAAATGTTGAAACCCCTACTCCTAACAACCTGGACACTACTAACCGCAACAACAGGAATCAAAATGTTGATGTTCAGGGAGACAATGATCATGTTCCACTTAATGCACCTACTGTGGATCAAGCAATGATCAATCAACTTGTCGAGCAAAGAGTTGCTGAACTACTGGCTGAGTCAAATCATTCCAACAATTCTGCTGGAACTTTTCCACCTGTTCGTACTAGTGGATGTCACTACAAGGAGTTCAAGATTTGTGGAGAAGGAGTGGTTTACTTGGTCAGGTGGATTGAGAAGACTGAGTCAGTGTTTAATGTCAGTGGTTGTGCGGAGAATGCGAAGGTAAAGTTTGCTTCTTTTACTTTCAAAGATGAAACTTTAACTTGGTAGAACAATTACTGAAATTCAGTTGGGAGTGATGTGGCTTATGCTATGACTTGGGAGCAATTTAAGTCTCTGCTGATTCAGACTTATTGCCCAAGGAATGAGGTTAAGAAGCTAGAGATTGAGTTTTGGAATCACAAAGTGAAGGGTACTGATATGGCGACTTACAATCGTCGTTACCAGGAGTTGGCCTTACTTTGCCCAGATATGGTAAAAACTGAGACTCAAAAGATCGAGAGGTATACCGATGGGTTGCCTGTGGCTACAAGGAATGATGTGATTTCTGCTAGGCCTGCAAACATCCATGAGGCAATCACAATTGCTCAAAAACTAATGGATTCGTTAGAATTGGAAGGAGCTGACAAAGATAAGAATGGAAAGAGAAAGAGAGACCATCACTCTAAGGGTAATGATCACCGAAACAAGCGACAAGCTAAGGCTTATACTATTGGGAATGGAGATAAGAAGAACCAGAACGGTGATGCACCCAAGTGTGGTCGTTGCCACCAGAATCATTCTGGATGGTGTAGTGCAAGATGCTAGAACTGCTCAAAGAAAGGACACACATCTAAGGATTGTAGAGCTCGACCTCTTGCTATGGTTCAAGCTGCTCCTGAAGTGAGAAATAAGGCAGACGTTACTTGTTATGGGTGTGGAAAGAAGGGACATTATAGGAACGAGTGTAGAGAATCAGGGAACCGAGGAAATCAAGGATCGGGTGGTAATGGGTACAATCATGGAAACCGTGGAGCTGGAGGAAACCATGGACGACAAGATAACGGGGACCAACGTGTGGAAGCTGGAGCTGCTCAGGGAAGAGTGTATGCACTTGGGAACGAGAGGGGAGAAGATCCGAACGTCGTTACTGGTACGTTCCTTCTCAATAATCGTTATGCTTCCATACTATTTGATACTGGTGCCGATAGAAGTTTTGTGTCCACTACGTTTGCACCCTTACTAGAGAAACCCCCGATGGCCTTAGGAATTGGATATGATATAGAGTTAGAAAATGGGAACATAGAAAGGATTAATACCATCATTCGCAGTTGCACGTTAAATTTCTTGAATCACCCATTCAACATAGATCTCCTACCCGTCACTTTATTAAGTTTCGACGTCATCATTGGTATGGATTGGTTGTCGAAGTATCGTGCTCACATACTTTGCGACGAGAAGATTGTGCGTGTACCTTACGGAAAGGAAATCCTAAATATATTAGGAGATCGAAAAGGTTCGAGGAGCATATCCCGGTTAGCAGTCATTTCTTGCACTAAATTACCAAAGCTAATGGAGAAAGGATGTTACCTTTTCTTAGCTCAAATTTCTGAGAAAGGAGGGACGGAGAAGAAGGAGAGGTGCATTGGAGATGTGCCTATAGTTCGTGATTTTCCTGATGTGTTTCCCGATGATTTGCCGGGAATCCCGCCTACTAGACAAGTGGAGTTTCTGATTGAGTTGATACCTGGTGCTGCACCTGTAGCACGAGCGCCTTATCGTCTTGCACCCACCGAACTAGAAGAGTTGTCAAAACAGTTAGCGGAATTAGCCGAAAAAGGATTCATAAGACCAAGTTCTTCACCTTGGGGAGCCCCAGTCTTATTCGTGAAGAAGAAGGATGGATCGTTTCGTATGTGTATTGATTACCGAGAGCTAAACAAGTTAACGGTGAAGAATAGATACCCGTTACCGAGGATCGACGACTTGTTCGATCAACTTCAAGGATCGAGTGTGTATTCAAAGATCGATTTGAGATCGGGATATCATCAACTTCGAGTTCGCGAGGAAGATATTCCAAAAACGGCTTTCAGAACCCGTTACGGGCATTACGAGTTTCAGGTGATGCCGTTTGGGTTGACTAACGCACCGGCGGTATTCATGGATCTCATTAATCGGGTGTGTAAGCCGCTTTACGTCAGCTTTGTGGACTAGGATATATCGTCAGCTTTAGTCACATATATTTTGTGTGTACTATTCAAGGTTGGCTTATTTAGATACTGTAGTGTGCACCTATAGGTTATTAATACTTCGGAGGTTATCCGATTATTTATGGTATTGCGGGGGTTACCCGAATATCTATGTTAGAACGGAGGGTATCCGTGTGTTATGTTGGAGCGGAGGGTATCCGCAGGCTTTTAGTAAATCCTTAGTCTAGCTAGCAAGCGTTTTGCGTATATGTCCACTATATTGATGACGAACTTAAACCTATGATCTCAGCAGCGAAAGCTGACTTTTAGCACGTTTTCTCAGGTAATTAAGTGAAGATTTGGATTCATGGATTGGAAGGCTCGGCTAAGGCACCTGGTTTATGGATCTATTTTTCTAAACTCTGATACTGAATTGTGGACCTACTGTTATTTCTTTTGGGCCTGACTCTGAATGATGTTGGGATAAATGTAAACTTTAAAACCCCATTTTGGTTGTGTTTTTATTATGTTTACTTTATCTCGTTCTATTATGTCTTGTGTTGGATACCAATCCCCGTAGCATCCCGAAAGCTTGTTGAGTCTTCCGCTGCACCAAATTTTGGGGGTGTTACACAATGCAGGTTTCATTCGACTAAGATTTTAAAAAAAGTGCTAAGATATTGGTAAGCTTATTAAACTAAAAGTAGTATCTTTAACTTTTTTTTTTTTTTTTTTTTTTTTTTTTTTTTTTTTTTGTAATTTTTTTAATTATGAAACTGTGAAATAAAAAAACGAAACAGAAAATATAAAGTTTGATAAGTTAAAAGTAGTAAAATATAAAAAAATACGTAATAGAAAACCATAAATGTCTTGTCCTATTAATAAAGTGTGTAAAACTGCGAAAAAAAATATAAAACATAAAATAAACAGAACAAAAAATCAAAACAAACTGTCTTATCATGTTAATAAATCAGATAACATAGAAGGTAAGAAATGTAAAAGTGATACTAGGGGTGTTCCATTGTACCACCCTTAAAAAAATCGTGAACAGTGAAGATAAATATTTATACGTATACTATATTAGGTAATGGTGGTTGGGAATTTCTTTCATGTCTATTTAACTGTTATTCCCACAAAAGCCACGCTACTTAAACGTCAAAACTCAAAACATGCCTAAATTCAACCATTCGCAACTAAACACTACTATTCTAGCTTTACCCTTAAGTCTACCTATGTCCAACCTTAATTTCCATTTCTAGTAAAGCTAATAATGGTTATGCCCTGAAAACATATTCTTGTTCTAATTTTCGTATGTAGACCATTTAATATATATGTTGTTTTCAACCTCAAAAATGTTGATTGGTGCAATCATGTTGCATATATTTATTCTGGTGTTTGAAAATATACAAAATTTAAACTACAATTCATAAATTCTTGTTTATATTATCGGGTTGGTGAATGAGCATTTCTATCATAGTTTTGTTGCGAAGACGTCACTGTATTTGTTACGACTACGTACTATTGTCTACTATTCTACATATGCCTGTTAAATCTAACAAAACTTTATATGTTTGTTTTTGTTTTCTTTTGCAACAAAACTTGAAAAGGGCAAACACCACGATAAAAGTCTTTTCTATGTACACTTTCTTGTAAGTGAATAGAATAAGCACTGATGTTCAAAAAAAAAAAATAGAATAAGCACTTATTTTAAAGAGCTTAGAGGGAAGGGTATAGCGGCATGCCGTTTTGATAAACTAGCGCAATTTTATCATTTCAAACTTTACATTCACACATCAAAAATTCCTCTTCTGCAGTGGCTCAAGCCGCTTAGTCGCTGTTTCGTAGTTTTGGGGCCCACTATTTACATTTTTTTGTCATTTTTTCAAACAAACTAAATGTTAATTCATTTTTTAAAAAAATACATATTATAATACGTTAAAAATACAATACGAAAATTAATTAGAAAAGTCTCGATCGAAGCTAGTTTCTTGCGGAATCTCTTTTTATTCCGTATATGCTTTACTCGTATCATCTTTAGTTGCGTGTGCGTTGTTAAACTGCTCAGCTAATTCGATAATCGCTTCCTCACAAATGGTATCCCTATTAATTAGTTTCTGAACACCAGCTTTAATTTTATCGACGGTATGTGAAAGTAAACAAGACATAACTTTTGGTAGAGATAATTAACATTGTTGTATGAAAATCGTTAAATATAGGTAATGAATATATAGGTGGGATTAAAAAAGAAAAAGAAAAAAAAAATAGAATTTTTGACCGTTACCTGTGTTCAGCGGCTAGAGTGAGAAAAAAAAAATGGCGAGGGGTGAGTTCAGTCACATTTGAAATGGCGCATCCCATCAACGGTGTGGTAATGAGCAAACGGCGACGCCATTTGTTGTGCCACGTCGGAATGGCGAGAGGGTAGCGCCATCGCACCCTTCCCTCTTAGACATGGCCGACTTTAGGGGTGGGTGGAGCGGGCAACGACCCAAGGCACCAAAAAGATATATAGGGCATCAAAGTTTATAAACACTGGTTATTATTTAAGCAAGTTTTAAACTTATATATGATGAAAAAGTGTTCTATGTATTGTGTTTCTATCAAATATGAGCTAAAATCGTCATGTTTTGGGTGAGTAGAGCATTTGTACTAAATTAATGGCGAGGATGTGAAACATGTGTAAGAAAGTGCGTAGATTACTTGACATTATTTTCAGTTTTAACCTTAATGTTTGTATATTTAACACTCTTGTCCAAATCTTAAATATTTATTACCAAATAAAGGCTTTAGGACTTAAATATTAGCCGTTTCTATCTAATTACTTGATAATATATCACACTTGATATGTTATTGTGTGTATTAAACTTATTTTTTTTATTATGTGTATTAAACTTTCAAATTTCGATTATTATGTGTATTTTGGACTATTCAGCCATGTAAAATGACCACTTTACTTTTCAAAATTTGAAAAAAGTAAGGATAAAATGGTCACAAAATAGTAAAATACACACAATAATCAAAATTTGAAAGTTTAGTACACACAATAAGAAAAATTAAAGTTCAGTACACACAATAACAAAAAGTGACAAATAGAATACATTTTCTAACAATTAATCCGTTTCTACCCACTTTTAAGGAAACATTTATAAATGGTCCAATAAGTATGTCCAGTAACAAATTTTTGTCACAAATTTATCAGAAGGAATAAAAGTTACAGATTATATTATTTGATACGTGTACTCTATAATTGGGGGAAAAAATCTACGTTATGTTAAAATACATTAAATAGTCATCTAAAAACCCCTATAAGATAATGTGTTGATTGTTTATAATAGTTAGTATGGGCATTTTTGATAGTCCCGCTCATAACATCAAAAATCTCATAACGAGCCCTGCTCTTATGTATACCTATTTTTAAGAAATAAGCATAAGCTAGAAAACATAAGCAACCCTAAGCACCCCTTGATTACTAAAATAATATAAGAGCATGCCCATCCGTAACACAGGTTATAAGTTAACGCAGTGCCACGTCAACTTTACCACTTTAACTTTAACTCAGAAAAAAACACCCACAACAATAACTCAGCTTTAACTCAAATATTTTCAAATTCTACCCTCAACTAAAACGAATAATTCAATTAATAAACCACATAACATTAAAACTTAATTTCTTACAATACAAATTATAAAAAACTTAAAATAACAACAACAACGATTAACAGAAAAAAAAAAAAAAAAAAAAAAAAAAAAAAAAAAAAAACGAAACATAAGAAATTAAACCATACGAATTAAAACTACTTATTCGTCGTCTTCGGAATATTCTTCTTCTTGTTGTTGTTGGTGTTGAAGACGTTTCTGCCAAACATGCTCCATAACATCTCGTTGGAGTTGAGTATGCACGCCTGCATCGCGCATTTCTCTTGTCTTGCGCCTCTGCGTATCACACCTGTCGATCCACCTTTCTTGACTCAAATGTGGTGCCGGATCTACCCACATTCTTTTATACTCGCGGAATGTAAATTTTTGATCTTTTAGAATCATGTTATGCAAAATAATGCATGTATACATGATTCTTTGTATCTTGACAATTTCTCATGCACGTGCCGGTTGTTGTAGTATACCCCAACGTCCTTGAAGCACGCCAAAAGCACGTTCGATATCTTTGCGTGCACTTTCTTGCTTCCTTTTAAAATAGCTATGTTTCTCATCAGTCGTTGGCGAGAAAGATTTGACGAAAGTTGCCCACTGCGGGTAAATTCCGTCAGCTAGGTAATACCCCTGTTCGTACCTTCTTCCATTTACTGAATATGGTGCCCTTGGGGATTCATCAGCAAAAATGTTGTCAAACAAGTTAGAGTTATCTAAAACGTTAATATCATTATTTGCCCCTGCCATACCAAAAAAAGCATGCCAAATCCACAAATCATGTGAAGGAACAGCTTCAAGCATTAACGTTGGGTATCTTTTATCACCCCTACCAAATTGCCCCTGCCAAGCTACCGGATAATTTTTCCACGCCCAATGCATGCAATCAATACTACCAAGCATACCCGGAAAACCATGTTGACGCTCATGCAATTGATAAATATGTTGCATGTCGGACCATGTTGGTGTTCTTAAAAACTCATGCATAAACAAATCCATAACACACATGTTAAAATTATCAAGACAAAGACGTTGAGTAGACTCACCCATTTGCAAATACTCATCGAACGCATCTGGGGCGGTGCCATACGCCAATTGTCGTATCGCAGATGTACACTTCATAAGTGGACTAATACTCGCTCGACCCGTACAATCGATTCCTGACTTAAAGTATTGAAAGTGGTCTGGAATAACATCGGATTCGTAAGACTCAATACTGTTCACTATTTGCATAAATAGTTTTCGGCTCATACGAAACTTACCGTGCTTATACTTACAACCTTCAATGAAATAGTCGTTTTTCAAATGTTCTTCAGCAAGCTCATGTTCACGATGTATGTTGTTACGGGGCACATGAGGATGAGCTTCTTCTTCTTCTAAGCGTTACTGTAGCTCGTACGCTTGAACCATAAACTGTATGTCTTCTTCGTCATCAAGGTCTGACCAACTCGGATCAAAATCGTTATTTTGATTTGGATCCATTATGAATGAGGAAGGTTTTTTTCTTATAAAGGAAGTATAAAAGAGTAGAAAATTAGTAGTGGATGTGTGAAAAATATATGTGTGTTAAGTTGGTATTTATAGTTGTTTTAAATGTTTTAAAAGTAATTTTTGGGTGACTTTTAAAAACTAGCCGTTTTTAATTATTGAGGGGGTGAAAGTGAATTTTTTTTTGAAAATAAACGGCTATAAAATGGAACATTGGAGGGGGTAAAACAATTTTTTTTTATTCAAGTTTCAGCTTTAACGCAGCGTTAGCAGGCTAACGAGGTGCGTTAACGCGCCTCTAACGCTGGAGGACACAACCATAACGCAGGTTAACGCCGGGCAAAACTCACTTTAACGCAGCTCCTGCGTTATGGCTGGGCATGCTCTAAGGGCCCGTTTGGTTTGAAGTTGGGATTCACTTCGAGTGTGGGACTTACGTTTGGTTTGAAGTTGGGATTCACTTCGAGTGTGGGACTTATAGATGGCTGGTTTAGGATTTAGTTTGAGTACTTAATGAATGTTGTTTGGTTACACATAGGTTTAAAATTCACTTCAGTAAATGATGTTTGTTTATCATGTTTTGATACGGGAATTCTATAATGGAAAAGTTAAATCAAATATAAAATACAATATTAGCATCTTATAAAAGTTGTATAACGGATACAATATAAACACCAATAGCCCATTTCATCATTGAACACAAAACATACAAAAACAAACAAAAGACCCTTGTAAGATTCGAACTAACCAAATATTTACAATAACCTAGGAACAAACTTAGTATAAGAAAAAAGACCAGGCTTTTAAACCTCAAAACCACCACATGCTTTAGCGCTTAAAAGTCATCGTAAACTTCCAAAAAGTAACAAGAATTCCTTATAACCAATGCTTTTAATAAACTTCAGCAAAAACACACATATCCATTCAAACACTCATGGTCATTTTACTTACTTTACACCACAAGTTGTCATGAAATCCAATAACCATCATGGATTTGATGTTTCTCTCCATGTATTAAACATTTGATGTGCTAAATCATCTCTAAAGTTATACCATTCATTGGTCGATATGTGATAAACAAGCTTCTTTTACTAATTGTTCTTCATGCTCGATCTCTGTAACAATTCGTATTTTCGGGTTACTATTCATTTATGCTATTCACTATTACTATTCATTTCAAAAAATTTATTTCATATTCTCATAAGTTAAACTATTTTAATGATAATCCGAGAGTTTGACACTCGTCGGATCATTTCTACAAAAATCACGAAATCGTGTCGGAGATTTACGTTTAGGTTTAAACGTCATTCCAGCATCCCGATATGTCCATAAAACACTATAAACAATAGAAATATGAATTTCTCTCATTTTACGACAGTTCCAAAAGTTTTGGAAATTTACGTTTTTTAGTTCAGCGTTTTACGTGAATTACGCGTTTTAGACCCGCGTTTCCAGTTTTAACAGCGTTTAAGCAACCCGATGGAACTTACCACTCATTTTATATTTTATTATGGAGTATAATGATATGTTAAATCATTCCTACAAGTTTCATATTTTTAGGATACCCGGTTTTTAGTTTCGTGACTTTACGACTTACTGTTAGCGATTACCGGGACTAAACGACCTCCGTAAAACAAGATAATGGTAAAGCAACCCATTTGGTCACTCACCACTCATTATGAACGACACAAGGGTGATTCACCAAGGCCTTGGTGGCTTGGTGATGAACCATAGAAACCTTATGCGTTCATGTGTTACATTAGGAGCCATAGAAAGACTTATGGTCCAAGATCAACCAAGTATGTGTCATGTGTTTCATTTAGAACCACCATGTCTTAGTGTAAACTAACCTCCTCAAGGCACTATAAATACCCCCTCCCTCTCTTTTTGGTCGTTCATAACATCAAAAACACAAAAACACTCTTCTTTGATCTTCCACTTCAAGTATTATCCAAGAGAATTCAAGCTACAAGTAAAAATACATCAATTCCTTGCAAGTTTAGGTGATCCTCTTAAGTTTAAATCCACTCAAGTCACCAAGGACTTATCCAAGTCTTGCGCAATCTCTAAGCACAACCTTGATCATACAAGATAAGAGAAGTAATCCAAGAGAGAAGAGATCTAAGTCCTTGTACTAATTCTTGATTCTTGATTTCCCTTTTGTTAGGCCAAAAGTTGTAAGCACACAATCACCACCATTTTTATGATTTCATGCATTCTATGTCCAAATTATATTATTTACATGATATATATAAGGTCACTATATTGTATCATGATGTATTAATGGTTAAAAACAAGTTAGCGAAACCTAGAAAATAAAACTGCCAAAACCTTGCTGAATACGAATCTAAGTAATTTTTAGAGGCACTTCTTTTCCGTTTCATTAAAAAGTTAAAACACGAAAGTTGTCTGGAACGATGTTTTACGTCCACCGCATGGAAACTCGGCCTGAAAACACCAAACAATGGCAGTTTTCTGCCTCAAATGGTAAGGATAGTTTTCGACGTCAAAATTTGGTTTTCACAATACAAGTAATTAGGAGCCTTGCAACCACTTAATCTATATGTCACAAGCCAAACGAATGTTTTTCCATATTGAAACTACAAAACTAGGGAGCTTCATGTGAGGGGTTCATTTGGGTAAACGGATCGACGAGTTGCTGGATTGACGATTTAAAGTGTCCTAGCTCCTCGAACATTTACTACATGACCTCTGAATTATGATGGCCTAAACGGTAGTAAAAGATATATAAACTAAGAATATTGCATAACCTGTTTCTATAAAACGACATACACAAAACTACCAAGTACTATATCATGATCAATATATGGACATATATAGTCTCATTTATGTTTTCTTAGACTTTATTCCGAACCTAAGATGCAGTAATTATTCTAGGTTGCACGTAGAGGTTTTCCCGGCTTATCCAACGATTACGTTATATCCTTAAACATCATCCAACTCACGGTGAGTCATAGCCCTGTTTTTATACTTGTTTTATAAACTCTTTGGGGGAGATACATGTTCAACTACTTTTAATTTCAATTTCGATTATTTGCTAACTATGTGTTGTATCTGAACTAAATGTTTATTTATGCTAAGTAACATTATTGCCATATTTAGACTTTCTATATCATGGACCATTAAGCACTATGCATAGTAAGTACGAATACTATGGTTAGATCTATTGGGATTAATGCAACCATTAAGTCGACTCAGTTAGAGCAAGCAAACGAAACAAACATGACTTGATCCAACTACGAGACAAACAGGACTTGGTCTAATTACGAGTAACAGAAACGCTACCTATATGTGATATTGTATTTAGTACAATAGTAATATACTCGAAAGTTTTAAGAACTACATTTAGTATTTATATATACTTGTCACGATAATTTTACAAGATTTCCACAACTATTTCCATAAACTCTATGAACTCACCAACCTTTGTGTTGACACTTTAGCATGTATTTCAGGTCCCTAATGAACGAGGCTGGCACGGAGGAGTACGGATACTCAAGAAGGCTATAAATTTTATTATCATTCGAAAACTCATTTAATGTAATTAGTAAACCTTGAAACTACTGGGACCTCATTTTTTTAAACTCTGATATTTATATAATTCGAATGACAAATGTTTTGAAATGACTCAATTAGAGTTCGTTTTCTATTGTTATAACTGTTGTGCCGTCGAGTAACACCAAGTTTGAATTCCGTTGCGTATCACGAAATTGGGGGTGTTACAATCTCGTCTTCTTTATATTGTTCCAACTCTTGTGGATCAACCCTCGTGTAATTCCTTGTTAGATTATGTATAAGACAACATGCTAGAATAATGCGGACTTGAGTAGTGATCGAGAAAAAGGAAGGGAAAGCTAATATCTTCCGACGCCCTTTTAATAATCTAAAACATCTTTCAATCACATTTCTAGCCTTTGAATGTTTCATGTTAAAATATTCTGCAGTTCTCTGTGGTTGATGACCATGAAACTTGTTGAGATGATATTGTTGACCTCGAAAAAGGCTAGAAAGCCGGGAGCATTGCAATATCCAACATCTACTAAATAATAACAACCTTCAAAATTCATAAAGTAAAAAATTATCTTAATTTAAATACCACGTTAAAGATATAGAGAAAAAGAAATATCTTCCGCTTATACCTTGAGGAATTTTATGACCATCAGGCCTACTTTGGCATCCCTTAGCACTCGACCATCATGTACGGAACTCTACCAACCGGGCAAAACATATATAAATTGCATGTTTGGACCATAAACACCCAATACATTTGTTGCTATGTCTGCTTTTCTAGTGCCGTATCTTGGTTTTTGATCCGATGAAGGTGTGACTCTAATATAAGTCTCGTCTAAAGCACCTAAGTAGCCCTTTAATTTTCATAATCATTAATAACTAGTAAACAAGTAACTGATACTTTTCATGAAACGATAACACACTTATGAAAAATTAATTAGAAGCTACCTAGAAAGACTTCCAACAATTGTCTTCACAATCATCAGTAATAGGTTATGGATTTTAAAGCAGCATGTAATACAATTTCAAGATGACTAGAAGGTAACGATTAAATTGTCGACTAATAATTTCCCAGTTTCCCCACTTCGTAAGAAAAGTAAGCTATAGTTCTATTCTTTATGTGATGAGCCAATTCATATTAAAAAAGAACAATTGTTTATTCTAATATCATGTTCGTTGTGCCTTTTAAACCGGCAATATCCCTGACCATCTTACACAATCTAATAAAGGTACTTTTATCCATTCAGAGTTGGCTAACACAAACAATATCTGATTCTCTTGTTAGCCTATTTAGCCAAATCATTCTCTCAAGCCTTTTTTGCTCTTTACTTTTCAATGAAGGCATAGTGATTTGTATACGTAGCACAGATAGGCGAAACCAAGTCATAAATACTAAAAATTTAGAATCTCGACAATGTGAAGTACTTTTCGTCGTGTGCTAGTGATTGGAGTACGGGTCATTTTCTCCTACACTAAATTCACAGAAAAATAATTGTTTTTTTTCATTTAAACATACTATATTAGGTTATTTTCAAGCTTTTCTTATGCACGTACAAATTGTGAATGCATGGGAATGTTAGTAAAATAATAGGATCATCACAACAGAATGCTCTAATCACTTTCTATCGAAGAGTTATCGTCATCCATCAATTTCTAATCATTTGCAGTTTTCCAAATTGATATATGGTACTGTGTTTTGTAAAGTATACTTAAAAAGCACCCAAATAAATGAAACATAAATACTTTTAAAACCGAAATCAATTATAACCTATGATGAAATAATGAGATGTAACAATCTAAACCTTACCCTCCAACAATTAACAATAATAGATAGTCAAACAAAATTAAAAAGGGTTGTACAAAAACAATTGATAGAAATTAAAAATCAAGCCCTAGTTTTCATTTTTCTATAGATTATCACTTGATTTAAGAGACCGACTACATGAAAATAGAGTTTTAAGTGATTACCAAATTGGTGTGTTTAGAGAGTTACGGTTGTGAATTTGTGATCATGAAAAGTTTACGTGGGAAGAAGAAGAAAAAAAAACATACAGTAATTAATGGATCTTGTATGAGAGAAGAAAGTAGGGACAGAACACGCGGGATTACGATGAAATCCTACCCCTCTTGGCGATGTTTGTAAATCACTGATGAGATGAGATCAATATAGATCCCATATTTGCCATAGAACCAATGAACCAATCATAGCCACCCATTTTTATTTTTCACATTTTTTTTAAAACAAAATATCTTGCAAATGGTAAATCTTCAAGCTACAAAAAAATACCATCGCGATGAGAATTAAATCATCTTTCTATAGATATGCATTGTTATATATACTTTCGGCGAATTTTTTTTTTCAAAATTTCTGCCCAGAAAAATCATATATGATTTGTAAAAATCATATATGATTCGTTAAAATCAAATCATATATGATTATATGATTCGTTAAAATCAAATCATATATGATTCTTACGAATCATATATGATTCTTACGAATCATATATTTTTTTTGAAAGGTGACTTTTTCCATATATGGTTTAGAGTCGCACCTGCCAAATAGCAGGCCCTCATCCACCACATACCCAGACTATGTTGTCTGAACCGGGCCCACGCTGGCGCAGTGGGGATTTAAACGGCTTTCGCACCTGCCAAATAGCAGGCCAAATAGCAGGCCCTCATCCACCACATACCGCCTCCACACGAGATTACTCGCTGGAGAAACGGCCGGATGAAAACCGGGGCCTGCTTGGATTCGAACCTGCGCAGCTAATGGCTTACAGGTTCTCCTCTTCATTGCCTGATATCTCCGGAACATATGGTCCACAAGTGGACCACAAGTGAGGACTTCCGGGATGGTCACCCATCCGGTACTACTCCCACTTGTGGCTCGCTTAACAAGTTAAGCCCCACCCACTAGACCACAAGTCCTTTGATTACGAATCATATATGATTTTTACAAATCATATATGATTTTTCTGGGCAGAAATTTTGAAAAAAAAATTCGTCGAAAGTATATAACAATGCATGTTTATAGAAAGATAATTTAATTTTCGTCGCGATGTTATTTTTTTGTAGCTTGCCGATTTACGGTTTGCGAGATATTTATGTTTTAAAAAATGGGTGGAAGATTTTTTTTTTTTTTTTTTTTTTTTTTTTTTTTTTTTTTTTTATTTTGATAAAAAAAAATGAGTGGCTAAGATTGCTTGATAGTAAAAATTGGATCTATAAAAAACTTTTGGCAATCACTGATAATGAGGATGTGATTCCTAATTTTTGAGCCCAACCCCTTCAACCAAATGACTGCTATTAAGCCCAATCCCACACCTTACTGCCTGCACCCAAGAAACAAACGGGCCCTAAATATATATTATTATTGGGTTTGAAGTTTGAACCCATACCTTTATGTTTGGTGAAAGTAACTATTGCTGAAACTGTAGATAGTATGGAGCGGGAGATTAAAAATTGATATTATATTTATAAGATAAATTAAGTAAGATTTGATTTTAATAGATTATGAAAGATTATTTTTCTAAAATCTATGTTAAGTTATATCCGTTAAACCAAGCTTATATTTTAGTAGTAGTTAACATATATTAAAAATAAAATAAAAATAAGCATAGTCTTCTAATAATCTTTGTGCTAAATATAGGCTAAAGTTTCGTGGCTTATAATTTGTGCTTATAAGTTGTAACTTAGTGTTGTAGACCATAATCTATTAATATATGCTTTATAACATTTTACAAGATTGCCGAACTACGTAGTATTTGTTTTCTTACAGTTTGCACTATCTATACTACTTATAAAGGAAAAATAGTCAAAGTGAAAAGTTGAGTTTTCAACACTTGATCATATGAGAGAGAAAAATAATGTAATTAATACTCTTATTAAAATACCCCATTACTTAAAAGTACAATGATTTATTCACATTGTACAACCAATTAAAAACATATCTACCAAATTAAATACAACCAATTAAAACACAAACCGGGTTGACCTGGGATGCTTCAAACCCGACGGGTTGACCCGGTTTAATTTGACCCGTTTTCGACCAAACCTAGCAAGTTGACCCGGTTTAAATCGACCCATTTTTTGACCGGAACGGTTCAACTGGTTGAACCACCCGGGTCGAATCGGGTTTCAAAACATTATGTTTAATTCCCAAATATTCAAACTTTTATTATAAACTTTTTTTTTTTATCAATATCTGTCGTTATAAAATCCCGTTGCTATGCACGGGTACTCGTCTAGTATAAAAAATAAACAAAAAAGTAGACATGCGAGTACAGTTAAATACTACAATCATCTAAACGAATGACATAATAAGTCAAGATAAATTCATATATTGATTTCTTCCTTCACACTTTTTTGTGTGAGTTTCTAGATAAAACTAAAAACAATTTCTTCTACATTGTCGTGAGTGTATAGACAAAATATTCGTTCATAAACTTTGATAAAACCAAACGTTTATTACAAGATTTTGAAACCTTGGATAAATTTGTGACATACTACAAATATTCCTATCTACCTTGATTCTATCAAAAGAAAGTATATATACTCACATGAATACATTTGCGTATACAAATACATATGCATGCATTACAAATACATATGCATGTATTCATACGATGTTTATTGACTAATACTAACATGATTAACTGTCTACGATCTCTTACCTGGCCAGAACCAGGGACGAACCCAAGATTTTTGAGAGAATGTTGCACATATTTTTTAATGACCATGAGTATAAAAGTTGTCCGATAAAGAATTTATTAGGTAAAATTGGGTGTTGCACGAGCCCAGAAAAAACATATTTTATAAAAAATTTACTTTTTGTAATCTAAAATTAAGTGTGACCCGTGCCACACCCGACTCTCATGTGGGTCCGTCCCTGGCGAGAACTAATTAAGTTTTTAATGAAAAAACATGATGTACTTTGTTTTAGAAGTTTATCAGCTGGTATGTTAGAAGATCCGTTGTCATAAATGTTATTTATTTATTTATTTATTTATAGTTGGACAATAACTTTGTGACGTAGGAAGTATAAAATTATATCATAGAGTTACTATTGCTTCTATTATTGTCCTACAACTTCAATAAAAAGGAAAAAAACTTGTGATTCACTACATGACAGTTTTAGGTTTAGCACTTAAAATAGGAAAGAAACTTAAGTAAGACACCACTTAAAAATAACAGAATGACGACTCAAAAACACCATGTTTATATACCACAAATGTGCATATATCATATCTCTACCACACACTCATAAATGACCTCAAAATTGTCTTGTTTGTTGCTAACAACCCCGAAAAACAAGTGAAAACTAGCAACAGAAACCATAGGGCAGTTGATACATATCATATATCCACTGATAGGTGTTTGATAAACAAAGAATGGCCTCCGGGTTAACTGCCGGAGATGGATTTTTTCGTGTTGGTGGATTCGAAGGATGCCTAACATCCGGAGATATGGAGATCACACGACGCCCCTATCATCGAAATTGTAATTGTGCCTTACATAAGATGCGTGGGAAGTGCTCTCATGTCTCGCCTCTAACCAACGTCTCCTACCCTATTAGACGAGTTTGGAGTGAAGGATCCTTGGCCTTATTGGTTTCTACCTATAACTCTTCGCTTTGTTCATCTCCCACGACCGATATCTCTCATGGTGGAAAGCAGTATTCTGATTAAGATGTCTGGGCAACTACTTGAAAATTGTTCGGTAATTGTTTTCTTCTATTATTGTGTGCCTTTTATAACCCTTCTCTTGGGGAGCTTGTTTCTGTAAGTGTATTTTGTTCACATGATCTACGAATCTTAAGATCTTTCTAGCTATATATCCATATGTTTCCACTTAATGTATGTGCATTTTGATAATCATGCTTGCAAGCTCGATTTTCAATGCAATTTGCATGGTTTTTTTTACCAATTCTGCATGAAGTTATACAATTATCATCGAGTATTCGAGTGCATATGTTATATGTATTGTATGATCATTCATTTGATCGAGTAAATCGTTAGTGAGTTTGATTTTCACTTTGAAGATAACTAACAGGGTCAATGGACAATGAGGAAAAATTTAACTTTTTAATCCATGCATGAGTCCATGAGCATTCTACCATTTGCAATTCCTTTGAGGTTGAGAAATATATAGGGTAAAGAATTCACAAGGTTGATATGATAGTTACAAGTCTCTGCATATATATCAATCAACGGGACTAAACTCTCACATTACAGTGCTTACGGTGATTTTGATCATTGGTTCGATGTAGTTTTAGAGACTCTTAGTTTAGTGTTATAGTGGTCGATATGATCTCGATATTCACCTAAGGTATCAATTCTAACTAGATGGTTTACATTGGGATCGATACATCTCTATTCATGTTGTGTAACACCCCCAAAATTTGGTACAGCGGAAGACTCAACAAGCTTTCGGGGTGCTATGGGGATTGGTATCCAAACACAAGACATAAAAGAACGAGATAAAGTAAACAAAATAAAATACAACCACGCGGGGTTTTAGAGTTTACATTATCCCAAAATCATCCAAAGTCAGGCCCAAAAGAAATAAATATAGGTCCACAATAGTTATCAGAGTTTTAGAAAATATAGATCCATAACCGGTGCCAAATGTCAAGCCTCCCATCCCAAGCATCCATAGAGCATCACTTAATTACCTGAGAAAACGTGCTAAAAGTCAGCTTTCGCTGGTGAGATCATAGGTTTAGATTCATAATTCAATATAGTGGACATATACGCAAAACGCTTGCTAGCTAGACTAGGCCTCAATCATCCAACCAAAATATCCAACCAAAATAATCCAACCAAATCAAATCAACCCTATAGGTGCACGCTATAGCTCAAATCAATCCAATCAATAGCTTACCTAGCTCAAGTTTAGGCCTCGCTCTATCATCAATCCAATAGCTTACCTAGTGCGGGACTAGGCCTCGCTCAACAATACATCAATAGCTTACCTAGCTCATGTCTAGGCCTCGCTCAATAACCAAATCAATAGCTTACCTAGTTCGGGACTAGGCCTCGCTCAATAACCAAATCAATACTCAATAACCAAATCAATAGCTTACCTAGTTCGGGACTGGGCCTCGCTCTATAACCAAATTAATAGCTTACCTAGTTCGGGACTAGGCCTCGCTTAATCCTACCTAGTTCTATAAGCATAGCAAATTTTAAATAAACAAAGCGATAATAGTCCACATAAAACAGTTGCACGTTTCTCACCCCAAGTATTGAAAACAAAGTTCAAGAGTAAAAGTGGGGCTATGACTCACCTCAAGTCCAGAAATCCTCAAAAGAAACGATAGAAGAAAGACGTAAGTAATCTCAAGCAACTCACGTAACGGCGACTACAGACTCGGCACTTTCTAACAATATCAAACTCGTTCAGAAATCATTTCCTCAAAATCAAATATTCCCATTCCCGAACGTATTCCATTTTACTTTCCAAAAATATCCATTTCTCGAATTAACTTCATATTAATTTGAAGTTTGACGTTTGGTATCCATACGGGTGGAGGGTCGACACAACTCAAACCAGAAAGCCACAATAAACAAAAATAATAAAACAACTATAAGTCTAATGTTAGCCCAACATATTATTTAAATAATTATCGAAGCTTATTAAATCCGTCGATTTGATAATCTCTCATATTTATTTACGTAATATATCGTTCCAAAATTATACCCAACCTAAAGCACATTGCACAAAAGATTCTATTTGGTATATGTCGTAGTCCAATGAATTCCCTATATGTATCGTCGAATCGGCCAAATTCCACGAGACATATAGTAATTTATTACCCTAAAACATATACCACATCCTATGGGCGTCGTGGGATACGATGCCCATTAATATACTCATTTTATATCGTCAAATAACTCGATCTAGAATAAGTCACTCGATATATAAAATGTTTATATTAATCGTCATATATCCGTGACAACACGAAAGTCACAATATAAAGCCCACTTGGACTTTAAAGAACCACAATTCGTATAACTCGATAAGTTTCTAATTTATAAACAAAATCACACTTTTAATTATTATTTACCCGACTTATTATTTCGCCATTATTTATATAGTTATTATTTATAACAATAGTCTGATATTTATTACACTATTTGCATAGTATAATAACTATCGTTTTATTATTATACGTTTACTCGTGATCGTTTTATTATTAATAGTGTATATATATATATATATATATATATATATATATATATATATATATATATATATATATACACACACGTTTAACACGTCTATATACGTATATAAACGATTATATTTTTAATAATATTATTACGAGTATTATTTTTAATATCGACTTTTAAATATTTATCGAGTCATAGAATTTGGTCACATGTCCGAGTCATGACCCTCGGCTCATAGTCCAAGTCCAAAATAATAAGAATCAAGTCACAAATAAATATATCAACTCCGTCCAAACAATCCCATATCCACGTGCTACAACATGAGGGTCCGACTACGGCACCCAACTAACCTATCTCCGTCATCTAATTAACCGTCTCACAATCGGTCCCCAATTCCATACTCGTCAACACAACTCCAAATCCAAATACAAGTAAACCAATGTCCAAAGCTTCGGTCCAACATGCCACAACATAAAATGGTAACACCATATTAACCCAAAACAAAATATACCAATATTACGGGTCGACCTACCAAGTCAAACCCGGGTCAACTATGAGACCACAAACCATAAGAATTAACCTCACCCGAGACCTTTTGGTCTCGGCTAGCTCAAAGGAGCCATTCGACCAAAACAGCCCGCGAAGGGGGGTGTCGGCCGAGAATCAAAACAAAAACAACAACAAGTCGCGAGCAACCAATCGATCAAAACATCAATTAGCAATTAATCAATCACCAAGAATCAATAATAACCGAACCACGACACCTCCAAGACTCTCAATCGAGTCGAGGTGTAATCACACCGAGACCTAGGGTCTCGGTCGAGCTCAATACGAGCCACAACCCAAACCAAACGCATCCAAAAATCCGATTCGAGCACCAAAACAAGCAAAAGTCGACCTCCATGGATACCAAACCCGTCTTTATATTAAAACCCGTTTTCATCTCAATTTTTAACACCCAATATATCAAGATTCAATTCGGGTTCAACTCAAAATAGTCAAACCCGACACAAAACTCACGATTTCTCACCTTTAAATCGAATGAAAACCAAGAAAAATGATGGTGTGGTGGCGTGTGGTGTGGAGTGTGGCGGTAACAATAAAAACGAAGGGGAGGGGTGCGTGTTTCACACCACAAGAACAAGGAGATGATGGTGAGTATTTTGGTGATGGTGGTGTTGCTTGGAAAACGGCGGTGGTGATGGTGTTGGGGTGTGCAGTCGGCGGCGACAAGAGGGAGGAGAAGGGTGGGTTTGATTTTTATTATAATGAGGGTTAGGGTTAGGGGAGAGGGGATATATACCCGAATTTTGCACATTGGTCCCTCAAGTTTCACTTTTCCGAAACTAGCCACAATAACTTTTAATATTTAGTGAACTCTTTTTAATCGGTTTTCCCGTAACACGATTACTCGTTCATAAAAGTGTTAAATTTTCGCCAAACATATTCGTACACGTCATAAATGATTTTCCCAACAACATTTCCCGAAACATATAGATATGTATGAAAGACATAATGTTTATTTAACGGTGAATCGCTACCGTTTTGTAAAAGATTAAAATTCGTTAGGTTAATCTAGTGCCGGAGTCAATGTAGTGCCAAAGTTACGATCATAAAATAAATCATCACGACCGAATCAACCAAACCATAAATAAATAACCAAATCTCATAAACATCGTACGATTAAAAATCAAGTACCAACGTTCGTAAAATATCTCGTCACAATAAACTTTCAAAAATTCCAAATTTATAATTTTAATGTAATGCGGGTTTTATAAATGGCTCCCTATTTTGCCAGTTGTCACATCCTCCCGACCTCAGAAGAAACCCGTCCCGGGTTTCTCTCGGAATAAACCATCTACGAAGTATAAAGCTTCGGATATCTCTTTCGAAACTCATCCTCACGTTCCCACGTGAATTCCGGTCCGTGCCGCGAATTCCAACGAACTTTGATGAGCGGAATACGACTCCTCTTGAGTCGTTTGATCTCTCTATCCATTATCTCAATCGGCTCTTCCACAAAATTCAAACTTTCATCCACACGAATATCCTTGATTGGTATAACTGGTGTTTCCTCTGAAAGACATTTCTTCAGATTGCTAACATGAAACACATCATGAACTTTACTCAATTCCATTGGTAATTCCAAACGATAAACTACGGGCACAATTCTTTCCAAAATAAGAAATGGTCCAATGTAGCGGGGATTAAGTTTCCCACGTTTCCCAAAACGTATCACACCCTTCCAAGGCGAGACTTTCAACATCACTTTGTCTCCAACCTGGAATTCTAGGGGTTTACGCCTCTGATCGGCGTAGCTTTTCTGCCTATCTCTAGCTGCTTGCAGTCGATCTCGAATTTGCGTTACCTTCTCAGTAGTTTCCAAAATAAGCTCAGGGCCTGCCTGTGAGTTGGCTATCTCCAACTTCTGCCCAACCAATAGGTGAACGACATTTACGACCATACAAAGCTTCAAATGGTGCAGCCTTAAGACTTGTGTGGTAGTTATTGTTGTAGGAGAACTCCGCAAGGGGTAGATATTTCTCCCAGCCTTTACCAAAGTCTATGATGCATGCACGAAGCATATCCTCCAAAGTCTGAATAGTTCTCTCACTTTGACCATCGGTTTGGGGGTGATATGCAGTACTCATATCAAGTCTCGTCCCCAAAGCGGTTTGAAGTGATCGCCACAATGCTGACGTGAAGCGGCTGTCGCGATCCGAAATAATCGATATCGGAACTCTATGACGAGAAACAATCTCCTTCACATACAACCTCGCAAGTTTATCCACACTATCATCTTCACTAATCGCCAGGAAATGAGCAGACTTAGTCAAACGATCCACAATTACCCATATAGCGTCGCAACCGCTAGCTGTCTTTGGTAATTTGGTAATAAAGTCCATCGTAATCCGCTCCCATTTCCAAACCGGGAGTTCTGGCTGCGTCAATAATCCTGACGGTCTTTGATGTTCGGCTTTAACCTTAGAGCAAGTCAAGCACTTACTAACATACAACGCTAAATCTGCCTTCATATTTGGCCACCAGTATAACTTTTTCAAATCCTGGTACATTTTGTCAGACCCAGGATGAATAGAGTATCTTGACTTATGCGACTCATGCATAATCAACTCTCGAATTCCTCCATACAATGGTACCCAACTTCGCTCTCCAAAACATAATACTCCATCAGAACGTCTAACAAAACCCTTCTCATTTTCTGCCATCCCAAATATATTTTCAGCAGACCGATTTTCTGCTTTCAACACTTCCGTTTGAGCTTCTAATATTTGAGATGGTAAAGGCGATACGATAGTCATTCCTAATGACCTCACTCGTAACGGTGGAATTCTCTCCTTTCGACTAAGAGCATCAGCAACAACGTTTGCTTTACCCGGATGGTAACGAATCGCACAATCGTAATCGCTTAGCAGCTCAATCCAACGTCGCTGCCTCATGTTAAGCTCTTTTTGGTTCAGAATGTGTTGCAGTCTTTTGTGGTCAGTAAACACTACACACTTAGTTTCATACAAGTAATGTCTCCATATCCTCAAAGCAAAAACCACAGCACCTAACTCCAAATCATGGGTGGTGTAGTTCTTCTCATGCTTCTTGAGCTGTCGGGAAGCATAAGCTATCACTTTCTCTCGTTGCATTAACACAGCTCCTAAACCTTTATGTGAAGCGTCACAATAGACGACAAAATCCTCGTTACCTTCGGGTAACGCCAAGATAGGAGCACTACACAACATCTCCTTAAGTAACTGAAATGCTTCCTCTTCCTTATCTCCCCATTCATACTTAACACTCTTTTGAGTCAATTTGGTCAACGGTTTTGCTATCTTCGAAAATCCCTCAATGAATCTTCGATAATAACCGGCTAATCCCAAAAACTGACGAACTTCTGTTGGGGTCGTAGGTGCAACCCAATCTTTAATCGCTTCAATCTTAGCAGGGTCCACATGGACTCCTTGTCTATCAATCACATGACCCAAAAATTGTACCGTCGGAATCCAGAACTCGTATTTCTAAAACTTGGCATAGAGTTTCTCCTTCCTGAGCAATTCTAAGATAAGTCTTAGATGCTCCTCATGCTCCTTCTCACTCTTCGAATAAATCAGAAGGTCATCGATGAACACAATCACGAACTTATCTAAGTAAGGCTTACACACCCGATTCATGAGATCCATGAATACCGCCGGTGCGTTAGTCAACCCAAACGGCATCACCTGAAACTCGTAATGCCCGTAACGGGTTCTGAAAGCCGTTTTTGGAATATCCTCCTCGCGAAATCGAAGCTGATGATATCCCGATCTCAAATCGATCTTCGAATACACACTCGATCCTTGAAGTTGATCGAACAAATCGTCGATCCTCGGTAACGGGTATCTATTCTTCACCGTTAACTTGTTCAACTCTCGATAATCAATACACATGCGAAACGATCCATTCTTCTTCTTCACAAATAAGACCGGGGCTCCCCAAGGTGAAGAACTTGGTCTTATGAATCCCTTTTCGGCTAACTCCGATAATTGTTTCGACAACTCTTCCAATTCGGTAGGTGCAAGACGATAAGGCGCTCGTGCTACAGGTGCATCACCAGGTATCAACTCAATCTGAAATTCCACTTGCCTAGTAGGCGGAATTCCCGGCAATTCATCGGGAAACACATCCGAAAAATCACGAACTACAGGTACATCTCCAATGTACCTTTCCTTCTTCTCCTTCTCTCCTTTCTCAGAAATTTGGGCTAAGAAAAGGTAACTTCCTCTTTCCATTAGCTTTGGCAACTTAGTGCAAGATATGACCGCTAATCTATATGGGCCTCTCAAATCCTTTCTATCTCCTGGTATGTTCAGAATCTCCTTGCCGTATGGCACACGCACGATCTTCTCATCGCAAATTATATGAGCACGATACTTCGACAACCAATCCATACCAATAATGACATCAAAACTTCCTAATGTGACGGGTAGAAGATCTATGTTGAAAGGACGATTCAGAAAGTTTAACGTGCAACCGCGAATGATAGTCTTAATCCTCTCTATGTTCCCATTAGCTAATTCTACATCATAACCAATTCCTAAGGCCATCGGGGGTTTCTCAAGTAAGGGTGCAAACTTAGTGGACACAAAACTCTTATCGGCACCAGTATCAAATAGTATGGAAGCATAATGATTATTGAGAAGGAACGTACCAGTAACAACGTTCGGATCTTCTCCTCTCTCATTCCCGAGTGCATACACTCTTCCATGAGCAGCTCCAGCTTCCACACGTTGGTCCCCATTATCTTGTCGTCCACGGTTTCCTCCAGCTCCACGGTTTCCATTATTGTACCCATTACCACCCGATCCTTGATTTCCTCGGTTCCACAATTCCCTACACTCATTCCGATAATGTCCTTTCTTTCCACATCCATAGCAAGTAACATTTGCTTTGCTCATAGTTTCAGGAGTAGCTTGAACCATAGCAAGTGGTCGAGCTCTACAATCCTTAGCTATGTGTCCCATCTTAGAGCAATTCTTGCACATCACAGTACATCGACCAGAATGATGCTTGTAACATCGGTTACATTTGGGTGCATCTCCATTGTAGTTCTTCTTGTCTCCATCTCCCATGGCATAAGCTCTAGTAGTTGTTTGTCGCTTGTTTCGACGATCATTACCCTTAGAGTGATCATCCCTCTTCCTCTTTCCATTCTTATCCTTCTCAGCTTCTTCCAATGCCAAAGAGTCCATCAATTGTTGAGCGATAGTGATAGCCTCATGAATGTTTGCAGGCTTAGCAGAAATCACATCGTTCCTTGTAGCTACCGGTAACCCATCGGTATACCTCTCAATCTTTTGGGTCTCAGTCCGAACCATATCGGGACAGAGTAAGGCCAACTCTCGATAACGGCGATTGTAAGTTGCCATATCGGTACCTTTCACCTTGTGGTTCCAGAATTCAACCTCCAGCTTCTTAATCTTATTTCTTGGGCAGTAAGTCTGAATCAGCAAAGACTTAAATTGCTCCCAAGTCATAGCATAAGCCACATCACTCCCAACCGAATTACGGTAATTGTTCCACCAAGTTAAGGCTTCATCCTTGAAAGTAAAAGAAGCAAACTTTACCTTCGCATTCTCCGCACAACCACTGACGTTAAACACTGACTCAGTCTTCTCAATCCACCTAACCAAGTAAACCACTCCTTCAGTTCCACCAAACTCAATCGGTCCACAAATCTTAAACTCCTTGTAGTGACATCCGTTAGCACGATCGGGTGGAGATGTTCCAGCAGAATTGTTGGAATGATTTGACTCAGCTAGTAGCTCAGCAACTCGTTGCTCCACAAGTTGATTGATCATTGCTTGATCCACAGTAGGCGCATTAAGTGGAACATGATCATTGTCTCCCTGAACATCAACATTTTGATTCCTGTTGTTGCGGTTAGTAGTGTCCAGGTTATCAGGAGTAGGAGTCTCAACATTTCAAGTTGGACGGCGTCCTCGACGACCAGGGGTAGTCGCTGCAGGTCCAGTTCTGGTAGCTCTAACAGGGTTTCGTCGTGTGGCCATTGATCTGAAACATCATACAAGTTCGTGAGTCTCCGATAGAACTTATCATATGCTCAACAAGAATTAAATCAACGAAGCCAAGTCATGGAAAGAATATCAACAATTCACCACAAGACATCAATAAGGCGCATAGGAAACTCAATTTCCATAATATCCAACATCCACATAATACCATAAAATAATAACCATCAACCATACAATAAAGATCCAACATTGTTCCAACTACCGAGAACACAAAGATGACAATCGTTCCAACAAGACGAGTAATCAACGGAAAATACATCAAAATAAGATAACTAGCTTTTCTAACCGAACACTCCTCGGTTAAGAAAGCAACAAGATAACATAGCTCGAACATCTAGCCACGCTGCTGGCGGAGGTTCCTCAACTCCTGCCTCAAGCCATCAAGATCCCTCCATAATGATCCCAACTCCACACTATGGGTGTCTCGGTCTCTCTTGAGGTCAGCCACCTCCTTCTCCAGCTCGGCATTCCTTTGCCATAGCTTGCGGTCGGCCTCACGAGCTGTAACAAAACCTCGCTGTATACTATCGATATGCTCATGAACCTCCATCAAAACTCTCCTCATCTCAGTAGTCCTGCCCACAACCACAGTCATATCCACTCTCAGATCCGCTATGAACTCTCCAATAACCCTCTCAAGTCGATCAGATATACGTGCAACTCTCTCACCAAGATCCGTAATCTGAGCCCACAACCTACCAATCTCACCTAACTCTGTATGCTCAGCAGAAACCTCAGAAGGTGCATCCGACTCAACGGGACTACCAGGTGGCAACTCAAACAAAAACGGATGATCAGGTGAATCAGGCTCAATCGGATGTATAGGTGAATCAGGCTCCTCAGCCTGTGCTGGTGGTACAATCAAATCATCATCATCAGGCATCTCCTCCTCCTGAGGGTCATCCTCCTCCCTAGGGTCATCATCATCACCCTGCTCAGCCTCCTGAGGGTCATCAGCCTCATCCTCACCCTCGTACTCCTCCTCCTCATCGGAAGAGTACATCATCAATCGTCGTCTCCTAACAGGTGAACCATGTGGTGAAGGGGTAGGTGATCTAGGACGACGACGCAATGATGCGGGTGGCGCCTCAGACAGAAGAGAGTGAGCATCAATCTGTAAAGGTGGTGAAGTAGGGCGTACCGACATGCGTGTCGTAGCTCGGTGGGCAAAACGTGGAGCCACACGAGCCAAAGCCTGATGAAGAGTAAGCTGCCTCGATGTACCAGGGAGCCCTAGAGAAGATGAGGGTCCCTGCGTAGATGCAGCAGGTGGTACTGAAGTAGAACCTGTCGGTGTCATAGTAGCTGAATGCATGGCAACCTGGTAAGGGTCATCAGGAGCCATGGTGAACTGTGTTGGCAATACCGGTGTAGTAAGAATATCCTCAACAACATCAGGCGTATGGGAGGCCATAGTCTGTGACAATGGCGTAGGGTAGGTGTAAGTGTTTCAAAACAACTAAACCGCGAACTCAAAATACCAAATCTAAAAATCATCATATAATTCCAAATCATATATAATCAAGAAAGATTTAAAATACCGCATTACTAAAACCATTCGCAAACAATTAAGCCATATAATTCCTCAAAAACGCATATAATTCCTCAAAACGCCATCATATCACTAAATCAATAAATCTCAAATCCTCAAATCATCTCAAGAAATCCCAAATCTATAATCATCTCAATAATCTCATAATACCTCAATAATATACAATGATGCTTCGGCTTGGCGGGCTGGCGGGCAATGGTCGGGGATCATTTTCTATAAAAATCGGTTATAGTTTAGGTGTCTATTTACCAAATCAATAGCTTACCTAGTTCGGGACTAGGCCTCGCTCAATAACCAAATCAATAGCTTACCTAGTTCGGGACTAGGCCTCGCTCAATAACCAAATCAATAGCTTACCTAGTTCGGGACTAGGCCTCGCTCTATAACCAAATTAATAGCTTACCTAGTTCGGGACTAGGCCTCGCTTAATCCTACCTAGTTCTATAAGCATAACAAATTTTAAATAAACAAAGCGATAATAGTCCACATAAAACAGTTGCACGTTTCTCACCCCAAGTATTGAAAACAAAGTTCAAGAGTAAAAGTGGGGCTATGACTCACCTCAAGTCCAGAAATCCTCAAAAGAAACGATAGAAGAAAGACGTAAGTAATCTCAAGCAACTCACGTAACGGCGACTACAGACTCGGCACTTCCTAACAATATCAAACTCGTTCAGAAATCATTTCCTCAAAATCAAATATTCCCATTCCCGAACGTATTCCACTTTACTTTCCAAAAATATCCATTTCTCGAATTAACTTCATATTAATTTGAAGTTTGACGTTTGGTATCCATACGGGTGGAGGGTCGACACAACTCAAACCAGAAAGCCACAACAAACAAAAATAATAAAACAACTATAAGTCTAATGTTAGCCCAACATATTATTTAAATAATTATCAAAGCTTATTAAATCCGTCGATTTGATAATCTCCCATATTTATTTACGTAATATATCGTTCCAAAATTATACCCAACCTAAAACACATTGCACAAAAGATTCTATTTGGTATATGTCGTAGTCCAATGAATTCCCTATATGTATCGTCGAATCGGCCAAATTCCACGAGACATATAGTAATTTATTACCCTAAAACATATACCACATCCTATGGGCGTCGTGGGATACGATGCCCATTAATATACTCATTTTATATCGTCAAATAACTCGATCTAGAATAAGTCACTCGATATATAAAATGTTTATATTAATCGTCATATATCCGTGACAACACGAAAGTCACAATATAAAGCCCACTTGGACTTTAAAGAACCACATTTCGTATAACTCGATAAGTTTCTAATTTATAAACAAAATCACACTTTTAATTATTATTTACCCGACTTATTATTTCGCCATTATTTATATAGTTATTATTTATAACAATAGTCCGATATTTATTACACTATTTGCATAGTATAATAACTATCGTTTTATTATTATACGTTTACTCGTGATCGTTTTATTATTAATATACGCATATATATATATATATATATATATATATATATATATATATATATATATATATATATATATATATAGACGTTTAACACGTCTATATACGTATATAAACGATTATATTCTTAATAATATTATTACGAGTATTATTTTTAATATCGACTTTTAAATATTTATCGAGTCATAGAATTTGGTCACATGTCCGAGTCATGACCCTCGGCTCATAGTCCAAGTCCAAAATAATAAGAATCAAGTCACAAATAAATATATCAACTCCATCCAAACAATCCCATATCCACGTGCTACAACATGAGGGTCCGACTACGGCACCCAACTAACCTATATCCGTCATCTAATTGACCGTCTCACAATCGGTCCCCAATTCCATACTCGTCAACACAACTCCAAATCCAAATACAAGTAAACCAATGTCCAAAGCTTCGGTCCAACATGCCACAACATAAAATGGTAACACCATATTAACCCAAAACAAAATATACCAATATTACGGGTCGACCTACCAAGTCAAACCCGGGTCAACTATGAGACCACAAACCATAAGAATTAACCTCACCCGAGACCTTTTGGTCTCGGCTAGCTCAAAGGAGCCATTCGACCAAAACAGCCCGCGAAGGGGGGGTGTCGGCCGAGAATCAAAACAACAACAACAACAAGTCGCGAGCAACCAATCGATCAAAACATCAATTAGCAATTAATCAATCACCAAGAATCAATAATAACCGAACCACGACACCTCCAAGACTCTCAATCGAGTCGAGGTGTAATCACACCGAGACCTAGGGTCTCGGTCGAGCTCAATACGAGCCACAACCCAAACCAAACGCATCGAAAAATCCGATTCGAGCACCAAAACAAGCAAAAGTCGACCTCCATGGATACCAAACCCGTCTTTATATTAAAACCCGTTTTCATCTCAATTTTTAACACCCAATATATCAAGATTCAATTCGGGTTCAACTCAAAATAGTCAAACCCGACACAAAACTCACGATTTTCACCTTTAAATCGAATGAAAACCAAGAAAAATGATGGTGTGGTGGCGTGTGGTGTGGAGTGCGGCGGTAACAATAAAAACGAAGGGGAGGGGTGCGTGTTTCACACCACAAGAACAAGGAGATGATGGTGAGTATTTTGGTGATGGTGGTGTTGCTTGGAAAACGGCGGTGGTGATGGTGTTGGGGTGTGCAGTCAGCGGCGACAAGAGGGAGGAGAAGGGTGGGTTTGATTTTTATTATAATGAGGGTTAGGGTTAGGGGAGAGGGGATATATACCCGAATTTTGCACATTGGTCCCTCAAGTTTCACTTTTCCGAAACTAGCCACAATAACTTTTAATATTTAGTGAACTCTTTTTAATCGGTTTTCCCGTAACACGATTACTCGTTCATAAAAGTGTTAAATTTTCGCCAAACATATTCGTACACGTCATAAATGATTTTCCCAACAATATTTCCCGAAACATATAGATATGTATGAAAGACATAATGTTTATTTAACGGTGAATCGCTACCGTTTTGTAAAAGATTAAAATTCGTTAGGTTAATCTAGTGCCGGAGTCAATGTAGTGCCAAAGTTACGATCATAAAATAAATCATCACGACCGAATCAACCAAACCATAAATAAATAACCAAATCTCATAAACATCGTACGATTAAAAATCAAGTACCAACGTTCGTAAAATATCTCGTCACAATAAACTTTCAAAAATTCCAAATTTATAATTTTAATGTAATGCGGGTTTTATAAATGGCTCCCTATTTTGCCAGTTGTCACATGTTGTGCCTCATTTTATCACTTATCTTTGATTTAAGATCAATTTAATGATTTATGATTCATTTGTAGTTTAATTTTCCAAACTTCAACACTGGAGACTGGCCAACTTATTGTATTTTAGGTAAAGTTAGGTGTAAGTTTGCCAAATTATAACAACATAAGTGGCATTCATACGAATCCAATATCTTCTTTATGAGTTGTGACGTATATAAATTTCATTTCATAAACAAAGGAGCTTTGTGGTTTACGTACGTACATTACTTTGATTGTCAGAGTCGATCTCTCAACTACTTTCTTCAATTAACACAGCTACACATGTTATGTCAAACATAAGATATCACAAGTAGGTACGACAAAAAGAAACATATCCCTATGTGTCTTATGGTTATATAAACACCTCTAAGGTCACCTGGTAGCTAGTCAAATATATTAATGTCCTCACAATATGTTTATGCTCAGATCTTACTCCATAAACGGTCAGAGAATTGGTTTTGAAACACTTGCAAGTATACTCCGATTAGATCGCCTACGTCTTAGTCAAAAACTCACTCTACCCAAATAACGTAAACAAGAAAAAACTCATTTATCTACCTATCTTATGTATTGTTATACTTGAACTATGACTTTTAATAGACTTGATGCAATGTGTTACCCTAGGTGATCATTTTCTGTACATGTAAGAAATACGGAGTATATGACTATATTCTCACTCAAGGGCGGATCGAGGGGGGTTTCCGAAGGTGTACTAGAACCTCATGGATTTTTCTTGCGTAGTCTAAAAGTATGTCAAGTATACCATGTTTTCTAAAACGCACTTGGTCCTTAATTTTGGAATTATGATTTTTCTGTATCTTTTATAAAATGAAACTAATAACTTTTAGTATTGGGTCCGTGTCTGTTCTTACAACAAAAACAATATAGAGTGAACTTTGAGTTTGCTATAATTTATGGTAGCCAGGTAACATGAAAGTTTACCCATTTAAACAAAATTGTCTATCGAATCATATCAATTGGATTTAAATGCACTGATGTCCATATCTATACCAAAAAGGTCATATAAAAACCTAGTAAATGATTTAGTATAGTTAAATATCTAAAAAAATTGCGAAACCTAAGAATAATATATATAAAAAGTTGACAGCTTTCAGGGGAAAAGCTTATGTAAACCGTACAATGTCACCCCATAAATATACGGCTACATCTAAGCTCGTATACATAGAGCGATGCCGCATATGCTACAATTCAGCTACAAGAAGCCTAATTATAATACAAAACCAAACATAGATATTTATATACTAATAAGTTTATTAGTAAAACTCTAAAAGTGCTTTGTTATTGGTAAAATACCTTAAATGGGCATTAAAAAATGAAGAAAATGATAGGGTGAAAATGAAAGTTACCAATATTTTATAAGATTAGACACATTTCAGTGAACCGACGGCTAAAGCACGGACTGCACTTTGCAAAATTCATGGAGCCCGGTAAATCACTAGTCTTTCACGATTATCGATTATATATCGCTAAGACGGGTGACCCAAAGAAATTGCATCTTACGAGAGATTCGCTCTTAAAACCTTTTTATCAAATGACTCTTAATTAAGCCCTTACTGTTTGGTTGTCCTTTAGGATTAAAAACACTACGTCGTTAAAGGATAGAGATCATCTAATGTGTCACAAATCTAAGGTTATGTGTTCATTTTTTTCAGTCTAGAGCTTTAATTTCGCATCAAGTGCTAATAAATAATAGGGCAAAACACAAAAACTTGTAACTAATTTGTCATTTTAATTTACCGTGAATCTATCTTTTAACTTTTAATTTTATATTATGCGTATCTTGTGACCATTTTACCCTGTCCCCGTTAATATGAGCTAGTGTTGAACGATAGAAGGGTAGATGGTTACAAAATACACCCTTAAAGAATATTTCTAGAAATTCCCTAGTTTCATTTTCACTTGTTAGCGTTTGGTTTCTTTTCGTTAGTGGTTGTTTACAAGTTAACCTCTCAATAAATTTGCGAGAAAAAAATATATAGTACTATGAACAAGTCTACTCGGTCAACAAGGAGCCCCTTTGATATAAATATATGGTATTGTAAGTTCCACCACACCATCATAACTCATTCACTTTTCTTGTTAAAAGAGTTTAGCACATAGTGTCAACCAAAAATATATTATCATGGCGAGTGGAGCAGCCGGAGATGCGATATTTCATGGATTATATGGACGATGCATATCGGGCGATGATCTAGGCGTTCAACGTAGGCCTTACCATCGCAATTGCAGTTGTGCTCTTCATAACGTGAGTGGTAGTCATTGTTCTCATGTTGCTAAGGTGTCGTACCCTTTTAGACGGTCTTATAGTGAAGGTTCTCTTTTGGCTATGAAATCAAACGCTTCACCTAGTTCCTCGCCTAGGTGTGCTTCTTTATCGAGGCTAGGGGAACCGATCACCATAAAGGATTCACCTCCTGAGAGTGCTAATTCGCTTCCACATGTTCCTAATGATGAACAATAACATGGTAGTAATAAATTTTCTAATATTCTCTTTTTAAGCCATATTTGGTGATTGATCGGGTTTTGTTTAAGTTGGATCTTTTAATTTGTATATGTGAATAAGTTAAACCCTTGTATCCATTTTGTCATTTTTAGGAGATAGACTTTTAAATAAAGCTATCATTCCATTTTTTCTATGCTATATTGGCTTATTGTATGTTGGCCTTTTGGATCATCGATAATAAGTTTCATGCAAAACGCATTTCGTAACTCTTCAAGTTTATTACTTTGTGTGTTGCTTGGGTAATATTCAAAGTTTAAACACCTTCATATTAGTTATGTTTGGCGAGATTAGCAGTATTTGTAAAGAGTAACAGTCTACAAAAGTGTGTGATAACGTAGTTATAGCTAAAAAAAATATAGTAAAAGCTAGGTGTTTCATGTTCATGGTGGAGAGTCAAGAAAGGTGTATGATGGAGGTTCAGAAGGTGTGACCGAACCATAAGGGAATTGGTTCTCATCAAAGGTAACGTGGCGACAAAGTATTATCATATTAGATGATAGGTCCAAGCAATGATACCCTCGATGATAGGCGGGAAATCTCAAAAAATAAATAAATAAATAAATAAATAATACACGGTGTAGCACGAGGGGCAAGTTTATGAGGGTGAGTCTAAATGAGGGTAACAAAGACGCTCAAAAATATGAATACGGGGAGTAATTTGGTTTTTTCTTAAACAACATTTTGTACGGGTTTCCATTATTGATGTCAGTGGACGGAAGGATATAGAAAAAGGTGTGTCTCCATATGTAGAGCCTCAACCCAAAATTGTGGAGGTAAATGTGCTTGAAATAGTATGGAGTGAATCATATTGCTAATCGTTCTGAGTTACCATTTTATTAAGAGGTTTTGAGGCAAGAAAAACGAAATTAAATACCATTAGCGGTAAACAAATTGTGAAGTTGGTTATTGTTAAACTCACCATCATGATCACTTTGAAACGCTTTATTTTCACACATAAATTGATTTTTGACATAAGCGCAAAAGTGATTTTGTTTTTGAATACAGTGGACTTGTTACGTAAAGTGTAAATCTACACATAACCGAAAAATGATCTAGAAATAAGATATATTATTTTTCTAAGCTATTAGCACTTAAATTAGGAGATCTCCATAAATCTAAATGAATAACATCAAAACAATTAGAAATAACGGAATCTGAACTAGAAAATGAAAGTTTTACGCAATGTTTTGAAAATCGGGTTCGAAATCGACCCGGTCGAGTCACCGGGTCAACCGGTTCGACCGCCGGGTCAACCCGGTTTTCAATTTATTATTTTTTTATTTTTTCGACAGGGTCAACCGGTTCGACCGCCGGGTCAACGCGGGTCAACCCGGTTTTTTATTAAAATTTGTTGAAAAAATGAAACCCGGCCGGGTTTTGAGAACCGGGTTGACCCGGGTCACTCAAAACCCGGCGAGTCTAACCGGTTAACCCGGTTTTAGAAACCCGGGTTTTTTTGACCCGTTTTTCGGCCGGAACCGGTCGAACCGGTTAACCCGGCCGGATCGACCCGGGTTTCAAAACATTGGTTTTACATGTTTGACAAAATGACAAGCATGACAAATATTGTGAGTGATGCATGAAATTACACCCTCGCAAAAGGTTTTACCTCTCAAGGGATCTTGAGAAGCTTGCAATCCCCACCAGGCAGTGTACCTGTTCGTTGTAGTATAGTATAGTGATAAGTACCGGGGGATTGATCGTTTAACTCAGGAATAGTATTCGCTAGGATTAAAATTCTACTAAACTAGGTCTAAAGGTGAGGGATGATTCTTTTTGTATTTTTATAGTTTTTTGAAAGCAAGTAAAAATCTCAGTCTTTAAAGGAGTGGACGAAATTAGTTGCTAGTCAACTAACCCAATTAACTAAAGATGCAATCAAAATAAAATAAAATATACTAAAACTAATTTGTGGTGTAAACAATAATGAGAGAAAATGTGTTTACTTAGATTTCACTACTCCCTAGATATCTTTTACCGATTGATTAGCTTGTTACAATTGCATGGATGACGGGTTATATTCCTTAATACCAGTCTTAGGGCCGTGTACAAAATTCCCTAACTCTATAAGCTCCTACTTCACTCCTATGTCGAGCCGACTAAAAGCTCCTAACATGGGATCACTAGAATTCTCTTATGCATTAAATACAACTATTAAATCGTAGTACACCTCCGATCATGTTTCTTAAGACGTTCAAGCAAGTTACCAATTGGAAGTCTGCCAGTTTTCTTAAGCCTAACATCGAATACAATCATCCACAACAACTATAAACAAACCATCAACCAATAATCAACATCTAAGTTTCATTACATCTAAGCATACACAAGAAAAACCTAGCCTAGCATGTTAAAAAGAAGACACGCATAAGATAGAATCAAACAACACATAGACATATTGAATGATTATTGGAAAACTTATCTTCAATTGAATATGGATGGAACAAGGGTTGAAACCCTTATTTTCACAGGAAATTCGTCTAGGGTTTACACAAAGAAGCTCTCCAAAAGTTCCACACCTAATGAATGAAAATTAGAAAACTATATATAGATTTTACACCTTGACGGCGTCACATTATAGCTTGTGACGTCGTCAACTCGCCGCCAAGATAAAATTCGTATTGTCTAGATCCACTTCTGACGCCCTCATGTGTAATTTTACTCTGGGCCGTCAAATGTATTTTGACCCTAGCGGCCTTGGTGAAGCCGTCAGGCCAATATGCCTTGAAATTGTTCTGGGCCGTCATGTGTATTTTCCACATCCACCTCTTTTGCCAAGCTTGACGCCGTCACTTACATAGCTTTGACGCTGTCAGGTACTGTGCCCAGCAAGGATTTTGAGACTTTGTCATTTTCTTCACTTTTTCGCTCAAAAAACGTCCAAAATGCTTCCTTTTGTAAAATTCCTCTCAAAAGTACCTAAAATGACAAAAGGAACGATTTAGGGTAATAATTGATCAAATAATTACGAATTCAGGATTAAATGACCCCCTAAAAGCGGTACACTTTTCGCCTTATCAAATACCCTTACACTTGAGATTTGCTTGTCCTCAAGCAAATGCGCTTTTATTCCAATCAAAATACAAGTTAGGGGTCATTTAACACTAAGATAAAAGTAATTACAACAAATAATCGTTCCACTTAAAACCAAAAACAAGCACGGAGGTTGTACACTAGCACCTCCCAAATACTGTTTAGATACTCACATCTCTCGGGTGTAATAAAGTATATATCACAATAAGGAAATGGAAAACATCTCTCACTACCTGTCATAGCAAATAGATTACCATAGGCTTGGGAAAGGATCAAATCTCCACCACTTGACGTAAGCACCTAGGATAAACTATCAAAGAGGTCTTTTAAAAGGGTTATGTAGAATATCAATCAAGTTACAAACATGATGGTTCTTGTGATAAGTGTGGCGCATGAATTAGGAGAGAAAGGAGGATGAGAGAACTTGGAACCTTGAGAGAGAAAATATGATATTAGATTGAGATTAGTGTGAAGGTTCAACCCTCTCCACATGTGGAGAGAGGTATTTATACTAAGCTACAAAGAAAGATAAAAACGCCCACACCCGGGCTGTGGATCAGGCATACAATGGGTAAAGACCCGTCCTTCTTCCACGATGTTACTTACTCTAATACTAACTAATAACTAAACTAACTACGAGCTAGCTCAATGCTATTACAATAATTAGGTGACCGGGACTTTTACAGGAATATTTGTATTCCTAACAATCTCCCCCTAAGCGAGGTCACCTTGGAAATTAAGCTCTTTGATCTTCAAGCATTCTTTAGTCATGTAGCTCGTAGGTTTTGATTCTTCACTTTTTAGCACACTTTGTACTTCACGCAATGATCTTGTGATTTGAGTTCCTTTGAGATGAGTGATCTTCGAGCTTTCTTTGAGATCATCAGCCAAAGTAAATCTCCAAGCTCATCCACACTAGTATCGCCTTCATGTGATGAAGTGACTTAAGGACCATCATGCTCACACCCTTCTGGATCTGGAGACTTTACATCAAAGTTGTGGATCAGGAGACTTTTTCATCAGAGTTGCGGAAACGTTGTTGGTATTTTCTTAACATTTGTTGTAGTAAGTCTCTCATCATCATTGATAGTGAGGAGGATGTGTGAGCATGAGGTATGGATTGACCCAATTCAGCTGGAAACAGGAGCCATCAACGCCATCTTTATATGTGTCCATGAAATAAAACAATTAGCAATAAAGATAGAGAGTGAATATGGCTTTGTCATTCGTTCTGCGAGGACAAACTACCCTCCGGTTTTGTGAAAACTGACCTGTGATCAGGTAGAGTCTCTTTTTAAAGAATATTCTCCTTGACAGGAATTTCCAGCTTGTAGTAATGAATTTTCCAAAGAATCCACTTTGAAATCTTCATACTTAGCATGTTCTCATACCGGAACATCTCAAAGCAGACAACACGATAGAGTGAATCGGTGAGTAAATATTCACGGATTGATGAGAAATTGATTTATAGAAATCACTCGCGTGTCATATGATAAACGTTTTTGAGACACGACGAGAGTTTTAAGCTTTGAATCATATTTCCATCAAAAATACTTTTGTTTGAAAGGTTATACACAATCAATGTGCTCAAAAAATTAGTTTGTGAGCACATTGAAAGGTTTTAGCAAAAGTATCCGTCAATCCATATCCTGGAACAAGTTTGATTCAATGTTGAATCGCACTATCGTTGCTTTCCAGTTTTCACTTGATCATTGATCCTATATGGATCTCACATGTCACCTACCAAGAGCTTGAAAGATGATCGCTCTAGAAGGATTTCCATATTCATTGTGAATATTTTCATATCACTCGGATGTTCTGGCAATACCACAAGGATAATGCGTAGGACTCTAAATATTTTATCCTATTTTCCACATTGTGTGAAACAATAAGCATATTTAGAAGTGTGTCCTATCGAGATTTATGGATGATCTCATGCTCTAGACTCAATAGTGCGTTTTGATCCGCTCCTGGAGACTGGGGAGGCGTCTCCTGTTTTAGGTATCAACATAGCTCGCAATGAGCGGTCGATACATTGCACAGGGTTCCCTGTGAGAATGAAACAAGCTCTTTTAAGAGAACTTGAGTGGTTGGGAAGTTTAGTGCAGTGCGTCACTGGGTCCATGACGTCTTGTCTTCAATACCGGTGTTACCTTAGTAACCGCCAGTAGCTTATGAATTGAACCCGGTTTCTGCCCTAAGGTTGAATATATGGAGGGCTATTTCTTTTCACCCTTTCTCATTTCATTTCTTTTTCATTCTTCAACCCCTTTAGTGCTTACCGAGACTTCATCACTAGAACCTTGTTGGGTTTGTTCTAGTCCTATCTCTATCTCAGTCCGCACTCTTCCCTTTCTCACTTTTCTCCTATTTTCCAATCATTCCTAAGGACTTCTAATCTATCTATAGGATTGTCCCTGGGAAGATCCTTTCGGTTCTGGTGGATCATGGGAGCTCATACCTAACCTTAACCATCCTTATAACTCTGTGCATAAAGATAAATGGTCGGTCTTTGGTATTATTTCCACAAACGCCTTTGCTCCCCCTCCATATGTGCATCGGTATACGAAAGAGTTTAGCACATATGTGGGAGCCTATTATTGAGTCCAAAGGATCCCATTTGATATCAGATTTCATATTTAAATCACATTCTCTCCCCCGATCAAAATTTTTAAATCTTTCGAGATTTTTGATCTCAATTGATTTAAATAAATTAGAAAGCTTTTGGGAGAGAAATGCTGTCAGTTTTAATATTGTCTGATAAAAGGAACCTTTTTCATGCTCCCCCTCAATCTGTGAGGGAGGCTGTTATGTGTCAGATTCGATGAGTTTCCAAAAGATTTGAAGTTTTAACGAAAACTCTTTGAAAAATGTACTCATTCTGACATGTAACCATCACAAATCGTTTTGTTGCATAGATTTGTACAAAGTGTGGAGAGTTTTGATGATAAATAAAATTTTGAGAAATCACTCTCCCTCTCAATCAATGACGGATGTTAAAACTGAAATATTTTCATAAAATATTAAAGTCATTGATTGAGTGAAAAATTTTATCAAAATTTAGATTCAATTTGATTTTCAATCAAAATCTCATGGTACCACCAAGTTTTGCACAAATACTTTCCGGAAAAATCATAGAAGGAAAAGTATTTGGCGATAAAAAGAAGATTTCTCTTCTTTATCAAGAAATAATGCACTGAAGCGTACATTAGATCGAGGGTGTACGGATGTAAAGTAATCCATGCCCAGATGAACTTCACCCGGTAAAAGGAACAACCATCTTTTTGGCGACGTGTCTTCCCCATTTTGAAAAACGGGTTGCTATATGAAGTAATAGCAAGCCTTAATTTTGTAGTTCGGGTTACAGCCTGAAATGACTGCAAGCCATAGTTGTTGGAGAATATTTTGAGGAACGACATGTTTTAGAGAAAACTTTATTCAAAAATTTAAAAACTCTTGCTCAAGCATATGTATGATTCCGTGTCATTATTGAATGACATTTCTAGAAACGTACATAATATTGATTATACAAGAGACATGTCGAGAGAAGAATATTTTTGGATTTTTGTGATTTTTCAGATTTTTATGGATTTTTGATATATTTTATGTACAAAGGATATGTGAAGCCAATCCTTCACTCATCATTCTCTTCTTGGAGAGACTTAAGAGTTTCTGGAGTGAGGCTCTTCATTCCAAGTTGTGGGAGAATGAACTCAAATCTTTCCCGAGAAAGAGCCTTTGTGAATATGTCAGCCAGCTGAAACTCCGTTCTCACAAAGTAGAGTTCCACTATCCCTTTCTTCACTTGTTCTCTGATGAAGTGATGACGAATGTCTATATGCTTGGCTCTGGAGTGCTGGACATTGTTGCAACATAGGGCGATGACACTTTTGTTATCACAACACATTGGGATTTTGTTGAAATCATACCCATAATCTGATAATTGTGATCTCATCCACAAAATTTGAGCACAACACGAGGACATGGATATATATTCAGCTTCTGTGGATGATATTGAAGTGCACATCTGCTTTTTGGATGACTAGCTGATAAGTTTCTCACCCAATAATTGAGCACCTCCGGAAGTACTTCTGCGAGTATCTTGACACCCCGCATGATCAGCATCTGAGTAGGCCGTGAGAGCCATTGCATTGTCTTTAGGGTACCAGAGACCCATGTGGATTGTCCCTTGGAGATATCTGAAGATTCTCTTGACAGCTTCCAAGTGCTTTTTGGTGGGCTTGGATTGATATCTGGCGCACATGCATACGGCGAAGAGAAGGTCTGGCCTACTTGCTGTGAGGTACATAAGAGATCCAATCATGCTTCTGTATTTGGTCTGATCAATTGTTACACCAGCTGAGTCATCATCGAGTTTGGATCTTTCAACCATGGGTGTATCAACTGTGTCACTTGAATCAAAACCAAACTTCTTGAGGATGTCACTAGCATACTTGGCTTGATTAATAAAGATACCTCTCGGGTTTTGTGAAACTTGTAGCCCCAAGAAGAAAGACATTTGTCCCATCATAGACATTTGAAACTTGGAACTCATTTCTGTAGCAAAGCGATCACATTCCTTGGAATCAGACGATGCAAAGATGATATCATCAACATAGATTTGAACGTGAAGAAGGTTGTTCCCAGTCTTCCTAGTGAACAAGGTAGGATCAACTACACCCTTGGTAAATCGATTTGCAAGAAGAAACTTGGAAAGTGTGTCGTACCAAGCTCTAGGAGCCTTTTTGAGACCACAGAGTGCCTTCTTTAAGCGATATACATGATTTGGTCTTTCTGGGTCCACAAAACCTTCAGGTTGAGAAACATAAACCACATCTTTTAAGTCCCCATTCAAGAAGGTAGTCTTAACATCCATTTGATAAACAATCATGTTACTGCTGGCAGCATTGGCAAGAAAGATTCTAATGGCCTCGATACGAGCTACCGGTGCAAATGATTCTTCAAAATCAATACCCTCTTGTTGACTGTATCCTTTAACAACTAAACGAGCCTTGTTTTTCAACACATCCCCATGCTCATCAAGCTTAACTTTAAAAATCCATTTGAGAGCAATGATCATCGCACATTCAGGTGGTGGTACTAATTCCCATACATCAAGACGATCAAACTCATGGATTTCTTCTTGCATTGAGGTGAACCAAGACATCTTCATAAGGGCATCTTTGAAGTCTTTGGGCTCGACTTTAGATAAGACTGAGTTGAAGAAACACCACAAGGCATCAGTGGCAAGTTGTTTTCTGGTGGATACAGGTCTTGAGGGGTTTCCTATGATGTTGTCAATAGAGTGATCATTTGTCCATTTTCTGAGATGTTCATGAGGTTGAGGATAGTGAATTGATATTGTATTGTTAGAATTTTCTGAGGAAGATGCTTCATTGGAGGATTCAGGTGCAAAAACATTTTCAAATGGTTCTTCCTCAGGTGGTGCAAAAGGATTGACTTCCCATGTGTTATCAGAATTAACTCCTTGATGTTTAGAAGACGATTGTATATTTGATTCAATTTGAGAGTTGCTACACTCTGGTGCATCCGGATCAAGAATGATGGAGTCTGAAGGACCATTTGTATCATGAGGTGTATTCACAGCCATAATATTAGGTTCAACAGCTAGCTGTACCGGTTCATGAGGTGGCTGTGACTCAAAGTACTCATCAAACATAGGATCAAACAACTTTTTCAAGTCTTCACTCGTGGGAGGAACATAAGGAGTGACATGATTGGAGTTCTGTACAAGTCCCGAACTTATTGGTCCAGGAGACAAAAGATTTTGTGAGGGTCCAGAACTGGTGTGTCCTGAAGCCGTATGCTCTGTCAGCTCATCAAACGTGACATGGATTGTTTCCATGATTTGCCGGGTTCTTTTGTTGTAGATTCGGTACCCTTTTCGATCTGCTGCATAACCGACGAATACCCCAATATCCACCTTAGCTTTAAGCTTCCCTAAGTCTTCACTATCGTTGGTTGGGTAGCACAGGGCACCAAAGATACGAAGAAAGGAGAGATCAGGCTTTTTGAGGTGCACCAGCTCATACGGTGTCTTGTTGTGGAGAGGATGTATCAATGACCGATTTTGAGTGTAGCAAGCAGTAGCAATGGCTTCCGCCCATTGAAACATTGGTGTCTTTGAGAATATCAGCATAGTGCGAGCAGCTTCAACTAGTGTGCGATTCCGTCTTTCAACAACTCCATTTTGTTGAGGAGTTTGAGGAATACTCTTCTGATGACTGATACCGATACTTTCATAAAATTGAGTGAGCTGATGATTTACAAACTCAGTTCCATTGTCAGTGTGAATGATTCTAACGGGTTTGTTGAGCCTTACTTCCAGCTGCTTGATGATTTTGATAATGATATTGGGTGTTTCATCCTTGGATCTTAAAATTTTCACCCATGTGAATCGTGAATAGTCATCCACAATAACAAGAACATATCTTTTACCATTGAAGCTTTGCACTCTCATGGGTTCGCACAGATCCATGTGAAGGGTATGGAGTACCTCAGTGTTGGAGTTGGTGGGTTTTGGTTTAAGAGTTTGTTTCTTGCTTTTACCCAATTGGCATGATGATCAGAGATGATCTTTTTCATACTTCAATCTGGGCATGCCTCGAACTAGATCTTTGCGAGAGAGTTCATTTATGGTGCCAAAGTTCAAGTGATTCAAATGACGGTGCCATAACCATGATTTGCTTTTTGAGGCCTTAGAAAGTAAACAAATTGGAGAGGACCGCACCATGTCTTCAATAGATATGGTATACAAATTTGTACCACGACTTCCCTTAAGGAGATCAACTCCGTCCAATTCCCTAACAAAACATGTGTGTTTTCTGAAAGCCACTTCGAGATCAGAATCACAAAATTGACCAACAGAGAATAAGTTGTGCCCAAGTCCTTCCACGTAGTAAACTCTTGAAATCACACTATCACCAAACACATAATCACCATACCCCATAATAGCCCCAAAGTGGTCGTTTCCGAATCTAACTGTCCCGATAAACTTTTTCACGAAATTTCTGAGCTGAGAGCAATCCCTAGTCATATGTTTTGAGCAGCCTGAGTCCAAATACCACAGGACGATTTGTACGACCTGCATTTGAAAACAGACAGATATGGATAACTGAAAAACATGGACCCCTAAGTGTAATTGGGATCCAATAGGTTAGCACATGCATACTTAAGAGATACAGGATCAGTATTTTCATTGGTTCTCATAGATGAACCGATACCAGTGGAAGCTGTTGTCTTACTGTCTAGGCATTGGGTCACTAAAGGGAATCTTCTACCAGTAGCCTTCCATCTCTTAACCTCTAAAGACTTAGGGTCGGGTATATAAGTCAATGGGCACTGGTTTCCTAGAGTGAATTTTCTTCCAGTAGGTTTCCACTGATATCCTACATTGTTAAAAACTTTTCCTGTAGCTTTCCAAGTATTGTTATCCTTAGCAGATTTAACATGGGATTTATAAGATGATTGCAAAAACGACACAACACATTCATCATGATTACCAGAAATTAAACAACCATTACAAGTCGCATTAGAATTCGAATTAATTACAGTACGCTTAATGCAAATACTAGAATCAACACGATTCTTTTCATTCAAATCAATCTTATTGTTCCTAAGGTGGTCTTCTACTTTCTTCCCTTGATCACTCTTAGCAGGCGAAGTCCTATCATTCCTTGTATTGCCTTTAGGCTTTGACCCGCTAGCTTTAGTGACATTGATTACTCCTGTAGAATTGACGATGTGAACATTAGATTGTTGCACAGTTGTTTGGTTTCTAGGTGATGATGTGCTATGCACAGAACTAGCCAAGGGTTTATCAAAAGTAACATGCTTCTTCAAATTCCTAGATGAGGATGTGCCATTTTTATCACGCATGTTGGGAATCTTGGGACATGTACCTATGGCATATTCTAATAACTCTTGTGACCGCTTGGTAAGAAAGCAAACATCCGATAGGGAGTTATCAGATGGTCTTACCATTCTATCTTCTTCTATGGTTTCACGGGTCATGTCAAGGCAGTTCTTAAGATGTCTAAGGTAATCACTATGGACTAGCTCATTGTTCTTAAGGGGAAGAGGAATAAAAACAGCCTCACATGCATACTTTTTACAATTACAAACCACAGAATTGATATTGTCACTTACATTCAACGACATTTTCCCTTTCACTTTTGTCTTTAGATTCTCAATTTCATTAAGCAAAAAAGTTATTTTTTCATTGGTTATATCACGAGTGATCTTGATAGAATCATATAACTCTTTGTAATGTTGTTTAACTTTAAAATTTTCAGCTTGAAAACAATCATTTTCATGTTTAAGTAAGTTGATTGTGTTTTAAAGTTGAAAATTATGAGAATCTGCAGACATTGGTTTATGGGAGTTGATCACAGCATTCATGGGAGACTTCAATTGGGCAATTTGAGCCCTCAATAACCTGATCGTGTTCGTGTGAGCTTGAATTTTTTCATCCCTTTTTGCTAATTCAAAATATGCATCAAATTCCGGAGCATCAGAAGATGTCTTGGCCTTTGATATTTTCATTTTTTCTTCTAAATGTTGATATTTTAATTGTAAATTAAGATTATCAACTTTTAGTTTAAAAAGATGCTTGACCATGTTGTCATGATCATCATTTTGAATATTTTCAAGCAATTTTACATTCTCCCCCTCAAGCTCAACAACACGATTGTGAAGGTTATTCAAAGCAATAGACATTTCATGAAATTGACAAGCATTAAGAGAAGAATCTGTAGCAGTGTAAAACACATCTTGTGTAATACATTTAGCAATCAAGTTATCATTCATGATGAGAATATTTTTTCTGGCAATTTCACTGTGCTGAAGATCTATTGCTTTTTGTTTACACTCGTTTTCCACATCTTTAAACACTTCTTTCATTTCTTTAAGCTCAACATCAAGGGATTGTCGTAAACCCTCAAAATGTTCTTTGATTTGTTTAAAAAATGGGATGACTTCAGTTAAGTAACACTCTTTGGTTAACTCAAGTCCCCGTTCACCCTCAGTGATTCCCGTTGGTGTGATTCTCTTTTTGCATGTTTTTTCGAAATCAGTAAACATTTGACACAGGACATAAATGCTAATAAGAGTTTTACATTGCGTGGGAAGTGACAACTAAACCAAGTGCATCGGTGTATTAGGGGGATACACCGTTGGGGCAGCTAACTTTAGGGATGTCTTGGCCTTAATTTCCCCAGCTTTTATTTTCTCAATGTCTAAGGGCCAAAATACCTGTTCTGGTGTTAACTTAGTTTGAGGTGCAAAAACAGTCACTCGGTTTTGTTCATAATAATCATGGGGCTTAACAATGACTCTGTGTTTGATGCACTTTGGATCCTTCATTTTTTTTTATCAAATCTCTCTCTATTGGCATAATCAAGTTCATCCAATTCTTTATCGGACGAACTATTTGGGGGATCATGATTGGGAGTAAGCATAACCTTAGCATCATAGAGGGTAGGTTGAGAGTCTCTAACGCTCTTAAGAAAATTTATTTTAGGCAACCCTAAATCCTTATCACTATGCTTATCCCGCAGTTTCATGTGCTTTTCCACCATTTGAGCTGTTTGAGGTGTTTGGCCAAGAACATACAACTTGTTTTCAAGTTTGTTTTTCAACTGCTTAAGGTTGGAAAATTCGTTTAACAGTTTAGTTTCCTTTCGTTGAAATTCACTTTTTAGGAGATTTACACTATCCTGAATTTCCTGTTTTTCCTTAAAAGCACGTTCAAGTTGATTTTGAAAAGATTTAATCTCTTGTTTAAAGGCCATTTCCATCAAATTTTGTTCAGTGATGTAGGCATGCATTTGCAATTCCATTTTTTGTTCACGTTCCGTAAGCTCAAATTTAGCACGTTGTTCATAGAACCTTACTTGATCCCTAAGAGTATTAATCCTAGTGGTTAGGGTGTCATCTGGTGCAACAACAGTATACTCATCTAAATCACACATTTCTTCATCAGCAGAGGATATATCACTTGGTACAACAGACTCGACGTTGTGCTTCACATATTGTTCATATGGGACAATATTGCTATTCCCCAAATTTGCAGTATCTAATTCATCAACGTTTGTTTGTTGTACATCGTTACATATCATTTGCTCATGCATCACATCATTATCACACACAACAGAAGACTTTCCACAAGATACGTCAGAATTACTGTCGTGATCCGAATGTTGCTCAGTTGGGAACACTTTGATGGTTTCCAATTTAGCCTCATTTGATTCACAAACATTATTTCGTTGTATATCATAGAAGGTCTTTTGTTCATCATTAACAGCTCATTTATCATATAATTTTAGTACCTCAGATATGATGGATGATTTGGATCGATCAGATTGTTGTGTGGGTGAGACAACAGATGATAAATTAGCCATGAAGATTGTCTGAGCAGTGAGTTCGTCATCAACATCTGAGTCGAAAGCATCACAATCTTCTGCTTGGAAGATGTTTGGATCATTAAGAGCTAAATCCTGAACTGGCTGTTCATCCACTTCATCATCGAATGTCTTTCCATCATCCCCAGCAAGAAATGCCAATTCATCCTCATTAAGCACCACTCCATTCTCTTGAGCTTGCATGAGCAACATTTTGTCCTTAAAGTAATATGAGTTTTGAGGACGTTTTGGTTGAGTGCAGTTTCTGGCAATGTGACCTAAACCCCCACAGTTGTAACATTTTGGTTGCCTTCCTTGTCCCTGATTCACATTTGCACCTTTGTTCTGAAAGTTACCCCTCACAACATTCCTTTGATTCACATTCTGTCTTCCCTGAAAGTTTTGCACCATAACTTTTCCATCTTCCACAATAGCTTGATTACGTGGATTGGAAGAAGTTCTGAGTTGATTATTGGAAGATGGGAGTGCAGCCCTGAAATGTTGAACTAGCAGAGACACTTGATTGGAAAGATTGTCAATCATCTTGTCGGTATGAGAGTATCCTGAATCGAGGTGAGTATTCATGGTAGCCGATGATTGTAGCGATGAGTGATCCATTGATGACGCAGGTTGATTAGTTGGCACCATGCTACTCATGAAAGCAAGTGAATCATTGGTGACAGTTGGATTGATCTTCTCTCTTAGTTGACGATCATAAGCAACATGCTTCTCATGTTGTTGCAAATAAGCAAACAATTGCTCATAGTTCGTATTTCTTAATCCTTTGTTGAGCTTGACAGCAGTGACAAAACGATCCCACTCAGGTGACATGTTGTTCACAAACTTATAGTTGAGTTGAATGTTGGGCATTGTCATTCTGATCATTCTTATGTCATTAACCAGCTTGTGAAATCTGACATAGTAATCGGTAATGTTTTCACCAGGATTCATTTTGAAATGCTCAAACTCATCATATAGTTGAGATTCACGGTCTTCTTTGGTCAGCTCTGAGCCAGAAAGAAGCATTTTGACATTGTCCCACACCGCTTTGGCTTCAGTGTTGAAGTTGATTAGCTTGTACACATCTTTGGGTAACCCTTGTATTACTATGTTGGAGGCACGAATGTCAGCATCATAGCGCTTCTTTTCAACATCAGTGAGATCATTGTAAGTGCGTGGTCTATCAATTCCCTGAACAACAGAGCCATTCTCAGCCGTGGAGATAGCATCTCTAGTTGTACCCATCTGCATAGGACCTTCATCGATAGATCGTAGAATGTTCACACCATTTTCTTTACCCAAGCAGTACAATCTGATTCTTTGTGCCCATGATTCATAATCTGTCCTGTCTAGCATCGGAGGTCGGGTGTCGGACCCAGCAGCTTGAATTTCATCTGATACTGTCGACATCTCAAAGTCTTCAAACGGGATTTTACAGCTTTAGTGACTTAAACCGAGAAATGATTCTTTCTAGGGATTTTACTAAAGTCAACAAAAGAAACCGGAAGATATATTCAGCTGATTAAACTAATAGAGAGATACCAGATGAGTCACAGTTTGCATCAAGTGTTAAGTTGTGAGAAGTCAAGTTGCAATATATCCAATTGAGATTAGTCAAGTCGTAAGGATTAACTCACAACGTCAGATCACAATTAGATCAATTGAAACGACTAAGGTTACAACAATTCACGAATTGCAAAATGATTACCCAATCACATGAATCACATCACTTAGTAAATTGCCAAATAGTTTGAGAAAGTCGCAACAATATGCACAAATCACAGTAGGAGTTAAACGCAAGGTGAGCAAATCGCAGTAGAAGGTAACCTCAAGGTAGGTAACGACAAAGAGATGTAATCACAAGGTAAGTTAACCGCAGGGAGCAACTAACCGCAGAGTACACAAACCACAAGATGGGTTACACGCAAGTCACTAACCACAGCAAGTAGCAAACCGCAGAAACTAAAACGCAGACCACTAAGCCGAAGAAGCTAAACGTAGTCAGCTAACCATTGATACTAACCGCAGACCACCTAACCGCAGGAACTAGTCGCAGTCTACACTAGTCCAAATCTGTCACTATCCTTGCGATTTGTCCTTTAACTCAGAATAGTAATCGCAGACAACTAACCATAGAAATCTGGAGCAAACCGCAACTAAGCAATGAAACAGTAGAGGTAACCGCAACTATGAATATCGACCTAAACCCAATCCAATCTTTAAAAATACATGTGAAATAGCAAAACCAACTGAGAAATAATGTAATCCTAACACAACTGATCACATAAGTACACCTCTAACACTTCAACTAACACTAGATAATTCACACCAAGATGTTTTCAATGAAAGCACAACTAAATCACAAAACCACACAAAATAAGATTCACCAAGGCCCTAAGATGAAACCTTGGCTCTTGATACCAATTGTAGAATATCAATCAAGTCACAAACATGATGGTTCTTGTGATTAGTGTGGCGCATGAATTAAGAGAGAAAGGAGGATGAGAGAACTTGGAACCTTGAGAGAGAAAATATGATATTAGATTGAGATTAGTGTGAAGGTCCAACCCTCTCCACATGTGGAGAGGGGTATTTATACTAAGCTACAAAGAAATATAAAAACGCCCACACTCGGGCTGTGGATCAGGCATACAGTGGGTAAAGCCCCGTCCTTCTTCCACGATGTTACTTACTCTAATACTAACTAACTAATAACTAAATTAACTACGAGCTAGCTCAATGCTATTACAATAATTAGGTGACCGAGACTTTCACAAGAATATTTGTATTCCTAACAGGTTATAACATGAGATGTAGGGATATGACAAACATGGTTTTGTTGGATAAAGGAAATATTTACTGGTGGCAAGTTAATCATCTTGGTTAATTACATTATAGTATGGCGTTGCTAAGCCAAGACTCGACTCGACTTAACCAAATAAATCAAAAATAACAAAAACATAAAACAAACATAGAATGAAACGGGATGGTATTCCGTATGTTTTTCTCTTTTTCTTTATTTTTTATTTTTTCTTTTTCATGATTTTTTCGATTTTTTTTTTATTTTTTTTTTAATTTTTTTTTGCATACACTTTTGCCCTACCATCTAAAATAATACATCATAGGGGATTTGCATTCCCCTTACACTTGAACTTTTACATACTTTACAATTAATTATTCTAATGACTCGAATCAAGATAATCAAAATACTTTGAGTACTTTTAAAATTAACGCACATATGAGGGTAATAATTGACGTTCTTCCCCATTACTCCATAACACAAGTACTTTACCCATGAGTCCCAATCGTCCCAAAACAATATGTACAAGATATGACTCGACTTAGCAACCATGTAATCAATTAGACAATTAACTAAGGGTTTAAACAAATAACAATAATGCACTAAAGATGAGTGCATACACGGAAGACTAAGGCAATTTGGTTGCACATTTGGGGTGGATTGTAACAAATTCTTCCTTTAAGTAAAATGCTTATAGTTAGAAACGAAAAGATAGGCTTGGAGGGGTGTAATAGGGGTATCATGTACTAAAAATGAGTACAACGCAAAGGTGTGGGAAAAATTAATTGACTTTACTAGTCAAGGTAATTGACTTAAATGGTCAAGTAATTATGATACGAGTTTAACACAAGGGTGATCCTAATACCCTTTATCATGTAGTAAATCCTAACTACACGAATGTAGTCTCACTAGCGGTCTCGGGATGCATCACTAACGCAAGTTCTAGAATCTAAGTACTACTGGTACACTCATAAGCACTAATAATGAATGATTTTCCTAAACAATCTAAAGGCGAACCTCACATATTTGGGTGGAAAATTTTTCTGAGTGGTACGGTTTTTGTGCTAGTTATACAACTCCTATCCATGAGACGCTCATTAAGGCTAAAGCTTCACTACTAAATATTGTAAAAAAAATTTTAATTTGGCACTAAAATTGCCCTAACAAGTATTTCTCTTAGTTTTATTACACACCTACTATTGAACAAACAAACTTAAGCGTAATTGTATTCTCAAAAGTATCATCATTTACCCTCCCCTTACACTTAAGCTGAACAAATACTCCTTTGATTCATTCGGTGTGGATAATGTGTCAACAAGGTTAGATCTTCTTCCAAGAAAATGAACTTTAAAAGCTTCCCACCAGAAATATAAATCATCCTCTTGTCCAATGTAACCTGTTAAACCTGAGAAGACAATCAAGGCAACCTCGCGTAAAATCGACGGCAATCTATATATATTAAAAATCCTAGAGAACAAATTAAGATATAATGCTTGTGGAATGAATGTTTGCAGATTTCCTGGAGTTTATAAAACTAAAGAATCAACAAAAACTTTAAGACTCCGGTATAATCAAAACTCGCAAAAAAATTTCAAAATTTTTGTACCTGACGCCGTCAGGTTATAACTCCTGACGCCGTCAGAATGTTCACGCAAAATTCTCATGTTAAGTTTCTGAATAAACTTATGCCTTACTTCCTGGAAAATCCTGCAAAACATCATTATGACTCGATACAAGCATTTGACTCAAACAATTACTAATACACATGTTCGTTTAATATTGTTGTGGTTCATGCTTAATTTCGTTCTAATAAACAAATTTTGGTTTCCCTTATACTTAGCTTTTGCAAAATTCCTTTATATGTAATTAAGACGAAGTTAAAAACAAAATAAAATATTTTCACAATTTATTTTGAAATATGAGCCACAAACAATAAAAATAAAACACGCATAACGAAACAAATAAAATCAAACAAACAAACAATCAAACAAATAAAGTTTGGGTTGCCTCCCAAGAAGTGCTTGTTTTTGTTCGATTCACGAGCCTGACTCTACCCTTATTTAATGGAAATAGGGGAGGTTTTGCCTACACTTAGGATTAAGTGCGGGTGGAAGTAGCGATAGACACCTTTAAGGTGGAAATATGTCACGTGAGGGAAGAGTGGTGGATGAATTATATGCTCAAACGGGTGTGCTCCTTTTATCATAAACTTACCTAGTTTATTTGTGTCAATGGGTGAGTTGAAGTTTTCTCCTAAAAAGGGATCATCTTTTATCAATTTCGAGAGACTCCTAGTTGGGAATCCATCTTGACCTAATAAACCCGATTTAAACCCATAATATTTCTTGTGATTAATCATAAATGGGTGATGTAAGCATGTAAGGTTATGTTCCACTCCTATATTGGCTTCCACTCTACATGGCTTAAATTCTACCACCTTTATCCTAAGACTACCCGGACTACATGGGTTGATGGGTGGGTCGGCTCCTCTTTTGTCTCCTAGATGTATATCTAAGGATGGAAAGTTGTGTGAAGATTGAGGTTCCAGTTCATCAACAATAGGAAATTCCCTAGAACTAAGAGTAAGGTTATCACTACAAGTATTCAAACCTATGTCCTCTAGTAGTGTTTGGTACAAGGGTTCTACCTCCATCGGGGTTCCTAAAGTTTCGTCTACTTCTTCTGAGTAAGTCATGGGTGGTGCGTGTTGATATAAATAAATGCCTAAAAATGTTATTCATATCTTTTGATATCTCTATGTTTTGATAATCACAAAACGAAAACTCATCAAACCAAAGATCATGACAAAATAAGTATTTAGTAGTAAATACTCACTTTTACCATCTAATCACTTAAGGTATGAATAAACAAAGTGTCTAATGCATTATAAGATCAAAGGAACATTTTTATTAATCAATAGATTTTTATAAAATGTCACAAAACATTTTATATCTTTTATAAAACATTTTTGGAATTAAAAGAATATGTTTAATTCATTAAAAATATATGAATTCAAATTTTCAACCAAAAATGGCAAATCTAATCCATAAAAATTTTCCTCACAAAAGGACAAAGTTGGGCAACGTTCAGGAGGGGCAGCCCCCTTAATTAACCAGGCGACCCCCTTAATAATTAAGGGGACCAGCATGCTCCTGATCCCCCCCCCCCCCCCAGCTATGCCTTTAAATACTGGTTCATTCCACTAATTTTTCTCACCTTTTTGCTCTCAAAACTTTCTGATTCAAACCTCCATTTCTATCCTCTAAAATCCTTTGATCATATATACATTAATCTTTGTTTCAAAGTGATTCAAGCCTCAACACTCAAGTGCAAAGAGAAGAATACTTCTATCTATCAAGACTAGAAGTATTACAACTTAGTATCATCTTGCTATCTAAGTTGTTTGTTTATTTCATCTTGTAAATCATTCATACTTTGGTGTATAAGGTGTATACATTGGTTAGCTAGATTTAGATATAGGATCTAGAATTGTTGAAAGTGTGAAGTGGTACTAAAAGTGAAGAAGTAGAAGTGCATAGAATTAGTAATAGGATATATAAGAAGTGGTAGCATATTGAAGTTGTGGTTAGTAGCAAAAATAAAGAAGCCTTATAGTAGTATAGAAGTCTTGAAGTAGCAAAGAAGTTGAAGCCTCAAAGTTGAGAAGTTATTGAAGACTAGAAGGTATGGAGACATAGAAGCTTTGCAGTATAGAAGACATAGAAGCTTTTCAAGTAGAAGAATCCTTGTAGTGGTACATAGATAAAGGCCCTCAAGTAGAGAGATAGGAGTATAGAAGTTGTGAAGACTTAAAAGTCTAGAAGTTGTGAAGTAGCAAAATCCTTGAAGTAGTGAATAGATAGAAGTTGTGAAGGCGTGAAGAAACAAAAGTTGTGAAGAAGTGTAGAAGGCGTCAAAGGGTGTGAAGAAGTTGTGGTGTGATTGCAGTTGTGAGATTGGTTCTAGCTATGAATAGAACTCGATATTTAGCTTTGTGTCGTTAAATTGGTGTAAGCTAAGTTGTGTACGGTTTTCTCCACCATAAGGGAGGTTATTGACTTAGTGAAGAAAACTCTCGAGTTTGGTGCTTAGGGAGTGGAGTAGGGCAAGGAAGGTGTCCTTGTAGCCGAACCACTATAAATCCTTTGTCTCTCGGTTTGATCTTTCCATCTCTCACTCTTTACTTACTTACTTATTTACGTTTCGTATATAGTTATAATAGCTTGTGTTGTGCATATATTGATTTCACATAAAGATCAAACTAGTTTCCATTCACAACATTGATTTCATATAATCAAACCATATATATATATATATATATATATATATATATATATATATATATATATATATATATATATATATATATATATATATATATATATATATATATATATATAAGTGTGATAAGTAAAATTATAATTTCTACTTAATAATTTAAATAAGTAGTGTTCATACAACAATTGTGAACAAACTTATATCTATATTTTTGCATCGAAGTTTTTGTAATTTGAATATATCCTTTAGAAGCAAACTTTTATAAAACGAAAAGGACGTAAAACTATTCAACCCCCCCCCCCTTCTAGTTTTCTACAATTGGTATCAAGAGCCACGTCTAGCAAGATTTTTAAAATATACTGTATTTTAAAACTTGTAACGATCTATGGAATCTGAAAAATATTTAGAAGGGGAATTTACGCAACAACCACCATTATTTGAAAATGATCATTTTCTTGAATGGAAAAATATATTTGAAAATTATGTGAAATCAATAGATCTTGATCTTTGGCATATCATTTCAATTGGTGATCTTCAACCAACTAAAATGGATTTTGAAAATCAATATAATCATTTTCAAACAAAGATCGATAAACATACTAAAGCTAAATTAGTGATTTACAAAACTCTACCAAGAGTTGAATATGAAAGAGTATTCTTTTAAAACGTCAAATGATATTTGATAATATCTTTTAAATTTTCACCAAGAGAAATGTAAAACCAAAGATGATAAACTTGATGTTGCACAAGAATTAGTCACTCTAGAAAATTTGATAGATAAATATTTAGTTGAAATAAACACAAGTACTACTAGTTCAAATGTGATCATTGAAGGTATCAATAACGGAGAATACATGAGCCAAATCCAAAAAAAGAGTGTAAATAAATCATGGAGCGACAAGGATGAAGAAGATGATGGAAATATGGCTTGTGAAGATATTCAAACAAATATAAATGCAAGTATTGATGGCAAGGACTACATGCGGCAAGATCTAAGCGAACCTACAAATAAAACATGGAGCGACATGGACGATAAAATTGATCATCGTATAGCATGTGAAGATTGTATAACTAAAAATAAGGTACAATCCAAAACTGAACATTTCTGCTATGATCAATTTATATTAAAATTTTCAAAAATAGAAAACAACTTCAAACATTTTTGCAACATTGACTCAAAAATCATTTTTAAAAATGAATCTTCAATATCCGTTGGAAATAACTTTGTAAAAGAAATAATTTTAGAAGATAAAATGTCTAGACTTGAAAGTAATATTGAAATTGATATTGAATGTAAAAAATGTGAAAACTACAAACACGAAATTAAAATGGAAAATGAAAAAGCAAAAATATTAGCTAAATTTGAAAATAGTTCTAAATCTTTAAATATCTACTTAATATTCAAAAGTCATTTAATGATAAAACCGGTTTAGGATTTACTGCAAATGATCCTTTAACAAATATATCAATGCAAATAAAATTTGTAAAACCTAGTAGAGAAATTTAGAATTAATATTATTTGCATCCATTATTAATTACTCAAGTCAAGAAACTCATTGTTTGTTAGTTAAAACAAACTATTGATTAATTCTTGTACTCCTCGGCGACATCCTCATCATGTGAATTTAAATGCAATGGATGTCCTCAACTAACCATCTCGGACCCATGAGAATCTGGGTACCAAGCTGTTTTTCATGTTTAGGTAGTAAACGAATGAAGAGACATTTTTTTGGGGATCGCTCACTTTCTTATCATACATATGAAGACTAGTGATTCATTTTACGCTGATTCACATTCTACACACGATTTGCATATGACGTTGTTGCGGCCATTTAAAGATTTGATGATATGATCTTCACTATTGGAGTGTTGATTTTGTGATGTATTCTTTACTACCTCAAGATGAAGGATTCAAATGCAATTATTTTTTACTAACACGACTCATGATGATTGATGTGATCGATTACGTGTTTCGGATCAAGCTACCTTGATCTTTAATAGTGTTGGGATTTTACCTTGCTACTTTGTCATGCTTTGGGCAAACATTGAAGATGTTTACCAACATTCTCATGCCTACTCATAAAGAAAAGTTGGACCTGAGGTAAGTTTTCTTTTCAAAAAATTATTAATGTCACATTATATCAAATTATGCCATAATTAGTTTATTAATATGATTAAATTTGTAGGTTGCCTTGTTCATATATCATTAATATTACTAATATATGTATACATGAAATTAGTCTAGTTGACCCTCTTGATTCTGGGTCTATTGCCCCTTTTCTTATTCATCATTGGAATTTGGAAATCATCTATGACCACTAGTAGAATACTTATCATTTAGGATAAATAACCATTCTAGTTGCAATAATAGATGTGCTATAATATAACTTATGGTTAAGATAAGTTAGTATTTAATACTATGAAGAAATTAGTATATATATGTGTTAATCTTGCGTCCATAGATGATTGGCTTTATCCCTCTCAATTATAGTGCATTAGATTATGTCATCACTTATCCATGTCTTTAGTTACCATAAAAGGTGATTATATGTGACAACGGGCTTAACCGATTCTCTTGAACATGATAATTTTTTTACAAATCCATAACTAGTGATTCTTGCTATCAAAAATAAAATATCATGTATAAAACCTCACATTTTGAAAAATAATCTTTCAAATAACTATTTCATCTTTCTTCAAACAACATATTTGACTATAAACTATCACAACTTTGTTTTAATCAAAATCAAGATTGGGAAAATTTTCTTATCTAATTTGTCAACATCTCATGAAGCAAAACCCAATCTATTTTACTCAAATACACAATTGAATCTATTTCAAAACATTGTTGAATAAAGCTAAAAACGTTTTCTTAAAACTATCTATGATTATCTCACATTTGTCATATACTTCTATGAATATGACATTCACAATAAAACCAAATCATTTCATGAGAATCATGATTTGCCTATATGGATCTTGTTTGTAACAAGTCTTGAAGTCCATACAATCATAATTTCCCATTTGTTACTCATCAATATGTTTGAACTAGCCCACTTATCATCATTTTCATATAGTTGAATATATGGTTAGCATGTTTTATTGCTTCCTTGGTTATATAACTTAATTGGCCAATAAGTAGATTGTATTTAAATTAGAAATTACTTTTCTACTTGATTTATTTTTAATAACATGCCCTAAATATATGATTAGCATATCCTATATTGCCTCAAAGAGTTGAACTTACTTGAATCCAAACCCAAAAACACAACTTTTCTGCAAATTTTCTGCCAAAAAAATCCAATTCTGGCAATCTGGAATTCACCAGATGGGCGGCCCCCTCAATTATATAAGGCGGCCCCCTTAATGATTAAGGGGACCGGCCATCTGATGGTCGGGGTTACTGTTTTCTTTATCACTTTTTGACCCACTTCACCCTATACTTCCCAAAATTCACAAATATACTTTGTCCCATACTATCCCTCAAAATTTACCTTCCTAAACCACATTTTTCCTACACTATAAATACCTTCTTTCCATCATAAATGTTCACACATCCAAACATGTCATCTACCAACAACCAAAAACCCAAGGTTTCAAGAACCGCAAGGATCTCCGTCAAACCTGTTTGGAGGAGAAAACTTGACTCTTGTCACAACTCAAGTGATGTTGTTCCAAGTCAACCAACAACTAAACCTCATACCCACACAAATGATCCATCTCACAACCTATCATCCACTCTTGCCTTCATTAATGCTCCTTCATGTGATGAGCATGCACAATCCCAAAACAACAATCCTAACCTCATTGCCAACACTTAACAAGTTGCTCATTCAACAAAAACACCATCCATTCATGAAACATCTCTTCCACCCATATCATGTTTTCATGATTACCCAAGCTCAAACATGTCTCCACCACCGAGTACAACCACCACATCCTACAACTTCACATGCCATTCCTATGTTGCATGTTCAAACCCTCACCCAAGACAACTATCATGCTCCACCACCATCACCTTCCTCCGAACACTTGAAGTTCGTTGAGGAGCTAAAAGAAGCCCATGAGCTTAGCTCTCTTTTAGCATTACATCTTGCTCAATGCAATTTGGATCCACCTCCATCTAGCTCACCCTTATCACCATATAACATAAACCAAATTGAGAAGCATGTCAACAATTGCCCTTGTTGCATCTTCCTCCAAAAACAAACAATTGCATTGAATGAGCACTTTACTTGGATTGAGTATCTTCTCACTAGATCTCAACAAACACCATCACTTGAACAACATCAAAACCCTCAATCAAGAAACCCAACTCCAAATTCACCACCTTCAAGTTCTACATCACCAAACTCACCAACATCCATGAAACCAAAAATTTACCTCCATTAAGCCACCAATATGATCCCCATTTACCATTCTCACCCAAGCATTGTATATGCTTATGCTTTTTATTTTTCAAATAAAACAGTTCAAACTTTTTGGGATACAAGAAAGTTTGATGACACTCTCTATTGGCACAATAGGATATTCTACTTGGTTTAGAATTCTAGCAATATGGATTATGTTGCAATGATTATGTGGTTGACATAATCATTTTGAATTAATCAATGTTTTAATATGTGTTCCTAGTTCTCTTTTTCCATGCTTATTATTAGTTATTATTAAGCTATATATATTTTCTTGTGCTTCTAATATTTTTCTTGCAAGTATTCCAAAGCTCGAACCATTGGTGCCCTCAAACGACGGGGAGCATAAATCAAGGGGGAGCTTTCATCTTATCGGCTTAAACCTTTTTGATTCTAGAAAAAAGGGGAGAAGTGAATATAAACTCACTAAATACTTGTCAAAAAATTAATTTTTGGATTTAATGAGTTTAGGTTTTGTAACCATCAAAAAAGGGGAGATTGTTGATATAAATAAATGCCTAAAAACGTTATTCATATCTTTCGATATCTCTATGTTTTGATAATCACAAAACGAAAACTCATCAAACCAAAGATCATGACGCAAATAAGTATTTAGTAGTAAATACTCACTTTTACCATCTAATCACTTAAGGTATGAATAAACAAAGTGTCTAATGCATTATAAGATCAAAGGAACATTTTTATTAATCACTAGATTTTTATAAAATGTCACAAAACATTTTATATCTTTATAAAACATTTTTAGAATTAAAAGAATATGTTTAATTCATTATAAATATATGAATTCAAATTTTCAACCAAAAATGGCAAATCTAATCCAGAAAAATTTTCCTCACAAAAGGACAAAGTTGGGGCAACGTTCAGGAGAGGCGGCTCCCTTAATTAACCAGGCGACCCCCTTAATAATTAAGGGGACCGACCCCTAATTAAGGGGACCGGCAAGCTCCTGATCCCCCCCCCCCCCCAGCTATGCTATTAAATACTGGTTCATTTCACTAATTTTTCTCACCTTTTTGCACTCAAAACTTTTTAATTCAAACATCCATTTCTATCCTCTAAAATCCTTTGATCATATATACATTAATCTTTGTTTCAAAGTGATTCAAGCCTCAACACTCAAGTACAAAGAGAAGAATACTTCTATCTATCAAGACTAGAAGTGTTACAACTTAGTATCATCTTGCTATCTAAGTTGTTTGTTCATTTCATCTTGTAAATCATTCATACTTTGGTGTATAAGGTGTATACATTGGTTAGCTAGATTTAGATATAGGATCTAGAATTGTTGAAAGTGTGAAGTGGTACTAGAAGTGAAGAAGTAGAAGTGCATAGAATTAGTAATAGGAGATATAAGAAGTGGTAGCATATTGAAGTTGTGGTTAGTAGCGAAAATAAAGAAGCCTTATAGTAGTATAGAAGTCTTGAAGTAGCAAAGAAGTTGAAGCCTCAAAGTTGAGAAGACATTGAAGACTAGAAGGTGTGGAGACATTGAAGCTTTGAAGTATAGAAGACATAGAAGCTTTTCAAGTAGAAGACTCCTTGTAGTGTTACATAGATAAAGGCCCTCAAGTAGAGAGATAGGAGTATTGAAGTTGTGAAGACTTAGAAGTCTAGAAGTTGTGAAGTAGCAAAATCCTTGAAGTAGTGAATAGATAGAAGTTGTGAAGGCGTGAAGAAACGAAAGTTGTGAAGAAGTGTAGAAGGCGTGAAAGGGTGTGAAGAAGTTGTGGTGTGATTGTAGTTGTGAGATTGGTTCTAGCTACGATTAGAACTCGACATTTAGCTTTGTGTCGTTAAATTGGTGTAAGCTAAGTTGTGTACGGTTTTCTCCACCATAAGGGAGGTTATTGACTTAGTGAAGAAAACTCTCGAGTTCGGTGCTTAGGGAGTGGAGTAGGGCAAGGAAGGTGTCCTTGTAGCCGAACCACTATAAATCCTTTGTCTCTATGTTTGATCTTTCCATCTCTCACTCTTTACTTACTTACTTATTTACATTTCGTATATAGTTATAATACGTTTCGTACAACTTATAAGCACAACTTATAAAGATATGTATGTATATATATATATATATATATATATATATATATATATATATATATATATATATATATATATATATATATATATATATATATATATATATATATATATATATATATATATACTAGCAGGGTACCCGCGCGTTGCAGCGGCGGGTACCCTAAAATTAAATTTTCCGGTGAATCATGTATTTTAGTTTATTACGTTTTTTTTGACAATAGATTTACGGATATCAAGAATTTGCGTTTAGGCCGTGCTCGTTCGGGTTCGAGCCTGTTTGGCCCGCACCCATTCGGGCTCAAGCCCATTAGGCCCGTTGCCCGTTCGGGCCTGAATATTTGTATAATGTGCTTTATTATTTGTATTAGTAACGTTTAATGTAGGAATTGTGTTTAATTTGGTTGTACAATATGTTTGATAATTTGTATTTGTGATGTAAGGGGTGTTTTAATAATTGTATTTATTGATCAATTAAATAATTGACTACATTAAATATCATTAATGTGGTTTTTTTTAATATGTGCATTAAAGTGGTGTACATTATGTTTCTTGTCTTGTAAGTCTGAAAATTATGTGCATTAAAGTGGTGTACATGCATCTTTCCTATTAAAGAAATGTTTTTGGTCTTAAACATTTTAAGACTTCTAAATATAGATGTCCTAAATACATTATAAGGTAGTATATATATATATATATATATATATATATATATATATATATATATATATATATATATATATATATATATATATATATATGTGTGTGTGTGTGTGTGTGTGTGTGTGTGTGTGTGTGTGTGTGTGTGTGTGTGTGTGTGTGTGTATATATATATAAGTGTGATAAATAAAATTATAATTTCTACTTAACAATTTAAATAAGTAGTGTTCATACAACAATTGTGAACAAACTTATATCTATATTTTTGCATCGAAGTTTTTGTAATTTGAATATATCCTTTAGAAGCAAACTTTTATAAAACGAAAATGACGTAAAACTATTCAACCCCCCTTCTAGTTTTCCACAGTGTGTGTGCCTTAACTGGTGGTGGGACTTGCTGAAGTCAATCCCCAACATGCATCTAGGTATCTCAAATCCTTTTCTATTCGTCTCAAATTCTTGATCCAATTCATAAGAATCATTCTCAATAAATTGATCACTATGTTCTTTTTGCCTAAAGGATTCCTCATGTTCATCATATGTATTCGTGAAATCTAACCCAAGCATGCACCTAGGTGGTTTGACATTAACCATCTCACAATATCGGTCGGATTCATAAGAAGCTATCCTAGGTGAAGGCTTATATGGTGCATAGGTTTCACTAAGTGATGTATTTTGAGGGTTTGATGGAGCTCATAAGGTGAATTTTTTACAAGCTTTATGCACTTGGTCTCTTTTCTCAAGGTACTCACTAAAATAAATGCAAGATCCAGTTCTCATCATTTCACTCCTCCATCTTGAAAAGTCCAAATTAGTATAATTATATTTCTTCATGTAAGATTCTAGTGTAAGATTTTGTGGATTCACGTTCTCCATAATGGCAAACGGAATAGTCAATGAAAACTACGAACAAGCACACAAAGAAAAAGATAGACTAAAGAAAACCTAATAAAAATAAAATAAAAATCTTACTAGAAAGGAATCAAGCAAGTAGACCTAATAAAAAGAAATTTTAACCTAGACAATAACTATTCCCCGGCAACGGCGCCAAAAACTTGATGCGTGGAATTGCACCCTCGCAAAAGGTTTTACCTCTCAAGGGATCTTGAGAAGCTTGCAATCCCCACCAGGCAGTGTACCTGTTCGTTGTAGTATAGTATAGTGACAAGTACCGGGGGATTGATCGTTCAACTCAGGAATAGTGTTCGCTAGGATTAAAATTCTACTAAACTAGGTCTAAAGGTGAGGGGTGATTCTTTTTGTATTTTTATATTTTTTAGAAAGCAAGTAAAAATCTCAGTTTTTGAAAGAGTGGGCGAAATTAGTTGCAAGTCAACTAACCCAATTAACTAAAGATGCAATCAAAATAAAATAAAATAAACTAAAACTAATTTTTGGTGTAAACAATAATGAGAGAAAATGTGTTTACTTAGATTTCACTACTCCCTAGATATCTTTTACCGGTTGATTAGCTTGTTACAATTGCATGGATGACGAGTTATATTCCTTAATATCAGTCGTAGGGCCGTGTACGAAATTCCCTAACTCTATAAGCTCCTACTTCACTCCTATGTCGAGCCGACTAAAAGCTCCTAACATGGGATCACTAGAATTCGCTTATGCCTTAAATACAACCATTAAATCGTAGTACACCTCCGATCATGTTTCTTAAGACGTTCAAGCAAGTTACCAATTGGAAGTCTGCCAGTTTTCTTAAGTCTAACATCGAATATAATCATCCACAACAACTATAAACAAACCATCAACCAATAATCAATATCTAAGTTTCATTACATCTAAGCAAACAGAAGAAAAACCTAGCCTAGCATGTTAAAAAGAAGACAAGCATAAGATAGAATCAAACAACACATAGACATATTGAATGATTATTAAAAAACTTATCTTTAATTGAACATGGATGGAACAAGGGTTGAAACCCTTATTTTCACAGGAAATTCGTCTAGGGTTTACACAAAGAAGCTCTCCAAAAGTTTCACACCTAATGAATGAAAATTAGAAAACTATATATAGATTTTACACCTTGACGGCGTCACGTTATAGCTTGTGACGCCGTCAACTCGCCGCCAAGATAAAATTTGTATTGCCTAGATCCACTTCTGACGCCGTCATGTGTAATTTTACTCTAGGCCGTCACATGTATTTTGACCCTGACGGCCTTGGTGACACCGTCAGGCCAATATGCCTTGAAATTGTTCTGGGCCGTCATGTGTATTTTCCACATCCACCTCTTTTGCCAAGCTTGACGCCGTCACTTACATAGATTTGACGCCGTCAGGTACTGTTCCCAGCAAAGATTTTGAGACTTTGTCGTTTTCTTCACTTTTTCGCTCCAAAAACGTCCAAAATGCTTCCTTTTGTAAAATTCCTCTCAAAAGTACATAAAATGACAAAAGGAACGATTTAGGGTAATAATTGATCAAATAATTACGAATTTGAGCTTAAATGACCCCCTAAAAGCGGTACACTTTTTGCCTTATCAGTGAGACTTCTCTTCATTACACAAATATAATGGCAGACACAAGAGACCCCATTACGCCATCACTGAGATGACCAACGCGTCGGTGCCACATTTACTAATTGATAGAAAGTAAAGTTGTAGGGATAAACGATGGCTTGGTAACTAGATAGAGATCACCTGAACTGTCACATCTGAGGAGGATATGTCGAGTCAATAAGTCCTTCACAACAAACCTAAACTCGTCAAATTCAATTGTACATTTATTATCCCTAGTAAAATGCCAGGTATAAATAAGATTTTCGATGATTTTAGGTGTAACGAGAACATTATGAAGATGGAGAGGTCTATGAATGGTAGGAAGAATACTATGGTTGGTATATGTGACAGGTATAGAATTACCATCGCACACACATAGATAGAAATAAACGTTTATTAAAAATAGTACTTAAATTATTTACATTAGAATTAAGGTGAGAAGATGTACATGTATCCATATTCCATGCGGGGTTGTGCAATGACATGTTAAACGTACTTGGAAGCTAGGTTTTGAGCCGGGAACAAAGCAATGGTTGCAATAATAATTCCATTTGGGACCGTGTTAGGTTGAGCTAGCACAAACTCCATGGCAGGCTGTTTCAACCTTTGCTTTGTTGCGATTAGTCATGACAAGTACAGTGGGAAAGAATAGGTGCTATCAGTGAGGGATGAAGTCATATTACCATTGTTGTTTAACTCGCTTTCCTACAAGAGGAGCATGTTACGTATAGTTGAGAAGGAGGGGAGGGGTTCACGATGTCTAATCAACCATTCAATACCTTTAAAGCGACGACCAAGATAAGATCATTAAGAGCATACATAACAAAATTTGAATGATACGATATTGGTGATTTAGGGTTGTAGGAAGGTTTGTCGTGGGTTTATTTAGAAGAGAAGAGGGGGACGAGTTAGAGGAGATAAACTAAGGATGGATCCTTTAGGGTCTGATTACGATACTAATTGAGGTAAATTGCCATGCTCATTAATGAATAAATAAGTACAACATATAGACTACATTGGATTATTCTAGAAGTAAATTGAACGGGTCGAGCCTTATAACAGGATACAAAGAAAAATGATATCAACTAGCTTGACCAACTAATCTAATCTATTCTCTAATACTTGCTAATGTTGTCTTCAATATATTGTTCTTTAGGTGAAGCGTTTGAGCCAGTTAATGTTGCTAGAAATTAAAGTTTTACAAGACATGTAATTTTATATGACTTTTGGTCTTATAGCAGTCATAATGTACTAGTAGTACCTTTTAAGTGTTTACATACAAACTTTGAAATTGTTGTAGTGGATTTAACAATAAATTATAATTACTTGCCAAGTAAACTGCAAAATATATTTATATATTTGTTTTGTTAAATTTCATAATTTATATTCTTGTCAGCAAAATTAGGATGTCTACATCCTTTCGTCAATAAAGAATAAACAATATGCATTCACAGAGACGAACTATGCAAATTATTTTCAGTTCTCTGCTAACGTGGTTTTAACATGATATGGCTATTTTCGTCATTTTCTTGTAATAGAGATATATTTTACTATTTACTCTTATCAATATTTTTTATTTTATTATTATTAATTTTATCATTATAATTTTTATTTTTATTAATATTATTATTAATAATTTAAAAAAAATATAAATTTTTTATATTTATTTTTTTTATTATTATTAAAACCCACTTCCCATCTTTTACAATCTAAACCTTTTTTCTTCATCTTTTTCAAACCAAAAACACACACAAACCATTTTTTTTAACAAAGTCATCTTTATCCCACTTAATTCATCAAAAATTTTGATTTAATTAAAAAAACGGCTTTATATATGGTTTTTGTTTCAAGAAGATGAATAAATTGAGTTTAATTTGAAGATGGGAAATGGGTTTTATAATAATAATAGTAACAGTAACAAAAATTAAAAAAAATAATAGAAATAACAATAATAATAAAATATATAAAAAGTTAAAAAAACAACAACAACAACAATAATAATAATAATAATAAAATAAAGATAAGTAATAATAATAAAAATATAAATATACATATTTAAAAGTAATAATAAAACAAATTAAAGTAAAAATTAAGTAATAATAATATTTGAAAAATTAAATATAAAAATAAAATAAAAATTATTAACAATAATATTAATAAAAATAAAATGAAAAATTATAATAAAATAGTAATATTAATAATAATTAAAATTAAAATTAAATGATAATAATAACAAATTAATTGACTTCTTAATAACTAAGTAATCACAAGCAAAAGCATAGTACTCATAGACTAAGTTAATTATCGTGATTTAATAGTCACTACTATCAAAATGCAAATCAAATACCCTGTAACATGTTGCAACTATATTTGGTCTCTTATGTTTCTGTGATTCTAATATTTATCGAGCAGATGAGAATGGCGACTCTCACAAATGGGAAGTCATTTATAGGATATCAATGGGCATCGCTAGAGGGTTAGATCATCTGCATACAGGGCTCCAGAAACCATCATCCATGGTAATCTCAAGTCAAAGAACATACTATTGGGCAGAAACTATCAACCATTTGTATCCGATTTTGGGCTACATCTTCTTTTGAATCCAACAGCAGCGCAAGAAATGCTAGAAGATGCAGATGTCGAGGGTTACAAAGCACCCGAGTTAACTAAAATGAAAGATTCTAGTACTGAGAGTGATATCTACAATCTTGGTGTGATTTTACTTGAACTAATAACGGGCAAGGAACCGATTAATGGAAAAGCGAACCCTGATCAAGATTTCTATTTGCCAGCCTCTGTAAGGAATGCAATTTTGGAACGCCGGATGCCAGAGGTATATCATCCAGATGTTCTTAAAGACAGCAATGGTGGATCAAATCCTGTTAATGAAGAAAGTATCATCAAATTCGTCAAGCTTTCATTAGCTTGCTGCTCTCCTTCGCCTTCTACTAGGCCCGACATAAAGCAGATTTGTAAAAGGCTAGAAGAATTAGGACCGAAATCTTAAAGATTTACTTTAACATTTACTGTGAAGTTTTGACGAGACAAATGGTCAAAATACGGCTAACCGGGATGAAGGTTCTGCGATGGTGCTTGGAAAGTTATACAGATGCATTATACAACAGGTATCCTGACAGGTATTACTCACTGATTGAAGTATGGTGATGATTGATGAAGATAAAAAAATATCCCTATTGAAAAAAGGGTGCTTTTGATATGGGTCAATATGTTATCTGACATAGTCAAAGTCAGAGCCTTTATGGGTGGTTGACCCATTCTGTTGGGTAGTGCTGCTATTCTTTGTTCACCAAGAAAAGCAAACATCAAAATTTGTCAATTAATGAGAATATTCAAAGCATTTTCTAGATTCAATACAACTGTTAGATATATGACTAATCAAGTATTCATTTATTAAAATGTCACTGAGAGAGCAATTCCAGTTCATTTTCCTTAGTTTTTTAGCTGGCAAATATAGTTGAGATGGACCAAACTGTCTACTAGGTGGTGGGATAAATAATTAAATATAACAAGGTTAGATTTGCTAATAATTGTTGCATGTGGAATTTGAGTCATATTAGTTAACAAGTTATCTGGTGGTTGTTGATCATTTTCAGTATATTATATTTATATGCAACTGATAATATAATATTAGCAATATATCAATGATGCATTTTATATCAGAGCTCAGAATAATGGTATGTCCACTTCCTTATCAACAACAACATACCCAATCCCGCTGAGGCCGGGGTATGGCGAGGTGGAATACTGGAATGTACCTGAAAGTAGGGAAGCTGTTTCCAAAAAAACCTCTAGCAACTGAATGTGTGCAGGTGTGATTGTGCGATAATAAGATAAGGAAATCAATAAAAACAGGACGAAAAGCAAGCATACAAAGCTATAGACAAAATAACAACAAAAGATCTAGATTGGATATAGGCGAAAATAAAAGCATACGCCACAAGAGAACCTAGTATATAGAATATAAAAAGAGCAAAAGAGACAGAGGGACACAAGCATAAGCAAAAAAGCATACACCCGCAAAAAGATGATGATGGAATGACGGATAGCAAGATAAACAGAGCAGACAAGAACAGAAAAAAATGTAGACATATATCATCGTCACAGTGTTACGAGGATGACTAATGAGTGTTGGTAATACATAATTTGTCTAGCATTAAGTATGAGACAAAATACAAATTCAAACACAAATAAGAGTACTTTTGCAAAATTTTGCAGTATTTAATAAGAGAGTGTGCAGACTGAAGTTTAAAACGTGTCTGATCTTTTTACAACTAGGAACGTGACCGGGTTCAAAAAACCAGCTTGCAAGCTACTCAAGAGTGATTCGAAAGATTTTTGAAATCGGCTTACTTTAAGTCAAGTAGAGCTTGACCTAGTCAACTAGACTTTCCAGCTGAGCTTGATCACAAAAATATCAACCTATTATTGAAGATAACTTAGTTTATATGATTTTGTTTGACTCAATCCGTGTTCAAATCTTGTCAATTATGGAGATGTTGCATCAGTCATGGGTGTGCACTGCAGATTACAAGGATCAGAAATTATAGTGTGGACAGGACCAAACAAGTTTGCTAAAAGCCTGACACTCATCTATCTATGCAAACCATAACCATGATTAGTGCACAATGCTGCACATTTTTAACTCCATCCATCATCTTTAGTCAGTTAGGATAGTGAGACAAGTTCCTCTATATATACGCCTGCTGCGGAAAAAGATCTACCCACAGCTTCACAAGTACGTAGTGTGTGATGTCGTAATGGTGGTGCCTATATTATACGTGTTTGGATAATGTGTCACATGGAGCCAGGCATTATACTTGACATTGCGCATATCAGGGGCGGATGTACATGCAAGCCAGGGGTAGCGGTCGCTACCCCTGAACTTTTACCCGGTAGTGGAATTTTTGGCGATTTTTGGCCATTTTTGGCGATTTTTGGCCATTTTTTGGCCATTTCGCGACCCCTGAAACAAATTTTCGCTACCCCTAAACAAATTTTCGTATTTCGCTACCCCTAAACTTGGCTCCTAGTTCCGCCCCTGGCGCATATACAACCAAGATTTAACAGAGAAGCATATTCAGCTTTAATAACCTCTACAGGTCCTAAGCTAAAAATGTAGAAGCCTAACAAGACTCCACAAAAAGATTGGACCATTAACCATCAGTATCAAACATTCCTACCAAGTTTTGATACTCAAACCATAATGACATAAGATAATTTACTAGTCAAGTATTGTGAAAGGAAAGGAAAAAAACAGTTATAAGTTTAACTAATACATAAAGGAACAACTATCCCAAAAGAAAAAGTTGTGTACCACAGTTCCATCAGACATGATAAAGAGACTCATAAAACAGAAAAGCACCTGGCCACCGGCCTAGTTTTGAAAAGCCGTCACTTCCAACAGACCATCTGCGTGACAAGTCAAGATCACAAAGCTTCTGATAAGTATTTAACAAGATATTGTATCTTATAGCTTTCCCAGGAAGTTCCAACACTATGTACGCGTCTTCTTCCTTTTCCCCCAAAACAAGACAATGTATCACAAACAATGGCAGAGGCCTGATAAAGAAGAAATCAGTCATATCTGGAAGCTCTTTTGTCACTGGATTAAGATCAACATGATACTTAAATAACCACCCTGAATAATCTCTATGCATCTCATATACATCAAACCCCATGCTAGAAGGAATTATATCAATAAACAACAATCACGCGACTCAACTAAAGGATAACAATGCTTCTTAACATTCCATCCATCTCGCACAATGGGCGTTTTAACTCTATCTACACTACCCTCGTTAATCCTCAAATAAAATACATGCCCTTTCTTATTAACCCAATGAACCGCATCATTCCAATACACCCCACACATAAACTCCGTCTCAGCCTCACCACCAAAGGCATTTCCACACATCTTCCATATCCCAGTTTCGGAATCATAAACCTCTATACAATAAAGTCCCTCACTAAACAAATAACTGCGAACACAGACCACTTTAAAAAAACCTGATTTCAAAGGATCAAAAACTAAACTCATACCAAGCGGACGTCTTTGAGCCAAATCACAGTACTCAATAATTGGCAATGTAAGAACCCCATTAATCGTCGGGTTATACACATAATACGTTGCATCATACACTTTACCTTTGGTAACCTTACAAACATACTCATGCATACTATAACACAACATTAAACCATTAGCAGCATGCAAAATAATTATACTACTTGAATTACTAACATTCTCATTAAACTTAATAGTTGTAAAAGGAGGTTTAATATACTCTTTGCTATTAAACGGGACAAAATCATACACTGAAGGCGTAACATTAATGTTATCACTAAGATTAACATTATCACTAAGCCGCTGAAGGAACACACCAGAAGGAGAATTATGTGTTGTTTTTCGAAGTTTAACGAAACGTGGATCGGATATATGCGATCTCCAGTCTTTGGATACACATTTAGACCGAAGAAGTGATCGGATAGGTAATCGAATTAAGATTTCAGTTAAGATATCTTCTTGTGAAGCTAGATCTGTTGATGTTAATACGAGATTTTCTTCTGAATTTGTGAGGTTGTCGGATTTCCGACGATGTTTAATGTTGTGTTTCATTGTTAATACGAGGTCGTTGAAGTTGTTTTGATGGTTAACCGAATCACGACTGAAATTCAGATCATCAATTGCAGCCCTAATTTTTTATGAAGATATTTTCTATAAAGACTTTGATCATTTTAGTTTTTAAGATTTTTAAGATATTTTATAAAACTTTCTTTTTATTAACTTTTTAGTAAAAAAAATTATTTATAAAAAGTCAAGACTTTTTTTTAAAAAAAGTTTTATATAAGTTGGTTTTATATAAGTTGGGACTCTTTTAATAGATTTTGACCATTTTAAGACTATAAATAGAATCTGTGTGCAGACCTTAGCAATGTCACATGTTTGCATATGCTGCATACAACATATACTTATACTGTAATTCCAAATAATGTAAGCACAATCAAACTTCATCTATTAAAATGCATATCTATGTTCAATACCGAACAAGCACATAATGAACAGCGTTTAACAAGCACATAACAACCAACAATGGTCCTATGAGAAATGGCAAGTACTGCATTTCACTTAGACGTGAGCAAGCGACTCAAAAAACAGAAAAGTACCTGGCCATCGGCCTAGTTTTGAAAAACCATCGCCTGCAACTGGAAACCTAAACGGCTGAGATACATCAAGATCACAAAGCTCTTGAAAAGTATTTAACGCGATATTGAATTTTATAGCCTTCCAACACGATGAACGCGTCTTCTTCCTTTTCCCCCAAAACAAGGCAATGTATAAAAAATGATTGCAAGGGCCTTGAAAAGACCATCTGTGTCCTGTCTGGGAATTTGGTCATCACTTGAGCAAGATCAACACGATACTTCAATTACCACCCTGAATAGTCTTTATCTATCAAACGATCACAAGACTCAACTAAAGGATAACAATGCCTCTTAATATCGCATCCACCATGTATAACAGGCGTACGAACTTCAAACCCTTACCCTCATCAAACTTTAAATAGAACATATACCCGTTCTTGTTAACCCAATGAATCACACAATTTCAATAAACGCCACACATAAATTCTGTATCGATTCCCACATCATTAGTCAGTTTTCCATGTAGCTTCCAACTTCTACTTTTGGATGATCGAGCAAACGAGTAGAGATAATTACTAGTGAGAAAGAAACCGCGAGCACATGGCACTTTATAATGGCTTGATTTTAAAGGATTAAAACTAATGTCATGCCGCGAGGCCTTTATAGTGACTTGTTTAGTCGTTGGATTGTAAACATAATACGCTGCACTAAACTTGGGTTCTTTAGCAACATGCAGACTATAACACAGCATTAAACCATTGGACGAATGCAGAATTACTATACTTGAATCAAGGTTGCAAAAATCGAAGGCCGGGTACCCCTAGCGATTAATCAATTAGGCGGGGATTAATCGGATTTGATTTTTTATATATAAAATTATAAAATTTTGAAACGATATGCCTGATTTGGCCGATTTAGCCCATTTTTTCCGATTTGACAGATTTATGCCACATTTGGCCGATTTCTATCCGTAACCGAGTGGGCCGATTTATCCGATTTTTATCCGATTAATCGGTATGTTGACCGATTTTGACCAAACGATTAATAAGGCCGATTAGTAAAAATCGGGACGGTTAATCCCCGCCTAGCAATTCATCGCCGATTAATCGGCCGCCCAGGGCCTAGGCCGATTTTTGCAAGACCGACTTGAATTCGATATATTCTCATGGTAATCGAGTGTTTTAAAGGAGGTGTTTTAGTAGAATCAAACGGGACGAAACCATACTCAGAAGGAGTACTAATAGTAGCATTATTATTAATTCATTGAAGAAACAAACCCTGAGAAGGGTTAGGCTTAGGCTCTCTAAGAAGAGCGAAACGTTGATCTGAAATAAGTGACTGCCATTTTGTTACTACAACAAAAACTGGGATGGGCGAGGACAATGCCTTGCAAAAAAACCCGCTAAATGACAAAAAAATCCAAAGTTTCAGACTTTGACTGGAAGAAAGTGATAGTAATTTTCAACCAAAACTTTGGCAAGGACAAGTCCTCCCCAAAAGGTTGCCCCCCTTTTTCCCTAATGTTTTCATTTTGGCTATTTCCCTGCCAACCCTTTGGCGAGGACCGTGTCGCCAAAGGTGTTGACTAAAATATTGACCTACAACTAAAATTTGTTTAAGTAATTATGGTTTAGTTGGGGTGTTTGGCTAATCAAAATTATACTAACCAAATTCTAGCTTTTCTTGTATAAACATCAAATAATGATGCTAAATGACCACACTAAGTTACCCATCAATCTTATTAACATAATTTCACCATTTACACAATTCTATGATGATTTCTAAAAATTATAATTTCAACAACTTGTTAGGCTTTCTTCCAAAGCTAATTCCAACACCATATACAAGCTCATAACATGGTATTTAATCAAAATCCTTAATGGGTTAACACTTAAACATGATTAAAAAGGGTTTCTAGTAATTCTTACCTTGAAACCATTCAATTTAAACACCATTTTCAGCTCTTCAATCCTTCCTACCCCACTTTCCAAACTTGGTTTAAACTCTTAGTTCACTAGAAGTTTTGAGAGGATGATGATGATGAATCCTGTGGCTTTCCTTCCCTTTGGCACGTGTAATTATAATACATAAATCAAGTACTCCCTCACTCCAAAATAATCGCCTTTTTATATGTTTGTTCGAAAATAAGTTTTTTTTTTTTTTTTTTTTTTTTTTTTTTTTTTTTTTAAGACGGAGAATAATTATAAGTTTATAACTAGTTTTGCTGTTTTACCTTTTTAATCAAAACTTGAATTAGTTACTCATTTTTTATTTTTATATTAACTATGAGGGTAAAAATAAAGTTTTATAAATCAAAACTAATATTAATTATACATAATCATAATTTTTTCATTGTTTGTTTGTGGACACTCTTTTTATTACTGGATGAAGCATAAGGAAAGCGTGATAAGAGGAGTGAGTGTGGTGACTAGCATTCACCTCCTCATTTGGAGTCACGGGTGTCACATCATCCCAACACCTCTTCTCAACTAACCTCTCCTCACTTATAACTAACCTCAACTTACTCATTTGAGGCCACCACTTACAACTTTATTTTTTTTATTCATTTTATTAAATAAACTAAATTCATTTAATTAATACTTAAAATAAAATAAAATACAATAAATATTACACACAACTAAAAATAACGTAATTAAAAAAAACGATACGAAATAAAATACATCAATTTGTAACAAAATAAAAAAAAAATACATTATCTCTTTTTTATAAAATGGTATAAATAACATTTTTTATTAAAAAAAAAAAAAAAAAAAAAAAGAAAAAAAAAGAAAAAAAAAAAGAAGAAGAAAAAAAGAACACGTTATCTCTTTTTTTCATTTCGTTGTACCCAAATACTTTAAAAACAAATTCTAGTCCATTTTTTTTTTATAAATTTCTTTATTAGAGAAAAAAAAAAACGTGTCTTCTTCTCCAAAACACACACACAATTTACAGATCTGAAAAAAAAAAAAAGAAAAAAAAAGAAAAAAAAACACACAAATAATGCATGCTCCTTTTGCTTCCACTTTTCATACACATTGTCAGAAGTTACCTTCGTCGTCTGCACGAGGAAGGAAGCAACAACAAGGGACGACGAGGGTGAGGTGGTACCATGACGAGCTCCAACGAGCTCCACGTCGGACGACGAGTAGCTGTGGCGAGACCACATCCACTCCTCTAATAGACTTTCTGGTTAAGGTTTACAATTAGGCAAGGTTAGTCCTTGTTAGTCGGACCATTGCAAACACGACCCTTTTCTAGATAAATCTATTTTCTTGCAAGGTCATTAGGACTAACAAACTTTCATAATATTAACATAAGTTAACTCATAAACTTTAAAATATATTTAAAGTCATTACCATAAAAATTTAGGTGTTACACGAATTTACTTTGAATGTCTACAGTAGTAGACAATAACTTCAAACCTAAACGTTATATCCAATTGGAAGTCTTCTTAAACCCTCATATAGTTCAAAGGTACATAACATAGAAGGGACACTGGACGAAAGGAGTGACCACTGAGTTGTAGACCAAGACGAGTTTACTTTGAATGTCTACACTAGTAGACAACGACTTCAAATTCTAAACGTTATCTCTAATTGAAGTCTTCTTAAACCCTCACATACTTCAAAGGTTGTCGGTCACAAAATTTTTATCTCAATTAACTTTATTAGACGTTTCTTCCATCATCTAAGTTTCTTTATTGCATTGACAACAACGACAATTATAATATGTTTTTATTGCGAACCTATTTCAACTTTTCAAGCACTCATTTTTATTTCATTCAAGCATAACATATAAAAACTTTTGAGTAAACTACATTTTTGGTCCTTGTGGTTGTATCAAAATTGCACTTCAGTCCAATTTGCAAAAAGTGAGACATTTCAGTCCAAAAGTCCACGTGGCTTTCACTTTTGATCCAATTTTCTAACGGGGTTAGTGTAGTCGTTAAGTCAGTTGTAACATTAGTCCTTTAACCTAACGGTCGTTTGCAATGTTTGCACCGTTAGTCCTTTCACTTAGTTAGTCTTTAAAAAAAATTCTAAAAAAAATCGAAAATAGTTCTAAATTTTTTTTTTCCAAAAAAAATAATTTTTCGTAAAAAAATTCTAAAAAAAAATTTTTTGACGAAAACTTTTTTTCCAAAAAAAAAAAATAATTCGAAAAATTCTAAAAAAAAATTTTTTTTTCCAAAAAAAAATTGAAAAAAAAATTCTAATAAAAATTTCTTAAAAAATTCGAAAAAAAATTTGTTAGAAATTTCTAATAAAAATTTTGTTAGAAATTTTTTCGAATTTTTTAAGAAAAATTTTTATTAGTTTTTTTTTTTCAAATTATTTTTTTTTTTTTGGAAAAAAAAATTCGTCAAAAAATTTTTTTTAGAATTTTTTTCGAATTTTTCGAATTATTTTTTTTTTGGAAAAAAAAATTCCAAAAAAAAATAATTTTTTTAGAAAATTTTTTGAATTTTTTAAGAAAAAATTTTATTAGATTTTTTTTTTCAAATTATTTATTTTGGAAAAAAAATCGTCAAAAAAAAAATTTAGAATTTTTTTCGAATTTTTCAAATTATTTTTTTTTGAAAAAAAAATCCAAAAAAAATAATTTTTTTAGAAATCTTTTCTAATTTTTTTCGATTTTTTTTTAGAATTTTTTTTAAAGACTAACTAAGTGAAAGGACTAACGGTGCAAACATTGCAAACGACTGTTAGGTTAAAGGACTAATGTTGCAACTGACTTAACGACTACACTAACTCCATTAGAAAGTTGGACCAAAAGTGGAAGCCACGTGGACTTTTGGACTGAAATATCTCACTTTTTGCAAATTGGACTGAAAGTGCAATTTTTATACAACCACAAGGACAAAAAATGTAGTTTACTCAAAGCTTTTTTTGTAGCCCAACTTAATTACAATTGCTTATGTATGCGTATGAAGTTGAACTTGAATTTAACTTGTCTTACGCTTTCACTTTTGGTTTTCCACGTGGATGTAAGTTTGCCTAGCCTTTGTTATGTAACTCGTCAATTAATTTGTTGCGAGTTTAAGTCGCAGCTGGAACAAAAGTGAAATGTGTGTACATTCGTGGCTAATCAAGTCAGTGGTTTGGTAGAGCAAATGTTTCCCTAACTTAATTTAAAGAAATCTCGTCAATAGTTCTTCTTTAAATGTTACTCGATGAAAGGACTTTTATAAATCAAGGTCTTAAGAAGTTCATCACTTGGATTGTCTAAAAAGTCTACATATAAACACATAAAGAATATTATAACCAATGACTTAATTACTGTCATAAATAAATGTTAGATTATGAGTTGGTTCATTCCAAAAGTCTACGTAAACGTAAAGAGTAAATACGGCCCTTAAATATCTCTATACAAAGACAAACAAATAATTGAAAAGTCTATTTACGCGTAGAAAGAACGCTAACATTAAGACCCACACCATTAATAAACTAGTAAATCTAAAAAAAAACTATTATTCAAGCATTTGTTTGTAAATTTTTGATAAGTAGCACTGAAATCACAATTGAATAATTAACCAGAATAAAGTATCAATAAAAGAATTTTATTTTGTCTTATGTCAATTTGAAGTTTAGAAAATTTCATAAAAAAATGAAATAAAAATTATGAGACTATCAAATCAAATAATAAAAATAATAATAATAATAAAATAAAATAAAAGTATAATCTGATTCTTGGGATCAATGTAGGTTGGCTATATTTGGTTGAGAACCTAAATATGTAATAGGTAACGCAAAAATCTTAATGAAATTTTTGGTTAATGAGAAGCATTATTGTGTACCACTAAAATTTCATTGGAATATTATTTTATATCGTAACAATCCAAAGTTGAAAATTTGCAAAATTCGACAAAGAATGAAAGTTTATTGCTCATCAATTAATAGACTAGTAAAACCCAAGTGATACATTTATCAATGAAACTTAGACCACACATATTTTTGATCATATTATTGTAAAAGCGACTACTCGCATATTGATGAGTGTGTAAATACTCATCATTTTTGTCTTATCTGAACTGCAAAAACATTTAAAAACACTCAGAAATGCATCAAAATACAGAATATATCCCAGAAATGTGTTTTATATGTTTCAGATGCAAAATGATTAAAAACAGATGAAAAACGAACAAAATTTGCATAATTAGCAGTTTCAGTCTCTCAACTTTCAAAACTTGACAAAATCAGTCCCTGAGCATTGGTTTTGAAAGAAAAGTCAACTCAAGTCCTTTAATAGTCAAAAATTATCAAAAATGGTCTTTGGGTAAAAAGTTTCAAAAGTTTACAAGTTTAGTCCCTAGAGTTTCAATATTGACATATTTGGTCCTTCGACATTCAAAAATAGAAATTATCAACAAAGGTCCTTGTACTATTCATACTTGGCAGAAATCACCCTTGGATTAACTTTGGAAGATTGGCATCTCAGGCCTCTGTACTTTGTAGAATTTACAACTGTAATCTCCCGTAAATTTTCCCTATGAATAGTAAAAGTTAATCAAATACTAATATATCATTACGTTAATTTATAACGTTTTTACCAATAACAAATTTTTTTTTTAATATGCTATGTTACTCGAAATCACTACGATACTTATAAATCCTTTTTCCTCGGAACGATGCTCACACATGTACCATTATAGTCTAAAAATCGTGAGAATATTAAACTTTTATCACATACGAACTTACGTAACGTATTTTAACAAAACGTGTTCGACAACGTCCGGACTCACGTAAACGTCTCACTAAACATTTACTAAACTTTTCACTAATCACAATTAATAATTTCACTAATTACAATTACACCAAACCAGACCCTAAATCTTACCCTAAGCCCAACACTATTCTCGGCCTGTTACTATTCACAGCCCACAACCAATTAAGCCCATTTTCCTTTATTTTGTTTTCAAACCATTCGACTAGACAAGTAAGAAACGAGCCTCGTACGCCCAAATCCTACACACGACACCCCTATATTTTTAGACATACTCGTACCTCCCCTAGCCAACATTTAGAGTGTCGATTTTTAGTTTCTCACATAGAGTCTAGATACATTTTTATGAGGCAAAGCATTTGTCCAAAAACGATTTCATAAAATCTCAACAAATCCAAAACCAAACCATTTTAACCCACATTTGTTGCTATAAGGTCCTAAAAATCAATTCTAAACACAAACAAATGTCTAAATGTTGCAAAGTTATCAAATCTCACAAGCCATACACGAATTTCAAATCGGTTAACAAATGAAAATGGAAGTCGACATGCATTATTCAACCAAACTAGTACCTCCTTGTTTCATGCACACTCACTTTCATATTATATTCACCTAGGCAAAGTACTACAACATTTTAAAAGCCAATTCACAAGTACCATTTCATTTTAAAATTTCTAAATCCCACGTTTTCTTTGAAAGTAAGCATGTCGACACATAAGAAACCAAAAACCTTGAGTAACATGTTTACTCTTACACTTTAGGACTGTTGAATACACATAACAATCCCATCTCATTAAATTTTAGATACTAGAATACACTAGGTACCATATATAAACCTCATGCTTGCATGCTTTCGTTTTTATTTCCATGCAAACCAAAAACTCACCAAAAACCTTTAAGTCTTTAGTCTATTCTTGGGTCGAAGCAATTGGGTAGGAATTCAAAGGAATCATGTGGGTTTAGGAGGAACAAGTTGTTGTTTGTGAACCTTGGTCGAGCAAACAATTACGATACGCACTCATACCACTCTCTTCTCAACTCTAAGTCTCATTTTACCCCACCATTTTGGTGTCGTAAGTTCCTAAACGACTCTTTTCAATATTTAGCTAAACATACATTTGCATTATTTTCTTACACGACACAAACAAATGCACCTTATTATTCGAAAACTAAATAAACAACATATACATATTTTACCTTCGTCTATATATTTTACACCTTAACAATCAAGTTATATAAAGTTTTGAAACTAAAAAGCTACGTACAAACTATTTTGGAATACATTTCTAACGTATCACAACAAGTATTGAAAACCCTTAAATTTTTCTAAGTCTTTTCTTATAAAAACTCGTCCCATGCTACCCACGAAACGAACTTATATTTTTAAAATCTACTTAACGAGCATGTTGTTTTATTTCACAAACCAATCGACCCCCTAACAGACTATCACTTTCATATAGAAACTTAGTAAAAATACGTACGTTTGGACATAGTAAATGACCAAAAGCAAATCGACATACGAACCAGTTTTGAAAACTAATTAGTATCGATTGGGCCTTAAAGCCCAATCATCCAAAAATAAGCCGATCCCATAAGCTGTTACAATAAGCAGTTTGGTAACGTTTTTATAATCCTAACCTTAGCCCAAAACAAAGCCCAAAACCCTTGTAGGCCCATTGGATCTAAAAACCTTAACGGGCCTTAGATTTTCGTTAAAAGCCCATAAGCTATAAAAATGAGCTTTTCGACAAATAAGCTATTAGGAAAAGTTAAATAAGCTAGTTTGAAACTAATTAAGAAATGAAAACACTAAGTTTTGAAATTGGTGAATTTTGGACTAGATTTGCAAATTTTACAAAATTCGGGTTAAAAGTGTCAATTTTTCAAAGTTGTGGTATAAACTGTCATTTCGTAAACTTAAGGATGAAAAATGATTTTTATAAACTTTTGGGTGAAAAGTGTAAGAATTATAAAGTTTTGGACGTAAAACGTAAATATATTTAATTTTGGACTAACGGTGTAACGCTAACGCCGTTAGGGTAAAAAGTGTAAATTTTTGGAAAAGACAAGGGCCATATATAAAAATTAACATTTTTATTTTTACTTCCCATTTTTACGATTTCATGTCACGACGTTACATTTTATTTCAAACTATTATTATTATTATTAAACTTTACATTATATTTATATATATATAACTAAACTAAACGTACAATATACTATAAAAACCAAAAGTTTTACTATCGTTAAATTAACAAGTCACGTATTCAAAAACTACTCGCGATTAAAACATTAAGACTATCAAACACTAAAACTTGCCATATACTGTATTATCTAGGTCGTGTGTGGAGCCGTTCCCATTTTGCAAACTGAGTATCGATACTTTTATCACTAAACCACTAAGGTGAGTTCATAGCCCACTTTTATAAAATTGTTTTCGTGGGGAGATACATGCTTTAAAATCTGAACACAAGTATTTTTCTTATACTATGCCTGAAATTGTTATTGCTTAAGTCCCTTATTGCCAAAAGCCCCTCATATCATGAGCCTTAGTCACCCAGAGGGTGAATGTAAATAATTGTGGATAGATCTATTAGGGATTGACAATCCCCGTTTGGGCGTTGAGAAAACAACCAAACGCACTTTATTTGAAATCTAATAGGTTACTAGCAAGGACCTATCCCGAGGGCCCCTGTTACTATAATCCATCATTTATGATGAGATCTGTTAATCGGATGAGTGTCATGAGCTTTATGCAATAATAAATGATTTTTAACTTATAATTGTAAATCGATGCAATTATCACTATCGCTTGTGTTCAACTACTAAACTTAAACCTATGAATATCACTCAACTTTTGTTGACTTTTAGCATGTTTATCTCAAGAAATTAATGCGAAGGAGCTCAAGGCATGCAGAGGGCACTAAACCCCTATACGGGTGTTAAATAAAATGTTTTGTCATTCTCTTTTAATAACTCATATCTTCTATGATATGTTAAAACTAATGGAACAACTTTGTATTTGAAAACTTGCTTTTAAATGAATGATAAACATAACTTAAAAACGTCTCTTTGAGTCGTTTTCTATGACGTTGACTTCGATCCTCTAAGTAATACCCCAAAAAGTCTTCCGCTGCTCTAGTTGAAATTTAGGGGGTGTTACAGATTGGTATCAGAGCCAAGGTTATAGAGAACCAGGTGTATTTTAAAAACACTGGACTATAACTACGCTTTTAAAACGGACCATTTTTACAAAAATCATGTTACGCCCTCCGTGCCTTCGCAGCTCCATCAACGGTTAGAAAATGTTACTTATCATATGAACTTTTTATAATGTTAACGTAGTTATGATTATATTAATGACTTGCATTTACTATTCGGGATTAATATAGTACCATGTCATCATCTTCCCATCCTATCACCTTCTCATCTGACTCGGACTCGGAAACTTCTCTCCCAAGACCACCACCCCCATCACCTGCTCAAAACCATAGGCATAGGCATGTGCGTCAACTCCAGATTTACGAGCCAGAACCCTTTGGTCAACCTTTCCGACGTTACGGAGGAGGTCCTGTCTGTAAGCACACCCCCCGGAAACGGGTGCATGCGACACTTACTCCACGTATACCACCACCATCTCCACCCCTACCTACTCCATCTGTACCACCGGCACCAGTGATATTTCCCACATCACCTATGACTGGAATTAGGCCATCACCATCCTCATCCCTTGAGCACCCTAGGACTATACGACTATCCCCAGTTCCACCAACCACCATCTTTTATCGACAAACCACCACTGTACCTTTACCAGCACCTGATTCACCAACCATTACCTCACTATCAGCCCCACCTCGTAGGAGGCCACGTATTGTGGTTTCATCCCTATCTGACCCCGGTGAGCAAACCGCAACCGAGGCTACTTCCCGTCCTAAGACCCGAAGAGGGTCGATGCTCGAAGATGGTCTTTCTTACTTCCAATCCTTCAGTACTGGAGATCTCAGGAAGGTGCTCCTAATGCTAGGGAACTAGGAGAGAGTTCATCCTCAGCTGCTTCTAGGATTCTTCCAGTTACCGGAGAACCCATCCACCATACCATACCTTTACTAGCCGCCAGGATAGCCCGCAATGAGGAACGTCTTGATGACATTGTGAGAGTTATCGATGATTTCCCACTAGAGCAGATAGAGGCTATAGGAGAAGATGTAGGAAACCTTGAGATTGGTCAGTTGGCAATGGAGGAAAGCTTTGAACTGATGAGCACCCATCTACAAGGGGCTATTGAGACGATACGTACCTTGGGAGATATTGCTATCATGATGCAAGGAGAGATTGATTTGCAGGATGACGAGATCGACAGGATCAGTATTCAGGTCCTAAACCTGAGGAGTATGATTAGGGACACCCAGGCTAGAGAGAGAGCCAGAGACTTGACAATAGAGACCATGATGACTATGATTGAAGACCTTCAGCACAGAGTCGAGGATGCACCAGAGAATCCATAGATCAGGGACATATCATTATAGCTAAGGACTATCTTAGCCTGCCAATGTGGCATTAATAAAGGAATCTTGTATTGTTATGTTTTATTTGTAAAACGAATGAACGAGACATTATTAATATTATGTTGTCAGTTACGTTGTAATATATTGATGATGATCTATGTTTCTATGGTTGTATCTTTATGCGTTGTTGTGTTCTCATATATATATTGTCACAGGGAATGTCAGTCCATACAAACCAAACCAATCATTTATACTTCTATTGTGTGTTGTGACTTATTCAAGCATGTCGTGATGATTATTTATAATGTTATAAATTTTACGCAATAATTTCTCAACATAACGTGGTTATATATATGATATTGATAGAGTCATGGCTAAGACAAGGAAAGCGACTGCGACTACAACACCCGAAACCGCAACACCTGTAACCGTAACGTCCACACCAACTATGACTCAGGCTAATATCAAGAAAGCAATTGCTGACGGTGTCGCCGTGGGGTTGGAAGCAAATGCACGCAATAGCGGCACCAGTATACCACCAGGAGGAAGTGGAACCTTTGTACCCCGCAAGTGTACCTATAAAGATTTTATAGGATATCAACCAACTTTCTACAAGGGTACAGAAGGAGTGACTAGACTTACTCAGTGGTTCGAGCGAACCGAAATAGTCTTTCAGAGGAGTGGCTATTCAGAGGATTGCAAAGTTACCTTTGCTATTGGAACACTTTTGCAAGATGCCCTGTCTTGGTGGAATTCTATTACCCAAACTATGGGGATGACTGAAGCATTCCAACTCACCTGGACCGAGTTCAAAGCAAAAATACTGAGAAAGTACTGCCCCCGTGCTGAGCTGAGAAAGTTGGAAGATGAATTTCACGAGTTAATAGTGAAAGGGATTGATCTCAGGACATATAACAGGAGGTTCCAAGAACTATCGGCACTATGCCCCACGATGGTGCCAGATTTCGAAAGGACCTTGGAGAAATATGTCGAAGGACTCCCTCGGAGCATCGAAGGAGATGTTACCTCGTCAAACCCACCAACTCTAGAAGTGGCAATGACCCTTGCTCAGAAGCTGTTGGACCGAGAGGTCAAGTGTAACAAGGAACTCAAGCGAAAGCTTGATGATAAAAGGACCACACACACCAACAGTGGAAACCACTACAACAACAACTCCAACAACAACCCCAGGAACAACAATCAAAACCGCCACCACTACAACAACCGCAACAATCAACAGAACCCTAGGCAAGAGACTGCCAAAGCATATACCACCACTGGAAGCGGGGGATATGTGGGTCCAAAACCTCAATGCCACAAGTGCAAGTTACACCACTATGGGCAGTGCACCATTAAGTGTACAAAGTGTCAGAAAGTGGGTCATCAAGCCAAGGATTGCAAGGTCCCCGCTACCGGGAGCAATTTGCAACCCGTGACCCCAACATGCTACACTTGTGGAGAAATTGGCCATTACAAGAACCAATGCACCAAAGGAAATGGTCAGATAAACAACGCTCGTGGGAGAGCCTATGTGATGGGAGAAGGAAATGCACCACAGAACCCAGACGTAGTCACGGATACGTTCCTACTCAATCATCATAGTGCTAAAGTATTATTTGACTCCGGAGCCGATAAGAGTTTTGTGTCTACTTCCTTTGCCCCCTTACTTAACATTGCCCCCTCTAAGTTAGATACTGCCTATGATATCGAAATGGCCAACGGAGATTTAATAGGCATAGACACCACAATTCAGAATTGCACCATAACCTTACAAAACGAAACTTTTCCCATCAACCTCCTGCCTACACAGCTAGGTAGTTTTGATGTCATCGTCGGAATGGATTAGTTATCCAAACACCATGCTAGAATCATCTGTGATGAGAAAGCAGTCCACATTCCATTTAACGGTGAAACTCTCATTATCCAGGGTGATAAGAGTAAACCACGACACGGTATCATCTCGTACCTTAGAACGGTGAAATACATGAATCAAGGTTGTCAAGTATTCATGGTTCAAGTAACGGAAGATAAATCAAAGGAAAAACGACTTGAGGACGTTCCCGTCGTCAAGGAGTTTCCAGAAGTTTTTCCTGACGATTTACCTGGACTTCCACCTACCCGCCAAGTAGAATTCCAGATAGATCTCATGCCTGGAGCAGGACCGGTGGCAAGAGCACCTTATAGGTTAGCCCCGTCCGAGATGAAGGAATTGGCCGAACAACTAGAAGAGTTGTCAGATAAGGGTTTCATCCGACCAAGTTCATCACCTTGGGGAGCTCCAGTCCTATTTGTTAAGAAGAAAGACGGAACTTTCCGAATGTGCATTGACTACCGAGAATTAAACAAATTAACCGTGAAGAATCGGTATCCACTACCCAGGATCGATGATTTGTTTGATCAACTACAAGGATCGAGTGTCTATTCGAAGATCGACTTAAGGTCAGGGTACCATCAACTAAGAGTTAAAGAGGAAGATATACCCAAAACAGCTTTTAGGACTCGATACGGACACTTCGAATTCCAAGTGATGCCATTTGGTTTAACCGATGCGCCCGCAGTGTTTATGGATTTGATGAATCGAGTATGCAAACCATACTTAGATAAATTTTTGATTGTATTCATAGATGACATCTTAATCTATTCTCGCAAAGAGAAAGAACATGCGGAACATTTGAGGATCATCTTAGAGCTGCTCAAGAAGGAAGAGCTGTATGCCAAGTTCTCTAAGTGTGATTTCTGGATTAGAACTGTACAATTTCTGGGTCACGTTATCGATAGTCAAGGCATCCACGTGGATCCGGCAAAGATTGAGGCCGTTAAGGATTGGGCATCTCCTACCAACCCTACGGAAATACGCCAATTCTTAGGTCTTGCCGGTTACTACAGGCGATTCATTGAAGGTTTTTCAAAAATCGCCAAGCCTTTGACTGAGTTAACACAAAAGAACAAGAAGTACAGTTGGGAGGAAAAGCAGGAATCGGCTTTTCAGTTGATAAAGAAGAAACTCTGTGAAGCCCCAATTTTAGCACTACCGGAAGGAAGTGAAGACTTCGTAGTGTACTGCGACGCGTCGTGCCATGGTTTAGGTGCGGTACTGATGCAAAGAGACAAAGTGATAGCTTATGCTTCACGACAACTCAAGACGCATGAAGTAAATTATACAACTCATGATTTGGAATTAGGAGCAGTAGTATTTGCTCTTAAGATATGGAGACACTATCTGTACGGCATAAAGTGCACGGTATACACAAATCACAAAAGTCTTCAACATATCCTAGATCAGAAGGAGTTGAATATGAGGCAATACCGATGGTTAGAATTGCTTAGCGATTACGATTGTGAGATTCGCTACCATCCGGGAAAAGCAAACGTCGTGGCAGATGCCTTAAGCAGGAAAGAACGAATAAAACCAATCAGGGTCCGATCCTTGGGAATGACGGTTTGTTCGCCTCTTCTATCGCAAATACTTCAAGCGTAATCCGAAGCTCTTCGAGAAGAGAACAGACCAAATGAAAGAATCTACGGCATGCCGGAGAACTCAAATGGTTTTGTGAAGAGATCAAACGGAATGCTCTGTTTTAAGGAAAGAAGTTGGGTTCCACTCTATGGAGGAATACGTGACCTCATCATGCATGAGTCGCACAAATCCAAGTACTCCATCCACCCAGGTTCCAACAAGATGTACCAGGATCTTAAGAAACTCTATTGGTGGCCAAACATGAAAGCCGACATAGCAGAGTATGTCGGAAAATGTTTGACTTGTGCAAGAGTAAAAGCAGAGTATCAGAAACCATCAGGATTGTTGGTACAACCCGAACTTCCCATGTGGAAATGGGAACGGATTACAATGGACTTCATCATCAAACTACCCAAGACGTCAACAGGATATGATACCATATGGGTCATCGTTGATCGTCTCACCAAATCCGCTCACTTTCTGCCTATCAAAGAAACTGACGAAATGAATACACTCTCACAGTTGTACTTAAAAGAGATTGTTACCCGACATGGAGTGCCTATCTCCATCATCTCTGATCGAGATAGTCGATTCACGTCTCATTTCTGGAAATCTTTGCAGAAAGCTCTAGGAACTAAGTTAGACATGAGCACAACATACCATCCTCAGACCAATGGACAAAGTGAGAGAACCATCCAAACCTTAGAAGACATGCTCCGAGCATGTGTGATCGACTTCGGAAAAGGTTGGGACAAACACTTACCATTGGTAGAATTCTCCTACAACAATAGTTACCACACTAGTATTAAGGCAGCCCCATTCGAAGCACTGTATGAAAGAAAGTGCAGATCTCCCGTTTGTTGGGCCGAAGTTGGTGACATACAACTCACCGGGCCCAAACTCATTCATGAGACAACGGAGAAAATAGTTAAGATCAAACAACGGCTTCAAGCTGCAAGAGACAGGCAGAAAAGCTATGCCGACATAAGACGAAAACCTATGGAATTTCAGGTTGGAGATAAGGTAATGTTGAAAGTGTCTCCTTGGAAAGGAATGATACGCTTTGGAAAGCGTGTAAAGTTAAACCCTAGATACATCGGACCATTTAGCATCCAAGAACGGATTGGACCAGTGGCATATAAGCTAGAGTTGCCAGAAGAACTTAGCCGAGTACACCCTACCTTCCACGTGTCTAACCTTAAGAAGTGTTTATCCGATGAATCTCTAGTGATCCCACTCAAAGAGATCCAACTTGACGATAAACTTGTCTTTACAGAAGAGCCAGTAGAAATCATGGATCGGGAAGTCAAACGATTAAAACAAAACCATATTCCCATAGTCAAGGTTCGATGGAACTCCAAGCGAGGACCGGAATACACTTGGGAACGCGAGGACCAAATTCTCGCCAAATACCCCCATCTATTTTCCTAGACACCCCTGACGACCGTCTTAGACTAGAATTCCGGGACGGAATTCAGAATAAGGGGTAGGTACTGTAATCTCCCGTAAATTTACCCTATGAATAGTAAAAGTTAATCAAAGACTAATATATCATTACGTTAATTTATAACGTTTTTACCAATTACAATTTTTTTTAATATGCTATGTTACTCGAAATCACTACGATACTTATAAATCCTTTTTCCTCGGAACGATGCTCACACATGTACCACTATAGTCTAAAAATCGCGAGAATATTAAACTTTTATCACATACGAACTTACGTAACGTATTTTAACAAAACGCGTTCGACAACGTCCGGACTCACGTAAACGTCTCACTAAACATTTACTAAACTTTTCACTAATCACAATTAATAATTTCACTAATTACAATTACACCAAACCGGACCCTAAATCTCACCCTAAGCCCAACACTATTCTCGGCCTGTTACTATTCACAGCCTACAACCAATTAAGCCCATTTTCCTTTATTTTGTTTTCAAACCATTCGACTAGACAAGTAAGAAACGAGCCTCGTACGCCCAAATCCTACACACGACACCCCTATATTTTTACACATACCCATTCCTCCCCTAGCCAACATTTAGAGTGTCGATTTTTAGTTTCTCACATCGAGTCTAGATACATTTTTACGAGGCAAAACATTTGTCCAAAAATGATTTCATAAAATCTCAAATCCAAAACCAAACTATTTTAACCCACGTTTGTTGCTATAAGGTCCTAAAAATCAATTCTAAACACAAACAAATGTCTAAATGTTGCAAAGTTATCAAATCTCACAAGCCATACACGAATTTCAAATCGGTTAACAAATGAATATGGAAGTCGTCATGCATTATTCAACCAAACTAGTACCTCCTTGTTTCATGCACACTCACTTTCATATTATATTCACCTAGGCAAAGTACTACAACATTTTAAAAGCCAATTCACAAGTACCATTTCATTTTAAAATTTCCAAATCCCACGTTTTCTTTGAAAGTAAGCATGTCGACACATAAGAAACCAAAAACCTTGAGTAACATGTTTACTCTTACACTTTAGGACTTTTGAATACACGTAACAATCCCATCTCATTAAATTTTAGATACTAGAATACACTAGGTACCATATATAAACCTCATGTTTGCATGCTTTCGTTTTTATTTCCATGCAAACCAAAAACTCACCAAAAACCTTTAAGTCTTTAGTCTATTCTTGGGTCGAAGCAATTGGGTAGGAATTCAAAGGAATCGTGTGGGTTTAGGAGGAACGAGTTGTTGTTTGTGAACCTTGGTCGAGCAAACAATCACGATACGTACTCATACCACTCTCTTCTCGACTCTACGTCTCATTTTACCCCACCATTTTGGTGTCGTAAGTTCCTAAACGACTCTTTTCAATATTTAGCTAAACATACATGTTAGGTCACCATTTTGTAAACACAAGTATGATTTAGAAAGAAATAAGATGAGAAATGAGATTGGTTGATTATGAGACAATATAAAAAGTGAAAGAGCAAGAGTTTCCTTAAGATAATCAAATAACCAACAAACTAAATGTTTACATAAGCTTACTATTTATAAGGAAGGAGTTAGGGCAACACTCCCTTCCTTCCTTATCTCTTAATTCGTGGGCTTACAAGCCCATAGGGCTTTAACACATAAGCCTTGTAACATGAAATTTAATGAAATAAATACTAAAGCAACCTATTACAAAAGGTAATGACCGAGACTTGACTAAATACAAAAGTATGATCCCAACAATCTCCCCCTAAGGGTCGGTCATCACGGTTGCTTGACGTCTTCATCTTTGTCGTTGACTTGTGACATGTGAAACTCTAGACGTCTTCAAAATTGATTGAATGATAATGAATGTACTTTGCTCTTTGTCTTTGTTCTTTGGTGATGATGTAGTGATAGTGTTATGAAGTTGTCTGCCGTTCGTCACTCCAGCATCTGTGGTGGTTATCCACCATTCCAACATACTCATACATCTTCGGACTTTGACATGCACGAAGTTCCTTTTCATACTATGAGATCTTTAGTCTTTAAACTTTGTAGATTCTTCTTTATTGACGTAGAATCATTCCTTGAACTTTGTGGTGTTAAGATCTTTGGGGGAGCTTTCTTTGACTTCAAGATGTATGTATGAGCATGTTGGAATCTACCATCATGGAAGTGAGGTACCTGCGAGTAAACAGTTAGCAATAAAACAACCGGTACTTACGGATAAGGAATTAGAGTTCATCAACAGCATATTGTGAAGACTCCCTCTAATCCTTATCCTGGCCGTTCCCATATCAGATACTCTCGGAGGAGCTTACGAGACCTACTAAGTAGCTCAATGACTGGGTGAGTCGCTGGGGATCACTCCACGACTGTAGACCGCTATGGAACCACCGCAAACACTAAGCGTAACCCTTATGAGGTTACCAAAGTGACCTGCTGTCAGGGCTGTTAGATGTTGACCCTGGCAGGATTTCCGTTCAATCATTGAGAAAGACTTACGTAATCCTCTCATAAACGTTCTCGGCAGATTGCTAAGATCTGCGAAGGACTCGATAATTTACAACTGATGCCCATTGATGTAGAACACCAGATGTAGAAATACTAAGTGTTCCTAAGAGATCTTTGATGTATCTCATGGCTCTAGACTCTATAAGTGCACACCTAGGTTTCCTGTGCGGAGACTGGGGAGGGGTCTCCTGCTTCAATATCAACCGTCTCTAAGAGATAGGTCGATAGATTACGCGGGTTCCCCGTGAGAATGAAACAAGTCCTTTTAAGAGAACTTGAGTGGTTAAGAAGGTTTAGTACATTGCGTCACTGGGTCCATGACGGCTTAATCTTCAATACCGGTGTTGTCTTAAGCAACTGCCAGTAGCATACGTATTGAACCCGGTGTCTGCCCTAAGGTTGAATCATCTGGAGGGCTATTTCTTTTCACCCTTTTCTTTACTTTTCCTTTTAATTCTTCAAATCCTTCTTTCCCTTTCATTCTTTTCTCCTTTTTTCATATCATACCTAAGGACTTCTACTCCTAACTATTGGTGATGTCCTTGGGTAGATCCCTCCGGCTCTGGCGGATCATAGGACGGTTATTCCATCTTAATCACCTTATAACTCCGACAGTAGCCAAGAAACCTTTGATTGAAAATCTCTCAAAGTGTTTGTGTTAATCAAATATTTTGTTTAACACTTTGAGAGTTTTGTGTACACTTTTGAAGGGCTCCCCCTGCACATGTGCTCATAAGTATTAAATAAATTTGCACATGCGGGAGGAGCAGGCACTTTTGAATTGATCCACTTTCCATGAACAAGACCGATTCGAGACACGCTTACATCACTAGTTAAACTAGCTTGAAGTTATTACCCGGCCTGATCATGTTCACAGAAAGTTTCTCGAGACGGTACATTTCTACTCAGACATATCCTTTTCGAGACACGCTTACGTGGTTAGTTAAAGAGATGCATTGTCAGCTTTTAGGTGACAACTAGCTCTATTAACTAACTTGATTTTATTACCCGTCGAGGATAAGTCCTTTCGATATTACTAACTTTTATTGTCTCGTCAATTCCTGGGTCAATACTGAGTCTAGCTCGCACATGTTACAACTTTTAAGCTTTGACTTCGTATATTTTAATCACTTTTTTCATTTTCTCCCCTCAAAAATAGCATATAAAATGATGTTTTTGACAAACTTTTAGATTAAAATATGCCTTTTGAGTCTTACGGGGAGATTCACCAAGAACTTTTGATTTAGGGCAAAGTATTTTGTTTTGACAAGTGCTCCCCCTCAACAAGTGATTAGGTCTTATTGAGGTGAAATACTTGTCCTTTTGAGCAGAATTGTGAAAATCATAAATGTTTGATTAATTCTACTCAAAAGTAAGAAGCCTTCGCTCTTTATATTTAGGATTGAGGCACTGATGCGTACCTCAGGGTCCTTTCTTTACAAGTTCGGGTTGTACACTGTAATATGTGCACAAGCCGTCAAAACATGATTTTGACAAAGCATTTTGATTTTGAATACTCCCCCTCAAAACGAGCATGTGTTTTGACATTTTTTAAACTTTGGAGCGAATTGGGAAGTAAAGGTTTGAAAAATCTTGAGCAAAATTTTGAAAAGTTTTGAAAAAACCTTTTGAATAAATTTTGCTCAAGATTAAGAAGTTTTAGATAAGCTTCGCATGAAAAACTTCTTCTTGTATTTAAGGATAAGTGCGCGTTTGGTTTTAAAGAACGGTTTAGCAAGGCACTTTCCTTTCTTTGAAACTAGAGTTGTGCACTGAAATGTGTGCACAAGTCGTTGTTTTGATACAAAATTAGTTTTCTTTAAACGAAATACTCCCCCTCAAATAATGAATGTTATTCGAGAGATAGTCTTCTTGAGCAGAATTTTGAATCGTATAATAAAATACTTTTTGAAAATTCGTGAGACGACTCTGCTCAAGGTTTTAGAAAACACAATCAAGTATTATACAACAAAGAATGCTTGAAATTCAAAACTCTTTTACTGTTGAAAAGTTGTTTGAGACCCGGAGTCTCTCTTTTGAGTTTTAAAATCTGAAAAAGATTTCCATCTAAAGTTGAACCTCATGGGTTCTTTTTGAAGATTTGTTTTTTTGTGATGCATGGAAAACATCCGGTATTTGGGATGTTCAGATCAGAGACATTCTTTTATTGAAGCCAAAGCATTCCAGATTGTGAAAATTTGAAAGGTTTTGAATGACTTTGCTTTGGTCTCCACACTTGCTTTACCGGTGTAAAACGAGAGTGTAGAGTTTGGAAAAATTTGTTTCTCACCATTTTGAATCCTTTTACCAGTTTAGCCTTTAAACACATTTTGCCCTTTGACCTCAAAATATGTTCCATAAGAAACATTTTGTCGAATGTTGAAATTTTGACTTTCAATGGGAGGACATGTAGTTGCACACAAAGAAAATGCATCAGGCACAAACAAGTATAAGATGAATCAAGAAACTCATTCTAAATCTACCAAAATGCTCAGAATTCTCTAATTAACACACAAGATCACAGATTAACTCATCCTATCACTCGAGATTTTCCAATTATGATAATGGTTTGGGGTAATGATTTGAGTCTATGCACACATGTTAGCATCAAAATGCAGGAATATTGAACAAACAAATGCCCTGGTAGTAGCAAAGACATCGACATCTAAGACCCTAAATCACGTTATTCTAAACCTATGTTGTTCCTAATCGAGCAACTACACCAATCGAGCATTCTTTAGTGTTCTCTAAAGCTATATAAACTAGTTAATTAGACTAAACACATAAAAATTGAAAGCCCTGATCGATAATTACATAAACCCTAGTTTCTGATTTTGCCTTTTTGACCGTTGAAAACATTTGAAACATTTAGAGAATGATTAGACAATAACCATGAAGAAATTAGAAACTCACAATCGGGAACATTTGAGGATAAAAAAAATCGTTAGTCTGAATCGTTGAGGTTTATCTCATGTGTGCAACTTTTGAGAACATGTGTGAAAACATTGATTAGAGCCTGTTTTATTTTCCATGCAAGGTCCTTTTACCTAAGTTTAAGACTTTTGTGAACTTTACTAATTAAAAGGTTAATTACTTTTCCATTTGAAGTCCAAACTAGATTAATTTGGGATCGTTGCAGAAAAAATTCCTTTTCTCCCCCTCGAATTAGCATATATTTTGTGAAACCTTTTTGCATATTTTAATTCGAGAGATCATAGAAGTTTATGAAAAAATGAGTTTTAATCTGAATGATGAAGAAACATTTTATCCTTGATGAATAAAAGTTAGGTGTGCAAACTTCATGATTTTGTAAAAAATTTCCTCCCCCTCAAAACATGTTCCATTTAGACAGTGTAAAGCAAAATTTGTTTTAATGGAGGAACATAGTTTTGAAGATTAGAAGTTTGTACACAAGAGAAAGAGGATTCTTTTTGTAGTTTTTGTATTTTCTTAATGATAAAATATTTACAAAAAAAAATTAGATGTTTGACTCCCTTAGGTTTTAAGAAAATTTTGCAAATCATCTGGAGTCAAACACCGCATACCAATATGGTGAACTAAATCAACAAACCTTGATGGAGGTAATGACTTAGTAAACACGTCCGCCAACTGGTATGTAGTTCCCACAAAATCTAATTCAATTATACCCTTCTCGACATGCTCTTTAGAAGAAATGGTAGCGGAGAGCACTTTGTTGGGCTTTGGAATGATGAATGGTGTTGCAAGAGATTGCAAAGGCACACTTTGAGTCGCAGTACATTGAGATCTAGTCAAATACATAGCCAAAGTCCGTGAGCTAAGTTCTCATCCAATTGACGTGAGCATAGAAAGCAGACATGGCTACATACTAAGCTTTTGTTGATGACAGTGATGTACAATCCTGCTTCATTGACTGTGTCCCTTTGTAACTAAACAAGAATTGTTGCGAATCATTGTGCCTTCTACGTGCAGCTTGTTTTCCAAATCCATTTAAATCCAATGTTGTGTCGAAGGGTGATAATGGTAATTATCTCGCATGTGAGCAGGATCCAAATTGCGTGTAGACGACTCAGTAATGTCAGGAATGAGTTGAGCCGATGCAAACGGTCTAAAGAACGTTTAAAGAACGCCTCAGGGTCATGCTCTGCAGTTTGTGGAACTGATATAGGTATGGAGTCTTCAGCTGATTGTCGTGAGTTGGACCCGGTTTGTTCTGTGGTTGTTGGAGATGCAATTGGAGGACTGTCTCTCCCAACAGTTGTTGTTGTTTGTTGAGGTGAATCAGGTACTGGAATGTTTTCAGGTTGAGCAGCGGAATTAGGTGAGACCTCAGTAGGACGGTATTCAATTGTGTCATCAAATAGTGGAGCAAACAAGGTTTCTAATTCTTTGCGGTTGAGTGGCAATGGTTCAGCCGAAGAGTCTGGAAAGTTAAGACGGTTGTATGCGGGTCCTAAGCTGTTGTGCTCAGAAGCCATTGCTGAAGTGCTTTTAAACGGTTGGTTGCGGGTCCTAAGTTGTTGTGCTCAGAAACCATTACATTAAGCTCGGGTCCGAAACTGAGTTGTTCCGAAGCCATTCCTGGAGAATCTGTAAAGAAAGAAAGAAGAGACAAGAAAAAACAGAGAACAAGGATTCCCAAGAGTAAATGGGTTTCAGATGTTAGAAGCATAAAGATGTAGTGTCAATTACACTCGAACACACAATTCCGATGGTTTTCATTTTAGTCTCAGAGGTAGAAGTTGTAGAGATCACATTAGTTTTGGTGCAAATGTCTAAAATCTTTCCTGTAGGAATCCACCTAAGACCAATTGATTTGAAAATTCTACCCGTGGGTACCCACCTAGTGTTAGATCTAGGAGAAGTTTTCCTTTTAGATGCAGTTGAATGAATTGTGGAAGCATCACTTCTTTGAGAAAACCTACGTCCTATGTTGATCCACTTCTTAGGTTTCTGACTTATGACTTTTGGTTCAACGGGTTTGTTTGTCTTAGTCGATTGAGCCTTTTCAAGTGAATTTCCCTTTTGAAGATATTTTAAAGCACAAACATGATTATTTACGCAACTACTCTTAGAAGCTATCCAATTCCTATTAGTTTGTTGATTACTCTTAGGTTTTGGTGTGCTACTACAAGCAGTGTTCTGTACTACAGTGGAAGGCATCACATGAGGTCTTGAACCTAGAATTCCATCCTTTTGAAGTAGCGCCTTTTTCCTAGCCTTTTCTAGATCATAGTTCTTGCACATGTCATATTTTCCATAAGAATCTTTACTTTTAATGCTTGTTTTAGACACTGTTTTCGAACTAATCCTAGATGAGCCAGGTATAATCACGTGTTGAGATTTAGCAGACACAGATGCATTTTCCTTAGGCCAAGAATGTGGAGTGACTGGTTTTGTCAAATTGTTTTTCTCAACAACTTGGGAGGCAAACCGAGGTTTTGAAAATTTAGGTCGTTTAGATTTAAATGCAGTTGGTTGTCTAACCACTGATTGTTTTCTGTTTGTTTGAGAAGGCGGTTTCCCCAAGATTGATGGTTTTGCAAACTTAGTATCCACACTATTGCCAGTCAGTCTTCTTAATTTGTTTTGCAATGCAGCATGTGCAAACACCTTTTCTTGAATTTGACCTTTTAAAAGCTCATTTTCTTTAACTAATGTATCCACACGTTTACTAAGTTCATTTGAAACTTGACCATTGTTGCCCGAATTTTGAGATTCGTTTTGCATTTGGAGTTCAAGTGAGATGCAATGTGCCTCTAGTTTTGAAATTTTTTTATGACACCGGGCAATGGTCTTTTTGAGAAGAAGGTTTTCAGACTCAAGAGTTTGATTTGATGTTTCAGTCATTAGATTATCATGTAAAGACTCAGACTCAGAACGTTTGTCAAGACATTGTACAACATCCTGGTCAACCTCTCCTACATTACTGAAGTTAGGTTGCTCAGATTGTTGTTTCTCATTTGCAGGTATAATACGATCAACAGTAGATTGTACCTCGGCCATTGGCTCTTTGTCAAAGTTAGGTTCTGTGTCATAGATGGGTATGACATCTTCCTCATCCATTTGTCCTTTGTCAAAGTTGGGCTCTGAGTCATAGAAGGGTCTGATCTCTGCACAGTCTGCATCTGTATCATTCCCCAATCTGCTGTTGTCATCCTGCTCTTCTGATTCTGTCACATCGCTTTCCATGACACCCAAATTAGCTTCCAATGCATCAACCATATTAGATTGCTCTACTTGAATCTGCAACTTCTGTTCATTCATTCTTTGGACATAATTTCTTCTGTGAAGAATCGCCTTCTCAATCGAATCCAAATCTCGTATCAATATGTCTTTGAAAGTTTCATCCTCGATTCGGGATTTGATGAACTGCTGAAACTGTTCCTTGATCACTCTGAAGGTGGCGTTGGATTCATTCTCGTGAACTTCTTCTGATGCAAGCTGCTTTTCAAGTTGATTCACGTTTTCGAACATCATATTCGTGAAAATGTCAAAGTCTTCTCCAAGGAGTGATGGAAATGCCCGTTTGAATCCATACTCGGAACGAGTTCCTTCTAAGTCTTTGTATGAGAGGACCTTAAGGTGTGACTTAAGTGATCTACACTGTTCCATGCATCTCCACTAAATATGTCTCTAACTCATGCATCAGCGACCTTGATTGATACATTTTCTCTCCGTTTAATCTCACAATTGGATCTTCAGAATCATCAGAATCATGCTCTGGGCATGTATTATTCATGTGAGATTCCTGCATGTTTGCCATCAACATCACATCTGTTGTATCGGTTTCCAAATCTGCTGTATTGGATTCCAAATCTGCATATTCATCATCAGATGGAATATCTCCCATGACCCTTTGCAAAACAGCATTGAGATTACCCCCTTCAACTTCCATTTGACTAAGTGTGGCATTGTATTCAACATTATCGTCAAAAAGTGGAGTTGAATCATAATCTTGATCTTCCACATCTGCAATATTTTCTGTATATGCCAAAAGTGCCATGCTCGGTTCGATAAGATCTTCTTCATCATCAGAATCTTTCATTGTGTTTAAGCATTCAGAAGTTGAAGTCATAGCGCCATTGCCTTTCTTAGAAGATACTTGACTAAGTTTCACTAGATTTTGCAGAAGAGATTGCACATTATTATGTAGTGTTGCAGGATGGTACTGTGGAATGAAGAAAGGCTCAGGTGCATTCAGAGGATTGAAGAAGAGACCATTTGGAGTGTAAATTAAGGATCCATGGTCAACAACCAGAGATGGTGGAGCAGGGAGAATGGTCTTCAGAGGATTCACGCTTAAACAAGATTCAAGAATTTGCTTCATTATGATGTGATGAAGTTCTTCTGTATGATGCATAGCTTCAAGATATTTCCACATTTCATAAGCACTGGCTTCAAAGTCCATATACATGTAAATTGAGTTGGGAAGGGCTAGTGTCATGAACCATGCAGCTTGTTGGTCAGCATCATACTGAGCAAGTTCATTAGCATTCAAATCTTCATCCGTTTGCAGTCTGATAATCCCTGTTGACTCAGCAAGAAATATCATTTTGTGTGGACCATCTTGTATGGATTTAAGCATGAGATCTGCCGCAGGACGATCTGTGAGCCATTGTAGAAATCTCCGTTTCCAATCAGTATACGTTCCTGGTAGCAACATTGGAGGCCTTGATTCATTGCCAAAGAGCAAAACATGACGAATGAGGGTGCTGTGACTTTGTTGTTGATGATACTGTTGCTGATGAGAATATTGGTGAGGAAGGTAGTTGGAAGAAGGTGATTGAGACGTTGTAGATGACATTGCTCTCCCCCTTGATTGTTGCGATGTAATCGAAATAATCAAACAAAATGTCACACTCGAGGTCGAAATAGTGATTTCTAGTTTTCCCTCCAAAATAGTTTGAAAATTTTTTTCTTTTCCAAAATTTTGAAAATCACTATAAAATGCAATTCTAAGGTTCTAGAAAAAATTTGAGTTTAAAAAATTTTGCCGCCAAATTTTACCGAAAAAATTTGAATTTTGGCCTAAAAATTTGAATTTTGGGCCAAAATTTTCACCGTTATACCAAAATTTAAATTTCACGTAAAAATTGAAAGTTTAGTCTCCTGTAAAAATTAAATTATTTATTTATTTATTTATTTTTTTATTATTATTATTTTTTTGAAAATAAGTTAGAAGATAGCAGAAAGAGACTTGTGTTAAAGATGGATCTTGTAGAAGATTGAAATGCACGTTCCTTTGGTTAAGTTCAAAATCCCTGGGGTAAGTTGAAATCTTACGCGTAAAACTGAAACGTATGCGTAGACTGCAAAGTTACGCGTAAGGTTGATCTTATGCGTAAACTATAAAGTTATGCGTAAGATTTTATGCGTAAGGTTCAAAGACCAAACAAATCTTTCAAACTTATCCAAGCTTGAAAGATATCCGTAGTCAAAGTATTCCACTAACTTATCCAAGCTAGGGAAGTACTGAGTCACCGTTGCACGAAGAGAAGACCGTTGAAGAAACTTACGAGTAGAATTCTGAAACTTACGCGTAAGATTTAAACTTACGCGTAGAAACTTAGGCGTAGGATCCCCAACTTACGCGTAGAAACTTAGGCGTAAGAATGAACTTCTGCGTAGAAAAGGCAACTTCTGCGTAGGATTTCCCACTTACGCGTAAGAATTAGGCGTAGGAATCACTTATGCGTAGAACTTATGCGTAGGAAGTCACTTATGCGTAAGAATTAGGCGTAGGAACTCAAAGTTACTCGTAAGAACAGGGTTTTGACCTTAGTTACGCGTAAGAAAAGGGTTTTAGCCAAAAGTTACTCGTAGAAAGGACAAAAAGTACTGTTTACAGCTTTCTAATCGTACTGTTCACTAAAGTTACGCATAAACTGGTCAGAAACTTGAAAAATCTCAAATTTTTGAAGAAAAAATGCTTAGAAATAAGGTACTTTTGATCAAATAACTTCACCAATACTTAGAAAACACTAACTATTGAAGATTTTGCTACCAAAAACTAGTTTTCCAATATCAAAGAAGCTATAAAACCTTTAAAAAAACCTTAAAAATCACAACTTTATGCAACAACTAAGCTTCAAATCACTATATCAACCTTGAAACTTATCCAAGCTTCAAGATTTGAGTGAAAGAAACCAAGAGAAATGCAAAAAGATGAAGAATAAGCACCAAATACCCACGTTCAAACCAAGAAACACACTTCAATCTCTATTTGGCGAATGATACCACTTGTTAGGTCACCATTTTGTAAACACAAGTATGATTTAGAAAGAAATAAGATGAGAAATGAGATTGGTTGATTATGAGACAATATAAAAAGTGAAAGAGCAAGAGTTTCCTTAAGATAATCAAATAACCAACAAACTAAATGTTTACATAAGCTTACTATTTATAAGGAAAGAGTTAGGGCAACACTCCCTTCCTTCCTTATCTCTTAATTCGTGGGCTTACAAGCCCATAGGGCTTTAACACATAAGCCTTGTAACATGAAACTTAATGAAATAAATACTAAAGCAACCTATTACAAAAGGTAATGACCGAGACTTGACTAAATACAAAAGTATGATCCCAACAATACATTTGCATTATTTTCGTACACGACACAAACAAATGCACCTTATTATTCGAAAACTAAATAAACAACATACATATTTTACCTTCGTCTATATATTTTACACCTTAACAATCAAGTTATATAAAGTTTTGAAACTAAAAAGCTACGTACAAACTATTCTGGAATACATTTCTAACGTATCACAACAAGTATTGAAAACCCTTGAATTTTTCTAAGTCTTTTCTTATAAAAACTCGTCCCATGCTACCCACGAAACGAACGTATATTTTTAAAATCTACTTAACGAGCATGTTGTTTTATTTCACAAACCAATCGACCCCCTAACAGACTATCACTTTCATATAGAAACTTAGTAAAAATACGTACGTTTGGACATAGTAAATGACCAAAAGCAAATCGACATACGAACCAGTTTTGAAAACTAATTAGTATCGATTGGGCCTTAAAGCCCAATCATCCAAAAATAAGCCGATCCCATAAGCTGTTACAATAAGCAGTTTGGTAACGTTTTTATAATCCTAACCTTAGCCCAAAACAAAGCCCAAAACCCTTGTAGGCCCATTGGATCTAAAAACCTTAACGGGCCTTAGATTTTCGTTAAAAGCCCATAAGCTATAAAAATGAGCTTTTTGACAAATAAGCTATTAGGAAAAGTTAAATAAGCTATTTTGAAACTAATCAAGAAATGAAAACACTAAGTTTTGAAATTGGTGAATTTTGGACTAGATTTGCAAATTTTACAAAATTCGGGTTAAAAGTGTCTATTTTTCAAAGTTGTAGTATAAACTGTCATTTCGTAAACTTAAGGATGAAAACTGATTTTTATAAACTTTTGGGTGAAAAGTGTTAGAATTATAAAGTTTTGGACGTAAAACGTAAATATATTTAATTTTGGACTAACGGTGTAACGCTAACGCCGTTAGGGTAAAAAGCGTAAATTTTTGGAAAAGACAAGGGTCATATATAAAAATTAACATTTTTATTTTTACTTCCTATTTTTACGATTTCACGTCACGACGTTACATTTTATTTCAAACTATTAATATTATTATTAAACTTTACATTATATTTATATATATAACTAAACTAAACGTACAATATATTATAAAAACCAAAAGTTTTACTATCGTTAAATTAACAATTCATGTATTCAAAAACTATTCGCGATTAAAACATTAAGACTATCAAACACTAAAACTTGCCATATATTATCTAGGTCGTGTGTGGAGCCGTTCCCATTTTGCAAACTGAGTATCGATATTTTTATCACTAAACCACTAAGGTGAGTTCATAGCCCACTTTTATAAAACTGTTTTCGTGGGGAGATACATGCTTTAAAATTTGAACACAAGTATTTTTCTTATACTATGCCTGAAATTGTTATTGCTTAAGTCCCTTATTGCCAAAAGCCCCTCATATCATAAGCCTTAGTCACCCAGAGGGTGAACGTAAATAATTGTGGATAGATCTATTAGGGATTGACAATCCCCGTTTGGGCGTTGAGAAAACAACCAAACGCACTTTATTTGAAATCTAATAGGTTACTGGCAAGGACCTATCCCGAGGGCCCCTGTTACTATAATCCATCATTTATGATGAGATCTGTTAATCGGATGAGTGTCATGAGCTTAATGCAATAATAAATGATTTTTAACTTATAATTGTAAATCGATGCAATTATCACTATCGCTTGTGTTCAACTACTAAACTTAAACCTATGAATATCACTCAACTTTTGTTGACTTTTAGCATGTTTATCTCAGGAAATTAATGCGAAGGAGCTCAAGGCATGGAGAGGGCACTAAACCCCTATACGGGTGTTAAATAAAATGTTTTGTCATTCGTTTTTAATAACTCATATCTTCTATGATATGTTAAAACTAATGGAACAACTTTGTATTTGAAAACTTGCTTTTAAATGAATGATAAACATAACTTTAAAACGTCTCTTTGAGTCGTTTTCTATGACGTTGACTTCGATCCTCTAAGTAATACCTCACAAAGTCTTCCGCTGCTCTAGTTGAAATTTAGGGGGTGTTACAACAACATTGGTCCTTATGATATTAGCTAAAACCAAACGGACCTAATATTAAACCAAAAAATCCAATCCAATAACAAACACAACCATCACCAGCCCACCCCCAAGGCCCAAAATAAGCCAGCCCAACACCCCTTAAAATATTGACCCCGGTCAACTCCCTCCCAAAACCACTCCCACTGTTCACTCTCCTCCCTCACCCCTGCAACCATGAAACCGGAAGTGATTTTCACCACTTGCCCACCTCACAACCCCAGCTGGCTACTCTTCCACCTCACCCCCTCCTTGAAGATACATCATGAAGCATTTAATGCTTCCCCACCATCAAACACTCAACCTCCATACTCACAGCCTGGTTTTGTGGCCAACTTGCCCCATAGCTCACTCCTACTATCCTTTCATGTCTCTTCCACCTCCACAACACTACACAATTCTTTAATTGCTTTGAAACAACCCCAATCCACATGTTCTAAATTTTGGCGCCAAAATCGTTTAAACAGCTGGGATTAGTTTCAGAGATCCAATGGCTTGTATTATTGATGGGATTTGATCAGAGGGTGCCCACAAACCCTAATTTGAGCTTATAAAAGAGAAGAGAAGGCTGAAGACAAAGTAGTAGTTAATTTTGTTCAAAATAGTTTCGTTTTCATTGTAACTCTTAAATTAGTTGTAATCTTTTGATCCTAAAGTTTGTAATCTTCTTTCCAGTGTATTTAAACTCAAAATCAATCAATCAATCTCAAGTTTCTGTTTCAATTCTCAAATTTGTATTTTTACTTTGAAATTTCAATTCTCAAATTTGTATTTTTACTTTCATTTAATCATGTTATAAATTTTTAGCATCAAGTTTATTTAGTTATAAAACTTAGACAATGCATACTCAAATATAGGGTAAAAGATACACCGGTATTAAGTAAAAAGTTTTACACTTGTGAAACATGTTTGCAAAAAAGGATTTAAAGGGTGATTGGTTGAGGGTATTGGGGGGAGTAAGGAATGGGAAAATCAATGAATATACATGCCTAGTTATAAGTAGGGAATGTAATCATTGCTTAATAGTGGGTAATGGGGCATTGCTCAGTAAATTGGGAGAAAGGTAATGATTACCCACCACTACCACCACCACCCACTACCACCGCCACCCACCACCACCCACCCACCCACCCACCATCGCCACACCTACCCCCGCCAACCACCGATGCAACCCATCCCCACCTCCACCTACCACCAACGCCACCCACCCCCGCCACCACCCCCACCACCGCCACCTACAACCCTACCGTCGCCCACCACCACCACCACCGCCCACCCACTACTTGCCATCCCCCACCACCACCCACCACCCTCCACCCACCACTGCCACCACACACCACCCACCACCGCCACCCACCACCACCCCTTTGGAGGTTAATGTGTTTTTCTTAAACCAATTACTATTAAAGATAATAATAATCTCCATTCCATTCCTTTGTTTCCTTTTCCCTTTCCTTTTCTGATTCCCCAATACTAACCAGTTTTCAAAACCAAAACCAAATCGAAAACCGTGCCAATTTGAGCGTTCACTCATCTCTCACTTCAACTGCACCCACTTATTAGATTGTTATCGGGCTTAGTCCAATAATTATTTGGCATATATTTTATACTCGTTGTACTCATTTATTCACTTAGGGAAAATCCTTAAACTTACAAAGTTTTAATAATTACTTGAAGTTCCAGTGAAACAATGCTGTTTTTCTTTATGTCAATTTGAAGTTTATAAATTTGCACAATAAAACATGAAATAAAAATGACGGGACAATCAAATCAAAACATTTATCTTATATTATACAAAGCTTAAGTAGCCTTATAAATGTAAATGGGTCATAATAAATGTCCCAAGAATTGATTCTATCATATGAAGTCTTCAACATTGATTCCAAGCAACTCAAACATCTCAATTAGTATGTGTACATTAATTTCAAGCAACTCAAACGTCACAATTAATAGTGGTTAGTCTTTTTACCTTCCCATCCATGAGTTACAAATATTTTATCAACTATATAATGTGTCAAAAATCACACACAACAAACCACAACTTCCTACACACCGCATGCACATTGGGCTACAACTTATTATGATCGTAAAGTAAGCATCATATCGTCCTACTTATTTAGCATATTGATTTGTATTGTTTTATGTAAATTTCACGTGTGTTTTGTGTCTGTAACAATTGTTGACATAGATAATGCATAAAAACGTTATTTATATTTTTCGATATCTCTATGTTTTGACGATCACAAAATGTAAAATCATCAAACGTAAGATTACTACGTAAACAAGTATTAAGATAGTTTATATCATTATATCCAACTTAATCACTAAAGGTATGGATAAACAAGTGCTTAATACATCTCATGATCAAAAGGGTATTTAATTAATTATTACAAAGTTTATTTAATTATATAAACATATTATATATTTTTGAAAAACACTTTTGGTAATAAAGAAAAATGTTTTAATCATACTAAATATATGAATTCAAATTTTTAACCAAAATCAGTTAGTTTTTCACCAAATAAACTTTCCCCACTAAATGACAGATTTTCTGGCCGTTATAGCTGGGCGGCCCCCTTAATTATAAGGGGCGGTCCCCTTAAAATTAAGGGGACCGGCCATGAATTAAGGGGACCGGCCAGGCTCCTGTGTCAGAATCTGTCAGAATTTTCTCCTATAAATACCACCTTAAATTTGGAATTTTTCCCTACCTTTTGCACGAAAAATTTCAGATCTAAAACTCTCTAAAAATCTTCCAAAACCCTTTGATCATTAGATTACTAATCCTTGTTTCAAGTGATTCAATCCCTTCTCATCCATCCTCATCCAAAGTGCAAAAGAAGAATACTCCTTCTACAACTAAGTTTAAGAAGTATTGAAGAGTAGTTGTGAATATTGTGTATATTATTTGTGAAGTTGTGTTGTGCTTGTAATAAGTAGTTTAGGAGAAGTAGAAGTTGTGTAGGGAGAAAAAGTTGTGTAGTAGTGAAGTGGTGTGAAGTAGATAGGTGTGAAGTAAAAAGGTGTGAAGAAGAATTGGTGTGAGGTAGATTGGTGTGAAGTAGTTGTGTAGAAGTTGTGATTAATTTGTAATGAAGTTGTGGTGTGTACATTGGTGTGTAAGGTTTTCTCCGCCATAAGGGAGTTTGTTGACATAGTGAAGAAAACTCTCGAGTAGGTGACTCGGGGAGTGGAGTAGGAACAAGGAAGGCGACCTTGTAGCCGAATCACTATAAATCCTTGTGTTGTGGTTTGATCTTTCCAACTCTTTTCATTACTTACTTATTTACTTATACAATATTAGCTTAGTTAGTTAGTTACTATATAATTGTTCATATAGTGCAAGTATTGAGATCACATAAACTAGAATTGAAGCTTTTAAAACAAACTTGTTTTTATAAATTTTAAAACGGACGTAAAACTATTCAACACCCCTTCTAGTTTATGTGACAAGCTCGATGAACTCGAAGTGACAAGGGAAAATCTCGTCGTCATAGCTATCACGGTTCATCTTCTCGACAAGACGATGATGATGAGGAGGAAAACGCCCATGGTGCTAGTATCCCTTCATTCTCCAAGTTCATTGATAATCTTGAGGATCTCGACTATCCCGAGTATACAACCCCATCTCCTAGCGATCAAACCGACGAAGTACTTCATGAACGAACAACCGAGGTGCTTAGACGACAAAAGAGTTTGCATGAAGAAGTTAGAGGTGGCTTCAAATCCATCGGGAAGACGTTGAAGGGCATCTTCGTGAAGAAAAGAAGATGATGGAGATTAGCTTATGATTGTTGAACAATATTTATTTTTATGACTTTTGATCATGGATATTTATGTGCTACTTGTCCGACTTATATTCGGAAGTACTTGTCATTCTCTTAGATAATTGTTTGGATACTTGATTAGGATGATAACTTGCTTTATTTTGTTTAATATATGCTTATGATTGCATGTTTTATCTCTTATTCTATATATATGCTTGCATGCCTAGCTTATGTGAGTGTGCATATATATATATATATATATATATATATATATATATATATATATATATATATATATATATATATATATATATATATATATATATATATATATATATATATATATATATATATATATAACATGTATGCTTTCTAATAGACCAAAACAAATGTGAAATGTCCAAATAGAGCTTGCTGCAAAAACAAAACAGAATATAACATTTTTCCAGAAAAATTTTAAAAAATTTTGATTTCTGGGTCATCAGATGGGAGACCCCCTTAATTCATAAGGGGCGGCCCCCTTAAATTTAAGGGGAACGGTCTGCATTTAAGGTGACCGGCCACCCATACAGTAGTTTTTACTGTTTTCTTTTGCATCTTGTGACTTCTTTTGCTAGTCTCAGCTACTATTTCCCTTTAAATCTAAACTGCTTTTGGTATCTAACCATCTATTTTCAAATTAATTCCATTTCTAAACATGTTTTCATACTATATAATCCCCATGCATCTTTAATTCACATTCCATCCTCCTCAACCTTCATCAAACCTCATCCTTTCACCATGTCATCACCAAGAACCACCTACTCAAACAATGCCAAGAAACAAAAACTTGTCATTATTCCACCAAAACAACTCTTCATTGATCTCACCAATGAAGACAACACCACTCCATCACCACCACCTCAATGCTCATCTCCTAGTGCACCTAATGCACCTTCTAAAACACCATCAACAAATGGAACCTCCACTTCCTCCATACCATCCACTTCATCCATAAATGACTACATAAACACCCACTTGTTTCCTCCACCAATAGTTCACCCACCACAACCTACCATTGAAAACACAATTGTTGCATTAACCCTCTCATTATCACCATTAACACCTCTTGATGCACACTTCTCATCATCCCCTATCAATCCACCAACCTATAACCCCGTCCCATGGAGCTTACTTGAAGCTCATGGTGACACTTGCCTTTGTTGCATCCACAACCGAACAATTGTGTTCGGACTAAGAGATGAGATACAATACATGTTTTCACACATTGAAAACTTGTAGCATCAACCACCAACAACAAACACATCTCCTCCACCACCATCAACAAACACTCCTCCACCATCACCATCTCCATGTTCACCATGAATTCCACACAATTAAACATGCTTGGTATTTTGCAAATAAAATTGTCTCAAACCATTTTGGATGGCAAGCTCTAGAGAGGAACTTCATGTTAGAGCTTTGGTTTATTTTAGTTATGATTGTAAGCCTTCAAGGCTTTTATTATTTGCACTACTTTCTTACACATTTAGTTTGTTCATGTAATGCTTGTTGTAATCTTTAATTTTATCTATGATTATGGTTATGTTTTGTTTCTATTCTTGCATGCTATATATAAATATATATATATATATATATATATATATATATATATATATATATATATATATATATATATATATATATATATATATATATATATATATATATATATATATATGTTGCTTGTCCACTAAATATTTTTTGCAAGAATTCCATATCTCGATTCCTTTATGGCCTCAAAACGAGGGGGAGTATACATCAAAGGGGAGCTCCAATTAAATCGGGATAACCTTTTTGATGCTAACAAAAAGGGGGAGAATTGATAAAAACTCACAATAATACTTGTATATATACTAATTTTCGCTCAATGAGTTTAGATTTTGTAATCATCAAAAATGGGGAGATTGTTGACATAGATAATGCATAAAAACGTTATTTATATTTTTTTATATCTCTATGTTTTGACGATCACAAAATGTAAAATCATCAAATGTAAGATTACTACGTAAACAAGTATTAAGCTAGTTTATATCATTATATCCAACTTAATCACTAAAGGTATGGATAAACAAGTGCTTAATACATCTCATGATCAAAGGGGTATTTAATTAATTATTACAAAGTTTATTTAATTATATAAACATATTATATATTTTTGAAAAACACTTTTGGTAATAAAGAAAAATGTTTTAATCATACTAAATATATGAATTCAAATTTTTAACCAAAATCAGTTAGTTTTTCACCAAATAAACTTTCCCCACTAAATGACAGATTTTCTGGCCGTTACAGCTGGGCGGCCCCCTTAATTATAAGGGGCGGTCCCCTTAAAATTAAGGGGACCGGCCATGAATTAAGGGGACCGGCCAGGCTCCTGTGTCAGAATCTGTCAGAATTTTCTCCTATAAATATCACCTTAAATCTGGAATTTTTCCCTACCTTTTGCACGAAAAATTTCAGATCTAAAACTCTCTAAACATCTTCCAAAACCCTTTGATCATTAGATTACTAATCCTTGTTTCAAGTGATTCAATCCCTTCTCATCCATCCTCATCCAAAGTGCAAAAGAAGAATACTCCTTCTACAACTAAGTTTAAGAAGTATTGAAGAGTAGTTGTGAATATTGTGTATATTATTTGTGAAGTTGTGTTGTGCTTGTAATAAGTAGTTTAGGAGAAGCAGAAGTTGTGTAGGGAGAAGAAGTTGTGTAGTAGTGAAGTGGTGTGAAGTAGATAGGTGTGAAGTAGAAATGTGTGAAGAAGAATTGGTGTGAAGTAGATTGGTGTGAAGAAGTTGTGTAGAAGTTGTGATTAAGTTGTGACGAAGTTGTGGTGTGTACATTGGTGTGTAAGGTTTTCTCCGCCGTAAGGGAGTTTGTTGACATAGTGAAGAAAACTCTCGAGTAGATGACTCGGGGATTGGAGTAGGAACAAGGAAGGTGACCTTGTAGCCGAATCACTATAAATCCTTGTGTTGTGGTTTGATCTTTCCAACTCTTTTCATTACTTACTTATTTACTTATACAATATTAGCTTAGTTAGTTAGTTACTATATAATTGTTCATATAGTGCAAGTATTGAGATCACATAAACTAGAATCGAAGCTTTTAAAACAAACTTGTTTTTATAAATTTTAAAACGGACGTAAAACTATTCAACACCCTTCTAGTTTTCCACAATTGGTATCAGAGCCAGGTTTTGCAAGATCTTTAAAATATATTGTATTTTAAAACTTTAACCATCTATGGAATCTGAAAAATATTTAGAAGGGCAATTGATAAGGCGAAAAATGAACCATTTTTAGAGGGTCATTTAAGCCCGGAATTGAATTTATTTGATCAAATATTGCCCTAAATCGTTCCTTTTGGGATTTTAGGTAATTTGTGAGTGAATTCTGGAAAAGGAAGCATTTTGGACGTTTTTGGAGCATAAAAGTGAAGAAAACGACAAAGTCTTAATTTTCCTTGCTGGAAACAGTACCTGACGGCGTCACAAGCTTCTTCATGACGGCGTCAAGAGTAATACAAGAGGTGGAAGTGGATAAAGTACGTGATGGTCCAGTAAGTTCATGACGGCGTCAAGCTAGGCCGTCACGTGTACCTGAAGGCGTCACCAAGGCCGTCACGTGTAAACTTGTCAAAACTTGCGCGCGGAGTAGCTAATATTGTTTTGGTCATAACTTTTGCATACGAACTCGGATTTAGGTGATTCAAAAGCCCACGCGAAGAGGACAAAGAGATCTACAATTTGGTAAAAAAATGTTGGTCGTGACGCCATCAAGGTTGGTCTGACGCCGTCACGACCGGGCCGGACAAAAATTAGGCTATAAATATAACATCATAACTTCACTTTTTGTAAGCCCTAAACCCTAAAGTCGATTCCTGGGTTTAGGTGGGTGTTTTTCCAGCAACTTAGAGGGTTTCAATCACTCCATAAACATCATGTATTGGTTTGATGATTCTATCTCAACTATGTCTTTCATTATTCTTGTTGATTGTCCTTCTTTGATTATGTTTTGTTAATTCACCTTGTGTCTACTTATGATTATGTGAAACTTGTATATAATTGATTAGATCTCATTGATTTCTTGTTGATGGTTATGTCTATCTCCATGAATGAGGGCTTGTTGATGTGTGTGTCTATCTCCATCAATTAAGGCGTGACAATTTCAATAGAGCTAGTTGGTTTAGTTTATAATTCTTGTTTCCTCTTGATTCTTGTTTTGATTGAATGAATTCGATGTTAAGCTTAAGAAAACTGGCAGATCTCCATCGTGTAATGTGCTTGAACGTCTTAAGAAACATGTAGCCAAGGTATACTAGGCTATTAAGGTAGTATTTAACGCATGAGCCACTGTTTACAATCCCTATGGTTGTGCCGGGCATGGCATAGGAGGAGATAAGAGCTCATAGAATTGGAGAGATATGTATGACACTCCATGAGTTATTAGGAATACACCCGTCAATTAAAATAAGGTTTACAGTCAATAGGTAGAATTGGATAGCTAGCAAGGAGTAACATATCATGGGTAGACGTGCTTCATTTATCTTGTAGAATCCTAATTTACTTTTCTTGCACATTAGTTTAATTAGTAGCTTTTGGGTTAGTTGATTAGCAACTAATTCTGCCCCTTCTTCCAAAACCCGAGATTTTTACTTGCTTTTCATAAAATATAAAAACATAAAAAGAATCATCCTTCACCTTTAGACCTAGTTAGATTAATTTCAATTCTAACGACACTATTCATAGCTGAACGATCAATCCCCCGGTACTTGTCACTATACTATACTACAACGATCAGGTACACTGCCTGGTGGGGGTTGTAAGCTTCTCAAGATCCCTTGAGAGGTAAAGCCTGGTGCGATTCCCACGTATCAAGTTTTTGGCGCCGCAACTCGGGGAATAGTTATTGCTTAGGTTGAAATTTTAATTTTATTAGGTCTACTCATTAGATTCCTTTTTAGTGAGATTTTTTATTATTTTTTTTATTAGCTTTCTCGTAGTCTATCTTTTCTTTGTGTATTTGTTCGTAGAAACCTTTCCATTGACTCTTCCGTTCACCATTATGGAGAACACGAATCCACCATACTACCGACCACGAAACCCATTCACTCCTAATGACATCTTGATGTTCAACCAATATCGAGATGAACCTATCTATGATGCATGGACTCGTTTTAAAATTTTACTCCGAATAGTCCCTCATCATGGTTTCGATCTATGGTACCTAACTCAAATCTTTTACTATAGTGTCCACCCGTATGACCAAAGGTACATTGACGATTTTACCAACGGGGACCTTAGGAAATTAAATGCTGAAGAAGCATGGGATGCCATAGAAGATTGTGCCCAATATTATTATAGATTAGACAACCCGACAAACAACATAACAAATCATTTGACAACAAATTTGAAGGATCATGAAACAAGTTTGTTGGGGGATGAATATACTCATGTTGAGATACCTAGTTGGATGGCACCTAATATCATAGTACAAAACAAACATATAGGTAATCTAGGTACAATGGAGGATGAGGTGGATAATCTAAGCCCACAAAGTACCCCACAAGTCCTACCATAATTTGAAGCACATACACCGCCCGTGACTTACCCGGAAGAAGTAGATGAGACTATAGGAACCCCAATTGAGGTAGAACCCTTGGACCAAGCACCACTAGAGGATATAGGTTTAAATACTTGTAGTGATAACCTTACTCCTAGTTCTAGGGAATTTCCTAATGTTGATGAACCGGAACCTCAACCTTTACACAACTTCCCATCCTTAGATTTATTTTTAGGAGACAAAAGAGGAACCGACCCACCCATCAACCTATATTATCCGGGTAGTTTTAGGATGAAGGAAGCCATTCACTCACCCCCTTCACCTCACATGGTATATTTCCACCCTAAGGGTGTGTATCACTACTTCCACCCACACTTAATCCTAAGTGTATGGAAAACCTCCCATATTTCCGTTAAATAAGGGTAGAGTCAGGCTCGTGACTCGAACAAAAACAAGCGCTTGTTGGGAGGCAACCCAACCCATGTTTTTAATTGTTTGATGTTTTTATTTTATTTGTTTATTTGTGCCATATATGCTTAATCATAGTTGTTTAATTTTCATGTTTCGAATAATTTGTGAAAATGCTTTATTTTGTTTTTAACCTCGTCTTAATTGCATATAAAGGTATTTTACAAAAAGTTAAGTGTAGGGAAATTTATATCTTGTTAAAAAGAACTAAATTCGAACATGAAAACTTCACAATTCATGATTAGCATATATTTTATTTTGTTTGTGTGTCAATAATTGTGGATATGTTTTATGAGTTCCTATTTGTAATTCATTCCACAAGTATCCTATCCTTTTGTTGCTTTGTCTTGTTTCTATTTCTAAGTCTGGAATTACATCTAGTTGTGATTTTTGTTCGGTTTGATGCTTTGGTTTTTGTGACTGTTGATTACAGGACAAGAAGATGATTTATATTTCTGGAGGGAAGCTTTCAACGTTCGTTTTCTTGGAGATAGATTTAACCATGTTGTCACATTATCCACGGTGAACGAATCAGGGGAGTATTAGTTTCTTTCATTCTTATTTATTTACTTTTACATCTTTTATCTAGAACATTGAGGACAATGTTCGGTTTAAGTGTAGGGAGGGTATATTAGAAACTATTACTCCACTTGGTTTTTGTTTTGTTTAATAGTGAATGTGTAATAAAACTGAGAGAAATATTTGTTAGGGCAATTTTAGCACCAAATTTAAAATTTTTTGCAACATGTAGGAGTGAAACTTTAGTCTTAATAAGCGTCTCATGGATAAGAGATTGTATGACTAGCACAAAACCGTATATTCAGAAAAATTTTCCACCCAAATATGTGAGGTTCGCCTTTAGATTTGATAGGAAAAGCATTTATTATTAGTGCTTATGACTTATGAGTGTACCGGTAGTATTTAGATTCTAGAACTTGTGATAGCGATGCATCCTGAGACCGCTAGTGAGACTACATTCGTGTAGTTATGATTACATTGACTTCATAGGTCAAGTAATTCTCCCATACCTTTGCGTTGTACTCATTTTTAGTACACGATACCCCTAGTACACCCCTCCGAGCCTATCTTTTCGTTTCTAACTTTAAGCATTTTACTTAAAGGAAGAATTTGTTTACAATCCACCCCAAATGTGCAACCAAATCACCTTAGCCTTCCTTGTATGCGCTCATCTTTAGTGCATTATTGTTAATTGTTTAAACCCTTTGTTAGTTGTCTAATTGATTACATGGTTGCTAAGTCGAGTCATATCTTGTACATATTGTTTTGGGACAATTGGGACTCATGGGTAAAGTACTTGTGTTATGGAGTAATGGGGAAGAACATCATATATTACCCCCATATGTGAGTTAATATTTAAAGGTACTCCAAGTGTTTTGATTATCTTGATTCGAGTCATTAGAATAGTTGATTGTAAAGTATGTAAAAGCTCAAGTGTAGGGAGGAAACGAGCTCCCTTTGATGTATTATTTTGGATGGTAGAGTAAGAGTGTATGTTAAAAAAAAAAAAATCGAAAAAAAAGAAAGAGAGAATTAAAAAAAAATAGAAAAAGAAAAGAGAAAAACATACGGTCTACCATCCGTTTCTTTTATTTATGTTTAAGTCAAATAGTGTCTTGAAAATCCAAAAAGAGTTGTGGTTAGTTTAAGTTGAGTCGAGTCTTGGCTTAGCAACGCCTCATTGTACATGTAGTTAACTAAGACAATTGACTTGCCACCAGTAAAATATCCGTTTATCCAACAAAACCGTGTTTTCCATATCCCCTACACCTAATGTTATAACCCTTTAAAAGACCTCTTTGATAGTTTATCCTAGGTGCTTACGCCAAGTGGTGGAGGTTTGATCATTTCCCAAGCCTATGGTAATCTATTTGCTATGACAGGTAGAGAGTGATATTTCTCCATTTCCAATTATGACATATAAATTTACAACACCCGAGAGATGAGAGTATCCAAATACTTAATGTGAGGTGCTAGTGTATAATTTCCGTGCTTGTTTTGACTAAGGTTGCACGATCATTTGTTGTAATTACTTTTATATTAGTGTTAAATGACCCCTAACTTGTATTTTGATTGGTGGAAAAGCTCATTTGCTTGAGGACAAGCAAATCCCAAGTGTAGGGATATATGATAAGGCGAAAAATGAACCGTTTTTAGGGGGTCATTTAAGCCCGGAATTGAATTTATTTGATCAAATATTGCCCTAAATCGTTCCTTTTACGATTTTAGGTAATTTGTGAGTGAATTCTGGAAAAGGAAGCATTTTGGACGATTTTGGAGCATAAAAGTCAAGAAAAACGACAAAGTCTTAATTTTCCTTGCTGGAAACAGTACCTGACGGCGTCACAAGCTTCTTCATGACGGCGTCAAGAGTAATACAAGAGGTGGAAGTGGATAAAGTACGTGACGGTCCAGTAAGTTCATGACGGCGTCAAGCTAGGCCGTCACGTGTACCTGAAGGCGTCACCAAGGCCGTCAAGTGTAAACTTGTCAAAACTTGCGCGCGGAGTAGCTGATATTGTTTTGGTCATAACTTTTGCATACGAACTCCGATTTAGGTGATTCAAAAGCCCACGCGAAGAGGACGAAGAGATCTACAATTTGGTAAAAAAATGTTGGTCGTGACGCCGTCAAGGTTGGTCTGACGCCGTCACGACCGGGCCGGGCAGAAATTAGGCTATAAATATAACATCATAACTTCACTTTTTGTAAGCCCTAAACCCTAAAGTCGATTCCTGGGTTTAGGTGGGTGTTTTTCTAGCAACTTAGAGGGTTTCAATCACTCCATAAACATCATGTATTGGTTTGATGATTCTATCTCAACTATGTCTTTCATTATTCTTGTTGATTGTCCTTCTTTGATTATGTTTTGTTAATTCACCTTGTGTCTACTTATGATTATGTGAAACTTGTATATAATTGATTAGATCTCATTGATTTCTTGTTGATGGTTGTGTCTATCTCCATCAATGAGGGCTTGTTGATGTGTGTGTCTATCTCCATCAATTAAGGCGTGACAATTTCAATAGAGCTAGTTGGTTTAGTTTATAATTCTTGTTTCCTATTGATTCTTGTTTTGATTGAATGAATTCGATGTTAGGCTTAAGAAAACTGGCAGATCTCCATCGTGTAATGTGCTTGAACATCTTAAGAAACATGTAGCCAAGGCATACTAGGCTATTAAGGTAGTATTTAACGCATGAGCCACTGTTTACAATCCCTATGGTTGTGCCGGGCATGGCATAGGAGGAGATAAGAGCTCATAAAATTGGAGAGATATGTATGCCACTCCATGAGTTATTAGGAATACACCCATCAATTAAAATAAGGTTTACAGTCAATAGGTAGAATTGGATAGCTAGCAAGGAGTAACATATCATGGGTAGACATGCTTCATTTATCTTGTAGAATCCTAGTTTACTTTTCTTGCACATTAGTTTAATTAGTAGCTTTTGGGTTAGTTGATTAGCAACAAATTCCGCCCCTTCTTCCAAAACCCGAGATTTTTACTTGCTTTTCATAAAATATAAAAACATAAAAAGAATCATCCTTCACCTTTAGACCTAGTTAGATTAATTTCAATCCTAACGACACTATTCCTAGCTGAACGATCAATCCCCCGGTACTTGTCACTATACTATACTACAATGATCAGGTGCACTGCCTGGGGGGGGGGGGGGGGGGTTGTAAGCTTCTCAAGATCCCTTGAGAGGTAAAGCCTGGTGCGATTCCCACGTATCAGCAATCTATGCAAAGACCACCACTATTTGAAAGTGATGGATTTTTATATTGGAAAAATCGATTCGAAACTTATGTGAAATCAAAAGATCCAGATCTTTGGCATGTTATTACCAATGGTGATTTTTTACCTATTCAAAATAACCCCGAAACAAAGAAAGATGAAATCGTACCTTTTGAAAAATAAAATGATAATTTAAAAAGAAAACTTGCTTAAAATAATGAAGCAAAAATGGTTATTTATAATACGCTACCACGTAAAGAGTACGAAAGGATCTTTATGTGTGAAACCGTAAAAGAAATTTGGAACTCCTTATTAATAACTCACCAAGGTAATAATCAAGTCAAAGATAATAAAATAGATCTACTTGTTCAACAATATAAGCAATTCACGATTCCGGAAGAGGAATCAATTGATAATGCGTTCGCTAGATTTAACACTATCATCACAAGTTTAAAAGCACTTGATGAGAATTTTTCTAGTAAGTGTTTTGTTAGGAAGTTTCTTAGGGCTCTTCACCCAAAATGGCGAGCTAAAGTGACGGATATTGAATAATCAAAGAATTTGTCAACGTTGCAACTTGATAAATTAATTGGAAATTTGAAAGTCTACGAAGCAATTATAAAGAAGGACTCCGAAATGGTCAAAGAAAAACGAGAGCAAAGTAAGTCAATCGCCCTGAAAGCTAGAAAGGAAACCAACAACAAAGATAGCTCATCTTTCGAAAGTGATGACGAAGAATATGCCATGGCCGTAAGAGATTTCAAGAAATTCTTTAAAAGGCGAGGAAGATTCGTAAGGCAACCACATGATGAAAGGAAAGTATTTCAAAAGAGTAAGGATGACAAGAATAACAAGAATGAAAGGAAATGTTTCAAGTGTGGTGATCCAAATCATTTCTTTGGGACATGCCCAATGATGACAAGAGATCAAAATCAAAGAGCATTTGTTGGAAGAGCTTGGAGTGATAGCGATGAAGATGAGAAAGAAACGACAATGGAAGAAAAGTGTCTCATGGCTAAGACATCAAGTGAGGTACGTTCCGAAACCGAATACTTTAGTGATGAAAATTTATCATTAGATGAAAAAGATTTAGATAGTGAATATAATAGATTATGCAAACTAGGACAACAAGTAATGGCTAAAAACAAATCACTAAAATACATTAATAACCAATTGGAAAATGAAGTACTAGAACTAAAAATTAAAATACATCAACTTGAAAAAGGTAAGGAGATTTTTGAAGAATGTAAAACATGTCAAGAGCTTAAAGGTGAAAACAAAATACTCAGGGAAGAAATTCGCAAACTTGATAAATTTGAAAATAGTAGTCAATCACTTAGTAAAATAATAAGTATTCAAAGAGTATCCGGAGATAAAACCGGTTTAGGATTTAACTCAACCGAAGCTTCAACAAGCGAAATCAAAAATGTCAAATTTGAAAGTGAACTTAAAGAACTAAAACCTCTAAAATCTAATCATAAGTATATACTTATTAATGATAGAAAAATACCTCTTGCAAACAATGAAGAAGTAAAAGATTTTTATAAACCGTCTTTAAAAACCGAAGTAGGATCCTCTAAACCTAAGACAAGATCTAAAACTCCACCACCTAGAAAAACAAATAACTTTTATCCTAGGTCTAAAACACCTCAACCAGGAAGAAACCAAAATAGGCAAAACTACAATAACACTAGTAATCAAATGTGGAATTATCAACAAAGATACAATCCTTGGAGAATACTACCACCCTTCATGCATCCTAGCCAAATGTTAAACATGTTCGGATCAAATAACTTTGGTCAAATGAGACAATGGGGACCAACGTAGATTATTCGCCATTCAAACTTGGAAATTTTAGTTGTCACCTCTAGTTCGTACAATTCCTCGAAGACTTTGAAGAAAAACGCATTGAAGACGAAAGGTACATATTTCCTTTTATTTCCTTGTCAAGAAATGCATGCTTAGTTTAGTCTCTTGTATTTATGTGATTTTGTTTGGCTTATAGTTTCCTCTAGATTTTATATCTATACAAATACATACTTATCTATTTATATATATATATATATATATATATATATATATATATATATATATATATATATATATATATATATATATATATATATATATATATATATATATATATACTTAGCTATATCTAGGATCTTATAACATAGAAAATTCATTTGTTGACTTTCTAGAACTAGAAATTGTTCGTTTACGAACCTTTTCTTTCCTCCATTTGCCTTCTTGAACTTCAATGTTCAACGACACTCATGTTGATGTAGAGAAATGAGTCGAAAAATATATGGATGAAACAAACTCCCGTCTTCCGTTGCATACGTCTCCCTCCTATATTCTCGTCTTATAAGCCCATACTATATACGTATATATATATATATATATATATATATATATATATATATATATATATATATATATATATATATATATATATATATATATATATATATATATATATATATACCTTCCACAACTCTCTCGTCCACTTGACAACTTGATAAATTTCATCCGAAATGATCAAGAAATTTTAATTGACGAAATGTCAAGTAAAAATGTCAAGTAATTCCTTTCGTGCAAATTCTCTCCAACGTATTTTTGATTAAATATAGATCTAATATATATATATATATATATATATATATATATATATATATATATATATATATATATATATATATATATATATATATATATATATATATATATATATATATATATATAAATATTTTCTTGTTCTTTCCAGAAACCCAAACCACGAAATATCAAGTTTTGGAGGGCGGCCCCCTTAATGTTTAAGGGGACCGGCAGCCAAATAAAGGGCGGCCCCTTTAATGTTTAAGAGGGCCGGCCATCTGATAGTTACAAATCGTTTTTCCTCTTTTTTCTTTTGCCAAACACTCCACTTTTTCAACACCCCTTCCATCTACTGCTCCTGTGACGAATTCTAAACCCAAAAAAAAAAAAAAAAAAAAACTCAAAAAAAACCAAACTCTAATTCACTTAATTCGGGTTAACTCGCAAAAGGCAAATTCATCGAACACGATCACCATTACATATTGTAAGTTTTTTATGACACATTTTATCTAATTCCATCTAATTTGGTCAAACTCAAGATTATGCATGCTTTAATAATTTTTTTTTTTCAAATTCATAATTTCTTTCGAATTGGGTCTAAAATTTCCATAACTAAATGCTTCCCTTAGGATTAGGATGCTTAATTAACACTAGAAACTAATAATTACAAACCCTCTTGTCGAAAATTTTTGAAAAATTTCATACACTCCTTTTCAGAATTTTTTTTGATAAACACATTGTTGAATAATGCTATAAAAACTTGTTAAAACTAATCATATTATGTCCTTATAACTTGTAATACATGAAACTATATTTTCGACTAAGTAAAAATGTTTATGTAAACGATAAGAGGGTGTTTGGATTATGTCCAAATAATGTCGAAATTAAGTCGTTGTAATTTTTATAAAACATTGTCAAGATTATAAACCTAAAACTAGTAATTCGGACTTGTCAAGATATATATTGACATACTAGTAGTGTAAGTGTCTAGTTAAGGAAGCGTTTGGTTTAGTACGAAAAATGACATTTTTGAGTCAAAACATAATGTCACACCCCCAATTTACCTGACTTGCAGCGGAATGGAATACCTGGGGTTGTCTGTCATAGCATCACAGTTACGGTTACATTGAACGACCTAAAGTGTCGTTTGGAAAATACTTCGTTTGATCATTGAAATTATCCAGAGTTTACAATATGAGGTCCCCAAAACGTGTTGCATGTTTATGAAAAACAAGTCATACTAGATCAAACGATTACATAAGTGCATGAAATAATGGTGAGACGCGTCAACTCCGCGACTCTATAAAGGTCCAAATGCATGTCACATGAGCTACCTTAATAACCTGAAATACATTGCTAAAATGTCAACACGAATGTTGGTGAATTCCATAGGTTTATAAAATGTAATGTTGTATGGCCACCACAAGTATAAGTGCAAGATAAAAATCAAGTAAAATAGTACAATAGACCTTAAGCTCATGACCCCAAAGCTAGACCGTTGAAATTATATGCCCCTCCTGAATGTTTTACCAGAACACTCCCAAAATATCAGACATGAAATGCATCCGCTTACTGTTGGTAATAACTACCACGGATGGAGGCGTCACCCTCGATAGATCTATCCACTCACTCTCGCTTAATAGGCAAATTAACGGTCCATGATAATAAATAGGGGACTTTAACAGGTTGGTAAGGCAACTTAAGCAATGTACATATGTTTTGGTACTTGGGCTCGTACTAAAATAATTGATGCAATGTATTCCCCCGTGGGATTTGAAATCAAAATATTGTATTGAAAACGGAGCTATGAAAACTCACCTTAAACTGATGATACTGTGACGAAGTGAAATGAACAACAACAATGAACGGTTAGCTGCCTCAACCTAATATGAATGATGAACGATCTTTTTAGATCACAAAATGATGTTATGAATTTCCATGCACATGTTTCCTATACCACTCTACTCTTTGGAAAAATACTTGTTGTTATCAAAAATATACATTTTCCAAGACTTAGGAAAATAAGGCTGATGAGTGTGTAAATACTCATCATTTTTACCTTTTCTGAGCTGCCAAAACATCTAAAAACACTCAATATTGAATCAAAATAGTGAAAATATCCCAGGAAAGTGTTTTACATGTTTCAAATGCAAAAATATCAAAAACAGATGAAAAACGCACAAAGTTTGCAAAATCGGCAATTTCAGTCCCTCAACTTTCAAAAATTGTCAAATCTAGTCCCTGGTTATTCTAAAAACTTGAAAAAGTCACCAAAGGTCCTTTTAAATCAAAAAGTTACACATTTAGTCCTTTGGTGCAAAGTTTCACAAAATGTCAAGTTTAGTCCCTGAACTTTGAAAATTGTCAAAAATGGTCCCTAGGATATTAAAAACTTTGAGAAAAACAAATTTTGTCCTTGCACTAACCTTTTATGGCAGGATTGGTCCATGGTGGAAAAGTTTGGTGAAAATTACACAAATGGTCCCTGAAGTTTGAAAGTTTGGCAGTTTTAGTCCCTGGTGAAAATTAATTGGAAAAATCATTCCAGGGCCTTATACTATTCATAGATTGGCAAAACACACCCCATGGAATACTTCAGAAACATGCCAAATCTAGTCCCTTCACTTTCGTTAAATTACAAAAATAGTCCTTGTGTAAATTAAACCATAACCGGACCTAAACTATTACCTAAAATAAAAACTAAACCCAATCCAATCCCACAGCCCACTCCCAAGCCCAATTGCAAAACAGCCCTGATGAGGCGAAAAATGATCCATTTTTAGGGGGTCATTTAAGCCCGAATTCGAATTTATTTGATCAAATATTGCCCTAAATCGTTCCTTTTGTGATTTTAGGTACTTTGGGAGTGAAATCTGGAAAAGGAAGCAATTCGGACGTTTTTGGAGCATAAAAGTGAAGAAAACGCCAAAGTCTTAATTTTCCATGCTGGGAACAGTAGGTGACGGCGTCAAGAGTAACTTCCTGACGGCGTCAAGAGCAAAATTCCATGACGGTCCAGTAGAGAATTGACGGCGTCACGAAGTAGGGCGTCAAGAGTAAAAGTCATGACGGCCTGGAAATGATTATTATATGACGGCGTCAAATGTAGATCAAGGCAGTCCGAGAAGAGTTTTGGCGGCGAGGTGACGGCGTCACAATGTTTGTCTTGACGCCGTCAGACCCCTTTTCCTATATATAGTTTTCTAATTTTCACATTTAAAAAGGAGAGAAGTTTGGAGAAACCCTAAGTACGAACTTGGTGCGAATTTTACAGGTTTTTCAAGGGTTCCAAGCCCTTGATACCTTTCATGTGTAATTAAGATAAGTGTTCTTTTAATTCAATCAATATGTCTATGTGTTGGTTGTCTATATCTTGTTCTTGTCTTAATTCCATCATGCTAGGCTAGATCTATCTTGTGTTTGCTTGGATCTAATGAAACCTAGATGTTAATTATGTGTTGATTACTTGTTTATATTTGTCTTGGATGAATGATTTATATGTTAGGCTTAAGAAAACTGGCAGATCTCCAATTGGTAACATGCTTGAACGTCTTAAGAAACATGAACCGACGCGCACTAGGTCTTTATTGGTTGTATTTAATGCATGAGCCACTGTTTAAAATCCCTATAGTTGTGCTGGGCATGGTATAGGAGGAGATAAGAGCTCATAGAATTGGGGAGTTAAGTGTGCCACCCCATGAATGGTATTAAGGAATACGATCCGTCATCCATGCAATTATAACAAGTAATTAACGTGTAAAAGATGTCTAGGGAGTAGTGAAATCTAAGTAAACACATTTTCTCCACTTATTGCTCACAACTTTAGTATAATTTAGTTTATTTTCATTTCTAGTATTTTATTTTGATTGCATCTTTAGTATTGGGTTAGTTGATTATCAACTAATTCCGCCCAAATCTTTCAAACCCGAGATTTTTAATTGCTTTCTAAAAAATATAAAATACAAAAAAGAATCATCCCTCACCTTTAGAACTAGTATTTAGGCTTTCTAATCCTAGCGACACTATTCCTAAGCTGAACGATCAATCCCCCGGTACTTGTCACTATACTATACTACAACGATCAGGTTAGAATTTCTTTTTATTAGGTCTACTTGCTAGATTCCTTTCTAGTAAGATTTTATTTTTATTTTTAGGTTCTCTTTAGTCTGTCTTTTTCTTTGTGCCTTTGTTAGTAAATCAAATTCATTGACTATTCTGTTGACCATTATGGAAAACGCGAATCCACCCCTTTCCCCTAGAGAAGTGGCTTTGTTACGTGAACAAATTGAGAGTGAGATTAGGGAACTTAGGGAGCTTAATAGTTTGATCAAGATTGAGCTCGAACATGCATTTAGTGACTTAGCGACCGCCTTGTATTCAAATGAGGACCTAGGGCCTAATGACTTTGTGAATGTTATTGAGGGACTTGAAGAGGGGGAAATAGATCTGAAGCTTAATGACTATTTTAATCTATACCCCACTAAGGAGGATATTGCATATTATAATAATCTTATTGATAACCCGCGATCATCTTTCACCATAATTGAACCTAAGATCAAGAGAGGCGATCCTAAGAATGCTAAGATACCATGTATGATTGGATATAGGCATATTAGCAATGCTTACATTGACTTTAAATCTCCAATCAACATTATGTCCTCAACTGTTTATAACCATATAGTGAAAACAAGACTTGAACCTAGAAGGGATCCCAAATACCCCGGTGGAGTTTGTAACTTTGTCGGGAGAGTTAAAGGTTTACATGTCTTTGTTGGTAATTTCACTTTTGTCACCGACTTTATGATTGTGGAGGATCTTGCTAATGTTATTGATTGTCGATTATCCCATGTTGTGTTTGGCAAACCATTTGTTAAGGAGTCTAAGTTGGAATATGATGAGATAGAAGGAACGATCCGATTTGCAAGTAACACCGATAGTATCACTTATAGGATGCCTAATAGGATGAAAGAATTTCGCTTTATATCCCGTTTTGATAAGGACAACGTTGGTGCTTTTGAGGATACTAATGAGGAGGATAAGAAAAAGGGCATGGATTATGTATAGGAAAAAAGGAGTCTTTATTACAAAGATTGCTTGGCCCTTGGACCAAGGTATAAAGTCGATAAAGAATTTGCCGAAATGATTATGGGGGCGGTTGAGAAAAAGGTGATTGGTTTCTACAAGGAATATCTACAATCAGAGAGTGGAACCAATGATGAGGTCACGTAGTAACCCATGACCTTGAGTCTAGCTACAAGACTCGTAAATAATGAAAAGCGCTTCTTGGGAGGCAACCCATGCTTCTGTGATTTTAGTTTGTTTGTTTGTTATTTGCTTCCGTATGCATGCTTTATTTTTATTGTTGGTAGATCATGTTTCTAAACTAAATAGTGGAAATACTTTACTTTGTTGTTTTGGCCTAGTCTTAACTCCACCTAAAGGTATTTTTGCAAAAGATAAGTGTAAGGGGAAACCCCAAATATGTTTTCAAGAAACAAACCGATCATGATTCTCCACAATATTAAATGAACATGTATATTCGTATTTGTTAGAGTCAAATGCTTGTATTGAGTCATAATGAAGTTTTGCAGGATTTTCCAGGAAGTAGGACCAAGTTTTTCCAGAAATTTTCCAGAAACTTAACATAAGAATTTCTGCAGGTCACTTCTGACGGCGTCAAGTGTAAAAATCTGGAAATTTTACCGGTTTTGTTTTTCTAACGGAGTCTTATGGTTTTTGTGAATTATTAAGTTTTATAATCTCCAGGAGATTTGCAAACTTCATTCCACAAGCATTATATCTTATCTTGTTTTCTAGGATTTAGTAACTTATATAGGATGCTGCCGATTTTACGCGAGGTTGTCTTGTCTATTTTATCAGGTTTTGCAGGTTATGTATGATAAGAAGATGATTTATATTCTGGAAGGGAAGCTTTGATTGTTCATTTTCTTGGAGGAAGATTTAACCTGGCCATCTTATTATCCATACCGAGCGAATCAGGGGAGTATTTGATTTCATTCTTTTTAACTTTTACACTTTTACATTCTTTACTTGAACATTGGGGACAATGTTCATCTTAAGTGTAAGGGGAGGGTAAAAAGATGATACCTTACATATGCACTTTCGCTTGAGTTTGTTTTGTTTAATGGTAGATGTGTAATAAAACTATGAGAAATACTTGTTAGTGCAATTTTAGCGCCAAATTTAAAATTTTTTACAACATTTAGGAGTGAAACTTTAGCCATAGCAAGCGTCTCATGGATAGGAGATTGTATGACTAGCACATAACCGTATATTCCTAAAAATTTTCCACCCAAATATGTGAGGTTCGCCTTTAGATTTGATAGAAAAAGCATTTATTATTAGTGCTTATGAGTGTACCGGTAGCATTTAGATTCTAGAACTTGCGTTAGTGATGCATCCCGAGACCGCTAGTGAGACTACATTCGTGTAGTAGGATTTACTACATGATAAGAGGCATTAGGATCACCCTTGTGTTAAACCCGTATTATAATTACTTGACCATTTATGTCATATTATTTGGCTAGTTAAGTCAACTAATTTTTCCCACACCCTTAGCGTTGTACTCATTTTTAGTACACGAAACCCCTAGTACACCCCTCCGAGCCTATCTTTTCGTTTCTAACTTTAAGCAGTTTACTTAAAGGAAGAATTTGTTACACCCCACTTAAATGTACAACCAAATCGCCTTAGCCTTCCGTGTATGCGCTCATTTTTAGTGCATTATTGTTATTTGTTAAACCCTAAGTTAACTTTCTAATTGATTACATGGTTGCTAAGTCGAGTCATATCTTTGTACATATTGTTTTGGGACGATTGGGACTCATGGGTAAGTACTTATTTTATGGAGTAATGGGGAAGAACAACATATATTACCCCCATATGTACGTTAATCTTAAAAGTGCTCCAAGTGTTTTGATTTTCTTAATTCGAGTCATTAGATTAGTTGATTGTAAAGTATGTAAAGATTCAAGTGTAAGGAGAATGTTCATCCCCTATAATGTATTATTTTGGATGGTAGGGTAAGAGTGTATGCAAAAAAAAAAAAAAAAAAAAAAAAAAAAAAAAAAAAAAAAAAAAAAATCGAAAAAAAAAAATAGAAAAAGGGAAAATAGAAAAAACATGCGGACTACCATCCCTTTTTATTCTATGTTCATTTTAAGTTTTTGTTATTCTCATTTATTAGCTTAAGTCGAGTCTAGTCTTGGCTTAGCAACGCCACATTGTACATGTAATTGACCAAGATTGTTAACTCGCCACCAGTAAAACTTCCTTTATCCAACAAAACCGTGTATTTCATATCCCTACACCTAGCGTTACAACCCTTTAAAAGACCTCTTTGATAGTTTATCCTAGGTGCTTATGCCATGTGGTGGAGGTTTGATCCTTTCCCAAGCCTATGGTAATCTATTTTGCTATGACAGGTAGTGAGAGATATCTTCCGTTTCCATATTGTAATTTATATTTTATTACACCCGAGAGATGTGAGTATCTAAACACTATTTGTGAGGTGCTTGTGTATGACCTCTGTGCTTGTCTATTGGTCTTTAGTGGAACGGTTATTTGTTGTAATTACTTTTATATTAGTGTTAAATGACCACTAACTTGTATTTTGACTAGAATAAAAGCGCATTTGCTTGAGGACAAGCAAATCTCAAGTGTAAGGGTATATGATGAGGCAAAAAATGATCCGTTTTTAGGGGGTCATTTAAGCCCGAATTCGAATTTATTTGATCAAATATTGCCCTAAATCGTTCCTTTTGTGATTTTAGGTACTTTGGGAGTGAAATCTGGAAAAGGAAGCAATTCAGACATTTTTGGAGCATAAAAGTGAAGAAAACGCCAAAGTCTTAATTTTCCATGCTGAGAACAGTAGGTGACGCGTCAAGAGTAACTTCCTGACGGCGTCAAGAGCAAAATTCCATGACGGTCCAGTAGAGAATTGACGGCGTCACGAAGTAGGGCGTCAAGAGTAAAAGTCATGACGGCCTGGAAATGATTATTACGTGACGGCGTCAAATGTAGATCAAGGCAGTCCGAGAAGAGTTTTGGCAGCGAGGTGATGGCGTCACAATGTTTGTCTTGACGCCGTCAGACCCCTTTTCCTATATATAGTTTTCTAATTTTCACATTTAAAAAGGAGAGAAGTTTTGGAGAAACCCTAAGTACGAACTTGGTGCGAATTTTACAGGTTTTTCAAGGGTTCCAAGCCCTTGATACCTTTCATGTGTAATTAAGATAAGTGTTCTTTTAATTCAATCAATATGTCTATGTGTTGGTTGTCTATATCTTGTTCTTGTCTTAATTCCATCATGCTAGGCTAGATTTATCTGGTGTTTGCTTGGATCTAATGAAACCTAGATATTAATTATGTGTTGATTACTTGTTTATATTTGTCTTAGATGAATGATTTATATGTTAGGCTTAAGAAAACTGGCAGATCTCCAATTGGTAACATGCTTGAACGTCTTAAGAAACATGAACCGACGCGCACTAGGTCTTTATTGGTTGTATTTAATGCATGAGCCACTGTTTAAAATCCCTATAGTTGTGCTGGGCATGGTATAGGAGGAGATAAGAGCTCATAGAATTGGGGAGTTAAGTGTGCCACCCCATGAATGGTATTAAGGAATACGATCAGTCATCCATGCAATTATAACAAGTAATTAACGTGTAAAAGATGTCTAGGGAGTAGTGAAATCTAAGTAAACTCATTTTCTCCACTTATTGCTCACAACTTTAATATAATTTAGTTTATTTTCATTTCTAGTATTTTATTTTGATTGCATCTTTAGTATTGGGTTAGTTGATTAGCAACTAATTCCGCCCAAATCTTTCAAACCCTAGATTTTTAATTGCTTTCTAAAAAATATAAAATACAAAAAAGAATCATCCCTCACCTTTAGAACTAGTATTTAGGCTTTCTAATCCTAGCGACACTATTCCTAAGCTGAACGATCAATCCCCCGGTACTTGTCACTATACTATACTACAACGATCAGGTACACTGCCTGGTGGGGGTTGTAAGCTTCTCGAGATCCCTCGAGAGGTAAAGCCTGGTGAGATTCCCACGTATCAAGCCCACCCACACCCCAAAATATTATAACCGGGTCAAACGTTGACCCCCTTGGTCAAATATGGTCAAACGACTATCACCTTCCCTCTCAGCCTCCCCCACATCCCCACTTGGCCATCCCATCACCACCAGTCCACCACCCCATCACATCCACCGCCCAAACCACTACAAAACACCCTCACCTCAAGCATTTAATGCTGCCACCCCCCCTTGTTGTATCAGACACAATTTGCAAAAGAATGATTTCCCGCCAAAACACGTGGCGATTAATTGGAGTGATTCAGAGCAATCCAATGGCTACAAATGGATGGGAAATGCTCAGAGATATCCAAGGAACCCTAATTTGCTGCTATAAATAGAAGAAGGATGCAAGGAAGCTGTGTGTAGTTTTTTAGTTAATTTTTAGTGTCGAATTTAATCTAGTTTTCAAAAGCAGTTGTAACTTTCTTAATTCCAGCATTGTAGTAGTTAAATCATTGTATTTCAAATCTTTTTAAGTTATAAAATATCAAGTTTCAGTTCTGTTCTTTGTCATTGCAATTTTCTTAAATTCTGAACTTCCCATTAAGCTTAATTGTAACTTATATCCATGAACATGGACTGAATTAGGATCACTTAAGTTCCATAAAGCTTATTGAAGCTTTTTAGAGACCCTAAAACTCAGTATTGATAGAAAACATTAAAAACATAAAAAAGTCAATATTGGTCAACTATCTTGTTTCTAATTTGTTTTCAGGTATTGAGGAGAATTGGTGGGCAAGATTTGAAGTGAAGTTGGCCTATCTAAAGATAGGCTTCTGTGGAAAATCCCTTGTTCTTGCTAGGGATAACTTGTAAGAGTTGCTCATTTTGAATTTTCCTCTAAAATCTCATTTCCTAATAATCTTTGTAGTTTACTTATTATTCTATGTTATCTGTGTGTATTAAGTGTTATTAATTAAGATTGTGTATTAAAATTAGTAGCTTATACTTAGTTTTCTTTTATTACTAATAATCTTAGTCTTAACTGCCATAGCAGTCATAAACTGTTTCTTGTGCTATTAGTGGGTTTTTACTTTCATTTCTGAGCTTAACTAACTGAGTTAGATCATATTAGAACAATCTCATAAGCTGTTATAGCCTTTATCCTCTTAAAATAAAAAACAGTTAGTTATAGGGGTGTTTGGATCATTGGATTGTTGTGGTATTTAGTTACCATTTGGACTTGATTTCTGTTTCTTTAGTGTTCATTAGGTGTTATTAGACTTGAGAAGCATAAAAACTGGTACTCTTAACACAAAAAAGTCAAAATCCTAGTTTAATCATTTCCACAGTTCACTGTGTGAGATTTGGGACCTCAGACCCACCCCATTAGCTTATATCTTATAGATTTAGATTAATTTAGGGTGATCATAGCTTATTACAACTATTTCAATCAGTAGGATTCATTAGAATCTCATAAAAGTCAAAGTAGGAGTTTAGATTAAAAAGTCAATTTGCATGCTACTCAGTTTTTCCAAAATTTCAAGGATTTGTTGTGAATTTTGTAGAAGGTTTCAGCACTTGTGTTTTTTAGGAATCCTAGTCTACCACCTCAATTTCAGTATCCCATCTTTGTTGTATTTTTAAGATTTTTGTGTGGACCCCACCAGACCTCCAAAGTCACTTGCAGGGAAAACCATTCCCCTGCATCAGCAGTTACCCACCCATCACCACCACTTTGGTGGTGATTTCTGGCCAATCCAGTGGGCCCTAGTGGCTCATTTTAGCTTCTACCAACCCCCTCCTACCAGGGTACAAGGTTTGACCTAGGATCAAGTGGACCCCACCTGGAATCCACCCCAAAGTCTGTCCCAAATCTGTGTTTAAGTGCAAGTGTGCAAAGTACTTATTTCATCCCATACAGCTTATTTGTGCTCATTACTTGTTGTTTCTGGCTTATTCTAGTTAACTTAGCTTATTTGTACCCGTTTCCATCATTGTGGACCCCACCTACACTCATTTGTGCTTAATTGCTTGCTTGGTCAATAAAAGTCAACTGCTTAAGTAAAATAGGGTGCATACAGCTTATTTTTAAGTTATAAAAAGTTTATTTTTACAAAAGTTTTTCATTTTTAGGTATAAAACAAGTTTCCAAAAGAAAATTCCAAAAAAGTCAATTTAAAAATAAGTGATAGTTTCTATTTAATGTAATTTAAATTTTAATTTTCATTTTTAAATTTTTGTTAAGCACTGGTCATTTTTATATTTTTATTAATTACCTCTTATATTAAAGTAAATTCAGTAATTTTTCTAGATTTTTATTTTGTCATTTAGTATTTATTAGATTTAACATTAGTTTTCTTAATTATTAATTAATATTAAGTTTTAAATAGCATATTTAGTTTTTATAAAGCATAACCTAGTTTTTATATTTTTCCTAGCTCTAATATAATATAATAGACTTTTAGAAAATATATTTTTAGTTTCTACTGTTCATTTTCCATTTTTCTTATTTTAGATATTTAAATTAGATTTAAAGTAATTAAAAGGTAATTAATTAGTGGATTATCCTTAAACATATTTTTTAGAAGTTTTTATAATTTTGTAGGATTCCTGTGATGGTTAAGTAATTTAATAAATTTTCTTATAATTTTCTAAGTTAATTTAGTATTAATTGTAATTTAAATTAGTTTAATTAGTTTAATTAAGTTAAATAGTTTTTAATTAATAAAAAATCCATAAAAAGACAAAAATATTTATTTTTATTTTTTTATACTTTCTTCAAGTTCTATTTTAAGTTTAGAAATTCTTTTTGCAAATTTTTAGTTTTATTTGTAATATTTATAATTATTAGTTAATTTAAATTATATTTTAATTAGTTTAATTAATTAAATAATATTAAAATAGTAAAATAATTATTTTCATAATTTCATTTTCATTTTAAATTTTCTTTTAATTTTAAATTTCAAAAGTTTCAAAAGCACCCCCTGTAGTTTGTTAATTACCAAATCCCACTTTTCCTGTCTGTTGCGTGATCCAATTTGTAAATTTGTGCACATACTTGTATATCTGATTTTTGTAAATATTATATCTGTGTACAAATACCAAAATAACAATAGTAAAATCAATTCCATATCATCTGGGCTACTGTCCTCAGTGCCACTCACTCATAAACGATTTCAAATAACACCATTTCAATCTCGCTGGGACTTTAACAACCCGGGGACACACTATACTATTACCGGAGTATTGGTCTAGAGAGTTTGACTTTGTTGACCATTTACTTGGTCAATTTAAGTTGACTGCTTTGAGACCAATCAAAATTTGGCACCGCTGCCAAGGAGGTTGTTGCGTGTTTTAAAAAATCGTTTTAAGTTTAGTGGTTTTCAAAACCCTCCCTGTACAAATTTCACACAAATTTGTAAAAAGTTTTTGTAAAAACATAATCATATCAAAAAAGTTCATTAACACTTTTCCTAAAGTGATAAAAACACCCAAAAAATCAAAAACAACAAAACAAACTGTGAAGTTAAATTACTTCGTTTTCTTTAAGATTACAACCTGAAATAGTTGGTTTAAGGTAAGTTCTGACATTAAATTGCGAACTGAAGAGGAAACCTATTTACTTCCTCCCGCCAGCCTGTGAGTAATCTTAAAAGAACGATTTCGGTTAATGAATCAGTTTCAAAAATATTTCCCAAAGTTTTCTGCACACACACCCATAAGCCTAAAGCAGTTTTTCAAATTAATAAATACATAAAATCTTACCACCGCAAACCAAGGCTGAACACCTACCAACTGGGGGTGTGGACATAATAAGTTCCCAAACTTAAGATAAAAACTTGCCTTTATATCTCTGTGAGTGGTGTACCTTTTTTAAAGAAGCCATTCACTTGTGATAATTGGTTTAAGTTCATTGTGGTTTTGCCTCGATCTTGTTTTGAAAAATTGTTTTTAGTGCATGCGCACTCGGTTACAAACTGTTGGGAATTATACTAATAGTTACCACGGCTAAGAGAAGAAGTTACAACTGCAGAAGATTGTACTTGCAGTGGAAATTCATTACCACTGCAAGAACAATATATTACCACTGCTTATTAGATAACTGTTAGGAAACGCGTCTTGATAAATATAGAATAGATCTTGTGTATATCTTATTCTATTAACTTTATACTTATCTTGTAGAAGAGGACTCCTTGTGCTATAAAAGGAGATCCTAGGTTAAAGGTTTGATATACGTTTTCCAGAGCTTCAAAGTGTAACCCTAGTGATATCAAAATCACTCGTATTATTATCATTAATAATATTGGAGCTAATAGTTTGTTTACATACATTGTTTATATACAACTGTCTTACTCACAATCAAACTTCTAAGTGTTACTAAGTAAATTCCGCATACTTAGTGATATAATTCAAAGTATCAACCTAACACAAGTTCAAGGTGTTTAAGATCCATCAAGTGGGATTAAACAAGGTTTGTTTTGTCGAAGAACGAAGAAAACAAGAAAAATTCGAATCTAGAACAATTTTCGTATCTTTCTGCAGGACAGTTTTCCAACAGCGATATCTCCTTCGTTAACCGTTGGATCGGGCTGAAATTTTTACTGGAGGTTCTCTATATATCAAGGTAGATTCTCATCGAAGGGATCTTCAATCTGAGTTCACAATCGTAAGTTATTCACTGTCAAAAACTGCTGCAGAGAAAGGATATGGTTTTGAATTTTTAGGGTTTTTAGTGACACTAAAAAGTGTCACTAAAGGCTAAAAAGTGTCGTCTTTATATCTTTGTAGGGTTTATGGAACCCTAATAGTTGAGAGGACGACTACAAAAGAAACCCTAATAGTTGAGAATTGGTGTATAGATGATTACTGAAGTACGAAGTAAAACCCTAGAAGTAGTTTTGCTATTTATATCTTTGTAGGGTTTATGGAACTACTTTGTGAAGTGGTTGTGGTTGCAGGAAGTTGTATTAGCATTAGTGAGTCAGTTTTTGAACTGATGATGTGTGGAAAACTAGAAGGGGGGGGGGGGGTTGAATGGTTTTCCCCTCTTTTTCGTTTTATGAAAAATCTTCAATTAGAGTTTATTATGAAAACAATATATAATCAATATGATTAATTATATATGTGTACTTTTGAGTTTGTTTTCAAAACTTAGTTTTATGAATAAAGCATTGGTTGATCTTTAAGTTAATATGTTTTCCTTTTGAAATCTTAAAAGGTTTTGTATCAAATCATCTATTAAGTTAAACTCAATATGAGGAGTGTGAATAATAATGTAGTCGATCATATTATATAATTATGCACATCTTCACAATATTAACTTGCAACTATAACACAATCAATCATCATGACAATATAAGCAACACCTAACACATATATGCAAGCATAGATATAAAGCGATAAATGCAAGAGTAAATGTAAAGAGATAAGATAAAGAAGATGCAAACCGGACACGATGATTTATAGTGGTTCGGCTACAAGGACACCTTCCTTGCCCTACTCCAATCCCCGAGTACCACACTCGAGAGTTTTCTTCACTACACAACAAGCTCCCTTTTGGCGGAGAAAACCTTACACAACTTTTGCTTACACCATTTAACGACACTAAGCTAAATGTCGAGTTCTAATAGTAGCTAGAACCAATCTCACACCACAACACACCTTCTTCACAACACTACTACTACACAACTTATCACACCTTCACAACACACCTATTTCTTCACGGCTTCATGACTTCTTCATGGCTTCACAACTTCACAACTTCTTCACTACTTCACAACTTCATCTATACTCCACTACATACTCACACATCTATTACTTCACACCTACATAACTTCTCCACACTACTACTTCTTCACACTACTTCTTACTCACTCATAAACTCACTACTAAGTAAGATCATCTTGATCTACTTATTACATATACAAAGCTCACAACTTTACATAAGCACTAACTACATCTTTGGCTTTATGATGGGGAGGATTCTTCTCTTGCACTTTGAGATATGAGAGATTGGATCACTTGAAACAAAGATTAATAATCTTATGATCAAAGGGTTTTAGAAGGATGTTTAGAGAGAATTGGATCTGAAAATATTTGTGCAAAGAGGTGAGAAAAATTCCAGGTTTGAGGTGGTATATATAGGGAAAAATTTCTGACAAAATCTGACAGGGAGCGTGGCCGGTCCCCTTAATTGTGTGCCGGTCCCCTTAATTATTAAGGGGACCGCCTAGTATAATTAAGGGGGCCGCCTAAGAAAAAAAAAATTCTTCAGATTTTTTGTCTTTTTGTGGGGGAGGTTTTTCCTGAAGAATGTGGCCGTTTTTTGGGTAGAAATTTGAATTCAAAATGTTTATTTTGAATAAAACATTTCTTATAAATACAAAAATGTTTTGTATAAGTTTAGAAATGTTTGTCCCATTTTAATAAAATGTAAGGTTTGTAAAAATAAAAATTCCTTTGATCATAAAATGCATTAGACACTTTGTTTATTCATACCTTAAGTGATATGGATGCTAAAGTAAATATTTACGACTAAATACTTGTTTACGTCATAATTTGTATTTCAATGAGTTACCACTGCTATGCTTAATGTTTTAAAAGGCAGTAATATGGGCATGAGTTACAAGCAGTGAGGGGAACTATATATTATTTTGGAACAGTTGGTTCCAACACACACACGGGGGAAGATACACACACAGGATGGAAATTTGGATTTTTGGTTTATTACGTTCTTTAACAGATTTATGGCTCATTTTATTGATTTAATTGATTACGAAGAAAAGTTTGTATCACTTATTTGATGATGAAGTGGAGTTTCTTGGATGCGTGTTCTTATCATATCTCAAAGTGAGTATGGCACTTTGAAGATAACTTGTTCGTTCATTCAGGTGACTACGAATTGACAAACACTTGAAGGAGTTACGTTATTGTGCTCAGTGATTATTGTCAAGAGATTGCGATCTCCCTATACGTCAAGTATACGTTCGAAGTCAGTTTTAGTACAAGATATAAGGTACAAGTTTGGGTTGTTCTACTTCATCATCAAGTTGGTAATACTTAGTTTTCTTTATCAGTAATCATTACATGGAGTCTACATTCAACAAATGGTTAACATATGGGTTTCATGGGAAGTTTAATGTTTAAATGTTTAACCATTTATGTGCTACATCAAGGTGAAGGTTTTCATGATTATTCGTTGGTATTCTTACTAAAGATTTGGGATTTTTATGTCTTGAGTTCATTTAATAAGTAAGTGTTTTGGTGTTCTTAATGGTGGGTAATTCAAGACATTAAAGGACTAAATTGGATGTATGGTACTGGTTGGTGATTATGAAGATCAAGGTTGCTTACGGTTGTTCCCTATTTGATGATGACAAAAAGGGGAAGAAGAATATTTTGAAGATTGCAGCTTGAAGATCCTTGATGATATGCATGGTTTAAGGGGAAGTCACATGTTTCATGACATACTAACTTCAGGGGAAGTTCATGCTTATTAGTTTTGTCATTATCAACTAGGGGAAGATTGTTGGGAATTACAATTAAGTTGATATGACAAAACATGTGAAACATGAGGGACTTATGGAGACAAAGGAAGAAACTTGCAAAGAAAGAAAAAGATTACTGCATATCTTTTTATTATTCTAGAATATCCTTTGTAACCCTAGTATCTCTATTATATAAAGAGATACAGGGAATTGATATTACGTACGTACAAGATGTAAAGTCCAGAAAAAGTGTGTGTGTGTGTGTCTAGAGCGTATAGTTATTATAAACGCCTAGACTTGTTGATTTGTGGTTAAGCCTCAACGATCTTAGATCACTGTTAGAGTGTAACCGTGCTACACTTGATCACGTAGCATTGGGGCTTTGATGTATGTTAGAATAGAGATGATGACGAAGAAACCTTGTAGCAATAATAATGATGTGTTTGTTTATTCCGCTGCGTATCGTGTTCATTCATTATTATTGTGCAATCCCTAGATGAGGTCTAAACAACCTCGAGCTATAAACGATCTTAACACAAACAAAACGTAAACTTCAGAAAAACGTACCCGAGCTACGTTCTGATACACAAGAACCAAAAACCAAAATGGCCGCTGGGCCACCACCACCATTACCACCCCCTGACCCTCCCAGGGATGTGCCAGCTCCCGATCTCTGAACGATGGAGGAGCTGTGCCAGCCTACCATGCAAGGGCGGGGTGGGCCTATTGCACCACTCACTATTGAGGCTACGGACTTTGGCCTCAAGCACCACATGATCCAACAAGTCCAGAATTCGTGTCAATTTCACGGATTACCGGGTGACGATGCTAACAAGCATCTTGACAAATATCTCACGGTCACCCAAAGCATGAAACAGCATGGTGTTACGGATGATGCCCTCCGGCTGTATCTCTTCCCCTATTCTCTCACTCATCATGCCACTGCATGGTTTGACCGACTTCCAAGAAATTCTATTCGTACCTTTGATGAAATGGTAACCAAGTTTTTAGCAAAATATTTTCCACCTTCCATGGTTACCAAGTTACGAAATGATATCAGCAACTTCCGGCAACGTCCCGATGAGTCTCTTTTTGAAGCTTGGGAACGTTATAAGCTAGCTATTGATCGATGTCCTAACCACAATATGTTACAAGTTACCATCATAGATACCTTCTATAATGGTCTGACATTGAGGCACCGGGATATTCTCAATGCTGCTGCTGGTGGGACCTTTATGAAATGGCGTCCCGAAGAGTGCTATGACTTGATTGAGAACATGACTGCCCACCATAACTTTTGGGATTCCTCTGCGGAGAGGGATGGGTCATGTCATTCAGTTACTCCTTCATCATCATCTCCTGAAATAATTGCTCTTACCAAAAAGATGGATGATATTTCTACGGCTGTGTTGAGAATGAACCAAACGATGCAAAATCAGGTTCAAAATCAACAGGTGAAAGCCGTGGCCCCAAGTTGTGAAACTTGTGGGGGTCCACATCTTTATTCCGAGTGTCCAGCTACTGCTGGTTTTCCTCAAGAGAACGTTTATGCTGCTCACGGTTCCTACAACACGGGGGGTAATTCTTACCAACCGCAAGGGGACCGTAATCTCTTAAGCTATCGTTCCAACAATTTTCTCGGGCCTCCCGGTTTTAACCAAAATCAAAACCATAACTCGAATCAGAATTTTAACCAAGGTCAAAACTCAAATTTCCAAAACCCGAACCAAAATCAAGGCCAGTTTAATCAAAACAATTTTCAAAATGGCAATCAAAATCAAGGTTTTCAAGGAAATTTTCAAAGAAACCAAAATCAAGGGAATTACAATCAGGGTAATTTCAATCAGAAAAACAATTTTCATGGTAACAACAATCAAAATCAAGGGAATTTTCAAAACAACCGTGTTCAAAATCCTCCTCAAAACGTTGTTCCACCCTCGTCTTCCTCCGATGAAGTGCTAAAACAATTCATGAAAGCACAAGAGGAAATGAATCGGTTATTGATCAGCAAGATCTCTGAGGTTCAGAAGTCTTTAAATGATCGACCCTCGGGCCCGGGTACACTACCGAGCAACACGATCGCTAACCCGAGGGGCGATGTCAAAGCGATCACCACCCGAAGTGGGGTATCATACATTGGACCCTCGATTCCCTCTACATCTTCTTCTCCTCCTAAGGTAGCGGAACGTAAGCCTGAGGTTACTAAGGACAAGGTACTTCCTACTAATAACGGAGGTATCAACAACGTCCACCCTCAAGTTGTCCCGGTCCCGACTCATAAGTCGAAAGTTGTATTTGATCCCCCTGTGAGTTCTGATGAAATTCCAAAGAATGATCCTAAGCCTTCAATTCCATATCCTTCACGTATGAATGATCAAAAGAACCGCAAAAAAGCTAACCATCAGATGGAAAAATTTTATCAAATTTTCCAAGAATTACACTTTGATATTAGCTTCGCGGATGCTCTTCTTCTCATGCCTAAGTTTGCTTCGACAATCAAAAATCTGATAAGCAACAAAGAAAAACTCTGTGAGATGGCAAAAACTCCTTTTAATGAGCATTGCTCAGCAGTGCTCTTGAAAAAGCTTCCCGAAAAGCTTGGAGATCCCGGGAAATTTCTCATTCCTTGTATTTTCCCTGGGATGGTTGAATGTTTTGCCTTGGCTGATCTTGGCGCAAGCATTAACCTGATGCCTTACTCAGTCTGGAAAAGACTCTCTCTACCTGCTCTCACTCCGACCTGCATGACTCTCGAGCTTGCAGACCGTACTATATCCCGTCTTTTCGGCATTGCCAAAGATATCTTCGTGAAAGTAGGAAAGTTCCATTTTCCGGAAGATTTCGTGATTGTTGATTTCGATGCTGACCCAAGAGTTCCTCTCATTCTCGGGAGGGGGTTCTTAAGAACGGGTCATGCTTTAATCGATGTATACGAAGAAGAAATCACTCTACGTGTTGGTGGCAAAGCCATCACATTCAATCTTGATCAGACTTCAAGATACTCCTCCAACTATGACGCTGAAACGGTTAACCGAATTGACATCATCGATGTTGCGTCTGAGGAGTCTTCTCAAGAAGTCCTTGGTTTCTCAGCAAGTGGCAGTACCACTCCTTCTACTGATCCTATCATTTCCGACTCTTCCCCTTCCCTCACTCCGTTTGAGGGAAGTGACTTCCTTCTGGAAGAACTCGAAACTTTCCTTGCTCAAGATAGCTCAATCCCAAGTGGGATTGATGAAAACTATCTTGACCCGGAGGGGGACATTCTTCTCCTTGAAAGATTGTTAAATGACGATCCTTCGCCCTCTCCGTCTCCAAAAATACTTCATAAAGCGGAAGTCAAAAATGTTGAAATAACTGAAGACTTTCCCGAGGTTGAGCTCAAGGACTTGCCTCCTCATCTAGAATATGCATTTCTGGAGGGTGATAATAAATTGCCCGTCATTATTACTAAAGACTTGAAAGATGAGGAAAAGGTTGCACTCCTAAAGGTTCTTAAGGCAAACAAGCATGCAATCGCTTGGAAACTCTCCGACATTAAGGGCATAAGCCCGAACTTTTGTACTCATAAAATCTTAATGGAGGATGACTTTAAGCCAACAGTGCAACAACAGAGAAGGGTAAATCCAAAAATCCACGAAGTTATCAAACAAGAGGTTCTAAAACTTCTTGATGCGGGATTGATTTACCCTATATCTGACAGTCCTTGGGTTAGCCCAATTCATTGCGTTCCTAAAAAGGGTGGCATTACCATTGTCACCAACGAGGATAACGAGTTGATTCCGACTCGTTTGGTCACGGGTTGGCGAGTATGTATTGACTATCGAAAGTTGAATGAAGCCACCCGTAAAGACCATTTTCCTCTCCCTTTTATGGACCAGATGCTTGAAAGACTTGCGGGGAATGAATACTACTGCTTCCTCAATGGTTTTTCGGGTTACTTCCAAATCCCCATTGATCCCCAGGATCAAGAGAAGACTACCTTCACATGCCCCTACGGAACTTTTGCTTACAGACGTATGCCTTTCGGCTTATGTAATGCACCAGGCACGTTCCAGAGGTGCATGATGTCTATCTTTTCCGACATGATCGGGAAAACTATGGAGGTATTCATGGATGACTTTTCAGTCATCGGGGATTCATTCCAGACCTGTCTCTCCCACTTGAAACAGATGCTTAAATGTTGCAAAGAAACGAATTTAAGTCTCAACTGGGAGAAAAGTCACTTTATGGTTAAAGAGGGCATTGTCCTCGGCCATAAAATTTCAAAAAACGGGATTGAGGTTGACAAAGCCAAAATCGATGTCATTGCTAAATTACCTCATCCCACCACCGTTAAAGGTGTTAGGAGCTTTTTGGGTCATGTCGGCTTCTACCGTACGTTTATCCAAGATTTCTCTAAGATTGCCTGGCCTATGACCCATCTCCTCGAGAAGGATGCTCCTTTCATCTTCTCTCCTGAGTGCATCGAAGCTTTTGAAACATTAAAGAAAAAACTTACCGAGGCACCGATTCTTGTTGCCCCCGATTGGGACCTGCCGTTTGAGCTTATGTGCGATGCTAGTGATTTTGCCATAGGTGCGGTCTTGGGGCAACGTAAAGAAAAATACTTTCAGCCTATACACTACGCAAGCAAAACTATGACCGAGGCTCAGATTCATTACACCACCACTGAAAAAGAACTCCTAGCTGTGGTGTATGCCTTTGAGAAATTCCGGCCATACTTAATCTTGACCAAATGCGTAGTGTATACGGATCACTCGGCTTTGAAGTACCTATTTGCAAAGCAAGATGCAAAGCCGAGGCTTCTCCATTGGGTTCTCCTCCTCCAAGAATTTGATATCATTATCCGTGATAAAAAAGGAGCCGAGAACCTTGCTGATGATCATCTCTCACGATTAGAAAACCCTCATCAAGATGTGTCCGAGAAACAAGAAATAAATGAAACATTCCCTCTCGAGACACTCAGTGCGGTTGCTTTTCATGGTGACTCTACTACCCCATGGTTTGCCGATTTTGCAAATTACCATGCGGGTAACTTCATCGTGAAGGGATGACGTCCCAACAGAAAAACAAATTTTTCAAAGACGTCAAACATTACTTCTGGGACGACCCCTATCTCTTCAAAATCAGTGCCGATCAAGTCATCAGGCGATGTGTATACGGATAGGAAGCCGCTGATATTCTCAAGGCTTGCCATGCTGGACCCACCGGGGGCCACCATAGTCCTAACTACACCGCCAAAAAGGTGTTTGATTCCGGTTTCTATTGGCCCACGATCTACAAGGATGCCCACGAGTTAGTCAAAGCTTGTGATCCTTGTCAGCGTCACAGTAATATTTCACAAAAGAACGAAATGCCACAAAATGCCATTCAAGTTTGTGAAATCTTTGACGTCTGGGGCATTGATTTCATGGGGCCATTCCCATCTTCCCGTGGAAACAAGTATATTCTCGTGGCTGTTGACTATTTGTCAAAATGGGTTGAGGCTAAGGCCTTACCCACTAACGATGCCCGGGTTGTTGAGAAATTCTTGAAATCCCTCTTTGCTCATTTTGGAACTCCACGTGCCATCATTAGTGATCGCGGTACTCACTTTTGCAATGATCAATTTGCAAAAGTCATGCTTAAGTACGGTGTTACTCATCGTCTTTCTACCGCATATCACCCACAAACAAGTGGGCAGGTGGAGGTTTCCAACCGTGGTATAAAAAGGATTCTTGAGAGGACAGTAGGAGAAAACCGTGCTTCCTGGTCGGATAAACTAGATGATGCACTCTGGGCCTTCCGTACAGCTTACAAAACACCCATCGGGTGTACTCTATACAAGCTTGTATACGGGAAGGCGTGCCATTTACCGATCGAGCTCGAGCACAAAGCCTACTGGGCCTTGAAACATGCTAACTACGACCTTCATAAAGCGGGTGATCACCGTAAGGTTCAACTCAATGAATTAAACGAACTTCGTGATCAAGCCTACGAGAACTCTTTGATCTACAAAGAAAAGACAAAGAAGATTCACGACTCTAAGATTAAGAACTGCGTTTTCAACGTCGGTGACAGAGTCCTTCTTTTCAACTCAAGGTTAAAGATCTTCTCGGGGAAATTAAAAACCCGATGGACTGGACCATTCACTATTGCTAAAGTATATCCATACGGGACTGTTGAGTTATCTCAACCCGAAGGCCCCAACTTCAAAGTGAATGGTCGTCGTTTGAAACATTATTTTGGAGAGGACATACCACCCATGGTTGTCCCGGATCTCCAAACTTTCCCCATGGACCAATGAATTCGGGGATCGAGTCAAGCTAATGACTCGGTGAACAAAAATTAGTAGCATATATGGGGTTTTCACCCGTATTTCTGACTTCTTTCTACTTTCTACCACCCTAGTGTGGGGAGTGGACGTCCCCCACCTTTTGAAAAGTAAATATGTATATAAATCTCTAAAAAAAAATGAAAAATGTTTATACAGATAAATAAAGTGAAAAATAAAATCCATATTTCCACAGTTAGATTCGAATATTAGCTTTTTCCGTTCAGAGATTCGGCATAATAGCCGGGCCTTTGAATATTGAGGACAATATTCAATTCTAGTGTGAGGGGGGGGGGGAATTCTTACGAATTTTATCACAAAACTTTCTAAGTACCCCCATTTTTAGGCCTAAATTTTTCAAAAATTTTTCACTTTATTTCAAAATTTTTGTGGTAATCAGTCCGCCAAAATCAAAATGACAAATGGATTGGCTAGTCCAGGAGCAAACGGCTCTTGGTAAAGACATCTCAAACCCGTTGATGGCTTGCAATTTGCCAAAAATTGTATGGTTCCTCAACTCCCCATATCCCATAAAGCAAATGAGTTGGCTAGCCCTCAAGATTATGGCTTGTGGTAAAGGCCGTGGAAATCCATAATTGGTAATCAGCTCACCAAGATGTTGACTTAGTCCATCAAGATGCTGGCTAGTCCAGAAGCAAACAGATTTTGGTAAAGACTAATCAAATCCGTTGACAGCTGGTGGTTTGCTCAAAATCACACGGTTATCAGGTGTGCCACAGTTCTTACACCTGGCTACTCCAGAAGTGATGGCTTTTGGTAAAGAGATTTTCAAATCCATCAGGTTTTTCTCAAAAGATTGCTAGTTACTAGCAATGTTTTAGTGTGGGGGATTGACGAGTGTGTAAATACTCATCATTTTTACCTTTTCTGAGCTGCAAAAACATCTAAAAACACTCAATATTGAATCAAAATAGTGAAAATATCCCAGGAAAGTGTTTTACATATTTCAAATGCAAAAATATCAAAAACAGATGAAAAATGCACAAAGTTTGCAAAATTGGCAGTTTCAGTCCCTCAACTTTAAAAAATTGTCAAATCTAGTCCCTGGTTATTCTAAAAACTTGAAAAAGTCACCAAAGGTCCTTTTAAATAAAAAAGTTACACACTTAGTCCTTTGGTGCAAAGTTTCATAAAATGTCAAGTTTAGTCCCTGAACTTTGAAAATTGTCAAAAATGGTCCCTGGGATATTAAAAACTTTGAGAAAAACAAATTTTGTCCTTGCACTAACCTTTTATGGTAGGATTGGTCCTTGGTGGAAAAGTTTGGTAAAAATTACACAAATGGTCCCTGAAGTTTGAAAGTTTGGCAGTTTTAGTCCCTGGTGAAAATTAATTGGAAAAATCATTCCAGGGCCTTATACTATTCATAGATTGGCAAAACACACCCCATGGAATACTTCAGAAACATGCCAAATCTAGTCCCCTCACTTTCGTTAAATTACAAAAATAGTCCTTGTGTAAATTAAACCGTAACCGGACCTAAACTATTACCTAAAATAAAAACTAAACCCAATCCAATCCCACAGCCCACTCCCAAGCCCAATTGCAAAACAGCCAACCCACACCCCAAAATATTATAACCGGGTCAAACGTTGACCCCCTTGGTCAAATATGGTCAAACGACCATCACCTTCCCTCTCAGCCTCCCCCACATCCCCACTTAGCCATCCCATCACCACCAGTCCACCACCCCATCACATCCACCGCTCAAACCACTACAAAACACCCTCACCTCAAGCATTTAATGCTGCCACCCCCCCTTGTTGTATCAGACACAATTTGCAAAAGAATGATTTCCCGCCAAAACACGTGGCGATTAATTGGAGTGATTCAGAGCAATCCAATGGCTACAAATGGATGGGAAATGCTCAGAGATATCCAAGGAACCCTAATTTGCTGCTATAAATAGAAGAAGGATGCAAGGAAGCTGTGTGTAGTTTTTTAGTTAATTTTTAGTGTCGAATTTAATCTAGTTTTCAAAAGCAGTTGTAACTTTCTTAATTCCAGCATTGTAGTAGTTAAATCATTGTATTTCAAATCTTTTTAAGTTATAAAATATCAAGTTTCAGTTATGTTCTTTGTCATTGCAATTTTCTTAAATTCTGAACTTCTCATTAAGGTTAATTGTAACTTATATCCATGAACATGGACTGAATTAGGATCACTTAAGTTCCATAAAGCTTATTGAAGCTTTTTAGAGACCCTAAAACTCAGTATTGATAGAAAACATTAAAAACATAAAAAAGTCAATATTGGTCAACTGTCTTGTTTCTAATTTGTTTTCAGGTATTGAGGAGAATTGGTGGGCAAGATTTGAAGTGAAGTTGGCCTATCTAAAGATAGGCTTCTGTGGAAAATCCCTTGTTCATGCTAGGGATAACTTGTAAGAGTTGCTCATTTTGAATTTTCCTCTAAAATCTCATTTCCTAATAATCTTTGTAGTTTACTTATTATTCTGTGTTATCTGTGTGTATTAAGTGTTATTAATTAAGATTGTGTATTAAAATTAGTAGCTTATACTTAGTTTTCTTTTATTACTATTAATCTTAGTCTTAACTGCCATAGTAGTCATAAACTGTTTCTTGTGCTATTAGTGGGTTTTTACTTTCATTTCTGAGCTTAACTAACTGAGTTAGATCATATTAGAACAATCTCATAAGCTGTTATAGCCTTTATCCTCTTAAAATAAAAAACAGTTAGTTAGAGGGGTGTTTGGATCATTGGATTGTTGTGGTATTTAGTTACCATTTGGACTTGATTTTTGTTTCTTTAGTGTTCATTAGGTGTTATTAGACTTGAGAAGCATAAAAACTGGTACTCATAACACAAAAAAGTCAAAATCCTAGTTTAATCATCTCCACAGTTCACTGTGTGAGATTTGGGACCTCAAACCCACCCCATTAGCTTATATCTTATAGATTTAGATTAATTTAGGGTGATCATAGCTTATTACAACTATTTCAATCAGTAGGATTCATTAGAATCTCATAAAAGTCAAAGTAGGAGTTTAGATTAAAAAGTCAATTTGCATGCTACTCAGTTTTTCCAAAATATCAAGGATTTGTTGTGAATTTGGTAGAAGGTTTCAGCACTTGAGTTTTTTAGGAATCCTAGTCTACCACCTCAACTTCAGTATCCCATCTTTGTTGTATTTTTAAGATTTTTGTGTGGACCCCACCAGACCTCCAAAGTCACTTGCAGGGAAAACCATTCCCCTGCATCAGCAGTTACCCACCCATCACCACCACTTTGGTGGTGATTTCTGGCCAATCCAGTGGGCCCTAGTGGCTCATTTTAGCTTCTAACAACCCCCCTCCTACCAGGGTACAAGGTTTGACCTAGGATCAAGTGGACCCCACCTGGAATCCAACCCAAAGTCTGTCCCAAATCTGTGTTTAAGTGCAAGTGTGCAAAGTGCTTATTTCATCCCATACAGCTTATTTGTGCTCATTACTTGTTATTTCTGGCTTATTCTAGTTACCTTAGCTTATTTGTACCCATTTCCATCATTGTGGATCCCACCTACACTCATTTGTGCTTAATTGCTTGCTTGGTCAATAAAAGTCAACTACTTAAGTAAAAGAGGGTGCATACAGCTTATTTTTAAGTTATAAAAAGTTTGTTTTTACAAAAGTTTTTCATTTTTAGGTATAAAACAAGTTTCCAAAAGAAAAATCCAAAAAAGTCATTTTAAAAATAAGTGATAGTTTCTATTTAATGTAATTTAAATTTTAATTTTAATTTTTAAATTTTTGTTAAGCACTTGTCATTTTTATATTTTTATTAATTACCTCTTATATTAAAGTAAATTCAGTAATTTTTCTAGATTTTTATTTTGTCATTTAGTATTTATTAGATTTAACATTAGTTTTCTTAATTATTAATTAATTTTAAGTTTTAAATAGCATATTTAGTTTTCATAAAGCATAACCTAGTTTTTATATTTTTCCTAGCTCTAATATAATATAATAGACTTTTAGAAAATATATTTTTAGTTTCTACTGTTAATTTTCCATTTTTCTAATTTTAAATATTTAAATTAGATTTAAAGTAATTAAAAGGTAATTAATTAGTGGATTAGCCTAAAACATAATTTTTAGAAGTTTTTATAATTTTTTAGGGTTCCTGTGATGGTTAAGTAATTTTATAAATTTTCTTATAATTTTTTAATTTAATTTAGTATTAATTGTAATTTAAATTAGTTTAATTAGTTTAATTAAGTTAAATAGTTTTTAATTAATAAAAAATCCATAAAAAGACAAAAATATTTATTTTTATTCTTTTATACTTTCTTCAAGTTCTATTTTAAGTTTAGAAATTGTTTTTGCAAATTTTTAGTTTTATTTGTAATATTTATAATTATTAGTTAATTTAAATTAGATTTAAATTAGATTTTAATTAGTTTAATTAATTAAATAATATTAAAATAGTAAAATAATCATTTTCATAATTTCATTTTCATTTTAAATTTTCTTTTAATTTTAAATTTCAAAAGTTTCAAAAGCACCCCCTGTAGTTTGTTAATTACCAAATCCCACTTTTCCTATCTGTTACGTGATCCAATTTGTAAATTTGTGCAAATACTTGTATATCTGATTTTTGAAAATATTATATCTGTGTACAAATACCAAAATAACAGTAGCAAAATCAATTCCATATCATCTGGGCTACTGTCCTCAGTGCCACTCACTCATAAACGATTTCAAATAACACCATTTCAATCTCGCTGGGACTTTAACGACCCGGGGACACACTATACTATCACCGGAGTATTGGTCTAGAAAGTTTGACTTTGTTGACCATTTACCTGGTCAATTTAAGTTGACTGCTTTGCGACCAATCAAAGGCAACTAGAAAAATAAAACTAGTTGAAATGTATATATATATATATATATATATATATATATATATATATATATATATATATATATATATATATATATATATATATATATATATATCGTATGTATCAATGTTAGTGTTGAAATCTTCGGTTTGAAATCCTTGAAATAACGACTTGTCGTAGTAAAAATATACTTGTAATCACTAATACTTCATTAGTTATGAATTTGAGTACTTGGTATTATTTCTAGAAATCTAGAGTTACTACGTAGTTTTAGTGTTATTATTTTCAAAAGCTGTCAAAATAATATAAGTTTTGCCGATATTGAAACGTGAATATTTTTGTTGTTATAAGTCCGTTTTACTTGTTCTTTATATCCACGGTTACGTCTTAGTATGTAGTAATATATTTTGGAAAGCTTGGCTCCTCCGGGTTACGTCTAAAGTCTCTTTTTGTCCGACGAAAAACGTCCAACAGCATGTATTTTCAGAAAATATACTTTTCGTCAATAAACTTGCAAAAATCATAACTTCTTCGTTATAAACTCTTTTTAATCCGTTCTTTCACCTACGGATTCGTTTTTGAAAGTATTTTCTAAAAATTTTGCCAAAGTTTATTTTATGTTTACTGATTTTCCTGGATTTACAAAAATGGGACAGAATGTATATATACTTGTTACAAATCCATTTTTCATGTCCAAAACTAGTTTCTACTTCAACCAAATCTCTTGCAAACACCACAAAGCTATACTAATCCTACCATACACCTTCTTAGGGTGCCATAGGTTCCTAATCACTACTAATCATGTCAATTTAACAAAGGAACACCTAAATCAAAATCTAGGGTTTGTATGTTCAAAAAGTTAACAAAAATAATGTGGTATAGCTAACTTGTACATGAAATTAAGCATGAAAACCATAAGATACAAGTATTAATTAGATGAAATCATGAAAATAAATTTGATAACTCACTTTGAAATAATAGGTGATTAGATGATGAGAAATCTTGTGTTACTTGTGTTTATGTTGCAAGAATCTTGATTAGAATGACAAAAGGAACAACTTTGAAGCTTTAAACTTTGGAAAATAATCACTTGATCATGGATCTTGGGGTGTGTCGTGGGTTTTGGGGAAGAAAAGAGAGAAAAAGATGAACTTTGATTCTCAAATTTGATAAGTGTTATGTTTTAAGTGTTTTTAGATATTTAGGAAAAGGTTATATGGTATTATATTGGTACATAGATGCATAAGGTTAAAAATAAAAGTCATGTGGTCTAGGGGTGTGCTCATGGCCGGTTTTCAATGGGTAAAAGAGAAGAAAAATCGGTTTTGGTAACTTAGGAAATGTAGTGTAATATTAGTTGTAGTTTAGTGTAAGTATTAGTTATAATCAGGTACCGGGTTTGCTAGAAATAAATATTAACGAAGTTAACCGGGACTTAATAAAGTCATAAAAATGTTAAAAATATGTTGGGTACAAGTACTGAGTGTTCGGGTGATTATTGTTTAGTTTTCACGAAAACCGTCGTAATATTTATAAACTTACGTTATAAATAAAATAAATTTCTAAAATACTGGGTAAATGAATATTATAACTTTTATGATGATATAATGGATATAAAAATATGTCGGGACCATTGTGGGAATATTTAGATATATTCGTCGTGTTTATTAACCGGGTGTTAACGTTTATTTATAAATAATTATAAGGAAAACGTTAAATGTATCAAATATATAAATTTGAAAAATCCTAAGAGTGGTATAACATGAAAATGTTGTTATGATGATATGCAGACTGTCTCTAGTCCGTATGCAATGTCCTTACTGATAATGAAATGAATTCGCACCTAAACCCATACGGTTACGCGAATTTTAATACCCGTAAACTAAATTTACGATGAAATGAGTAATGCAAGTGAATAGTGAAAATTTTTCCGGCAATGAATAGTGTTTAGTGAATAGTAAAATTCTCAAATGTTTCTCAGAATATCAAATTGACCTTGAAATAATGAATAGTAAAACAATGAATAGTGTTTTTCCAAAGTTTGGGAAATGACCTGAAATGGTGAGTTGTGACAGTCTTCCCCTCTAAAAGGAACTTCGTCCCAAAGTTCAGTTTATGTTGGTCTCTGAAAACGTATTGGTGAAAAGGTGATGATATTCGAGAATTCTAGCGAACTCTAACGATAGGAATTCGACTCTGCTTCAACTGTTCGACCTAACTGTCCATGATTTCTACTTGCTCTCCTACAAGGTTTATGTTTGACTTTGGGTTGGATTCCTTTCCAAATGGGGTTATGAGTGACTAATCTAAAAAGATGATAATACATGGTTGTGTAATCCTGTTGTTCTCTATCAAGGCTCAAGTCTGACGGCCACTAGGCCTACTCTGTCTGAAATATTACATGGTCCAGTGTATATCGGTTTAACTTTCCAAGTTTTCTGAATGATATCATGCCTTTCCTTGGCAGAACTTTCTGCATAACTCTGCCTACCAACTTGAAGTTTTAATGGTTTACAACTTATTGAACTTGTAACTGATTCTTGACTTGTAGGAAATTTCTGGTTATTTCATGAATGCCTACTAAACTAGTATGTTGGGCTTTTCCAAATTTCGATCCGTCAATGGATATTGGCACCTCGACCATAGAGTGCCTCAAATGGTGTAGTCTCTATGCTCGCGCGATAACTATGATTGCAACTGAATTTGGTTTATGATAACTGGTTAATCTAACCATTTCTAGGGTCAATCACTCATGCTCAGAGCATACTTTCCTATGTTTGAATTGTTCTCTCGCTTTGACCATCAGTCTGAGGATGATAGGTGATGTTTACATCTAAATGGGTTTCTGAAAGAAATCCTGAAATGATTGCTTGAAGTCCAAGGTGAATCGGTTTCCTTAACAGGAATAACTGAAATGGGTACAATAAACCTTTGTGACTAATTCCACAATGTTCGGTCCTTCGAACTTGGCGTTATCTGAAAGGGATAGAATATAGGTAACAATTTGATTCCTTGTGTTTTGTTCCAACGGATGATAAGACATATGTCTTTCTTTGTCTATTGGGTTTGGTCTCCACTACTGAAGTTCGTGATTAATTTGTGATGTCCTTCCTAATTCCTTCATCACATATTCCAAATATTCTTTATTGTCAAGTCACAAATCCTAAATGCATAAGCGATGTTGTAGGGAAATTGGTTCTGGAAATTTGTCTCGCGATTGTGAGTTTTGGTTGAAATCTTTTTCTGAATAAATGAATTTAGAAAAATGGAGCAAATGATTTACTTAGTAATATTTTTCCTACTGATTCAAAATTTCAGTAGTTATGAAATAGAAAAAATGTTTTCAAACATGTTGTGATTAAGACTGCTTACCAAAGTTTGATGTTTATGTATATTTCTCACTGTACAATAGTGTTGCTAAAGATTGACCAAAAAGGATCGTACTTGTTCAAAATAGGAATTTCAGAATTCATTTTTCCACAAGGTATGTGATTTATGTAAACGCATCAACTTTATTTAAAAGTGAAAACACTAACAAGGATAAAATGGTAGAATAGGAAATGTTCGCTTAAATGCATAAATGTCTAACATTTCCTGAGGTTGGATAATGCCTATTGGTGGTTATCAGGTATAACTACAAGCATAGGTATTTAGACTAACTTAAGTCCTGAAATATTTTATCGTTGTAATTGGCAAGACGAAGGTATCACTTGATGTTGTGTCGATGAATGTCTATTCTGTTTTCCCATGTATAAAAGGAGATATGTTCTGGTTTGATCCCTTTCTTGGTATGAAGGTGAGGTTATCTGAAATTTCTAGAGACATAATGCCTTAGAGGAAACTAAATCGATATTCTTGTTTCAAACAATTGTCCTCTGTGACAACTTACTGCAGGAAAGTTTATGTATGGATGAGGCCATGTTTAAATGAAATGCTCTACAGTCTCAATTAGAAGCTTGGTTTATTTCTATTGTGTTGTCCTGCGGACATTTATATTGAGTTCAATCCTGTAGCTCAGTCTAGCTAGTACTTTTAAATGATAGAATTTCACAACTAAGTCAGAGATGGTGATTCGAATGGTCTCGCGGTATCTTAGAATTTGTTGTTGAGTTATGAATTCTCTCACTATATACTTCTAGTCCTGGTTAGTAGTTCTATAATCCTTTCATTGCTTTTCTTGTATCGAGGAATTCTACTTGTAATTGATATGGAAAGTCTCTCCTAGGGAAGTCAATGGGAAAATCCAACTTAATGGATAAGTGGATGACAGGTAGGGTAAGTATCCAGGGATAGTTCGGCAAAAGGGATGTTTATGGAAGAGTTCCTTTGTTTACAAAACTTTTAAATGAAGATTGTTATTAACAATCCTTTGAAAAGGTAATCATTTCCTTCATGGCATAATCCTTCCTGAATTTTACATAGGTGATCAGGCTATGTATAATTGAGGACTAATGATGCGATGTTAGATTTTGTCAAAATATCATAACTTTTCTCAAAAGTTTTAGATGGTGTTCAACGCATTGTTATTAAAATGATATCCTGATGTTTTCTTTCAAGTAACATGAAAATTGCCTCGCGTAATAATAGTAAATACTTGGTGTAATGACAGAAAAATCAATTTATAGGATGGTAATAAAATAGCTTACTTCAGAAATTTTTCTGTAAAACAATTTCCCCATATGATAGTAAAATAGCTTGAATGGTGTATTGGATACGTGGGTGAATCTTGTCGAATGGTAATAGTCTAGTAATTCATCAGAAACGAAATCAGCCTAATCCCTGATAAGACAATGCTAAAATGTTGCGAAACGATTGAAGTCTGAGCAATTGGGATAGAAAATGGAGTAAACGAAGGTTATGATCATCACAGAGGAAACAAAGGATAGATATTACATTGGATAGGAAAGTGCTTAATACAACTAGGTTATGTCATCGTACCAACGGTAAGTACAAAAGGAAAGATACAACCCTAAAGGGCTCGAACTACGGTTCATATATTGAAACAAGGCTCCTCCTGCTGAAGCATTGTTGTTATCCTTGATGTTGCTAATATCCTGACGGTTCTCTTTCAACAGCTCACGCTATTCCTCGAGCGATTCAGTCTTGATTCCAAGTTCCTGATTTTCCTTGTTCCTTAGCTCCGGGCAGTCATTCTTGAAATGCCCTAAGTTTCCACATTTGAAGCAACTCCCTGGGGTCTTCTGATTTGTGAGTTTCCTATAGTCTTCAGTCCGATGACCCTGCTTCTTGCACACTCCACACGTTTTACTACAATGATCTCGGTGATGTTGATTACACAGGTTGTAGTAAGGTAACTTTCCAATATACCTTCTCTTTGTGTACGGTTCTGCAGCAAAGGCTCTATTCACTTCTTGTCCTTTGGGAGATTGTTGAGCAGCATTACAACCTAGATTGTTGTTCCACTTCCTTTTATTGTCACTATTGTTTCCTGATGTCTCGGTGTGAACTATGAGTTCCTTTGCTTCGATCGCCATTTTGATAGCTTCAGACATGGTATCGGGTTCCCATGCGACGACCAACATACGAATTCCATTTGAGAGTCCCCCGATGTACCTTTTAAGTTTCTTGCTTTCCGGTTCATCCATTGCAGAACCTAGTCGTGTTAATTCATAAAAATGAGTAGTGTACTCGTCAACATCATTTCCTACCATGGTAAAGTTTAGTGTTTCCTGTTCTTTTGCTCGTAATTCACTTCCTACACCAAATGTTATACTCATCATCCTTCTTAGTTTCTCCCAAGAGTGTGAGTAGGCAGCATCAACTCCCACCATCTTAATATGTTTGGTCCACCATTCCTAGGCATGATCCTGAAAAGTGCATGTGGCGAACTTAACCTTGTCTTCCTTACGACAGTCGCCACATTGAAATATTGTTTCTATTTCTTCGAACCATTTGAGAAATTCCTTTGTGTCTCTAGTTCCGCTAAAGGAGGGAGGATTGCACCCCATAAATTCCACGTGAGTAAGTTCCTTAGTGAGGGCGGTGGCTATGTTCTTGGCAATGACTTGTCAGCAGCTTGCGTCATGCTTGGAGTGGTTTGCTTAAATCTCTCTTCATCAAATCATAAGAGACCATGAGAATATATAGTTAATCAAAGTCATCATATTCACAACACATGAATATAATACATGAAAATTTCGGTCTACGTGAACCGATATCACAAATAGCACAACCATTCCTAACATAGTAGAGTCACACTTGATAATTTGTTTGTACAATAATCAAAAGACAACAAGTTCTTTAGACTATGTCCCACACTTTCTGTGGCTAGGATAATAGTAAAAGCTAGTGAGGATATAAGTCTGGTCTAGGGACTTTCTGGTGTCCCTCTGTGTGAAATCAGGTTTGTGGCATCATAAGGTCGAGATAGTCCTGAAGTGGTGTCTGAAGTTGTGCATCGATCAAATCTTAGATAATGTAGGTTCTTAACCATTCCTGAAGAATCTGCGGATGTTCCTGTTGAGTCCGTGATATTGGTATTATCTACTAGATGTTATCTAGTTCATGGCAAGTGGGAATGGAAAAAGAAAATGACAATGGTGGTACTAGTGAATGGAATACTACCCTCTTTCGCGCTACCTCACGACATCTAAGAGGTAAAACTAAAGTACGCACTATAGGACGACCAATAGTGTAATAAGTAGCTGACGGTGGTGATAGTACCTGAGTAGTGGGTGCTCTACTAGTGAAGGAAAGAAAACACACTATCTTCCTTGCAATAAACATCCTAATAAGTCCATTAAGATTAAGTCTGAATACTCTACCAAAAGGCATTCTATGTATGGGCTAAATGATAGGAAAACCCTGTTCCTATGACAATTCAATGGTGCTAATGGTGGTGTAAGTGCAACTGGTGGTATAATGGTAGTGGAAGATGACAAGGCATCTTCAATGTCAGAATCCGATAAAAGGATGTCAGGGTGAGTATCTGAAGACATGTCACTTGTGAACCAGGTCAATAAAATGATATATATATATACGAATATGAGTATAAATAACTCGCACAGGGTATGCATGAAACAACATGTATCATGATTATGCACTTATGATGAAATGATGAGATGCTATGATGATGTGGTTATAGTCTAGGGTCCAAGATACATCCTAGTTCGCTATAACCTTAGCTCTGATGCCAATCTGTCACACCCCCAATTTACCTGACTTGCAGCGAAATGGAATACCTGGGGGTGTCTGTCATAGCATCACAGTTACGGTTACATTGAACGACCTAAAGTGTCGTTTGGAAAATACTTCATTTGATCATTGAAATTATCCAGAGTTTACAATATGAGGTCCCCAAAAGGTGTTGCATGTTTATGAAAAACAAGTCATACTAGATCAAACGTTTACATAAGTGCATGAAATAATGGTGAGACGCGTCGACTCCGCGACTCCATAAAGGTCCAAATGCATGTCACATGAGCTACCTTAATAACCTGAAATACATTGCTAAAACGTCAACATGAATGTTGGTGAATTCCATAGGTTTATAAAATGTAATGTTGTACGGCTACCACAAGTATAAGTGCAAGATAAAAATCAAGTAAAATAGTACAATAGACCTTAAGCTCATGACCCCGAAGCTAGACTGTTGAAATTATATGCCCCTCCTGAATGTTTTACCAGAACACTCCCAAAATATCAGACATGAAATGCATCCACTTACTGTTGGTAATAACTACCACGGATGGAGGCGTCACCCTCGATAGATCTATCCACTCACTCTTGCTTAATAGGCAAATTAACGGTCCATGATAATAAATAGGGGACTTTAACAGATTGGTAAGGCAACTTAAGCAATGTACATATGTTTTGGTACTTAGGCTCGTACTAAAATAATTGATGCAGTGTATTCCCCCGTGGGATTTGAAATCAAAATATTGTATTGAAAACGGGGCTATGAAAACTCACCTTAAACTGATGATACTGTGACGAAGTGAAATGAACAACAACAATGAACGGTTAGCTGCCTCAACCTAATATGAATGATGAACGATCTTTTTAGATCACAAAATGATGTTATGAATGTCCATGCACATGTTTCCTATACCACTCTACTCTTTGGAAAAATACTTGTTGTTATCAAAAATATACATTTTCCAAGACTTAGGAAAATAAAGCAACTAGAAAAATAAAACTAGTTGAACTGTGTATATATATATATATATATATATATATATATATATATATATATATATATATATATATATATATATATATATATATATATATATATATATATATATATATCGTATGTATCAATGTTAGTGTTGAAATCTTCGGTTTGAAATCCTTGAAATAACGACTTGTCTTAGTAAAAATATACTTGTAATCACTAATACTTCATTAGTTATGAATTTGAGTACTTGGTATTATTTCTAGAAATCTAGAGTTACTACGTAGTTTTAGTGTTATTATTTTCAAAAGCTGTCAAAATAATATAAGTTTTGCCGATATTGAAACGTGAATATTTATGTCGTTATAAGTCCGTTTTACTTGTTCTTTATATCCACGGTTACGTCTTAGTATGTAGTAATATATTTTGGAAAGCTTGGCTCCTCCGGGTTACGTCTAAAGTCTCTTTTTGTCCGACGAAAAACGTCCAACAGCATGTATTTTCAGAAAATATACTTTTCGTCAATAAACTTGCAAAAATCTTAACTTCTTCGTTATAAACTCTTTTTAATCCGTTCTTTCGCCTACGGATTCGTTTTTGAAAGTATTTTCTAAAAATTTTGCCAAAGTTTACGTTATGTTTACTGATTTTCCTGGATTTACAAAAATGGAACAGAACGTATATATACTTGTTACAAATCCATTTTTCATGTCCAAAACTAGTTTCTACTTCAACCAAATCTCTTGCAAACACCACAAAGCTATACTAATCCTACCATACACCTTCTTAGGGTGCCATGGGTTCCTAATCACTACTAATCATGTCAATTTAACAAAGAAACACCTAAATCAAAATCTAGGGTTTGTATGTTCAAAAAGTTAACAAAAATAATGTGGTATAGCTAACTTGTACATGAAATTAAGCATGAAAACCATAAGATACAAGTATTAATTAGTTGAAATCATGAAAATAAATTTGATAACTCACTTTGAAATAATAGGTGATTAGATGATGAGAAATCTTGTGTTACTTGTGTTTATGTTGCAAGAATCTTGATTAGAATGACAAAAGGAACAACTTTGAAGCTTTAAACTTTGGAAAATAATCACTTGATCATGGATCTTGGGGTGTGTCGTGGGTTTTGGGGAAGAAAAGAGAGAAAAAGATGAACTTTGATTCTCAAATTTGATAAGTGTTATGTTTTAAGTGTTTTTAGATATTTAGGAAAAGGTTATATGGTATTATATTGGTACATAGATGCATAAGGTTAAAAATAAAAGTCATGTGGTCTAGGGGTGTGCTCATGGCCGTTTTCAATGGGTAAAAGAGAAGAAAAATCGGTTTTGGTAACTTAGGAAATGTAGTGTAATATTAGTTGTAGTTTAGTGTAAGTATTAGTTATAATCGGGTACCGGGTTTGCTAGAAATAAATATTAACGAAGTTAACCGGGACTTAATAAAGTCATAAAAATGTTAAAAATATGTTGGGTACAAGTACTGAGTGTTCGGGTGATTATTGTTTAGTTTTCACGAAAACCGTCGTAATATTTATAAACTTACGTTATAAATAAAATAAATTTCCAAAATACTGGGTAAATGAATATTATAACTTTTATGATGATATAATGGATATAAAAATATGTCGGGACCATTGTGGGAATATTTAGATATATTCGTCGTGTTTATTAACCGGGTGTTAACGTTTATTTATAAATAATTATAAGGAAAACGTTAAATGTATCAAATATATAAATTTGAAAAATCCTAAGAGTGGTATAACATGAAAATGCTGTTATGATGATATGTAAACTGTCTCTAGTCCGTATGCAATGTCCTTACTGATAATGAAATAAATTCGCACCTAAACCCATACGGTTACGCGAATTTTAATACCCATAAACTAAATTTACGATGAAATGAGTAATGCAAGTGAATAGTGAAAACTTTTCCGGCAATGAATAGTGTTCAGTGAATAGTTAAATTCTCAAATGTTTCTCAGAATATCAAATTGACCTCGAAAATGATGAATAGTAAAACGATGAATAGTGTTTTGATGAATAGTGTTTGATGAATAGTGTTTTTCCAAAGTTTGAGAAATGACCTGAAATGGTGAGTTGTGACACATAAACCATCCTTTTCGAAAAACAAATCACATGCATAAGAAACTCGTAAGAAATGGCTAGTTTCACAACCTAAAGTAAATCTAGTAAATTTCATGATATATTAAGATGTTTAAAAGAGCGTTTGGATTTGTCCATAACTACTCGCTAAACATTGTAAAATATATCTAGAACGAGTTAAAAATTAAAAATAAGGAACATGGTAAACTACTGCTTAGGATTATCGTCTTAGAGTCGAAGTATGTTTACGTTCCAACATAAGTCTTAACAATATATATACATTTTTATTCTTCTTTATATTTATTTTGGTCTTTTGTATTGTTGTTGTGTTTAGGTGAAAATGCCAAAAGCGACTACCGAAGATCTTTCCCTCACTAAAAACTACATTCCTAAACTTTCCCAAATCCCTACTACATCTCCTTCCATTGGACGTATATATTGTCAAATTGAAGATAGAAACGTTCATGAGGGACGTGTAGTAGATCTAGCTTTTGCTCAATCCGACTACATTGATCGCTTGTTTACAAGCATCAACTTCAATTGCCTCTTTGAAATCAATGAACCCATCATTCCTCGTTTCATAGTTGATTTCTATAGCCAAGTCACGGTTCAAACCAATGATCTTGGTGCCATCACCATCTCTTTCATGATCCAAAATGAATTTATCACCTTAACTCTCGACCAATTCGGTCAAATCCTCCAAATTCCTTTTAGAGGTCAAGCCGTTTTCACAAACGTGTGGGACCTCGAATCTCTACATCGTTGTCGACCAACCTTTGGTCCTTATCTCTCCGACATTCCTCATCCCGACGAAATTCATCAAGTCCTTGGTGTGGAGCATGCCACTACAACCCGAAAAACAAAATCCAAAAATGTCCAAATCTCTTCATACCAAATTCTCCTCAAGGAATTAGGCCCCCACATAAAGCGTTGGGAAGAACTCATTCGTGAGAATGCGTTCGGTACCAGAGGTCACCAGGACCATCTCCCGGCGTGCCTTGCTCACATGTTGTATTGTATCGCTGTTGAAAAGCCATACAATTTGGCCTACTTCTTTATCAAACGGATTGAGTGTGCTAGAAAAACTCCCAAAGCCAATCTTCCATATGGAATGTTTCTAACTCGTCTCTATCGTCATGTTATCGAGTACTACCCCGATCTTAACAATAGCATCTACGAGTCCATCTATCCCACCTTACGTCCTCTCGCTCTAAAACAAGCTCGACGAACTCGAAGTGACAAGGGAAAATCTCGTCGTCAAAGCTTTCACGGTTCATCTTCTCGACAAGACGATGATGATGAGGAGGAAAACGCCCATGGTGCTAGTATCCCTTCATTCTCCGAGTTCGTTGATAATCTAGAGGATCTCGACTATCCCGAGTATACAACCCCATCTCCTAGCGATCAAACCGACGAAGTACTTCATGAACGAACAACCGAGGTACTTAGACGACAAAAGAGTTTGCATGAAGAAGTTAGAGGTGGCTTCAAATCCATCGGGAAGACGTTGAAGGGCATCTTCGTGAAGAAAAGAAGATGATGGAGATTAGCTTATGATTGTTGAACAATATTTATTTTTATGACTTTTGATCATGGATATTTATGTGCTACTTGTCCGACTTATATTCGGAAGTACTTGTCATTCTCTTAGATAATTGTTTGGATACTTGATTAGGATGATAACTTGCTTTATTTTGTTTAATATATGCTTATGATTGCATGTTTTATCTCTTATTCTATATATATGCTTGCATGCCTAGCTTATGTGTGTGTGTGTGTGTATATATATATATATATATATATATATATATATATATATATATATATATATATATATATATATAACATGTATGCTTTCTAATAGACCAAAACAAATGTGAAATGTCCAAATAGAGCTTGCTGCAAAAACAAAACAGAATATAATGTTTTTCCAGAAAAAATTTGAAAATTTTTGATTTCTGGGTCATCAGATGGGAGGCCCCCTTAATTCATAAGGGGCAGCCCCCTTAAATTTAAGGGGACCGGTCTGCATTTAAGGGGACCGGCCACCCATACAGTAGTTTTTACTGTTTTCTTTTGCATCTTGTGACTTCTTTTGCTAGTCTCAGCTACCATTTCCCTTTAAATCTAAACTGCTTTTGGTATCTAACCATCTATTTTCAAATTAATTCCATTTCTAAACATGTTTTCATACTATATAATCCCCATGCATCTTTAATTCACATTCCATCCTCCTCAACCTTCATCAAACCTCATCCTTTCACCATGTCATCACCAAGAACCACCTACTCAAACAATGCCAAGAAACAAAAACTTGTCATTATTCCACCAAAACAACTCTTCATTGATCTCACCAATGAAGACAACACCACTCCATCACCACCACCTCAATGCTCATCTCCTAGTGCACCTAATGCACCTTCCAAAACACCATCAACAAATGGAACCTCCACTTCCTCCATACTATCCACTTCATCCATAAATGACTACATAAACACCCCACTTGTTTCCTCCACCAATAGTTCACCCACCACAACCTACCATTGAAAACACAATTGTTGCATTAACCCTCTCATTATCACCATTAACACCTCTTGATGCACACTTCTCATCATCCCCTATCAATCCACCAACCTATAACCCCGTCCCATGGAGCTTACTTGAAGCTCATGGTGACACTTGCCTTTATTGCATCCACAACCGAACAATTGTGTTCGGACTAAGAGATGAGATACAATACATGTTTTCACACATTGAAAACTTGTAGCATCAACCACCAACAACAAACACATCTCCTCCACCACCATCAACAAACACTCCTCCACCATCACCATCTCCATGTTCACCATGAATTCCACACAATTAAACATGCTTGGTATTTTGCAAATAAAATTGTCTCAAACCATTTTGGATGGCAAGCTCTAGAGAGGAACTTCATGTTAGAGCTTTGGTTTATTTTAGTTATGATTGTAAGCCTTCAAGGCTTTTATTATTTGCACTACTTGCTTACACATTTAGTTTGTTCATGTAATGCTTGTTGTAATCTTTAATTTTATCTATGATTATGGTTATGTTTTGTTTCTATTCTTGCATGCTATATATATATATATATATATATATATATATATATATATATATATATATATATATATATATATATATATATATATATATATATATATATATATATATATATGTTGCTTGTCCACTAAATATTTTTTGCAAGAATTCCATATCTCGATTCCTTTATGGCCTCAAAACGAGGGGGAGTATACATCAAAGGGGAGCTCCAATTAAATCGGGATAACCTTTTTGATGCTAACAAAAAGGGGGAGAATTGATATAAACTCACAATAATACTTGTATATATACTAATTTTCGCTCAATGAGTTTAGATTTTGTAATCATCAAAAAGGGGGAGATTGTTGACATAGATAATGCATAAAAACGTTATTTATATTTTTCGATATCTCTATGTTTTGACGATCACAAAATGTAAAATCATCAAATGTAAGATTACTACGTAAACAAGTATTAAGCTAGTTTATATCATTATATCCAACTTAATCACTAAAGGTATGGATAAACAAGTGCTTAATACATCTCATGATCAAAGGGGTATTTAATTAATTATTACAAAGTTTATTTAATTATATAAACATATTATATATTTTTGAAAAACACTTTTGGTAATAAAGAAAAATGTTTTAATCATACTAAATATATGAATTCAAATTTTTAACCAAAATCAGTTAGTTTTTCACCAAATAAACTTTCCCCACTAAATGACAGATTTTATGGCCGTTACAGCTGGGCGGCCCCCTTAATTATAAGGGGCGGTCCCCTTAAAATTAAGGGGACCGGCCATGAATTAAGGGGACCGGCCAGGCTCCTGTGTCAGAATCTGTCAGAATTTTCTCCTATAAATACCACCTTAAATCTGGAATTTTTCCCTACCTTTTGCACGAAAAAATTTAGATCTAAAACTCTCTAAACATCTTCCAAAACCCTTTGATCATTAGATTACTAATCCTTGTTTCAAGTGATTCAATCCCTTCTCATCCATCCTCATCCAAAGTGCAAAAGAAGAATACTCCTTCTACAACTAAGTTTAAGAAGTATTGAAGAGTAGTTGTGAATATTCTGTATATTATTTGTGAAGTTGTGTTGTGCTTGTAATAAGTAGTTTAGGAGAAGTAGAAGTTGTGTAGGGAGAAGAAGTTGTGTAGTAGTGAAGTGGTGTGAAGTAGATAGGTGTGAAGTAGAAATGTGTGAAGAAGAATTGGTGTGAAGTAGATTGGTGTGAAGAAGTTGTGTAGAAGTTGTGATTAAGTTGTGACGAAGTTGTGGTGTGTACATTGGTGTGTAAGGTTTTCTCCGCCGTAAGGGAGTTTGTTGACATAGTGAAGAAAACTCTCGAGTAGATGACTCGGGGAGTGGAGTAGGAACAAGGAAGGTGACCATGTAGCCGAATCACTATAAATCCTTGTGTTGTGGTTTGATCTTTCCAACTCTTTTCATTACTTACTTATTTACTTATACAATATTAACTTAGTTAGTTAGTTACTATATAATTGTTCATATAGTGCAAGTATTGAGATCACATAAACTAGAATCGAAGCTTTTAAAACAAACTTGTTTTTATAAATTTTAAAACGGACGTAAAACTATTCAACCCCCCCCCCCCCCCCTTCTAGTTTTCCACAACAATGTAGGACATAAAAATGGTGCTTAGGAGGTTTGGTAGTAACATCATCTTTTCTAATGTTTTAAGAGATCCTACACATCGTTGTCTTATCTATTAAGTGGAACATGCACGAACATTTTCAATTTGATCAAAAATGCAATATATTGATTAACTGTATTTAAGTTACTAGCAATCAACTATATCTAATTGTTTTTTGCAGCTCGTCAAGAAGCATTAAAGAAATAGATCGAGAAGTCACAAAAATTTTATCAAGAACAAAACATGCAAAAGGCCAATGAACAACAACGACAAAGACAACAACAAGAACAACGCCACAACCACCGGTGGAATGAATACTTAGCATTCATATTAATAGTACGTTACAAATAAACCATACAATATTTTACTTCATGTAATACCGATAAACAGGCTAATACTATTGATTAGTTAGCAAGTAAGTTTATTGAAAATAATGTGACGAGCATTCAAGTTTTAGCCAATAATTATTACTACACTTTGTTGGTGCGTTTTAATAGTTTTGCTCTTAATGTAGTTTTTTGTCTTGCGGTGTGTTAATGTCATTTTTTTAATTAAACGTCTTGGAATATTACGTGACTTTGATATTTGATATGACTGTGTAAATTATGTCGATGTTACATATTGAAAATGAGGTAGTATATAATAAAAATATCTTCACACTATCATCTTAACAATGAGAATCTTCTAAATCGAAGAAGTATATAAAGGAGAAGAAAATTGTGTTTAGTTAAATGTCAGGTCTATTGATTGATTGGAGCGGGTTTATGATTCGGACTTGGGTCATTGGATCTAATTTTTTATTATACGAGTTATAATTTATACTTTTGAATATACTAATTACTTTAATGTTTTATGTTTTTATAGTTTTGTTAAAAATGAAATTTGTTTTATAGTTCGCTTTTAATAATGTCATTTATTTGAACAACGAAGTCCGTCTTTCACAAAAAATGAGAGTTTCAAACATGAACCGAAAATTAGTCCCGAACATTACGAAAAAAATAATTAGATCCAACATGTGTGCATTGCATGGGTCCTGAGGCATTCCAAACCTGTGTGCATCGCACGAGGATGAATATAAAAGGTCGCCAACATTAATGTCATCGCTTCATATTTAAAATAATTTATGTAACTTATACATATTAAAAAATTACATGTTAAGAGACTCTTTTCAATGTAACATCTTGAAAAAAGTCTCTTCACATATACTCTTTTAATGTCAATAAACTATTGTTGTATATTTGGGCCTCACCATCATACTAACCACCCGACAATTTACACAATCATTTTCGCACGGGTCCTGAGGCAGCCCAAGTTATTTATGACGAAAATTAGTGGCAAACATAGTTTTTGACTCGACCTCAATTAAAACTGACAGAAATAAAGGCACCAACATTTTTCATGCCATGCTAACAAAAGTTGTGGTAACATCACAACTTATGAACTTATTGTCAATAAACTATTTTAAATGTGTGTCATGCTTAGAAAAGGTGTGATACCATCACAATTTAGATATATAATGATGAAAATAAGTGTCAAAGCTTACATGTCAATAAACTATTTTAAATGTGTGTCATGCTTAGAAAAGGTGTGATACAATCACAACTTAGATATATAATGACGAAAATATGTGCCGAAGATTACATATTAGTTTTATATCAAAATAAATGGATGTTACAATTTTGAGAATAAATATAAAATCTAAACTTTATAAATAACTACTAATATGTCATAAAAAGTTTAAATATAATGTTACAATCTTGAGAATAAATACAAAATATAAACTTTATAAATAACTACTAATATGTCATAAAAAGTTTAAATATAAAATTTACCGATCAACTAAGGCCATACTTACAAAAGTCTTATAACGAAAAAAATTATTGCACATTACACTATGACCAATTAGATAAAGCATGTGTGCAACGCACGGGTCTAAATTACTCGTATAATTTAACTCTTACGATTATAAGAGCATCTACAATAAATCAAGTCCTAAAGAATTGATGCATTTAATGCAAATCTGATTTAATGACCAAGACTTCTATAAAAGATTTGATATTTACCAAGATTTTGCAAAAAACTTTTCAAAAAACTAGTCATGCAATGCAAGAAACTATATCAAAAAGCTTTTAGTAATAGTAAAAGGTCTTTTATTTGGTTTTCCCATTGTGGATGCTCTAATGTAAGTTGGCTATCTTTGATTGAGAACCCAGAAATTTAATAGAGAACACAAAACTTTTAATGAATTTTTTGGCCAAGAAGCATTATTATAGACAACAAATATTTCATTGAAAGATTCTTTTCTTATTGCAGCAATTCTAAGTTGGATTAGGCATAATTCGACAAAGTTGAAAATATTCCCCATAAATTATTAGACTTTTATAATTAACCCGAGTGATACGTTTTATTAATGAATCTAAACCACACATATTTTTGATCATATTATTGTGAAAGCAACTACAACACATTCTTTTAACATCAGTGTTAGTATTATAGTAGTATATATAAAACTTAGACAATGCATACTCAAATATATAGGGTAAGCGATACATTAGTATTAAATAAAAAGTTTACACGCGTGAAAAATGTTTATACAAAAAAAAATATATTGAGTGTTTTCTTTATGTATATAAATATGGAAAAAATAGATATATTTACGTGAATTTGGTTTTCGATTTAGTTTATATTTTTCGAAAACCAATACCAAACCGAAAATCGAGCCTTTTTGAGTCTTCGCTCATCTCTAACTCCAACTGCGCCCACTTATTAGATTGTAATAGGGCTTAGTCTAGTTATTATTTGGCGTATGTTTTATACTCGTTGTACTCATTTATTCACTTACGAAAAGCCTTAAACTTACAAAGTTTTAATAATTACCAGAAGTTCCAGTGAAAGAATGTTGTTTTTCCTTATGTTAATTTGAAGTTTATAAAATTTGCACAATAAAAAATGAATGAAAATGATGGGACCATCAACATTTGTATAATCTAACTCTTAAGATTATTAATGTAAGTTGGCTATCTTTGGTTGAGAACCCAAAAATTTAATAAAGAACACAAAACTCTTAATGAAATTTTTGGCCGAGAAGCATTATTATAAACCACAAAATTTTCATTGAAAGATTCTTTTCTAATTCTAAGTTAGAAAATTTTGCATAATTTAACAAAGTTGAAAATATTGCCCATAAATTAGTAGACTTTTATAATTAACCCGAGTGATACGTTTTATTAATGAATCTAAACCACACATATTTTTGATCATATTATTGTGAAAGCAACTACAACATATTCTTTTAACATTAGTGTTATCAAATATACTTATAGGGTAAGCGATACATTAGTATTAAATAAAAAGTTTACACGCGTGAAAAATGTTTATACAATATATATATATATATATATATATATATATATATATATATATATATATATATATATATATATATATATATATATATATATACTACTTTATAAAGTATTTGGGACTTTCCGAAAAAAGAAATGCTTAAAAAATTCAGATTCAACACTTGCTAATAATGGAAAGAATTGTCTTAAATTCTATAAACTTGTAACAACACGGGAAATTAAATGTCTTTAATTCTATAAACTTGTAACAACCTAAGAAATTAAATGTCCTTAATTCTATAAACTTGTAACAACCTAAGAAATTAAATGTCTTTAATTCTGTAAATTTGTAATAGACCTCTAATATTCATATAAATTACACAACTCTCTTAAACCTAAAAAAAATAAAATAAAACCATCTTCACTCTTTAAAAATATGCTCTCTTACCATGAGTGAGCACCACCAAGAGCCTACCACTGTCACCTATCTCTCTCATGTCACACATACACCACCATCAAATCCTAAGCCAACACATGATACGAAAACAAGCATTTGTATGTATTGACAGTTTAAACTAAACGAGCAAAACACATGATACGAAAACAAAATAAGAACACTCTCACTTTTTCTTGTGAATCTGAGTATCTAAGAATCATACACAAACAATATTTCCCTCAAGCAAATGCGGAGAGTCAGATCTAACCGAAAAATAATAATAAAAAAGAAATGTGGATCTATGCTCCAAATAAGTGGTGGATGATATAGGTTGGAATGGTGGTAGGGAATGGGTAAGGAGGCAAATGCATGAAGTGGTCAACGGTATTAACAAGAGCGTGGAATGAGATGGTTTTAAACAGTGTAGGATGGGGCGACGGCTAACGATGGAGGGTTAGGTGGTCGGAGTTGTTAGAAGCAGTCAGGGGTTAAGTAGACCACGGTGTGTTCAGTGGTACCGGTGGATGATATGGGTTGAAATGATGATAAAAACTTAGGAGTGTTGTGACTCGTGTTAGTTGTGTGTAATGTGTATGAGAAATGGGAATACAAGGTATTTACGTTTATGTGTCTGAATGTGGTGTAAAAAGGAAATGCCGTTTTTTCAGTAACCATCAATTTTGGTTTTTATTTTATTTAGTGATTATATTAACTGAGTATTAAATTACTACGTAGATAGAGGAACTTCCTTTTTTTCTTTTTCTTTTTGATGTGAAATTGAGAAATTGAATAGGTGATCTCCTTTAATAATTACTTAAGATAACTTATTTTTAAGTCAAATGATAGATACATCGTAGGGAGTATATACTAAGTAATAAATTTAGTGTGTTTTAAGATGTGACTTACATGTTTTTAAAAAGTTAAAAGAATACACGGGGATAACAACGACAGTGTATAATTTTTGACAAAATCTTCTTACGTCAACTTGTGTGTGCTAATTTGAGTTTATTGCAATTATAACGAGTTTTAATGGAAATATACACAAAACTTGCAACATGTATACTAAATATAAAACTCGAAATAAATATTACTTCATATTAGTAAATTGTATAAGTTGCTTTTTATATTTTAGATAAAATTTAATTTATTGATTAAAAGGTGTGGATGTATATTTTCATAATCTATAAATTGTAATAAAAAAATTTCACACCGTCTCCTACCTACGTTTGCCTACAAGCCACTATCACTTTAACTTTCTACCAGTACTAACTCTATATTACCGAGTACTAACTCTATATTTTTGCAATATCGCGCATACACCTTGCCATTTTATATTAAATAACCTGATATTTCATAAAGTTATTTAAATCTAAAATTCTCATCATCCGTAAGTTATTGTCACTGAAAACGTATAAATAAAAAAATTGCTCGCCGAAAATTTTAGTTACAGGGTACCCGCCGCCGCAACGCGCGGGTACCCTGCTAGTATATATATATATATATATATATATATATATATATATATATATATATATATATATATATATATATATATATATATATATATATATATATATTGAGTGTTTTCTTTATGTATATAAATATAGAAAAATAGATATATTTACGTGAATTCGGTTTTCGATTTAGTTTATATTTTTCGAAAATCAAAACCAAACCGAAATCCGAGCCTTTTTGAGTCTTCGCTCATCTCTAACTCCAACTGTGCCCAATTATTAGATTGTTATCGGGCTTACTCCGGTTATTATTTGGCGTATGTTTTATACTCGTTGTACTCATTTATTCACATAGGAAAAAGCCTTAAACTTACAAAGTTTTAATAACTACCAGAAGTTTAAGTGAAAGAATGTTATTTTTCCTTATGTTAATTTGAAGTTTATAAATTTTGCACAATAAAAAATGAAATGAAAATGATGGGACCATCAACATTTGTATAATCTAGCTCTTAAGATTATTAATGTAAGTTGGCTATCTTTGGTTGAGAATCCAAAAATTTAATAGAGAACACAAAATGCTTAATGAAATTTTTGGCCGAGAAGCATTATTATAAACCACAAAAATTTCATTGAAAGATTCTTTTCTAATTCTAAGTTAGAAAATTTTGCATAATTTGACAAAGTTGAAAATATTCCCCATAAATTAGTAGACTTTTATAATTAACCCGAGTGATACGTTTTATTAATGAATCTAAACCACACATATTTTTGATCATATTATTGTGAAAGCGACTACAACATATTCTTTTAACATCAGTGTTATCAAATATACTTATAGGGTAAGCGATACATTAGTATTAAATAAAAAGTTTACAGGCGTGAAAAATGTTTATACAAATATATATATATATATATATATATATATATATATATATATATATATATATATATATATATATATATATATATATATATATATATATATATATATATATATATATATATTGAGTGTTTTCTTTATGTATATAAATATAGAAAAATAGATATATTTACGTGAATTCGGTTTTCGATTTTGTTTATATTTTTTGAAAACCAAAACCAAACCGAAAACCGAGCTTTTTTGAGTCTTCGCTCATCTTTAACTCCAACTGCGCCCACTTATTAGATTGTTATCGGGCTTAGTCTAGTATTATTTGGCGTATGTTTTATACTCGTTGTACTCATTTATTCACTTAGGAAAATTTGAATTTTATAAAATTTGCACAATAAAAAATGAAATGAAAAATGATGGGAGCATCAACGTTTGTATAATCTAACTCTTAAGATTATTAATGTAAGGCTGCTCACAGTGGATCAGAAGTTTTCGGTCGAGCTTGGTTGATAACCAATTTGCAAATCGGTTGAGGCCTCTGTGGGAAAGTTTTGAATATCGGTCGCCGGCCTACAAATGTGACAATCGGTTGTTTTTACGACCCATATTGGCAAACACAAAACTCCAATTTACAAGTATAAAAAATGGACCGTTTGTAAAAAAAATAATAATAAAAAAATAAAAAATAGGTCACCACTGTGACACTTGAGTTGTGTTGGTTATCTTTTTGGCTGAGAATTTAATAGAGAACACAAAATGCTTAATGAAATTTTTGGCCGAGAAGCATTATTATAAACCACAAAAATTTCATTAAAAGATTCTTTTCTAATTCTAAGTTAGAAAATTTTGCATAATTCGACAAATTTGAAAATATTGCCCATAAATTATTAGACTTTTATAATTAACCCGAGTGATACGTTTTATCAATGAATCTAAACCACACATATTTTCTAACATATTATTGTGAAAGCAACCACACGCATATTCTTGTAACATCAGTCATTAGTGTTAGCATTATAGTAGTATATATATTTGGAGCAAGTATGAATCTCTCTAGCAATAAAAACTAAAAACTAAAAACACAATGAGTAATTCAAAGTTGTTTATTACTAGTATCTTTTTCCTTTTCTTTTTTTTCACCACTTCTATAAATAGTAATATTCCCAAATGCCCTAAAGAATAGAGTCAAGCTTTGCTTCTCTTTAAACATAACCTTTCATCCATCAATTACAAGTACAGATTGCTGTAATTGGAATGGAGTTACTTGCGACGACTCCACAGGCGACGTTATCGCTATCGATGTCAGTTGCGGAATGCTGAAAGGTACCATCCATCCTAACAACTCTCTCTTCAACCTTCCACACCTCCAAAAACTAAATCTTGCATTCAATAATTTTACTGATTCCCGAATTCCGCGTGACATCGGAAGAGTTTCAAATAGTCTCACACATCTCAACCTCTCCAACTGTTTTTCTGGCCAAGTCCCACCGGAGATCACATTCCTTTATAAATTGGTCTCTCTTGATCTCTCCTCCTGGTGGTATAGTTTTGATTTGAATCTTAGACCACTTGATCTCATCAATCTGATTCATAATGTTACTAATTTGGAAGAACTTTCACTTGACAGTGTTAATATATCTTCGGGTTTACCTAGGAGTCTTAATACCTCTTCTTCTTTGAAATTACTAAATCTTTTTTACACTGGATTGAAAGGAAAATTACCTCATTACATTTTCAATCTTCATTCTTTGGAAACACTTGCCTTGTCCGCAAACCATCTCACAGGTGATATCCCTTCGGATAACTCAGTTAACCAAACACACCTCACTTTTATGAGTTTATCAATGAACCAACTTAATGGGACATTGCCATCGTGGCTGTTTAATATCCCCTCTCTAGAATATCTCAGTTTAGGGGGTAACATGTTGAGTGGAAATGTACCATTTGAGTCATTTGCTCTTCCATCATTAAAAGTGTTATACCTCGATTACAATCAGTTAGCTGGACATATACTGATGTGCATACATTTCGAAAACTCACCAACCTCACTGCTCTACGCCTTTCTTATAATAATTTTAGTGGCCAATGGGAGTTGGATACATTGTTATCAAGCATCACAAACCTTGAAGATCTCGATCTCTCGTACAGCAGTTTCTCTGTTACAACAAAGAATACCAATCATTATGTCAACCCTGGTTTTTGGTACTTAAAATTGGCCTCTTGCAAGCTGAAGGTGTTTCCGAAGTCATTTCGAGCCATGAAACAACTTTGGGTGTTAGATCTCTCTAAAAACGAAATCCATGGCCAAATTCCTCGTTGGGTAGGGGAGATAGGAGGTAATGAGTTTTTTTTTATCTAAATCTCTCACATAACTTCATAACACGCTTGCCACAATTTCAATTGTATGGACTCATGGAACTTTACCTGCAGTCCAACTTGATTGAGGGGTCATTCCCTCCATCAATTTGCAACATCATCAACCTAGTGTTTTTGGATATGTCCGATAATCGCTTTGGTGGATTGATTCCACAGTGCTTTGGAAAACTCACCTCATCTCTTAGAATGATAGATATGAGGAACAATAACTTTCACGGATCGATTCCAAGTTCACACTATGAATGTGAAGCGTTAGAGGGGCTTATTTTGAATGGAAATCAATTAGAAGGAGAGTTGCCACGTTCTTTGTCCAAATGCCGATCCTTGCGTGTGATTGATCTTGGAAACAACCACTTAAATGGTACATTTCCTGGTTGGTTAGGAGAACTTTATCATCTGCAGGTTCTTGTCCTCAAATCAAACAAATTTCATGGACACATTCGACCCACTTTTGCTGTGGAATTCCCATTTCCAAATCTTCAAGTTCTTGACTTATCTCATAATGGCTTCATAGGGCAACTCCCTGCAAAATATTTTCATAATTTCAATTCCATGAAGAATGTGGTGAAAAACAGCACAAAACCAGAATATTTGTCCACGGGTGGATTGTATTACTCATTCGTTGTTGTGATGAAAGGGGTGGATCTAGATATTCCAAGACTTTTTGTTAGCCTAACAATTATTGATCTATCAAACAATTATTTCGATAGGGAGATACCAAATATCATCGGAAATCTGAGTTCTTTGAAAGTGCTCAACTTATCCCACAACAACCTCAATGGTCAAATCCCATATTCTCTTGGAAATCTTTCTGAAATTGAATCATTAGACCTCTCTTGGAACCAACTCACAGGAGAGATCCCTGAAAGTTTTGCAGGAATCAAGCGTCTCGAAGTCTTAAGTCTCTCGCATAACCGTCTTGTAGGGCGTATACCAGTTGGAACGCAGTTCAACACGTTTGATGAGAACTCATTTGAAGGGAATGTGGGACTTTGTGGTTTTCCGCTGCCCAAAAGTTGCAGTGAGTATACACAAAAACCACATCTTGAAGCACGTAAAGATCATGAGGAGGAAAGTGGATTTACATGGGAAGTGGTGATGTTGGGATATGGATGTGGAACATTAGTCGGATTGGTGATGGGATATCTCATGTTGTCGACAAGAAAAGTCAAGTGGTTCAATGCAATTGCTGATGCAGCAGAGGCTTTGATCTTGAGGAAGAATAAGAATAAGAGAAGACATACATATATCGGGAAATGACGTTAGATAATGAAAGGTATGCTTTTTCACATGATTTCTTATTTTATCAAATTGTGCAACATGACTTACTTTTTAAATTTTCTTGCTTTTACAAAAAATTATGATGCAGGCAGAGGAGTTTGGGGTGGAGCTGGAATGGAAAATTATGAATGAGCAGTCGTATATAAGCTTTTGAATTTTGATGTTCGTGTTTTGTCTCTTTGAATTATGTTGTATGTAAATATCAGTGTGTTGTTAGGATTGTAAAATAAAATTACTTGGTCACTGGTGAGAGTGTATTAATGTTTTTGACCTTAATGGCAATTCAGTAATTTCTTTTTGTTAGTAAAATAGCAAATCAGATGTTTGTGATGCGTTTTAGAGGAAACTAAAAGTATCAGGTTGTAGGTTTTCAAGTAACATTGTATACTCCAGCTCTGTACAGCTTTGGCTCTATGAAATCATACAAAAAAGAACCCATTGAGTGCTCAGTTATTTTTCCATTTTGATTCAAAAGTACTAGTGGATTCTTTCGTTTCTCTAGTCCCATTGTTTCTAACAAGTACTAGTCAGAGAACTTCAATAAATTATCCAACAATATAGAGGGCCACATACACATGGTTGATGTCTAAAAATTCATTTATTTTGTTTATGAAGGGCCACCAGCTGATGGAAGGAGTGTGTTGTAGACAACAGCATAATTTATGAAAGGTATGTGTTGAACTTGTTCTCTTATCTCATCAAGTTGTGCAAAATGGCTAACTCTGATTCAGGTAAAGATGTGTGGAGTGGAGTGACACCTTTTGAACTATAGTCATATAGCAGCTTTTGAATGTCTCGTCTGATTTATATTTTTAGTCTGTTTTGAATAGTTATCGATAATTAGGATTTATTACTAAATTTACTTGGTCACTGAGTGATAATGTGTTAATGGTGTTTGACTCCTACTGGCAAATGACTAATTTTTAGTTATTTGGATGATCATACAACAATTGTAGTCACTGATATAACACCCAAAATGCCCTTCTCGAAAACTATAGTGTATTCATTCAATAATTAATACTAGCAGGTGGTGAAATCCCTTACTTATATAGTTTGCAGGTGGTGAATATAGTGTTTGGTTCTGTATTGCAGCTTTATCAGTACTTTCAAGGCTCATGAGAAGAAATAAAGCAGAATTGTTGATATGCAGATTTAAGGTGGTATTAGTCTATTAGATGTGTTTAAAAGTCTTGTTGTACAGAATAAGTAGTATGATAAGTAGTAGTATTGATAGATCTTTTAGCCGGGAATGTCCATGCTAATAGAAATCATAATGTAACTTGTTTCAAGTTTTGGTTATTAACATATTTTACCTTTGACCAAAAAAAAAAAAAAAAAAAAAAAAAAAAAAATGAAACATTAACGTTATCACTAAGATTAACGCTATCACTAAGCCGCTGAAGGAACGCACCAGAAGGAGAAATATGTGTTGTTTTTCGAAGTTTAACGAAAAGTGGATCGGATATAAGTGATCTCTAGTGTTTGGATACACATTGTAGATCGAAGAAGTGATCGGATAGGTAATCGAAGTAAGATTTCAGTTAAGATGTCCTGTGAAGCTAGATCTGTTGATGTTAATACGATATTTTATTCTGAATTTGTGAGGTTGTCGGATTTCCGACATGTTTAATGTTGTGTTTCATTGTTAATACGAAGTTGATTTTGGTGGTTAACAGAATCACGATTAAAATTCAGATCATCATTTGCAGCCCTACTTTTTATGAAAAGAACTTTTTTTTTTTTTTTTTTTTTTTTTTTTAGACTTTGATCATTTTAGTTTTTTTACGTTTTTAAGATATTTATAAAACTTTCTTTTCATTAAATTTTTAGTATTTTTTTTATTTTTTATTTTTATAAAAAGTCATAGACCTTTTTCTTATAAAGTTCTATATAAGTTGGGACTCTTTTAATAGATTTTGACCATTTTAAGACTATAAATAGAATCTGTCTGCAGACCTTAGCAATGTCACATGTTTGCATATGCTGCATACAATACTGTAATAAGCAATGTTTTCAAACCCGGGTTGACCCAGCTGGTTCAACCGGTCGGACCGGTTACCGGCCACAAAAAAACGGGTCAAAAAACCCTGGTTAACCGGTTAGACCCGTCGGGTTTTGAGTGACCCGGGTCAACCCGGGTCTTGAAACCCGTAAATTCTGTATCGATTCCCACCCATTCTTGTTAACCCAATGAATCACACGGTTCCAAAAAACACCACCCATAAATTCTGTATCGATTCCCACATCATTAGTCGGTAACTGCGAACACATAGCACTTTATAATGACTTGATTTCAATGGATCAAAAACTAATGTCATACCGCGAGGCCTTTGAATCCTATCACGATATTCAATTTTCTATCGGAAGGGTGGCAACTTGTTTTTTCGTTGGACTGTAAACATAATATGCTGCACTAAACTCAGGTTCTTTAGAAATTTGCAGACTATAAACCATTGGACGAAGGCAGAATTTCTATACTAGAATTCGATATATTCTCATGGAAATCAAGTATTTTAAAAGGAGGTGTTTCAGTATAATCAAAAGGAACGAAATCATACTCAAAAGGAGTACTAACAGTAGCATTATTATTAATTCGTTGAAGAAACAAACCACGAGAAGGGTTAAGCTTTAGGCTCCTAAGAAGAGCGAAACGTTGATCTGAAATAAGTGATTGCCATTTTGTGGAAACACATGCATTTGAATCGGATGAGTGATCAGACAGGTAATCTGGGCAAGATTTGCGTGAAGGTATCTTCGTGAGAAGCTAATTCGGCTGATAATAATGTGAGTTTTCGTTCTTCTTGATCATCTATGGTTCATTACTCGGGCTTACGGCTGTATTGTTTAATATTCATCTCCATTGTAACAAGTTATTGATAATAGAAATGATCAAAGAATAGCGATGGAGGAATAAAATGAGTTTGAAAGTTAACACTTTTATCCAAGAATTTTTTCAACTAACCAACATATCTAAATCTAACTGCCTTCACATTTACAACTAACTAATCAGTTAGTAACTGATTGTGTTTGAGAAGCCCGGCCTGTTCATGACAAGAGACGAAATAGTTTTTTAAATCACAAATTTGCCAAACCTTTAACTAGTTTACTGATTTTTCCTAATTTAAAGTTGTAAAATCAATTTTAGACTGCAAGGATAAATAAAATACTTTTATGATAGGAAATAACCATGTTAAGCACAGCAGTGACTGAAAAAGATCTACAGCTTCACAACTTATTGGACTGTGGGAGTGGTGCTTAATTCTATATCAAGTTTACTTCCGATGTATGCTGAATCGAGTCAGCCATTGATCACAAATAAGCTTAGCGGGATGCCATAAAAAGACTGAACCATTAACTATCCATATCAAACATCATACCAAATTTTTATACTCAAAACTGAAATGACATAAGAAGTGAAGTCTTACTAGCTAAGTACAAAAACTACACGTTTCACCAGAGCCGTTCTGGACATGAGCAAGGGACTCGAAAAACAGAAAAGCACCTGGCCATCGTCCTACTTTTGAAAAATCATCATCTGCAACAGAAAACCTAAACGGCTGAGATGAATCAAGATCACAAAGCTCTTGAAAAGTATATGACACGATATTGAGTTTTATAGCCTTCCCAGGTACTTCCAATACTATGAACGCGTCTTCTTCCTTTTCCCCCAAAACAAGACAATGTATCACAAATGACTGCGAGGGATCTAAAAACCGGAACATTACTTGATTAAGATCAACATGATACCTCAATGTCCACTCCGAATAGCCTTTATCTATCTCATGAACATCAAACCTCATATCTACTGCAGAAGATGTATCCATAAACATCAAACGATCACGAGACTCAACTAAAGGACTACAATGCCTCTTAATATTCCATTGATCAATTATAACAGGCGTTTGAAATTGATAAAAGCTAGCCTTACCGTCTATCTGTAGCTGTAATATACTCCCTTTGTTGTTAATCCAATGAATTGAACCATTCCAATAAACCCCACACATAAACTCTATCTCTAAATCATCATCACGCAGTATTGGATACAAAATCTTCCATATTCTAGTTTCGGATGAGTAAATCTCTACAGCGTAAATATTTTTACTATAGTCATAACCGCGAACAAATGCCACTCTGTAGTGACTTGATTTCAAAGGATCAAAGATTAATATCACACCGCAAGGCCTAATTTGCATCCTATCACAATCTTGGCGTGTTGGAAGGGTGGCAACTTGTTTGGTCGTTGGATTGTAAACATAATACGTTGCATTAAACTCGCTTTCTTTAGAAGCATGCAAACTATAACACAACATTAAACCATTTGAAGAATGCAGAATTATGACATCTGTATTCAACACATTCTCATGAAACACAAGTTTCTTAAACGGAGGTGTTTTAATAGAATCAAACGGAACAAAGTCATAATCAGTATGAGTACTAACAGTAACATTAGTACTAATTTTTTGAAGAAACAAACCACGAGGAGGGATAAAGTTACATGGAGGAGTGAAACGCTTATCTGAAATGAGTGATTGCCATTGTTTAGATACACATTTGAATCGGATGAGTGAACGGACTGGTAATCTGAGAAAGATTTCAGTCAAGATATCGTTGGGAACTAATACGGCTGGTGATAATGTGAGTCGTTTACGTTGTTCTTGATCATCTACTTCGCGTTTCCTGGCTTTACGATATTGTTTGATATTCGTCTTCATGATTGTTATTGTTAATAGAATTGAAAGAATAGTGATGCAGGATGGAATGAGATATATTGAATGTATATAATTTCTTGTTATTCCAACTGAATGTCAATACTTTTATACATGCAGGAATTCTGTTAACTATAACTAACTAACTGCCTTTACATTCACAACTAATTAATCGATTGTGTCCAAGAGATGAAAAAGTTACTTTTAACTAATTTACTGACTCTCTGTAATAATAGTAAACTTTTTATTGTAGGATAAATATGTAATAGTTTTACGTACAATATAAATAATTAGTTTAACACCAACTGTAAAACAAAACTAATGGACCTCTTCAATGTTGAAAGCAAGACCAGTTTAGCATTCTTGTGGTTGTTATTTTGGTATTATAACGTCATGGTTCTAATAAGTTTGAACGTTGTTGGTGAAAGGACCAACTTGGAAAGTATTCATTTTAGGGGGCCGATATATTAAAAATCATATACACTATGGTGAAAATTTTATATTAAAAATGATTAAAATCATATATTAAAAGGTATAAAATGTACATAAGGTCAAAAAATTTGGAGAGACCACGACCCTATGAGTCCCTTCCAAGTTCCGTCCGTGGTTGTATATTAAAAAAGTTTGAGATGTAGCTTAATACAGATTTTGGTCATGCTTCCAAATTGTTCTACAGACGTTGATTATTAGCAACCTTTGACTCACAAGTCATTGGAGTCTTGTATATTAAAATCTCAGCCGCCTCATAGTTACTATATATATAACGTCCCGGCAAAAACGACGCATGTGATGTCGTTCTGGACTTTCACTTTTTGGGCCCGGTCCATTCATGTTGTCCATGTGCGGTGTCTTGGCCCTTTGGCTCTTTGATATTAACTATGCGACCGACTAAAACACAGACAAATATCATCCATTCCACACACACACCGGAAGCCATATGATGAAGAAGATGATCAGGAGTGCAAAAGTGAGCAATATATCGTCGAAGTCCAACCTTAGGTATGTCATTTATTTCGGTCCATGACATTGCGTTTTTGCGCGTATCAAATTAATATACACAAAGTAGACATGAGTGGAATTCGCTAATTAACCTTTAGGAAAAGTTTAACTTGCGAAAACTCGTGAATACAATATATATATGTGATACCGGGTAAGTGATTACCCGGGTCGTGTCCCAACGAGGTGTGAATTGACAATTTCGTGTGAGATTCGAGATTAAAATGCTTGTAAGGAATGGTTTTGATTATTTGGAATTGTTGAATTACGCTAAATTGCAAATAACGAATGAAAATAAAATGAACGCAACTAAATCATGAATAAAAAGAAGAAATGAAAATTTAAAACTTAAAACTTAACTAGAATTCTACGGGAATGCAAATTAAGAAGCTAGGGAACCCTAAACGTTATCTAATTTTAAAACGTAAAAGTTAACTAAATAAAACGTAAGTGCGCGAATTAAAAAGTGAGTTTAATACTACACTAGTCCTACGGGGGTGAAAATCATATTTTTACAATCCTAATTATAAAAGAAAATTTTTGGAAAAAGACAAATATTTTTTAGAATTTTTATTTAATTATTATTAATTAAAAACTATATAAACTAAAATTAATTATTAAAAATACTAAACTACTATGAAAAATTACAAAACTTTTTCTAAAATTACCTAGTGATATAGTGATGCTAGGAAAAATGTAGAAGTGGTGAGAAGCTTATTAATAAGCTGGAAAATAAGCTAAAAAGGTTTAATAACCTAAATACACTAAGTCTAGTATAAATAAGAATATGGAAAAGATAAACACTAAGGTATGCATGGCCTAGTTGGTGCTCGTTGTCTGTTTGGTTTTGGCCAAAATGACCAAGAGGTCAGGGGTTCAAACCCCACTAACCCAACATTTTTTTACACTAATTTTTCTTAATATTTCTTTTGCAAAACTATAAAACAAGTAAGAGTGATCAACCTAAAAAAAACAAGCTTTTGGAAAACAGAAATAAGCTGTGAATCAGCTTATTTTTCTTATCAGTTGAGAAAAGTGCTTTTGAATTAACATTTACTAACTGTTGGAGATTAAAAGAACTTTGAATAAGTCACAACTAACTAAATAAGCTACACAGGAAATAAGGCAACGTAAAGAACTTAGCTAAGTCTAATCTATCTAACCTAATAAGCTGTTAACAAAGAAAATTGCAAATAAACCAAGACCCAAAGGCTTCCTACCAAACAGCCTTAATGTAGTAACTTTGAGCAAAGAAATAAGCTACCAAATGATAAGCTCATACACCCAAAACAGCAAAATTGAAAAGACAAGCTACCAAGCATCATGTAGAGACAGGCTGAGCCAAAATTGAGCTTATTTGGGCTGTAAAAAGCATCTGATAAGGGGACTGTTTGGGGCAGTTTGCTGCTGATGCAGCAGGGTCGTTGGGGTGTTTTTGAGGCTACGAAAAGCTTACTCATTAAGCTCCTAAAGCAACAATAATCTCAAATTTGTTAAATCTACACTATCAATTACTTGCAAACTTAAATTCAATACCTAATGCCTAAGTTAACTGCCCTAAACTTGATGCAAAAAAGAGTGGTATAGACCTGTTGGCTGCTGTTGAGGGGCTGCAATATGGTTAAGAATGGGTAAAAAAAAACGCATTGTTGACTACAAAGATCTTCCACCATATACGAAGCAAGCGTACAAACCTATTCTTCAGCTGAAACAATAAGTAAACTAGGCCTAATGTAAATCTATCCCTAAGCTACTAGTGCAACCAGTCAACAACTGAATTTTTATAAACCTTACAAAAATCCTTTCAACTGATTAATACTATTTAATACAACAACTAAATCATTGCTAAAACGGCTTAAATGTAATTTGACACTCAGAATTGGGGTCAAAACAAAACATACTTGAAAATAAGCCTTAACCTAAACACCCCTCAAATACATATCTGTTTGAGTTAAAAAAAAAAGTTTGAAACACAAAATTTGCTTACAAAACCTAAGGAGATGAGACCTAGTGAACTTTGAACTTAACAGGAATCTAGATTAAGCAATCATAAACAAATGAGCAGTTTAAATAAATTAAAAAAAAACAAGAAAATTTTAAGAAACTCTAAAATGGATACTTGCATTGATTTAAAGATAAAGGTTACATAAAACTTGAAAGCTTCAAAAGACTACAACTTACAACTAAAAAAAATCCTACTTAATGACTGACTGCCAAAGATTGGCTTACATAACACCTTTTTATACTAAGTTAAAGACTAGGGTTTCACTTCTTCTTATGCTTGGTGTCTGTTTCTTCAGTGAGCTTCAGCCATTGGATTAAAGCAAAGAGATATCATCCCTTGATTCTTGTATTGGCGCCCAAATTATAGTGGATGGGTGACCTGGCTATGTATCCCGTGACTACTTCTTGGGGAACGCTTTTGATGGGGATGGAGTGGTATCACGTGAAGGTTTGGTATCACGTGAAGGGTTGGAGGAGGGATGATTATCTGGTGGTTAAAGAGAGGTTGAAGGCAGGTAGGGTTGAATGGGGGGGTTTCGTTGACTGTGTGGAGTAAACATAAAATGGTGGATGGAATATTTGGGTGGTGTTATTAACGTGGGGTGCTAGTTTGGGCTGTGATGATTTTGGGCCCAAGGACTAGTGGTGGTTTGGATTGGGTTATTTTAAGGGTGGGTTAAAAGGAGTAATAAGGTGGATTTTGTTTTTAATGTTGAAGGTCCGTTTGGTTATAATAAATGAAAAGCATAAGGACCAATGTTGTTATAAGCTGAAAATGAGGGACCAAATTTGCACATCTTCCAAAGTTATCACAAGGGTGATTTTGTCATATTATAATTTCCACAAGGACCTTTGATGTGAATTTCCATTTAAGTACCCGAGGACCAAAATCGCCAAAATTGAAATTTGAAGGACCAAAATTGTAATTTTTTCAAACTTTTTACCCAAAGATCACTTGTGATTCATTTTGACTTTTAAAAGGTTTGGGTTGACTTTTTTCTTTAAAATGACTGACCAGGGACTAGTTTTGTCAAATTTTGAAAGTTGGGGAACTGAAACTGCCATTTATGCAAATTTTGTTCGTTTTTCGTTTGTTTTCACTCGTTTTGCATCAGAAACATATAAAATACAATCTTTGGGATTTCCTTCGTATTTTGGTGCGTTTTTTAGTGTTTTTAATCGTTTTGGCAGTTAAAATACGGTAAAAATGATGAGTATTTACACACTCATCAATCCCCCACACTTGAGTATTGCTAGTCCCTAGCAATCTTTTTGAGAAAAATTAATGGATTTGAAGTCTCTTTACCAAAAGTCATCACTTCTGGAGTAGCCAGGTGTAAGAACTGTGGCACACCTGATAACCGTGTGATTTTGAGCAAACCACCAGCTGTCAACGGATTTGATTAGTCTTTACCAAAAGCCGTTTGCTTCTGGACTAGCCAGCTCTTGATGGAATAGTCAACATCTTGGTGAGCTGATTACCAATTATGGATTTTCCACGGCCTTTACCACAAGCCATAATCTTATGGGCTAGCCAACTCATTTGCTTTTGAGGATATGGGGAGTTGAGGAACCATACAATTTTTGGCAAATTGCAAGCCATCAACGGGTTTGAGTTATCTTTACCAAGAGCCGTTTGCTCCTGGATTAGCCAATCCTTTAGTCGTTTAGACAAGGCGGACTGATAACCACAAAAAATTTTGAACTTTAGTGAAAAAAAATTTTAAAATTTTTGCCAAAAACGGGGGTATTAGATAGTAAAATGTGATAAAATTCGCTAGAATAACGAAATACCCCCCCCCCCCCACACACACACACACTTGTAATTGAATATTGTCCTCAATATTCAAAGTCCCGGCTATTATGCCGACTCTTTGAACGTAAAAGGGCAACATTACAGGTTAAATGTGGAAACATCATTTTGTATTTTATAAGTAACCACAGTGGGGGTAACTCCCCCACACTTAGGGTGAAAACCCTATAAGCATGCTACTGTTTTTGTTTACCGAGTCGCTAGCTTGACTCGACCCCGAATTCATTTGTCCTTGGGGGAGCATGATGTGGAAGAAACAATCTCAATCGGACTTTCATTCAAGATGTTTGGACAAACATTTGAAGCACGTGAAAGTTCCACACCGATTAGATAAGTACCCGGCTCAAGATAATTGTAACTGAAAATGCCGGGATCAAAGATGGTATCTTCATTCCCGAAGGAGTGAAGAACAAGAGAAGTCACCTTATAGGTGACGAAAAGGAAGAAAACCATGATGAAAATCATGATAAGAGATTCTCCCTCAAGAGCCGGCTCCGTAGCCTGAATTTGGATTTCAAGGGTTAAGCTCAAAAATATCCCAGGAGGGTGGGTGGGAATTTGCAAATCCTCATGATTGAGTGCATCTCCCCCCGGGGTATCAAACTCCGGAGGAGTCATAATATGATGAGTGAGTTCACCGGAGAACTCCTCATGAAGAGAATTATTCACAAGATGTGAATCTGTGAACTCATGTTCCGGAATAGACTCATCACAATCCTCATTCCGAATACCAAAGATTGGACTATCAGAAATCAAAGTGAATTCAGATTCGAATTCAAATAGAGGATTGGTGAAAGTAGTATTGAATGATTCGGGAACAAAGTGATTATCATTCTCTATTGGACTGCTGGGATAAGAACTGAGTGGCTGATCATGGTAGAGGAGACTTTCAATTTCTCCAAGATCGGCTTCAAAGTCAACGAGATCATCGTCACTTCCCGTTGGAAGTGAATTGATGTGAGTGAGTTCATCGGCGAACTCCTCAAGAAGATGATCAGCATCAGAATGTGGAACTGATGCCTCAATATACTCGATGTCTCCATAAGATGCACAATCTTTGCTACAATCGGAGAAAGTCTCATATTGATCTTCTGGACACTCAAGAGGGAAAGGTAAATCGCACATATGATCAAAAGTTCCCTGTGACTCTCTTTGGATTGGGACAAGGTTCTCAACACTAGACTTTATGAATTCGTCCGATTCCTTATGAGGAACAGTGCTAAGATGCTCATCCCCCATGTTTAGAGAGTGAGTGTGAACTTCGGGTGTGATAACAACAGATTGATCTTTCATGGAAGGAACCTCCACTGATGAATTTGATGAGCCTTGATGAATATCAAGGGTATCTTCATCATCACTATCGTCATCGTCATCGTCATCGTCATCGTCATCGTAGATGATAGTTTTACGCATTCGAAATCTTACTCTAGCTGCTTCTTTAGCTAGTATTTCTTTGTAAGACTTCGGACGAGGTTCTTCCGGAGCAGGTTTCTTAACCAAATCCTTAAGGTCATTTAAAGTATTTAAAACATTTTGCAAAAGTTCTTGAGGAAATGGTTGAGGTTGTGTTTCAAAAGTTTGGTATTGTGGAGGTTGGTCGTGATAATTGTTGTCACAAGGAAAAAGATTCCTAATTTGACAATCGATGCTAAAATGCGGACCTCCACAATACTCACAACCGTATTGTTGTGAAGTTGGTGCATCTTGAAATGATTCGGCATAGTAATTTTGATAACACGGATTATGCTCATATGAAATGGAATTTTGTGGCTCATTGCAAAAGCTCGGATTAGAATCGTAAGCGAATGAATTACTCGAACCACAAAACAAACAACTTCCATTTTGAATATCATTACCACATCGTTCACATGTACACCAACGACATGGCAACCCGAAAAGCGGCTTACCACAACCGACACAAGGAATAAAAGTCAAAGGTGGGACAAGTGGTGTGCTCAGAGAGCTAGGAATTTCCACCACTTCCATTATGGTCTCTGGTTTTTGTTCTTGATAAACGTGAAGATTAGGCAAGTCGTTGTTTTTAGTCACTGCTCTAAGCTCTGTACGTTTGCTTGACAAACCTTTAACCGTAAATCCTGAAAGGTTATGATCAATTCTTGATGGTTTGTCATTAATAGCGTGTATCTCAGGCAGTGATGGGTGGGTGGAAGAATTCGGTGAATCATTGAGAAAATTTGGAGTTATGAACAAATTGCACGTAGTACAAAATTTGTTACTACAATTATTTCCACACTTCTCACAAATACACCGGAAACAACGATAGCCATTCTCAATCGGGCTTTTACAGTGAAAACACGTGTAGCCGAGATACGCCATAAGAATTATACATGAGAGGGGTATAAGAAGGTAGAATCAAACGGATATAGGGTAAAGAAGAATATTTTTGGGTTTTTCGAAAAACACATCAATTTAAACGAGACCAACTCAAAAAGACAATTGTGAACTTAAACCAATAATCACAATGTAAATGGCTTCTTTGAAAAAGGTACACCAATTTACAAGGATACAATGACAAGTTTTAATCTTTTGTTTGGGAACTTATTAATGTTCACACCCCCAGTTGGTAGGTGTTCTGTCTTGGTTCTCGGCGGTGTGTTTTATGCTTATCTTTTATTTAACAAGAAAAACAAAAAATGTTTTTGTATTTTTTATATGATAAATATATATACAAAAGAAAAGGAAAATATTTTTGTGTTTTATAAGTTTTTGAAAATGATAACTTCTTGACGAAGGTTCTACAAGTCACTAATCGTTGAAATCATAACGATATTGTCGCAACACAACCTCCCCGGCAGCAGCGCCATTTTGACATTGCGTTTTTGCGCGTATCAAATTAATATACACAAAGTAGACGTGAGTGGAATTCGCTAATTAACCTTTAGGAAAAGTTTAACTTGCGAAAACTCGTGAATACAATATATATATGTGATACCGGGTAAGTGATTACCCGGGTCGTGTCCCAACGAGGTGTGAATTGACAATTTCGTGTGAGATTCGAGATTAAAATGCTTGTAAGGAATGGTTTTGATTATTTGGAATCGTTGAATTACGCTAAATTGCAAATAACGAACGAAAATAAAATGAACGCAACTAAATCATGAAGAAAAAGAAGAAATGAAAATTTAAAACTTAAAACTTAACTAGAATTCTACGGGAATGCAAATTAAGAAGCTAGGGAACCCTAAACGTGATCTAATTTTAAAACGTAAAAGTTAACTAAATAAAACGTAAGTGCGCGAATTAAAAAGTGAGTTTAATACTACACTAGTCCTACGGGGGTGAAAATCATATTTTTACAATCCTAATTATAAAAGAAAATTTTTGGAAAAAGACAAATATTTTTTAGAATTTTTATTTAATTATTATTAATTAAAAACTATATAAACTAAAATTAATTATTAAAAATACTAAACTACTATGAAAAATTACAAAACTTTTTCTAAAATTACCTAGTGATATAGTGAAGCTAGGAAAAATGTAGAAGTAGCGAGAAGCTTATTAATAAGCTGGAAAATAAGCTAAAAAGGTTTAATAAGCTAAATACACCAAGTCTAGTATAAATAAGAATATGGAAAAGATAAACACTAAGGTATGCATGGCCTAGTTGGTGTTCGTTGTCTGTTTGGTTTTGGCCAAAATGACCAAGAGGTCAGGGGTTCAAACCCCACTAACCCAACATTTTTTTACACTAATTTTTCTTTATATTTCTTTTGCAAAACTATAAAACAAGTAAGAGTGATCAACCTAAAAAAACAAGCTTTTGGAAAACAGAAATAAGCTGTGAATCAGCTTATTTTTCTTATCAGTTGAGAAAAGTGCTTTTGAATTAACATTTACTAACTGTTGGAGATTAAAAGAACTTTGAATAAGTCACAACTAACTAAATAAGCTACACAGGAAATAAGGCAACGTAAAGAACTTAGCTAAGTCTAATCTATCTAACCTAATAAGCTGTTAACAAAGAAAATTGCAAATAAACCAAGACCCAAAGGCTTCCTACCAAACAGCCTTAATGTAGTAACTTTGAGCAAAGAAATAAGCTACCAAATGATAAGCTCATACACCCAAAACAGCAAAATTGAAAAGACAAGCTACAAAGCATCATGTAGAGACAGGCTGAGCCAAAATTGAGCTTATTTGGGCTGTAAAAAGCATCTGATAAGGGGACTGTTTGCGGCAGTTTGCTGCTGATGCAACAGGGTCGTTGGGGTGTTTTTGAGGCTATGAAAAGCTTACTCATTAAGCTCCTAAAGCAACAATAATATCAAATTTGTTAAATCTACACTATCAATTACTTGCAAACTTAAATTCAATACCTAATGCCTAAGTTAACTGCCCTAAACTTGATGCAAAAAAGAGTGGTATAGACCTGTTGGCTGCTGTTGAGGGGCTGCAATATGGTTAAGAATGGGTAAAAAAAACGCATTGTTGACTACAAAGATCTTACACCATATACGAAACAAGCGTACAAACCTATTCTTCAGCTGAAACAATAAGTAAACTAGGCCTAATGTAAATCTATCCCTAAGCTACTAGTGCAACCAGTCAACAACTGAATTTTTATAAACCTTACAAAAATCCTTTCAACTGATTAATACTATTTAATACAACAACTAAATCATTGCTAAAACGGCTTAAATGTAATTTGACACTCAGAATTGGGGTCAAAACAAAACATACTTGAAAATAAGCCTTAACCTAAACACCCCTCAAATACATATCTGTTTGAGTTAAAAAAAAAAGTTTGAAACACAAAATTTGCTTACAAAACCTAAGGAGATGAGACCTAGTGAACTTTGAACTTAACAGGAATCTAGATTAAGCAATCATAAACAAATGAGCAGTTTAAATAAATTAAAAAAAAAAAAACAAGAAAATTTTAAGAAACTCTAAAATGGATACTTGCATTGATTTAAAGATAAAGGTTACATAAAACTTGAAAGCTTCAAAAGACTACAACTTACAACTAAAAAAAATCCTACTTAATGACTGACTGCCAAACATTGGCTTACATAACACCTTTTTATACTAAGTTAAAGACTAGGGTTTCACTTTTTCTTATGCTTGGTGTCTGTTTCTTCAGTGAGCCTCAGCCATTGGATTAAAGCAAGGAGATATCATCCCTTGTTTCTTGTATTGGCGCCCAAATTATAGTGGATGGGTGACCTGGCTATGTATCCCGTGACTACTTCTTGGGGAACGCTTTTGATGGGGATGGAGTGGTATCACGTGAAGGTTTGGTATCACGTGAAGGGTTGGAGGAGGGATGATTATCAGGTGGTTAAAGAGAGGTTGAAGGCAGGTAGGGTTGAATGGGGGGGTTTCGTTGACTGTGTGGAGTAAACATAAAATGGTGGATGGAATATTTGGGTGGTGTTATTAACGTGGGGTGCTAGTTTGGGCTGTGATGATTTTGGGCCCAATGACTAGTGGTGGTTTGGATTGGGTTATTTTAAGGGTGGGTTAAAAGGAGTAATAAGGTGGATTTTGTTTTTAATGTTGAAGGTCCGTTTGGTTATAATAAATGAAAAGCATAAGGACCAATGTTGTTATAAGCTGAAAATGAGGGACCAAATTTGCACATCTTCCAAAGTTATCACAAGGGTGATTTTGTCATATTATAATTTCCACAAGGACCTTTGATGTGAATTTCCATTTAAGTACCCGAGGACCAAAATCGCCAAAATTGAAATTTGAAGGACCAAAATTGTAATTTTTTCAAACTTTTTACCCAAAGATCACTTGTGATTCATTTTGAATTTTAAAAGGTTTGGGTTGACTTTTTTCTTTAAAATGACTGACCAGGGACTAGTTTTGTCAAATTTTGAAAGTTGGGGGACTGAAACTGCCATTTATGCAAATTTTGTTCGTTTTTCGTTTGTTTTCACTCGTTTTGCATCAGAAATATATAAAATACGATCTTTGGGATTTCCTTCGTATTTTGGTGCATTTTTGAGTGTTTTTAATCGTTTTGGCAATTAAAATACGGTAAAAATGTGAGTATTTACACACTCATCAGTCCACTTTTCATTAATCAAATAATTTGATCTATTTTTCTTTATGGTCATATTTTTGGGGGTTTTATAAAAAAAATGGTGAATCAATAAGATTTGAACTTGAATCAAGTCATACAAAGTGTATAGCTCAAGCTATTAAGAATTATTCAGTGACTGTTGGTCATTATTATTCAATCATTAATCCTAATGAAGGTAAGTCTTAGCCTGAATCACATAGGATTTACATCTAAGGTTTATCTTAGATTTGTATAAAGTTGTGACCTTTAATATTAATTTTGTTAACTTGCTGTTAGATTTATATAGGGCTGTGATTTTGTAGTGATCTTTTATGTTAATTTTTTTATGGTTTTTTGTTAGATTTGAATAAAGTAAACTTATATGGTTTTCCGTAATTGTTTTAATTGGCGACGGCGAATCTTTAAGTTAGTTAGAATATGGTTTATCACAACGTCAAAGTTTCGTAAAGTAGTAGTCTTTAATGTTAATATTTTCGGTTGCTGTTAATTTGATTAAAGTTGTGCTCTGTAACATTCATTATTGTTGGGTTGTTGTTAGATTTGAGTTTAGTGTTTGGTTGATATGTTTGTTGTTTGCACCCATAATTAAACTATTGTTATGTTGTTCATTCTTTTGCTAGATGTGAGTTGATATAAGTTTGATTGTTTTGAATTTTTTATGGGCTGTTTGGCTTATTTTATCAAAAAAGCCTATGCCTTCAACAAAAAGCCAATTCTAAGGACCTTAATGCTACAGCCCTTTTCTGATCTTCAATAAGCTATTATGCACTTTTCGATAATTGTTTAGATAAGTGTATTGTATATTGACAATCAATAACCTCCTCAAATTTGCTTAACGTAACATCCCCTTAATAATCATTCTGTGTATGTTTTTTTTTCAGGCATTGAGATGCACTCACCTGCAAAATTCATTGCTGGACATGGTGATGTCATAGTGAAAGAATGGTATTCAAGTAAGGGGAAACTCCTAGACCCCATGCTGTAGTTCTCACGAACGAGTATATAATGTTCACTAAATGGTAGTCCAAATATTAGCCCGCTGTTCGGCCTAACTCAAAAACTTGCCGCCTTTTTGTTATGATAACAACGCCTCGACATATTCATCTTCTTCTCACTGTTCTCGAGAATCGGTTTACTTCGCAGGTGGGTTTATGATTTATCTGCTGGTATGTGGTGATTCACTGCTATTTTGAATAAACAATGTTGGTATACGATACCGTATTGCTTAATCAGGTATTTTTTTTTTTATTATATTTTGGTTTTCCATTATTTCAGGCATGGCTTTTTCTATTATGGTTTTTGACTACCCCTGCCTTTAGTTGAGAGGAAATTATATCGGGAACAGTTGTAAATACCTGGCGGGAAAAAACTACGGTGGTGATGACGTGAACTGGTGTTTTGGATTTTGATACGGAATTTGGGCTGTCAGGTTTCGTTTTGTGATTTACTGAGGTTTATATTTTCTTTTTCCTACTTTTCCAATCATTTGTTACTGTTATATGTTCATATCTATGTTTCTTTAGGTTGAGAGGGTTTAAGTAATTTTTAATCTTGATTGGTTCAATACTCAGTGTTTCATGTCAGTATTTTATCATTTTTTTACTTTCAGTTATCGTTTCAAGGAAAAATAGAAAGTAAAGCGATGGGGTTTAGTTTGTGAAGATATTGAAGGCGAGATACCGACCAGGTGTTTGATAAAAGTCTTGAGACAATAAGAATTGTCATAAGTTTGTTTTCGTCAACTTTAAACCAGTTTTAACTTTCGGTTTTTCTATAATTATGTTTAAACTTTTCCGTTGTCAATGTATTGGTTATGAAATGTGCCCGTTTTTTAAGCGAACAGTGAGACCGTTGAGGTATGGGCAAAGGCATTGGAGAAAGCTGTTCCTGCTGTTGTGCTGTTTCATACGATTCAAAGAATGGGGGTTTGGTTGGTTCAAGGATGGAGGTATGTGTTTCGATTCATTTGTTGCAAAAGGAAGCTTCAAAATTTATGTAAGTATTCTAAGATTTTGGTTTTTACTGTAACATTCAGTTGAAGAGCAAACTATGTTTTCTTTATTTGAAGCTCATTTTTGTTTCCCTTTGGTTGAAAAAGATGATAAAAGTAATGTTGTTGGGAAGATTTAGGGATTACTGAATTGGGTTAGGTTCAAATCTACAGGGGTATAAAAAAATTCGTAATTTTTTTTTCCTTTCTAGTAATTTGAATTTCGTTGTCGGTTGCAGGACATATGTATAAGGGATAATAAAGAGATGCTCATGTTCAGGTAGATGAGGCGTTGCTGCTGAGATTGTTGTTGTCATTGTCGTGGAAAACTAATCTAATCTATTCTCGAATACTTGCTAATGTTGTCTTCAATATATTGTTCTTTAGGTGAAGCGTTTGAGCCAGTTAATGTTGCTAGAAATTAAAGTTTTACAAGATATGTAATTTTATATGACTTTTGGTCTTATAGCAGTCATAATGTACTAGTAGTACCTTTTAAGTGTTTACATACAAACTTTGAAATTGTTGTAGTGGATTTAACAATAAATTATAATTACTTGCCAAGTAAACTCCAAAATATATTTATATATTTGTTTTGTTAAATTTCATAATTTATATTCTTGTCAGCAAAATTAGGATGTCTACATCCTTTCGTCAATAAAGAATAAACAATATGCATTCACAGAGACGAACTATGCAAATTATTTTCAGTTCTCTGCTAACGTGGTTTTAACATGATATGGTTATTTTCGTCATTTTCTTGTAATAGAGATATATTTTACTATTTACTCTTATCAATATTTTTTATTTTATTATTATTAATTTTATCATTATAATTTTTATTTTTATTAATATTATTATTAATAATTTAAAAAAATATATAAATTTTTTATATTTATTTTTTTTATTATTATTAAAACCCACTTCCCATCTTTTACAATCTAAACCTTTTTTCTTCATCTTTTTCAAACCAAAAACACACTCAAACCATTTTTTTTAACAAAGTCATCTTTATCCCACTTAATTCATCAAAAATTTTGATTTAATTAAAAAAAACGGCTTTATATATGGTTTTTGTTTCAAGAAGATGAATAAATTGAGTTTAATTTGAAGAAGATGGGAAATGGGTTTTATAATAATAACAATAACAGTAACAAAAAAAAATAATAGAAATAACAATAATAATAAAATATATAAAAAGTTAAAAAAACAACAACAACAACAACAACAACAATAATAGTAACATAAATATAAAATAAAGATAAGTAATAATAATAAAAATATAAATATACATATTTAAAAGTAATAATAAAAGAAATTAAAATAAAAATTAAGTAATAATAATATTTGAAAAATTAAATACAAAAATAAAATAAAAATTATTAACAATAATATTAATAAAAATAAAATGAAAAATTAGTATATATATAATTATAGGTTTATATTAAAACAACACAAGACGGTGCCGTTTTGGTCACCTTATTTCCCGCCAAAATAAAGGCCCACTCCTTAGCCCACTTAACCTTCCTTTGTTGTGTTTTTTCTTGGCCCGTCAGGGCCTGTTGGCCTCTTTCCGTATATTAGCTCATATGCCATGTTTCCTTGGTACATCGAATATCAAATTCACAGAAAACTAACAATGATTTTCCAAGAGAAGAGGACACATTAACAAGCATAATCATAATATCAGATTCCCATTCCTTAAACATCTTACAATGTACTTTCTTACATGATATCATCCAAAAACAAACAAGATCCATGATACCATATCGACATATAAACTGACACAAGCATATTGACAGCTACCTAACACACATAGCAGATGCAAAGAATCATAAGAGCATACCATGTTGGTGGTGTAAGCATTCTTAAGATAAGAGAAGATCAAATTAGGATTAGTTGTGGTTGAAATGAAAGGCAATAGAAAAAAATTAAGGAAACACGGCCTATTTATTAGGAAAAAAAAAATATACCAAACCACCCTTTAAAGAAATTAAAAATGATAATAAATAAATTAATGTGTCAATTTGTGCCAAAAAAAAAAAGCTAAATGGACAAACTTTTAAAAGATTTGGGCACATTTGGTCTCTCTTCCTTTTTTTGAAATGAGCATATATTACCCATTTGAAAGTTAAATGGGCATAAATTGACACATATTTTTTCTCAATTGGATAACATTATAATTGTTTTTAAAGAAAAACTTATAGATATTATATATTTAATTTTTTAAGTAAAAATAAGGTGTTAAGTTTGAAGAATTTATTTTATCGTTTTAGCTATTTTCTAAAATGATTCGTATAACATGCGCCCGTTTGGTCCGTACCCATTTAGCCCGTAGCCCGTTTAACACATAGCCCGTAGCCCGTTTGACCCGGTGCCCGTGACCGCCCGTTTTGCCACCTCTTAAATAAATTAATAAAAAAAACTTTTAACTCTTTATACACGCTCTTTATTTTAAAAGTTGCAAAACTTATAAAAAATAATATCAAATATTACCATAGTAAACATTACTCTTAAAACAGCTAAGATAAAACAAACGAGCCTATTTTATAAAAAAAATTATATACCAACCAAATTCATACCTTAAAATAACCGACAAACGAAACAGATATCAATTAAATTATAGAAAAACCGAAACAACATGCAACCAATGCATAATATAAAAAATTCGTAATACAACGGCAAAAATGTTCTTTATAAGTAATCATCTCAACAAAAACGTCACAAAAATAAAAAAAACAGCAAAAACAATGAAAAAAATAAACAGGCACGCCCGCAACGCGGCGATCGTTGCCAATCTCGTACACCATTATAGAAGGTGTCGTTTTAGTTGTTGGACTCCATTTCCATTTCCCTTGCCTGCTACACGTCGTTCAACAAACGTCAGTTACTTTTTTTTTTTTCGTGGCCCATCAAAAGATCCAATATTAGTTCAAAGCCCAATAACCATTCTTTTATACATGAGCCGTATGCTTATGAAATATGAATGATAGTATGATAAAAGAAACTGCAAGGAACGTGCAATGGCTACTACAGTATTACTTTGTATTATTAAATTTATTACTATTACTTTATTAACAGTACGTACAATGGCTACTTTAGGAAACAGGCTGGAAGTTACAACGACACTTTAAAACTAGCAAAAACTTTTTATGTAAATATTTCATTCTAAAATCGTAGCTAAATTTTTAGATAACTACACCGCCCCGCCGCAACGCGGCGGACCGTAGCCACACTAGTTATAATAAAATAGTAATATTAATAATAATTAAAATTAAAATTAAATGATAATAATAACAAGTTAAAAGATAACGGAAAAAATTGCATCGTTTGTTCCTATGGATGCATATTAATAATAAAATAGTACAATATTGTCCAATGTTTATTGGCGGAAGAGTCCTAACTTTTCTGATAGGAATGTAAACTATGAAATTTGACAAACAACAAAATGTATTTTAGAGTTTACTCTTACTTACTTGTTTGTAAGAATTTTATACTTTGTATATAATTAATTAATTTGGACTCTTAAATATAAAATATCTGCGTTTACATACACAATAAGATGTATAATATTTCGTCACAAAACTAATTGATGTTGTTTGCTTCCCACGGGTTTCTTAGGCGTTATAAATTCATGTAAGTGTTGAATGTTGATAAATAATGCATGTATCTAGAAATGCTCTAGTTTCCATTTTCACTTGTTCTAGTTTTGTTTCTTTTTGTTAGTAGTTGTTTATAAGTTAAACCATATAGAAACGTGACAGAAATCTAGTACTATACATAACAAATATAATCGGTCAACAAGTGACCCCTTTAAATATAAATTATATGGTTTTGTAATTTCCACACTCCATCATATCTCATTCACTTGTCTTGCTAAAAAAGTTAAGCTCGTACGTAGCGTCAACCAAAGTATCATCATGGCGAGTGGAGCTACTGGAGATGGGATGTTTCATGGAGTATATGGAGGATGCATACCGGGCGATGATCTAGGTGGTCAACATAGGCCTTACCATCGTAATTGTAGGTGTGCTCTACATAACTCCGTAAGTGGTCACTGTTCTCTTGTTGCTAAAGTGTCGTATCGTATTAGGCGTTCTTGGAGTGAAGGTTCGATAGTGGCTTCGAAGTCAACCGCTCCTCTTGGTTCTTCGCCTTGTTATTCTTCTTTGTCGACAGTCGCAGCTCCTGTCACTGTTACGGATGCACAACCGGAGAGTTCGAAATCATGATCAATAAAACGTTAGGTTTTTAATTGTATTTTCATTTTTATTTTACATGTGGTGATTAAATGTGTTGGATCTTTATATACTTGTAATCGAATAAATTAAACCCTTACGTGTAATTAGAAGAATAAGCTTTTGAATAAAGTTATTTATTCAGTAATCTAGTCTAGATTTTTTTTTGGATTTCGGGTCGTCATAATACATGAGTTTCATACAAAGTTTTCATTTCATGATTCTGATGAATAGGTATGCCCGATTTACAAGGAAAGAATATATGCCAACAGTGTCGTTGGCAAGAATTTGTCACAGAGGCCTAAAGTTTCACAATGTTATCACTGATTGTTAAACTTTAAAATATCTATAGAAATTTTTTGTATTTACACTTAATGTCGCTCTTAAAGTATGCTTAGATATTTCCGCCCCTGTACGTATGCCAAGCTCGTTCCTAACTGTATTTATTTGACTGATGTATATGTGACATAAAGTTTTGGTTGTTCGATCATAGATTCTATTACTTGGTGATTATAATGACGCTTGTTTTCGATGTTTTATATAACTAATCAAATCGGCGATCAAATAAATATAAATACTAATTATGGATTTCATAAACTGATTAAAATACTAGTATTTTATTGTCGCCCTATTTATATAGTATGCATGCCTAACTATATTGATCAAATATTTTCCTTTGCATGGAGACAAACACGTGAACAATTGTCTGATTCCAAAACATAAAAATTAGGCAAATAAACTTTTAATTTACTAATGATGACGGCCAGTTAACCATAATTTATCATAAATATTGTACATACGTTCATTGTTCCTTAGCAAACTACCGTATCTTTGTCTTTTCTGTAGCAAAAACGTTTCCTTCGAGATGATGACTTTAAAATTTCGCTTTTGATTTATTAAAATAGTCAAATACTAAACGAATGTCACGATAAGGCTAACGATTTTTAGTGGCCTATTATGCATTTCTGACTAGCTAGTGACAATTTTTAGAGAAAATTACACCGTTCGTCCCTATGGTTTACCCAAAATAACACCACAAGTTTCTATGTTTTCATTTTTGCTTGGTGAGTCCTTATTATGAAGTTTTATTGCGCTGTTCGTCCCTATTACTAACTCCCGTTATCTTTTTGACTTATGCCATCCCCACGTGGGGGTATTTTCGTAAATTTGCTTTGTGACTTAACATAAACCTACCCCCCGTATTTTACCCATCACATACCATTGTTTTCCCATAACTAAACCTTTCATCTTTTCAAATCTAAAGCATACGATCAGACAAATGCAATGGTGATCTCAAATCCAAAGTGGAAGTTTCGCACTACAGAGGAAGATGTTGACCCTTGGGAACGTTACGGTATGTTGTAGTTTGTGTTATTCATTTGTTTTTCTTTTCTTCTTCTTCTTGTTCTGTTTTTTTTTTTTTTTTTTTTTTTTTTCTTTTTCAAAGAATTTACTAATGAATCTTTAAGTGTTAACCTTTAATTAGATTTTGGGTAGTAAAGTACATGAGTTTGTGTTTTGGTCAAAACCCTAATTTTGAATACATTTTCTTTAATCTCTTTTCAGGTAACAATGAGGCTCTGTTTTCCATCAAGATTCATTATGCAGGAAGGTTCACCACTCAACCAGGTAGGAAATATGTAAATGGTGACTTCCGTTTCTTTGATGATGTTGACATTGATGAGTTTTCTGTGCTAGAGGTAATTGATATGGTAGAAATGGTAGGGTATTCTGAGAATGTGAAAAATTATTACCATTTCAAAATCCCAGATGGTGATTTAGATACTGGGTTGCATGCTTTAGGAAATGACCATGATGTTAGAAAACTATGTGAGTATGTTAAGCATGGCAACAAATTGATTGAAGTTTATATAGAACAGAGCAATCATCATGGTGAAAGCAGTCATCATGTAATAGAAAGTATGGGTCAACCTAGTGCATTTGCTAATGAGTTTTACTCTGCTTCTGATCTTTTTTTGGGTGTTGATGACTTTGACCCTTTCTATGGTTTAGACAACATAGAGATTTCAGATAAGAGACCAGCAGAACCATGTATTGGTAAGGGTAAAAGTAAAGTTGTAGATGAAGATGTACCACCACAAGAAGAGGAAAAGGGTATAAGTGATAATGAAGATGTACTACCACAGGAAGAGGAAGAGGGTATAAGTGATGATGATAGTAATGTGTTAGTTGATGTTGAAAATACAGTTGATGATGTAACTGTAAATATGGATAACTTTGATAAAACAAATGCCAAGATAATGGGTGAAAATGAACCTGCTAATCCATCTGAGTGTATTGCTAATGACGAAAGAGAAGTAGCCCTTCATGTTGTAGACAATGATGAATTTGAGAGTGCATCAGATGAAGATGAAATGGAGAAGCTCAGGCAGAGAAAATTAAAACATCTTAGAAAACAAAACAAGTCAAAAGATAGTGGTGTTCATAAGTACTATTTCTATGTGGGTCAACCATTTGCTAGTGCTGATGAGGTTAAACAGAGGGTGCATTTACATTCTATTGAAACAAGGAGGGAATTGTATTTTAAGAAAAATGATAAATTAAGGGTGAGAGCTCAATGCAGGGGAACCATTCCTGAATTTCATGATCAAGGTGATGGGCCTTCTGAAGCAGTTGGGCCTTCTAAAGCAAATGAGCCCATTAAAACAATACAATGGACTAAGAGTAAAGTTTGTCAAAGCAGGGGTCATGAATATAGTCCAAAATCTCAGTCAAAGGTTGTAGGTGGAAAACCTAAACTTAGGAAGTTGGCAGACAATGAATGCACATGGGCTCTTCAAGTTTCCAAGTTACCTGATTCTGAAACATGGCAAGTAAAAAGCTACAATGATAATCACAGGTGTCTGCAATCAAGAAAAATCAAATATTGCACTGCCAATTTCTTAGCAGAGGGGATTCAAGACCAAATAGAAAAGAATCCAAAAATACCAATCAAGGCCATTCAAGACCAATTGCAAAAGAAGTATCAATTAGAGGTGTCTGGAATGAAAGCATTTAGGGCAAAGGCTAAAGCTCAAGATCAAGTTAGAGGTGATTTCAATAGTCAGTACATTCTGTTGAGGAATTATGTATTGGAATTGAAACAATGTAATCCTAATACCACAGTTAGGATAGCAGTTGAATCTGAAGCAGATCATACTTGTCCTACTAGAAAGTTTAAGAGGATATATGTGTGTTTGGGGGCAGCAAAAGAAGGGTTCAAAGCCTGCATGAGGCAGTTCTTGGGTTTTGATGGGACTTTCATTAGAGGACCCTACCCTGGTCAATTGTTAACAGCAGTTGGAGTGGATCCTAACAATGGTATTTATCCATTGGCATATGGAATTGTTGAGGCAGAATCTAAGGACTCTTGGACATGGTTTCTTGAAATTTTGAAAGAAGTTCTGGATTTACAAGACAACTCCAACTTTACTTTCATAAGTGACAGACAAAAGGTATTTGTTTTTTACTTTCCATTTACTACTAACTGTTTTATACTCACCATTTAATGCTAACAATGATGAAACAGGGTATAATCCCAGCAATTGAACAATTGTTCCCAGCTGCTGAGCATAGGTTCTGCCTAAGACACATACATCAGAACATGAAACTGAAGTGGAATGGGACTGCATTTAAAGACTTACTTTGGAAGTGTGCTACAGCTTTGACCATACCACAATTTGATGCAGCAATGACAGAGATGAAGACATTGAGCAAAGACTGTCATGAGTGGTTGTGTAAGATTCCACCCAAACATTGGGCAAGAGCTCACTTTTCAGGTAAATAATACACCTTTACATTATAATTGTTAGTTTTTTTTAAGTAAATGTTAATTTTAGTAGTAGCTTTAACTTAGACTTGTTTATAACAGGAAGAGCAAAGACTGACATATTGTTGAACAATATTTGTGAGGTATTCAATGCCAAATTGTTAGATGGTAGGGATAGGCTAATTATCAATACACTAGAGTATGTTAGGGATTACATGTTGAAGAGAATTGTGCTTGTGAGAGAAGTTATTGAAAAAAGTCTTGGGCCTTTAACACCAACTGCTACCAAACTATTTCAATCTATCAAAGATCAGGCTAATGAGTACACAGCATAATGGAATGGGGGCAATTTGTATGGGGTTACTGGGCCTTGGGGTTCTCAACATGTAGTAGATACTCTCCATAGAACATGTAGTTGTAGAAAGTGGGAGTTGACAGGACTTCCCTGCAAACATGCTGTTGCAACTATGTGGAATATGACTGCAAATAGAGTGGAAGTAGGTTTGCCTGAAACATGGGCTCACCCATGTTATAGACTGGATACATGGAGGACAGTCTATAGTCATCTCATTAATCCCATCCATAGCAAGATATTGTGGCCAAAGTCTGATATTCCAACAACTATAATCCCTCCAAACTATCATCCACCTATTGGCAGACCCCCCAAAAAGAGAAAGATGTCTTTAGGTGAGTCTATTCCACTGGTAAATGATGGAAAGTTGTCAAGGAAAGGAAAAACTGTGACATGTGTTTTGTGCAAGGGTAAAGGACATAATAAAAGAACCTGTACAGGAGTTAGGAATGTTGCAAGTGGTTCTACCAATGTTGGTAACAAGAAAAGAAAGTCTACAAATGGTCCAAGTGGTTCTACCAATGTTGGTAACAAGAAAAGCAGGTCTACAAATGGTCCAAGTGGTTCGAATGTGGCTGCAAACAAGACCCAGACCTCTGCAACTCCAAGTGTGCCTGCAACCAAGAAGAAAACTCCAAGTGTGGCTGCAACCAAGAAGAAAACTCCAACAAAGAGGAAATCTGCTACTCAACCAACTGCCAAAGCTTCAAAATTAAATTAGACTATTATGATTAAGTTGTATTAGACTATGTTTAAAAATGTATTAGACTGTCATTGCTAAACTTAGCTACCCTGCATTTACTTTTGTATTTTGCAAATGCATTTTGTGAACTTGCCAATCAAATTATGGGAATGGCTATATTTGCAATCATCTTGTCTTTTGAAATTTCTTGTGTTTAATCATCTTGTCTTTTGAAATGTGTTTCCTGCATTTAGGGTTTAGGTAGGTAACAAATAAAGAGGAGTGAGGAGATTAAATAGGGGGTGGATAAATGTGTAAACTTAATTTAAGTTAAGTCACAAAGCAAATTTACGAAAATACCCCCACGTGGGGATGGCATAAGTCAAAAAGATAACGGGAGTTAGTAATAGGGACGAACAGCGCAATAAAACTTCATAATAAGGACTCACCAAGCAAAAATGAAAACATAGGGACTTGTGGTGTTATTTTGGGTAAACCATAGGGACGAACGGTGTAATTTTCTCCAATTTTTATTGATTTTTAAGGATTATTTTGTAGGATAACTTCAAAAATGACTTTCACGACCAATTGATTTGCTATTTTACGTTTAGCTCAAAAAGTTCTGAAATTACCCATTGGACAATCGGACAACGTTTTTTAACCAACGAGGTGACGCCAAGTGTCCGAAATTTTGGACATCTTGCATATTTTTTGGGCAACTTGGGACACTTGGCGTCCTATAGTTTGCTACACTAAAGTTGCACGGTTGCCCAGTGGCTAGTTTCAAATTTTCTAATCTAAGAACAAAAAAGTAAATCAGTTGGTCGCGAAGGGCATTTTTGGAATTTTCCTTTGCAAAGCATACTTCCAATAAGATTTTTATTTTTTTGCCATCAAAACGGATTAAGTCCGTCATTACATTAGAGTTGTTATAGATCCAATTAACCAATCATGTCCATTCATTTTTTGATCAAAACAAAAAATAAAAAACATTCATTACTTTTTTTTAAATTAAATAACTCACAAAGTGTTAATTGTTGCGCGAAAAAAATTATACTATCGCGACGAAAGTTAAATTATCTTTATATAAATATGTACTTGTATATACTTTCGACTAATTTCTTTTTTCAAAATTTCCGCCTAAAAAAATCACATGTGATTTTTAAAATGAATCACATGTGATTTTTACCAATCACATATGAATTTTCTTGTCGGAAATTTTGAAAAAAAAAAAAAAAAAAAAAAAAAAAAAAAAAAAAAAAAAAAAAAAAGTTCGTCTAAGTATATAGAAGTGCGTATCTATCGAAAGATAATTTAATTCTCGTCGCGATAGTGTATTTTTCGTGCTTGAAAATTTATCGTTTGCAAGATATGTTTGTTTAAAAAAATGTGGAAAATATTTTTTTTATTAATTTTGGTAATGGATGGCTAATATTGATTTATTGGATATATAACAAATATGAGATCTATATTCATATTTTGTCCATTACATTATCACTAATCCTTATTACTTAAAGGGAGATGATTTGCACACTCCAAATTTTTATTGGGACACTCCAGTGTACAAGCTGTTAAAGCAGGTTATTAATAATGTACAAGTATCTAATGCTTTTATTGGAGTGTCCCTATCAATATGAAATGTGTGCAAATCAATTCCCTTACTTAAATAATCAAATATTCCGATCTTAAACTACCAACTTTTTTGACAACCTCATTTGTTTTAGTTATTGAAATGGGCGCTTCATTTTATTTTATGTGTAGATTTGGGTAATCTTTAAAGGTTTTTTTTTTTTTTTTTTTTTTTAATTTGTTGTGTAGATCAATAAATCTTTAAAGTTTAAACCCCTTACGTTAGTAAAACATGTAATGGTTTCTTTAATTCTCTCGTAACTAATAAAGAAAATATTGATTCTACGACCTTGTATCCTGCTGTATGGAAACAACAACAACAACAACGGGGGTAGAATATAGACAGATCTTACCTCTACCTCGAGATAGACCCGAAAGTAAGGAGACTGCTTCCAAGATGACCTCCGACAAGTGAGTGTGGTGAGAGTGCTCAAAGAGGGAGAGAGTGAGCAGATAAAGAGCGCAAAAAAAAAAAAAAAAAAAAAAAAAAAAAAAAAAAAAAGGAAAAGCAAGCAAACGACAAAAGTAAAGAAACAAGCAAAACAAAACACAACAGATACGCAGAAAACTAATAAAAGAGCATAAATATGCAAATGCCTCAAGAAACCCGAAAAAAGAGAGGGAAAAAAAACAAGCAACCAACCAAATAGAGCAGATAGGCAGAACAACAAACACGTAAACAAAGAACGCCGCAAGAAATCTAAGAAAAAAAAAGGAAGCGCAAAAGAGGCAGGAAACACGAGCAACGCATACAAGAACAAAAACAAAAACGCAAAAGCAAAGGGGCAAAAGACAAACAAGACCAAGGCCAAAGAAAGCAACACAGAATAAAGCAGGGCAACGCAAAAGGGCCTAAAGCTAAAGCAAATCAAAATGAGCAAAAGGCGCCCAAAAAGCCTAAAGCATAAAGGGAGCAAGCTAAGGGGCTCAAAAGCCTAAAGGGAGACTATCCTCAGACAAGAGAAACTCATTTGTCTTGCGTAAGCATATACTCCCGCCTTAGTTTAGGTCTGCCCCTCCTTCTCGGACCGTCGACTATTAGCGCTTCAACTTTCATTACTGGCGCTGATTGTGACCTCCTCCTGACATGATCAGACCACCTCAACCTTCCTTCTCTCATTTTCAAGATAATGGATTCAACATCAAGTATTGATCTGAAAACTTCGTTCAGAATCTTGTTAGACGTGGTTTTGTTACAAGTCCACCTTAGCATTCTCAATTCAGCCACTCTCACCCTATTTGCTTGAGTTTTTGTGATAGGCAAGCACTTTAACCCGTATAGCATAGCAGGACTAATTTCCACCCTATGAAAATTTTCCTTTAGCTAAAAGGGGCCTTCTTATCGCAAAGTACTCTTGATGTCTCCCTGCATTTTGCTCATCCTCTTCTAATACGATGGGTTATGTCATCATCTATCCTCTCTGAATGTATTTGGTCGCATATTATATATCGCAATGTAGGCAAACACTCATCCAAATAGCCCACATCCTGATAAGTACAGTCACTGGGACATGTGCTCATTGCCTGGGGCCAGGTCCTTGGAGGAGGGTCCGGTTGGCATCCTTAGGATGCATGGGACCAGGGTGATCCCAACATTCTTCACATTTTGGAGAAACACTCATCCAAATCCAAGGTGCACATGTGTTACATTAAAACGTAGCATACGTCCCTAATACATGCCATCGATGAAAATCTATATCTTATCCCACTTTTAGCTTACGATCTACATTCTACAACAGGAGAATAAAAATTTTGTCACGTTAGATAACTAAATTATGCGTGAGGACATGAGGTGATTGAAACCTCTAAGGCTAATAACTACAGAAATGGGCCACTCTAGGTGTTAGCCTAATAAGTTAAAAAAGAATCCAATAGATCCTTTTACAAAACAAAACTGACGCCGGTCGACGACCTCATAGAAGCAGTAACAACAGTAGTTGTGGATGAAGGCCTCTCAACGGTACCATTTACAGAATGTAATCCATCATCCACATCCATAAACATAGGCAAGGTAGCAGCCACATCCCCGGTACCCACACAGTTACCATTAACAGAACCCAAGAAAGAACCATCATGATTGAAACCCTCAGCTATCGCACGACTATTTGCAGAACCATTAAGATAATGACCAGAAGCAAGTGAACCGACACCAGTACCAGTACCAACAAACACGTCCCCTTCTAACGTTTGGTCAATACTATGTCTACGCACAGCCCTACTTTTAGTTCTCATACTTAGAAACGCAGCACAGGAAACATCAAAAAACAACTAAACTACGAACATGGCAGAAGGATATGCGAACACCAGACGAAAAAAAAAAAGCAAAAAAAAAAGTACCCCCAAGAGTAAAACAACCGAAAATTACCTAAGATGAGAATATGCACAGTCCAGTTAAGAAGACGTTCACAAGTTTGGTCCTTTGACACCAGAAGCTCGAGAAAATAAGCAGGAAAAAGATAACTATAACGGTCCAATCGGCGGCATCGTAAACAGAAAACAATATTAGAAAAAAGAAGGGAAAAAAAAGAAATCGGGTCATGTTAAGGTAACTGGACTACCAGCGGCACGACACCGTTTCACCTACATCGATGAACCGTGCACAGAACAGGAGGACGGCAGTTGCAGAAGAGGTAGACGAAAAAGATAACTATGACAAAACAGGCGGTGTCATCTTAATATGAAAGGGGAAAAAAAAGATTTGGGCTAAGGATTTGGGCTGGACTAACGTTAGAGACTGGGCCAACGGTGACGTAAGATGGCGTCATTTGACGCCCTATTAGTATATATAGTAATTTCATTTTATCTCTTTTTGTAAATTAAACTTTATATCTTTCATTTATTCATGCTTTTTAATGATTCTCTCCATAACGTATGAAAAGACCCATATCTCTTCGCGTTGTTCTGTTTTCAGAATAACTGAAGCATATTCAGATGTTGTACATATTCTAAAACAATATGGGTGATTCTCGATTACTTGTAATCGTTTTCTTTTACGTTAGATTTTGTTGGTATCACTTTGATTTGTTAAGAGACATAGTATAATAAACTCGCCTCACTTATACAGTTATACATGATCATATCCATTAAAACTAGAAATCATGTTTGACCGACATTGTCGTCAAGACTTGTCTACATTATTACATCTTCTCTATAGAGTTAAAATGGTCTGTAATATCATGGTCACCGGTCAGTTAACTTGTGTTAATTCTATTAAATATCAATTCATATTTGTCTCATTGTCTGTGCATAGACATGGGGTAATAAATTTTATTTACATTTATTTGGATGAATTTGCCTAGAACATGGCCATGTTTGTCTATTCTAAGCTACCTCCATGCATCTTCAGGCTGGCATAGTTATGCCAACGTACAATGTACATCAATAATTTATGTACATATATATTTTTCACCCATCATCTAACATGATCAACACCAATAAGTCCAAGATTTATATTAAATATCCTATTCCAATAGACTTGTCAAAATAGTAGAATTTGTATTATGCATAAACGTCTGCTAGCGACAACTCTCGAAATATCATCACGTTAAGTGAGTCTGTTAACATCGTTCGGTGACAGCGTATTTGTACACTAGCTCAGTACCATCTCAATTTAGTGGAATAGTATAGCGAAGGACCATAATATATGTCGATACCATAAGAAACAAAATGAGTAATTGTTTTACAAGGACATAAAAAATAATAAGTGAACCTGTATCGGTGCACACGTTGATGTATTCATATAACTTTTTTGGTTTTGCTAAAGGCTATGTTTAAAAAACAACATGCAGAGTTAGTCATATATAAAAGATATTAAATGCTGGAAATGGGCAGTGATTAATAAATGTACAAACAATTAATGAATTTCATGAATATTTTAACTCATAGCTACGCTAGCATGCAAATGCCTACTTTTATTCGTAAAGATGATATAGAAATTCTACACATTTTTTGCCTAAATTAAAAAACCAAAAAGATAGAATAAAGAGCAAGGAAAGTTGTTGAAGAAAAACATATAAGTATTCTCTTGGGATCTACAAATAATTGACTAGCTAGACGAATGATTTTATGAGCAAGATATCAATCAATGATATAGATAAATAGATCCAGATCTACAAATTATTGCACTTTGTGTGATCCAATGACAATGTAATAAGAAATGGGGAAAACAAGCAAATGGTTCAAGCATTTGTTAACCGGGAAAAAAGAGAAAACCATCACTCAACCACCACGCACCACCCAAGAAAATCCACCACCCACCCTTACCGCCTTGCCCACAACCCCTAAGGAGAAGCGTAGATGGAGTTTTCGACGTCCATCTACCACCGCCACCACCACCACGGACGTTACATCCATTCCACCTCCCTCTATTCAACACAAAAATGTTGAACATAGCCATGCAGTGGCATTGGCAGCCCCACAAGAGGCCGCCAATACCAGCATGGTCATGACTCCGATCAATGTCCAAGACCAAGAAGATGTTGCTGCAACTAAGATTCAATCATTTTTTCGCTCTTATTTAGCAAGAAAAGCTTTATGTGCTTTGAAAGGACTAGTGAAGTTGCAAGCCTTAGTTAGAGGTCACTTGGTACGAAAGCAAGCAGCCGAGACTCTTAGGTGCATGCATGCACTAGTGACGGCTCAAGCTCGAGCTCGTGCTCAAAGAGTACTAACACAAGATCATAGATTTCATCATGGCGTCAATAACCAAGAATTTATGGAAGATAACATCAAGATTGTAGAGATGGATATTGGTCACACGCGACCACACGTGTATATCTCGCCTGAGCCTTCAGAACGTGGGCATTTTGACCATTTTGGTCAAGCTACCGCATTATACTACTCGAAGCCCGAATATTCTAGGCCTAATTCTACTTACTTTATAGCTGATTATGCTGAAACGGTGCAAGAATTTGGGGCTTGTCCGAGTTATATGGCCAACACTCAATCCTCAAGGGCCAAGGTTAGATCCCATAGCGCTCCAAAGCAGCGCCCTGCAGATCAGACTTGGGCCCATGAGAGACAGTCTATAAGTAGTATTAAGCGGAGACCTTCTGTTGAAGGAAGGAACGTGCCACGAGCCGTGAGGATGCAACGTTCATCTTCTCATGTTGGTTCAGGTCCTCAAATTAATCCCTACCCATGGTCAATCAAGCTTGACAAGTCAACTGTATCTCTTATGGAGAGCGAATGTGGGTCGACTAGCACTATTCTAACAAATGGCTATTACTCCAAATCGGTTGCTGGATATGGATACTAAACGGATCATTAGAGTAAAGTCATGAAGCTTCAGCGACCATGCTGAAAGATTGTTGCTTGTACGCGCGTTAATAGATAAGTATCAAAAGTTTTTATAGATGCATGTGTTACATATGTTATGAAAATAAAATGTGAATGTTAGTTACTTTGATTTGTAATGTTGTTCAGTTGATGATTAAATGTAAAAGATAAATCAATGTGTTCATGTTACTGTTTCTAGTAATACTATTTTTTGTAAGAAATTTCAGAGCGAAGAGTTCAATAAAAACGAATTAAACAAACTTTCAAACGTACGTAGTTTTACATTGTCCAAAACTTTAGAGCTGGTTTCTGATGAAAGTGTTGCTAGTATGATATTGATTCAAGGATACTAAGTCCGAAAGATGTGGTGGAGGTAACACTTTATAAGAGCATTGGAACTGCTTGTTGTTCTATCGAAAAATGTAAAATTTACGTCACAAACATACCACCAAAAAGTTAAAAGCTTTTATATGCAATAGGTAGTCGATGAGGTTGCATGGTATGACAACCGATGCTCTAAGGTCTAAACCGGGGTAACGTTAGCAACTTAGAATGCTGATTTGTAATATATATATATATATATATATATATATATATATATATATATATATATATATATATATATATATATTTGATCATTTATAAAGTTTAACTAATGTGATTTTCATCATTTGATATAGCATCAGAGCAAGGTCTGATCTTCAGACTTATAGTCTCCAACTATGAGCGACAACTCTTATGTCAACCATGTCAAATCTATCCACTCCTAACGGCCATCTTGAGCTGCCACCACAATGTTCCTAAGTATAAATCGCTTTTTCAAAACCTAGTCATTGTCTGCTATGATTTCCTAATATCCTTCCCAAAGGAACAAAATGATAAAATCTTTTATGCAATTTTTGTCAAAACACAATACATGTATGTATAGGGTTTTACTAGGTTAAATTAGGTTACACGTAATTAAACAATAATGACAGATTAATATCGGAAAGAATATAATTACAAACCTTATCCAAAGATCCATGTATATGTTACAGTCATTAATTAACTACAGAGATAGTTAGGACATGTGTACTTTTGATTTGCCCGATTTGATCACGTGAGTTCTTGTACAAGGAAGCTGCAAGTATCCATCGATACTAGTCACGTTTAGAACCCGTTAGACAATTCTATCTTGTCACGCTCAGGTGATTGCATATCACCTCAAGGATTCGGTGTATTAGCGTTTTTATAAACACTATGTTGACTTCAACTTAAAGTCGGAAACCCTTTAGGTTGTTTGGTCGATTCATACGAGAGAGGAGGGGAAAGGAAGTGAGGGATTTGTTGTGTGTAGGTTATGAAACCCTATTAAAGACGGGTAATATTTATAGTCCTTGATTCCTTGTTCAACAAGGAATCCTCCATATTTCATCTTTCATCCTCAACTCCTTATTTGTCTACACTTCAAGTTATATTGTTTATAATTACTAGTATTAAATTAACTGAATATTGTTTATAATTACTAGTATTAAATTAACTCAGTTAATTTAATTCTCTTAAGCCTCTTATTTTTTATCTATATAATAAATACTCATGTTTATTTGTGAGGCGCTGGTGTGACCCTTTATGCCTTAATTACCGGACGTGATTCACTTACCGAATGTGATTCATTTTATCTATACTACATATAAAAGATAACACAATTGTTCAAAACTTAAAAAGTGACTAATATTGTTAGACTAAAATACACCTACTTATAAAAATTAAGTGATGCAAGTTATTAAATATTTAATAATAATTTAAACCAAAATATTTATGTAAGATATATGCCATAAAATAATAACCAAGTTTAAAAAGTGTTCCGTTTTAGTCACTCAACATAAAAATCAACTTGAAAAGTGACTAATCTTTTGTTTTCTGCCCCTTTTTAGATGAAAGGACCAGGTCAAAGTCTCAAAAAGTTGATTTTGTTATAAAGAAAATAAATAAGGATGCTTCAATAGTGATTCAAATTTCAAATACTATTTTTTAAGACCGGACGCAGTGTACCGAAATAAATTGGTTGGTCGACACCCACGACCGATTTGGAAATCAGTTGTCTCTATTGTGGGGAGTTGTGCAAAAATCGGTTGTCGAGTTCCAAAACTTGCAATTGGTTGTTTTTGCAACCGATATTCAATACACATTTAATCAAAAATGGGTCAAATAATATACATTTAAGTCACTGTGACATTTGGGTTATGTCTGATCGTTAGAGAGAGAAAACTGATGTGACAGCTGATGACTTAAGTAACCACTGTGTCTAGCCTAAGTTATGCTTACAGTGAAACACTCATACCTTACCTATCATCCAACAACCATCGAACTACCGTACTTTCCTTATAGACTTTTCTTTCTTTATAGACTTTTAGTCAAGTCCACTCCCTTTACCGTCCATTATTACTCATTTTTCTACTACATTATTTATTTTTCCAATCAAGGGATCAAGCCTAGATATATGTTGTATTTAAACTTTTTTTTCCCTTCATATATACGATATAACTGAATAAAATAAAATATCATATGTACATACATCTTTTAACTATTGGTGACTTGATTTAGCTTAGTTATTATTGTTTGAGGGTTTTTTAATTTATTTATTTTTGCTTCTTGTTGTATTTTTTTCTCCTTTCTTATGGGTTTCTGTCATAGAGATCTCTTTAAGTTGTTTTCTCTACTACCTTTTTTTTTTTCTTAATAAGTTAGTTAGCTTTTTAATATTCTGAAAAACAGTTCAAAAAGAAAAAAAATATTGCCAATCACACACTTTTTCAAATTAAACTATGTGTTCCAATCTAAACATTTTAGCGATACATTTATTTTTTCAGCATATCAACAATTCACAATTTTTCTAGTGCATATGTGTTTGTTTTATTTGAAAATATAAATTATTTTGTTGGGTTTTAGCGAACAAAATATCTTGATAAAGTTAACATGGTTAGTTAAATTATATGTTGTTAGAAATTATAAATGAATGTAACAATAATCTATCAATTGTCTAGGATTATTTAGGTTATCATTGTCATAGTTATGTATTATGAACTAAAAAGTGTAATAAGTCTATTGTCACAAATGATTGGAAGAGTATAAACACCCCAATCATTGATGATGACAATTATAACACATTACAAACTCTTTTCACGCCTCCAATTGCTGATTCTTTTGGTATCTTCTGTTATTTCATCTATAACACACTTCTTAACCTTAGATGAAACTAACTTAAAGAAGTAGATAGCAGGGTTGGTCTTTTCATGTTCAACATACACATACAACAACTTATGACCTAACTTAACATATTTACCAGTATAAAAAAGTGATAAAACGTAATTGAGTGACAATCGTTACCTAACTCTTCCACCATAGCATCCATTTCGTGACAAAGAACTCATCCATATCTACTAAATCAACAAAGTCAAATTTCTCATCTATGTAGCTTCTATCAAGTCTATCAGTGAACTTCCCATCATAGTGAACCTTGATCGAAAACATTTCAGGTTCAGTTGTTGCAAAATAATAATAATAATAATAATAATAATAATAATAATAATAATAATAATAATAATAATAGGGTTTTCAATGAAAATAAACATGCTCTGATACATTTTCTGCCATCAAAATAATCATTCAAACAACATATAAAATAAATGAACCATATAATAACAACAACTAACTGATAATTTCGTCAAGATCCATCGTCTCTTGTTTATGCGTACCCCACACTGTTAACACCATTCCACCATAAATGATTGGAAATCCTTAAGAGAATATATGAAAGTATAAAAACATGTTACAGAGAAGTTTAAGAGAGAAAATGAGAAATAATTTGGGAGGCTCAATGCAAAAAAAGTAAAAAGGACTAAATTACCCTCACGCGGAGAGCACATGTCATGAGTTAACGCCTTGACCAAATGGCCGGTTGGTCAAAGGATTCTTATGTCTTATCATTAAAGATATGTTTGGCAAAATGGGTTGAAGTTGAGGTTGGGTAAAAAAAGTCAAAGGATCAAATATGAAAATCAACGAAAACCAAAGGGACAATCAATCAATGTAATTTACTCTAAAATAATTACAAAGTAGAGTATTTAATAACCGGACCTACAAATCCTACGTGTATTATCCACCAACACACAAAACACAACCCTACATCATCACCTCATATTTTCCCTCTCATCCAGCCATGCACCACCTTCAACCACCATGATCTCCACAACAACCACCACAGCCACCCTCACTCCACCACATTCACCATCACAGCACTCCACCCTCCACGTCACCCGTCGCTCACTCCTCACACTCACCACCTCACTCTCCCTCCCTACACTTTCCATCAATGCCACACCAACACCAGCACCTAAACAGCCGGATACTACTATAACTGACCGTATGTTTCTTGACTTTAGTGTATGTCCTAGCTATTTTCAAACTAGGACACTTGGTTCTGACTTGCTTTTATGTCCGGATTCTGAGCCTGTGGGGAGAGTAGTTGTGGGGCTTTATGGGAATCTTGTTCCTATTACTGTTGCTAACTTCAAAGCAATGTGTACAGGTATTGTTTTCTAATATATGTTTTGGGTACTAATGTTTTCTGACTTTTTGTTAGCTGTGTAATTACGGGGTGTGAATATTTTCTTATATATGATTTGGTAGCCATGGTTTCTGACTTATTAGCTGACTAATCGATGGACTGTGAATAATGTGTTATATTATAGCTAACCTACTCATTCGGATAAATCCCATATTGTTCAAAGGGAAAAAAAAATGTCACCAAAGTGCTTGTAGCCTAACGATATCATGTATTCATGTAGTGTGAGATGTTTTTAATCTAAGTTGTTATGAGTTCAAGTCCCATCTAGAATAACTATGTGAGATACTTGTGATATACATTATATAAGGTGTAGATGTGTAACTTTGCCTTTGTAAAAAAAAAAAAAAGAAAAAAAGTTTCCCATGTTGTAGATGGCCCAAATAAAAGCCTAAAAGGGTTGTTTTGATCAAAAGATATAAGCAGGCGGAACTTTTGATGCCAAAATCTTTGAACACTAGTTATGCCGATGAACAAAAGTTTTACACCTTAATACAATTTTTATTTTAAACGTTGATAACCGATAATGTTGACCTGCCCGAAGACAATATGTGGATGGCAATGTTTAACTATGGAGTAAGGAGAGCATGGACGGAACTAGGGGGTCCCGCGGTGTCACAGGTCCCCGATAGAATTTTCTTTCGTAGTGCTAATTTCTGTAGAAGACTGAATTTTCTAAAATGCATCCCGTCCCAATGCATTGTGTTTCACTTAATCATTTTAACTGAAAATAGCTTCTTCTATTTTTATTTTTATTTTTATTATTATTTTTTTTTAATAGGTGTTTAATTTCTTATACTACAGTTAAAAAAATTTGTACACCCAGTCACTTTTAGCTCTTGTTCAGAGTGTCCACATTTTAAGAGAACGTGACCAAATGTCTTGCAAAGTCCTCTACTTTGGAACCAATGAAGGTTGGCCCCAAAGTTGTTGCGTGTAACCAAATCAATAAACACCCAAACCTTAATAAGAAACAGCCCCGAAAACAGAAAAAAAGCATCATTGAACAGGATTAAGTAGAATGCCCAAACCTTACAATGCGTGTGGAAACACGGTTTTTTTCACGTTTAAAATTAAATCTTATGTGTTCCAAAACATAGTTTGACGAATGAATACACATTTTGAAAATTTTATTAATCAAAACAGGTAAGCTTTTGCTCGTCAAAAAGTCCCGTCTGTTACACCTTTGTTCATCAAAATAGCCCCTTTTCAGGCTTTGTACGAGTTAGGATATTTCACAGGATCCTTACCCTCTTACCCTGTATCTGTAAATTATGTTTGCAATGTAAAGAGCTATATTAACTAATAACAAGAAATGAAGTGCAACTAACTTAGTAACAGCTAACATACTATTGTAGTAATAAATACTTATTTTTATACTATAACAACAGGTGTTGCCGGTTTCTACAAAGGAACATTGATTCAAAAGTTATTTCCTGGATGTTACTTTATGGCGGGAAAGCAAGGAAGGAGGGATAAAGGTGAAGTGATACCGCCGGTAAAGTTAGCTAGGAATACGGAGAGTATTGATCCAAATGCGTTTAGATTAAAGCATAATAAAGGTGGTGTGCTGTCATTGTGTATATCGGAAAATGATGATGATGATGATATTAAGCTAAATCCTGATTATCGTAATGTTGAGTTTATGATTACTACGGGTCCGGGACCGTGTCCTGATCTTGATGGAAGGAATATTGTTTTTGGTTCAGTTCTTGAAGGTAATTTCATCTCATCATGTTATTTCTGGTATTGTTTATTAACTGTGTTTACGTTTGATACAGCAAATAAAAGCATGTGGATTTGAGTGTTTGGATAGAAGTAAAGGCTTAGGATTATGTGTTTATTTGAGGGTCGAATAAGCAGTTAGTTTTCAATAGAGAGTTTAGGAGCTGGTCACTAGATATGCATATTTTATTGTGATGATTACACATCTTAGGTCCCATAATAAGCAGAATTGTAGACATTCGTATGGTCTTTGGGTTAAGCTTTGCTTATTACAGTAACAATTTAGAGTTTAGAGTGTTTTGATGGAGCCAAACAGCCTGTGCTTGATCAACGTATTTTAGCTATTTTATATTTTGTACCAGCTGATTATAAAGGCGATATGCTTATCTGAAATAAGTTTATAAGCAATGCCAAACATTATCTCTTGTATTGTGTAGTATAGGTTGTTTTCATTGATAAGCATCAGCTGCTTAGAAAGTTATCCCAAATAACACCTCAAACCTATCGTTTTGAATAATTAGTTATCTGGTTAGTGCACTAAGGTGTCCCATTACGGCATAAGGGAATCCAGACACTATCTTTAGCATTACGTTTCGTTATAGCTGATCTTATGCTAATTTTTAAAAGCTCAAGCGGTACTAATAAGAAATCCCAAACACCCCCGATTCTGATACTATTTCCTTACTGTGGTCCCCTGTTTCCAGTTCTAGCTCATTAAAATTGCAACTGTGGTTATATGAAGAGTGTTTTGGTTTTAGCAAGATAGTGACCAAGTTAGAACTGAGGTGAAGGTTAGATGCTCTATGTAATGCATTCTGTCTTTTTGAAACATATGAAGTTGATTCGACCGTACCTTCATTCTATACAAGTAGTATCCAACTATAGGAGAATAAAAAAGGTCAATAGTGAGACGAGATTATTCTTGAATGAAATGTTGTTAAAACAATCTTAAACATGCCTGAATTCAGTTATTAACTATGGCTATACATAATATCTCTACATTGAAGATGAGGATAGACATTCTATCTATCTAAATTTGCCTTAATTGAGTTATAAACTTATGATGATGTGGGATCATTACTTTTATTGGTTTCTTAGAGAGAATAGATACGCCATATTGCTATAAAATCTGATTGCTTGAATTGAGTTATCTATGATAAGAATACGTAAGCTTCCTGAACTAAATGGGAGGTAGTCAGATAGCTAGGTATGTTAAGAAGCCTCAAAGCACTCAAGTTTGTGCTGTATCCTAGCAACATAACGACATGAGGCCATTATGGTGAATCGTTTGCATTTCTGCGAAAATAATCTATAGAAAAAGATTCAGTTTTATCTACCCCATAATTTAGAAGGATAGCCTCACAAATTCCAGTAGGCACCAGATGTCATTTGTTTAGTTGTTCACACTTACTGAAAGCACTACGTCTAGCATACAAGGTGAAGTGATTGTTCTTTTATTAACGGCATTTCGGCAATGCTCCATTATTATTTCTAGAAACAACCTGATTCATTGTTCTTGTATCATTTCCTGCATATATACATATGTGATCATCGATCCTAAAAATTTACTGGATCTGATCTTGATTTGCTTTTATGTAGGTATGGATGTTGTATCGGTCATATCTTCAATTCCGACATACAAACCAGGGGAAAGAATCCGACAATATAATGACTTGGCAGAGTTTTTTGGAGATGAAAGAGCTAGAACTGCACGAGCGATCTGGGATAGGCCCCAAAAGACTCTTTATATCAGCAACTGTGGCGAAGTTAAAGTCACAAAGCCCACCCTTTCGCCATCACTACCTTAAACAATTGTTTATTTCACAAAATGCATAATTTTAATTGTAAATTAGCCTCAAAACATTCTCAAGGCTATTTGTAAATGAGAATATGAAATGTATAGAAATATGTTAGAGAGAAGTTTAAGAGAGAAAATGAGAAATAATATGGAAAAGATGAGGAGTTATCACACTGGTCATTTAGGAGGCTCAATGCAAAAAAAGTAAAAAGGACTAAACTACCCTCACATGGAGAGCACATGTCATGAGTTAACGCCTTGACCAAATGGCCGTTTGGTCAAAGGACTCTTATCGTTAAGGGTTTCAGAGTTGAGAATGGTTTTGGTAAAAAACAGTCAAAGGATCAAATATGAAAAACAACGCAAACGACAGGGACAATCAATGTAATTTACCCCAAAATAATTACTACAAAGTAGAGCATTTAATAACCGGACCTACAAATCCTACGTGTATTATCCACCAACACACAAAACACAACCCTACATCTATCACCTCATATTTTCCCTCTCATCCAGCCATGCACCACCTTCAACCACCATGATCTCCACAACAACCACCACAGCCGCCCTCACTCCACCACATTCACCACCACCACATTCCACCCTCCACGTCACTCGCCGCTCACTCCTCACACTCACCACCACCTCACTCTCCCTCCCTACACTTTCCACCAATGCCGCACCAACACCAGGACTAAAACAGCCAGATACCACTGTAACTGATCGTGTGTTTCTTGAATTTAGTGTGTGTCCTAGCTACTTTCAAACTAGGACACTTGGTTCTGACTTGAGTTTATGTCCGGATTCTGAGCCTGTGGGGAGAGTAGTTCTGGGGCTTTATGGGAATCTTGTTCCTATTACTGTTGCTAACTTCAAAGCAATGTGTACAGGTATTGTTTTCCTATAATGACTCTGGTCCTAAAATAAGTGTTTACTTTGGTTGTGTTATGCAGTTTTAGGAAAGTACAAAGATTACACTATTAACCAACACATGTCACATTTTTGTTGTAGAACTATTTTCTTAGAAAGCTTGTAAAGTTGTTTTTGATTAGTTGTGATATGGAAATTAACATGTATTTTGAGACAAACTAAAATAGAATGTTGAACTATGCTTCTAAACATGCTACTAGTTCCATATATAACTCGCCTTAAACTAAGCTTGAGGTTCACTAGCTCCCCACGATCACCTAAACATCGTATAATCATTCTAACATGGTTAGAAACTATATTCTCATGTAAGCTTGACTTTAAACTATTATTTTACTATGTATTCTACCTTGTGCCAAACACCCCATTCGACACCATGACTTGCTACTAGCATACCCATATCATGATTTCTCTATTAAACACCTTAACACAGTTTTATCACGGGACGGAGTCACGGAGGGAATATAAGGATTGGATATGAATGGTTTCCGACTTTTTGGCTGACCAATCCACGGGTGTGAATATTGTTTTTTAGTATATGTCTTGGGATCATCTTGTGCACAAATTAACATCATAAGTCATGTTAGCGAATTGAAAGAAAGATATATAGGATGTTTTCTGTTATATGTTTTGGGTAACCATGATTTTAGACTTTTTAGCTAACTAATCTACGGGGTGTGAATATATGCATAGGCCAAGATAAGGGTTAATGATTAGAATCGTCTTGTGTTCAAATGAATATGATAAGTCATTTTGGTCGATTGAAAGAAAGAAATGTGAATGAGGTTCCATTTTTTGCTAAAAATTAAGAGCCTATTTTCTTATTTACTCTCACAATATTACTGACGAGACCTATCATTTTGACTTTGAACCTTCCACAATCTATGAACCTTCCGCAATCCATTTATACTAATAACAACCTAATTAACAAACTCTAATTCTATACTCTAACAACAGGTGTTGCCGGTTACTACAAAGGAACATTGATTCAAAAGTTATTTCCTGGATGCTACTTTATGGCGGGAAAGCAAGGAAGGAGGGATAAAGGTGAAGTGATACCGCCGGTAAAGTTAGCTAGGAATACTGAAAGTATTGATCCAAATGCATTTAGGTTAAGGCATAATAAAGGTGGTGTGCTGTCATTGTGTTTATCGGAAAATGATGATGATGACGATATTAAGTTAAATCCAGATTATCATAATGTGGAGTTCTTGATTACTACGGGTCCAGGACCTTGTCCTGATCTTGATGGGCGGAATATCGTTTTTGGTTCTGTTCTTGAAGGTAATTTCATCTCATCATGTTATTTATGGTATTGCTTATTGTGTTTGCGCTTGATACAGCAAATAAAAGCTGGTGGATTTGAGTATTTGGATAGAAGTAAAGGCTTAGGATTATGTGTTTATTTGAGGGTCGAATAAGCAGTTAGTTTTCAATAGAGAGTTTAGGAGCTGGTTACTAGATATGCATATTTTATTATGATGATTACTGTACATCTTAAGTCCCGTAATAAGCAGAATTGTAGACATTCGTATGGTCTTTGGTGTAAGCTTTACCAATAAATAATTTAGAATTTAGAGTATTTCGATGGAGCCAAACAGCCTGTGCTTGATCAACATATTTTAGCTATTTTATATTTTGTACCAGTTGATTATAAAGGGATTATGCTTATCTAAAATAAGTTTATAAGCAATGCCAAACATTATCTCTTGTATTAGGAAGCATAGGTTGTTTTCATTGATAAGCATCAGCTGCTTAGAAACTTATCCCAAACACCACCTCAAACCTATTGTTTTCAATAATTACTTATCTGAATAGTGCATTAAGGCATTCCGTTACGGCATAAGGGAATCCGGACACTATCGTAAGCATTGTGTTTCGTTATAGCTGATCTTATGCTAATTTTTAAAAGCTCAAGCAGTTCTAATAAGAAATCCCAAACACCCCCGATTCTGATACTATTTCCTTACTGTGGTCCCCTGTTTCCAGTTCTAGCTCATTAAAATTGCAACTGTGGTTATATGAAGAGTGTTTTGGTTTTAGCAAGATAGTGACCAAGTTAGAACTGAGGTGAAGGTTAGATGCTCTATTTAATGCATTCTGTCTTTTTGAAACATATGAAGTTGATTCGACCGTACCTTCATTCTATACAAGTAGTATCCAACTATAGGAGGATAAAAAGGTCAATAGCGAGACGAGATTATGCTTGAATGAAATGTTGTTAAAACAATCTAAAACATGCCTGAATTCAGTTATTAACTATGGATAATACATAATATCTCTAAGTTGAAGATGAGGATAGGCATTCTATCTATCTAAATTTGCCTGAATTGAGTTATGAACTTATGATGATGTGGGATCATTACTTTTATTGGTTTCTTTGAGAGAATAGATACACATTGCTATAAAATCTGATTGCTTGAATTGAGTTATTGAAAATAAGAATACATAAGCTTCCTGAGCTAAATGGGAGATAGTCAGATAGCTAGGTAAGTTAAGAAGCCTCAAAGCACTCAAGTTTGTGCCGTATAGATGGTTCTAGCATCATAACGACATGAGGTGCCATTATGGTGAATCGTTTGCATTTCTGCGAAAATAATCTACAGAAAAAAGATTCAGTTTTATCTACTCCATAATTTAGAAGAATAACCTCACAAATTCCAGTAGGCACCAGATGTCATTTGTGTTCACACTTACTGAAAAGCACTACAAGTCATTTGTCTAGCATACAAGGTGAAATGATCGTTCTTTTATCAACGGCATTACGGCTATGCTCCATTATTATTGCAGTTTTTATCCATTTTATAGAAACATGCTGATTCATTGTTCTTGTATCATTTCCTGCATATATACATATGTGATCATCGATCCTAAAAATTTAATGGCTTTGATCTCGATTTTCTTTGCTTTTATGTAGGTATGGATGTTGTATCAGCCATATCTTCGATTCCGACATACAAACCAGGGGAAAGAATCCGACAGTATAATGACTTGGCAGAGTTTTTTGGAGATGAAAGAGCTAGAACTGCACGAGCGATATGGGATAGGCCCCAAAAGACTCTATATATCAGCAACTGTGGCGAAGTTAAAGTCACAAAACCGACCCTTTCACCATCACTACCTTAATCACTTGTTTATTTCACAAAATGCATAACTTTTGTTGTAAATTAGCCTCAAAACATTCTCAAGGCTATTTGTAAATGAGATGTACCTAATCTGTTTTATATTTAGACGTACGACTTTTACAGTATACTGTTTTTATTCTGTAATTTATCGATTCGAAGAAAACCACTTATTAAGGCTTTGCCAGTCAATAGCAGAAAGGTCGTGACAATTATATGGTCTAGCCTGATCTAACCGGATCAATCAGGGTCTTTGCCGGGTCTGGCTGGATCAATCCGGGTCATGGCCGGGTCTAGGCCGGAATAGCCGGGTCTGGCCGGTGGTGGTGGTTTAGAAAGATAAAACTTTCAAATTATATTCTTTCATAAAGTTCAAAATGAGTTTAAGAAAAATATTCATAACCATTTTTCGCCAAAACGAGTAGCTGAAATAAAATGCATATATACTAATTATCAGTTTGTAAAATGCATATATACTAATATATCTATTTTAGAAGCAGAAAACTAAAAGTACATCTGAAGAGGAGAAGAAGAAGAGTACACCCGAAACAAACGAATCATCATCAGAAGAACATGAGGATGAAGAGGAAAAGAAACTGAAGAACATGAAGATACAAATGGTGCTCCAGAAAACTCAGAGGATGACAAATCTGAAAATGCCGCTAGTGAAGAAGAGCATATGTCTGAACCTGAACCCGAACCCGAGTCTGAAGAAGAAAAGAGTAAGAAGCGTAAGAGAGTTCCAAGCAAGTCTTCTTCAAAAAGGAGTTGGGTGTGAAACCTAAAGTAAAGAAAATAGCTACACCTAAAAAGACAATCTCATCTCAAAAGAAGGCACCACCAGCTACCAAATCATCGGAAGGGAAAGAAGAAAGTACTGATACTGCTCCTTTTCCTCAATGACATGTTTGACACCTCCATCGATTGATCCGAAGGACTTCTCTTAGGTTTTTCTACGGACATTATGGGCGGTATTTTGACTATACCTGCCTTTGTCCATCTCGTGTAAAGCTTTTAATTTTATTGGTAATTTCTTACCGGGGCAGCTGTGGGCTGCGGATGTAATCCGGGTGTATGCACCCGTTATTGATGTATCTTGTTAATAACACTTTAGAAGTTTATGTTATTTTTTTTTTATGGCTGCTGGGGTTAGGATGACCGGACTTGATTTAACTATCGTTGTGTGCCCGTACTTAGTGTTCCGGGGATAGCTAATTATGGTCAATGGGTCTGCAGAACCACTTATATGCCTTAGTTTTTTTTTTTTGTTATATATGTGGGGATTTTTATCCTCTTTTTTTTTTGTGTGTGCTGGGCTTGCGATACCTCTTACGCAGTCGTGCATGCATATGATAAATGAATAAAAAAGAAAGAAAAATAATACATATTTTGGAAAATTTGCGAAGTTGATCAGACTCCGCCTTTCATTAATAGAAAAGAAATACATTACATAATTTAAACTAGATATGTTGAGTTAAATTCCTGCTAACATTTTTGGTTGCGGCTGATGGTTGGGTTGTTCACGCCTAAGGTCATATGTAGCATTTTTTGAGGTTCCGAACATTCCATGTTCGGGGGATGTCCTGACCGTCCGTGCCTCGAAGCTTATAGGCCCCTTTTCCCAGTGCCTCTATCACTTCATACGGGCCTTCCCACTTTGGACCCAACTTTCCTGTATCCTTGGCGCGGCTGGCTTCGTTGCTGCGGTACACGTAATCCCCTGGCTTAAATGCTATGCCGCGGACTCTGGCATTATAGTACCTTTCCATCTTGGCATTGCTTCATGCTTCTTCTATTGCCGCGACTTCCCTCCTTTCTTCTACTAGGTTCAAGTTCAATCGTAGGGCTTCATCGTTACTTTCCGGGTTGAAAAGGGCGCACCTTAGTGATGGCATGCCTATTTCTACCAGGATTACAGCTTCCGTCCCATAGGTAAGGGAGAATGGGGTATCTCCATTGCTAGATTTGATCATGGTTCGATGTGCCCATAATACGTGCGGTAGTTACTCTAGCCAGTCTCTGCTTCCTTCTTCAATTCTTGCTTTAATCCCTTCTTCTAGGCTCTTGTTTGCGCTCTCCACCAATCCGTTTGCTTGCGGATGCTTTACTGACGCGAAGCGCTGTTTGATGTTGAGTTTTTCGCACCAGTCTTTGAAGGGATTATCCCTAAATTGCTTGCCGTTATCCGACACAATCTCCCCCGGGAGGCCGTATCTGCACACTATGTTATCCCAGACAAACTTTTTTACCTGATTCCCCTTAATTGTTTCCAGAGGCTTTGCTTCGATCCATTTGGTGAAGTAATCAATTCCCACTATCAGGTATTTGATCTTTCCTTGTGCTTCCGGGAATGGACCGCAGATGTCTAGGCCCCACTTGTGGAAAGGCCATGGGGATGTGATAGGGGTAAGCTGATGTTGCGGCTGCTTGGGGACCGGGCGGTGGACTTGGCATTCTTGACACCTCTGTATTACTTCTCTGGCATCCTTATGCATGCTGGGCCAGTAGTATCCGGCTCTAATTGCCTTTGCCACAATGGCTCACGGTCCCGAGTGCATGCTACAAGATCCTTCGTGGATTTCTCTTATCACATAGTTGGCTTGTGATGGACCCACACATAGTAACCATGGTTCTAGGAAAGACTTTCGGTGTAGCACTCCATCGATGATTGCATACTGCCTGTCCTTGATTCTCAATTTCCTTGCTTTTTGGTTGTTCGCGGGAACTATTCCTTCTTTTAAGTATTCAAGAAGGGGAGTCATCCAGGTTTCCTCTTCTTCTTCAACTACAGCCATCACCTCTTTTTCTTCGATTGATTTTTCTTTTAAGACTTCCACCAATACTTGTTTTGTTATGTGTGCGAAGCTAGTGGAGGCTATTTTACTCAATGCATCTGCTTGTTTATTCTAGCTCCGCGGAACTTGCCTTATGGAGAATGTTCTGAAGTCTTGTGCCAAGGCCTTTGCTTTTGTTAGATACTGGATCATGGCTTCTTCCTTAGCTACATATGAACCGTTGATCTGGTTGGCGACAAGCCTGGAATCCACATGCGCGGCCAGGTCCTTCACCCCCATCTGTTTCACCATCCTTAAACCTGCTATCAATGCCTCGTATCCTGCCTCATTGTTGGACGCCGGGAACTCAAAACGAAGTGCGTATGTGAATTTCGCGCCTTCTGGGTTGGTCAGGATTAGGCCTGCTCCGGAACCTTCCTGACACGAGGATCCATCTGTGTACAAATCCCATGGTTCCCTGTACGCTGGCTCGGTAGGGGTGGTGGTCTGGGGTTCTTCTTCTGGTACTTCCACGAGGAAATCTGCTAGTACCTGACCCCTTATTGCGGTTCGCGGCCTGAAATTTATATCGTGTTCTCCTAGTTCAATAGCCCATTTAGTCATTCTGCCCGCGCTCTCCGTTCGTGCCAGCATTTGCTTGATGGGTGTCCGTGATTACCACGATTGGGTGTGCCTGGAAATACCTCCGGAGTCTCCTTGCCGCATGGACCAATGCTAACACTAGTTTCTCCATAGGGCTATAGTTTATCTCCGGGCTTTGCAAAGGGCGACTGATGAAATATACGGGTTGCTGGACTGTTCCCTTCTCGGCTAGCAAGACTGCGCTGATAGCTTCTTTGGCCGCGGACAGATACATTATCTGTTCCTCCTTTTCTTGTGGGGCTGTTAGGGTGGGAAGGTTGGCGATGTGCTTCTTCATTTCCTTAAATGCTGCCTCTGCTTCCGGAGTCCATTGGAAGTCACTCTTCTTGATACACTTTTTGAGTGTCTTGAAGAATGAGAGTGACTTTTCCGCGGATTTAGATAGAAAACGGTTTAGACTTGCCAATTTCCCGTTTAAACTTTGTACCTGTTTTAGGGACTTGGGGGATGGTAGTTGGGCCGCTGCCTTTGATTTCTCCTGACAAGCTTTGATGCCTTGTTTACTCACCACATGTCCCAGGAATACCCCATCTTCTGCCCCGAACGTGCATTTTTTAGGATTTAGCTTCATGTTGATTTTTCTAAGTGTCTTGAAGGTTTCTTCTATATCCCTTAGCACTTCCTTCTTTGAGTGACTTTTTATCACTAAATCGTCAACGTATACTTCCAAATTTCTTCCAATTTGCCTTTCGAAGGCCTTATCTACCAACCGTTGGTATGTGGCACCGGCATTTTTTAGACCAAAGGGCATCTTTGTGTAACAAAAGATTCCTTGGTTTGTGTGAAACGCGGTCTTCTCTTCGTCTTCTGCTGCCATCTGGATTTGATGATACCCTTTGTACGCGTTTAAAAAGCATTTGAAGGTGTAACCACAGAGGGATTCCACCTTCCAATCAATCTCCGGCAGAGGGTAACAATCTTTCGGACAGGCTTTGTTAAGGTCTTTGAAGTCAACACACATCCTCCAACTCCCATCGCTTTTCTTCACGAGTATCGGGTTTGACAACCAATCATGGTAATGGACTTCCCTCATTATCCCGGCATCTACCAACTTTGCCACGTCGTCATTGATTGCTTTGTTTCTTTCAGGGGCTTGCCCTCGTTTCTTCTGCCTTACCGGGGTATATCCTTCCCGGACATTGAGTTTATGCTCGGCTATGCTTCGTGGTACCCCAGTCATGTCTGCTGGCTGCCACGCGAAGATATCCAAGTTGTTTCTGAGCAGTTCACATACGTCTTTCTTTCCTTGGTCTTTCAAACTTCCTCCAATGGTTATTGTTTGATCCGGGAATTCTGGGTGTAGTGCAACTTTTATGCCTTCTTTGGCCGTGATATCTTTAATCTCCTGTTGTGACTGCTGATCCGTCACCATCCGGCATTCTACTGGTACAACTTTGTCGCTGTGTAGCGTCACCACTCCGCCTTTAGTGGGAAATTTAACATGCCGTGGGCTGTGGAAGGAATGATCTTTAGCAACCGTATTCCTAGTCTGCCTATTTTTCCGTTGTACTGAGACGGAGATCTGACAACCATGAAATTCATCCATGTGCTTGCTGAATTCTCCTCATCACCAAGTGTTACTTCCAAAAGGATTTGCCCCAGGGGCCATGAGATTTCACCGCTGAAGCCCAAGAGTGGACTTGTAGCCGGGACCAGCTTTCTCCTGATTTTTGGACTTAACTGATTAAAGCAATGTTCATAAATTACTTCGGAAGCACTCCCATTATCCACGTACATCCTGTGTATGCGGTGTCCGCCCACTTCTGCTTTGACCACCAGTGGGTGGTCGTCCCAATCGTCCCCTGTTAATGGAGGGAAAGATATTTCTAAATTGGCTTCGGTTTGGGGAGATGCTTTGTGCTTCACTTTTCGTTCCCATGACTGCACCATGAAGATTGCTGGAGCTTTGTCTTTGGTTGTAACCTCTTTTTTGGCGCCCTTGGCTGCTGCGGCTTTCTGACTGCCATTCTTTATTGCTAACTGGTCGGACCTAACTGCCTCTTCGATCTGCCGCTTTAGTTGGAAACATTCATCCGTGTGGTGCCCTCTTTCCCTATGGAAATCACAATACTTGTCTTTGTTTCTTGACTCCACCGGGCTTGCCATGGGAGGTGGAGCAGTGAATTTGACAGCATTCATGGCTAAGATCTCTTTCGGGGTTTTTATGAGGGGTGTGAACCAGTCACTTCGTCTCCGTTTGGCTCTTGACTGTCCTCTGAACTCCGTTTTTCTTTCAAATGTTTGGCTGCCTGCCGCCTTGGCTCCACTTTCGTGGGGTTTCCACAGGACGCAGTCATTCTTCTTTCTAGAGATGATGGCTGCTGCTGTTTCTCCCCGGAGGAACGCCGTGGTTACTCTCCACATTTCTTCAACAGTTTTTGGGATGTTGTCATTAAGCCTGAGGATGAGTTCTGGGTTATTTATGCCATGCATGAAGCCAGAAATTCTCATGCATTCCGGGGTGCCCTTGACAAGCATGCTTTCCGCCTTAAACCTATCAACGAATGCTCCCGTTGACTCTCCTTCCTTTTGCTTGATGTGGTGAAGTTCTACCGGGTCTTTAGTGTATTTCTTTTGTTGCAGAAAGTAGGCCAAGAAGCTTCTTCGTAGTTCCTCAAAACTATCGATGCTTTCAGCTGGGAGTTCGTCAAACCACATGCAGGCATGGCCCATGAGGGTAGAGTTGAACATGTGACACCAAGTGGGCATGGCCCACCGCTCTACCTTGGCCGCTGTGCAGAAGTTCTTCAGATGATCCTCTGGGTCCCCCGTTCCGTCATAAGTTTTTACATTAGACGGCATGCGGGTTCTCTTTGGGAAATCGAAGTTCATGATTCGCCGCGTGAAGGGATCCGCGTCCTCGATGTGGTATGGACAGTAAAGGTCTTCTGTGTCATCCCCGCTTTTTGCTGATCTAGATTTCCAATGGCCTCCAGCGCTATCTTCACTCTCCAGTGGCGTCGTTTCTCTTTGCCGTTCCGGGTTAGAGTATGCATTTCTACCTCCGGTTAGTTTCGTTCTGGAGTGGGAAGTGCGACTTTGCGTTGGGCTGGGGGTTCTTCTTACATGCCTTATTGGGCTGTCTTCTCTTCCGTACGTTCCATCATGTATATCTTGCCGTGTCTTGGTTCTTCTGTCTCTTTGAGCACGGCTTTTAGACTTGAGCCGTGTAAACACGTCCGTCCTTCTTTCCCCCAGACGCGACCTGATGTCTTTTTTGTCTCCTAGGCGAGAGAAAACCGTTGAGCGAGGATATTTGTTTCCCCCTCTCCGGGTGGACTAGTTTCTCTATTGCTAAGCCGAGAGAACACACTCTGTGAGTAGGAGTATTCAGACGTCCCGGGTTTGGCGCTGGGGCTATCCCTGCGCTTTCTCTTTGCTTTCTCTTTTTCGCCGGACCTTGGCTCAGAACTTCGTGGTTGCTCTTGGGACCTTACACTTTTTGGCTCGTTGAAGTCAAGGCGGGTTTGCACCTGTCTCAACTTCTCCTGGTGAACCTTCTCGGCCATCAAGGGCAATAGCTGGTCGTAGTGCTTATCGCAAAATTCCCGTATTGCCTCATGTGGCAGGGGTTCACCTTTATCTTGGCTTTTCTCCTTTTCCAAAGTGTTCCTTACCATGGAACGTTCTTGGGTAGGGGTAGAGCCACTTGCCGGATTACTCATGTTGGTTAGAGTATCTTTGATAACGTAGTTAAGTTAACGAGTCACAAACAGATGGCGCCACTTGTTGATACAAAACTTGAGCACTCTTCAAAGCTTAGTGTAGGCTAGAACTTGATAGAGCGAGTTTCTGGATTGTATTGATTTTCCAATGAAGCTGCTAAGAAAAAAGAACACCGTTAGCCTCACCGCGGAAGAGAGACTTCTGCGGTCAACCTCTGGTGTGAGAGTAAGTGTAAGGTTTTAGAGAGATAAAGTATTGATTCGTAAGAAGAGAGAGATGTGTGTGTTACCCCTGAGAGCGCTGAGCCCTCCTCTATTGATACCATAGCACCTATTGTCGGTTTCCTAGGATTTGTACCTTGATAGTGACGCTTTTTGGCGGCAAACCTTTCTGGACCACTCCCGCTCTTGTCTTGATCTCGTGAGTGGCGGTTCCTTCAGGATGGGGGTGTCGTCTTTCTTATTTGGGATCTGTTTTGGTCATCTATATGGTAGCTGATAATATTCCTTACTCTTAATGGGGTTGATACATTATTTGGTCTATTGCTCTGGGCCACGGTGCTTTTATGCTAGGTGCGGATTGCCGGGGCTTTCCTGAGTTCGGGTTGTCATGGCAGTATGTCCGGCCCGTCGTGGTAGGTCCGGGCGCGCTATACGTGATCAGTTGGAGGTGTCGAAATGGACAGGGGTGTTGTATATTCGGTTTGGGTCATAATGGGAAGTTTTTTATACAAGTCACTCATGCTTTTTTCGTCCTTGTAATTTTGAGAAGGGGAAACTCTAATCTGGTCCATTCAGTGTAGGGGAGTTATCACTTCTGTATAAAGTTGAATAAGAGGGGTATATTATGTTACAGGTTGCACGCCAAATGGTTAAAGAAAGCACGACCAAGATAAGCCCATTTATGAGTAATAATGGATAGTAGCTCGTTCTCACGAAGGGTATTTGCATGAGATCCACTAGTATCCAATAAGCTGGTTGTCATAAGTTGATGTTATGATTGAATCGTTCAGATGACCTCAAGCACTTGAAAAGGTTATTGTATATTAGCAAGTCAGCATTTAACTAATTATACTAAAAGAACACATGCTTGTAACTGGTTCTGATTTCTCCCTTGTAAGCAACAAGGCATATAAGCGGGGCGAATTGGTCTGAAATCGAAAGTCGCCAAAAAGGTAACATTCTTTGAGGTGACATCGAGTATCTTGAGTATAATCTCAATATTGTCTTGCACATATTGTCACGACATGCAATAACCGGAAACATAAATTCACAAGTAGATAGATAACCTGTTTAATAGAATAGAACACCTTTTAATTCTTTCACTCACTAGCTATCAGCTTCAACAACTATTTATATATGATTTCTACAGTAACCAGTTATACGGAGTATATATTTTTACTTCTACAGCCATAGCAATATGACTTGCATTAGTGATATCAACTAACGCATGTAAGCGCAACTCATTTTGAATATGTTGTTGTAATCCTGCAACATATTTAGTAAAGACATCATCGCTGCAGTTGATTGAGATTCTTAACGCCACTCCAAGACGTCGGTACTCGGTGGTGTATTCTTGAACAGACTGCCATATGTTGTCGAAGATCATGCCACCATGTCCATGATCTTGTGAATGCACAGTATTCTTGAGCTAACATTTAATTTCATTAAGAAATACTGGAAGGGTAGAAACATGCATCTAGTTAAGGAAATAAAAACATACGAAAGTAGAAGTATTTCATTTGTTACGCTACTAGAGTTTGATTAAAGCTAAATCAACGTTCTTGGCTTGCAGGTTTCTTCATATGCATCCATAAATGTAAAAAGATTCCGGAGAATTCACCCTTTCCTGAAAGAACAAAGATTCAGTGAGTGGAGTTGCCAATCTAATGATGATATCAACATACCATGGAGTAAAAGTTTGATAAAATGATATAGATATGGTGAAAACTTTTAACGGTGTGATACATGTTTTGTTATTCGTGTATCAGCAAAGGGAGAACACTTCTATTGCATAACAACCTCTTTAGCTACTAATCCACACGATGTTAATCACTAGCACTAAAATATTACTCCCACCAATTCACATATCGTCACAAATTCTCAAACTAGTGTTTCATTTAGCTCAATACAATCATTACAAAACATTAAGAATACTTTATTAGCCGAAATAATTGATGAGTTCAACGACTGTTGTGGTCATTTAACATTGCATTTACTTTACTTATACTTCGCTCGGTGAACAAGTTAAGGCTAATTATAACTAACTTTGAAAATGAAACAGAGTTGGAAGAGCAAAATTCACCTTAATATTCAATCTCCGGGTACGAACTATCTTTTGACTTATAGATCACCAATTCTGGACCACAATCAAACAACACTTTCCCGTCATTTGAAATAGTCCAAGGATCAGTCAATATGGAAGGAAGGAAACTTAGTCCAAGAATCTTTCACTCCATAAACTTTCATTGCCCATAAGTCCGCATGATTTTCATGCGGACTTATGCGCAATGAAAACTTACGGAGTGAAAGATTCTTGGACTAAGTTGCCTTCCTTCCCATATTTGACCGATCTTGGATTGTTCAATATCCTGTTCCTTTGTTTATTTCAAATGACGGGAAAGCATTGCTTGATTGTGGTCAAGAATTAGTGATCTATTTAATAACAAAGCCCGCACAAGCATTCTCCCAAAACCCCTAAATTCAAATCCATATCACCTTCATCATATCATAAGTCTCCTTTTGCTAGTTTGCTAAATCAAGAGAAACTATCCTTAGCAGATTTATCAAACAACAAATCACAAAGTGGGCATACTTTGAGATTGTTTCTTTGTTAAAAAGTGTTGTATATATAAGTATATAACTAGTAGGGTACCCGCACGTTGCAGCCACGGGTACCCTGAAATAAATTTTTTTGATAAATAATGTATTTTAGTTTATTATGTTCTTTTTGACAATAAATTTACGGATATCAAGAATTTCGTAAAGCCCGTGCCCGTTCAGCCTCATGCCTGTTCAAGCTCGAGCCCATTTGATCCGCGCCCGTTCGGGCTCAAGCCCATTTGGCCTGTTGCCCGTTCGAGCTTGAATATTTGTATAATGTGCTTCATTATTTGTAGTAGTGAAATTTAATGGATGAATTGTGTTTAATTTGGTTGTACAATATGCTTGATAATTTGTATTTTTTATATAAAGGGTGTTTATTTAACTATTTTTTAATGTATTTATTGATCAGTTAAATAATTGACTACATTAAATAGCATTAGTGTAGTGCTTTGTTGTACACTATGCTTTTTGTCTTGTACATCTGAAAAACACTATGTTTATTTTCTTGTAAGTAGTAGTCATTATAGTTATTAATAACATTGACCACTTTAATATCATTAATGTTGTAAATTTGAAAATTACATCGTACTTATTTTGTTGTACACTATGCTTATTTTGTTGTAAATATGAAAATTGGTTGCAGCTATTGTAAATTGTGCTTAAATAGTTGTAATTTTTAGTGAATTGGTGTTTTTAATAGCATTAATGTTGTTTGATAGAATTTTGGTCTTAAAATGACACCACGCTTTATTTTGTTGTACAATATGCTTACTTTGTTGTAATTCTGAAAATTAGGTGCACTAAAGTGTTGTAAACCATGCTTAATTTCTTGTAAGTCTTAAAATTTTGGAGAAAGAGTCATTCATACTTTATATGTAGTATAGATGTGCATAGTTAATGCTGTTGGTACTAGATAAACTATAATGTGTTTTTATGAAATAATGGTCAGAGAGTACCATGCATCCTTTGCAAACAGACTTACATCATAACAAAGATTTAATTGTAGCCTTCAACAGGATGATCTCTTGCGGAAATGATGCGTTTGATTTTTGTTTGTTTTTGTGTGTTAGTGTTCTTCTTGGATTTGATTTGGTTGGTTTTGGGGGATGAAGAAACAAACAAAATTTTGTCGCCTATAAAAATGAAAAGGGTTTTTGAGAAAATGATCAAAAAGTGAAAATGGGTTGGTTCTTGTATTTGAAGAAGATGATGATGATTCATACAAGTGGCTTAATATATACTCCACGTATGTTGTGTATGCGTTTGATACTGATGCGTAGGGATTGCACCAGGCTTTACCTCTCGAGGGATCTCGAGAAGCTTACAACCCCCACCAGGCAGTGTACCTGATCGATGTAGTATAGTATAATGACAAGTACCGGGGGATTGATCGTTCAGCTAGGAATAGTGTCGCTAGGATTAGAAAACCTAAAGACTAGGTCTAGAGATGAGGGATGATTCTTTTTGTATTTTTTATATTTTTATAAAAGCAAGTAAAAATCTCGGTTTTGAAGGAGTGGGCGGAATTAGTTGCTAGTCAACTAACCCAATAACTAAAGATGCAATCAAAATAAAATACTAAAAATGAAAATAAACTAAATTAAACTAGAGGTGTGAGCAATATATGGGAGAATTGTGTTTACTTAGATTTCACTACTCCCTAGATATCTTTTACAGGTTAATTACTTGTTACAGTTGCGTGGATGACGGATTGTATTCCTTAATACCATTCATGGGGTGGCGTACTTACTCCCCAATCCTATAAGCGCCTACTTCACTCCTATGTCGAGCCGGCTAAGAAGCTCCTAACATGGGATCACCAGAATTTGCTCATGCATTAAATACAACCAATAAAACCTAGTACACATCGGTTCATGTTTGTTAAGACGTTCAAGCATGTTACACAATGGAGATCTGCCAGTTTTCTTAAGCCTAACATTGAAATCATTCATCCATTACAACTATAAACAAGCAATCAACCTATAATTAACATCTAGGTTTCATTACATCTAAGCAAACACATGATAGATCTAGCCTAGCATGTTGAAATCAAGACAAGCATAAGATATATTCAAACAACACATAGACATATTGATTGAATTGAAAGAGGACGTATCTCAATTGAACATGAAAGGTTTCAAGGGGTGAAAACCCTTGAAAATACAGTTAAAAACAACCTAGGGTTTATTAGGTTTGACCCTAGTATTCTCCACACAAGTTCCTCTCTTAATGAATGAAAAATAGAAAAGTATATATAGATTCTGAAAGGTGACGGCGTCAAGAACAAATTTCTGACGCCGTCATCTCGCCGCCAAATAATTTCTCGGACTGCCTAGATCTGGGTTTGACGCCGTCATGTGTATTCCAATTGCAGGCCGTCACCAAAAATACTCTTGACGCCTTCAGGTTTTCTCTGGGTCGTCATGGATTTTACTCCTGACGCCGTCATAATTTTCTTCTTGACGCCGTCAGGTACTGTTCTCAGCATGGAAAATTAAGACTTTGCCGTTTTCTTCATTTTTATGCTCCAAAAACGTCCAAAATGCTTCCTTTTCCAGAATTCACTCCCAAAGTACCTAAAATCACAAAAGGAACGATTTAGGGCAATATTTGATCAAATAAATTCAATTCCGGGCTTAAATGACCCCCTAAAACGGTTTATTTTTCGCCTCATCAGATACAAGTGAAAATGGAGGCACGTATGTCAATTAATATATTCTCCAAAATACAGTTGGTTATAAAATATATATATGGGAGAATTTTATATATACCTCTGGCACTAAAATTACATATATGTATATATATATTCAATCTAAAACTTAACATTACATATATATACAATCTAATTTAAAAAATTTCATATATATCTAATTCAAAACTTAAAATTATCATACATGTCCAAATACCTAACTTATATATAATTAAAACCATAAAATACATATTAAATATCATTTAATTTTAAAATGTACAGTATACCTTTGTTTCTCTTTTCATTATAATCACAGATAGGGGAGTTAGTTGGGTTGGGTTGGTCGGGTTCGGGTCAATTCGGGTCGAGGCTAAAAAAACATACCGAACCCGACTCTATTTAGAACCTGGCCCGAACCCAACTAACCAAGGTTCTAAATAGAGTTGGGTTCAAGTATGTTTTTTTAGCCTAGACCTGAATTGATCCGAACCTGACCAACCCGAACCGACTAACACCCCTATGTGTTACTACATTGAAAAAGGGAAATAAGGGTATAGTGGTTAGTTTAAAATCAAATTATATTTTCTATTTTAAGGTTTTGATTATTGGATATATATATGATAATTTTAAGTTTTAGATTGAATATATATATATATATATATATATATATATATATATATATATATATATATATATATATATATATATAATTTTAAGTTTTAAATTGGATGTATATTTAATTTTTAAGTTATGTTAGATATATATGTAGATGCAAAAGAGGGATATATATGAACTTCTCCTTATATATTATACTTGAAATCAAACTTCAAGAATAGACTAACAAAAGTGTATAAAGCTTGTTATTAAGGTAGCAACATACACAACATTCAAAAGTTGTATTTGAGAAGGTGTGTGAGTTATTTGTGAAAAAGAGTAGTTGTTGTTGGTTGATCCAATGTTTAGTAAAAGTTTGTCATTACATTCACGCTAGTACTGCTAATCATGTTTGCACTAGCAAAAGAGGTAATGTATGCCACAACAATATCAATCCTTTGAGAAAGCTCTTTAATTGGCCCCAAATCATGTTAACTAACAAGGCATCAAGGTTTAAAGCAGGTTGCATACCTTCTTGCAAGGTCTTAATATATTGCATACTAGTTTAAGACATGTAAAACACAAGTTTTTTTAAAAAAATTTAATAGATTTAATATTTATATGCATGTTAGCAGAAAAAACTAACAATGTTTATTAGTTTATGTATCAACCAACTTTACAAATAACATATACTTGATTCACATAATACACTAAAAAGAAAAGAGTTGATTAGAACCCAAGAAAATGAGCAACTTGGTAAAGTCAAATATATAAAATCCGCATACTTGTATGTGGAAATTTCCTCAAGAATGCATTATAGTAAGTATTTCTACGAGTTGCACTTGTATCATATAGCGTCTTACAATAGCATAACATACCATCCTTCATGTCATTCTAAGTCCATTTTGTTAACAAAGTTTGATTTATTTAACCTAAGTTTCCCAACTCTATACCACCAAACTAATTAAGTATGACAATTTGGTTCGGACAAATCGATTCCAGCTCTTGGTCAACGTTAGTACTTTCCTGGTGAAGAAAACAAAAGTGTGAATGATGCATAATATACATTAGCACTTGATCCAAATATAAGTGCACACTATAAGTGGCAAAATGGGTGGGTCAAGTCACTCATCTAAACGGGTCCGGGTCTAGATTGGTCATTTTTTAGCACGGTTCTAAATGGGTCCGGCGCTTGGTCGGGTTGACCCGCCTCTTTTCAAAAAAACCTAAAAAAAAGGAAAAAAAACAATTTATTTTGAGTAAAATATTGAAAGAGAGAAAAAAAATTTAATTAACCCGCTAGACTCGCCTAAAGCCATAGAGAAATCGTTATACAGTTGCACTTTGTATCAAATATCAAATTCAACTCATCGATAATATTTAGAAAAACACAACTATAACTCATTAACTAATAATATTTACCCAACGTGACCCGTGTTTAACCGGTGGGTCTCAAGTTGCCACCTCCACACAATATTATCAATTATACATGACATAAGTATTTAGAAGGGAAAACATGGTAAGCGTGAAAGTTATAACTCTACTTATAAATGGGTCAATTCAAGGGTTTTTTTTCTTCATCTAATTGGTCAAGCTATCTTAAAAAGAAATGGGTCAAACCCCAAAACATGAAAAGCATGGTGGAGGGTAAAATTGAGTTAAATAGTTACATAGAAAATTCTACATAATGAGGTAGAAAGATGAACTATACGTATGCAGATTTCATTCAAAATCTTTAAGTCTTGTAATGACTAAAGACCACAAGTATAATACTATTCGATCTCTAGTTGACTTGGACGGGAAGTGACATTAGCTAAGTTTGAAATATTGCGTTATTGACCGTCCAAGATAAAACACGACCCTAATCTACCTTCTGTGGCAAGAAAAAAGATAATGAAGATGAAAAATGGAATTGGGATGTCCTGTCTCTTATAACGCGAGACGGATAACTATATGTCCCTTAGGCAGCTCATACTCTAAATGAGAAACCACTAATCTCAATAGTTAATATTTGTGGGTCATAGGGGTGAGCATCGATGTAAGACCTGACCGGACCGGCCAAGACCGAGACCAAAATAGCCTAAAAACCTAGACCGAGGTCTGGACCGAAAGTATTCGGTCCGGTCCGGGTTTGTCTTGTCTTGTCCTTCATTTCGGTCGGTTTTCAGTTGGTCCTCTCGGTCAAGGTCGGTTTTGGGTCTGCGATGCTCGGCCGTAGTGGGTCAACAAAGGTAAGCCACAATCTCAAATGCTGCTCTAATGTATCAACCTAGAACGTAATCAAAAGCCAAAAATTGCAAAAAACTAGTTTAATCACTTGAAGCCCCTGAATTAAAGGTTTCTTTGTTGATATCCATTAATATCTTTAGAAAACCAAACATAAACAAATCCCAAACATCCTTAAAAAATTGAAGTAAAAACTGATAATAATGTTCCTACCTAAGTTCCCATCTGGTATGAAGTATCAACTACTTATTTACCATCAGATCTAAAACACATATTCCAAAAAATATTTCAAAAAAACAAAAATGTTAACTTAAAAAAGAAATAAATAAATCACCTAGATAGCACCAAATTGCATGTTCCCCACTTACAAAAATAAATAAATAACAAAAAAAGTTTTATAAAAAATGAGGCTCAGATCTGTTTTACCATCAGATGAAGAGGATAAATCCGCCATGGCTGCAATAATTTGCCAAGCCAAGATACGGACAATCTCAACTTGACCCGATTTGACCCATTTCACATTTATTCAATCATCACAGCCTCTAAAATATACAGTAGTAGTAGTAGTACATTTCATGTTTCAGCTGCCTCTGTCTCATTTCCATCTATATATATATATATATATATATATATATATATATATATATATATATATATATATATATATATATATATATATATATATATATATATATATATATATATAAACAGATATAGAAAGATTGCTGATCATAGGTGTATATATGTTATGATATACGAGTGAGGGTTGTTGTTGGATGAAGGTGGAAATCATCGGTGGAGAGAGGCGGCAACTACCCTCAGAAAAACCTTTTTTTGTTAGTTCCTCTCTCTACCTCATTCTTCTTTTCATGGGTCGTAAAACAGAAAATGTTTCTCATTTATGGTGTGGTTGTTGTGTTTATATTTGGGGTGTATGACTTGGTTCCGGATGTTGAGCACTTACTAGTTACGTGCTTGGTCATAAAATATTAGAGGGGAAGGTGCAATTAGTCGTTTGGGAGATCTTGAAACACTACCCGAAATAGAACGTCGCATAATTCCACGCTATTTATCGTCATATAGACCGTCGCAGTGGTGAAAATGAGCACGATCATATCGAGAATGCGAAAACGAGCTTCGAAGAACGATTTGGTTCGAGGGGTTTCACTTATGTTCACATTTGGGAGATCTTGAAACACTACCCGAAATAGGATGCTGAAGAAACTCTAGACATTACATGTCTTGAGGAAATATTCGGGCCGGACAAACGACCTCGTCCCGAAAGAAACAATAAACGAGCTGGAAAGAAACAAAAGTCGATGGAAACGTCGAGTGCGGCGAGCTCTGGTGGGAGTCAAACGAGTATTTTTTCAAGACAATTATCCGAAAAGTATACACAAGCAAAAGACGCTCAAACGGCTTGTTACGAGGCGCAAAGGAAGAGGGAAGAAAAAGCGTTGGAGAAAGAAACAAGGGCGTTGGAGTGGCAGGATATGCAGATGCTCATGCTCGAGCCCAGCTTGGTTTCTGACCCGGTAAGAGCCGACATCATTCGCAGGAGACAAGCATTGATAACCAAGAAATACCAAAGTCTCCCTCAACCTAACGACGACGATACCGAATAAAATGTTTAATCTTAATATTAGTAGTATGTGTTGTATTTTTTTTCGTATTGTAACTTTTTTATTTGATGAAATAAAATTAGTATGTTGTGTTATTTTTAATTATTTGTGAAATGAATTTAATTTATTTAATAAAATGAATAAAAAAAATAAAGTTGTAAGTGATGGGCCTAAATGAGCAAGTTGAGGGTAGTTGTTTGGTGAGAATGGGGTTAGTTGTGAATAGATGTTAGGGTGATATGACACTCGTGGGCCCGGAATGAAGAGCTTGGCTAGTCATCTACACCTTCCACTCTTACTACTAAAATGGTCTCTACTTTTTACCATTTCACCTTCACAAATTCACTAAATATTTTATTAACCGTATGTTATAATGTCCATTTATATGTGTTTATTTACTAAATAAACGAAAATGAAGAACGGTTTATCTCTATTTAGTTAATGAACAATTTCTCGTTCATTCATTTATGTTCATGAATGTTAATGTATGTTTATTTTCGTTTATTTATTTATGGTCACATATCGTATATTTTTGTTATACACTTAAAAATCGGTATACTCAAACAAAAAAACACACATAAAACAAAATATTTTGTATATTTCTTTGTTTGTCTTCATGCTTCAGTCATAGACGGAATTTGAACATTTTTTTTTTTTTTTTTTTTTTTTTGCCGAATATCTTGGGGGGCCAAATATGAGATTTGTTTGTAACCTCAACTAAATTACCCCTAAAACCTATAATATTTACACTAGGTGACGCAAATTTTGAGGGACCTCCCCTGCCCTACATAGTTTAGTCCATGGCTTCAATTATGTTCGTGCATTTATGTGCGTTCAATCTCTTAATGAACTAAGCAAAAGTCCGATTAGTGACCATCATATATATGTAACTGAATGTTCAAATAAATTTGCTTAGTCTGAAAACAGGGAATTCAAGCATCCAGCATCTGTTAATTTACATCAAATGGAGGTATAAATGTAATTTTGTTTGTACAGTTTAGATACCCATAACTGTCTCAATAGTCCATATATAAGTTAATGTTTCTTTGTGTTGCAAGTTGAATATACATAACTTGCTTCTCACCATTTACAGAGGTATGACGTGCAGTAAGATCTTTGCCTATGATCGAGAATTTTAGCAACGTTGAATTAGTGTTTGCATTACTGGAGAGTGGTGAAGGAAACTGCTGCGGTTAAATTTATATTCTTCAAATGAACAAATACCTTTGTACCCAAACACTCTATTATCCGTCTTATTTCAAAATATGCAACACTTAACCTGTAACCAACCAATCTCTTCCCAAACACTCAACTTTATCAATGAGAAACAACATCACAAAATGCTAAAAATTACCACTACATTTAAGCTAAAAGTAACACAAAAGTAGTAAAAAATCAATGCTTTTGAAATTTGAAACAACAGTACAATTATTAAAAAAAGAAAAATAAATAAAAAAATAAAATAAAAATTACTACTGTGTAAAATGCAATTAATCAATGAGGAAAATAATAAATAAATAAATAAATTTGAGGCTCAGATCTGGTAAACAAAGGAAACAAAGAGGATACATCAGCCATGGCTGCAAATCTAACTATCTATCAGTTGCAATGTGAAATGAAATAAATCTCACATTACCATCCAGATAAATAAATATTAATTTGCCCGGCCAAGATACGGATAATCTCAAACTTTGATCCAATCCACTCCAACATATCACAAATTATATCATCACAGCCTCTTTATATATTCAGATTGACCACAGTTTTATAGTCGAAGGATTCCAAGATGGATACATTTTCTAAGCAATTTCCCTTTATATTTTATAGATCAATAACAGGGGTTGTTGTTGCTGTTGGTTTCTTACAAAAATCATTGGCCAAATTGATTGAGAAGAGGGCAACCACCCCTAGAAACCATTTATCTCTTTTGATTTTTGGCCTCATTTCACTAGAGTGGAATTTGTTTACCCATAATGATTTACTAGAAAAAGAAGTACTAAAGAGCAATAACACTTCACCTCTAGTACCAAACTGCATGCTCATCACATAAGAAAATAAATAAATAAATAAATAAATAAGGTTTGATAAAATGAGGCTCAGATCTGTTTTACCATCAGATTAAGAGGACTAATCAGCCATGGCTGCAATAATTTGCCAAGCCAAGATACAGATAATCTCAACTTGACCCGATATGACCCATTTCACATTTATTCAATCATCACAGCCTCTAATATACTGGTGGTAGTAGTAGCAGCAGTAGTAGTAGTTTCCATCCTGTTTGGACCAACATATACTATGTTATACAGTATATATGTACTCCCGCTGTCCAGTTTCCATCTCTCTCTCTATATATATACATACATATACATATACAGTGATAGATAGATGGTTGTTTATATGATCCATATATGTGATTGAGGGTTGTTGTTAGATGGTGGAAATCATTGGCGGAGAGAGGCGGCAACTACCCTCTGAAAAACCTTTTTTTGTTTGTTCCTCTCTCTACCTCATTCTTCTTTTCATGGGTCGCAAAACAGAAAATGTTTTGTAAGTTTTGGACTTTTGGTGTGTAGTTGTGTTTATATTCATAGCCTCATAGATCTTTGACATGAGTTTCTAATTTTTGACCTTTCATTTGGGTTATTAGACAAAAATGTTACTAAAGTTTGTCAAAAAGTGCGATTTGGTTACTAAAGTTTTTTTGGTTACAAAGAGGTTACTCAAGTTTGGTCACCGGTTATATAAGTTACTCTGTATGTTTTAACCTTCTACTACAGTTTTTTTTTTTTTTTTCGTTAGTTTCAAAAATGGTCCCTCAGAGACTAACTGTCGTTAGTTTTTTTCGTTAGCTAACGGCCGTTTGCAACAAACATTTGCACTGTTAGTCCTTTATCCTAACGACCGTTTATACTTAACTCAAAATTTGGTTTTCATACATTTTTGTCCGTTTTTCTTACGCTTTTTTATCCCTTTTTACGGGTTTTCCGTTTTCATAAGTTTTTTTACGTTTTCGTTCATTTTTATACGTTTTCGCCCATTTTCTTACACTTTCATCCATTTTTCCCGTTTTTCTTACGTTTTTTCCACTTTCATATGTTTTGTCCGTTTTTCTTACGTTTTTGTCCGTTTTTCTTACGTTTTTCCCCTTTTATATGTTTTTGTCCGTTTTTATACCTTTTCGCCCAGTTTATTACGTTTTCGTATGTTTTTCTTACGTTTTTATCTGCTTTTCTTACTTTTTCGTTTTCAGACATTTGTTTCTGTTTTTCTTACGTTTTTTTCTGTTTTCATACGTTTTTTTTTTGTTTTTACACGTTTTCACACCTTTTTATACACATTTTTATACGTATAAAACATAACAAGTATAAAACGTACAAACGTATAAAACATTCAAAGGTGTAGAAAAACGTAAAACTATTATGAAAACGTAAAAAGACGTATGAAACGTACACAAGCGTATAAATGCGCACACAAATGTAATAAAAAAATTATGAAAATCTATGAAAACGTACGAAAATATACGAAAAATAGATGAATACGTACAAAAATGGACAAAAACGTACGAAACTGGAGAAAAATGTACGACAAGAGAGAAAAACGTACGCAAACGTAAAACAATGTAAAGAAAGTACGACAAGAGAGAAAAACATACATAAACGTATAAAAACGGATAGAAATGTACGAAAATATACAAAGATATGCGAAGGAGAAAAATGTAAAACTAAAAAAAATTAAAAAAAAAAAAAAAAAAAAAAAAAAAAAAAAAAAAAAACGCATAGTAACTTTTTTGTTAAAGTTCAATAACTGTTGATGCATAATCTGGCGCGGGCTGATTCGACGACTCTCCTTGGGCCGTTTGTCGTCTTCATAAGCCCTAAGTAGACCTGTTCAACAAAGAGAACCCGTTAGGAGTGGACCCGAGGCCGTAGCCCCGGGATCCACCTCCGACGGTCAAGTTAGTGTCGATGCGTAGTAGCATATATGAGAATTAGGTTTAGGATAACCTGTTATGTTCTGTGGTGAATGGAACCCCAGCCCTATATTTATAAGGCATGGATTAGGGTTTAGGCATAGAGTGGGCCGCTGTCTGCCGGGCCTGGCCCATGTAGGGTCCAGTCCGGACCATACGTCCACAAGCCCCCCAAGTTTAGTATGACATAGTGCGTGGCTATGTTATGCTAAACTTAAGTTCTGTTCATGGCCGCGTAGGCCTAATCAACCAAAATGGCGTGACCCATGCGTGCGCATGGGACGGACCATACTGCGCAGCCCACATGCGACAGTGCGCACTGGGATTGCGATTGTGATTGTTTCACAATGGTGAAGGTGGATAGGTGGATCCCTATGCTGCATCCTGGATAAGGGCGTACCTTTTGTACCAGTAGCGGTGCAACATAGTGCGACAGAAGACGTGCTTCTGTGGCAGAAGTGCGCGCTGTGCGCGACAAGGAGATGCGCGCTATGCGCAGAGGTGCGCGCTGTTCGCGCGTCTTTACAACCGACAGAGGACGTCTCCCCTGCGGCGAGATGGTGCGAATATTTAAATTCGTCTTTGTACCGGGCCTGCAGTACCTCTTACGTACGATCTGCTTCCAAATATACCTGTGTGACGCGTGCGCCAACAGTGGTATTATATACCCTGGTAGCCCCCCAAGTTTGATGGTGCTACTCGTGTAGGAGCATTAAACTTAGTTATTCAAATCCTGAAAAACACTTAATACAAATATTAAAAGTATATGCCGCGAATCGCAGCATATAAAACTTAATGAAGTAAAAGATTAGCGCATAGCAAAAATATAGCACATAGCATATATAATTAACAGATAAAAGAAGTAGTAGTGCGAATTACACCTATCGTGAGGTTTTACATAAAAGAAGTAGCATGTAGCTAATAATAAAAATAGTGCGCGCATGGCGCTTAATTGATCTTTTTATGTTGTATTATAATAAAAACAATGGCGCGGATGGACGTACCATGACCGCGACTAATAGTTTCTGTTGCACGCACAGACGCAGATAGATTTATCGTATTCGCATGGACTCTAACGTTTTGGGGATAATCGCAGTTGACCACGGCTTTCGTCCAGTGCCTGTACGTGACAGTGACAGTGCGCTCATGGCGATTGACTAGCATCGTGGTGCCTGTACATGACAGTGCGCGCATGGCGCCAATCTGCGAAGATTTCCGAACGCATGGCCTAACGCGGGTAGATTTATCGTGACTGCGCTGTTCGCGTCTAAAAGATGTGCGCGAATTAACTCGCGGTTAAAAGATAAAGTAGGTCCGATCGTGCGGACATAATGCGCTCATAGCGATAGATAAAATCGTGTTTATCAAGGTACAAGATTTATGTAAAATCTTTTGAATATTTAGAAGATATCGGTTTTTTGAACTCAATGGTTGCTTTCCGGTGATGTGAGAGCACAAAACTTGTCGTAGTGGGTCCCACGGATGGCGCCAACTTGTTGATGCATAATCTGGCGCGGGCTGATTCGACGACTCTCCTTGGGCCGTTTGTCGTCTTCATAAGCCCTAAGTAGACCTGTTCAACAAAGAGAACCCGTTAGGAGTGGACCCGAGGCCGTAGCCCCGGGATCCACCTCCGACGGTCAAGTTAGTGTCGATGCGTAGTAGCATATATGAGAATTAGGTTTAGGATAACCTGTTATGTTCTGTGGTGAATGGAACCCCAGCCCTATATTTATAAGGCATGGATTAGGGTTTAGGCATAGAGTGGGCCGCTGTCTGCCGGGTCTGGCCCATGTAGGGTCCAGTCCGGACCATACGTCCACAATAACCTATTTAATAAACCCGTAAACTATAGTAACTTCCTTGTAACATTTTAAACTATGGTGCTGATGTGGACAAGGGGAACCGGTAATCAGCCGGTTGCCCACCCTCGCAGTAACATTTATGTAACATTTTTAATCTTTTAGTAACTCAAATGACAAAACCGTTTACTTAAGTTACCTCTTTGTAACCAAAAAAACTTTAGTAACCAAATCGCACTTTTTGGCAAACTTTAGTAACTTTTGTGTCTAATAACCCCCTTTCATTTTTCTGTTTTGTCAAAAAGATTCTATTTCACAAAATTCAAAAAAAAAAAAAAAATCCAACTTGAAACAAGCGATGTCACTGGTGTTTAAGTTTTACAAATTACTCGCCATCCGTCTCATAATAAATGTTCACTTCCAATATACACAAAATTTTAAAAAATCTCACTAATAGCAATATGAAGTTATGAACACTTACACTTTGCTGTCAAGATTGTTTTTGAAAATAAAATGAAGTAAAATGAGAGGAACTTAAATAGCTGTCATGTTAAGGTTTGTAAAAAATGAAATTGAAAAAGAGTTGATGAGAAAGGGGTGAAAGTACTTTATTTTATTTTTTTTTATTATTATTTTTTTTTTAACATTCTTCACACATTTAGGATTAAAGATGCGTAAACAAGTACAACACAATGCAAATAATAAAAATACACATAATTGCAACTTGGTTCTTTGTTTGTTTTTAAAAGTATAATAGTAATTTTGTAAAATCAACAATATAAAAAGGGGAGAACATAGTTTCACTTTCTTTCTTTCTTAGACTCAAAGAACACACAATTTCTTTACCACTTTTTCATTTACTACTCTCTCCTTTACACGGTATTCTCGAGTTTTTGTTTTAAAAAAAAGAAAAAGAATAAAAAAAAAAGTGTAACGAGACAAAAGAAAGTTAAAGAAAAAGAAGAGTGTAAAAGTTTCATGTTCTTGAGTTAAAAAAATAAGAGGAGAGAAGAAAGAAAATATTAATGAGGTTTTGTGTTCTTGAGTTTAAAAATAAAGACGAGAACTAAAAATAGTAGGTACATTTATAATTATACCTATATTTTTTGTTTTAAAGTTTCAATAAGGAAAAATTTTGTCATTTAACATGCAAGATTTTAGTTTAGTTATATTTCATCTATTTTTTAGAAGAAAATTTTAGCAACATTTTCCTAAAATTTTCTTCGACATAGTTAATTTGAGACATTACAAAATAGGGGTGAGCAAAACCGTCCGAGTCCTGAAAACCGATCCGGTCCCGACATAAACCGATAGTCCTGAAACCGAATAACAGCTTCTCGGGTCGGGAGTCAGGATAAATTTTTAGCATTTTCGGGATTCGGGACGGGACTGGCAAAAAACGGACAAAATACAAGCAAAAACCGACTATTTTCGGGATGGGACGGGTCAAAAATCGACAAAATACAAGCAAAAACCGACTACTTTCAGGTCGGGACGGGACGGGACGGGCCAAAAACTGACTACTTTCGAGTCGGTATTCGATTTACGTACGATTTAAGTGACATTCGGGATCAGGATTAGTCGGGTCGGGTCGTGTCGGGTCGGGATCCGGCCCGATGCTCAGCCCTATTACAAAATAGTAACAACCATCTATGTATAAACTAGCCCAAATATAATTGGACCAATACCTCCAAGCCCATCCCATATATCCAAAACCACAACCCCAGCGGCTAGCGCGCGCACACACACCCCAGAAACAACACCCTTCACCGCTTCATCATCTTCCCATCACAAACCCCAATCTCAACCCCAATCTCTTAAAAACATTTCAACCATGACGATCGAGACAACCCAGCCAAAACCCAGATGGGGCGAGCTAGACGAAGAAGAGGACACCGACTACAACTACCTCCTGCCACCAAAACAAACAATCGGACCAGACAACAACGGGATCAAGAAAACCATCGAGTACTCATTCAATGATGAAGGACACAAAGTTAAGAAAACAACGACTACACGTGTCAGGAGCTGGCTAATGCTAGGCTGAGCAAGAAGGCTCTTGAGGGAAGAGGGTGGAGTAAATTTGGTGATGCTGTTCATGAAGATGTTGGTGCTAGGTTTACTATGGTTAGTACTGAGGAGATTGTTTTTGAGAGGCCTAGGGCTCCAGGTATTATGATTTTAAGGTTTATTTATGTTTTTTATGATGTGGGTATATTATGATTTATGTTCTTTTTTTTGTGATTTTTTTAATGATTTTTGTAGTTGGTTTTTGTTTTTATGATGTGGGTAGTGTAAAGATATGTGCTTTGTATTTAGTTAGGTAAATAGTTAAGTAATTAGCTAGGTAAAAGTTCAGTAAATAGTTATTTAGGTAGCTTAGACGACGAAGAAGACACAAATTATTGTAGGTTTTATAGACAAAATAATAATAGTCGTGTGTTAGGATCGAACTTGAGATCACGGGATTGCACACAATACGTATGAAGAGGAAATGTAATAATTATTTATAAAATGTTATAATTAATCATTAAACACAAAACAATTAAATAATAATTAGTATTATTGATTAATGACTAATTAATTATTAAACGAAGATTAGGAAACTAATTACTAGACAATACATGGAAACAAGAGAAGGTTCCGGAACCCCCTCTTGGGCTTCAAAACCGATCGGCCAAGGAGGTCAATCCACCTCCTTTGTGCCTTGAGCTCCAAGTAATGACTAGTATATAAGCAAACCCAAGGTGAAGGTTTTTCTCATAACTTGTACACACACAACTTGGGTTTTCTCTTCTCCTTCTTTTCTTTGGTCGAACCAAAACCGAACACCCCTAAGGGTTTCGTTTTTCTTGTGTCCAAAAATTGTTTTGTGTTATTACTTGCATAAACTTTTCCTTGAATTAGTACGTGTGTACAAGAACGTGAATCAAACACACTATTGTTTGATTCTTGGATTGAATTACAAAAAGGTAAGGGGTAATTCATATAATCCTTATAAACCCTAATTAGGGTTCATTGGTTCCGGAAGATTGCATTGATTCTTGTTCGGGCTAGAATCACTACGGTATGTTTACTATTTAAATTAATGATTAATTAATTACATGTTATTAGATCTATTATAATTGTTTCCGCTTATGCTCACTTTGATGTTATTGGTTTATTAATATGATTGTCATGATATAATAATTCCAACAGTGGCATCTAGAGCCGTTATAATGTGTAATTAATTATCGCAACGCATAAAAATTGGATTTTGATTCGTATAGTTACATGTTTTTTTTAGGGTTTATGTTTTTTTCCCTAACCCTAATTTTTGGGTCGAATGACCTTTTAGGGTTGTTAGGGTTTTGCTTTTAATTTTTTTAAAAATTGACTAGAAACCCTAAGATGTCATGTAATTGTTTATGTGTTTTAGTAAACGATCTTGGTGCAATGTGTTAATTGTTAAGCTAAATCCATGAAAAAGTGCATATTTGCATGGATTTTATTGTGTTATTTAAATTGTTTAAATTGCTTATATATATTAATGGTTAAGTTATATTAAAACATGTAAATTTTATAGATGTCGAATTGGGGAAGACTCCAATATTAAGTAATCAATTATGTGCTATGTATTATTTATTTAATTTTGGCTTACGCAATCGATTTATCGATGTATGTGGCTCTTTTTCTAAGAAAAAGAAAGCCCTAATTGAATTAATACGTTATACGCCTAGATTTGATTATTAATAGGACTTTTGAATAAGATTTGCATGTGGCTACATGTTTTATACATATTTAATTGTTATGATTATGTATATGTGTTTATTTAGTTGTTTTATTTTTTATTGCAAATTACTTGTTTTGTTTATTTATTGTGTTAGACATGTTTATATAAACGAAAAGGGTAATTTTTTGAATAGAAAAATAATACGGACTAAATAATGGTGAAATTGTTTTGGTTTTTAAGTGTTAAAATTTCAAAGGATTGGTTGATTGATGTTTTTGTACGTAATGGTTAAATAGGCTCGACCGAAGTTTACACACTACAAGATGGGTATAAGGATGGCATCGCATTAAATTGTGGCCTTAGATAGACAACATTCATGTCTTAACGCTCGTTTGTGTGTAAATTAGACTTACCGAACAGCCATTACATGTACATTGTCATCTTACGGGTGAATAATCCACAATTCCACAATGATTATCCGAAACACTAAGCCTTCGGGCTTAAGCAAAAGTACGATATAGTGGACGATAATTGATGGTTATTCTTTAATTGGTGAACCCGATACCTCAATCAAAACTTTGTTATTTTACTCTTAGCTAATTGGTAATAAAAATGTTTTGTAAAACCAATGTTATGAAGTTGTATGCATGCTTCTTCATACATTATTTTGATCACATCAAAATAGTAATACCCTTATAAAATTAAGTTGAATGCCATCTAATTAAGAACACTTGAAGTTGTAATTTACGTCATAGTGAGACTTGGCGAGATTGCAATGGAAAGGTAAATTTCATAAATTCATTGCTAGCAGATCAACTGATGTGATGGATTTGTAAATTTTCAGTTTTTAAGTTAGACGACTTAAATTGAGTAGGAAGTGAGACTTGGACTCAAGGCATTAAGATGGGGACTAAACATGCTTACAATACAAATGTTTTGTGATTGTAAATCCCATACATCTAGGAATTGGACAAATGTTATGCCAATTACTTGTACGACAAGTTACCTCATATTATACTTTCATTACTAGCAGATCAACTGAATGTGATGAAACTATGTTTATGGAGGATCCTAGTTTTCAAGATTATTCTATGGATTTATTTTCCTTTGGTATTTTAATTTTCTTGAAAAATTGTATTATCAAAAATACTAATGTTTTGAACTTTCTTTATCTGTAGAAATGGCTCAAACTGATAACACCAACTTACGTTATGTGTTCAAAACTTATTTTGAACGAGAAAAATTGACTGGCTCGGAAAATTTCAATGATTGGTACCGTTCACTAAGGATTGTCCTGCGAGTGACTGGTCAACTCGAAATCTTGAAAACGCCTTGTCCTGCTGAACCTGAAGGCACGGCAGCTACTGATGCTGCTAAAGCCAAATGGAATCTTGATTGCAAGGAACATATTGATGTGGCCGCAATGATGTTAGGGGGAATGTCCACAGCTCTTCAAAGATAGTTTGAGGAGTATTTTCCCAAGGACATGATTGATGAACTCAAGAAACTTTATGAGAAACCATCAAATGTAGAGATTTACGATTTGATGGATGCTCTACATGGTTGTAAGCAAGGTCCTGGTGAACCTGTGAGTGCTCATGTGTTGAAAATGAAAAGTTACATGGATCAACTACAAACACTTGGGAAACCCTATGACAATGATATGGCTGTGAACTTAATCAATAGATCCCTTGATAAGGAATTTAGTGGTTTTGTGAGGAACTTCAATATGCATTGCGTGGGGAAGACTGTAAGTGAATTGCACGCACTGCTCATTGATTATGAGAAAGGTACACCACAAAAGGCTCCTACGCCCCAAGTACTAGCAATACAAGGGGGTAGAATTAACAAGCCAAATGCGAACAAGAAGAAGGGTAAAGGAAAGAAGAAGGATGATAAGAATAAGCAAGTTATGGCTTATCAACCACCTCAACCAAAGAAGAACCCTTCTATCAAGAATAATCCAAAGAAGGATTAAGGATGCCATTACTGCAAGGTGATGGGCCACTGGAAGAGGAATTGTCCTCTTTATCTCGATGACTTGCGAAACAATAAGGTTAAGAAGACTGGGCACATGGGCGCCAACACTTCAGGTAACTTATTTGTCATTGAATTATTTAATTTATCTCGTGTAATAAATTCCTGGGTATATGATACTGGATGTGGTATTAATATTTGTAATACACTGCAGGGGTTTAGAGAGGAAAGGAGACTAGCTTATGGGGAGCAATTTCTGCATGTGGGAAATGGAGCACAAGCAGCGGTTGAAGCCATAGGAATGTTTGATTTAGTTTTACCTTCGGGTTTAGTACTTTGTTTAAACAATTGTCATTATGCACCTTCTATAATTAGAGGTGTTGTTTCCTTTTCATGTTTGTTGGATCTTGGTTTTTCTCATACTATTAATGGCAATAAAATTTCTGTTTCTTTAAATGGTGTATTTTATTTTAATGTTGTTGCTGTGAATGGTGTGTTTGAAATTGATATGAATAATTGTGTGACTTCCAACAATAATAATAATTCGGTGTACAGCATAAGTAAGAAAATGAAGTATGACTTGAATTCGTCTTACCTTTGGCACTGTAGACTTGCCCATATAGGCAAGACTCGCATGCAAAAGCTGCAACGTGAAGGGCTTTTGAATAATATCAATGATGAGTCATTTGATAAATGCGAATCTTGTATTTCTGGGAAGATGACGAAGAAACCTTTTCATAATAATATGGAAAGAGCTTCAGATCTACTTGGTTTAATACACACGGATGTGTGTGGACCACTTAGACATGTGTCAAGGAGAGGTGCTGTCTACTTCTTAACTTTTACGGATGATTTCAGCCGTTATGGTTATGTTTATTTACTTAAACATAAACATGAGGTGTTTGAAACATTTAAAGTTTTCAAAGCAGAAGTAGAATTGCAATTGGGAAAGAAGATTAAAGCTCTTCGTTCTGATCGAGGTGGTGAATACCTTAGTCAAGATTTTAAAGATTTCTTAACTGAGAATGGAATTGTCCAGAATCTCACATCTCCATATACTCCACAACAAAATGGTGTATCTGAGAGAAGGAATCGTACATTGTTGGACATGGTTCGATCAATGTATAATCTTACTAATCTTCCTTTGTCTTTTTAGGATTATGCTCTTGAATCAGCTGTTCGTATTTTGAATATGGTTCCCACCAAGAAGGTTGATAAGACACCATATGAGATATGGACTGGAAAAGCTCCGAACTTGTCTTATTTAAAGGTCTGGGGTTGTGAGGCGTATGTTAAACGTGACTCACAAGATAAACTCCAACAAAGATCTGTAAAATGCATTTTTGTAGGATACCCTAAGGAAACTATGGGTTACTACTTTTACTACCCACCTGAGAACAAAGTGTTTGTTGCAAGATATGGTGATTTTCTTGAAAGTGAATTTGTGGTTCAAGAAATCAGTGGGAGAGTATATGATTTAGAAGATGATCTAAATAATGCATTACCTTCAGAAAACACTAGCACACTTCCTATAGAACCGGAAAGTCTGGGTCCTCCACCGGAAGTTGAAGTAATTCCCATTCGCAGATCTGCAAGATCTGTGAAAGCTCCTGACCGTCTATGTCTTAATGTAGAGGTCGATCAGCATACACTAGGGGATCTTAATGAACCTACTAGTTATAGAGCTGCCATTAATAGCCCTCAAAAAGCTAAATGGAAAGCTGCTATGGATGGGGAAATACAATCCATGCATGACAATGAAGTCTGGGAAGAAGTTGACTTACCTCCTGGTGCCAAGGTAGTTGGGAGTAAGTGGCTTTACAAAATCAAGACTGACATGGATGGATATGCACACATTTATAAGGCTCGTCTAGTTGCTAAAGGTTTTACTCAAACTTTTGAAATAGATTACGAGGAGACGTTTTCTCCTGTAGCAGACATAAGAGCTATAAGAATTCTCATAGCTATAGCAGCATACTATGACTATGAGATTTGGCAAATGGATGTGAAAACTGCTTTCTTAAATGGTCATCTAGATGAAGACATCTATATGGCACAACCAGAAGGGTTTGAAAATCCAGATTTCCCAAATCGTGTTTGCAAGCTTAAGAGATCCATTTATGGATTAAAGCAAGCATCACGACAATGGAACAAGAGGTTTGATGCTGAAATTAAAAAGTTTGGATTCACTCAAAATCTTGATGAGCCATGTGTGTATCACAAAGCTAGTGGGAGTGATGATGTAACTTTCCTAATTCTATATGTTGATGACATATTGATCATGGGAAAAGACATTCCAAGTTTGCAAGCAGTAAAGGCATATCTTGGAAAGTGCTTTTCTATGAAAGATTTAGGAGAAGCTGCATACATTCTGGGAATCAAAATCTATAGAGATAGATCAAGGCGGTTAATTGGATTAAGTCAAAGTGCTTACATTGACAAAATATTGAAAAGATTCAATATGCAAAATTCCAAGAAAGGATATTTGCCGATGGAAGTAAAACATGGCTTATGTAATGAGTATTGTGCTTCAACACCTGATGAGGTGACTCGCATGAGTAAAGTTCCTTATGCTTCGGCTGTAGGATCTATTATGTATGCGGTTAAGTGCACAAGGCCAGATGTGGCGTTTGCTCAAAATATTACCAGTCAATTTCAACAGAATCCAGGTGAAAAACATTGGATTGCTGTTAAACATATTCTTAAGTATTTGAGGAATACAAAAGATATGTTTTTGGTATATGGTGGAAATCCATCTGCAGAACTTTGTGTTACAGGTTTCTGTGATGCATCCTTTCAAAGTAATAAAGATGATTCGAAGTCTCAGACGGGTTATGTCTTTGTTATCAATGGAGGAGCTGTAGACTGGAGGAGCAAGAAGCAGAGTACAATTGCGATGTCTGCAACAGAAGCTGAATACATTGCTGCTTCGGAAGCTGCTATGGAGGCTGTTTGGATTAGGAAATTCGTTTCTGGGCTTGGTGTTATGCCTTCAATTGAATTACCTATTAATATGTATTGTGACAATTCTGTTGCAATCATATTTGCCAATGAACCTGGAGTCATGAGAGGCACCAGACATTTTCTACGGAAGTATCACTTTGTTCGTGAAAAGGTTGACGAAGGTGAAATAAATCTGTTGAAGGTTCACACAGATGATAACTTAGCTGATCCATTCACTAAGGCTTTGGCGAAAGAGAAGCTTAATGAATTAGCCAATGGAATTGGACTTAAATTAGCTAGTAGTTTCATGCATAACTGTGATTAATATTTGGATAAAGGATATTGTAAACAATTAATTATTTTAATGAAATAAAGTATGTTGGTATGTTTATTTCTGTTATTAATTATTTTTGTCCTATTTTTGCATGTTTAAATCCATGAATAAGAGTTATTCTGAATTGTCCGTTGTCAGTTAATAATATGGGAATATTATTAAATTAAGACAAATCTGAAGTTGATATAATATACTTAAGTATATTGATGCGTAGACATGTCATTTCAGATGATATTCGATGATACTGAATATAGGACTTATCCCAACTATATGATGTTACTTTATGGATCTTGTCATTAAGTAAATCATAAGAAGTTATCCTTAGACTTGAGATGCAAGATAACGGTCATGAATGTAGTACATTTTTGTGGAACAACTTAACGCTATACGTAACTGGTAGTCATAAGGGTTGTTTTCGGAAGTGTTACAAAGTTTGTGTGTTTTGCTTGTAGTCAATAAAGAATTTGTTCCTTCAAATTAATTTTTGGAGTTTCATACTGCTGGGCCCCTCGTAGGGTTGTCAAGGTGTTTGCGTGGCCACGCCTAAGGTCTTTTATGAAAGGTTCAAAAGATTTGGTAATCTTGTCAATTTCTAAGAACGAGAAACAGAATGGTTAATTAAGGAATGACCTAGATCCATATCCTTATTAACGTAGTATTAGAAACAAAAGGATAATAATAATGAGAAATCATTAAAAGGTTTTCCAGGAGCCTTACTCAAGTTGTACTAGAGGCATCGACGTGTTGCAAGACGCTAATCGATGTGATCACACTATTATGATATGTCTAAGTGGGAGCTGTTGGTTTTATAGACAAAATAATAATAGTCGTGTGTTAGGATCGAACTTGAGATCACGGGATTGCACACAATACGTATGAAGAGGAAATGTAATAATTATTTATAAAATGTTATAATTAATTATTAAACACAAAACAATTATTAAAAACACCAAATAATAATAGTCGTGTGTTAGGATCGAACTTGGGCCCCTCGTAGGGTTGTCATGATATAATAATTCCAACAATTATAACTTTTTTTTATTAGATATGAAATTTGGTGATTTTTGGTGTTTTTATGATGTGGGTTATGTAAAGATTTGTGTTTTTTTGGATTTTATATGAAATTGGTTATGTGGGTAGTGAAAGGTTTGGGCTTTTTGTGATTTTAGTGTGAAATTTGTTGTTTATTTGTGTTTTTATGAAATGGGTAGTGTAAAGATGTGTGCTTTTTGTGATTCGGTGCGAAAAATGATGTTGGTTTGATTGATTATGTGTATAAAAATGAACGATAGCAAAAGGTGAACCACCAAGATGGAAATCCAGCTCCAGAAGACAAGTTCGTAACTTTGTCCTAAAGATTGAAGAAAGGTTATTTCGACGGTAACAGATCAGACGATTGGAAAGCTATATCGGTGTCAGACCTTCATTTCCCATCAGCCTCTTCAAAAGACCCGAACCTAAGTTCACTGACTTTGATGCTCCACTCACTGATGAAGCCTAAACTGGTACACATGATTATTAACTTTTCAATATTAATTGTTTCATTTGATTGAATTGTTATCACTATGGCTTGTGCACACATAATAGTGTACAACCCGTTCTTGTAGTGAAGGACCCTGAGGTACGCATCAGTGCCTCAATCCTCTTATAAGGAGTGAAGGCTTCTTACTTTTGAGTAGAATTAATCAAACATTTTCTGATTTTCATAATTCTGCTCAAAAGTCAAGTATTTCACCTCAATAAGACTCAAAAGGCATATTTTAATCAAAATATTGTCAAAAATACCATCTTATATGCTATTTTTGAGGGGGAGAAAAAGTGAATGTGATTAAAATATGAAAGTTCAAAGTTGCTTAAAAGTCAAATCTCATGCGAGCTAGACTCAGATTTACCCAAGAATTGACGAAACATAAAAGTTAATAATCGAAAGGACTTATCCTCGACGGGTAATAACATCAAGTTAGTTACTAGAGTTAGTTGTCACCTAAAAACTGACAATGGAACTCTCTAACTAGCCACGTAAGCGTGTCTCGAAAAGGATTTGTCTTAGTAGAAATGTACCGTTTCGAGAAACTTTCTATGGACTTGACCAGGCCGGGTAATAACTTCAAGCTAGTCTAACTAGTGATGTAAGCGTGTCTCGAATTGGTCAGGTTCACTGAAAGTGGATCAATTCAAAAAGTGCTTGTTCCTCCCGCATGTGCAAATTTATTAAATACTTATGAGCACATGTAAAGGGGGAGCCCTTCAAAAGTAAAACACAAAACTCTCAAAGTGTTAAACAAAATGTTTAATAATCACAAACACTTTTAGAGATTTTCAATCAAAGGTTTCTTGGCTATTGTCGGATAATCATGGAGTTATAAGGTGATTAAGATAGGAAATACAGTCCTATGATCCGCCAGAGCCGGAGGGATCTACCCAAGGACATCACCATTAGTTAGAATTAGAAGTCCTTAGGTATGATACGATAAAAGGAGAAAAGAATGAAAGGGAAAGAAGGAGTTGAAGAATTAAAAAGAAAAGTAAAGAAAAGGGTGAAAAGAAATAGCCCTCCATATGTTCAACCTTAGGGGCAGACACCGGTTTCAATTCATATTCTACTGGTTGTTACTAAGGTGACGCCGGTATTGAAGATAAAGCCGTCATGGACCTAGTGACGCAATGCACTAAACCTTCTAGCCACTCAAGTTCTCTTAAAAGAGCTTGTTTCATTCTCACGGGGAACAGGTGTAATTTATCGACTTATCTCTTAGAGATGGTTGATATTGAAACAGGAGACACCTCCCTAGTCTCCGCATAGGAAACCTAAGTGTGCACTTTTCGAGTCTAGAGCCATGAGATACATCAAAGATCTCTTAGGAACACTTAGTATTTCTACAACTGGTGTTCTACATCAATGGACACTAGCTGTAAATTATCGAGTCCTTCGCAGATCCTAGCAATTTGCCGAGAACGTTTATGAGAGAAGTTACATAAGTATTTCTCAATGATTGAACGAAAATCCTGCCAGGGTCAACATCAAACAGCCCTGACAGCAGGTCACTTCCGTAACACCTTGTGGGTTACGCTTAGTGTTTGCGGTGGTTTCTTAGCGGTCTACAGTCGTGGAGTGATCCCCAGCGACTCACCCAGTCATTGAGCTACTTAGTAGGTCTCCTAAGCTCCTTCGGGGGTATCTGACATGGGAACGGCCATGATAAGGGTTAGAAGGAGTCTTCACACTATGCTGTTGACGATCTCTAATTCTTTATCTGTAAGTACCGGTTGTTTTATTGCTAACTGTTTACCCGCAGGTACACATCATCTCCATGGCGACGGATTCCACATGCTCATACATACATCTTGAAGTCATCAAAAGCTCCCTCAAAGATCAACGCAACACAAAGTTCAAAGAAAGATTCTACGCCAAAAAGAAGAATCTACAAAGTATAAAGACTAAAGATCAAATGTGAAAGAAAGGGAACTACGTGCATGTATAAGTCAGAATTCAAAGATGTATGAGCATGTTGGAATGACGGACTACCACCACAGACGCAGAAGTCACGAAAGGCAGACAACTTCATTACTTGATCACTATCACAACAACAATGAACAAAGCACAAAGAATGATGAATGATTATTATATCATGATTTTTGAAAGACGTCTTAAGCTATGTGATGAGGCGAAAAATGAACCACTTTTAGGGGGTCATTTAAGCCCGGAATTGAATTTATTTGATCAAATATTGCCCTAAATCGTTCCTTTTGTGATTTTAGGTACTTTGGGAGTGAAATCTGGAAAAGGAAGCAATTCGGACGTTTTTGGAGCATAAAAGTGAAGAAAACGCCAAAGTCTTAATTTTCCTTGCTGGGAACAGTAGGTGACGGCGTCAAGAAGAAATTTTTGACGGCGTCAAGAGTAATTTCCATGACGACCCAGTACAGAATTGACGGCGTCACGAAGTAGGGCATCAAGAGTAAAATGCATGACGGCCTGGAAAATGCTAACACATGACGGCGTCAAAAGTAGATCAAGGCAGTCCGAGAAGTATTTTGGCGGCGAGGTGACGGCGTCACAAAATTTGTCTTGACGCCGTCAAACCCTATTTCCTATATATAGTTTTCTAATTTTCACATTAAAAAGAGAGAAGTTTTGGAGAAACCCTAAGTACGAACTTGGTACAAATTTTACAGGTTTTTCAAGGGTTCTAAGCCCTTGATCCCTTTCATGTGTAATTGAGATAAATATTCTTTTAATTCAATCAATATGTCTATGTGTTGGTTGTCTATATCTTGTTCTTGTCTTAATTCCATCATGCTAGGCTAGATCTATCTTGTGTTTGCTTAGATCTAATGAAACCTAGATGTTAATTATGTGTTGATTACTTGTTTATGGTTGTATTGGATGAATGAATTCGATGTTAGGCTTAAGAAAACTGGCAGACTTCCAATTGGTAACATGCTTGAACGTCTTAGGAAACATGAACTAACGTGCACTAGGTTTTATTGGTTGTATTTAATGCATGAGTAAATTCTAATGATCCCATGTTAGGAGCTTCTTAGCCGGCTCGACATAGGAGTGAAGTAGGCACTCATAGGATTGGGGAATTAAGTGCGCCACCCCATGAATGGTATTAAGGAATACAATCCGTCATCCACGCAACTATAACAAGTAATTAATGTGTAAAAGATATCTAGGGAGTAGTGAAATCTAAGTAAACACATTTTCTCCACTTATTGCTCACAACTTTAGTATAATTTAGTTTATTTTCATTTTTAGCATTTTATTTTGATTGCATCTTTAGTATTGAGTTAGTTGACTAGCAACTAATTCCGCCCAAATCCTTCAAACACGAGATTTTTGCTTGCTTTCTAAAAAATATAAAAATACAAAAAGAATCATCCCTCACCTTTAGAACTAGTATTTAGGTTTTCTAATCCTAGCGACACTATTCCTAGCTGAACGATCAATCCCCCGGTACTTGTCACTATACTATACTACAACGATCAGGTACACTGCCTGGTGGGGGTTGTAAGCTTCTCAAGATCCCTTGAGAGGTAAAGCCTGGTGCGATTCCCATGTATCAAGTTTTTGGCGCCGCAGCCTGGGGAATAGTTATTTTCTAGGTTAGAATTTCTTTTTATTAGGTCTACTTGCTAGATTCCTTTCTAGTAAGATTTCATTTTTTATTTTTAGATTTTCTTTAGTCTATCTTTTTCTTCGTGCCTTTGTTAGTAAACTAAATTCATTGACTCTTCCGTTCACCATTATGGAGAATGTGAATCCACCAAGTCCGACACTAGAGTTTTACCAGAAAAAATATAATTACACTAGTTTGGATATACCAAGATGGATGAATGAAATGAGGCGGACAGGATCTTATATTGATTTTATTGAGTACCTTGAGAAAGAGGCCAAGTGCATAAGACTTTTAAAGAATTCACCTTAGGAGCTCCATCAATCCCTGAAAATGCCTCACTTAGTGAAACCTATGCACCATATGAGCCTTCACCTAGGATAGTTTCGTATGAGCCACCTAGCTGCATGTCATGGTTAGGCCCTACCATAATACAGGATGAACACATAGGTGACTTTGATGTGATGGAGGATATAGCCGAACATGATCACATTGATAAAAAAAGACCTAGGTTTTATGATCGATGATGATGAATCTCAAGAAACAGATGATGAATCTCTTGGGCAATTTGTATATAGTAGTCAGAAAATTGAGGATGATCCTTATGATTCGGACATAGAAGTTGAGATGCCTAGAGAAGCACGTGAGATACTTAGGAGAATGCTTAGGATAGATTCTACCAAAACACATGATGAGGATATAGGTGATCTTGACACATGGAATGATGAGGTCAATAACATAAGCCCACAAAATACTCAACCATCATTTAAGGCACACACACCGCCCGTGACTTACCCGGAAGAAGTAGAAGAAACTTTAGGAATTCCGATGGAGGTAGAACCCTTGGACCAGGTACCACTTGAGGATATAGGTTTGAACACTTGTAGTGATAACCTTACTCCTAGTTCTAGGGAATTTCCTAGTGTTGATGAACCGGAACCTCAATCTTTACACACCTTTCCATCCTTAGATATACATCTAGGAGACAAAAGAGGAACCGACCCACCCATCAACCAATATTACTCGGGTAGTTTTAGGATGAAGGAAGCCATTCACTCACCCCCTTCACCTCATGTGGCATATTTCCACCCTAAGGGTGTTTATCGCTACTTCCACCCGCACTTAATTCAAAGTGTAGGGAAAACCTCCCCTATCTCCATTAAATAAGGGTAGAGTCAGGCTCGTGACTCGAACAAAAACAAGCGCTTATTGGGAGGCAACCTAAACTTTATTTATTTATTTGTTTGTTTGTTTGTTTATTTGATTTTATTTGTTTCCGTATGCATGTTTTATTTTTGTTGCTTGTGGCTCATGTTTCAAAGTAAATTGTGAAAATGCTTTATTTTGTTTTTAACTTCGTCTTAATTGCATATAAAGGTATTTTGCAAAAGATAAGTGTAAGGGAGATCCAAATTTGTTTATAAGAACGAAATTGAGCATGAACCACAACAATATTAAATGGACATGTGTATTAGTACTTGTTAGAGTCAAATGCTTGTATCGAGTCATAATGATGTTTTGCAGGATTTTCCAGGAAGTAGGACATAAGTTTTTTCAGAAATTTTCTGGAAACTTAACATAAGAATTTCTGCAGGTCACTTCTGACGGCGTCAGGAAGAAATTCCTGACGGCGTCATGTGTAAAATTCTGGAAATTTTGCTAGTTTTGTTTATACCGGAGTCTTAAAGTTTTTGTTGATTCTATAGTTTTATAAACTCCAGGAAATCTGCAAATATTCATTCAACAAGCATTATATCTTTAATTGTTTTATTTTTATTCCTAAGTCTGGAATTACATCTAGTTGTGAGTTTTCTTTGTTCGGATTGATGCTTTGGGTTTTTGTGATTGTTTTCCCAGGTTTAACAGGTTATATATGATAAGAAGATGATTTATATTCTGGAAGGGAAGCTTTGATTGCTCATTTTCTTGGAGGAAGATCTAACCTTGCTACCTTATTATCCATACCGAGCGAATCAGGGGAGTATTTGATTTCATCCTTTTACTTATTTTACTTTTACATTCTTTACTTGAACATTGGGGACAATGTTCTTCCTAAGTGTAAGGGGAGGGTAAAATGATGATACCTTACAGATACACTTTCGCTTGAGTTTGTTTGTTTGATAGTAGATGTATAATAAAACTATGAGAAATACTTGTTAGTGCAATTTTAGCGCCAAATTTAAAATTTTTTACAACATTTAGGAGTGAAACTTTAGCCATAGCAAGCGTCTCATGGATAGGAGATTGTATGACTAGCACAAAACCGTACTATTCAGAAAAATTTTCCACCCAAATATGTGAGGTTCGCCTTTAGATTTGATAGGAAAAGCATTTACTATTAGTGCTTATGAGGGAACCGGTAGCATTTAGATTCTAGAACTTGCGTTAGTGATGCATCCCGAGACCGCTAGTGAGACTACATTCGTGTAGTAGGATTTACTACATGATAAGAGGCATTAGGATCACCCTTTTGTTAAACCCGTATCATAATTACTTGACCGTTTAAGTCATATTACTTGGCTAGTTAAGTCAATTAATTTTTCCCACACCTTAGCGTTGTACTCATTTTTAGTACACGAAACCCCTAGTACACCCCTCCGAGCCTATCTTTTCGTTTCTAACTTTAAGCATTTTACTTAAAGGAAGAATTTGTTACACCCCACTTAAATTTACAACCAAATCGCCTTAGCCTTCCGTGTATGCGCTCATCTTTAGTGCATTATTGTTATTTGTTAAACCCTAAGTTAACTATCTAATTGATTACATGGTTGCTAAGTCAAGTCATATCCTTGTACATATTATTTTGGGACGATTGGGACTCATGGGTAAAGTACTTATTTTATAGAGTAATGGGGAAGAACATCATATATTACCCCCATACGTACGTTAATCTTAAAAGTGCTCCAAGTGTTTTGATTTTCTTAATTCGAGTCATTAGATTAGTTTATTGTAAACTATGTAAAAATTCAAGTGTAAGGGGAATTTTCATTCCCTATGATGTATTATTTCGGATGGTAGGGTAAGAGTGTATACACAAAAAAAAAAAAAAAAAAAAAAAAAAAAAAAAAAAAAAAAACGAAAAAATCAAGAAAAAGAAAAAGAGAAAAAACATACGGACTACCATCCCTTTTTATTCTATGTTCATTTTATGTTTTTGTTATTTTTCATTTATTAGCTTAAGTCGAGTCTAGTCTTGGCTTAGCAACGCCATATTGTACATGTAATTAACCAAGATTGTTAACTCGCCACCAGTAAAACTTCCTTTATCCAACAAAACCGTGTATTTCATATCCCTACACCTAACGTTACAACCCTTTAAAAGACCTCTTTGATAGTTTATCCTAGGTACTTACGCCATGTGATGGAGGTTTGATCCTTTCCCAAGCCTATGGTAATCTATTTTGCTATGACATGTAGTGAGAGATATCTTCCGTTTCCATATTGTAATTTACACTTTATTACACCCGAGAGATGTGAGTATCTAAACACTATTTGTGAGGTGCTAGTGTATGACCTCTGTGCTTGTCTATTGGTCTTTAATGGAACGATTATTTGTTGTAATTACTTTTATATTAGTGTTAAATGACCCTAACTTGTATTTTGATTAGAATAAAAGCACATTTGCTTGAGGACAAGCAAATCTCAAGTGTAAGGGTATATGATGAGGCGAAAAATGAACCACTTTTAGGGGGTCATTTAAGCCCGGAATTGAATTTATTTGATCAAATATTGCCCTAAATCGTTCCTTTTGTGATTTTAGGTACTTTGGGAGTGAAATCTGGAAAAGGAAGCAATTCGGACGTTTTTGGAGCATAAAAGTGAAGAAAACGCCAAAGTCTTAATTTTCCTTGCTGGGAACAGTAGGTGATGGCGTCAAGAAGAAATTTTTGACGGCGTCAAGAGTAATTTCCATGATGACCCAGTACAGAATTGACGGCGTCACGAAGTAGGGCGTCAAGAGTAAAATGCATGACGGCCTGGAAAATGCTAACACATGACGGCGTCAAAAGTAGATCAAGGCAGTCCGAGAAGTATTTTGGCGGCGAGGTGACGGCGTCACAAAATTTGTCTTGACGCCGTCAGACCCTATTTCCTATATATCGTTTTCTAATTTTCACATTAAAAAGAGAGAAGTTTTGGAGAAACCCTAAGTACGAACTTGGTACGAATTTTACAGGTTTTTCAAGGGTTCTAAGCCCTTGATCCCTTTCATGTGTAATTGAGATAAGTATTCTTTTAATTCAATCAATATGTCTATGTGTTGGTTGTCTATATCTTGTTCTTGTCTTAATTCCATCATGCTTGGCTAGATCTATCTTGTGTTTGCTTGGATCTAATGAAACCTAGATGTTAATTATGTGTTGATTACTTGTTTATGGTTGTATTGGATGAATGAATTCGATGTTAGGCTTAAGAAAACTGGCAGACTTCCAATTGGTAACATGCTTGAACGTCTTAGGAAATATGAACTGACGTGCACTAGGTTTTATTGGTTGTATTTAATGCATGAGTAAATTCTAATGATCCCATGTTAGGAGCTTCTTAGTCGGCTCGACATAGGAGTGAAGTAGGCACTCATAGGATTGGGGAATTAAGTTCGCCACCCCATGAATGGTATTAAGGAATACAATCCGTCATCCACGCAACTATAACAAGTAATTAACGTGTAAAAGATATCTAGGGAGTAGTGAAATCTAAGTAAACACGTTTTCTCCACTTATTGCTCACAACTTTAGTATAATTTAGTTTATTTTCATTTTTAGCATTTTATTTTGATTGCATCTTTAGTATTGGGTTAGTTGACTAGCAACTAATTCCGCCCAAATCCTTCAAACCCGAGATTTTTACTTGCTTTCTAAAAAATATAAAAATACAAAAAGAATCATCCCTCACCTTTAGAACTAGTATTTAGGTTTTCTAATCCTAGCGACACTATTCCTAGCTGAACGATCAATCCCCCGGTACTTGTCACTATACTATACTACAACGATCAGGTACACTGCCTGGTGGGGGTTGTAAGCTTCTCAAGATCTCTTGAGAGGTAAAGCCTGGTGCGATTCCCACGTATCACTATGAAAGTCAAAGATGAAGAAATGACAAAGACGTCAAGCAACCATGATGACCGACCCTTAGGGGGAGATTGTTGGGATCAAAGTTTTTCTATTTTATCAAGTCTCGGTCATTTGTAATAATAGGTTGCTTAAGTTATTATTTACTTTCATTTATTTAATGTTACAAGTTTACTAGACTTAAGGTATTTGACCCATGGGCCTCCAAGCCCACACGAATTGTAAGTGGAAGGAGAGGGAGTGTTGCCCTAGCTCCTTCCCTATAAATAGAAGCCTTAGGTCTTATGTAATACTTGGTTGGTTATTTGATATCTTAAGGAAACTCTTGCACTTTTATTTCTCTCATTCATATAATCACCCAAATCCTTATATCTATCTCATTCTCGTTTGTGTGAAATCAATATGGTGACCTAACAAAATTCAACCATCCAAAATGTTGGCCCAGATGCTGTGAAGCTGCTGTCCAAAAATGAGGACGATCGAACGGTTCAATCTCTGGGGATCTTCAGTTTTGTGGGCTGCTGTAGGGAATAATGAAAAACTGCACTTTTCTCTCTTTTGATCTCTCTCTCTCTCTTTCTATTATTGTATCTACTGTGGTTGTGGCTTCCCAAACTTAAAACATATGATACTCCTTCATCCAAAGTCAACAAATACCATTGACTTCATACTTGGGCTTATTTGGTGGGCTTTCCTCATGGGCCAAAGGAAAAATACCCAACAAATCTCCCCCTTTTTCCTGACTATGAGGAAGAGTTCGCCATCCCGGCGATCGAGCAACAGACCTTGAGCTTCTCCCTTGCCAACGGCTTGGTCAACATATCCGAACCATTATCATCGGTATGAACTTTATCAAGTTCAAATAAACCATCTTCAATAGCATCTTTAATCCAGTGATACCTCACATCAATATGTTTTGTTCGCTTATGAAACATAGAATTCTTCGCAAGGTGAATAGCACTTTGATTGTCACAAAGAACCGCATAACGTTGTTGCTTGAAACCGAGTTCTTACAAAAACCTTTTCAACCACAATAGTTCTTTGCACGCTTTTGTTGCTGCCACATACTCATCCTCTGTTGTAGACAAAGCCATACACTTTTGCAATCTAGATTGCCATGAAACAGCTCCCCCTGCAAAGGTCATCAAATATCCAGAAGTGGATTTCATGTTGTCCTTATTTCCCGCCATATCTGAGTCTGTGCAACCAACAAGCACGGGCTTCCCATTTCCAAATATGATACCCAATTTGGAAGTACCTCGCAGATATCTAAATATCCATTTAACAGCTTCCCAATGCTTCTTACCAGGATTTGACAGGAACCGACTGACAACACCAACTGCATGAGCTAAATCCGGCCTTGTACACACCATAGCGTACATCAAGCTACCAACCGCTGAGGCATATGGAACTCTATCCATCTTTTCAATGTTCTTTTTGGAAGAAGGACAATCTTTATCAGTTAGCTTAAAGTTGGGAGTAAGAGGGGAACTCACCACTTTAGCTTTATCCATGTTGAACCTGCACAACACCTTTTCAATGTATTGCTCTTGTGATATATGCATCTTCTTGGCACCTCTATCACGGAGAATCCGAATGCCAAGGATCTGTTTTGCTGGCCCCAAGTCTTTCATAGAAAAAGACTTGCTCAAATCTCGCTTCAGTTGGGCAATTCTTCCAACTTTCTTGCCAACAATCATCATATCATCAACATATAGCAACAAGATGATGAAGTCATCATCACCAAATCTCTGAAAGAAAACACAGTGATCTGAAGAGGTCTTTCGGTAGCCTTGCTTCCCTATGACTGACTCAAATTTCTTGTACCACTGTCTCGGTGCTTGCTTCAACCCGTACAAACTTTTCTGAAGTCTACACACGTAGTCTTCCTTCCCCTTAACCTAAAAACCTTCAGGCTACTCCATGTAGATTTCTTTATCCAGATCACCATGAAAGAAAGTTGTCTTGACATCCATTTGCTCCACCTCAAGATCGAGGCTAGCCGCCAAACCAAGAACAACTCGAATAGATCCCATCTTCACAACTGGAGAGAAAATCTCATCGAAATCAATACCTCTTTTCTGACTGAAGCCTTTAACCACCAATCTTGCCTTGTACCTAGGTCTAGAAGTATGCTCTTCAGTCTTCAATTTGAAAAACCATTTGTTTTTCAAAGCTCTCTTGCCCTTAGGCAACTCCACCAGCTCAAAGGTATTGTTCTTATGCAAGGAATTCATCTCATCTTGCATGGCTTCAGACCATTCCCTTTTGTGTTCATCTTCCATAGCGTCTTCATAAGACTCGGGCTCTCACCCATTAGTGAGTAAAACATACTCATGTGCAGAATAGCATGTGAAAGGATGATGATCTCTAGTAGACCGCCTAATCGGAACGAATGGTGGCATAGGTACTGGTAACTCAGGATGAACCTCTTCATCTAGGTTTGGTTGCTCTTGAGCATCAACATCATCAGCACCCTGTTCTTCATCATTCTGAATATCATCTCCAAACTGTGCGTCAAAATATTTTGGAGGAACCGGATCTAAGTCAATAGGATCATCATTATGTTGAGGAATTGTCTCCTTCTCAACCTTCTCAACATCTTTCAAAGTTTGATCTTCCTCAAACTCTACATCTCGGCTACGAATGAGTTTCTTTTGAACTGGATCATACAACTGTTACCCAAGTTCATCTTGACCATACCCGAGGAACACACATGGCTTAGACTTCACATCAAGCTTTGATCTTTCATCTTTGGGAATATGCACAGATGCCTTGCATCCAAAGACTCGTAAATGACGGTATGAAACATCTTTGCCGCTCCAAACCCTGTCAGGAACATTAAAGCGCAAAGGAACACAAGGAGTTAGGTTAATAACATGTACCTCCGTAATCAAAGCTTCACCCCAAAAAGAAGTAGGCAACCCTGCATGTGAAAGCAAGCATCTGACTCTCTCAACCAAAGTTCTATTCATCCGCTCTGCTAAGCCATTCAACTGTGGTGTCTTCAGTGGAGTCTTTTGATGCTGAATTCCATGCTCTCTACAATAAGAATCAAAGGGGGCAATGTATTCACCTCCATTGTCGATTCAAATACATTTAAGTTTCTTCCGTGTCTGCCTCTCAACTAAAGCATGAAACTGCTTAAACACATCCACTACTTGATCTTTAGTCTTCAAGGTATACACCCAAACCTTTCTTGAGTGATCATCGATGAAAGTGACAAAATATGAACACTGATACGTGGGAATCGCACCAGGCTTTACCTCTCAAGGGATCTTGAGAAGCTTACAACCCCCACCAGGCAGTGTACCTGATCGTTGTAGTATAGTATAGTGACAAGTACCGGGGGATTGATCGTTCAGCTAGGAATAGTGTCGCTAGGATTAGAAAACCTAAATACTAGTTCTAAATATGAGGGATGATTATTTTTTGTATTTTTATATTTTTTAGAAAGCAAGTAAAAATCTCGGGTTTGAAGGATTTGGGCGGAATTAGTTGCTAGTCAACTAACCCAATACTAAAGATGCAATCAAAATAAAATACTAGAAATGAAAATAAACTAAATTAACTAAGGTTGTGAGCAATAAGTGGAGGAAATGTGTTTACTTAGATTTCACTACTCCCTAGACATCTTTTACACGTTAATTACTTGTTATAGTTGCGTGGATGACGGATTGTATTCCTTAATACCATTCATGGGGTGGCGCACTTAACTCCCCAATCCTATGAGCTCTTATCTCCTCCTATGCCATGCCCAGCACAACCATAGGGATTGTAAACAGTGGCTCATGCATTAAATACAACCAATAAAACCTAGTGCACATCAGTTCATGTTTACTAAGACGTTCAAACATGTTACCATTTGGAGATCTGCCAGTTTTCTTAAGCCTAACATCGAATTCATTCATCCAATACAACTACAAACAAGTAATCAACACATAATTAACATCTAGGTTTCATTAGATCCAAGCAAACACAATATAGATCTAGCCTAGCATGATGGAATTAAGACAAGAACAAGATATAAACAACCAACACATAGACATATTGATTGAATTAAAAGAATACTTATCTAAATTACACATGAAAGGTATCAAGGGTTTAGAACCCTTGAAAAACCTGTAAAATTCGCACCAAGTTCATACTTAGGTTTTCTCCGAAACTTCTCCCTTTTTAATGTGAAAATTAGAAAACTATATATAGGAAATAGGGTCTGACGGCGTCAAGACAAATCTTGTGACGCCGTCATCTCGCCGCCAAAATACTTCTCGGACTGCCTTGATCTACTTTTGACGCCGTCATGTATTATGCATTTCCAGGCCGTCATGAATTTTACTCTTGACGCCCTACGTCGTGACGCCGTCAATTCTGTACTGGGTCGTCATGGAAATTACTCTTGACGCCGTCAGAAATTCCTTCTTGACGCCATCACCTACTGTTCCCAGCAAGGAAAATTAAGACTTTGGCGTTTTCTTCACTTTTATGCTCCAAAAACGTCCGAATTGCTTCCTTTTCCAGATTTCACTCCCAAAGTACCTAAAATCACAAAAGGAACGATTTAGGGCAATATTTGATCAAATAAAGTCAATTCCGGGCTTAAATGACCCCCTAAAAGTGGTTCATTTTCGCCTCATCATATACCCTTACACTTGAGATTTGCTTGTCCTCAAGCAAATGCGCTTTTATTCTTCTCAAAATACAAGTTAGGGGTCATTTAACACTAATATAAAAGTAATTACAACAAATAATCATTCCACTAAAGACCAATAGACAAGCACGGAGGTCATACATAAGCACCTCACAAATAGTGTTTAGATACTCACATCTCTCGGGTGTAATAAAGTATAAATTACAATATGGAAACGGAAGATATCTCTCACTACCTGTCATAGCAAAATAGATTACCATAGGCTTGGGAAAGGATCAAACCTCCACCACATGACGTAAGCACCTAGGATAAACTATCAAAGAGGTCTTTTAAAGGGTTGTAACGTTAGGTGTAGAGATATGAAATACACGGTTTTGTTGGATAAAGGAAGTTTTACTGGTGGCGAGTTAACAATCTTGGTTAATTACATGTACAATTGGCGTTGCTAAGCCAAGACTAGACTCGACTTAAGCTAATAAATGAAAAATAACAAAAACATAAAATGAACATAGAATGAAAAGGGATGGTAGTCCGTATGTTTTTTCTCTCTTTTTTTTTATTTTTTTTCGATTTTTTTTTTTTTTTTTTTTTTTTTTTTTTTTTTTTTTTTTTTTTTTTGCATACACTCTTACCCTACCATCCAAAATAATACATCATAGGGGATGAACATTCCCCTTACACTTGAATTTTTCCATACTTTACAATGAACTAAACTAATGACTCGAATTAAGAAAATCAAAACACTTGGAGTACTTTTAAGATTAACGTACATGTGGGGGTAATAAATGATGTTTTCCCCATTACTCCATAAAATAAGTACTTATCCATGAGTCCCAATCGTCCCAAAACAATATGTACAAGGATATGACTCGACTTAGCAACCATGTAACCAATTAGATAGTTAACTTAGGGTTTAACAAATAACAATAATGCACTAAAAATGAGCGCATACATGGAAGGCTAAGGCGATTTGGGTGTACATTTAAGTGGGGTGTAACAAATTCTTCCTTTAAGTAAAATGCTTAAAGTTAGAAACGAAAAGATAGGCTCGGAGGGGTGTACTAGGGGTTTCGTGTACTAAAAATGAGTACAACGCTAAGGTGTGGGAAAAATTAGTTGACTAAACTAGTCAAGTAATATGACTTAAATGGTCAAGTAATTATGATACTGGTTTAACACAAGGGTGATCCTAATGCCTCTTATCATGTAGTAAATCCTACTACACGAATGTAGTCTCACTAGCGGTCTTGGAATGTATCACTAACGCAAGTTCTAGAATCTAAATGCTACCGGTACACTCATAAGCACTAATAATAAATGCTTTTCCTATCAAATCTAAAGGCGAACCTCACATATTTGGGTGGAAAATTTTTCTGAAAGTACGGTTATGTGCTAGTCATACAATCTCCTATCCATGAGACGCTTGCTAAGGCTAAAGTTTCACTCCTAAATGTTGTAAAAAAATTTAAATTTGGCGCTAAAATTGCACTAACAAGTATTTCTCATAGTTTTATTACACATCTACCATTAAACAAAACAAACTCAAGCGAAAGTGCATATGTAAGGTATTATCTTTTTACCCTCCCCTTACACTTAAGATGAACATTATCCCCAATGTTCAAGTAAAGAATGTAAAAGTTAAAAAAGTAAAAAGAATGAAATCAAATACTCCCCTGATTCGCTCGGTATGGATAATAAGGTGGCCAGGTTAAATCTTCCTCCAAGAAAATGAACAATCAAAGCTTCCCTTCCAGAATATAAATCATCTTCTTGTCATACATAACCTGTAAATCTAAGAAAACAAACAAAAACAACCTCGCGTAAAATCGGCGGCATCCTATATAAGTTACTAAATCCTAGAAAACAAAATAAGATATAATGCTTGTGGAATGAAGTTTGCAGATTTCCTGGAGATTATAAAACTTAATAATTCACAAAAACCATAAGACTCCGTTAGAAAAACAAAACTGGTAAAATTTCCAGATTTTTACACGTGACGCCGTCAAGAGTTAACTCGTGACGCCGTCAGAAGTGACCTGCATAAATTCTTATGTTAAGTTTCCATAAAATTTCTGGAAAAACTTGGTCCTACTTCCTGGAAAATCCTGCAAAACTTCATTATGACTCGATACAAGCATTTGACTCTAACAAATACGAATATACATGTTCATTTAATATTGTGGAGAATCATGATCGGTTTGTTTCTTAAAAACATATTTGGGGTTTCCCCTTACACTTGTCTTTTGCAAAAATATTTTTAGGTGGAGTTAAGACTAGGCCAAAACAACAAAGTAAAGTATTTCCACTATTTAGTTTAGAAACATGATCTACCAACAATAAAAATAAAGCATGTATACGGAAGCAAATAACAAACAAACAAAATAAAATCACACAAAACATGGAGAACGTCAACACATGCACATTCAATTATTTCAAGTAAAAATAAACATGAAAATAAAATTGTTCAAGGCCAACAGAGGCCGAATCCTAAACTATTACAGCATCAATTGTTTTGAATTACATGACCATCAATAAATTGTTCACAAATAACAGATATCAAGAAAGATCACTGGGGAGGAGGACCGAAACGGTAGTCATAGCCAGGAGGGAGGTGTCCGGTGTACCCGTAGGGAGGGTAGTCAGTCTCACGGCCGGGGAATGGGTCAATCTGCAGGTGAGGCTCAAGCTGATCTCGGGTGGAGAGGTGCTGCATCTGGCGGATGGTGTGATCATACATCCAGTCAAAGCGCTAGTCAGTGGTGGTCCGCCATGCGTCCACCTGACCCATCCAGGCACCCTGGTGTGCCTGCCAGTCTCCCCAACTCATGTGTCGGTAGTAGTCAGCTGTCCCCTCCTCATAACCCTGGAACTGATGCTGCTGGGGCCCCATCTCATCATCATCATCATCCTCATCATCAGGTATCCCTGTCGCGTACCAACCATAGGACCCATCAGCCAGCTGCATCACGATGTTCATTTGCCTGAGGGATTTAGCCCTCACCACCCTACAAGCCACACAGTCGCTCAAGTACCCCATGATCTGAGGAGTAAGAAGATCATAGGAACGAGCCAACCGGGTCACGAACATCCCCCCATACACCTTATCGATATCCCTCTCACCCACACTATTCCTCAAATAACTAGCTACCCAAAATGGGATGTTGCAGTAAACATCCGCTGAAAACATCGTGTACAGGTAGAAAAGATCTGAAGCAGTGACACGGTGAGTGGTGCCATGACGTCCTGACAGGCTGTACGTGATGCATCTATGGACTAGTTTGACCCTAGGGTCCCTGATCGATGCTGCCCCAGTCATCGAGGTATAAACCCCGTCCCCAATGGTCGGCCAAAAAGTGACACACCTCATATCACTCCTCTGAGTCTCCCCATTCAAAAATCTCTGCATAAAACCTCCATCAACCACCTCCTCCCTAGTATACAACCCTAGCCTCCAACCAAACTCAGTAACCGAACATGATCGCAACTCCCCTCCTAACCTAAAATAGATAGTGGTGCCCCCCATGTCTGTCCTAGCCTCAGCCTGATCAAAATGGAAGGTCGCAAAGAACTCCCTCACCAACTCGCTATACACCGTCTCCCTAATCCTAAACAACCTCTCCCATTGAGGACCCGCAAATCCATCAGTGTGGATCCTCCCCAGAAACGCACCTTCCAACCCTTGGGACCTTAGAAACTCCCAATCAACCACGGCCCCAACATCAATGTGGTGGTTACAAAGCTCCGCATACTTGGTGGTGGCGGCCACATTGTCGAATTCACCCCAACTATGGACCAATTCTCCATAGTTAACTCCTTGTGACCTGGAAGAGCTGCCACGATGTTGACGAGATCGCTTGCTCATTTTCCTGGAACAAGATGAAGAGGGCGGAAATAATTAGAATGAGAATTTTAATCGATTCAAGCTGTCAGACACATCTGACGCCGTCAGGAAGAAAGTCCTGACGCCGTCAGACCCAGCAGAATCCGAACCATGCAATTACGAGGGAAAAAAATCAATTTTCAAACTCTTAACCCGTTACCCAAACACTCCTTTAATCAGAAAACATGGGTGGGGGGTCAAAAATTCCGTGTCATGAAGGGTTTTTCCTAAACTAACGCAGGATTTGAGTGGGATAACATCATCAAAGGGTAACCCCATGTTTACAAATCACCAAATGGATGGCATTACGATTTGTTAATTATGGGTCAGAAATGGGGTTTCGGGCGAAAGGGGTTTTCAAAATTGATTGATCCTACGGACAATTGATCGAAAAAGAGTGAAGAAAAATTACTTACCGAGTGAAGATTGGTTGCGGAAGACGTCGAATTGAAGGGTGAAGGTTCGGAGTAGTAGCAGCACTTTGGGTGAGAATTGTGGGGTATGGGTTGAAAGTGATTGGATTTTGGTTAATATTGCTGATTTAGCGAGGTGACGGCGTCAAGAGTTAATATCTGACGCCGTCAGATGCCCGTATGAGGTGAGAAATGAAGTAATTCCACATTTAGTCCCTGCACTTTGTGTGAATAGCTAAACATAAGTAAAACCATGAGTAGCTATTCCGTTAGTGAAGTCCACCAGGGTCGAACATTTCATTACTGTTACGGAAAGAGGTGAGGTTGCAAGAGGGATTGGGTAATGTTTTAGCTAAGTTGTAACCTTCGCACGGGTCACCGGTGTGTACAGAAAGATGTTGTTCCATAGAGGGTTTCAAATCAGTGGTGTTTTTGAGGTACAACCTCTTCACACCGGGTTTAAAACCAAAAGAACGTCTCTTGCATAAGTTTGGGAGCGTGGTTCGCAAGCATCCAACGAAAATGTTATGGAATTGCGAAATCTTCTCTTTCTGGGGATGCTCATAAGAACGGGAGGTAGTTAATGGTGAAGCACTTGGGGAAAATTTCTCGCTATCCTCTTGGTCAAACGCCAAAGGGGTTGAAACCTCGAAGATTTTTTTGATTTTTTTAGGTACAGAATTTTCTTTGATCTTTTCTTTGACCCTTGATATGAATTGGTCTGCTAAATTCATAAAAGCTTTGTGAGTGCTTTCCATGCATGCTTCTAGGAGCTGGATTTGTTTTTCCTGATTATCCATGAAGGTTACCATTATCCCTTCGAATTCCTCTTGTCGTGAACGTTCAGGAAAATCGTGGTCGATAATCGCATTCCTACGTAAATTAGGATTCCACATGGGTTCAGCAGCAGGTTTCTCAATACTCATTAATTCTTTTACCTGCTTCTCGATGATTCCTAATAACTGTTCTTGGGTGGCGTGTGCGTAGTCAAGTTTTCCCTTGCTTGGAAACATCGGGTCCTCCCATCCTTCTTCTTCGTATTGTACCAACCCCTCAAGAACTTTCCAGCACTCGTCAATGCTGAGTCTATTTAGCCTGCCCTTGGCTGCGTAATCAATGGCTCTCCTTGTTTGATAGTAAACTTTATCGTAAAAGATTTGAATCTGGAGCCATGGTTCGATGCCATGATGAGGGACTTTTCGGAGCAGGTCTTTATATCGAGTCCATGCTTCGTAAAAGGTTTCATTTTGACGTTGTTGGAACATCAAGATGTCATTTCTAAGCTTAGTAGTTCTCCCCGGTGGGAAAAATTGAGCAAGGAAACGAGTGGTGAGATCATCCCATGTGGTGATGGATCCCGCGGGTAAACGCTCAAGCCATTGACTAGCTTGATCCCGTAGAGAGAATTGGAATAGGCGTAATCGGGTTGTCTCTCTAGTTTCAACACCTAGGTCTATGGAATCTACGATTTTCAGAAAGTCCTTAAGATGTTGGTTTGGATCTTCGGAACGAAGTCCATGGAATGCACATCTGCTTTGTACCAACCGGATGGTGTCGGATCGCAAGGGAGTCACATTGGCTCCGGTGAGCTCAATGGTGTTTCGGTAGCCTTGGTGGCTAGGTCGGGAATACTCTCCTAAGGTTCGGGGCCTAAGAGGTTCTAGTGGTGGGTTTTGTTGTGGTGGGATGACGGGTTCAAGGATGTTCCCATCGTCCATGATGTCGGGTGGTGAAGAGTTATGAACAAAAACACAAAGAAATAAGATAGACTAAAGAAAACCTAAAAATAAAAATAAAATCTCACTAGAAAGGAATCTAGCAAGTAGACCTAATAAAAAGATATTCTAACCTAGACAATAACTATTCCCCCGGCTGCGGCGCCAAAAAAACTTGATACGTGGGAATCGCACCAGGCTTTACCTCTCAAGGGATCTTGAGAAGCTTACAACCCCCATAGTATAGTATAGTGACAAGTATCGGGGGATTGATCGTTCAGCTAGGAATAGTGTCGCTAGGATTAGAAAACCTAAATACTAGTTCTAAATATGAGGGATGATTATTTTTTGTATTTTTATATTTTTTAGAAAGCAAGTAAAAATCTCGGGTTTGAAGGATTTGGGTGGAATTAGTTGCTAGTCAACTAACCCAATACTAAAGATGCAATCAAAATAAAATACTAGAAATGAAAATAAACTAAATTAACTAAGGTTGTGAGCAATAAGTGGAGGAAATGTGTTTACTTAGATTTCACTACTTCCTAGACATCTTTTACACGTTAATTACTTGTTATAGTTGCGTGGATGACGGATTGTATTCCTTAATACCATTCATGGGGTGGCGCACTTAACTCCCCAATCCTATGAGCTCTTATCTCCTCCTATGCCATGCCCAGCACAACCATAGGGATTGTAAACAGTGGCTCATGCATTAAATACAACCAATAAAACCTAGTGCACATCAGTTCATGTTTCCTAAGACGTTCAAGCATGTTACCATTTGGAGATCTGCCAGTTTTCTTAAGCCTAACATCGAATTCATTCATCCAATACAACTACAAACAAGTAATCAACACATAATTAACATCTAGGTTTCATTAGATCCAAGCAAACACAAGATAGATCTAGCCTAGCATGATGGAATTAAGACAAGAACAAGATATAGACAACCAACACATAGACATATTGATTGAATTAAAAGAATACTTATCTAAATTACACATGAAAGGTATCAAGGGTTTAGAACCCTTGAAAAACCTGTAAAATTCGCACCAAGTTCGTACTTAGGGTTTCTCCAAAACTTCTCCCTTTTTAATGTGAAAATTAGAAAACTATATATAGGAAATAGGGTCTGACGGCGTCAAGACAAATCTTGTGACGCCGTCATCTCGCCGCCAAAATACTTCTCGGACTGCCTTGATCTACTTTTGACGCCGTCATGTATTATGCATTTCCAGGCCGTCATGAATTTTACTCTTGACGCCCTACTTCGTGACGCCGTCAATTCTGTCCTGGGTCGTCATGGAAATTACTCTTGACGCCGTCAGAAATTCCTTCTTGACGCCGTCACCTACTGTTCCCAGCAAGGAAAATTAAGACTTTGGCGTTTTCTTCACTTTTATGCTCCAAAAACGTCCGAATTGCTTCCTTTTCCAGATTTCACTCCCAAAGTACCTAAAATCACAAAAGGAACGATTTAGGGCAATATTTGATCAAATAAAGTCAATTCCGGGCTTAAATGACCCCCTAAAAGTGGTTCATTTTTCGCCTCATCAAACACCCACCAAGTGTTTTAGTCTTCATGGGACCACAAACATCGAAATGTACCAGATCAAGTATGTTCTTCATTCTGAAAGGAGACCGACTCTTAAAAGCAAATCTAGTTTGCTTTCCTGCCAAACAGTGAGAACACTTATTCAATTTGATATCATGCACACCGGTTAACACATTCTTCTTAGAAAGAATAGACATCCCCTTTTCACTCATGTGACCAAGTCTCTTGTGCCATAACTCGGTCATATCATCATTATCTATAGCATTGACAATGCTCTTGAAGATCTTCGGATGTGTTATATATAACTTGGATTCCCTTTTCCCTCTTGCAACAATCAAGGATCCGAGAGTCACTTTCCACTAGCTATTACCAGAACTATTGTGGTAACCATCTTCGTCAAGAAGACCTGTTGAGATAATATTGAGTCTCATATCTGGGACATGTTTCACATTATGTAAAAGCAATTCCATCCCTGTGTCAAACTTCAAACAAATATCTCCAATGCCAACAATCCTAGATAGCCCAGTATTACCCATCCTAACAACACCGAAATCACCTGGTGTGTAAGATGAAAAATATTCTTTTCGTGTTGCAACATGACACGTAGCACCACTGTCAAGAATCCAACTCGAATCATCATGAGCAAGGTTAACCATATCATAATCAGAACAAACAAAGAACTCATCTGTGGTGGTATTTACTTCAGTACTGTCATCATCATCATCATCATCATCATCTTTCTTGTGTTTGTTCTTCTGGTTGTTGTAGTTTTTCTTCTTGTTCTCCTTTTTAAACTGTCTGCAAAACTTCATCGTGTGCCCCCTTTTATGACAATGATAGCATTCAACATCAGCAAATTTTCCTTTGCTGGAACTACTGCGATGATTACCTCTGTTACTCGGACCTCTACTTTGATTTATCCCCCGCCTTTCAGTGACCAAGCCGTCTGACTGTGAAGAAGAACCTTGTGACTTTCTTCTCATTTCTTCATTCAGAATACTGCCTTTAGCCAACTCCATGGTGATAACACCATCTGGTGCAGAGTTGGACAAAGATGTTCTAAAAGTCTCCCAAGTATCCGGTAAGGTACCAAGAAGCCACAAGCTTTGAATCTCATCTTCAAACTTGATACCCATACTTGCAAGCTGATTTATAATACCTTGAAAAACATTTAAGTGATCAGGAATAGGAGACCCATCAATATACTTTAATCCCATCATTTGCTTGATTAAGAACAACTTGTTATTTCCAGTTTTCGTGCATATAACTGTTCAAGTTTGTTCCAAAGAGTACGAGCATGTGTCTCCTCACAAATATGGTTCAAAACATTATCATAAACCCACTGCCTAATATATCCGCAAACCTGTCTATGCAAAATAGTCCATTCTGCATCTGTTTTGTTCTCAGGTTTCTCAGTACAAAAAACAGGCAAGTAGTAGTCTTTAACATAAAGGAGATCTTCCATCTTTCCTTTCCAAACATGATAATTAGAACCATTCAAACTAACCATCCTACTTGTATTAGCTTCCATCATTCAAACAGGTAAATCCCCAAACCAAGTACCAAGCTCTTGATACCAATCTGACGGGTAAAGGTGCAATGGGTCACAACAGTATAAACTAAAATGCGGAAGCAAAACCTTCGTTTGACAACACCTACCCAAACCCGTATGAACCTATGAAGAAGTAAACAAATAAGGCACACTAACCACAACTATAAACAGCCCCTAACAGTATCAAATCAACCCCTAACAGCAGGTAATAATAGTAATCAAGCACACAATAAGAACACCAAACTTTTAGCATGGAAAACCCTAAAACGGGTAAAAACCACGGGACACCTAGTGCCGTTTAAATCCACTACCACCAATAATAGAGCAATACAATCAGATCTTCTCTAGATACTAGAGGCATACAACAATCATCATACACTTGGAATAAAGCATCAAGATGTATGGAAACAAACTAAAGACAAAAGAGGAACAACATCACCAGAAAATCGGCCATCTGTTCCAGCCTTAATATCTCGACTTTCAGACCACTTGAGACAAATTCAACCATCCAAAATGTTGGCCCAGATGCTGTGAAGTTGTTGTCCAAAAATGAGGATGATCCAACGGTTCAATCTCTGGGGATCTTCAGTTTTGTGGGCTGCTGTAGGGAATAACGAAAAACTACACTTTTCTCTCTTTTGATCTCTCTCTCTCTTTTTATTATTGTATCTACTGTGGTTGTGGCTGCCCAAACTTAAAACATACGATACTCCTTCATCCAAAGTCAACAAATACCATTGACTTCATACTTGGGCTTATTTGGTGGGCTTTCCTCATGGGCCAAAGGAAAAATACCCAACACTTTTTAGCCCACTAATTCACACGTTCTTAATCATTAGCACTGACATATTACTCCCACTACTTCACGTATCTTCACAAATGTTAGAACTAGTGTTACATATTAGCTCAATTCCATCATTACAAAACGTTAAGAAATACTTTATTAGCATGAAATAATGGTTCACTTCAATGACTTATGTGTCCATGTAACATTGCAATTATTTCAATTATATACCGCTTAGTGGACAAGTTATGTTTAATTAACACTAATTGGAAAATGAAACAGAGTTGGAAGAGCAAAATTCACCTTACTGTTCATCAGCACTGTTGTCACCAATGCCTAAAGGGTAAAAATGTGAAACCAAACTCTCAACAACAATGCAAGCTTCATGAATTTGATCAAAGTTTTCAATCTTAGAGGACGAACTATCTTTTGAATTATAGACTAGCAATTGCGGCCCAAATCGCAACAACACTTTCCCATCATTTGAAATACACAAAGGATCCGAAATTAGATTCCACTGATTATCAGTCGGATGTGTGATGCAAACTAACTTAGTCCAAGAGTCCTTCACTCCATAAACCTTCATCACCCATACATCCACCACACGACTTTCATGATAATTACAAACAGCACACAACCATTCTCCTAAAACCCCCAAAGTCAATGTCTTACAACCTTCAGCGTACTCTGGCCGCAAAACTTCACCATAAGTCTCCTTCCCCAAATCAAGAGAAACTATATAAGACAAACCCGACCAGCCATCACTAGCCACCCAATGAAGAGCTCCATTCAAAAACTTACCATCATTATTAGAAGGATAAGCACCAGCAAAATCACCGATTTTCTTCCAACTTCCAACTTTTAACGAATATATCATAGTAACCGAGTAAGGCCGAGTTTTGTTACAACCACATATTTTAACCACCTTTTAATCATGAGTCGTCTCATCATACCCAAAACCATATAAACTATACCAATTGGCCCATTGTTTAGAACAAGGCAAAATATTGGTTCTTCTAGTACTTGGGTTGTAAATACATAGAGTATTATCAATCACAACCGGAAGGCGTACTAATCCATTGCAAGACCCAACTATCCTAATAACCTCTTGAGATCGAGTTCGTTGCAATGGATTTTCAAGCTGTATCTCATTATTAACAGATTTATCAAACAACACATCATAAAGAGGACAGCTGTAGAGATCGATGTCATGTTTATAGGTTTTGTAAATAAGTCTATGATGTTCATAGTTAATGTTGTTGGTACTAGACAAAGTATAATGTGTTTTAATGAATTGTCTGTCGGATATTAAAGAGTACCATTATTTGCTAACAGACTTGCATCGTAATAAGGATTTAACTGAGGCCTTCAACATGATTTCACGGATGATTTATGGTGGAAACGAATGTCTGATTTCGTGTGCCATTGTTATTGATTTTTTAGTTATTAGGGTTGTTTCAATATGCGTGAAACGAACATGTTTTCTTCCTTTTGTAAAGTTTCTATAAATGGTTTAATATTACCCCTTTAACTTATGCACATCAAATACTTTAGTCCCTGCATGACTTTTGAGTTTTTCCTAGATAACGAGTGTTTAATGACCATTAGTTAGAAGTTGAACATATATGACATATTTGTTTGAAGTCTTCTTTAACTAGTCAACTAACATTTTATTAAGGTATGGGAGTGATACTACTCGACTTGATAGTCACATACATGTAGTACAACCAAATGGATATGATATTTCCATATTCTAACAATCATTTAAGTTTTCTTTGTGAAATTTATTATAAAGTTTTCCTTCATGGTGAATTTTTCTCAAAATAGTGTAACCTTTAATGGAATAATAGAATAAGTGTGTTTTTAGTTACTCAACTCCCTCTTTTTCTCTCTTTGATTTTGATTTGGACTAAAGTTAGTTTATAGACATCATTGCTTTAGTTATTGTGGCATTTAAAGTGACAAATTATACTTGAAATCAAGCTTCAAGGATAAACTAACAAATTAAGTGTATAAAGCTTGTTAGTTAAGGTAGCAACATACATAACATTCAAGAGTTGTATGTGAGAAGGTGTGTTAGTTACTTGTAAAAAAGAGTTGTTGTTGTTGGTTGATTCCAATGCCTAGTAAAAGTTTGTCATTACATTCACGCCAGTACTGCTAATCATGTTTGCACAAGCAAAAGAGGTAATGTATGCCACAACAATATCAATCCTTTGACAAAGCTCTTTAATTGGCCCCCAATCATGTTAACAACAAGGCATCAAGGTTTAAAGCAAGTTGCATACCTTCTTGCAAGGTCTTATATACTATACCATGTCGGATAGAAATCTGTAACATACCTTCTTGCAAGGTCTTAATATATTACATACTAGTTTAAGACATGTAAAACACAAGGTTAAAAAAAAAAAAAAAAAAAAAAAAAAAAAAAAAAAAAAAAAAATTAATAAATTTAATATTTATATGCATGTTAGCAGAAACAACTAACAATGTTTATTAGTTCATGTGTGTATCAACCAACTTTTCAAATAACATATACTTGATTCACATAATACACTAAAAAGAAAAGAGTTGATTAGAACCCAAGAAAATGAGCAACTTGGTTAAGTCTAATATATAAAATCTGCATATTTGTATGTGGAAATTTCCTCAATAATGCATTATAGTAAGTATTTCTACGAGTTGCACTTGCATCATGTAGCGTCTTACAATCGCATAACATACCATCCTTCCTGTAATTCTAAGTCCATTTTGTTAACAAAGTTTGATTTATTTAACCTAAGTTTCCCAACTCTATACCACCAAACTAATTATGACACTTTGGTTCGGACAAATCGATTCCAGCTCTTGGTCAACGTTAGTACTTTCCTGGTGAAGAAAACAAAAGTGTGAATGATGCATAATAATATAATATACATTAGCACTTGATCCAAATATAAGTGCACACTATAAGTGGCAAAATGGGTGGGTCAAGTCACTCATCTAAACGGGTCCGGGTCTAGATTGGTCATTTTTTAGCACGGTTCTAAATGGGTCCGGCGCTTGGTCGGGTTGACCCGCCTCTTTTCAAAAGAACCTAAAAAAAAAAAGAAAAAAAAACAATTTATTTTGAGTAAAATATTGAAAGAGAGAAAAAAAATTTAATTAACCCGCTAGACTCGCCTAAAGCCATAGAGAAATCGTTATACAGTTGCACTTTGTATCAAATATCAAATTCAACTCATCGATAATATTTAGAAAGACACAACTATAACTCATTAACCAATAATATTTACCCAACATGACCCGTGTTTAACCGGTGGGTCTCAAGTTGCCACCTCCACACAATATTATCAATTATACATGACATTAGTATTTAGAAGGGAAAACATGGTAAGCGTGAAAGTTATAACTCTACTTATAAATGGGTCAATTCAAGGGTTTTTTTTCTTCATCTAATTGGTCAAGCTATCTTAAAAAGAAATGGGTCAAACCCCAAAACATGAAAAGCATGGTGGAGGGGTAAAATTGAGTTAAATAGTTACATAGAAAATTCTACATAATGAGGTAGAAAGATGAACTATACGTATGCAGATTTCATTCAAAATCTTTAAGTCTTGTAATGACTAAAGACCACAAGTATAATACTATTCGATCTCTTGTTGACTTGGACGGGAAGTGACATTAGCTAAGTTTGAAATATTGCGTTATTGACCGTCCAAGATAAAACATGACCCTAATCTACCTTCTGTGGCAAGAAAAAAGATAATGAAGATGAAAAATGGAATTGGGATGTCCTGTCTCTTATAACGCGAGACGGATAACTATATGTCCCTTAGGCAGCTCATACTCTAAATGAGAAACCAAATAATCTCAATGGTTAATATTTGTTGGTCATAGGGGTGAGCATCATTGTAAGACCTGACCGGACCGGCCAAGACCGAGACCAAAATAGCCTAAAATCCTAGACCGAGGTCCGGACCGAATGTGTTCGGTCCGGTCCGGGTTGGTCTGGTCCGGTCCAAGAAGGCAAAATGGTCGGTTTGTACGTCGGACCGGACTGAGACCGAAATAAGAAAAATATCCGGAGTTCGGTCGGTTTTCAGTTGGTCCTCTCGGTCAAGGTCGGTTTTGGGTCTGCGATGCTCAGCCTTAGTGAGTCAACAAAGGTAAGCTCAAATGCTGCTCTAATGTATCAACCTCGAACGTAATAAAGCCAAAAATTGCAAAAAACTAGTTTAATGACTTGAAGCCCCTGAACTAAAAGGTTCCTTTGTTGATATCCATTAATATCTTTAGAAAACCAAACATAAACAGATCCCAAACATCCTAAAAAAGTTGAAGTAAAAACTGATAATGATGTTCTTACCTAGTTTCCATCTGGTATCAACTGCTATATTCCAAAAAAATCTTTCAAAAAATATTCCATTAGACCTAAACCACATATTCCAAAAAAAAAGTTTGATAAAATGAGGCTCAGATCTGTTTTACCATCAGATGAAGAGGATAAATCCGCCATGGCTGCAATAATTTGCCAAGCCAAGATACGGATAATCTCAACTTGACCCGATTTGACCCATCACATTTATTCAATCATCACAGCCTCTAATATACTGGTGGTAGTAGTAGCAGTAGTTTTCATCCGATAAACAGATAGTACTATGCTTTACATCTCTCTCTCTCTCTCTCTCTCTCTCTCTCTATATATATATATATATATATATATATATATATATATATATATATATATATATATATATATATATATATATATACGTACGTATACAGTTATAGAAAGATTTCTGTTTATATGATCCATGTATTTGACTGAGGGTTGTTGTTAGATGAAGGTGGAAATCATAGGCGGAGAGAGGCGGCAACTACCCTCTGAAAAACCTTTTTCTTTTTGTTCCTCTCTCTACCTCATTCTTCTTTTCATGGGTCGTAAAACAGAAAATGTTTATAAGTTTTGGACTTTTGGTGTGTGTAGTTGTGTTTATATATTCATAGGTCTTTGCCATGAGTTTCTAATTTTGACCTTTCATTTTTCTGTTTTGTCAAAAAGATTCTATTTCACAAAATTGTAAAAAAAAAAATTCCAACTTGAAACAAGCTATGTCACCGGTGTTTAGGGTGGTGGGAGTACATCACTCACTCCCTTCCCTTCACTCACTACCAACCAATCCCCTTGCGCCACATCATTCCCTACTTTTTTCATCACTCACCCTTCACTCACTTCTTTTTTGGAGGCGCTACTTCACTCACCCTTCACTCAACCTTTTTTTTTTTTTTTTTTTTTTTTTTTTTTCTTTTTTAAATTCTATTAAACTTTATTAAAAACTAAAATTTCATTAAAATTAAATAAACATTACATAATATTTTTTAAAAACATAAAATAACATTACATAATACGAAAATGCTAAATTTCATAATACTAAAAAACTAATCTTCATCGTCCACCTGGAGGTATGGTAATTGTTGAGCGTCAATATGCTCCATAAGATCAAATCGGAGATGAAAATGTGTGTTCTCATTTCGTATCTCGTCCAAGGCTGCTTCGTCAAACACCGGTTCGATCGGAGGATCTCTAATATGAACTGGGCAGATTGCGTTACCGGAGTCATGTAGAATCATGTTGTGCAATATCACACACGCATAAACTAGTTTGCTAATTCTGTCTACTGTATACGGCCGTAAAGGTCGTCTCAGTATACCCCATCTAGCCTTGAGAGCACCAAATACCCGTTCAACATCTTTTCGAGCCGACTCTTGTACTTTCTTGAATTTTTTCTCTTTCGGGTCGGTTGGAAATTTGAAGGCTTTTACAAAAGTAGACCATGTAGGATATATGCCATCGGTTAGATAGTATCCACGCTTGTACGTATGGCCATTCACAACAAATGGGCACTTAGGTGCCGTACCATTACGCTCGGTGAGGAATAGCGGCGATTGCATCACAACATTCACATCGTTGTTTGAACCCGGAGGTCCAAAGAACGCGTGCCATATCCACAAATCTTGAGACGCCACTGCCTCCATCATAATCGTGGGGTATTGATGATCACCCCTTTTATATTGACCCCTCAATTCGATGGGACAATTCCTCCAATCAAAATGTGTGCAATCTAGGCTACCGATCATACCCGGAATGTGATGTCGAGCTTCGTGTGCTTCGTACAAACATGCAATATCATGGCTTGTTGGCCTACGTAGGTAAACTCGACCGTATATCTGAATAACAGCATCACAAAAAAATTGAAGGCATTCACGTGACGTTCTTTGAGCCATTTGTAAATATTCGTCAAACTCATCCGGTGGATTACCGGTTGCAAGTTGTTTAATGGCAGACGAACATTTTTGTATGGCTGTGAAACTTTTTCTTGCTCTAGCATCATAACCTTCTTGAAAATACTCAAATCTAGACTCAATATCATGTGTGATTTTCAAAAATAAACTTTTACGCATACGATACCTATCTTCAAAAACTTGATCGTTGTATCTTGGTTCTTCACAAAAATAATCACGATGCAATGTTTGTGCATCTGAGATCCGATCGCGTTTTACTGATGTTCGTGACGACCCTGCCGTATCTTCCTCCTCATCTGCGTCAATCGCGTTAGCAAAAAACTCAAGACTACTATCGTTAGACCACTCAAACGGGTCGTCTAACAATAAAGTCGAACCTACTCTTCTAGGCTCCATATGCAAGATTTTTTTTTTTTTTTTTTTTTTTTTTTTTTTTTTTTTTTTTTTTTTTTTGGTTTGAATCGGTATGTGGTTTTTTTATAATGGGTATGTGTTTTTTTTTTTTTTTTTTTTTTTTTTTTTTTTTTCAATCTATATGATCCACAACAAATGGAACTCCATTTTATACAATTCAAAAAAAAAAAAAAATAACCGTTGTAATCCCAACGTTCATTGCCAACGGTCGAATATTAACCCAACGTCTCTTTTTCTTTCTTCTTCCCGTGCGGTTTGCTTTCACCCAAAATACCTCCCCGTGCGGGGTACACCGAGAGGCGGCGGTGTTCCCGTGCGGGGTTCCACCCCTCACCGTGCTTCCCCGCAGGTACTCCGTCCACTCTTAATAATGTGTTCTCGAGTTAGGGTTAAGAAAGAAAATGATGGAAAATGAAAAGGAAACAAAAGATGTTGTGTTCTCAAGTAATACTTAAGGAGGAAAAGAAAAAGAAATAAAATGAAAAATATTGTTATTTTGTTTATTTTTAAAGTAAAGTGTTTCCTCTCACTTTTAGGAGGAAACTATTTATTTTAGATTCTTTTACTTTTCTTTAATGATATAACTCAATAACACAGTGCAAGTTTTACAAATTAGTCTCTCGTCTTATAATAAGTGTCTACTTCCAATATACACAAAGCTTTAGAAAATCCCACTAATAATACCCTTCACCAATCATATATCATTTCTTCTTGCTAAAATTTATTCTCATTTGTTAAAATGCAAACTGCAAAGTGTATATAATTTGAGATATACCAAAATAGCAACGTGAACACTTACACTGTGCTCTCAAGATTGTTTTTGAGAATAAAATGAAGTAAAATGTGAGGAACTTATAAAGTTGTCATGTTCTTGAGGTTTGTAAAGAATGAAAGTGGAGAAGAAAGGGGTGAAAGTACTTCATTATTATTAAAAAAAAAAAAAAAAAAAAAAAAAAAAAAAAAAAAAAAAAACTTTCTTCACACATTTAGGATTAATGTGAGTAAACAGGTACAACACAAAGCAAATAACAAAAGTACACCTAATCGCAACTTGGTTCTTTGTTTGTTTTTAAGAGGGTGGCAATCGAGTCGTGTTCGTGTTAACCTATTTGGGTTCGCGTGTTGGCGGGTTAGTATGACATCCACCCAAACACGACCCATTTATTAATCGTGTCAAGAAACTTAACCCTAACCCACACCTGTGTAACACGTGTAACCCATTTTTGACTCATTTAACCTGTTTAAATAAATAGGTCAGGTAGTGAATAAGGTTGGTGATTTGTTAATTTAACTAGTTTAAATGCAAAAGAGTAAATTACATGGTTCGTCCCTGTGGTTTACTAAAAATCCCTAATTGAGTCCCTATAGTTTCAATTGCACTTTTTTGATCCTTATTGTGAAACTATTGCACGCCGTCCATCCTTATACCCTATCCCAGTTAACTATCCTCGCTAACTCACCCCACCCCAAGGGTATTTATGTCTTTCTATATCTTTCACATATATTACTCACACTTAGGGTTAATATAACACAAAAAAAAAAAAAAAAAAAAAAAAAAAAAAAAAAAAAAACGCACACAAACACAAACACAAGCACCAACTACTTTACTAGGCCCAACATCTTGCCTTGTCCCAACATCACTGCTATTATTAAACACAGGAATTGTACCTCTACATTCAGCCCTCACTCTCACTTTATCATTCTTTTTAAAATACAATGATCTCCTAGTTTAAATGGAATGCTTATGCACCATGTCTTTTACCTCAGCAGCACTGGTAAATTCTTGACCCACAAAAAAATGAACCTTATGCAGTCCACCATGTTTATCATCACTCTGTTTCTTAAGATGTTTAAGTTTTCTTTTCCTAATCCTGTCTATTGCATCATCATCTGAAGCATTCTCAAACTCTTCATTATCTATACCATCAATGCCAATATCAATATTAATGTCCTCTTCTGTATCCTCATTTCCTAATCCTTCCTCAACAGTTGTATCCTCATTTCCCATTGTCTTAGCATTTGTTGTGTCAAAATCATCCATGTTAACTGCTACATCAACTAATTCATTCTCCTCATCCACAAACACTGGACTATCACTACTCTCCCCATCCTTGTTTTCAGCCTCAGTTTGAACCATTTCCTCATACACTTGGTTATCATCTAATGCTACCCCTTTACCCTTACCAACACATTCACTATGGGTTGTAGCAGCCACTGGTTCACTATCTAAACCATCAAAAGGATCAAACTCATCTAGTCCTGAGTAGAAATCCTCAACAAAATCACTTTGGATTGTAGACTTAGGCTGACTGCTTTCACCAATTAAATTGTTAGAGCTACCTTCACCAAACTCATTAAATTGTTAGGCTGATTAAATTGTTAGGTGCTGCATTTTTGGGGGTCACAGTCTCAGGAAGTTCCACAATCACACACCTTTTAGATGTTGTGTTATAGGCAGCATCTATATAAGTGTATACAGTAGTCTTCTCATGTTTGATGTTCTATGAAGACCTCAATCATCTTATACCCAAGCCTAATATAATCAGTCATTTTTCTAACATCATCATCATTTCCTAATGCATATAATCCTTTGTCTAAGTCCATATCAGGCCTAAGAAAACTGTAGTACATTATGTTTTTACCAGTAAATCCTAGTTCCTTAACTATACCATTAAGCTCATGCACTGAGAACTCATAAATATCAATGCAGTCATAAAAAGCAAAGTCACCATTAGCATAAGTCCTACCAGGTGAATCAGTAAACATCCCAGCATAATGTATTTTCAATGAAAACAGAGCATCTGTATTTCCCTCTTTATTTGCTGCAAAAACAATATCAACAAAAAAGGAAAAATTAGGGTTTTGCTTAGATACTCAAAATTAGGGCTTTTCTTGTTAAATGAAATATTAATTCGTACATACTTAATTGACATTGAAAAAAACAAAAAATTTTCAAATGTTCAATATGGTAACCTTTAACCTACCATAAGCTTCATAAACATCAACATCTTCCTGCGTCTGACGCCTTGTCCATTGTGCTATCGAGGCAACCATTGCATTAACTTGCTCTGATTTTGATCATCAACTGTAGAAGACAAATGGTTTGGGTGGGTGGGTGGGTGAGAGAAAATGGGGGGGGGGGGGGAAGTGATTGTTACTTTGCGCTTTTTGGTAAAGGACTGGGATAAATATATGTGAAAGATATAGAAAGACATAAATACCCTTGGGGTGGGGTGAGTTAACGAGGATAGTTAATTGGGATAGGGTATAAGGATGGACGGCGTGCAATAGTTTCACAATAAGGATAAAAAAAGTGCAATTGAAACTATAGGGACTCAATCAGGGATTTTTAGTAAACCACAGGGACGAACCATGTAATTTACTCAATGCAAAAATAATATAAGGATTTAAAATATGATAAAAATAACAGACAAATAACTATACGACCGTTTTCTCTGTTATAAGCGTCAATTTCTATGATATATGATGTATAATCGTAATTCACTCGTATTAAGTACACAATACAATACATTTAATCCACACCCAACATAAAAAGTCATGTTATATATTTTATTTTAGAGTCTTATATACTTAAACAGGTTCACGGGTTGACCTGTTTTATATTTACTCATCCCAAACACGACCCATTTATGAACGGGTTAGACGGGTTGACCTGTTTTTTTACTCAAACCTGTTTATCTTCAACCCAAACCTGTTTAACTTCGTGACGTTTATCGTGTCTTGTCAAGAATTGCCACCCCTAGTTTTTAAAGGTATAGTGCATTTTGTAAACTCAACAATATAAAAAAGTGAGAACATACTTTTACTTTATTTCTTTTTTACTCAAGAGCACACAATTTCTTTACCACTTTCTTTCATTTACTACTCTCTCCTTTACACAGTGTTCTCGAGTTTTTGATTAAAAAAAAAAAATTGAAACGGGAGAAAAGAAATTAAAGTAAAAGAATTGTGTAAAAGTTTCATGTTCTTGAGTTAAAAAAAATAAGAGGAGAGAAGAAAGAAAAGATTAATGAGGTTTTGTGTTCTTGAGTTTAAAAATAAAGACGAGAACTAAAAACATTAGGTACATTTATAATTATACCTATATTTTTAAGTTTTAAAGTTTCAATAAGGAAATTTTTTGTCATTTAACATGCAAGATTTTAGTTTAGTTCTATTTCATCTATTTTTTAGAAGAAAATTTTAGCAACATTTTCTTTGACATAGTTAATGTGAGAAATTACAAAATAGCAACTACCATAGTAACATTCTACTAGGGCTGAGCATCGGGCTGGATCCCGTTCCGACTCGTCGTGTCCCGACTAATCCCGATCCTGAAAGTCACCTAAATCGTAAACCGAATACCGACCCGAAAGTAATCGGTTTTTTGCCCATCCCAACCTGTCCCGAAAGTAGTTGGTTTTTGCTTGTATTTTGTCTGTTTTTGTCCCGTCCCGACCCGTCCCGAATTCCGAAAATGCTAAAAATCCATCTTGACTCCCGATCCGAGAAGTTATTAATTGGTTTTGGAACTATCGGTTTATATCGGGATCGGCTCAGTTGTCAAGACTCGAGCAGTTTTGCTCACACCAACCTTCTACTACTATCTATGTATAAACTAGCCCAAACATAATTGGACCTATACCTTCAAGCCCATCCCATATATACACAACCACAACCCTAGCACACACACACCAGAAACAACACCCTTCACCGCTTCATCATCTTCCCATCAATCCCAATCTCAATCCCAATCTCTTAAAAACATTTCAACCATGACGATCGAAACCACCCAAAAACCCAGATGGGGCGAGCTAGACGAAGAAGAAGACACCGACTACAACTACCTCCTGCCACCAAAACAAACAATCGGGCCAGACAACAACGGGATCAAGAAAACCATCGAGTACTCCTTCAATGATGAAGGACACAAAGTTAAGAAAACAACAACTACACGTGTCAGGAAGCTGGCTAATGCTAGGCTGAGCAAAAAGGCTCTTGAGAGAAGAGGGTGGAGTAAATTTGGTGATGCTGTTCATGAAGATGTTGGTGCTAGGTTGACTATGGTTAGTACTGAGGAGATTGTTTTTGAAAGGCCTAGAGCTCCAGGTATTGTGTTTTTATGGTTTATTTATGTTTTCTATGATGTGGGTATATTATGATTTATGTTTTTTTTGTGATTTTTTTAATGATTTTGTACTTGGTTTTTGTTTTTATGATGTGGGTAGTGTCAAGATTTGTGCTTTTTGTGATATTTGGTGTGAAATTTGGTGTTGGTTTTTGTTTTTTTGATGTGGGTAGTGTAAAGATATGTGCTTTGTGTTTAGTAAGGTAAATAGTTAAGTAATTAGCTAGGTTATGAGTTCAGTAAATAGTTATTTAGGTAGCTTAGACGTTGAGGAAGGCAGAAATTAGAACTTTTTTTTTTTTTTTTTTTTTTTTTTTTTTTTTTATTGGATATGAAATTTGATTTAAATTTGGTGATTTTTGGTGTTTTTATGATGTGGGTAGTGTAAAGATTTGTGGTTTTTTGGATTTGATATGAAATTAGTTATGTGGGTAGTGTCAAGATTTGTGCTTTTTGTGATTTTGGTGTGAAATTTGGTGTTTATTTGTGTTTTTATGATATGGGTAGTGTAAAGATCTGTGTTTTTTGTGCTTTCGGTGTGAAAGTTGATGTTGGTTTGATTGAATATGTGTTTCGGATTAGTTATGTAATTAGTTCGGTAATCAGTTAAGTAGTTAGCTGGGTAATTAGTTTAGTAAATAGTTTTGTGTGTAGCTTAGACGACGAAGAAGACACAAATTAGAAGTTTAGAACTATTTACTCCAACCAAAACAAGCAATCGGACTAGACAACAGTTAGAACATTCTTTTATTGATATGAAATTTGTTGTTGGTATGATTGATTATATATTTTCATGGTGTTAGTATTGTTTATGGGTTTTTTTGACTAGTTATGCGGGTAGTGTAAAGATTTGTGATTTTTATGGGGAATTTGTCATTATTTTGATTGATTATGTGGCTTTTATGATGTGGGTAGTGTATAGACTTTTGTTTTTAGTTAATTGATATGATAAAGATTATTGATTTTGTATGTTTTCACCATGTTGGTAGCGTATATCTGATCTATTATTTGTTTTTCTGATGCGAGTTTTGCAAGGTTTTGTGCTTTTTAGTAATCAGCTATGTGGTTAGTGTTTAAGATATGTGTTTTTTTGAATTTGGTGTGAAATATGATGTCGTTTTGATAAAATTTTGTGGTTTTTCTGATGTGGGTATTGTAAAGATTTGTAATTTTGTGTGAATTTGTTTCTTTTATGACTGATTATGTGTGGTTTTGTGATGTGGGTATAGTAAAGATTCTTCATTATAAGTGTTTTTTTTATTATGGGTTGATTGATTATGTGGTTTTTGCGACTATCAGGGTGTTTTGGAGGAACTTTTGCAGTATATGATTGTTGTTTGACTTTTCGTAATCGGTTTTTGCTTTTGTGATGTGGGTAGTGTAAAGGTTTCTGCTAATTGGGATTTTGTGTGAAATTTGTTGCTGTTTTGATTGTTTGTGTGGTTTTTGTGTTGTGTAAAGATGCGTGCCTTTGTTATTTTGGTGTGAAATTTGCTGTTTGGGTGAGTTTTGTGGTTTTTTAAGTGGACAGTGTAAATAATTTTGATTTCGAATATTTTGGTATAGAACTTGTTGTTGGTTTGATCGGTTTTGTGGTTTTGATGTTGGTAATGTAAAGACTTGTGTTTTCTAGGGATTGGTCATTTGGTTTGATTTTAGGTTAATTATGATTAGTAATAGGGTGTTTGGGGTTGTTTATAACAAGTGCTTATCTTTTATTGAAATAAGCAAACACAAGGTAGGAGATAGTTGCAAAATTTCATGTTTTAAGGTGGGACGAGGTAAAGTAATCAGAATTTTATAAGCAACTTATGAGTATTGTAAGTCAGACCTAGTACTAACTGTTTAATGAATAGATAAACTATTTACTATAAGTTTCGTCTATGGTCTTTGGTTGAAACATTTCAAGTGAGGTTATAAAATGAGTGTCTTAATTCACAAACAATATTTTTCTATGCGTTGAAACTTTTCAAGTGAGGTTATAAAATGGATTGAAACTTTTCAAGTGAGGTTGCGATGGATATACCCAATTTTTCTAGGCGTACGACTGATGTGACCTGTTTATACATTGGGGATGGTTATACTAGTGTTGGTGTTTTTGGATGTATGTGCGTCTAACCAACTTGATGGAGCTTACAAGCTCACGTGATCAAGACAACACTGCATGCATTTGTTATTAAATCAATCATTCTTACAATTTGTCTGAGCAAATTAGTATAATGATTCATTGACCACCAAACACACAGTTTTGTCATTGGAATTAGTTGACATAAATTTGTATTTTGTGAGTTGGAATATATTGTATTAATCATGTCATTTTGTAAGCTCCATGATGTTAGGGTTTGACGCGTGTGCATCAAAAATACCTACACTTCCATAACTCTACCCAGTGTTTACGGTTTACATCATCATATGCCCGGTCCCCAAAAAACAAGCTTTTCGCTTGTCAAGCGAGATTAAAATATTTTTACTCGGTATCTAACAAATGCACATTCATTGTGTACATTTGGGGGTGGCCAGGGAAGGGCCGGAAACGGTCCCGGATTAACCCAGTGAGGCTGAGTACATCTGAGTCACAAACTTTCGCCACCTGAACTGGGAAAACCACATCCGTTTACCCATTTATTGTAATTCTGCATGTTTTAGTTGTATATGGGATACATCTTGGTTTTGCTAACTTTGAGTCACGTAATAGGTACCAAAGCTGAAGACTCGAGCTCTTCAGACCCATTGGCAGCAAAATCAGGAGCTGTTCTCATGGTATGCAGAACTTGTGGAAAGAAAGGTGACCATTGGACCTCAAGGTGCCCCTACAAGGATCTTGCACAACCAAGTGAAACATTTGTCGAGAATCCAACTGCTGATTCAGCTGCCCCTGGTGCACCAGGAGCTACCAAAGGAGCATATGTTCCACCCACCAGGCGTGATGGTGGAGTGAGACCTACTGCTGGTGCTGACATGAGACGTAGGAACGATGAGAACTCTGTGCGGGTCAATAACCTTTCAGAGGACACTCGTGAACCTGATTTGATGGAGCTGTTCCGTCCATTTGGTAGTGTGTCTCGTGTCTATGTTGCTATGGATCAGAAGACTGGAATGAGCAGAGGGTTCGGGTTTGTTAATTTTGTTAGGAGGGAAGATGGTGAGAGAGCTATTGCGAAACTCAATGGCTATGGTTATGATAACCTTATCTTGAGCGTCGAATGGGCTGCTCCAAGGGCAAATTAGTATTTTATTTTGTGTTGAGGTTTGCAGTTTTGTGTTTTTGAGAGTTGGATTGTAAGCAAGAATATGAGATTTACTATTAAAAGTTTGATTTGTAGACATACAAATAGAACTGCACCTTTCATTATAACTTTCAACTCTTAAGCTCTTGATTCTTGTCTTACTATTTGTTGAAATTTTGTTACCTATTAAAGTAGTTTGAAAGTACAATAATGATGTTATGTGTCTAACTCAGTACACTTGTTTATTCTAATTACGATAACGGTCTTGTGCCAAATGGACTATCAGTGCTTGTTATATATCTTTGTGTGACGATGTTAATAGACATCGACACTGGTAACTTAAGGTCGGATAATTACAAACTCTCACTTAAACTCCTAACGTCCTCACCAGGCCTGCACATAGCCATAATCCACACCCCAAGATGTACATGAGCTATCGTGCCCATCACACCCGAAGGGTGGCATCTGAAAGGCCTCTGATTTGTATAGATGAACAAGGTTTTGCAAGTATGTCAAATAAATAGAATCTATATACACATGTAAAAATTTAACAAAAACAAATGTTACATGTTTGCATCCATTATAGTACATGATAAACAACCAATAATGAGTAAGATTGTAAACATTTTTTATATCAAGTTGTTTAACCTCATGTTTTGTATCGAACAATGTAACCAAGTTTTGGGTATTGAGGTAGAGTTAAATAAAATCATAATTACAGTAGAAACAAACAATGAAGACATATAATTTGTGTTTGAGAATTCCCTTTCGAAAGCTGCATACTGTATATTGGTAAACAATTTATACTTAGCAATCACATTCCCAAACACCACCTTAACTCGCCATTGATCCTGAATGAGGAGCAAACCTTGTAGAAAAACTACGAGGCAACAAATCATCATCATTACTGTCACCATCAAAATTTAGAGCATAACTCTGTGGATCATACTGAAATGACGAATTCCCTTTCCTCGGTTTCTTGCTAAATTTTCTAATGAAATTCTTCCATTTAGGCCCTGCCACAAACTCAGAAAACTCCTTTAACCTCATAAACCGACTCATCAACCAACTCTCGTTATCCAAAACATCTCCTCGTCTATGGTTAATGAAGGATGCTGACTCTTCACCATGATGTCGGGAAGCAAAGTGAGAAAAAAGGCGAAAACATCCACAACCATTGCTGTTAACCATTTCATCGTCGTCGTAGTTGTAATACTCATGGCTCATGTCATTGCCTTCTTGTTCATGCTCCATGATCATTGATGGTGGTGTGGTCTTGCTTATATCGAATGCTTGTTGTTTTGCCATGTGAAAAGATGTCTAGAGTTTAGGTTTTTGTGTTTTTGTATATCTTTTATAAGGTGTTTGATAGTGTGTATCTTGGACGGCAAAAAGTATCAAACAACTAACAATTTGAGTTCAAAATATTAGTGGGAAACAACTAAGGAGAGACGGCATAATAACAAGCCTTGTATGGTTGTCCTTTTCATTTTATACAATACAAAAAAACCAACATGGCCCAACACAAATTCAGCACTGAAAAACACTCGCACAAAACAAATTTAGCAAGAAAACAGCTGAAATTAACACTATAAGAAAAAAGCACATCACATGTTACCAGGTTGACATAATTTCATCGATTGGCCAAAGAAACAACTTCTTACTTGAATGTACTTTGTTTACAATTCACGCGTCAAAGACTGCCTATAAGCTTTATATATAGTAATTACACAACAATGGTTAAGCAAATAGCCACCCAATATGAAGCCGCATACACCTAAAAATGGATCGCCAGCAGAAGCAAAAAGTACAGAAGATGATTAAAATAACTTTCTACGACCAAACACATTGAGGCACGTTACGTAATCCAACTAAACACAATGAGGATCATATACTTCTACTTTCTAAGATAAGACAACATTGTTACTAAGATGCACAACCATCAGTACAAATGTAACCCTCAAAAAGAAGAGTAATCATAATAGAACTACTTAAACGTGTCCACTAATCACAATATCAGATTTTTACTAAATGTTGCACCTGACTCCTCCAAAACGCTAATCACAAAATCCAATTCTCTAGTAGTACTGGTCACCTTTTGTACTTCTGACATCACGGATACGTTCCTCAATCTAACTGATGAAGAAATCTCATGATTTGCATACTTTATTAATCTGCTTCCTGGACAACTGTTTGGATATTGACAGAAAGGACGGAAGAATGCGTTATACACATGCAAATGGTATTAATTGACAAATAAAAAGGGTAAATAGTATACCTTTTTCCTTTATAAAGGTGATTTTGCATCTTGAATGACCAAGTGATAGCTCTTTCAACAATGAATTCAAGTCACTGAAGTGTTGTTCGCCTTTGGAAGAGGAAATCAGCACAAACTTAATATTAGTTTGGCCCTCATCTTCTTGTTGAAGTAGTTTCTCATATGTATACTGAAGAGAAAATATTAGAAACAGATGATTAACAGAATCTAAACCATGTTGAAGTGAAATGAAAGTGAAATGATACATCAACCAACCGATGATTAACAATTCATGAATGTAAACACATATAAATTTTACCTTTGCAACATGACTTGTGTCAGGATAAAAATACAGATTTAAAGTTAGAGATCGAGGCCGACAACACCAAAGAACAGCATCCACAGAGGCTACATAAATGGATGATGTGTATTTGTATATCAGCTCAAGATCCTCGAGTTTATAAGGTGGCGACTGCAGCAGCTTTAACTCCTTAACATCTATGGGCTTCTGAAAGAAAATTGAGTATTTGTATATCAGCTCAACATCCTCGAGTTCATAAGGTGGCAACTGCATCAGCTTTAACTCCTTAAAATCTATGGGCTTCTGTAAGAAAATTGGTAAGCACAACTTTTTTGTTAGGGATTATTTTATATCTTTGTTTGGGAGCAAGTAAAAACTAATAAATTGCAGAAAATAAACGAACTTGAGGATATATCGAACAAATAACCAACTTCAAAACTTTGAAAATGCTATTCTTTTCCAAGAATTGTCTAAACTTCTGGCACCAAAGAATGTCAAGAGAATCCTGTGTTGCACATATCATACATCCTTTCGACATGGATGAGTGCTTCTTTGATAAAAGTCCGGAATTGGCATCATAGGATCGGTAATAATACTCAAACAAAAGTAAACTGGGTGTATTTAAATCAATTTCTTCCAAATCACAGTGCGAATGTCGTAGTCGTATTTTCCTCAAGGAATGGTTTGACAATTTCAGGTTGTTGACATGAGGTGGAAGGTCTAAACACAAATTCTCGATGAACGGGAAATTAGATAAGAAGTCATTGATTCTTTTTAATGGAGACCCGCTATAACAAAATGTTGTTAGCTTTTTGCATGAACCCAAAGACATGGAGGGTGCTTTGTCTGTTTTATTATCTACATGAAAATAACTTAGATTTGGAGCATCAACATCTATTCTCTCAAGTCTACTCTCACAGCAAATCTCAACTTTTAGAAGATTATGATGCCTATTAACACAAAACGTTTTGAAACCATAGCAAGATTTCAGATAAATTTCTTCAATAAGAGGGCAAGATTTGGTCAGATACTCGATCGCATCTTCCTTTATTGGGAGCTTTGTAAGGGACAACAACTTCAATGACTTGAATTTCACAACGCCAACCATCAAGGACGAAGGCAACTCACACTTACACAACGTCAAAGATGTCAACGAAGAGGCGGATAAGAGTGTGTTAGGCAAACAAAACATTGGCAGATTCTTATCCCAACACACAATTTTAATCACTAACACTTGCAAGCCTTTTTCAATAACTGATTCAAGACAACGTCCAAAAAGTTCTATTTGTTCAAGATATTCAAATGCCGCAAAGATGTCGAGTGTGTGCACACTGATGTTTTGGTCGCAGAATCTAGACACGGTATAATCAACATATCTATAAAACGTCTCCCTGATATACTTACTAGCATAATCTAATGGAAACAAGTTACACCAATGCCCTAGATGGAAATACAAAAGGGGGAAAGAAGCCGTTAAAGCAAACCATTCCTTGGACAAAACACTCATTCGAACAAGCGATTTTGTATCCTTCCGAAGATACGACAATATGTGGTGAACAATAAAATCAGGAAGCATTGAAATCCGGTCCGTTGTATCTTTTGTGTTATTCTTCATCTTCTTGCTTAACCCTATAAAAAGTAAATCACAGGAAGAAGTAATCAAAAAAACAAGCTACATAAAGAATAAACAGACAAAGCACCCTTAAAATCTTTTTTCATCCAAAGTTCCAAACTGCTTTTGCATATTCCAAAGTGCTTATTCGAGATAACCAACATGTTTAACCCAAAATCTTTTTTGAATGGATTTTTCACACACACACACACACACAAAAAAAAGGGGTAAATACAAACACCATCTCCTGAAGTGCTATACTATTTATAAGTGCTTATTAATAAGCTTGAGAGAAATAAGCAAATCCAAAACATGAGTTGTTCATTGAGGAATTTCATCCAACAGTCCGGTCGGGTGTGCATAAACAGAAAGCCAATATCTTAACCTCGTCACATATTAACATGCAGTAAGCCAATAACATTATAGAATATATGCACATACACAACTTAAACGAGCCAAATATATAATTTAGTACGGTACAATATAAAAAATATATATACATCTCACTGAGACATGTTATAGAACACAATTTAATAGAAAATTTACCTTGTTGATATTGCTTAGAAGAATAATAAATTAATAATCAGAATGAAGTAAACTAGAGTATTCGAGTTCCAAGTGACTTATTTAACTATCTATCGACGTTGAGGTTGTTTAAACTTCGTGGGCCGGCTAATGGACTTATTTAACTTTTGGGCCGGCTAATGGACTTATACCATGTTGAATATAAACCTCCCGAATCCCGAGTATTATGTCTTTGATGACTATTTATCTTTTATATAATAAAATAAAACCCCTAGTGGGGACTTTTTCATTTCAAATAAATCAAATCATACCTTATTTGGTAATTTTTTTTTTAATTTGTTATTTTTTTTAGATGTAAAAAAAATATTCAAAGCTAATTATTTCCTAATTTGGTTAAAAAAACATAAAAAAACGTTTTTGTGCTCATAGGAAAAAAATAAACAAAAATACACATGGGCCCTTAAGCTATTCTTTCATAGTTGCAAGCTAAAAATGTAATTTAAAAAAAAACACGGCCACTCAAATCTATACATTTTTTTTTTCATAACCATTGATAAAATCTTTAAACTCAGAACCTACAACGATCCAACATCTCCACAAACCCTTACATGCTGACCACCATCAGGTCATATATAATTTAATTCAATTGTTTTGTGGTTTAATTCATCACATGAATTTTGGTTATGTTTGTTGTCTAGAATTATGATACACAATAGCCGTCGCCATTATTTTTAGCTGAACTGATTTAATGTATAATATGTTGTTGCCTATGTTAGTAATTTTGTTGTTGTTTTTACATGTGATATTGGTTTAACTATGGGCTTTTGATTAAACTATTAAAGAGTTAAATACTTATGTTTGATGTATATGTTAATCGTATGTGTTTTCTTTTTTTATTATCAAATTTATCTGGTTTATGTTGTTTTGATTTTGTTTTAGTGAATTTGTTGGTTATATATGGGATAATATGTTTATGGTGATTTAGTTGCCTGTTTGGGATTATATTTTTGGTTAATTGGAACAAGTTTCATGCTCTATGAATTCCTATTTAGTTAACCTATAAACTGTTTCCACAAGCCCAAGCAAGTTGTTAAAATTCCCTTTCATCCATTTTGTGTCATTGTCAAGGAAGATAACCAACCTCAACTTGGATTAGACTTGATCTGTGGGTTCAGGTAATATGCTTCGAAATTGGAATGTACATGGTTGTTGTAGGAATCAATGGGACTCTCTTTAGTTACTTGACAATATGAACATAATTTTCTCTTCATACCAGGAATTAACACATGCCAACAAGAATCTCGCAATTACCTTAATCTTTTACATATAGTATGTGCAAACAATAACAACGAATATGATAGTTATCGGGTTTTTTAAATTGGTTGTGTGATTCTCCTTGCAATTAACATATTTTTAAATATGTAGGCTGATAAATATGGTATACATGCAGGAAAGGGTCTAAAGTTCCTGAAATTAAGTGTTGTGAACGAGCAGAAAATACTGCATTAGAAGCATTAACCGGGAAGAAAGATGGTTTTTAACAACTAAATTATTAACTACTCAACATATCACAACAACCCATTGAAGCCCAAGGGGCTTTCTGGTCTTTCTGCATACTTGCATTTTGGACAACTATCAGAACAACGTTTGTGCCTTGGAGGCCCGTAAAGTATGCAAAGTTAATCAACAGGTTTGTATATTTTGTGGAGCATAGCTTTATTTGAACTTAGTTATATCAGTATGTATTGGTTTACTTTGATGTTAAGTTGGTATGACCACATATATGGAATTTATGAATCTGACAATATTATTTTTTAAAATTACAGGACTGATTATCTATGTTGTCCAACAATATTAGTTTAACGTGCTTGGCTAAGCTTATTTTAAAGGTCATTCATCTTTTTATTTATCAATAAGGGAGCTCAATTTTCTTATTAGCTAATAAAAATTATAATTGAATTAGTTTGGTTAAAATTGAGAGTTATTTCAAACTCAAATAAGCAAAGTTGTTAGGTACTTAGGTTAGAGTTCATTATTAGATAAGACAAAACGGTAAAGTTTCTTTGTTAAATCCTCTTTGATTAATGAAGTGCGACAATACAGTATAGTTAAACATAAACATTTCTTTTTTAAATCCTTTTTGGGTAATGAAGTGCGACAATACAGTAATACTTTTGGCCCGTTATGAATTTCAGGTTTTATAACTTTTCTAGAACTGTGTTCATGTATTAGGGTCATTCATAGATTGATCAACGTGGAAACTGCTAATGATACACCATAGGTAAGATCGTCATTGAAATTGTTTGGATTCTTATGATGAGATTTAATCTTTAAGGTATTACGATTTTCTTATTCCCGTTTGAGTGCAATGTTGGGTTTGTGATTTTTTAAAGAACACTATGTGTTTGATGAGTGATTTTTTAAAGAACACCATGTGTTTGATGAATTGCCTAATTTTTGTTTTTAGGTTCAATAATTTCTTTTTGTATTTGTAGTATTATTTTGCTGAAGGAGCCCTGCATGTGCTCAATTTAGTGTGTAATAATTTAAAGATAGGAGGTCATGTTTTATACGGTGTCTCCATTTAGTGTGTAAACTTGATGCATTTTTGTAGAAGCATTCCCGTCTGTGCAATACGTAAAAAAAATCATTTTTCTGGTCCTGCTGAACCGTTACATTTGACAGGGGTTTTTAAGTTGTCTAAACCCATAGTGAGTGAAGTCGCGAAATATCCGATGTCAAATATTTTTTTTACCAAAAAAAGGTAAGCTTTCTGAATATAGCCAGCTACATTTGATAAGAACTACTTCTTGCTATTAAATATCTAAATCATCAGTTTATACTTTTAAATTGAGGTTAAAAAGTGAGATGAGAAAAAGTTGGTTGAATATGAATCAGGTTGAATTCAAAATTTAATGAATATGAATCAGGTTAAATTCAGATTTTAAATGTTAAAAAGTTGGTTGCTTTCTCATATTAATGTTATATGCAGGTTTCATTTGTGGTTCAGGTTCAGCGAGATTAAGGAGCTGAGAAGCTTAAATCATGTTTAATGAAGCCATTTATAACTCATTTGAAAGTTGTAGAGCAACAAGGGTAAGTCTATTAATCTTGAAGTGGGTAAACGTTCCCTGTTATAAGTCATGGAGTTTATAATTGCTTCAGTATGAAATATGTTCTATTTGTTTTAAGTATTGTTGATTAATGTTTTTGAAAATTCTTTTCAGATTGTTGATTAAAAGCGTTTTTGTCTGAACGGGTTCTATTTAATCATTTAACGAAATATGGAATTCATCAAGCACCTAGACAGAAGGAGAATAGGCTTAGATTTGGAGTTCGTGACTACTATGTTCATTCCAGTTTAAAAAGGCCTAACATGGTGCGTTTGGCTTAAACTACACATATCTCTTTTAACTCCACAAGAGGTGCACATTACGTTGTTCACCGTTAGGTTAATTAAATAATTATAATCTGGACTTAGCAAGTTGTTTTGGACTAATAATTTATTATGAGGCCTTTTATTTTTGTTTAGGATTTTGATTTCTAGGAAAAAGAACGATGATGTCCTCAAAGACGCCAAGGGGTTGATAAATATGGAAGATTTGTATATATTGACAGTCTTGGTATGGTTGATGCTACCAAGCTCATCCATTTGATGGAGTTGGAAAGAACGTTTATTGACAAGTTCCCAATGCATGAGTCTTTGCTAAATAGCATATTGATCAAGTACCACTATTTCAGAATTGGTAAGTCTTAAAATTATTGTTTGACATGTTTACTTATATTTGAGGCCTACGATCCAGTCTCATGTCATTCGGTTATATATTTACTTGAGCCACAATAATTGTACTCAAATTATAAGTGAAGAAATTTGGCATATCATGTTCGCATAGAACCGCAGTAAAGTACAATTAAGTTCATGCATTCCATCGCATATGTGGATATGTTCATTTTGAGTATTTTTCCTTTATGAACAAGGTATTTTTCCTTGGAATTGTTAGGACACATTGTGTTAATTGATTAGACCTTACGAATGTGTCACGTGCATACTTACTGTCTTTTTACACTTAAAAACACTTCAAAATGATAAAAGTGTTTCTTTGCCGGTTTACAAGATTTAGGACAACTAATAGGAAACAAACGAAAATAATTAATAAAAGGTTGTATGGGATAGTCTACTTTTAAATCATGTGCAACATATAGTTAATATTCAAATCATCTTCTTTGAAGAAGCTCGAGGTGCAATGTTAGACTTAGCAGCCAAAGGCACTGCACTAACTAGCACGTTGAATTTTATTTGTGTCTCATTAGTGCAGGTTCGTCACATTCGTTTGCAATTTTATTTGTGCATAAACAGTTCTCAAAAGTAACTCTTACTGTACACACAACTGCAGTGAAGGAGATCACATGGTTGTAGGGATGAGCACGGTACCATTTTGGTACCGTACCGGCACCGTTTTCGAGGTACCGTATTTTTTCCCGACAAAAATATGTAGTCCCGATCCCGGAACCGAGAGGTATATCGGTACCGGCACCGGGTTCGGGAAACCGGTACTATACCGAATTGAGTACCGTTTAAAATAAAATAATCTCAAATTGTATCAATTTGGCACTTTCTTTTGGATACTCATTCCTTATTGATCCACAGTGGGATAGTTACTTGGGATGCATTATTTTAAGAGTATTGGCAGTAGGAGAGTTTGGTTGTATTTATCTTGTGAAGGAGAAGTAAAAGTGTAGCCACTGTGGTTTCTTTTCTTCACGCAACTTGTAGCAGGAAATTTGTAAATGTTTTAGTTTTCTCCTCTTCTGTCATGATTTTCTCAAATGAGGTTTGAGGTTTGATATTCTGCACAAGCTACTACTAAGTTAGGAGTCCTTAGATCATGAGTTTAGTAAAAAAAATTAAGCCTATTTTAGTTCCAGTACTAAAATCGGGATTTCCCGTCTTGGTACCGTACCCATTTTTTATGGTACCAGATTTTTTTTGAGCGAATTTCATGGTACCGGTACCGTATTGGATAGTGATAACCGGTACCGGTACGGTTCCGGTACCGTACCGTTTTTCCGGTACCCATGCTCATCCCTACATGGTTGTCTATGATAAAAACAATGCAATGGCTCTTGAAATTGTCCCAACTGTTGAGCTACACGGGCTTAAATTTTTTATGAGTGCATTGCGACCTTGCTTAACTTCTCCATCCGGTAAACTTAAGTTCTTAATAATGTACATTTAATTGGAACCGCTCTAATTTGTTTTGTAAGTTTTAAGACTACTGGAGTGTTAATGTAGTAGTTGGTTCATTATTTATGTTAGATTGCCATGTAATGAAAAAATTATGTTAGACAATAATAAATCTTAGTAACTTTTTTTTTTCTTTTCCAAAAATTATGTTAAAGCCCCGTGCGTGCACGGGCCTTATAACTAGTACAAACTACATGAAAATCTAATAATCATGTGTATTATTATATTATAAATCATTTGAGACCTTTTTAAAATTAAAGTTTCAAATATTAAGCTCTCAACGCCCTTATTGTTATGTGAGGTGAGATCTATGCAAAACAAGTATTACTTAAAAAACAAATAAGCCAATCTCAACCATCCATCCACATTTCATCTAATGGCTAAGATCAAATCAAAAATAACAAAGAGAGGGCAAAATTGGCATTTTAGCTCATTTAATATAAAAACCCACTTTCCACCATTTAAAAAAAAAACAATATATCTTGCAAATGGTAAATCTTCAAGCAACGAAAAATATACCATCGCGACGAGAAAAAAATTATCTTTCTATAGATATGCATTGTTATATACTTTCGACGAATTTTTTTTTCAAAATTTCGTCCAGAAAAATCCCACGGGATTCGTAAAAAATCCCATGGGATTAGTAAAAAGACGATTTTTCTTTTTTAAATTTCCGTCTAGAAAAATCCCATGGGATTCGTAAAAATCCCATGGGATTCGTGAAAAGACGATTATTTTTTTCAAAATTTCCGTCGAGAAAAATCCCACGGGATTCGTAAAAAATCCCATGGGATTCGTAAAAAGACGATTTTTTTTTCAAAATTTCCGTCCAGAAAAATCCCATGGGATTCGTAAAAATCCCATGGGATTCGTAAAAAATCCCATGGGATTCGTAAAAAGACGATTTTTTTTTCAAATTTTTCGTCCAAAAAAATCTCACGAGATTCGTAAAAATCCCATGGGATTCGTAAAAATCCCATGGGATTCGTAAAAAATCCCATGGGATTCGTAAAATGACGATTTTTTTTTTAAATTTCCGTCTAGAAAAATCCCACAGGATTCGTAAAAAGACGATTTTTTTTTTCAAAATTTCCGTCGAGAAAAATCCCACGGGATTCGTAAAAAGACGATTTTTTTTTCAAAATTTCCGTCCAGAAAAATTCCATGGGATTCATAAAAATCCCATGGGATTCGTAAAAAATCCCATGGGATTCGTAAAAAGACGATTTTTTTTTTCAAAATTTCCGTCGAGAAAAATCCCACGGGATTCGTAAAAAATCCCATGGAATTCGTAAAAAGACGATTTTTTTTTCAAAATTTCCGTCCAGAAAAATCCCATGGGATTCGTAAAAATCCCATGGGATTCGTAAAAAATCCCATGGGATTCGTAAAAAGACGATTTTTTTTTTCAAAATTTTCGTCCAGAAAAATCTCACGAGATTCGTAAAAATCCCATGGGATTCTTAAAAATCCCATGGGATTCGTAAAAAATCCCATGGGATTCGTAAAAAGACGATTTTTTTTTAAATTTCCGTCTAGAAAAATCCCACGGGATTCGTAAAAATCCCACGGGATTCGTAAAAATCCCATGGGATTCGTAAAAAGACGATTTTTTTTTTCAAAATTTCCGTCGAGAAAAATCCCACGGGATTCGTAAAAAATCCCATGGGATTCGTAAAAAGACGATTTTTTTTTCAAAATTTCCGTCCAGAAAAATCCCATGGGATTCGTAAAAATCCCATGGGATTCGTAAAAAATCCCATGGGATTCATAAAAAGACGATTTTTTTTTTCAAAATTTCCGTCCAGAAAAATCTCACGAGATTCGTAAAAATCCCATGGGATTCGTAAAAATCCCATGGGATTCGTAAAAAAATCCCATGGGATTTGTAAGAAATCCCATGGGATTCGTAAAAAGACACTTTTTTTTTTCAAAAGAAAAATCCCACGGGGTTCGTAAAAAAATCCTACGGGATTCGTGAAAGAATCCCACAGGATTCGTAAAAAAATCCCATGGAATTCGTAAAAAGACGAACTTTTTTTTTCACCAGAAAAATCCAACGAAATTCGTAAAAAATCTCACGGGATTCGTAAAATAATCCCACAATATTCGTAAAAAAAATCACTGATTTGTTATTTTCAAAAAATCTAGACACATGTCTCACACGGGTCAGATGTCTAGTGTTTCCATAAGATTATGAAAGATTAACATTAAATTTCAAACTTCTTCCACTTTACACAAAATGAATCTCACTAGTGACTAATAATTACATATTGTTTGTCATGACTTGACTTTGCATCTTTTTAACATGTTATGTTGTACCAGTTAAAGTAATAGTAGAATTTACAAGCAAAAGTAGCTAACCCCACCATAATGCCTACAAAACAAAGCATACCCTCTAATAAAAAAAACTAAACCGTGTGATATTTGTTGTGCTTGTAGAAGATCCCACATCCATCTTTTTTCGTCCCACCTCTATTAACATAGATGCTAGAGTAATCATAGTGCCCTACTTTTTCTTTGTAGAAATTATCATAATTGTCTAGTTCCTGAAAACAACATATAATGGACTTACTTACAGCAACAAAACAGAATGTATATATATAAGGTTCCAAGAATGAGTACTAATACTATTACTCTATACTGATCTAAGAATGAGTGGATCATCAAACACATGAGTTTGGAATTTGAGTCAAGTGTATTTATGAGTTGCAGTACTGACTATTGAGTCGCCTAGTCATAAGTGAAACTTGACACGACTAGTGTGAGTTTAATAGATATGACTGGGGATAAAAGATATAAATAAAACCTGTAAGCATAAGATATCAGCATCAAGATTCTTGAGAACATCAAGAGTTACTTGCGCACAAATTTTTTCCATGTGCAAAATCCTACATAAGATTAATACGGTATATATTTAGGCTATAAACTGAACATATCATGATCGATATTTCATAAATTTCAAAATATTAAGAATTTTCACAATAGCTTTAATCCACAGTACAAAAGAACATTAAGAGATCAAGAAACTCACTTGAGACAAGCCGCTAGAGAGTGGGGAAATTTCCCTTTATTGCCACTTCTTACATATGCCTGCAACATGAATGAGAATGAGTTTGTCGATAGCTGCAGTACTCACTTATACTCGTATTTTACATAATTACATGCTTGATTATATGCACGCATGTGTTGCACGCACATACACAATTCAGCAGAACAAATCACATATACGAGTATACAACTATAGTATCCTTAATTACCATATTAGGATTGTCTTGTCTAACTGTTGTGCTTAATTTTTCTAAGTTACCATAACGTAAAGCACCATTAGCTACTTAATAACCGAGAATATTGACATTTTAACATGTTTGAGTGTGGAAAACTGATTGTCAGCAGATAGCCACATCATTGCTTGCAAATTGGAATTAATTACCTGAATTTTGGCCTCTAGCGCTTCTCATATGACATTATAAATTAACTGCAATCTCATATTCGGCTCAATAACATTGATTATGTCACGTAAATCATGAGCGTTGCTACTGATACTTAGTTCAATATAGCATATTTCATGAGCTTTGCTACTGATACTTAGTTCAACATAGCCCTAACCATAACTAAGGGGGTGTTTGGATCAATACAAATTAGCTTATTTCAAGAAAACAAATATAACTTATACAAAGTAACTAATACTTAGTTCAATATAGCTTATTTCATGAAAACTAATTTCAACTATTAGTCAAAATCAGGTCAGATTTTAGGGCAAAATTAGCCAGCACCTAACTAAATAGAATTTGTACAAATTAAAGCTTCAATCCAACCACTAACAACTAATCAACAAATCAGGAATTAAACCTTGATGACGGAAGGTGATCGGAATTTGAACAATGGCGAACGGTGGCAATTCGATCGGCGATGGTAGCAGGTCAGGAGTAGCGGACGGTGATCGGAATTTGAACGATGACGGACGGTGGCAATATGATCGGCGACAGTAGTATCAGGAGTGGCGGACGAACGGTAGCAGGTCACGACGACGGCGGTGGCAAGGTGATGGTGGATTTGTTTGGCGACTGGTGAGAGAGAGAAGAAAGAGGTGTGTGTGAAAGTGTGTGTTACGGTTTAGATTTTTGGGGGTATTGGTATATAATATTAAATGACTAAAATGCCCCTCAGACTATTTTAGTTTTAAAATCATAATTAATCTAAACCATTAGATTGAAGGAGGATGGATGGATGAAATCATTTGATTTGTACTTTAGCTAAATGTAGTTTCGTATAGAACTTTTCTCATTGTTATGAATCTATGTTGGTTTTACTATGAAATCTATAGCTTGCAATATACACATCATAAATAAATGCAAATTTTAATAAATATAGCTATAATATCATTAGTTACAACAATTAAACACACTTTTTTGTAGACATGTTAAAAAAATAATTAAAAAATACAATACAATTTAATATAAAAAGACATCTATAACTATAATACCTATTGACTTTTCAACTCTTATGTTATTTTTAAAACACAACTAAAATGAAAAATACATGTTATTATACATATTGTACAACTAATAAAACACACAAATCTCCATACAATTTATATGCAAACAAGTTGATGGTATATATGGTTTTAAAAACTAGACCGGACGAATGGGTTCAACCGGTTTAACCGGGAACCGGAGTTGCAAGCGGTTCGGCTAGCCAATAAAAGCTGTCCCAAAACACACCTGAGAGGACCGCCGGAATCAGTAAAAACGGGTGAACCAAGCCGGACCGAGATAATTTTCTACTTGTTTTTCTCAAGTTAATCGGCTCGTCATTGTTATTTTGTTGGTGCTTAGACTTTAATCACATGGTACCCGCTCCTGTAACGCGCATGTACCTGCTAGTAAACTCCAATGGACCCATAACCAAAAGTCGAAACCGGACTTGGGCCAACTATCTATCATCTAATAGACAACAATCTAATTTAACCATAGGGTGATGTTAAAATAAAAAATTATAGCGGTAAAATGCTTTTAACTATTATCACAAAAATATAGGAGATGTCGAGTTCGATTATTGGTCACGCAAACCTTCTCAAAATAAGAAAACGATTTAGCAATAATTTCAACCCTTTTATTAGTCGTCCAAAATGTCATTGTTCATGCTAAAAAAAAAACGAAACAATCAAATTTAAATAAGATTTTGGCTAATATTTGTTATTAATAAACACAAACCTTTTTTTTTTCGCAAGAAATTGTATTTAATACAAATTAGTTAAACTTATAAGTAACTATATTTAAACATAAGTTTTATATTAATGAACTCAAACATTTCATTTATTTAAGCAAATGTTGGAAAAACCCTTTTAACTGGTGTTCATCGGTTAGATTATCAGGTTATTCAGTTCTCTTATGTTAACTTTTTTTTAGGTTAAACCGAACCGATAACCAAATTTGAATTCCGTTCGGTTTTTGGGTTGACCCCAATAACCCGAATTACATAATTTATATATATTTCATTTAATTTTATAGATTTTTAGCAACCAAAAATAATTAAAAAAAAAAAATTCAAGCTTAAAAAATGTTATATTTATACTAGAAAAGAATTTTAATGATATATAAAAAATATATATTTTACTTATGTGAATTCAGTTTTGGTTCGGTTCAGTTTTCATTTTGACAAAACCATATATAAATCGAAAACCGAATATTTAATTCGATTCGATTTTTTTTTGACAAATTCGATTCGGTTACAAATTCAATTCAATTTTATTCGGTTCAGTTCGGCTTCCATTTTCGATTCATATTACCCGATTTAGGAACACCCCTACTCTTAACTTTTATTTATTTTTGTTACTTTAAAATGAACCATAATACCATATGCAACCAACATGGCCCAACATCTATATTTGACTTAGCCCAACACTCTAAGTTAACCCCACATTACCGTTTTAAACATTTAAAAAACAACCTCAACGGCTATATCTCTTCATGACCGTTCAAAAAACAAATCATTCACAAATTCATCATATAACAACACAATCACATTCCAACAATCAATCTTCATTCAAAGAAAAAAAAAAAAAAAAAAAAGATCTAAGCAAATTTTTATAAAAAAAAATGGTGTACACATACAAGCCAACATACTACTCCTCAGTCCAAGACTCGATAACCTCGATGTGCAAAAACATCTTACCATTCTCATTCAAGAAACGCCGCTTACCCGCGATTGCAGCTGCTGAGCAAAGACTATGGAAGCAGCAATCTGATAACTTGAAGTGGCAGCAAGAGTCTTTTCATCAGATTTTGAACTTGATGGGGTTGTTTAAGGAAGGGATTTTGGCCGAGAATGAGGTTTTGGTGTTTCGGGCTCATCTTTTGGAGACCATTGTTTCTTCGCCGTTTGATCTCGAGCAGCCGGTTATTTTGAGAGATAAACTGATCTTCTTACAGGTTAGACCCTAAATTTTTGTTATTTTATAAAATTTAATTATTATTTTTGTTGTTTAATTGAAATAGTAAGATTTGAACATAATTGCATTAGTACTAACTACTAAGATTTTGAAAAATAATCATAATTTTGGGGCTTTCGGGTTTTTTTGTAAAGTTTTGATTTTTTCCTATAAATTTTGCTGAATTTGCATATTTTTTTGGTGGATAGCTGTAGTAGTATAGAAACTAGGAAATTTGTGACTTGGTTCGAAAAAAATTTGATATAATTTGTTACCCGGGGAGGCGAGTCTTTGACTCATATGCACGGGGCCTAACACGTGTATCCCCGTGACTGAAACAAAATTGATATATTGGTGAATAATTGTATTAGTAATAGGATCTGAAAAACTTGAGTTGGGTTTGTACTAATTTCGGAAAAGTTAATTTCTTTTTTGGTTTTAGCAAAAATTTGCAATCGTATCAAGATTTTATAAATATGTGATTTTTTTTGGTAAATTTGCATCTTTTTTGTCGGAAAGATGGGATAATTTCAAGATTTATATAAATTCTGATATGGGTTTTTTCGGGTTATAAAAAAGTTAATATCTTTATAAATTTTGGTTACAGGAGTTATTGTATGCAAATTGCATATCAGAAGAGGAGTATCATGCATCGAAGGCACCATTGTTGCAAAGACTAACAGCTCAAGGAGCTAAAATAGACTCAAAAGATATCGTCATCGCTGGACCACAACAAAAAGACCCAAACAATGAATGGTCAGTGATCGATTTGCAAGACTCGGGTTCCAAAAACAAGCCAAAGCAGCAAAAGTCAGGCGTTAAACAAGTCAAAGGAGTTACATCAGTTCTTGGTATCTCATCATCATCATCTTTTAAAAATGGAAAAGATAATAGTGTTGGAATGTCTCAAGAGAATCCGTTTTGGAACTGTGAACTGAAAGAAAAAGAAAATGAAAAACCGACGATTCTTATGGCTGAAAGTGTGGTAAATGAGGACTCGGCAAAGAAGGCGAAAAAGAGCCCGTTTAGTGGTTTTATGAAATGGAAAAAGAGTGAAGATTCTGAAAAAGATACTGTGCCTTTATCGTTAAATGATTCGGTTAAGGGAACTTATGCACATCCTAAGGAGGGGATGGATACTAAAATCAAGCGAAAGCTACATATGGATGGCTCATCGTCTGATTTCTTTGTTGATAAGGTTGATTGAATTTGAAAAATTTTGGTTTGATTTAATCTGCATTATTAGTTTTCTTGTGCTGATGCATCTCTCGCCTCAGGTTTTAGGAGACAAAATCAGGAAGGAGCTAATGAAAAGCAAAGCAGAACTTCAGTTATCGTAAGCAATTTGAATCTTGATATACTTTATTTATGAACAATCTGCTTCAAAATGGTATTATTTACTTTTGACAGATATATGCTACTTATGTTTCTAATCACTTAATGCAACAAGTTGGATTCTGTGGTTAGAATTGGTAATGTGCAATAATGGTTATAAAACATTCCTTGCATTTATCGGTTAAAAGAATACTCCATAGTATATTGAATTTTCATGCAGTTTTACAAAAATCGTGAACTCTAATCGGTAATATGTTTTTAGGGATGATCAAATTGAAGTGATTTCAACTAGGCTTCCAATCGACAAAGCTGATCTGAAAAAGTTCTTTGCCAAGTAAGAAAAACGTCAAATTTTTCTTCAATGATTGTAGTTGCTTTTCTTGAATTGTGGCTAATCTTGACGGAAATTTCAGGAAATGGTGTGATCAATATGGAGAAACTGTGTTGGAAGTGGTGCGAAAAGAGTATAAGGATCACGTTAATGAGATCAAGAACATGTCAATTGCTATCAAGAAGGAGCAGAAGAAACCCGTGGAGGAGAAATGGACTACTTTTGATGATGTGAACATGTCAAGTTCTATGAAGAAGGAGCAGAAGAAAACCGTGGAGCAAAGATGGACTACTTTTGATGACGATGATGAAAATTGTCACCCAAATCTTTTTGCTGACCGCGCTCCAGTTTCATCAGGTTTTGTATCGCAGAAAGATGACAGAAGCGTTCGGGCTTCTAAGAATAGAAGCAGTACAGATAGGTTGTTCAAGAACAACCCTTTCTTTGATTACTAGCTAGGCCAATATCTGAATTTGGCACTTGCGGTACATGTCTTATTATGAATGTTTTCTATGTTCTTTTGTTGATGCTGTGAGGTTTACGATTAGGTCTTATTTGTGTAATGTTGAATTGCTGAGTTTTTCAGTAATCTTCTGGAAATAAACTTGAAAGTTTATGTATGGATAGGCTACCCTTTAGGTTGCTTTCTTTTCGACCCATTACCCAACCCACACATCTAATCACAGCGTAAGTGTGTTACTGAGGTTACAAGATAACAATGTTGAGGTTTAAGCATTTAGTAGACTAAAGTTACATGAGCCTTTTTTGACTTTCAAGAGTCAATCTAGTATTTTCAAGACTGCTATTTCAGTCATTATTCTCACTAGTAGTGACTTTATATTTCTTCCTATACTTATGTAGTTGTCGAGATTTACTACAAAAGCGAAATGACCTTGGTTGATCTCGAGCATAACCACGCTCAGACGTGAAATGAAAACATCTTATTTGACACTCAAAAGTCATTCCTGAACTTTTTGGTTTGGAGGCAAAATGAAGTCTTGAGACCAATCCAACCATCACCATGAATCAAAACTGGAGACCTTACAGTTTAATATCACTATCAATCTTATGTTTCTGATTATTACTTTGTAAAACAAGAGAACTATGAGCCCTCTGCATTCCCAATGCTTATACCACAAAATTTATTCAAAATATAAGAGCCCAAAAGTTTTTCTTAAGATTGTCAAATTTTGACGAAAGTTGTTTCAGTAAAAGTTGCAGACATGTGTATAAAGGAACGAAGTTGCTCGTGAAATGTTCAAGATTGACTCGGTAAGGGCTTGAGAAGATCCGAGTTTGATCCGGGGTTTGAGCGTTTTTTGGATTTATCGAATAAACGATTCCAAGCCATAGCTTCATACTTAAAATTCGATTACGCTAGCGACCTAAGAAATATATGTATGTATACATGTCAATATACTTCGTATACGTATAATTGTATATTTGCACATGTATACATTCATTATATGGGTTTATCTAACGGGTGCCCTCATGACAAGGTTTAAATATCAGTATAAAATGAAACTTTTAGTTTATTTAATTAAAAATCATATTTAATTATGATAATTTATAAGTTTCATTAATGTGCATTAAATGCAATTTTTAATTTTCGTAATAAAAAAAAAAGTGTTTAATAAATGCAGTTTAACCCGTGCCCTCAGGGCACTCGTTAGACGAACTAAAATTTAACAAGTCGAGCTTGTGGTGGACATTATTTCATCTAAGACTATCAAAAAATGAGATGAACCGATCTTGTATATAATGTCATGAGCCAAGCTAAAGCTAAAAACATAAAACTCGAAACAAGCTCAAGGAGCCGGGGCTTTATAAACTTAAACAAGCCGACCTTGTTTTTTAGCAAGCTTGGCTCAAACTCGGTTGGACTTGTTTTTACCTTTAAATGCATATATAAATTGGGTTTTAGTAGAATACACTTTTGCTAAATCTTGAATGCATACTAGATTTTGATAAGTGAGAAAGTAATATACGCCTTGTATTGTAGATGTAGACAGTGGATGTCCTGAATCGTAACATTAATGATCGACCTTGACATATGGGTCGTGATTGTAACATTTATCTAGCACATTAAATGCCCATCTTGATCTATTCATCTTGATAATAACTCGTAGGTTATTATTTACCGCACTTTGTTTGACGTTGGATTAGGAGCGGAGTTAGAAGAATGACGTGTTTGTAACAACACTTTGTCTCGTTCTATTAGCATCTTATCACTATAAGTTTAGTTGCACCCGAAAAATTACTCAGTTTATCAATTGGGATATGATTTGTACATCATTTTTTTTTGCTATCCACCACTAAATTATGCATAGCGGTGTTGTACTGTATGCATCACTGGTGTAATTTAGTGGTGTATAGCAAAAAATAAATAGTGCACAAATCATTTCCCTTATCAATTACTTTCGACTTTCAACTTTGAGAAGAGTTACACTACACATGCTTAATTTAGTAACTCCAAATTATGGATTGATAGTTTTTTTACTTTTTTATTTTTATTTTTTTTTAATTTTTTTTAGAGCGAGATTGTAAAAAATTGACTACAATATTTAATACGATGAAGTAGCTTTTCTAACATCTAGTGTCGACTTTAATTTTCTCAAGATAGCAACTTCGTCTCCATGTTTAATACCTAATCTAAATGCATACAAATTCAACATCTTCTTTCATTTCTCTACGACCCGTCAGGGACCACAAAATTCAATACCTACTCGTTTTCTATTTGTCAGAAGTTTAAATCATAAATTAGTGACGACACGTATCTGACAAAGATTACTCACTCGTTTCCTCTTAGGGATGTCTTAACCGGACCCTCCCTATCATGGGGGGTCCACCTACTTTTACCAGAATGTACAAGTTTTAAAGCAGACAGTACAGACGACGGCAGCTGGGTCAAGTCAACAAACCCTCCCTAAGGAGGGTCCGGTTATCCCACCCCTTCCTCTTATTGCCATGTGTCCATATCAAATATCTAATTCTAGAAAAATCATTAAAGGATATGCTTCATTATAGTACCACTCACCATTATCTTTGGAAAAAACAATTCGTATACACTAAACTATAGAGTTTCTTTCTTAAAAAATACAACTTGGTTGAAAAAGAATCCCTTCTAGCAGAGAACCAAAGTTTAGAAAATATATTCATTTGGATTTTTGGTTACAAAAAAGTGTTTAAAATAGAGAACGTCGGTGCATTCGATGACCTCACGAACTAGTACACCATTTTATATTCGTGGCTAAAATTTAAACCACGACAAGATACATGTTACACGTTTTCCTTGACTTTTTTATTATTTGATCTTTCCTCGTTATAAATTGGGGCATGCTACATCCACATAAAATCCCCACAAAAAACTCCCACTCGGTGACATGTCGGCGGGTGATTGGTTTTTAGTGGGATGTGGATCCCACAAAAAACCAATCACCCGCTGACATGTCAGCGAGTGGAGTTTTTTGTAGGAATTTTATGTGGATGTAGCAAAATCCTTATAAATTACCCCACAACCATCATCAAAACCTAAGCTAAATCATTTGTATTACATAGTATTTCCCAACATACTAAAAGAAAGAAACCAAAATATGCCTAAGTCACCTCCTCACCACCACCACCACACACCACCTCCCGTGGTGCACCACCCTCCTCCACCGCCCGTCGTTCACCACACACCACCACCAGTCGTCCACCACCCACCTCCAGTCGTGCACCACCCTCCTCCACCACATAAGCCCGACCCACACCACCACCACCACTGAAAAGATCCAAGACTGATCTACAAGCTAGCATGCATGTTGTTGTGTTATGACTTAAGTTATGGTTGCTATGTAACTTATGTTTTCATATTTCATAGCATGTAGTATGGTCCTATGTAGTATGTACTAGTGTACTACTAGATGATCTTTTGTTGTTGGTTCTTGTTTTTTATAGTTTTGATGTTAATAAGGGTGGTGCTTGTGGATCTACATATTGTTATGCTGCTATGTAGTTTGGATACTTAACTCTAATGATAAACATCTTGTGTATGTATAGTAAACCTTTTGGATCTACATATTGTTATGCTGCTATTTAGCTTTTTTTTTTTTTTTTTTTTTTTTTTTTCGTTTTTTTAAGATCGTGATCGGATAGGAATATTTAGATTTTACTATAGTGTCTCATAACAAGCGTTGTAAAATTATACAAATCAATATATTATTATATATCATATATCATGAAATATATTATACAAATCAATATATTATTATATATCATATATCATGAAATATATATCAAAATTATGATAATAAAGTGTTTAATACAATTTATCTTTTGTTTTTCATATTCTGCAAATAAAGTTAATAGGCTTTTAGCTTATGGTTTGAGAATAGTACGATTGGATAGATCGAGATTTTAAGATCGATCTTATGATAAAGATCGAGTTCCTATTAAGATCTTATTTCTCAAAGATCTTATGTAAGATCCAAATTATTTTTGCTTTATAATATCGTATAATCCTAAGATTTTAGGATCAGATCATGTTTGTTTTATAATATCAGAATCTAAATTTTAACATACTTGCTTTATGATATTAGAATCGAGATTTAACATACGCTTTTGAGTTGTGACCCACTTATGTTGAAACAAGTGACCCTTGAAAGCTATCATAGAATTTAGGGGCGTCCAGTGTTTTCCATACTTAGATGGTGTTGAAGTTAAGAAAATCTATATTGTGACCAATCACCAACGGATGCAACATTTAGGGTATGTTTGGCACAAGTAGGAGCTGGAGCGGGTTGCTGGAGCATGTGGCTGGAGCTTTTTTTTTACCTGCTAGTACAACTAGCATTTCATTTAGTAGCTTATTTTTTTTAACAAGCTCTTTCAAGCCGTGTCAGCTAAACGAGACTTATTTTAAATCGTAGCTTATTTTTCTAAAAATAAGTTCATGCTACGATAAGCTCGTGCGCCAAACATAGCGTTAGTGATGGTTCGTAAGTCACGTACTAGTGTGATCTTTTTCATCCGATATGCAAACAAAACTGGGTCTTTGATACGTGATAAATAACAATTCACATAGCAAACGAGTGTCTTGGCCCCGGCCCCGGCCCCTGGTATCAAATGGGAAAAAGATAAAGATATTTTTACGTATAAAAATCCAAAATAAAATGTTGAAAACAAAAATAGCATGTGGAGCCGGGTAGGTATGGTAAATTATCGGTCCAAAATAAAGTGTTAGAAAAAAAGAAAAAGAAAAAGAAAAAAAGCCATATGAGGTGGGTATGGTGAGCACTTTATCGGTCATCGGATTTGCTGATCTCCTCTTTTACAAAAAGCGTCCATCACTTTTTAATAAAGCGTTCACTTTTTATATAGAAATTATACATATTATTAAATCACATGCGATACGACGCCGTTTTTGCGTCTGGGTTTCCCGCCAAAAAAATGGCCCAACTTTGGCCTGCTATCCATGACCCAATTCCGTGACCCAAGTTTTTGCGTCTGGGTTTCCCGCCAAAAAAATGGCCCAACTTTGGCCTGCTATCCATGACCCAATTCCGTGACCCAACAAGTTTTATATACCACTTTATATACACCTACGGATTAGATATGGAATTCTCCAGATACATCTCTCTCAAAGTCACACACGCACACACACAATCAAAAATCACATCTGGCGGTGATGATGAACTGATGATGTTCGAAGGATGGGGAAGTTCGAAAACCCAAAAGACAATGATAGATCTGGCGGTGATGATGAACTGATGTTGTTCGAAGGATGGGAAAGTTCAGAAACCCAAAAACCAATGATGGTAAAAAAAACAATAACAGAGGTATGCGTCGGATGTTACAACAACAAAGGGGTTTGGTTTATGAACTTTTTTTTAATTAGGCCTTTATCATAATTTTGGGGTTTTGTTAATTTGGGAGTTTCGTTAATATCTTTTGCAGGTTTAGCTGCTGTGGTTGATGTTGTTTGCGGTTGAGGGTTTTAAGGTATTTGTTTTCTGAAAACCAAGGGTCTTAGGTTTTATGTTTTGATTATTTGGAATTTATTTTGCTTTCTTTATGTTTTAAGGTTGTTGCATAAATGAGACCAGTCGTGTCAATAATTCAGCTAGCCATGTGGGTATATTTGTTTACCAATTTTGAAATATACTCATATTAAGTTTACACGACATGATAATCTTAAGGTTAATTGGAATGGACAATGATATACGCACCCTTTTTGGTGCATAAAAAAGTTATGTATTTATCTCCTTCCAAATGAAAATTGATAACCTTAGAAGAAGATTGTTTTCATGTAATAAGCTGTTTTGAGTGTTTGTACTGGGTCAAATAGCTTGGGTATTTTTGATAAAGTCATTTTTACTAGCTTTTTTAGTTTATTTTGCAACTACTTATAGGCTACTGTCATCCTGTCATAGTGATGCATTTGATGACTGACCTGTGTTCTGCTGTAGGATTTTGGTCAATGTGATGTTAAAAGGTGTACAGGACGCAAACTTTGAAAAATATCAAAAGCCACATTTTTATCATTCAGGTTGCATATAAGTTTTAGCATTCAGGTTAAGTAGTACTTAAGTCAAATAGCAGCTTATAAGTTTTATCATTCAGGTTGCATATCTTTTGCTTAAAAAGGCGCTTAGGTTAATGCAGTTGATATATATGGATATCAGGTTAGTTTTTGTATATGCAGTTGATATATATATTTATTGTGTTTAAAATTTTGAATGGTATTGCAGGTTAATGAAACGGCAAGTGTTCCAACTGATCTGGATTTTGTAAGGGCTTTCTCTCAGCTGGTGCATGGTCTGTGGTGTGACTTTTGGTGCCTGCGAAACGTATTAGTCAAAGGTGATTTTGTAGTATTGTTGTTTGTTTATCTTCCGTATTTGTTTGAGAGTGTTTGTGTCCCTCATATATGCATAAACGATTATGGATATACCCTTGCCTTAAATTTATTGAGATCTGAAGTTGTTTGGGAGTGTGAGATTTGTTACAGGCGTTGACATTCCGTGCCTAAATAGTTCACATCCATAAGACCGGTTCTATGCGTATACAGACGTTTTATGACTCTCCAATAAGCATTAACTTGCTTCGTCTTTTTTACTCATTACTGTTCAATTTGTCATTTCTAGACATGATAAAAATGGTAAGTCGTGATACCATAGCCACTATACACTATAATATACATTTCTTATTATTAATATTGATTCTTCGTTAACATTAGTTTTATGGGTGCACGTATTCTAGGGAGGAACATTTAACTGCTACTTAAACTTAAATGTTGTCTACGCCTTATTCCCTTTTCATTGGCATGTAGTCTTTTGGGTAAAACGTCAAACCATCATCAATTTATATGGAAAAATAATCACATTTTTTCCAGTGTTTCTGTTTGTACTTTTTATTAAGTTAGCTTTTATCTTGCAGCGTATAGCAGCTATAAACACGTAGAGTATCGACTGTATTTGTCGAACTTTTAAACTGGGAGGATTGTGGTGCATCACTTGGATTCGGATGTCATGACTAATCTTTTGAGACATCTTCAGTTAATGCTATAGCCACAGTATGTGTAACTTACTAAACCTGGAGGTGTTACCCAAAGGGGTGCTTTTCTATTTCTTTCCATCTGTATTTTTGTGATATTACTTCAAACAAAGTTTATTTAAATGTTTGAATCATTATAGGTTCTATATCTTTATGATTAGCTTTGTTCTAGAATTTGAAATTGTAGAAGTTCATCCATTTGTCATCTGTAGTGATATCATGTCAACTTATGACAATACTTAAACTTAGTTCTTCCCTATGTGCATTAATAGGGAAGCAAAATATTTGACGTAGATAAAAGCAAGCAAAAAACCGGCTAGGCCGCAACGCGGCCTACCAGTGCCATTCTAGTATTAATTATGCCTATCATTCTAATCAAAATTTTTATTAATTTCGCATTTTTAATTACTACAATCAAAGTAAGGATAAAATTATTTTTTATCAAATAAAATTCGAATTAATTACTATCATAATTTGTTCATTTTTTGTTTGTGAATACTCTTTTTAAAATAAGAGAATATTTAATAACCTAAAAAGTTCACACAAGATGCATAACACTAGACGAGTATTATAAAAAGTGTCATATATAATGTAAAAAACTATAAAGATCGTTCCAGGAGGGTTTTGGTTGACGAGTTCGGGTTTGTGGATTGACATGTTAAAAAATTCTAATTTAAATATGATTTGTTTATATAATCGATTAACCTTGTCTACCACCACCACCTTGTGTACCTCAACTTGTTTACGCGCACAATCTAAATTGGTCTACCTTAACTTGTTTACATACAATTTGAATACATGTACACTAGTTAAACATGTCAAATAAATTAGCAGGTTGACCAATTTAACCTATTTAACTCGTATAATCTTTCTGTTATAAGTTACTACTATTTTTTTAATTTTTTTTTAAAATAAAGTTAGAATTAAGTTGGCGGAGTTACTACTATTTTTTTAATTTTTGTTTTTAAATAAAGTTAGAATTAAGTTGGCGGGTCGTCTGTTTAACCAACCACCGACCAGAACACGAAATATTTAATAAATGAGTTGCTGAAATTGATGAATATTAACTTTAAACAAGTTTATGATTACAAGATATTAATATGAGGTCATTTGGACATGCCTAAACACCTCGTATTGCATAAGAATAAAAACAGAAATTGCAGTGTTTGTTTCACAAATAAAAACAATTGCTACATACCATATCAAATTTAATAAACGAGTTAAATGGGTCAGTTAGAGCACAACTCGAAATTTACTTACACTCAACCTTAACTCCTTGTTTTTCGTGTCAGCTTCGAGTTGTGTTTTGTGTCGTGTTAAAAATTTTCACATCTAAAATATTGTTAACATTTTATGATTAATTATAAGGATATAAAGATTAATTATAAGGATATAAAGAGTATAAACCATCAAAATTATGTATGGAAAAGTGATCTATCTTTTTAACATATAATATATTCTTACTGGTTTTTCTTGTAACATAGCAAAAAGTGTACATTATGAGACAATGGTCTCTTCTTTATGTTTTTATTTCCAAACGATTTTACACTTTTACAGTTGCACGTCTTTGATCCTTGTGGTTTAAGAGTGTGTTTTGAAAGGTTTTTTTGTTTATTTTTTGTTCTTTGTTTTTTTTGAAAATATATCAAACTTCAGCATTTTTTATAAAATCGTACTTAATATTTGGCTCATTTTGTTCGTAATCCATAGCTCTTCGCAACGGTACATTTTTTATTAGCGAGTTTGCTAAATATTTGATGAATAACATTTGTTATATAAAAAAGTTATAAATATTAAAAAGTTCAGGGGTGAACTTTGCACTTTTTTAGATTATTCTCATGTAATATATATATATATATATATATATATATATATATATATATATATATATATATATATATATATATATATATATATATTTCCTTTTTGGTCGCTACAAATAAATGTTGGTCACGCAAAATACTTCGCGACCTGATGACTAGTCAGGTTTTCCTTTTTGTTTTGTTTGTTTTTCAAGTTGCCTCAAATTGCGACACGTGTTTTTCTATGTGAGAGGAGAGAGATAGATAAAAAATGAAGTGTGTCTCATTTTTTAAAATAAAACCTACTACACCCCTTTATTTTACCACACTCCTTATTATTTAGTATTAAGTCTAAACCTGAGTACTATCAAACGTTAAAAATAAAGTGGGGTCTATTTTCTAACCGAAACCCAATCTAAACCCATAAACCAAACGGGCCCCAAGTCTTCTAACTGGGTGCTCAACCGGTCAACCCTAGAGAATTACCGTCTTTGGTTTCCCCTGTTTGTACAACTCCTTTTCTGCTCCAACTTGGGGCCTTTTTAATAAAACTGACATTTCAAATAAAAATAGGGATACACTAACCGGACCCTCCCTTGGGAGGCAAGTACCGGACCCTCCCTTGGGAGGGGTACTATTTGTATTTTTTTTTTTGTCCTTTTGTCATTTTGTCCTTTGTTGTCCATGTTTTGTCCCATCACAAGCAACACAAGCAAAATACAAGTCCAGGTTGTGTCAAGTCCAGGTTTTCCCAAGCAACACAAGCAGGTTTGTCCAAGTCCAGGTTTTCCCAAGCAACACAAGTAACACAAGCAACAAAAGTCCCAAGTTCAGGTTTTGACACAATCAACACAAGCAAAAAGTCCAAGTGCAGGTTTTTGTCAAAGAAAAACAAGTAACACAAGCAAAAAAACACAAACACAAAAAAAGTCCAAGTGCAGGTTTTCGTCACCGCCGAAAAAGGCTCGGATTTGAAAACACAATTTAAAAAAAAATAGGTTTAGTAAGGCTCGGATTTAAAGGTTGCAAACGTAATTGTTTGCCATCCATTCGGGGTTGAAATACCCGTTCGTCATCGCCTTTTGCACACAAGGTCCAGGTTTTGACCAAAGCAATACAAGAAACACAAGCAACCAGATTCTCACAAGCTCATATTCAACAAATTCCCAACAAAAGCCAACACAAGTACCATAAGATTCTCACAAGCTCAGCAACACAAGAAACACAAGAAACACAAGCAACCAAAGCTCAGATTCAACAAATTCCCAACAAAAGCCAACACAAGTACCATAATATTCTCACAAGCTCAGATTCCAGAACCACAGAATCACAAGCTCACATTCAACAAAAGCCAACAAAAGCCTGTTAAATCATCACAAGCTCAACAGTATCAAGCACATGTTACACAAGTGAAAAAAGTTTCACAAGAGGGTTAGTATATCAGAATAGGGAGGGTCAATATATATCACCCACCACAAGCGATACACCTCACAAGCAGCACAAGTAACACAAGCAAAGAAAGTCACAAGTGCAGGTTTTTTTCACCCAAGCATCAAGGAAGCTGTTAACCGAACCCATACCACAGGTTTACAAGTCCAGGTTTTGTCACAAGCAGCACAAGTAACACAAGCAAAGAAAGTCCAAGACAACAAATGTCGAACTCACCATTTAACACAGAACAGGTAAAGGCTCAGATTCATATATATATTGCTCATCATGTTTGGCTGCAACATCAAATGTTGCAAATTAATAGTTTATTTGCCTGTCTATTTGGAAATGCCATGCCAAAATCTAGTTTTTTTTTTTTTTTTTTTTTTTTTTTTTTTTTTTTTTAAATCATCATTGCCTTTTCTGTTATTTAAAAAAAAAAAAAAAAAACAGTTTCATCACAAGTCTGTGGGGAATGGGGTAGGCCAGAGCAGGTATTCATACCACTCTATGGTGGCAGATCAATGTGTTAACCTACCCACATAATCACCACAGAACCACCATAGGGGGTAGGATATATTGACCCTCCCTACTTAGTATCACATATCACATATCACAAAAACCTGCACCAATGAACCACCAAAGCAGTCACATATCACATATAATCCACCACAGAACCACCAACAATATCAAACAAGTGATTTTGTTGGTGGTGAAATCACCAACATCACCATATAATCACAGAATACACCACAGAATACACCAATTTTTCAAAAACCTCCAACTTTTTTCCAAACCCTAATTTTTCAAACCCATAATACACCACAGAATCACAATATAATCACAGAAATACAACACAGAACCACCAAACCAAACCCTAATTTTCATTAATTAGGCGTTTGATTAATTAAACATAGATCTGTTAAAATTAACCACAAATATGTCAATTAACAAACGTTAATTGAAATAAATCTTGCACTTTTTCAAAAACCCCCAACTTTTTCTCAAACCCTAATTTTTTCAAACCCATAATACACCACAAAATCACAATATAATCACAGAAATACACCACAGAACCACCAAACTAAACCCTAATTTTAAAAAATTAGGCGTTTAATTAATTAAACATAGATCTGTTAAAATTAACCACAAATATGTCAATTAACAAACGTTAATTGAAATAAATCTTGCACTTTTTCAAAACCCCCCAACTTTTTCTCAAACCCTAATTTTTCCAAACCCATAATACACCACAGAATCACCATATAATCATAAAAATATACCACAGAACCACCAAACCAAACCCTAATTTTAAAAAAATAGGCATTTAATTAATTAAACATAGATATGTTAACATTAACCACAAATATTTCAATTAACAAACGTTAATTGAAATATATCATTCAATTTCTCAAAAACCCCCAAATTTTTTTCAAAACTCTAATTTTTAAATATTAGGCGTTTCATTAAATTAATATAGATCCGTGTTAATTAACCACAAATATTTCAATTAACAAACGTTAATTGAAATAAATCACTCACTTTTTCAAAAAACCCCAAATAAACATCACCAAAACCACCCAGAAAAAGTATATCAACGTACCTCAGTCACACATAACGTTCTTATCACACACACTCACATCATAAACATCACCAAAACCACCAATTTTAGATCTAAAACCATGTTTTAGATCTAAAAAATGAGGCAGAGTTAATAGAGAGAGAGAGAGAGAGAGAGAGAGAGAGAGAGAGAGAGAGAGAGAGAAAAGAGAGGATATGGGAGGAGTGTGTGTGAGATAAGAGCGTTATGTGAGTGAGTATGTGGTGAGTGTGTGTGAGATAAGAGCTGTGTGTGGGGATGCGTAAAACGCGTATTAACTTTTTTTTTTTTTTTTTTTTTTTTTTTTTTTTTTTATATGTAATTTGTATTTTGGTCATTTGTAAAATGTTATTTATAAAATGTATTTTGTAAAATGTTATTTATAAAAATGTATTTTGTAAAATGTATTTTCTAAAATGTAAAAAGTTATTTGTAAAATGTATATTGTAAAAAGTTAAAAAGTTTTTTTTTGTATATTGTAAAAAGTTAAAAAGTTTTTTTTACATATTGTAAAAAGTTAAAAAATGTAATTTTGTAAAAGTTATTTGTAAAAAGTTAAAAATGTAATTTTGTAAAAGTTATTTGTAATTGTAAATTTTATTAGTAAAAACGTAATTTTTGTCATTTTTGTAAAATGTATTTGTAAAAGTTTTTTGTATTGGTAAAAATGTACTTTCAGGCGTTCGGTTCTCACGAGCAGTTAACTGAGTGGGTGCAAAGTATAGCCCGTGAGCTCGGTTTTGTCATTGTTAAAAGAAGAACCAAAGCAGAAAAGGGTTATCTGTACGAAATAAATTATAGGTGTTCAAAGGGTGGAAAATATACACCTGAAGGTAGTGGAAAACGGCAAACCAGTACCTTTAAAACGGGTTGTCCATTCAAATTAGTGGCGAAATATCATCTGACGGGTGAGTTTTGGATTTTGAAGGTGAAAGATGATAGCCATAATCATGATTTGGCAGAGTCGTTGCATGGTTTCCCATATGCAATGCGATTAAAGGAGGATGAGTTCGGTTTGGTCGAAGAATTGGCAGGTTATAACGTATGACCACGTAATATACTTTCGACAATACAGGGTCATAATTCGGATAACGTGTCTAGCGTTAGAACTATATATAACGCACAAGGTAAGATCCGGAAAATCAAAGAAGGTGGTCGAACTCCAATTCAAGTCCTTTACTCACATTTAAGGGATGTAGGGTATATATATTACGATAGGGTAAATGAGCAAAATCAGCTTGAGGAACTATTTTTTGTTCACCCCACATCATATGCTCTATGGTGTACATTACCTCAAATCATGCTTATGGACTCCACGTACAATACCACAATGTTTAAATTGCCGTTATTGGAAATTGTCGGAGTAACTTCGACAAATAAAACATTCTCAATGGGGCACAACTTTTTAAACAGTGAAAAAGGGTTTAATTTTCAATGGGTATTGCAACATGTGAAGTTAGTGATAGATCAAAGATACTACCCGCATGTTATCATCACCGACATAGATTTAGCGTTGGTTGGGGCATGCAAAGCGGAATTTCCTGACGCTCACAGATTACTCTGTCGATGGCATATACGGTAAAATATTCTTCAGAATTGCAGAAATAGATGTGTTTCATTAGAGGACTATGAATCCATCAAATGGAGATGGGATCATATGATTAAAGCTCCGACATGCAGAGATTTTGCGCATCATTCGAACACCTACAACAGCGATTGGTCAATCATGCGGGTACTTAATTATTAATTCACTGATTTTTAGTATTTAGTAAATAAAAACCCGAATGACCTTTTGTTAGTTCATTATTTTTTTCAGGTATTGCTCAGTATCTGAATAACTTGTTGCGAGATTACGGTAACATGTTTGTCTCGTGTATCATCGATCAATATCACTGCTATGGCCAGACAACAACATGTAGAGTTGAGAGTCACCACGCGTTGTTGAAATTATATTTGGACGGCACACAGTCCAACTTAGACATGTTGTTGAGTGCGGTTGATAAAATTCTCATTGCGCAAGAAACTGCGATAAAAGAGAGTTTTAATAGAAGCATGAACGAGAAATTCAATAAATATGACATACCAATATTTTCAGAATTGTGGTACAAAGTTTCAAAACATGCTTTCAACCACATGCATAAAGAACTTAACCTGGATATCGCCATAGAAAAATGTAGCCATAAGTTGCGGACAGTTTATGGACTACCATGCTTCTGCGAATTTGAATTTTATCGAATTTATGGTAAGTATTGCCCACAGTTTATGGACTACCAGTTTATCGGTGCATTGCCCACAATATTCTGCAAGACCAAAATAGGTGGGCCGATGTTAGATACATGTTAATGCATGAGTTACAAGCACATAGTATAACTTACGTGAGTATGTGGGGGCAAGAAGACTTTTACCTGCTTCGTGATAATTAAACTGGTTTAATGGACCAGCGCCTGAAGATTATTAGATGACGATGCCAAACACGGGTCTGGTCATCGCTTTAGCTATTAACCGACCTCTTGTATATATAGACCGTTAGGGTTGGTTCACATGTTTTCCAAACCCATCACATGGAATTGACCCCATTATTATTGCGCGTGTGGGGGAGAACATTGGTGCTCATTACATTTGTCTCAATCCAGACAGAGATTCTCCACTACCACATAACCACCCACAATGGAGGTGGTTCAAACAGCCAGTTGCAAACGAATGGGAAGAAATATATAACCATCGAAAAATTTTGTAAATGTTGTAAATGATTATTCATTTATTTAAATGTAAATTGTTTGAAAATGTTGTAAATGATTATTCATTTATTTAAATGTAAATTGTTTGAAAATGTTATAAATGATTATTCATTTATTTAAATGTAAATTGTTTGAAACTTAAAAGTCTGCTTTTTTGTAGAGTGTTAGTTCTGCACCAGTTATACCCCCTGATCCCGCACTGGCACCACCTAGTCCAAAAGAGGATCCAGAGGTGGATGATGATGAGATGGATCCAGAGATGGATGATGATGAGATGGATGATGATGATGAGATTGCTGCTGCTGATGATGAGATGGATCCAGATATGGATGATGATGATGATGTGATTGCTCCTGCAGATGATTAGATGGATGATCATGATGCTGATGATGTTGATGAGATTGCTGCTGCTGCTAATGGTGTTGATGAGATTGTTGCTGCTGCTGCTGATGATGATGTTGATGATGAGGAGGTTCTTCCTTTGCCACCTTCGCCAGCCATATCAGATATCACTTATGAGTCAGACACTTCAGATGCCTTAGGTCATGCACTTGCGGCGGAGGTCAGATCTACTTTTGAGGTTGGTGAGTCTTCCACCAGACCACAAGTTTCTCCTGCCGAACTTAGGGCAGAGTTGAGTCGTTTAAGGGAGGACATCTCTTGGTTTCGGGGTCGCTATGTGTCGATGTCGAGGAGGTTGTGTGAGCGACAATCTGATGTCAAAGGATTGAGGAGGGAAGTTAAGCATCATAGGAGAGATATAGGTGATGTGTATGTTACGTTGAATGAGCATGCATCTAGGTTGAGTGATTTAGAGAAAGCGGCTGTAGAGTTTTGAGAGCAGTTAGAGTCTTTTGAGAAGTGGATGAAAGAGATAGAGAAGTTGCTGGAGCAGGTGGACAGTGATAGTAGTTAGTATCATAGTTAGTATCTTGATAGTAGTTTGCCTTTGTATGTCTTTAAATATGTATGTTATTTGACAAACCTTTGAACTCTAACTGCTTATTTATGTAATTCGAATGATTTTTTTTTATTATTGCCGAAAATTACTTTGTTTAAATTAGTAATAACATTATTGATTGATGATGTAAATTATTATGCAAATTCTTTGGTCAGATGAGCCGAAGAAATCCTTTCTGGTGTCGATGTGATATAGGATTTATTATAAAACGGACATCCTGGCAAGAAGGTAGTCGTGGGCGACAGTGTCCTCTTTCAGTGGTAAATAATCATACGTTTGCTTAGTTATGCAAATAATTTGTTTGTTAAAAATACATTTCTTATTATTTTCTTAACATGTAACAGCCAGGTACAAAAGACTATGGGTGTCGATACTTCAAGTGGAAAGATGAATTTGAAGAAGAGCACTTTAATCAAGCCTCTTCTTCAACGCATTGCTCAAACTGCATTGCTAAAGATAATGAGAACAAGTTGTTGAAGGCAAGAATAAAGGCGTTGGAGATGGAGTTAGAAATGACAAGAAATCCTGAGGATCACGCTTGTCAGTCAAGTGTCTGGCTCCATGATCTTTTAAATGAAATGAATAATCTTCATATGTCGTAGATGTTGTAGCTTTAAATAATGTGTTAACGATGTACTTTAATTGAATAATAACAGTTGTTGTTGTAATTATTTAATGTGGTAATTTTTAACGTGACGCTGTTGTTGTTACTTAAATAAAATACATTACACGTCAATTATATAAACATAATAAATAAACATTATACAAAATAAATTATATATAATACATCATACACCATAAAATATATTATACAAAATATTAAAAAAAAAAAAACACAAAAGTACAAAAACGTGAACTTGTGAGTTGTGACATTATTTTGTGTTCAAAGAGATAAATAAAGGAAATGCAGATAAACTAAAATTAGCAAATTAAAACCAAATGATCTACTAAACATGATTTATGTAAACCTCTATTAAAAAAAAAAAAAAATTATAAAAAAGTTCCATGTTAAGACAAAGTGTTATGGAAACTCATTACAAGTTATGTAGTTGGTGGTTTTTCTATGTTCGTTTGATAGTGAAGTAAGTAAAGAGAAAAACTGATCTAAGGAATTAAAAACCATCAAACGGTCACACCTATTATCTAGCTTATCCGTTTCTTTTTAATGTGAACAAGAAAAATAAATGACTTAAGTACTAAGGTAAGATTAGATGAACTTGGACACCATATAAAATTCGTGGCTAACGTACCTAACACCAACTCATATACACGTTTTCTTCCTATTGACCTTTTATATAAATTTATCTCCAAACTACCATAAGACACAAACACTTTCCATCAACTAAAAAACATTTCAAAGATGCCAAGATCACCACCTCACCACCACCATCCTCACCACCCACCACCAGTGGTTCACCACCACCCTCCACCACCTGTAGTCCACGTGGTCCACCACCCTCCACCTCCACCAGTGGTGCACCACCCACCTCCACCAGTGGTGCACCACCCTCCTCCACCTGTGGTTCACCATCCTCCACCACCACATAAGCCCCATGCACCACACCATCATCATCGCTAGTTTACTATATGTGATGGGTGGATATGATGCAGATCTGCTAGCTAGAAGCACTTTGTTGTGATATGGGATGCTATGTTGTTTTTATGTATTCATAGCAAATAATAGTTGATAGTCTTGTGTGTACTGTTAGATTATCTATGTATTTTTATTTTCTTGGTTTGTTTTTGTTTTGATGTTAATAAGGGTGTTGGTCACTTGGTTGTAGATCTGCATATTGTTACTATGCTTTGTAACTTGAGTATTTAACTTTAATGATAATGATCTTGTGTATGTATTATTTCTTCGATCTAATTAGCTTCTATTTATAGATTAGTTAGATTTTATTAGAAACAAATCTATTGATAATGATCTAGTAGCCACATGTTAAGAAAAATTCTTTCGAAGTTTTATCCGGTCAATCTAAATTTAAGACGGTACTGTAATTCATGGTTTATTCTGTTAGACTTGGATTAATGAATGTTCCAAAGTTGATTGTTTCAGCACCAACACAAATATTGGTTTTGTTTAAATGTGTCTGGTAGGTAGGGGTGGAAACGAGCCGAGCCGCTCGGGAAAGCTCGGAATTGGATCGGTAAAAAGCTCGAATGAGCCGAGTCTAAACGAGCTCGAGCTTAAGTTTAGGCTCATTTAATAATCGAGCTCGAGCTCTATACAAAAAGCTCGATTAGGCTCGCGAGCCTAAACGAGCCCTAGAAATATTTACATATATATATTGTCTATACGTATAAACAAGCTTAAAAGTTGTAAACGAGCTCGAGCCTTATGTAATTAACGAGCCGAGCTTCATTTTAACTTTATTTTCTTTAAAGCATCATACATATTTGTCGAGCCCGAGCTCGAGCTTGTGAAAATTTTCACGAGCCGAACTCGAGCTCAATGTTGACTCAAACGTGGATCTATGGTCTAACGGTGGTCACAATATACCAAGATACAAGAATAAAAAGATATAAACTTTACTAAGAAATAAGTTATATATAAATCTGTCATCATTTTGTTCATACAGAATCTAATCTATTTATACAAACTGAAAAGGTACAATGAAAGGGTATGTTGGTTCGTAAGAATCAACAGTTGTGTCCCTTTGATGTTGTAACTGTTTTTCTAACTAACTAATAACTGTTTTGTAACTGATATGCAGTTATTTTCTGCGTGTTGACTTTCTTGGTTGACTTTGACTTTCGGGTAAGATTGGGATTAACCCAATATTCTCCCCTTTAATCACAATCGTTTTGTCGTAGATCTTTAAGTCTTCTTGATTCATCTTCTGGTTAAATCCACCATATGAGTTACTACTGTTTTAATTTCTTGTAGTGCTTGTGATCATCCTTATATCCAGGTAGATCAATTTTCCGTCGGTTACTCCCACCTTTATTGCTGTGATCTTCATTATGTCCATGTTGATCGTATTTTTCTGGTTATTCCCACCTTCATTGTTGTGATCTTCCTTAAGTCCAGGTTGATCAGAATTTTGGTTGGTTATGCCACCAACACCTTGTCTTTTAATTGGAGTTCTTGCAGCGTATATATCTTCCTTAATTCCAGGTTGACTTATGCTTTCGGTTATACGACCATCTAAGCTTTCACTGCCAACTCCTTGTTGTTTGATGAGGCGAAAAATGAACCACTTTTAAGGGGTCATTTAAACCCGGAATTGAATTTATTTGATCAAATATTACCCTAAATCGTTCCTTTTGGGATTTTAGGTACTTTGGGAGTGAATTCTGGAAAAGAAAACATTTTGGACGTTTTTGGAGCATAAAAGTGAAGAAAACGGCAAAGACTTAATTTTCCATGCTGAGAACAGTACCTGACGGTGTCAAGAGTAAAATCCGTGACGACCCAGTGAAAACCTGAAGGCGTCAAGAGAAGAGCGTCAAGAGTATTTTTGGTGACGGCCTGCATAAGGAGTACACATGACGGCGTCAAACCCAGATCTAGGCAGTCCGAGAAATTATTTGGCGGCGAGATGACGGCGTCAGAAATTTGTTCTTGACGCCGTCACCCTTCAGAATCTATATATACTTTTCTATTTTTCATTCATTAGAGAGGAACTTGTGTGAAGAATACTAGGGTCGAACTTTGTAAACCCTATGTCGTTTTTAACTATATTTTCAAGGGTTTTCACCCCTTGAAACCTTTCATGTTCAATTGAGATAAGTCTTCTTTCAATTCATTCAATATGTCTATGTGTTGTTTGAATCTATCTTATGCTTGTCTTGATTTCAACATGCTAGGCTAGATCTATCATGTGTTTACATAGATGTAATGAAACCTAGATGTTAATTATAGGTTGATTGCTTGTTTATAGTTGTAATTGGATGAATGATTTCAATGTTAGGCTTAAGAAAACTGGCAGATCTCCATTGTGTAATATGCTTGAACGTCTTAAGAAACATGAACCGATGTGTACTAGGTTTTATTGGTTGTATTTAATGCATGAGCAAATTCTAGTGATCCCATGTTAGGAGCTTCTTAGCCGGCTCGACATAGGATTGAAGTAGGCGCTTATAGGATTGGGGAAGTAAGTACGCCACCCCATGAATGGTATTAAGGAACACAACCCGTCATCTACGCAACTGTAACAAGTAATTAACCTGTAAAAGATATATAGGGAGTAGTGAAATCTAAGTAAACACAATTCTCCCATATATTGCTCACACCAATAGTTTAATTTAGTTTATTTTCATTTTTAGTATTTTATTTTGATTACATCTTAGTAATTGGGTTAGTTGACTAGCAGCTAATTCCGCCCAAATCCTTCAAAACCGAGATTTTTATCTGCTTTTATAAAAACTAAAAAATACAAAAAGAATCATCCCTCATCTTTAGGTTTTCTAATCCTAGCGACACTATTCCTAGCTGAACGATCAATCCCCCGGTACTTGTCATTATACTATACTACATCGATCAGGTACACTGCCTGGTGGGGGTTGTAAGCTTCTCGAGATCCCTCGAGAGGTAAAGCCTGGTGCAATCCCTACGCATAAAGTTTTTGGCGCCGCTGCCGGGGAATAGTTATTGTCCAGGTTAGAATTTCTTTTTATTAGGTCTACTTGCTAGATTCCTTTCTAGTAGGATTTTATTTTTATTTTTAGGTTCTCTTTAGTCTATCTTATTTCTTTGTGTTTTTGTTCGTAACTCTTCGCCATCCGACATCATGGACGATGGTAACATCTTTGAACCCATCATCCCACCACAACAAGACCACTAACAAAACCCACCACTAGCCAACCAACCTCTTAGGCCCCCGAACCCTAGGAGAGTACTCCCGACCTAGCCACCAAGGCTATCGAAACACCATTGAGCTCACCCAAGGAGCCAATGTGACCCCCTTGCGATCCGACACCATCCGGTTGGTGCAAAGCGGATGTGCATTCCATGGACTTCGTTCCGAAGATCCAAATCAACATCTCAAGGACTTCCTTAAAATTGTAGATTCTATAGACCTGGATGTTACAACTAGAGAGTCAACCCGATTACGCCTATTCCAATTCTCTCTACGTGATCAAGCTAGTCAATGGCTTGAGCGTTTACCCGCGGGATCCATCACCTCATGGGATGATCTCACCACTCGTCTCCTTGCTCAATTTTTCCCACTGGGGAGAACTACTAAGCTTAGAAATGATATCTTGATGTTCCAACAACGTCAAGGTGAAACTCTATATGAATCATGGACTCGTTTCAAGGACTTACTCCAAAAAGTCCCTCATCATGGCACAGATCTTTGGCTCCAAGTCCAAATCTTCTATGACCATATCGATCTCTCCACAAGGCGAGCCATTGACCAATCGGCCGGTGGTAAGCTACGTGATCTAAGTGCGGAACAATCATGGGAACTCATAGAAGATCTTGCTCTCTATGACAACGAAAGTTGGAATGATCCCCGTGATTTGAACAAAACGGTCAAGGCAATATCTTTGCCTTCGAACAACTCTAGCACTCCCGACCGTAGGATCATGGAACTTGAGGACCAAGTCAAGTTTCTCATAAAATCTTACGAAGCTCCTAAGCCTTCAAGCCAAGTGAACAAAATCACTTCTTCATGCGAATTATGTAGTGGTCCCATGACACTCGTGATTGTGTGGAACTCCCTGGAACAGCTTTTGCGGACTACGCATCCTCGCGTACCGACGAAGCGGGAGATAAGTGGTACACTTTCAAACCCGAGCCAAACCCGTATGGTGATTCCTACAACCCTTCTTGGAAAAATCACCCGAACCTTAGGTGGAAACAAAATCAAGCTAATTCTTCCAATCCGCCTAATCGTTACCAACCAAACGGTCCACCCTCCAACCGTACTTTCAACAACAATTCTTCTAACAACTATGGTAGTACCAACAATCTTGAAGGATTGATGTCTAAGTTTATGGCATCTCAAGAAGCTCGCATATCTAAGTTTGAAGCCGATTTCAAACAAAAGCAAAGTGAGATGACCACCAAAATTGACACATTGTTGAAAGTTCTCTATGACCGAGAAATGGGAGCACTCCCAAGCGACACGGTCAAGAACCCGAAACTAAACGTTAATTCCATATCATCGGTTTCGTCACCCACTTCTTGTCCGCAATACTACTCGGTTAAATCAACGAGCACGTGTTTCAAGCAAAACCAAATTCTTCAAAAGGACCAATCAAATAAAACACCCAATATAAAACCGGTCAAAAGCATAGTTGAAACACCTCCTACGCAAGACCTTGACGATGAATTCAAGGAGCTTCACCTTGAACGCCCCGTCATTGATGTCTTAGCCCGTGCTCCCTACTATAGTGCCCTCCTAGAAAAGTATGAGAAGTTTAAACTAGGTAAAAATGGGACCGCCTTCATTCAAAACAAGTTGCCTTAAAAGCTTGATGATCCGGGCATATTTGTTTTGCCTTGTAAGATAGGAAGATCCGAAGCTTTCGACACACTAGCCGATTTAGGGTCAAGCCTCAACTTGATTCCCTTATCCCTTTTCACCACTCTCAAGCTAGGAAAGTTAGAAGAGACGGAGGTATTGATTGGTCTAGCGGATGGGAGTATTGCCCACCCGGTTGGAATGATTAAGGATGTAGTTGTCCACGTAGGGAAGTTAAATATCTTAGCGGATTTTCACGTCCTAGACATGGTTAGTGACACTACATGCCCATTGTTGGTAGGAAGAGGATTTTTAGCAACCGCTAGCACCATGATAGATTGTAAGGAATCTAAGATAGCGGTAGGTGAGGGCGATACTTGGTCGGTATATGATGTTAAGAAACATAGCTGCGATTGTGAGGATGAACCGACACCACATTGGGTAGAGATGAATAGGAGACCATCTAGATATGGACCTTGGATAGAAAGGAACTTTATAGGACCTCAGCGCCCATTCTATCTAGAAAAAAATTTCATCGATAAGACACATTCGGTGAAACAACTCATAGCTAGAGATGAAGAGCTAGACCCTTTTGAGGACCCCTTAGTTTTTAGAAAGATGATTGAGTTCTTAAGCGTAATGCCTATTAATATAGAGATGAACAAGTGGAAAAGAGTGGGAGATAAATGTAAATGGAGGTGGGACAAGCCACCTAAGGAAGGTGACGGATCATGGCATATGAAGATGACTTTGTATGATCCGGATGGAGAGAAGTTTGAAAGGTCATACCGTACTAAGAAAACCGATAGGAAGTTAAAACCTAAGTTTGATCCCAAAGATGTCCTCAATGAGGAACTCACCCGTATCACGTAGTAACCCATGACCTTGAGTCTAGCTACAAGACTCGTAAATAAAGAAAAGCGCTTCTTGGGAGGCAACCCATGTTTTGTGTGATTTTTATTTTGTTTGTTTGTTATTTGCTTCCGTATGCATGCTTTATTTTTATTGTTGGTAAATCATGTTTCAAAACTAAAATAGTGAAAATACTTTACCTTGTTGTTTGGCCTAGTCTTAACTTCATCCAAAGGTATTTCGCAAAAGATAAGTGTAAAGGGAAACCCCAAATATGTTTTTAAGAAACAAAACCGATCATGATTCTCCACAATATTAAGTGAACATGTATATTCGTATTTGTTAGAGTCAAATGCTTGTATCGAGTCATAATGATGTTTTGCAGGATTTTCCAGGAAGTAGGACGAAGTTTTTCCAGAAATTTTCCGGAAACTTAACATAAGAATTTTTGCAGGTCACTTCTGACAGCGTCATGAGTTTACTCTTGACGGCGTCACGTGTAAAATTATGGAAATTTTACCAGTTTTATTTTTCTAATGGAATCTTAAAGTTTTTGTTGAATTATTAGTTTTATAATCTCCAGGAAATCTGCAAACATCATTCCACAAGCATTATATCTTATTTTGTTTTCTAGGTTTTATTAGCATATATAGATTGCCGCCGATTTTATGCGAGGTTGCCTTGTCTGTTTTCTCAGGTTTTTACAGGTTATGTATGACAAGAAGATGATTTATATTTTGGAAGGGAAGCTTTGATTGTTCATTTTCTTGGAGGAAGATCTAACCTGGCCACCTTATTATCCATACCGAGCGAATCAGGGGAGTATTTGATTTCATTCGTTTTACTTATTTTACTTTTACATTCTTTACTTGAACATTGGGGACAATGTTCATCCTAAGTGTAAGGGGAGGGTAAAATGATGATACCTTACAAATGTACTTTCGCTTGAGTTTGTTTGTTTGACGGTAGATGTGTAATAAAACTATGGGAAATACTTGTTAGTGTAATTTTAGCGCCAAATTTTAAATTTTTTACAACATTTAGGAGTGAAACTTTAGCCATAGCAAGCGTCTTATGGATAGGAGATTGTATGACTAGCACAAAACCGTACCATTCAGAAAAATTTTCCACACAAATATGTGAGGTTCACATTTAGATTTGATAGGAAAAGCATTTACTATTAGTGCTTATAAGTGTACCGGTAGCATTTAGTTTCTAGAACTTGCGTTAGTGATGCATCCCGAGACCGCTAGTGAGACTACATTAGTGTAGTAGGGTTTACTACATGATAAGAGGCATTAGGATCACCCTTGTGTTAAACCCGTATCATAATTACTTGACCATTTAAGTCATATTACTTGGCTAGTTAAGTCAACTAATTTTTCCCACACCTTAGCGTTGTACTCATTTTTAGTACACGAAACCCCTAGTACACCCCTCCGAGCCTATCTTTTTGTTTCTAACTTTAAGCATCATACTTAAAGGAAGAATTTGTTACACCCCACTTAAATGTACACCTAAATTGCCTTAGCCTTCCGTGTATGCACTCATCTTTAGTGCATTATTGTTATTTTTTAAACCCTAAGTTAATTATCTAATTGATTACATGGTTGCTAAGTCGAGTCATATCCTTGTACATATTGTTTTGGGACGATTGGGACTCATGGGTTAAGTACTTATTTTATGGAGTAATGGGGAAGAACATCATATATTACCCCCGTATGTGCGTTAATCTTAAAAGTACTCCAAGTGTTTTGATTTTCTTAATTCGAGTCATTAGATTAGTTTATTGTAAAGCATGTAAAAATTCAAGTGTAAGGGGAATGTTCATTCCCTATGATGTATTATTTTGGATGGTAGGGTAAGAGTGTATGTAAAAAAAAAAAAAATAGAAAAAGAAAAAGAAAAGAGAAAAACATACGGACTACCATCCCTTTTCATTCTATGTTCATTTTATGTTTTTGTTATTTTTCATTTATTAGCTTAAGTTGAGTCTAGTCTTGGCTTAGCAACGCCATATTGTACATGTAATTAACCAAGATTATTGACTCGCCACCAGTAAAGACTGCCTATATCCAACAAAACCGTGTATTCCATATCCCTACACCTAACGTTACAACCCTTTAAAAGACCTCTTTGATAGTTTATCCTAGGTGCTTACGCCATGTGGTGGAGGTTTGATCCTTTCCCAAGCCTATGGTAATCTATTTTGCTATGACAGGTAGTGAGAGATGTTTTCCATTTCCATATTGTGATATATACTTTATTACACCCGAGAGATGTGAGTATCTAAACACTATTTGTGAGGTGCTAGTGTATGACCTCCGTGCTTGTCTTTGGTCTTTAGTGGAACGATTATTTGTTGTAATTACTTTTATATTAGTGTTAAATGACTCCTAACTTGTATTTTGACTAGAATAAAAGTGCATTTGCTTGAGGACAAGCAAATCTCAAGTGTAAGGGTATATGATGAGGTGAAAAATGAACCACTTTTAAGGGGTCATTTAAGCCGGAATTGAATATATTTGATCAAATATTACTCTAAATCGTTCCTTTTGTGATTTTAGGTACTTTGGGAGTGAATTCTGAAAAACAAAGCATTTTGGACGTTTTTGGAGCATAAAAGTGAAGAAGACGGCAAAGACTTAATTTTCCATGCTGAGAACAGTACCTGACGGCGTCAAGAAGAAAAACCTGACGGCGTCAAGAGTAAAATCCGTGACGACCCAATGAAAACCTGAAGGCGTCAAGAGAAGAGCGTCAAGAGTATTTTTGGTGACGGCCTGCATAAGGAGTACACATGACGGCGTCAAACCCAGATCTAGGCAGTCCGAGAAATTTTTTGGCGGCAAGATGACGGCGTCAGAAATTTGTTCTTGACGCCGTCACCCTTCAGAATCTATATATACTTTTCTATTTTTCATTCATTAGAGAGGAACTTGTGTGGAGAATACTAGGGTCGAACTTTGTAAACCCTAGGTCGTTTTTAACTGTATTTTCAAGGGTTTTCACCCCTTGAAACCTTTCATGTTCAATTGAGATAAGTCTTCTTTCAATTCATTCAATATGTCTATGTGTTGTTTGAATCTATCTTATGCTTGTCTTGATTTCAACATGCTAGGCTAGATCTATCATGTGTTTGCTTAGATGTAATGAAACCTAGATGTTAATTATAGGTTGATTGCTTGTTTATAGTTGTAATTGGATGAATGATTTCAATGTTAGGCTTAAAAAAACTGGCAGATCTCCATTGTGTAATATGCTTGAACGTCTTAAGAAACATGAACCGATGTGTACTAGGTTTTATTGGTTGTATTTAATGCATGAGCAAATTCTAGTGATCCCATGTTAGGAGCTTCTTAGCCGGCTCGACATAGGATTGAAGTAGGCGCTTATAGGATTGGGGAAGTAAGTACGCCACCCCATGAATGGTATTAAGGAATACAACCCGTCATCCACGCAACTGTAACAAGTAATTAACCTGTAAAAGATATCTAGGGAGTAGTGAAATCTAAGTAAACACAATTCTCCCATATATTGCTCACACCAATAGTTTAATTTAGTTTATTTTCATTTTTAGTATTTTATTTTGATTACATCTTAGTAATTGGGTTAGTTGACTAGCAGCTAATTCCGCCCAAATCCTTCAAAACCGAGATTTTTATCTGCTTTTATAAAAACTAAAAAATACAAAAAGAATCATCTCTCATCTTTAGACCTAGTCTTTAGGTTTTCTAATCCTAGCGACACTATTCCTAGCTGAACGATCAATCCCCCGGTACTTGTCATTATACTATACTACATCGATCAGGTACACTGCTTGGTGGGGGTTGTAAGCTTCTCGAGATCCCTCGAGAGGTAAAGCCTGGTGCAATCCCTACACATCATTGTTTGATATTTGATATTGTCAATTTGAAGTTGAATGGAATTTCCTTCCATTCTTACTTCGTGATTCTTCTTGGTTAATGAAATTTCCTGGTGCTTCTTCAATAGTTGCCATAAGTAATGTTGGTTCTAAGTCTTCTTCAATGAGATTGGATTGTTCTTCTTTCTTTGATGGACATTTGTTTGCAAAATGCCCATACTCCTTACATTTGAAGCATAGCACCTTACTCTTATCATGAGTAAATTTATTTGAGTTGCTGTTTGTTTCTTTCTTGAAATTATTTCCTTGGCCTTTATGTCGTGTGAACCTCAGTTTCTCACTTTCTCTTGATTGTTCTCTTGTTTTTCTTTCTTAAACTTAATCCTTTCTTCATAGGTCTTAAGTCTCCCTATTGCTTCTTCCATTGTCATAGTACTTAGGTCGGAATATTTTTCTATATATGCAACTATTTGCAGATACCTATCCGGTACAGCATTTAGTAATTTCCTAACTAAGGTTTGATCTTCCATTGTGTGTCCTAGACTAGCGGCTTGGTTTACTATAGTTGTGAGTTTTCTTGTAAAGGTGTCTATTGTCTCATCTTCCATCATATGTAATAATTCGAAGTCAGATTTGAGTGTTTGAAGTCTGGCTTTTTGAACTCTTTCTTCGCCTATATGTCTAGTTTTCAAAGCATCCCATATGGCTTTTGGGGTTTTGTGCTTTGTTATTTGAAGTAATTGATCTTCAGGTAAGGATTGGTAAAGGTATGCAATAGCAGTTTTTTCTTTTTTCTTATCGGGTTGAGTTGTATCTATTGACTCAATTGTTTCCCATAACCCATTTGCTTCTAAAAGAATTTGCATTCGAATTGCCCATAAAGAGTAATTCGCTGGTTTTAATATTGGGCATTGGAATTGAGGGGTAGTATTAGGTGTACTAACCTCCTTCTTTCCGTCTCCACCGTTTTTAGTCATATCTTAAGGATAATGACAATTAATCTCGAAAAAAAACTAACACTGAGTGTGTTATAAAATTTCTAGCGCGCTTCTTATGTTTTGTGTTTTAATGGTAATCAAAACTTATAGGATTATTCTTAATAATAAACTATCCTTGGAGATTATATAATAATGTGAAATAAACCTATGGTTAATTACTCCTTAAAAGTTATTCTTAAGGGTAGTGATATGTACACATATACTTTTACTTCATACACATAAATTTACATATAAATTTAGTGGGACCACTGAGATTATACAACTAAAATTTATGTGTAAGAAGTAAAAATATATGTGTACATATCACTTCCCTATTCCTAAATATAATAAGCAGCGTAAATACACTAGGTTATTATACTATCTAAAAATGATAAGATACTTAAGGGTATAATATTGTAACTTATCTAAAATAAATAACCTATACTAATAATAAGTATAAGTTTAAAATAAAAGGGTGGATTATGTAAAAATGGAACCTGGGGGGAGTTAAGTAAAACCCGTAGCCCTAAAGTGTTGGTTCGGTGCCCTGGCTTATTTGTACGCCTCTGTCTTTTTTGTTATCTCTTTGAAGAGATAATAAAGTCTCTGCCTTTTTGGTGAGACCGATTACTGCTATGTCCTTTCTGATGGTTGACCACCGATTGTTGGCTTTGGTTAACCACTCTTCTTCACGGTTGTCCTGTGGGATTCTTCTTCTGTGTATGTCTCGTATCAATGATGATTCAAGAATAAGGGTGCTATGGTTCGAATCGTTAAAATACAGGTGTGTTTGTTCCTTGTATTGATTCAAATGGTTTTGCCCCTTTTGATGACTAATAATTAATCCGAATAGTATTTTTGTTTCTAAATCGAATGGTGTTTTCGTATAATTGAAAAACGCCTAATCCTGGGTCTTGTATTGATTTCGGTATAAAAGATGATTAAATTTTTTTGCAAAAATAGAGGTGCCCTTTTTTGTTGCCGGTAAAAAATTACGAGGCGACAAAAATGATGGTATCTCTTGTTGAACACAATAAAGTGATAAACTTTTGATTATTGTTGTTCATATGAAGTTTTTTTGCAGAAAAAATGTTACCGAGACCTGGGTTGTGTTAATTTCGATTCAAAACAGAAATATTAGAACTTTGTATATGATGATGTTGGTTAGTTAAATCCAAACCGCTCTGATACCAATTGTTGGCCCAAATGTGGATCTATGGACTAACGGTGGTCACAATATACCAAGATACAAGAATAAAAAGATATAAACTTTACTAAGAAATAAGTTATATATAAATTTGTCATCATTTTGTTCATAATCTATTTATACAAACTGAAAAGGTACAATGAAAATGTATGTTGGTTCGTGAGAATCAACAGTTGTGTCCCTTTGATGTTGTAACTATTTTTCTAACTAACTAATAACTGTTTTGTAACTGATATGCAGTTATTTTCTGCGTGTTGACTTTCTAGCTTGGTTGACTTTGACTTTCGGGTAAGATTGGGATTAACCCAATACTCAAAATATTAAGCTCGAAACGAGCTCGAGCTGGAGCTTGAGCTTTATATATATAAACGAGCCGAGCTCGACCTCTGGCAAGCTCGGGCTCGGCTCGTCTCGTTTTCACCCCTATTGAAATCAGTAGGCACGTATTAGCGAAACACTTCCTAGGCATATATATTTGGCGAACACACACAACATGAGTACGGTATGATATTCAATCTGAAATCAGTATTGAGATGTTACAACAATATGAACACATTATGATACTCAATCTGAAATAAACATAACTTTAGGACAACTATATATAGGCATAAAGTGGACTGGAGACCTTTTAACCTAGAATCCCAATGGAGATTGCAGTTTTTAAAAATGCTAAACTAGAAGAATTATCCTTGTTGAGCTTGAGCTTTGGCTTGAAACCTTCTGATTGTAGCTTGTACAAAGCCCATGTCGGTGCAAACAAGACAGCCTCAGAACACCATGCAAGGCGTTGCACAGTGCTTTTTCCCCGAGATCCAGTTTCTGATAAAATGATCGTGGCTGAGAATTAATTCCCATTTTAAGGTTCGGGAAATGCTGATGGATTGTAAGAAGTAACTGAAGATGATCGAACTGAAAGGTCATGACATTCACGCATCTCTCCACCCTTGAAATCGGCGGGGATATTACTAATGTTCTTTTCCGAAAGGTTTAAATCGATCGGCGGAGACAGTACTAATGTTTTTATCTACTGAAAGTAATTTCCTTTTGTCTTCTTTTTGGAGTTCTTTTGCTGGTCCTACACTTACGATCTCTGTGGCAACTAATTTTCTCAAACGAGATACAATTGCCACAGGATCAATATCCCCAGTGACAGTTAGTTTCCCATCTTTCATATCAACTGCTATTGAATCAACACCCATGATACTACTTACTGCCTTCATCACCTTTTGTTTTTCTCTACCATCACTCAATTCCACTTTTAGCACAATTTCCTGAAATGTACACATAATTATTAGTATAAGAAAGTATGAGGTAAACAAAGGCTCACCCATAAACCTTGTTCATATTTCTACTTGAATGTTCATTGTTCACCATAGAATATCTGGAACACGACAACCAAGAGATGCTTACAACCAGCATACTGCATACATAGTCTTGGGGCTGCTATTCAATTAGGGCTTTCAAGTGAGTGTTCTTAATTATAGATGTCTAGAGTAACATTTATTTCTTTCTTCAGGGGTATTTTCATGAATACAGATTCTCAGTTTCTTTTTCAGGAATTAGTGTAACTAGCTTTAGACCCATGTTCTATTTTTATGTGTTGATAGATAGTAGAATTTTTAATGAAGCAATAGAAAACTTAATATTCGTTAGCTTTGCTGCCGCATCATTAAATTCAGTTTTAGTTCACCATTCATTTTTAAAAAGCGAGAAATTAACATTTAATTACCGTTGTTGCTTCTTTACTAAATTTGGATGCTAACTCCACAGTTTTATCAACAAGAGATGATTTGGACAATTCTTCCATCATGTAAAATTCGTCCTGTGTGTTTTTCAATTAGAAAAAAGAAGGGAAGTTAGGAAAGGGTGATTATCATACGGACAATATTTAACTTAATAAGAAGTCTCAAGACTAAACCAGAATTTAATAACTTAGTTAAGTTAAGCAATCTTTTCAAGGAAAAAACAATTCTTTCAAATTATAATCAAGTATAATCAAGGAGGTGAAGATTTAAGATATTAATTGTACCAATATTGATCACAGAGAAAATTTTAGCTAACAAAATAGAGCATTTAAGTTGTGCAAGCGGTAACACTAACAAACTAACAGAAAAGACATTTAAAATTGGTTGCATTTAGGCTTCTCATAATCATCTAGTACCAGCTGAATAGATGTGCAACATTAGATATCTACTTGAGCCCTTTTATTGTATTTTGTTAATAAATTCATGTCTGTTAAAGAATATATATAAGATTTACCAATTGAGGACCATATAGACATCCAGTACGTTTCAATTCTGTATATGATCGATACAGTTGATCAGGTCTACCTGTCTTTCTCCATCCTCCTATCTCTGTAACCAAGTGTAACATGATCAACTTCCTCTTCTGAAAGCTTAGATTTAATATAACCCCTACAATATATAGCTTGGGAAGAAGTACGAACCTGTATAGTCAATTGTATCACCAACTAGATCCCTAAACCAGTTAGGAGTCAATCTACCAACCTCCATTAAGTGAGAATAATCACGGCGACAAAGATAGTATGTTCCAGTGCTTAGTTCAAATCCAGAATGATCTTCTCCAAGAATATCAGGACATTTATTTTTTTCTTCAGAGGTTTCGTTAGTATCTTCAAAGGATTCATAGTTATCTTCAAAGGATTCATAGTTATCTTCAAAGGATGCCTCGCTATCTTCAAAGGATTCATCGCTATCGTCAAAAAATTCATCGGTATCTTCAAAGTATTCATTGGCATCTTCAAAAGATTCGTCGCTATCTACAAAGGACTCACTCTCTTCTTCTTCATCAGTGTACACAAGGCTTGCACCACACCCATATATTTCCAATCCTTTCGTCACTACAATAGACACATTAACTTCATCTCCAACATGCAGCGATTCCCCAATTGACCAATAGCCTAACCATATACCAACTTCATCGGAAGCAGGTTTGCCAAAGACTTTGGCATTATAGATCAACTCAAAACCATTGGTTGTACTGATTTTAGCAAACCATACCCATTCATCACCTTGTATTTTGTATTTGAAACTTATGTCTAGGCCTTTAATCGTCCTATTACTGGGACAAGGAGGCACGGTGAAGCAAAAAAATGGATTTTCTGATGTATACTCATAATCAGGAATCATGTTTGGCCTCTCTATGTCTGGCAGAGATATGCTCATTATATTAAATTCGTATAGCATCTGTGCCACACAAGCAAAGTTATTTTAGTACATGTTCATACATATAGTTTGGGGGTAGTAAGTCGATATGTTTGTGGATGTTTATGCATGTGTTCAAGGTAGAAGTAACAAACCTGGAGACGCAAACTTCTGCCTTTGGTAAGGTCGTCATCTCCAACCATGCACACCTCAATATCTTGATATGCTCTTAGCCAATTCATGTGCCCTAAATCAGCTTCTGTAAGCATGGCTACCGGCACAAATTTGAAAAAGTCTTCAACTTCTAACAAATTAACACAACCTTCATATCTAAACTCTTGCAAGGTAAATTTATGTGATTCAAAACTTACAGTCTCCAGGGAACTACAGTTAAAAATATACAATTCTATGAGTTTGCTCGGGAGACATTGAAGCTTTTTAAGTGCTATGCAACTACTTAAGTCAAGTGTCTGAATATTCTTATGATGAGTGTAACTAGGAAGGAGTTCACACGGATTGACAGCTAAATTTAAGTATTCCAGATGTGGTTGATTATTGAAACTATAGCTAGGGTGGGAAAAATGAGTATTTTTAAGATTGCAATCCATGAGGAATAACTGCTTCAATGAATTTGGGAAAATAAATTGAGGTTGTATTCTATTACACAGATTTTCACACCCTGTGAGATTCAGTGAAGTAAGACTAGTAAGGTCTCCAAGAGTATGACAAACACGAACCAAACTACGACAATTCTCGAGAACCAAAGTGTCAAGCTTAGGAACCCGGGAGATATTTTGAACTTCAACTAGATTGTGGGAGTCTGTAAGATTTAGAACCTGGAGTAATGGAAGAACCTGTTGCAAAAGTAATATAATTCATTTTGAACGATTTGAGAATCTGTAAGAACAAGCAACATAAAAAGGAATACAAATTTCTTACATCTGGTGGTTGAAATACTTTCAATTTGCTACAGCTCATATCTATAGCCACCAAGTTTTCCATGTCTAATTCTGGGGGTATGGCTTCTAAAAGGAATTCTCGCCAGCAGAGCCATCTTAGTTCTTTAAAAATATTCTGGTATGTTCCAGTCAACTTCAACTGATTCAGCTTGAGCAATTGTAGGCTATCCATCTTTTCAAATGACTCTGTATTAACAACATCTGATAGCTGCATATATAGCATGAAAGAATGTCAGGGGTGTGTGTATGTGTGCGTGCATGCGTGTGCGCGTGCATGCGTGCGTGTCATCTTATAAAAGCAAAAAAATATGTAACAAATTAGTTTTATCATTTATACTCGTTACATAATTACCAAAGGGCCTTTGGCCTGATGTTCACCGTGAGATTGTTATGTCTCTAACCAAAAGGTTATGGGTTCACCGAGAGAAATTGTGGTCTGTCTGAGAATGTACACATGATAGTTGCCTTTAGAAAAAAAATAGTATGCTTAATTAAGTTGGTATAAATGTTTTACCTAAAAATTACCATGAAAATCAGTAAAAGTAGTACTCTATAGTAGAAATGTTAGTTCGGATTCTTGGAGTTGATGGTTGGAGATGAATATAGTTGAAGGAAGAAAATACTCTTTGAAATTAATTGCGTAATGTGGTCATTAGGATAACTAATAGCATAATTGAGTTAGAATTAATAGCATAATCATGTTTGGTGTTTCTTTTCAGTTACTTGCATGGCCTATATATAGGGGCATTTTCTCTTCAATAAAAATCACAACTTTGCATATCAAAGTGGAAACCTTAAAACTCTTTCGAATGAACAGTTTGCCGCAGAGCTCGAGTACAGCTTATTTAGTGTGGGGCAACTTATGTGTGCTATCAAACAAAAAGGGTCCCCTCAAGCTATTTTTAAGGTAATGATGAGCCAAAATAAGATTTTGCCACTCAATGTCGACAATGATCATGGATATGCTCTTGCGGCAAAGGAAACAGAGACACCCTATTTTCGAGTTTTGAATTGAAAGAAAGGAAGAGAAGAGACAAAAATGAGCAGAAAAAAAGATCATAGAAATGAAATTCAATTATGTATACCGTGTTCCCGAGTTGGGAGAGAAAAGAAGAGCAAACTGATGAGTTTACAATTATACCCTTTGTTGCATATAAATTCGAAGCGAAATTAGCGTTTTTCATTGGTTTTGTTGGGTAGAAAACCAAAAACCTTGTAAGCTAACGCAGAATATTGACTCAAAGTAACCACACACGTGGCCCCAAACATTACATTGTATTAATTAACGAACGAGCAATGAAGAATGTACAAACTAGCATCCTCCCTCACCTCCTTTTATAGAGATGAGGGGGTACAATCCCTATGGAATTAGAATTACATAGTATCCTTGCTTGCCTTGCATACCCAACAATCATAGTTTAAGTCTAACAGTTAACTAAGTATAATTAAATCCCTATACATACTAGTTCCACTTTAGCCCACTAAAAATTGCTACTATAATATAACAATTTACACCTTAGTAGTGATTCTTAGTCTATACCGATACTCAACATCTTCATCCAATGTTGGAACCTCGAACCAGGGACCATCTTGTTAAACAAGCATTGTAACTTAGTAAATATCCAATTTAGCTTTCCTTAGACCTCCTTCACTTTCTTCGTTTCAGCAGCATTACCCTCTATACCCTCTTGGCCAGTTACTTCGGTTTTCGTAATGTCTATCCTCACCTTTGTCCAAGGTGTACCTTTTTATGCTCCTTTACCAAGTAGATCGTGTTTGTTTTTCCTTCAAGTTGTTTAACCTCCAATTTTCTTTGAGCCACTGCAACATTATCGTGACTATCCTGAATTACCCCTGTTTCACGATTTTCCTAAGATCCGTGTAGTTCCACGTCAAACTAAACACGCTTTTGAACATGTACTCCACGAACTCGTGTTTTAACACAAGGAACAAGTTGCCTGAACTAGGGCTGAGCAACGGGTCAAACCCGACCCGAACCAGTCATACCCGACCCAAAAACCGATTAAGGGTAAAACGTGAACCGAGAACCAAGAACCGAACCAAGTAAAACCTAGCAAAATCGACACCAAACGGAATAAGGTCGGTTCACTTCAATTCGGGTCGGTTTTGCTAGTTCGAACCGAATAGTTGTGTTTTAACCCAAACCGAGTAAAACCAAAATAATTATACAAATTCTAAAACCAAATCGAATAAGGTCATTTCGGTTCGGTTAGGCCCAGTTCGTCTCGGTTTGTTGGGTCGGTCGGTTTTCGGTTGATTTTGCTTGGCCCTAGCTTGAACCTAACTTGTTTAGAATCTCCATGCTTTTGTACACCAAATCCATTAAGCTTTTCAATGTTAAACTTAGTACTCGTAATAACCATTCTTCTTCAAACCTTGCTTTAACCTTGTCAAGTTGATTTAACCCTTTAGAAACCCTAAAGACTCAACATTTTCAACAATCCTTAAAATTCGTGCATTAAATCCACTTTTTCGTAAAGATTAATCTACTAACCTTTAGAAAACCCTAAATCCTCGATCTTTCCACCTCAATTATACAACCTTGATATACCTTGTACCCCAAGTAACCACTTTTCTTGAATCCCAAGACAAAGCTAAACCTTACTTGTCTTCCAAGAACCACCAAGACTTAAATACCAAGAAACCCACAATCACCTTCAAACTTCAATTGTTCAAGATTCTAAATGATCAACTAAACCTTGAAGCCTTTTTACCCTTCAATTTGATCACCTCTAGAACTCCAAAAACAACACCTTGAAACTTAAAGATTCAACTACAAACCTTTTTGAACCTTGAACCTTGTTATATCAAAACTTCGCAATACCAACCTTGATAAACCCAAGACCCTTGCAAATAACCGAACAATCTTAAGCCTTCAAACCCTTTATCAAAATCTACTTTGAATAGAACGTGCAGATTCTAAACCAGCAACTTCGACCACCTGTATCTCTCTCTACGAACATCTCATAGCAGATCTGTAACACCCCCAAAATTTGATACAGCGGAAGACTCAACAAGCTTTCGGGGTGCTACGGGGATTGGTATCCAACACAAGACAATATAGAACGAGATAAAGTAAACATAGTAAAAACACAGCCGAAACGGGGTTTTAAGGTTTACATTTATCCCAACATCATTCAGAGTCAGGCCCAAAATAAATAACAATAGGTCCAAATTTAATTATCAGAGTTTAGAAAATATAGATCCATAACCGCGTGCCACAGCCGAGCCTTCCAATCCAAGCATGCACCTCAACACTTAATTACCTGAGAAAACGTGCTAAAAGTCAGCTTTCGCTGGTGAGATCATAGGTTTAAATTCAACTAATAACATAGTGGACACATACGCAAAACGCTTGCTAGCTAGACTAAGGATTCGCTAAAAGCCTGCGGATACCCTCCGCTCTCAACATAACACACGGATACCCTTCCGCAATAACCAAAACACACGGATACCCTTCCGTAACAACATAGATATTCGGGTAACCCCCGCAATACCAATAAATACTCGGATAACCTCCGAAGTATTAATAACCTATAGGTGCACACTACAGTATCTAATAAGTCAACCTTGAATAGTACACACGAAACTATGTGACTAAAGCTGACAATCCAAATAAGCCAACCTTGAATAGTACACACAAAACTATGTGACTAAAGCTGACAATCCAAATAACCAAATAAGTCAACCTTGAATAGTACACACAAAAGGTGTGACTAAAGCTGACAATAAATCCTAGTCCATACGCATAGCAAGTTTAGAAAGAATATAAAAGCGATAATAGTCCACGTAAAATAATTTGCACGTTTCTCACCCCAATCGTTGAAAACATAGTTCAAGAGTAAAAAGTGGGGCTATGACTCACCTCAAGTCCAGTAAAATAGCAAGACGAGGTAGGTAGCAATAAGATGTATGATAACTCACGAAACAGCAACTACGGACTTGGCACGACCTAACAATATTAACTCTTTCAGAAATCATTTCCTCAAATATATAATATTCCCAAACCCGGACGAGAATCCGTTTTATTTCCGAAAATCCATTTCGTATTAGTTTGGTGTATTTGCGTTTGGTATCCATACGGGTGGTGGGTCGACTCAAAACAAACCAACAAGATCACACGTAGAAGATATAATAAACTATAGATCTAATATTAGCCCAATATATCATTTAAATAAATCGCCAAAGTTTACCAAATCCGTCGATTTGATAATCCTCATATTTATTTACGTAATATACCGTTCCAAGATTACACCCAATCTAAAGCACATATAAAGCACATAGCACGTAATTACTATATAGTATATATCGCAGTTTAATAAATTCCTCGTATATATCGTCAAATTGGCCAGATTTTCCAATATATACACTCGCAATCTATTACACTTTACATATACTACAACCTATGGGCGTCGTAGGATACGATGCCCACTAATATATTCGTTTCATATAACCAAACAACCCGGCTCAACCTTACGGTTGAGTGGTTATTTACTTATAGAAAACATCTATATTAGTCGTCATATATCCGAGACAACACGAATGTCACAAATAATAACTTACCTGGACCCGAGTGACAACAATTTCGCCTTACTCAATAAATGTATCCGTTGTATATTCGAAATGACATTTTATTAAATGTTTCATAATTGTCGGGAGTTTCCCGTTTATAACACAATTTTTATAATAATAATACGTTTAATAATATTACGCCACTTTCGTAGCCTAATATATATCTAATCGTATTATTTATGATACGACTCGTGATTATTATTATTATTAATATACGCGTTTATATAGTTATATATACGTTATTCACGTATATACTTTCGTATAAACGTTCATATTATTAATAATTATTACTACGAGTTTTATTATTCTCGTTTCACTTTTAATATTTATTGAGTTATACGAAATGGTCATATGTCCGAGTCATGACTCTCGGCTCATTGTCCAAGTCCAACAATAAGAACATGTCACAAATAATAAATCTCCGTCCAATCACAATCTCAACCACGGGCTACAACAATAAGGTCCGACTACGGTACCCGACTAACCTATCTCCGTCATCTAACGACCGTCTCATAACCGGTCCTCATATCACATTTACCAATCGCCAACAACTTCTCAATATCAAAACCATAACCAATATCCAATTCGACCCAAACGTATTCGGCCGAGAAATAAATACCACAACAATATATACCAACGACAATTATAACCAATAATAATATAACACTTAGTTCACAATTATCACAAAATAACATTAACCAAATTAGTGTTCGGGTCGGTTTACCAAGCCGAACCCGAGGCAACACTTCACCACAACTAGTGTGGTTCCCACCCGAGACCTCCATGGTCTCGGCTAGCTCTAAATGAGCCAAACTAACCACACGACCTACTAGGGTCGTCGGCCAAGAATCCATACGACAACCATGGTTAACCACGAACACAATAACCGGTCAAATAACAAAAATGAGGTTCCAAACACCCTCATCGAACACCAAGAATTAACAAGGTCAACTGTTCGGTCAAACAAGCACAATCCGAGGGTCTCACCCTCGGATACACCTCGACCCGACGAAAATAAACCAACCCGGATACCAAACTTCATAGAAAACGTTTTTCCAATCAACAACCCATAAGTATTCACGTTTTTAATAGGAACCCATTCGATACATCATCAAGTCGTGACTCTAGGTCACGATTTTATCAACAATACGAGTGAAAACTCGTCTCACCTTCGATCTAGAAGCTCAAAACCGTGATATCCCTTCAAAAACAACGAATAGTGGTGAATTTGGTGACGATTCGAAATGAAATATGGGGTTTTTAGGCGCGTGTTGTTGTAGATCTAAGAGTAGGGATGATGGGGAATCGATTGGTGATGGTGATGTAGAGTGGTGGCCGGCGCGGCTGTGGTGGTGGCCGGATTTCAAAGTGGCGGCTAGGGTTAGAGTAGTAAGGGAAGAAGAGAGGTGAGAGAGAGATGGGTTTGTGTTGTGTTGGTGTGTGTGTAGAACCGGACCAAAACACACCCTTTTATTAGTTAACTTTTTCTTTTCTTTTTTTTTTTCTTTTTTTTTAATGTAATAATAATAATAATAATAGTAATAATAAAGATATTATTACGGTTGAGCGGGTAATGTGGGTAGATGTAAAAACACGTGGTCCGAACCCGAACTCATTTTAAAATTTCCATATCACACGAGAACCCTCTCGTAATTAATTAAAATATATAACGGACTCGTTAAGACGAATCATAAAACTATGTTAGGTAATCCTAGTGCCAAAGTCAACGTAGTACCAAGTGAGAATTCAAATATACATCACCGATCGTATAATCAAAAATGAATTATGAACATAATTCACGAATTCCATAACGTCATTAAATAAAATATCCATAAAATAGGTCTTACAAGTTCGTTGTGAAATGAAAATTTCAAATAAAAATTATAAACGAACTTAAGTTGTAATGCGGGTTTTAAAAATAGCTCCCTAAACTGCCAGTTGTCACATCCTCCCCGTCTCAGAAGGAAACCCGTCCCGGGTTTCACTCGGAAAAATTCATCTACGAAGTGAAAAGCTTCGGATATCTTTTCCTGAACTCGTCCTCACGTTCCCACGTATATTCTGGTCCATGTCGGGAATTCCAACGAACCTTGACGAGCGGAATGCGACTCCTCTTGAGTCGTTTAACTTCACGTTCTAAAATCTCGGTCGGTTCCTCCACGAAATTCAGTTTCTCATCAACACGAATGTCCCTCATTGGAATGACGGGCATTTCATCAGAAAGACATTTCTTCAAATTACTCACGTGAAACACGTCGTGAACTTTGCTCAATTCAGACGGTAATTCCAACCTATAAGCCACGGGCCCAATTCTTTCTAAGATCAAGAATGGTCCAATGTAGCGTGGGTTGAGTTTACCACGTTTCCCGAAACGTATTACACCTTTCCAAGGCGAGACTTTCAGCATCACTTTGTCTCCAACCTGGAACTCTAAAGGTTTACGTCTCTGATCGGCGTAGCTCTTCTGCCTATCTCTGGCGGCTTGCAACCGATCACGAATCTGAGTTACTTTCTCGGTAGTTTCCAAAATAAGCTCAGGGCCTGTAAGTTGACTATCCCCAACTTCTGCCCAACCAATAGGCGAACGACACTTTCTGCCATACAAAGCTTCGAATGGTGCAGCCTTAAGACTTGTGTGGTAGCTGTTATTATAGGAGAATTCCGCAAGGGGTAAATACTTCTCCCAGCCTTTACCAAAGTCTATGATGCATGCACGAAGCATATCCTCTAACGTCTGAATGGTCCTCTCACTTTGACCATCGGTTTGGGGATGATATGCAGTACTCATATCAAGCCTCGTCCCCAAAGCCGTTTGAAGTGATCGCCACAAAGCTGACGTAAAACGACTATCACGATCCGAAATAATAGATATCGGGACTCCATGACGCGAAATAATTTCCTTCACATATAACCTTGCAAGCTTATCCACACTATCATCTTCACTAATAGCTAAGAAATGAGCAGACTTTGTCAGACGATCCACAATTACCCAGATAGCGTCACAACCGCTAGCTGTCCTCGGTAATTTGGTAATGAAGTCCATAGTAATCCGCTCCCATTTCCAGACTGGAAGTTCTGGTTGCGTTAGCAGTCCTGACGGTCTCTGGTGTTCAGCCTTAACCTTGGCGCATGTCAAGCACTTACTAACGTACGATGCTATACTTGCCTTCATATTTGGCCACCAATAGAACTTCTTAAGATCTTGGTACATTTTATCGGAACCAGGGTGAATGGAGTACTTTGACTTATGCGACTCATGCATAATCAATTCTCGAATTTCTCCATATAACGGTACCCAAATCCGATCTCCAAAACATAATAATCCATCCGAACGCTTAACAAATCCTTTCTCATTATCAGCCATCCCAAATATGTTCTCGGCAGATCTATTTTCTGCTTTCAATGCTTCCGTTTGAGCTTCGAGTATTTGAGATGGTAATGGCGATACGATAGTCATTCCCAATGACCTAACTCGTAATGGTAGTACTCTTTCCTTTCGACTAAGAGCATCAGCAACAACGTTTGCTTTACCAGGATGGTAGCGAATTTCACAATCATAATCGCTTAGTAACTCGATCCAACGTCGTTGTCTCATGTTGAGCTCTTTTTGATTCAAGATGTGTTGTAGACTTTTATGGTCAGTAAATACAACACACTTGGTTCCGTACAAGTAATGTCTCCATATTCTTAAAGCAAAAACCACAGCACCGAGCTCCAAATCATGGGTAGTGTAGTTTTTCTCATGCTTTTTGAGCTGTCGGGAAGCATAAGCTATCACCTTCTCTCGTTGCATTAACACGGCTCCTAAACCTTTATGCGAGGCGTCACAATAGACGACGAAATCCTCGTTACCTTCTGGTAACGCTAGGATAGGAGCGCTACACAACATTTTCTTAAGCAATTGAAACGCTTCCTCTTCTTTATCTCCCCATTCATACGTAACACTCTTTTGACTCAATTTGGTCAATGGTTTAGCTATCTTCGAAAATCCCTCGATGAATCTTCGGTAATAGCCAGCTAAACCCAAAAATTGACGAACTTCGGTTGGGGTTGTAGGTGCAGCCCAATCTTTTATTGCTTCAATTTTTGCAGGATCCACGTGGACTCCTTGTCTATCAATCACGTGACCCAAAAATTGTACAGTCGGAATCCAAAATTCGCATTTCGAAAACTTGGCATAAAGTTTCTCCTTCCTGAGCAATTCCAAAATGAGTCTTAAATGCTCCTCATGCTCTTTCTCACTCTTTGAATAAATCAGAATGTCATCGATGAATACAATCACGAACTTATCCAAGTATGGCTTACACACACGATTCATGAGATCCATGAATATTGCTGGTGCGTTAGTCAACCCAAACGGCATCACCTGAAACTCGTAATGCCCGTAACGGGTTCTGAAAGCCGTTTTCGGAATATCCTCCTCACGAACTCGAAGTTGATGATATCCCGATCTCAAATCGATCTTCGAGTACACACTCGATCCTTGAAGCTGATCGAACAAGTCATCGATCCTAGGTAACGGGTATCGATTCTTCACCGTTAACTTATTCAACTCTCTATAATCAATACACATACGAAACGATCCATCCTTCTTCTTCACAAATAAGACTGGGGCTCCCCAAGGTGAAGAACTTGGTCTTATGAATCCCTTTTCGGCTAACTCCGCCAATTGTTTCGACAACTCTTCCAGTTCGGTAGGTGCAAGACGATAAGGTGCTCGTGCTACAGGTGCAGCACCAGGGATCAACTCAATCTAAAACTCCACTTGTCTAGTCGGCGGGATTCCCGGCAAATCATCGGGAAACACATCAGGAAAATCACGAACTATAGGCACATCTCCAATGCACCTTTCCTTTTTCTTCGTCTCGCCCTTCTCAGAAATTTGGGCTAAGAAAAGGTAACATCCCTTCTCCATTAGCTTCGGTAACTTTGTGCAAGAAATCACCGCCAATCGGGATGGGCTCCTAGAATCCTTTCGGTCTCCTAATACATTTAGGACCTCCTTTCCGTATGGTACACGCACGATCTTCTCGTCGCAAAGTATGTGAGCACGATACTTCGACAACCAATCCATACCAATGATTACATCAAAACTTCCTAACGTGACGGGTAGAAGATCTATGTTGAAAGGGTGGTTCAAGAAATTTAACGTACAACCGCGAATGATGGTATTAATCCTTTCTATGTTTCCATTAGCTAACTCAATATCATATCCAATTCCTAAGGTCATCGGGGGTTTCTCTAGTAAGGGTGCAAATGTAGTGGACACAAAACTCCTATCGGCACCAGTATCAAACAGTATGGAAGCATAACGATTATTGAGAAGGAACGTACCAGTAACGACGTTCGGATCCTCTCCTCTCTCGTTCCCGAGTGCATACACTCTTCCCTGAGCGGCTCCAGCTTCCACACGTTGGTCCCCATTATCTTGTCGTCCACGATTTCCTCCAGCTCCACGGTTTCCATAATTGTACCCATTACCACCCGAGCCTTGATTTCCACGGTTCCGCGATTCTCTACACTCATTCCTATAGTGTCCCTTCTTTCCACACCCATAACAGGTAACATCTGCCTTGTTTCTCATCTCAGGAGCAGCTTGAACCATAGCAAGAGGTCGCGCTCTACAGTCTCTAGCTGTATGTCCTTTCCTTGAGCAATTCTGGCATTTCACACTACACCATCCAGTGTGATGTTGATGGCAATGATCACACTTGGGTGCATCACCATTCTGATTCTTCTTATCTCCATTCCCAATAGCATAAGCCTTAGCTTGTCTCTTGCTTCGGTGATCATTACTCTTAGAGTGACGGTCTCTCTTTCTCTTTCCATTCTTCTCCTTATCAGCTTCTTCTAATTCCAACGAATCCATAAGTTGTTGAGCAATTGTGATTGCCTCATGGATGTTTGTAGGCCTAGCAGAAATTACATCATTCCTCGTAGCTACAGGTAATCCATCAGTATACCTCTCAATCTTTTGAGTCTCGGTTTTCACCATATCAGGGCACAACAAGGCTAACTCCTGGTAACGACGATTGTAAGTCGCCATATCATTACCTTTCACCTTGTGGTTCCAAAACTCAATCTCTAGCTTCTTGACCTCATTCCTTGGGCAATAAGTCTGAATCAACAAGGACTTAAATTGCTCCCAAGTCATAGCATATGCTACATCACTCCCAACTGCATTTCGGTAGTTGTTCCACCAAGTCAAAGCTTCATCCTTGAAAGTAAAAGAAGCAAACTTTACCTTCGCATTCTCCGCACAACCACTGACATTAAACACTGACTCAGTCTTCTCAATCCATCTGACTAAGTAAACCACTCCTTCATTTCCACCAAACTCAATGGGTCCACAAATCTTGAATTCCTTGTATTGACATCCATTAGCACGAACAGGTGGAAAAGTTCCAGCAGAATTGTTGGAATGATTTGACTCAGCGAGTAGTTCAGCAACTCTTTGCTCCACGAGTTGGTTGATCATTGCTTGATCCACAGTAGGTGCGTTAAGTGGAACATGACCATTGTCTCCCTGAACATCAACATTTTGATTCCTGTTGTTACGGTTAGTGGTGTCCAGGTTGTCAGGAGTAGGGGTCTCAACATTTCGAGTAGGTCGACGACCTCGGCGAGCAGGAGTAGTCACAGCAGGACCAGTCCTGGTAGACCTAACAGGGTTTCGACGGGGTGCCATTGATCTGTAACCTCACACAAGTTCATGAGTCTCCAATAGAACTTATCGATATGCTCAACAAAACATCTCAACGAAACCAATCATGGAAAGAATAGCAACAATACACCACGTAACAACAAATAAGCGAATAAGGACTCAATTTCCATAACACCCAAAATCACATAATACCATATACTAATAACCATCAACCGTACAATAGCGATCTAACATCGTTCCAACTAACGGATAACACAAAACATACTAATCGTTCCAATAGAGACGAATACCGTACAAAATACATCAAAATATGATAACTAGCTTTTCTAACCGAACACTCCTCGGCTAAGAAAGCAACAAGATAATATAACTCAAACAACTAGCCACGTGGCTGACGGAGAATCCTCAACTCCTGCCTCAAGCCATCAAGATCCCTCCATAACGATCCTAACTCCACGCTAGGGGTGTCTCGGTCTCTCTTGAGGTCAGCCACCTCCTTCTCTAGCTCGGCATTCCTTTGCCAAAGCTTGCGGTCGGCCTCACGAGCAGTAACGAATCCTCGCTGCAAACTATCGATATGCTCGTGGACATCCATCATAACTCTCCTCAGCTCAGTAGTCCTGCCCACAACGACAGTCAAATCAACTCTCAAATCTGCTAAAAACTCTCCAATAACTCTCTCAAGTCGATCAGATACACGTGCAACTCTGTCACTAAGCTCAGTAATCCGAGCCCACAACCTGCCAACCTCACCCAACTCTGCATGCTCAGCAGAAACCTCAGACGATGCATCCGACTCAACGGGACTACCAGGTGGCAACTCAAACAAGAACGGATGATCAGGTGAATCGGGCTCAATCGGGTGTACAGGTGAATCAGGCTCCTCAGCCTGAGCTGGTGGTGCTAACACATCATCATCATCATCATCATCATCATCAGGCATCTCATCCTCCTGAGGGTCATTCTCCTCCTCAGGGTCATCATCATCACCATGCTCAGCCTCCTGAGGGTCATCCTCCCGCTCAGGGTCCTCAGCCTCATCCTCACCCTCGTACTCCTCCTCCTCATCGGAAGAGTACCTCATCAATCGTCGTCTCCTACTAGGTGAACCATGTGTAGATGTAGTAGGTGATCTAGGACGACGACGCAATGATGTGGGTGGCGCCTCAGACAGAAGGGAATAAGCATCAATCTGTAAAGGTGATGGAGTAGGGCGTACCGACATGCGTGCCGTAGCTCGGTGGGCAAAGCGTGGTGCCACACGAGCCAAAACCTGATGATGAGTAAGCTGCCTCGATGTACCAGGGAGCCCTAAAGAAGATGAGGGTCCCTGCGTAGATGCAGCAGGTAGTGCTGAAGTAGAAGCTACCTGTGATACAGTAGCTGAAGACATGGCCATCTGGTAAAGGTCATCAGATGCCATCGTGAACTGTGCAGGTAAAACCGGTGCAGTAAGAATATCCTCGACGACATCGGGCATACGGGAGGCCATGGTTTGTGACAACGGCGTAGGGTAGGTGTAAGTGTTTCAAAACAACTTAAATCACAACTCATAAGATCGTACCAAATATACTCATCAATTAATTCCATATAATCTTAATAAAAGAATTTCAAACACCGCATTACTAAAATGTTTATAAAACATATAGACCATATAAATCCTCGAGAACGCCATCTTATTACTAAAATCCATAAACCTCAAGTCATCTCAATAAGTCTCAAATCCAACAATCATCTCAAATATCTCATAATACCTCAAATAATAGAAGGTGCTTCGGCTTGGCGGGCTGGCGGGCGGTAGTCAAGGATCATTTTCTATAAAAATACGGTTATAGTTTAGGCGTTTATTTACCTAGTTCTCTATAACCTTGGCTCTGATACCAATCTGTAACACCCCCAAAATTTGATACAGCGGAAGACTCAACAAGCTTTCGGGGTGCTACGGGGATTGGTATCCAACACAAGACAATATAGAACGAGATAAAGTAAACATAGTAAAAACACAGCCGAAACGGGGTTTTAAGGTTTACATTTATCCCAACATCATTCAGAGTCAGGCCCAAAATAAATAACAATAGGTCCAAATTTAATTATCAGAGTTTAGAAAATATAGATCCATAACCGCGTGCCACAGCCGAGCCTTCCAATCCAAGCATGCACCTCAACACTTAATTACCTGAGAAAACGTGCTAAAAGTCAGCTTTCGCTGGTGAGATCATAGGTTTAAATTCAACTAATAACATAGTGGACACATACGCAAAACGCTTGCTAGCTAGACTAAGGATTCGCTAAAAGCCTGCGGATACCCTCCGCTCTCAACATAACACACGGATACCCTTCCGCAATAACCAAAACACACGGATACCCTTCCGTAACAACATAGATATTCGGGTAACCCCCGCAATACCAATAAATACTCGGATAACCTCCGAAGTATTAATAACCTATAGGTGCACACTACAGTATCTAATAAGTCAACCTTGAATAGTACACACGAAACTATGTGACTAAAGCTGACAATCCAAATAAGCCAACCTTGAATAGTACACACAAAACTATGTGACTAAAGCTGACAATCCAAATAACCAAATAAGTCAACCTTGAATAGTACACACAAAAGGTGTGACTAAAGCTAACAATAAATCTTAGTCCATACGCATAGCAAGTTTAGAAAGAATATAAAAGCGATAATAGTCCACGTAAAATAATTTGCACGTTTCTCACCCCAATCGTTGAAAACATAGTTCAAGAGTAAAAAGTGGGGCTATGACTCACCTCAAGTCCAGTAAAATAGCAAGACGAGGTAGGTAGCAATAAGATGTATGATAACTCACGAAACAGCAACTACGGACTTGGCACGACCTAACAATATTAACTCTTTCAGAAATCATTTCCTCAAATATATAATATTCCCAAACCCGGACGAGAATCCGTTTTATTTCCGAAAATCCATTTCGTATTAGTTTGGTGTATTTGCGTTTGGTATCCATACGGGTGGTGGGTCGACTCAAAACAAACCAACAAGATCACACGTAGAAGATATAATAAACTATAGATCTAATATTAGCCCAATATATCATTTAAATAAATCGCCAAAGTTTACCAAATCCGTCGATTTGATAATCCTCATATTTATTTACGTAATATACCGTTCCAAGATTACACCCAATCTAAAGCACATATAAAGCACATAGCACGTAATTACTATATAGTATATATCGCAGTTTAATAAATTCCTCGTATATATCGTCAAATTGGCCAGATTTTCCAATATATACACTCGCAATCTATTACACTTTACATATACTACAACCTATGGGCGTCGTAGGATACGATGCCCACTAATATATTCGTTTCATATAACCAAACAACCCGGCTCAACCTTACGGTTGAGTGGTTATTTACTTATAGAAAACATCTATATTAGTCGTCATATATCCGAGACAACACGAATGTCACAAATAATAACTTACCTGGACCCGAGTGACAACAATTTCGCCTTACTCAATAAATGTATCCGTTGTATATTCGAAATGACATTTTATTAAATGTTTCATAATTGTCGGGAGTTTCCCGTTTATAACACAATTTTTATAATAATAATACGTTTAATAATATTACGCCACTTTCGTAGCCTAATATATATCTAATCGTATTATTTATGATACGACTCGTGATTATTATTATTATTAATATACGCGTTTATATAGTTATATATACGTTATTCACGTATATACTTTCGTATAAACGTTCATATTATTAATAATTATTACTACGAGTTTTATTATTCTCGTTTCACTTTTAATATTTATTGAGTTATACGAAATGGTCATATGTCCGAGTCATGACTCTCGGCTCATTGTCCAAGTCCAACAATAAGAACATGTCACAAATAATAAATCTCCGTCCAATCACAATCTCAACCACGGGCTACAACAATAAGGTCCGACTACGGTACCCGACTAACCTATCTCCGTCATCTAACGACCGTCTCATAACCGGTCCTCATATCACATTTACCAATCGCCAACAACTTCTCAATATCAAAACCATAACCAATATCCAATTCGACCCAAACGTATTCGGCCGAGAAATAAATACCACAACAATATATACCAACGACAATTATAACCAATAATAATATAACACTTAGTTCACAATTATCACAAAATAACATTAACCAAATTAGTGTTCGGGTCGGTTTACCAAGCCGAACCCGAGGCAACACTTCACCACAACTAGTGTGGTTCCCACCCGAGACCTCCATGGTCTCGGCTAGCTCTAAATGAGCCAAACTAACCACACGACCTACTAGGGTCGTCGGCCAAGAATCCATACGACAACCATGGTTAACCACGAACACAATAACCGGTCAAATAACAAAAATGAGGTTCCAAACACCCTCATCGAACACCAAGAATTAACAAGGTCAACTGTTCGGTCAAACAAGCACAATCCGAGGGTCTCACCCTCGGATACACCTCGACCCGACGAAAATAAACCAACCCGGATACCAAACTTCATAGAAAACGTTTTTCCAATCAACAACCCATAAGTATTCACGTTTTTAATAGGAACCCATTCGATACATCATCAAGTCGTGACTCTAGGTCATGATTTTATCAACAATACGAGTGAAAACTCGTCTCACCTTCGATCTAGAAGCTCAAAACCGTGATATCCCTTCAAAAACAACGAATAGTGGTGAATTTGGTGACGATTCGAAATGAAATATGGGGTTTTTAGGCGCGTGTTGTTGTAGATCTAAGAGTAGGGATGATGGGGAATCGATTGGTGATGGTGATGTAGAGTGGTGGCCGGCGCGGCTGTGGTGGTGGCCGGATTTCAAAGTGGCGGCTAGGGTTAGAGTAGTAAGGGAAGAAGAGAGGTGAGAGAGAGATGGGTTTGTGTTGTGTTGGTGTGTGTGTAGAACCGGACCAAAACACACCCTTTTATTAGTTAACTTTTTCTTTTCTTTTTTTTTTTCTTTTTTTTTTAATGTAATAATAATAATAATAATAGTAATAATAAAGATATTATTACGGTTGAGCGGGTAATGTGGGTAGATGTAAAAACACGTGGTCCGAACCCGAACTCATTTTAAAATTTCCATATCACACGAGAACCCTCTCGTAATTAATTAAAATATATAACGGACTCGTTAAGACGAATCATAAAACTATGTTAGGTAATCCTAGTGCCAAAGTCAACGTAGTACCAAGTGAGAATTCAAATATACATCACCGATCGTATAATCAAAAATGAATTATGAACATAATTCACGAATTCCATAACGTCATTAAATAAAATATCCATAAAATAGGTCTTACAAGTTCGTTGTGAAATGAAAATTTCAAATAAAAATTATAAACGAACTTAAGTTGTAATGCGGGTTTTAAAAATAGCTCCCTAAACTGCCAGTTGTCACAAGATCCCTCGAGTGAGATCCTATATCTATGTGTCTTCAACTTAAATGATCCAACGGTTAACGAACCCGTAGCGTCAAATCTCACACCGCAGCGCAACAACCAAAACCAAAAAGAGAAGACTAGTTGTTGGGATTGTACACCTTTGAGTCAACGTAGCTTCAAGAAACCAACATCACCTTGGCTCTGATACCACTTGTTGGATAGAAAACCGACAGACCTTGTAAGCTAGTGCGGAATATTGACTTAAAGTAACCACAACGTGGTCCCAAATGTTACATTGTATTAATTAACGAATGCGCAAGAAAGAATGTACAAACTAGCATCCACCTCATCCTTTTATAGAGATGAGGTGTACAATCCCTATGAAATTAGAATTCCATGGTATCTTTACTTCTTTGTACACCAAAGCAATCCTAATTTAAGTCTAACCCTAACTCTATTTAGCTATGTATAATTAAATCCCTATATATAGACTAGTTACACTTTAGTCCACTAAGAATTGCTACAATAATATAATAGGTTTATTAAACGACGAGGTTTATGTATCGTAATCTTAAAGATTTGAGGTAAAAGGAGAACAATACTTAGTATACAAGTTGCATAATGCATTGTATGGACTAAAACAGGGGACAAGAGCATGATACAGCAGAATAGGTAGCTATTTCAAATGCATGGCTATTCAAGAAGTGATAGTGAGCCTACTCATTATGTCAAAAGAGATGGGTCTTCTAAAGATCTAATCATCGTATGTTTATATTTTGATGACATAATCTACACAGGTCTATCTAATTCGATGATGGCAGAATTTGAGATGCCAGACATGGGTACGCTAATATTGTTCACTATTTTCTTTGTTTAGAAGTTTAGCAAACGCAAGCAGGAATATTCATCTCTCAAAAAAGGTAGGTTATAGGAAAGTTTGTGATATGAAACTGTCAAGCCACAGATACTCTAATGAATGAAAATGAAAGGCTGCAACAAAATGATAGTGAAGCTCGAGCAGATGCAAAGAATTTAGAAGCCTTGTGTGTGGATTAAGCTATCTCTCACACATAAGGCCGCATATCACCTTCGCTGTCGGATTAATCTAGAGATTCATGCAAAATCCATAAACGGTTCACCTTGGAGTAGCAAAGAGGAAACTTCGTATGATGCTAATTTGTATGCAAAATCAAGGAACATCAAGCTCATAGGCTACATGATTGGACAAGCTCTCATGATGATATAAACAGTATTTTAGCAAATGTGTTCTCCATGGAATCTGGAAATGTTACGTGGCGTTCAAGAAGGAGCAGTGTAGGGGTGTTGATCGGTTCAGTTATCGGTTAGTTCGGTTCGGTTAATTCGGTTAAATTTTTTTTATGTCAACCCGAAAACCGAACCGAACCAAATTCAAATTCGGTTTTTGGTTCAGTTCGGTTCGGTTGAATTTTAGTTCGGTTCAGTTCTTGGTTTGAACCGAATAACACGAATTTCACTATTTGTTTTTAAAATATTGATAATTACATAGATATTTAGCCAAAAAAATATATATTTCAAGCATAAAAAGTGTTTTTTTAAAGATAACATTTTAAAAGTATTTGTATATATATATATATATATATATATATATATATATATATATATATACAAATATATAAAAAATATATATTTATATGAATTCGGTTTTTGGTTCGGTTTTCGGTTCTGACTGCCAAACCCATACCCAACCCAAGAACCGAATTAGTAGTTCGGTTCGGTTCGGTTTTAGTAAATTCGTTTTGGTTATTAGTTCGTTTCGGTTATTTTCGGTTCGGTTCGGTTTTGGTTTTCTGTTTATTCGGTCTTTTCGGTTTTTTTGCTCACCCCTAGAGCAGCGTGTTGTAGCTTTATCCACCACGGAGGCGGAATATGTTGCTGCAACAGCAGCTGCATGCCAACTAAGTACTATGCGTGTTGGCAAGTTTGAATTAAGGGGAGGTGCTGAAGCTGCAAATTCGAACGGTTTGGAAGGCTGAAGTTAAAGTCATAATTGCGTAACAGTCGAATAATAATGTGGTCATTAGCGGTACGAACAGCATAGTAAAGTTAGAATTATAAGCATAATCATGTTTGCTTTTTTTAGGAATTTTCAGTTAATTATGTGGCCTACATAAAGGGGCATTGTCTATTCAACAAAAATCATCCCTTTGCATGTCAAATTACTACAGCATATATGGAGATAGAAAAATGGAGATGGTTATTTAATGTGAGAGAAAAAAAAAAAAAAAAAAAAAAAAAAAAAAAAATCTCCTCTTTAGACTATCTTAAATGCTGTGAAGATATTGGTGGAGCTTTTAAGCCCTCATATGAAGATACTGAAACAAGATAATAAGATCGGTGAAGACAACCATCATAAATTCTTTATTTGTATATGAAGAACATGCATCCATTTTTACCAACTTTATATACCTGTTTTTTACCCAGCGCAAGTTGTTGTTTTCCCAGCACTTCCATGTCAAGAGCTAGACCTTTAACATTTGTTGAACCCTAGAAATCAAGAAGAAGAGCTCGTACTACTTTAGATACAAAACATGAGGGTGTGAAAGTGAAAATAAGCTTTAAACATACCTATAAAAACATCTTACCTTCTCTTTTATCAGCACATCATGAGATTCGCCATCTCGCCAGACTCTACTACGGTTTCCAGGATGTGTGTGTGACTCATCATCAACAATTGTTCTCGCAACTGCTTGAAGCAATTGATGCATCATCAGTTTATTGTCTGGCGAAACAGAGAGAAGGCAACTGTTAGTCAGGTTTACAATTTCAGATTTTGCACAGTAATCAGGCCCCAATATTTTTTCAACGTAATCCTTATCTTCACCAATAAAGAAACAAGCAATATGCAAAAACAGCTGTTTCTGAATGCTCTGCTGTAACAAATTGTAGCTTGTTATGAGTACACTTTTAAGATCACCAGGAACCTCCCTTTCATATGAAGTCAAAGTACTTTCCCAAAACTCTTGACTAGCACGATTTAAAGATGATCCCAACACTTCGAGAGCAAGTGGGTTTCCTTGACAATACACCAGTGCCCTTTTCATTAGCTCCTCATAACCATTTATTGGAGCATTTGGTTCAAAGGCATAAAGACTTAAAAGCTCTAATGAATCACCATCGTCCAGTAATTTCATTTCGTGTTCTTGACACCTCCATGAAGTGGATTGAAACCATTTGGATGAATTTCTTTCTCTGGTTGTTATTATAATCTTGCTTTGTGTTTTAATTCCAGTTCCAATTAATGCATCCAATTGTTTCATTGTAATAATGTTATCAAGAACAATAAGTGCCTTTTTTCTTTGTAAGGCATCTTCGATGGTCTGCGTACCTTGCCAAACACTCCGGATTGTTCTCTCCTTGCCTTCTATGATATCTATAATAAGTTTTTCCTGTAGCTGAAGCAACTGTTCAGTTGATCTGCCTCCGATGTCTTGTAAGATGCTAACACTTTCAAATTTGTGCCAATTTGAATAGACAATGTGCCTAGCCAATGTTGTCTTGCCACTTCCTGGCATGCCCCAAATTGCAAAAATGTTGCTATCAGATTGCTCTAACCAAGAATTGATATCCTTATCTCGAGTCTCCATCCCTACTAGATTGCGTTGACAATAAACTTGTTTGAGATCAAGCCTTTCTTTGATAATGTCAACAACTTCTCCCAAAAATATTGTTTCGGGCCTATAGCAAAACAAGAAGATGTGCGAGTTCGTTTAAATAAAAACACAAGGGGTGTGAGTGTGTGACAACATTTGGTAAAAGGAAAAGGAAAGTTTGAATTGTACGGGTGTTGTGCCGTGATTAATATTACATCTTAGGTGGCTTTCACCAATTCGTTACATTAATTATTGTGTATTTTGACTTCTTTGTATAATATTCTTTTTGGGTTATTATACAAAGAAGTCACTAAAGTTTGCGCGAAATTTATCATAAGTCACTAAAGTTTCAAAGTCGACATCCAAGTTACTCAATTATAAAAAACAAACACGTCTATAATTTCAGTCATTTTTACGTTTTATTTTTTTTATATGTTAAATAACATAAATGTCATGTCATTACAAGTTCAGTAACCTGGAGGACAACTTTCATAAGATCAGTAACCTGGATGACAACTTTCATAAGTTTAGTAACCTGGATGACATTTAGCATAAATTTTAGTGACTTCTTTGTATAATAACGCTTTTTTTTAGCTACTGCTACCTTTTGTTATCTCCTACGAACTCGTTTTTGTTTTCTCACTCATTACTCATTATTGTCAAATTTCAAGAATTAATTAACCGAGTTCACACCTTTTAAGTTATACATGTTAAGTTTATGGACAAATATTACTAGTGTATGACAAGTATCGAACTCGAGACATCGGGATTGCACACATTACAAATAAGAATTATTGATCAATAATTAATATATATAAAAGGTTATATATTTAATTATTTAAACACTACTAATGACTAACGGACGTTAGTACTTAACGGTAATTGACTAACGGTCATTAGGAATTAAAAGAGAAGAACTAAAGTAAAAATTGGACACAAGAAGCTTCCGAAACCCCTCTTGGAGGTGTGGTCAGTCGTGGGTATTGGGTGGAAGCCCAATCCCACTCAAACTTGTCTTCCAAGGTTTCCTTAGTATATAAACACATCAAGGGTTATTTGTTTTTGACTCTTGTGCACACAAACCCTAAACTTGTTTTCCTTCTCTTTTCTTTTGTGAAACCAAGCGGCCAAATACACCCATTAGGGTTTTTGGACTGAATTTTATGAAACCAAATTATTGTGTTTTCTTAACCTAGCAATCACTTTAATTCGTTACTAATTCGTGTGTACAAGAACGAGGTAATTACTCACTATATTAATTATCTTGGATCGAATAACAAAACGGTAAGGGGTTATTCATTGATCCACTATAAACCCTAATTAGGGTTCATCTCAATTCAAGGTTTAATTAAAGTTGATTCTTGTTCTTGCTAGAATCAAAAGGTACGTTCTTTATTTAATATTCGGTTACTTATTTTATATGTTAAATTGATCCTAGCTTCCGCATGTGTACTTGATGCTAGTTATATGATTTATATAATTGTTATGTTATCTAAATTGTAACAGTGGTATCAGAGCCAGGTTAACATGTAATTATTTACCGAAACACATAAAAAACGAATCTTTATTGTTTGTTTACATGTTATACATTTTTTAGGGTTTACAAAAATCGAAAACTTTTTTTTTTTTTTTTTTTTTTTTTTTTTTTTTTTGTGGGGGGGGGGGGGGGGGGTCGATTACCTCCTTAGCCAAAAATTAGGGTTTGTGTTTTAATAATTAATTTGATTAGAAACCCTATGTCATGAACATGTTTATGTGTTTAAGTGCGTATATTGTGACCTAATTGGTAATTGTTAGCATGAATCCATGACAAAACATGCATGTTAGGCATGGATTATATTTGTTAACTATGTAATTTTTTGATAGGTCTAAAAATGGGGAAGACCTCAATTAATTAATCAATCAATTTTTTTGTGCTATGTGGTGTGTATTTAACTCTTGCTTACGCAATCGATTCGTTGACGCATGTGGCTCACTTGTGCAAAGTGAAAGCTTTAGTTAAATATATGCATTAATTAACACCTAGATGTTGATTATTATAGGTTTTATCTAATAAAGTTTGCATGTGGCTAATTACTTTACTTATTACTCCCTCCGTCCCATTATAAGTGTCCACTTTGACTTTTTAAAGTCTTTCTTGTTCAACTTTGACCATTAATATTTTTATTTGTGTTATATAATACTTGATGAAAATTATACCAATAGAAAAGGCATTTAAAACCTAATACATTCATATATTTTTCATCAAATTTTATGTAACATCAATAAAAATATTTGTGGTCAAAGTTGAATAGGAAAGACTAAAAAAAGTCAAAGTGGACACTTATAATGGGACGGAGGTAGTAATTGTTAATGTTTTATTAGTTGTTTATTTTTATTATTACTTGTTTTTTGTTAATTTGTTTGACATTATTGTAAGCAAAAAAAGGTAATTTTTTGAATAATAAATAAATGGACTAATAATGGTGAAACGTAATTATTATAAACTTTACACTATGAAATCTTATGTGTCATTCTTAGGGGTTGGCCTTACATGCTGTAATGCATTAAATGCATCCTCGCGATGAGATTTGTATTGTAAAAGTTTTTAATATGTTTTTAAGACTAAAGTCAAACTTTTATTTGATTGATGATTTTTTGTACCAATAGTTGAATAGTGGACCTAGTTTGACAAACTATAAGGTGGGTATAAGGTTGGTTTCACATTAAATTTTGGCTTTAAAGAGACTACATTCTGTCTCTCCGCTTGCTTGTGTGTCAAATTGGACTTACCAAGTACCACTATTTTATGTGCAAAATCATATTAAGGGTGAATTGACCTCAATTGCACGCGCCACTTTTTTGGTAATTATCCGAATAACTTGATTTTTTATGACTCATGCAGTAGTAGGATATAGTGGGTGATAATTGTATGTAATTCTTTGATTGATGAACCCAATACCTCAAATTAAAACTTTGTAGACATAATCTTAGTTAGTTGGTAAATAAAAAGGTTTTGTAAAAGTTTATGATACGAAGATGAGTGCATGCGTCTTCGTACATATTTTGATTAATCACATCAAAATTAGTACCCTAGAATTTAAGTTAAATACCATCTAACTATAAGAAACACTTGAAGTTAATAATTTAGCTTAAGTGAGACCTTGACTAGATTTTAATGACAAGGTAAATTTCTATTAATGCGTGAGACCATATATGGAGAATTTACAATTTCTAAGTTAGATGACTTAATTAAGTTGTTAGTGAGACCTAGAACTTAAGGCATTAGATGGGGTGAAACATACTTAATTTGCAAATTGTTATTTGGCAAATGTAAATCCCATAAAGATCTAGGAATTGGAAATTGTTTGCCAATTATTGTTCGACAAGTTACCTAGTTGAATACTTTCATTGCTAGCAGATCAACTGATGTAATGGAACTATGTCAATTAGGATCCTAGTTTTCAAGAAAATTTTATGGTTATATGAATATTTCCTTGGGTATTTTATTTTCTTGAAAAGTTTGTATTATCGAAAATACTAATATTTGAACTTTTCTATAGAAATGGCTTAACCCGATAACTCTATACTAAGTTCTGCTTTCAAAGCTCACTTTGAAAGAGAAAAATTGACTGGAAAGAATTTCAATGACTGGCATAGGTCACTCAGGATTGTCTTGAGAGTGACTGATAAGCTGGACTATTTGAATACGCCTTGCCCTGATGAACCAGCTGCTACTGAACCTGAAAAGGCCAAAGCAGCTTAGAGACTTGAGTATAAGAAGTACAATTAAGTTGGGTGCTTAATGCTTGGAAGTATGGTTCCCAAATTGCAAAAACTGTTTGAGCACCATTTTCCTTACAATATGCTTCAAGAACTCCAAAAGACTTATGAAAAGCCACTTGCAGTTGAATTGTATTATTTGATCGATACATTACACAGGTGCAAGCAGGGTGAAGGTAAACATGTTAGTGATCATGTGTTAGAGATGAAAAATTACTTCAATCAACTACACATGCTCAACTATTTTTACCCTGAGAATGTGCAAGTGAACTTGATCAATAGGTCCTTGAACAAGGATTTTAATGGTTTTGTTCGCAACTATAACATGCATTGTTCGGGGAAGACAGTCACAGAATTGCTCGCAATGCTTGTGGCCTATGAGAATGGTTTACCTACTAAGGCACCTACTCCTCAGTTATTAGCTATACAAGGAGGTAGGATCCAAAAGAAATCGTAGGCGAATAAAAAGGGTAAGGGTAAGGTTGACAAAGGTAAACTAGTTATGACTAATCAACCAAATCCCAAGAAGAAGAATAACCCTCAGAAGAACAAGGTGAATCCTAACAAGAAGGATCAGGCTTGCCATCACTGCCATGAGATAGGACAGTGGAAAAGAAATTGTCCACTCTACTTTGAGGAGTTGCGATCAAAGAAGCAAAAGTTTGAGGCTGGTAACCCCAGCTCTTCAGGTGCGTTCTTTATAATTGAATTATTTTATTTAACTCACAAATTAAATTCCTGGATATACGATACTGGATGTGGTATTCATATTTGCAAAACACTGTAGGGCTTTAGAGTTGAGAGGAAACTTGCTTATGGACAACAATATCTGCACGTGGGTAATGGAGCACCTGCAGCTGTTGAAGCTATAGGCGTATTTGAATTAGTTTTGCCTTCGAGCTTAGTACTGTTTTTGAATACATTATGCACCTTCAATTTTTAGGGGTGTAGTTTTCTTTTCTTGTTTATTGGATCGTGGTTTTAAACATACTATTAATAACAATGGAATTTCTGTTTCATTTATTGATGTTTTTTTTATTTTAATTCTATTGTTGTGAATGTATCCAATAATTATAATAATTCAATGTATAGCATCAATAATAAAAGAATCAAGAATGGTCTGGATTCATCTTATCTTTAGCATTGTCGACTTGCTCATATAGGCAAGACGCGTATGGAAAAGTTGCAACACGATGGGCTTTTACAAGTTATCAATGATGAATCATTTGATAAATGCGAATCTTGTATATCTGGGAAGATGACAAAGAAACCTTTTAAGAATCATATTGAAAGGGCTTCTGATCTACTTGGTTTAATACATACAAATGTGTGTGGACCACTTAGACATGTTCTAAGGAGAGGTGCTAGCTACTTCTTAACCTTTATAGATGATTTCACCAATTATAGATATGTTTATTTACTTAAACATAAACATGAGGCATTTGAAACATTTAAGGTTTTTAAAGCAGAAGTAGAATTGCAACTTGGAAAGAAGATTAAAGCTCTTTGATCCGAGAGAGGTGGTTAATACCTGAGTAAATAGTTTATAGATTTTTTACCTGAGAATGGAATTGTTCATCATCTAACTTCTCCAATACTCCACAACAAAATGATGTATCTGAGAGAAGAAATTGTACATTGTTGGACATGGTACGATCAATGTTTAATCTTACAACTCTTCCTTTATCATTTTGGGATTATGCCTTAGAATCTGCTATTCGCATTCTGAATATGGTTCTAACTAAGAAGGTAGATAAGACACCATATGAGTTATGGACTGAAAAAGCTCCTAACTTATCTTATCTAAAGGTCTGGGTTGCGAGGCGTTTGTTAAACTTGACTCAGCAGATAAACTCCAACAAAGATCCGTAAAATGTATCTTCGTAGGATACCCTAAGGAAACGATGGGTTACTACTTTTATTACCCACATGAAAACAAAGTAATTGTTTCTAGGTATGGAGACTTCTTTGAGAAGGATCTCATATCTTAAGAATTCAGTGGGAGGATTTATGATCTGGAAGATGATCAAGAAGATGCATTACCTTCTGAAAACAATAGCAAACTTCCTGTGGAACCTAATAGTCTGGGTCCTCCACCTGAAGTTGAATTGGTTCCCATTAGCAGATCCGTAAGGACTGTGAAATCTCCTGAACGTCGATGTCTTAACGTAGAATGTGAGGAAACGATACTAGGGGATCTTGATGAACCTAATAGTTATAGGGCTGCCATTAATAGTCCTGAAAATGATAAATGGCAAGTTGCTATGAATGGGAAATGCAATCCATGAGAGATAACGAAGTCTGGATTGAAGTAGACCTTCCTCTTAATGCCAAGGTAGTTGGAAGTAAGTGGATCTTCAAGAAGAAACTTAGATGGATGGCAATGTACACACCTATAAAGCTCGTTTGGTAGCTAAAGGCTTTACACAAACATATGATGTTGACTATGATGAGACTTTTTCTCCTGTAGCAGACATTAGAGCTATTAGGATTCTTATAGCTATAGCAACATATTATGACTATGAGATTTGGCAAATGGATGTCAAAACCGCCTTCCTAAATGGTTGCCTAGATGAAGACATCTATATGGCGCAGCGTGAAGGGTTTGTGAATCCAGAATTTCCAAACCGTGTGTTGGGAATTATAGATTTGAAGATTACAAAACAAACAACTAGAAGTGAAGAAAGAAGAAACAAGAGGGGCCTAATATGTAATAGTTATTTAGCTTAATTAGTAAGCTAGGGTTTAGGGTTTCTTGTAACCCCCCTCTATTATATAAAGAGGGGTGGCATCTAGGTTATGGGCATCTCATCAATAGCTAGTCTCTTCAATGAGAGTCTAGAAAACGCATAGAGCGTGTAGTAGTTTAGTAGTAGTAGTAGTAGTTTATTTTATATTTATAATAAAGAAAACCTTATTAGTAACTTTGATTCTTATGTTCTTATTCCGCTGTGCTTAATCATTGTTACTATATCTTAGATAGGGATTAAACGATCTTTTACAATTGGCATCAGAGCTTCGGGGCTCGTGATCTAGGGTTTATCAAGGTTTTCATTGTCAATAAAGAGCAGTTTTGAAGAAGCAAGCAGATTGTCAAAGAAAAGCAGTTTGTAGTTTAGAATATCGATCTGGTTGTTACTGTATACGGCGAAATCAAAGGTATATAACCTCGTACTATTTTTATTCGCTACCAATGAATTGACTTTTGGTTATTAATGATCGGTGTGATTATTTAAATCTATACCTCGTATTGTCTCATTAATTTAATACGCTTTGGGGATATTCTTAAATTGCCAAATATTCATTTAATGATTTTCGATCTGATTGGAGAATAGAAAGGATGTTGTCAGTGATGATAAAGGATTGTGGGTCGTACAGATATATTCTTTATCAATCAATCGGTATATTAAATTCATTTGTTGCCTTGTTGCAATTTGGTGCTGATTTGTTTGTACGTGATCTGAATATTGGGTTTATTAATAACTAAAGATTCGCTTGTGTTATTATTATTATATATGGAACGTGGGTCGGCAGCTGTGTAGGGGTGATATAGTTTATTGATCGGTGATGCTAAGATTCGTTTTTGATTGAAGACAATTTTTAATGGTCAAGTTTAATTAAATGGATCGGTTGTGGGGTTTTTACGATGTGGGGAATATGAGTTAACTACATCTTACTTGATTAAAAGATACCTCGTATCTATTAAATGCTCGTGGGTCAGGTCATCAGACATGGGTTCGCATTTAAATTCGGTTTTGTGTTGATGTGTGGGGCTTGATAATGGATGGCAACAAATGATCTTCAATTACTTTTCTTGTCGTCTTTCACATAATGTGGTAGTAAGGAATTAGTTTGAGGTCATGGGATGTACGATGTGGTTTCATGCTTCACGTGTTGCTGCTGTTGATTTGTTTATTCATTATGAGTCAACGAATTATTCATGCTAGGCTACTACACGTGATTAGTGGTTAATGTGACTGGTCAAGAGAGATTGGATGTTAGTACTGGTCAATGTGTATGCTGCTGCTCGGAGATGGTTACAACCGATACACTATTTCGTTTCTGCTGCCATGCTATTTTGGTTTCTGCTGATTCGTCTTGATGCTGCTGATTGATTATTTTATTGTCAAATATTGTGGGGCTGAGATTCACTTTCTGCTGGGATAATTATTGATCGGTGCAAATATTTTGATTGGCTATTAATGGCAAGTGGATCTGGTTGACTTCATTCTGATTGGTGGTTATCATGGATAGACTATTTATTTTACGAGAAAAGTGGATCTGGTGTGTATTGCATATCTTGAAGATTTGTTTCTGTTTGTGTGGGGGGATATGTTTTGTTTCTACTGGTTGGGCAACAAACTTGATTCTGCTGCTAAGGTATTTTGTTACTGCTAGTACTTTATTTTGTTTCTGCTGATGCACGTGGTTGGTTCCTACTGATCGGTTCCTCCTGGTGGTTTCTACTTATGGTTCTTGCCGACTTATTTATGGTTCCTGCTGGCTTGTTGTATACTTTTTCTTTTGGTAGGTTTTGGTTCCTACTAGTCATGTGAGATTACTAATGGTTAGGGAGGATGGAGTTATCAACCATCATCATTTCGTTGAGAAGATTACTTGTTGAAGACATTTGATTATTGCTTATTTGCTGTTGTAGTTGATTTTCCTAGGTTTTGTGTTCTTATCATATCTTAAAGAGAGCAGGACCTTTTTAAGATAACTTGCTTGGTTTGTATGGTGACGAAGACTTGACGAATCTAGTGAAGGGGTACGATCCATCTTATTGTGCTTAATGCGTACATTTGCTATCACTTTAAGGAGTTATGTTATTGTGCTCAGTGTCTCATTTAGTTGAGGATTTGTCAAGAGATCTCGGTCTACTTATACTTTTTATGGGAGTATGAGTTTGGAGTCACGTGGATAGTGCAAGACATCAGATGTGAGTTTGGGATATTTAACTTCTTCATCAAATCAGATCTATTTGATTTTCTTCATCAGTTATCACTCTATGGAGCCTACTGGATTAAAGAGATGGCAAGTATTTATTTTTAAGGGGAAGCTTATTGTTAATATATACTTGACCATACTGATGATGCTCATTACTGCTGATACTTGTTACTACTGATGCTCGTTACTGCTGCTCGGATTCTGCTGCTTGTTAGTAAAAAAAAAGAAAAAGAAAAAGAATAAAAAAAGTAAAAAAAAAAAAATTATTATTTTGTTTTTGCTGGTTGATATTTAATTCTAGGTCTAAAGACGCCCTTAGATCTTGAACAATGAAGATGTGTATGGTTCATTTTGGAGATTCAGTTCGTGGTATAATTCTTGACTGGAACAGTTACACGCGCTTTACAAATATTTTGTGGGGCATATGATACCATACAGTTCATGATATGATTACACAAAATTCGATAATCATAAGCATTGAGTGGTTTCTGGTTGATCCGTCTACGCTCACTGAGACTATCGGCCATTGCATGTAATCGCCATGCATATATTGACTACAAGAATTATTTGAAGACATTTTATGATGTCTTTTTCGCACTGAAGGAAGAGATGATCTATGCTACTGAGTTCATGATTCAAGCAGATGGTTAGTATATTTTTAAGGGGAAGCTTATTGTTCAAAAATATGTAACCATCTACATGCATCACTTGAGGGGAAGCGTTTACGAAGTTGCACAAGACCCTATTGGATGATTACAAAAAGGGGAAGAAGATTGATGATGTGCAGCTTATTATTTGTGATGACATGTTTTAGCATTGTTTCTTCATGCAGATTGTTTTGTAATATCAAATAGAGGAAGATTGTTGGGAATTATAGATTTGAAGATTACAAAACAAACAACTAAAAGTGAAGAAAGAAGAAACAAGAGGGGCCTAATATGTAATAGTTGTTTAGCTTGATTAGTAAGCTAGGGTTTAGGGTTTCTTGTAACCTCCCTCTATTATATAAAGAGGGGTGGCGTCTAGGTTATGGGCATCTCATCAATAGCTAGTCTCTTCAATGAAAGTCTAGAAAACGCATAGAGTGTGTAGTAGGTTAGTAGTAGTAGTAGTTTATTTTATATTTATAATAAAGAAAACCTTATTAGTAACTTTGATTCTTTTGTTCTTATTCTGCTGTGCTTAATCATTGTTACTATATCCTAGATAGGGCTTAAACGATCTTTTATATCGTGTATGCAAACTTCAAAGATCCATTTATGGTTTGAAGCAACCATCACAACAATGGAATAAAAGTATTATAGGCAATATTAAAATTGATGTTTCCAAAACTAAATCCACCATCATATCAAAATTACTATACCCAATATTAAAAGAGTAGTGATTGGCATGCCTAATTTCATGCCTAACAATTATATCACACCACTTGGAATAATCAAGGGCTATCATAATGAGAGAGAAACATCATATTCCACTTGTCATATGTTTAGCGAATTAGGCATAAAATTAGTGATGCCATTTAGGCATGCAAATCATTTTCCATATTAAAACTGTTATTCGAGAATTTGACCTTACTTTACTTTAGTGTGTCTTCTTGGTTAACTCCGGCATATACAGGGGCAAAGTCAGAATTTTTTTGTTGATGAGACACACTTTGATAAATTTTAAAAACTACTATATAAATTGGTACATAAGGGGGCAAATTATGAAAAAAGTCAAATATTTTTGAAAATTTACACTACATTTTTTTCGATAGGGGCACCTGCCCCATGTGCCCCCTTTTTCTCCGCCCATGGGCATACAAGTCCGATTCCGGCTAGTTTCTTTTTCTATTCATTATTCTTCTTTCTTTCTTTATATTTTCAAATTCAAGGTGGTTCTCGAGTAATTTATAAGGAAGGTCATAAAATAAACTCTATATTGTTTTTAAAGAATTTTTTCACTGAAGGTGGTTCCCGGACACCTCCTACACAAGGCGTAGGTCCGCTTCTGTTGTCAATTATTTTCAATGGTGGTGTATAAAACTAGATATGTATGAGAGTTGAAAAATGTAATTTTCACATATTTTAAGAGAAAAGTGATAGCTCTTCATTTTACTACATATATATATATATATATATATATATATATATATATATATATATATATGGTTAAAGCTATTAAATACCAACGTACTTTTCAAGGTTGCAAAAATCGCAAATCGGTAGTCGGGCGGTCAACTACCTTATTGCTTGTAATCGGTCTAGGCGGGATTAATCGGATTGGCATTGTTGACAAATTTTAGTTATTTTCGGCAAGTTTTGTGTATTTCCGGTGAGTTTTAAGTATTTTCGGCAAGGTGTTTTCTAAAAACAACTTGTAATAGACTTAAACAGTTATTATAAGTGATCAAAATAAGTTTACAGTGAGTTTTGGGTACTTCTGTCCAGATTTATAGGTTTCCAGCAAGTTTGACCACCATTGACCGCCATTGATCGCCGTTGACCACCACGGTTGACCTATTTGTTTGACCCAGTTACATAAATCGACAAGGTCGGTGGCCTTGTAGCACATAATCGGTGATTAATCGGCCTTGTAGACCTTATTCTGCAACACTGGTACTTTCATAAATTTTCAATTCTTACCAATATAGAATATAAAAGCTCATTGTTACCATGCAAAGTTTCAAATTGAGAACAATATTACCATTATCACCCTCATAAACTTGCACCGTTAGTCCTTTATACTAGCGGTCGTTAGTAAATAACTGAAAATTTTGTTTTCTTATGTTTTCATTCGTTTTTACACGTTTTCGTTCGTTTATACACGCTTTCATCCGTTTTTACAAGTTTCGTCCGTTTTTACACGTTTTCGTTTGTTTTACACGTTTTTGTTCGTGTTTACATGCTTTCATTCGTATTTGCGAGTTCTCGTCCGTTTTTAGAAGTTCTCGTCCATTTTTGCACGTTTTCGTTTGATTTACATGTTTTCGTCTATTTTTATGCATTTTCTTCCATTTTGCACGTTTCATCCGTTTTTACACGTTTTCGATCGTTTCAACATGTTTTCTTTCGTTTTACACGTTTTCGTTTGTTTTTACATGTTTTCGTCCATTTTTGTATGTTTTCGTCCGTTTGTACACGCTTTTGGCTATTTTTATAATTTTTCATCCGTTTTTACACGTTTTCGTCTATTTTTACATGTTTTTATCATTTTTAAATGTTTTGATGAAAACGTCTAAAAACAGACAAAAATGTGTTAAAACGGATGAAAACATGCAAAAACGAACGAGAACTTGTTAAAAAAACACGAAAGCGTGTAAGAACAGACGAAAACATTAAAAAACGAACAAAAACGTGTAAAACAGACGAAAACATAAGAAAACAAAATTTCCAGTTATTTACTAACGATGCAAGTTTATGAGGGTGATAATGGTGATATTGTTCACAATTTGAGACTTTGCATGGTAACAATGAGCTTTTATATATTCTATTGGTAAGATGTGAAAATTTGTGAAAACACGTTGGTATTTAATGTAATTCAATGACAAAATTTTTAAATCTGAAAAGTCATATGACTTTGATTATGAGTAATTCAATGACAAAATTTTTAACGTAGGAGTACAAATTTACAAATTCATAAATAATAAGATAGTGAGCTTATAAGTAATTCAATGAAATTGATTATGAATTTGACTCATTATTAATTTGATATTTCTAATATTGAATACCCCATTAATATTAAGATAAATGTTACAAATTTTCGGTTTTTTCAACAAAATTAAGATCATGTCATAAATAGTAAGTGTGTAACTTATTTTTCTTTAAAGGATTTGCTAAATAATACCCACTGGCCAATGCTTAAAGTAAAAATTAATATGGATATAAAAAGAAAATGAGTTTGTTAAATAAAAAGAAGATGATATGTATACCACTAAAAGTGGTGCGCACACCACTACAGTGATGATGCACATAATACAACATCCAGATGCACGATAAATGGTGTGTACACCACTTTTAGTGGTGTACATATCACTTTCCTAAATAAAAAATGAGATATATTTAAGTTAATTTTTATAGGAATAATTACATGTATATCCTTCACTGGATGAATAATTACATATATATTATTTTTATAAGTTTTTTATGCATAAAGTACAATACTTTTAATGCATCAAAAGGATATATATGTAATTTTTGATTTTTTATATTAATTTATTGTTCATTAATTATATAACTACTTTAAATAGTATTAAAAGAAATTATTTAATGTGGCTTAAGCGTTATCTAGTGGGTATTGTTTAGGGGGAAAAAAATAAAAAATAAAAAAAATTAAAGAAAGAAAGTGTCAAATGCCGTTTAATAAATACTAAGTAGGTAGTAATAAATGTAATAAGATGGAATAGATAAGCATACCCAGAAGTAGCAACTTTGCCGGTCATTTGGCCGACCTTCTCAAGGGCTGCCTTCCACCGTTTCACGTTATCATCCGTCCACTTTGTATTGGGCTCAACATTTATCTGGAATGTCCCTTCTTGTTTTCTAATATGAGAGGGATCAACGTGATAAAAAATCGGTAGAACAAAATGATCGCGCTCTTTCCTGTGCTCCAGGATCACACATAACTCATCTAAACACCATCTTGAAGTTGCATACTTCTCCGACAGAACGATTATTGAAGCTCGGGATTCTCTGATTCCTCTCTCGATTTCTGGCTTCAGGTCTTCACCTCTGGAGATACTATCGTTATCCCGAAAAGTGTAAACTCCTGCTCCACGCAACGCCTTATAAAGATGATCAGTAAAAGTATCACAGGTATCTTCGCCTCGAAAGCTTAGAAAGACATCATGTCTGCTAACATACCCCCCTGAAGAACTGGACGCCATTAAAACGGGTAATGTATGCAAGCATGAAAGGATGAATGAAGAATGATGAAAGTCTTCGTCTACTACTTGTACCAATAATGGAAATGGATGGAGGTAGTTGGGTCATCGTCAACGATAAAATAAACTATTGAATTTTGCAACTGCTTTACCCACTAGGCCGTCACTTGACAAATATTTTATCATAAGTTGGAAAGATATAGAAATGCCAGCATACATGGTTTTAAATATCAAGCAAAACGAATCTATCTATTTACATATATTCTAAGTAAAATACACCCTTCATTCCTAAACTTGTATCACTCATACAAGTTTAGTCCCCGAATTCAAAATAAATACAACCATCGTTCTTACTATTCATTTTTTTCATCGTCCACGGTCCTTTTCACTACTAGTCGTTAGTCAATGGCTGTTAAGTCACCCATATGCCCTGCACAAGAGGGTATCATGTATTGTCTTCTTTCACCATCCTTCTTCTTCATCTCTACTTACCACCCCTAATTATTACCACCACCCACCACAATTAAAACCATCCACCACCCACCACCATTACAAGTTTACAAATTACAACCATCCACACCACCGCCATCATTTTCAAATGAAATATACTTACTTGCACTAAATTAAAAAGAAAAACATAAAATGTTTTAGGATTAATTAGTCTATATAATAGAAACAAATTTCTCATGTGTTATAAAGTTAGGTAACCTGGTGGTTTTATTAATAGGTTAGGTAATGTAACTTGTTGTTTTGTGTAATTATTACTAATATTACCGAATGAAAATCCACCTATTTAAAAAATATCCACGTCATAATTTTCTTTCTCAACGTAGATAATTTTTGACTTTTTTAGTACCAGTTACCACACTTTGACCGTTTCCTACCCATGTCATGACAAAGATAACTTTACTTGTTCTTCCCTCAAACACCATCACAGCATCACAACTTTAGGTTTTGTTTGTTTTTTCAGAGCTTTTACCTCTTCATCTGCAAACCATGTCTGCAGAAGAAGAGGTGCATATAAGCTTTTCATCTACAAAAAGAAGACCGTTTGTTTTTGTGTTATTGAAGTTCTTCTTTCTTTCTTTCTTTTTTTTCACTAGTATTTTTTGTGCTATTAAAATATTTTTTTTTCCTTTCCTTTTTCTTTTTCACTAGTTTTTTTACGTTTTCGTCCGTTTTTTTACGTTTTTGTACGTTTTTAAGTTTTTTTCGTTTTCGACCATTATTTTACGTTTTTTCTGTTTATTTACGACTTCGTCTGTTTTTTTACGTTTTCTTCCGTTTTTTTACATTTTCGTCTGTTTTTTTTTACGTTTTCGTCTTTTTTTTACGTTTTCATCCGTTTTTTTACGTTTTGGCATGTTTTTTTACGTTTTCGTCCATTTTTTAAGTTTTGGTACATTTTTTTTACATTTTCTGTGACAACCGGCAATTTAGGGAGTTATTTTGAAAACCCGCATTACGTTAAAGTTCGTTTATAATTTCTTTATTTGGAATTTTTATTCACAACGAACTTGTAAGACCTATTTTATGGATAATTATATTTGATGACGTTATGGAATTCGTGAATTATTTTAATAATTCATTTTGATATTATGCTCGGTGATGTATTCTTAAATTCTCACTGGCACTACGTTGACTCCGGCACTAGGTTTACCTAACGGGAAATTTTATGATTCGTTCTACGAGTCCGTCTATATTTAATTATATTTTATTATTGGATCGGATATTATTATTTTTGGAACGGGTTCGGTTTGAAAGACAATTGGTTATTGAAGTTTCGGGTTTGGTCCGTGTATTGGTATCGGGCTACTAAATCCCCTACACCCACTATTATTATTATTATTATTATTAATATTAAAAAGAGTAAACTACACAAAAATCGTCCTTGTGCCTGCGTTTTTCATAAGCAACACACAACCATCACCAACATCTCACCAACTCTCTCTCTCTTCTTTTAACACAACACCACCGCCGCCCCTTTATCACCACCATAGCGTCGCCACCGCCGCTCTCACACTAAAAACAACACCACCATCTTAACCCTCTCGTCCCGATCTATCTTTTGGTACCAACCACGCGCTCTAACTCCCACGTTAACACCTATTTCAAATTATATTATCACGAGTTCATCACCACATTTTATTATTTCTTGAAGATCTCTTCGATTTGGCTTTGGTTTTGAAGGTAGGTCGAGTTTTTGACTCGAGTTGTGGGTTCGAATCGTGACCTAGGGTCACGGATTTCACTATCTTTTCGGATTTTTATGATTCTTGTTACAAGAATCAAGTGGGTTTTTAATAAAAGTGGTTTAAAAGGAGGTTTGGTATCCGGGTTTGTGTAAGCTCGTTGGGTCGAGGCTAACCGAGAGCTTTTGGCTCTCGGCTTGGGTCTTGGGTGATGTTACTCTTGACCATTTGTTGTTTATTCGGACTCTTGATGTGTATCGTGATGTTGGTCGACCTTGTGGTTGTATGGATTTCTAGCCGACACCCCCAAGGGGCTGTTTTGGTTCGGTTTGAGCTCAAGGAGCTAGCCAAGGCCTATGGGTCTCGGGTGTGGCTTCCGTTTCATGTTTGAGCATATGTTGACCCGGGTTGACTTGGTAACTCAACCCGTAGCTTAATTGGTTTTATTATTTAATTGGTTGTTTACTTTGTTCCTTGGCCAAATACATGTGGGTCGAGACCGTGTTTGGTCTCGACATTGGATATTGAATTTTGGTATTGAGAAGTGTTGACGAATTGTGTTATTGGGGACCGATTGTGAGACGGTCACTTAGATTGACGGAGATAGGTTAGTCGGGTGCCGTAGTCGGACCCTATTGTTGTAGCACGTGGATTGGGATTGTGTTGGACGGAGATGTATTGTTTTTATGACTTTTGCTTATTACTTTGGACTTGGACAATGAGCCGAGAGTCATGACTCGGGCATGTGACCATTTCGTATGACTCGATAACTATTTACAAATAAAATATAAATAATAAAACTCGTAATAATAGTTATTGATAATATAAACGTTTATATGAATATATAGACGTGAATAACGGATATATAATTATATAAGCGCGTATATTAATAATAATAATAATCACGAGTCATATTATAAATAATACGACTAGATATATATTGGGCTACGAGAGTAGCGTAATACTATTGAACGCATTATTATTATAAAAATGTGTTATAAAGCGAGAAACTCTCGACGATTACTAAATATTAAATAAAATGTCATTTTATATATAAAATGAGTAAACTTATCGAGTTGTGCGGAGTCGTAGTCACTCGAGTTCAGGTAAGTTTTATTTGTGACTTTCGTGTTGTCACGGATATATGACGATTAATTTAAAAGTTTTCTATAACTAAATAACCACTTAACCGAAGGGTTGAATCGGGTTATTTGGCTATATGAAATGAATATATTAATGGGCATCGTATCCTACGACGCCCATAGGTTGTGGTATATGTAAAGGGTAATAAATTGCGTATATATATATCGGAAAATCTGGCCAATTTGACGATGTATATAAGGAATTTATTAAACTACGATATATACTATATAGTATTTATGTGCTATGTGCTTTAGGATTGGGTGTAATCTTGGAACGGTATGTTACGTAAATAAATATGAGGATTATCAAATCGACGGATTTGATAAACTTTGGTGATTTATTTAAATGATATATTGGGCTAATATTAGATCCATAGTTTATTTTATTATTCTTTGTGTGACCTTTTTGGTTTGTTTTGTGTCGACCCACCACCCGTATGGATACCAAACGTAAATACACCAAACTAATACGAAATAGATTTTCGGAAAATAAAACGGATTACGTCCGGGTTTGGGAATATTTTGAATTTGAGGAAATGATTTCTGAACGAGTTGATATTGTTAGGTCGTGCAGAGTCCGTAGTTGCTGTTTTGTGAGTTACTATACATCTTATTTCTACCGACTTCTTCTTGCTATTTTCTGGACTTGAGGTGAGTCATAGCCCCACTTTTACTCCTGAACTATGTTTTCAATACTTGGGGTGAGAAACGTGCAAATTATTTATGTGGACTATTATCGCTTTTATATTCTTTCTAAACTTGCTATGCGTATGGAGTAGGATGTATTGTCAGCTTTAGTCACATATTTTGTGTGTACTATTCAAGGTTGGCTTATTTGGTTATTGGTGGATTGTCAGCTTTAGTCACACGGTTTCGTGTGTACTATTCAAGGTTGGCTTATTTAGATACTCTAGCATGCACCTATAGTTTAATGATACTTTGGAGGTTATCCGAGTATTTATTGGTATTGCGGGGGTTACCCGAATATCTATATTGGAACGGAGGGTATCCGTGTGTTAGGATTGGAGCGGAGGGTATCCGCAGGCTTTTAGTGAATCCTTAGTCTAGCTAGCAAGCGTTTTGCGTATATGTCCACTATATTGTTAGATGAATTTAAACCTATGATCTCACCAGGGAAAACTGACTTTTAGCACGTTTTCTCAGGTAATTAAGTGATGACGTGGATGCTTGGAATGGAAGGCTCGGCTAAGGCTCTTGGTTTATGGATCTATTTTTCTAAACTCTGATATTAACATTTGGACCTACTGTTATGCTATTTTGGGCCTGACTCTGAATGATGTTGGGATAAATGTAAACTTAAAACCCCGTTTTGGTTGCGTTTTTATTATGTTTACTTTATCTCGTTCTATTATGTCTTGTGTTGGATACCAATCCCCGTAGCACCCCAAAAGCTTGTTGAGTCTTCCGCTGTATCAAATTTTGGGGGTGTTACAGATTGGTATCAGAGCCAAGGTTATAGAGAACTAGGTAAATAAACGCCTAAAATATAACCAAATTTTTATAGAAAATGATCCTTGACCACTGCCCGCCAGCCTGCCAAGCCGAAGCATCTTCTATTATTTTGAGGTATTATGAGATATTTGAGATGATTGTTAGATTTGGAATTTCTTGAGATGATTTGAGGTTTATGGATTTAGTATAAGATGGCGTTTCGAGGAATTATATGGTCTAATTGTTTTATAAACGTTTTAGTAATGCGGTAATTGAAACTCTTTATTGAGGTTATATGTTTGTATTATTTGATGAGGATATTTGGTATGGTATTTTGAGTTGTGATTTAGTTGTTTTGAAACACTTACACCTACCCTACGCCGTTGTCACAGACCATGGCCTCCCATATGCCCGATGTTGTCGAGGATATTCTTACTGCACCGGTATTACCTGCACAGTTCACTATGTTATCTGATGATCCTTACCAGATGGCCATGCTTTCAGCTACTGTGCCGCAGGCAGCTTCTACTTCAGCACCACCTGCTGCATCTACGCAGGGACCCTCATCTTCTCTAGGGCTCCCTGGTACATCGAGGCAGCTTACTCTTCATCAGGCTTTGGCTCGTGTGGCCCCACGCTTTGCTCACCGAGCTACGGCACGCATGTCGGTACGCCCTACTCCATTACCTTTACAGATTGATGCTCACTCTCTTCTGTCTGAGGCGCCACCCACATCATTGCGTCGTCGTCCTAGATCACCTACCACACACCTATTAGGAGACGACGATTGATGAGGTACTCTTCCGATGAGGATGAGGAGGAGTACGAGGGTGAGGATGAGGCTGATGACCCTGAGGAGGAGGATGACCCTCAGGAGGCTGAGCAGGGTGATGATGATGACCCTGAGGAGGAGGATGACCCTCAGGAGGATGAGATGCCTGATGATGATGATGTGTTAGTACCACCAGCTCAGGCTGAGGAGCCTGATTCACCTGTACATCCGATTGAGCCTGATTCGCCTGATCATCCGTTTTTGGTTGAGTTGCCACCTGGTAGTCCCGATGGGTCGGATGCATCTTCTGAGGTTTCTGCTGAGCATGCAGAGTTAGGTGAGATTGGCAGGTTATGGGCTCAGATTACTGAGCTTGGTGAGAGAGTTACACGTGTATCTGATCGACTTGAGAGAGTTATTGGAGAGTTCATAGCGGATCTGAGAGTTGATATGACTGTGGTTGTGGGCAGGACTACTGAGATGAGGAGAGTTTTGATGGAGGTTCACGAGCATATCGATAGTTTGCAGCGAGGTTTTGTTACTGCTCGAGAGGCCGACCGCAAGCTATGGCAAAGGAATGCCGAGCTAGAGAAGGAGGTGGCTGACCTCAAGAGAGACCGAGACACCCATAGCGTGGAGCTAGGATCATTATGGAGAGATCTTGATGGCTTGAGGCAGGAGTTGAGGAGCCTCCGCCAGCAGCGTGGCTAGTTGCTTGGGTTATGTTGTCTTGTTGCTTTCTACCCGAGGAGTGTTCGGCTAGTAAAGCTAGTTATCATATTTTGATGTATTTGTTCAGGATTCGTCTCGTTTGGAACGATTAGTATGTTTTGTGTTTTCCAGTAGTTGGAACGATGTTAGATCCCTATTGTATGGTTGATGGTTATTAATATATGGTATTATGTGATTTTGGGTATTATGGAAATTGAGTCCCTATTCGCTTTATTGATGTTACGTGGTGTATTGTTGCTATTCTTTCCATGACTTGGCTTCGTTGAATTACTTTTGTTGAGCATTGTGATAAGTTCTATTGGAGACTCATGAACTTTTATGATGTTTCAGATCAATGGCCCCACGACGAAACCCTGTTAGAGCTACCAGAACTGGTCCTGCAGTGACTACCCCTGGTCGCCGAGGACGCCGTCCTACTCGAAATATTGAAACCCCTACTCCTGACAACCTGGACACTACTAACCGCAACAACAGGAATCAAAATGTGGATGTTCAGGGAGACAATGATCATGTTCCACTTAATGCACCTACTGTGGATTAATCAACTTGTGGAGCAAAGAGTTGCTGAACTGCTAGCCGAGTCAAATCATTCCAACAATTCTGCTGGAACTTTTCCACCTGTTCGTGCTAATGGATGTCAATACAAGGAGTTCAAGATTTGTGGTCCCATTGAGTTTGGTGGAACTGAAGGAGTGGTTTACTTGGTCAGATGGATTGAGAAGACTGAGTCAGTGTTCAATGTCAGTGGTTGTGTGGAGAATGCGAAGGTAAAGTTTGCTTCTTTTACTTTCAAGGATGAAGCCTTAACTTGGTGGAACAATTACCGAAATTCCGTTGGGAGTGATGTAGCTTATGCCATGACTTGGGAGCAATTTAAGTCTCTGCTGATTCAGACTTATTATCCAAGGAATGAGGTCAAGAAGCTAGAGATTGAGTTTTGGAACCACAAGGTGAAAGGTAATAATATGACGACTTACAATCGTCGTTACCAGGAGTTGGCCTTGCTTTGCCCAGATATGGTAAAAACCGAGACTCAAAAGATCGAGAGGTATACTGATGGGTTGCCTGTAGCTACAAGGAATGATGAAATTTTTGCTAGGCCTGCAAACATCCATGAGGTAATCACTATTGCTCAACAACTTATGGATTCGTTGGAATTAGAAGGAGCTGATAAGGAGAAGAATGGAAAGAGAAAGAGAGACCAACACTCTAAGAGTAATGATCACCGAAGCAAGAGACAAGCTAAGGCTTATGCTATTGGGAATGGAGATAAGAAGAATCAGAACGGTGATGCACCCGATTGTGGTCGTTGCCACCAACATCATACTGGATGGTGTAGTGTGAAATGCCAGAATTGCTCAAAGAAAGGACACACAGCTAAAGACTGTAGAGCTCGACCTCTTGCTATGGTCCAAGATGCTCCTGAAATGAGGAATAAGGCGGATGTTACTTGTTATGGGTGTGGAAAGAAGGGACACTATAGGAATGAGTGTAGAGAATCGTGGGACCGAGGAAATCAAGGCTCGGGTGGTAATGGGTACAATCATGGAAACCGTGGAGCTGGAGGAAATCGTGGACGACAAGATAACGGGGACCAACGTGTGGAAGCTGGAGCTGCTCAGGGAAGAGTGTATGCACTCGGGAACGAGAGAGGAGAAGATCCTAACGTCTTTACTGGTACGTTCCTTCTCAATAATCGTTATGCTTCCATACTATTTGATACTGGTGCCGATAGGAGTTTTGTGTCCACTACGTTTGCACCCTTACTAGAGAAACCCCTGATGGCCTTAGGAATTGGATATGATATAGAGTTAGCAAACGGGAATATAGAAAGGATTAATACCATCATTCGCGGTTGCACGTTAAATTTCTTGAACCACCCTTTCAACATAGATCTTCTACCCGTCACGTTAGGAAGTTTTGATGTTATCATTGGTATAGATTGGTTGTCGAAGTATCGTGCTCACATACTTTGCGACGAGAAGATCGTGCGTGTACCTTACGGAAAGGAAGTCCTAAATATATTAGGAGATCGGAAGGATTCAAGGAGCCCATCCCGATTAGCAGTTATTTCTTGCACTAAGTTACCAAAGCTAATGGAGAAGGGATGTTACCTTTTCTTAGCTCAAATTTCTGAGAAAGGAGGGACGAAGGAAAAGGAAAGGTGCATTGGAGATGTGCCTATAGTTCGTGATTTTCCTGATGTGTTTCCCGATGATTTGCCGGGAATCCCGCCTACTAGACAAGTGGAGTTTCAGATTGAGTTGATACCTGGTGCTGCACCTGTAGCACGAGCGCCTTATCGTCTTGCACCTACCGAGCTAGAAGAGTTGTCAAAACAATTGGCGGAGTTAGCCGAAAAAGGATTCATAAGACCAAGTTCTTCACCTTGGGGAGCCCCAGTCTTATTTGTGAAGAAGAAGGATGGATCGTTCCGTATGTGCATTGATTATCGAGAGCTGAACAAGTTAACGGTGAAGAATAGATACCCGTTACCGAGGATCGACGACTTATTCGATCAACTTCAAGGATCGAGTGTGTATTCGAAGATCGATTTGAGATCGGGATATCATCAACTTCGAGTTCGCGAGGAAGATATTCCGAAAACGGCTTTCAGAACCCGTTACGGGCATTACGAGTTTCAAGTGATACCGTTTGGGTTGACTAATGCACCGGCGATATTCATGGATCTCATGAATCGGGTGTGTAAGCCTTACTTAGATAAGTTTGTGATTGTGTTCATCGATGACATTCTGATTTATTCAAAGAGTGAGAAGGAGCATGAGGAGCATCTAAGACTTATCTTAGAATTGCTCAGGAAGGAGAAACTCTATGCCAAGTTTTCGAAATGCGAATTTTGGATTCCGACGGTACAATTTTTGGGTCATGTGATTGATAGACAAGGAGTCCATGTGGATCCTGCTAAGATTGAGGCAATAAAAGATTGGGCTGCACCTACGACCCCAACAGAAGTTCGTCAATTTTTAGGGTTAGCCAGTTATTACCGAAGATTCATTGAGGGATTTTCGAAGATAGCTAAACCATTAACCAAATTGACTCAAAAGAGTGTTACGTATGAATGGGGAGATAAAGAAGAGGAAGCATTTCAATTGCTTAAGAAGATGTTGTGTAGTGCTCCTATCTTAGCGTTACCTGAAGGTAACGAGGATTTCGTCGTCTATTGTGACGCCTCACATAAAGGATTGGGAGCCGTGTTAATGCAACGAGAGAAGGTGATAGCTTATGCTTCCCGACAGCTCAAAAAGCATGAGAAAAACTACACCACCCATGATTTGGAGTTAGGTGCTGTGGTTTTCGCCTTAAGGATATGGAGACATTACTTGTATGGAACAAAGTGTGTTGTGTTCACTGACCATAAAAGTCTACAACACATCTTGAATAAAAAAGAGCTCAATATGAGACAACGACGTTGGATTGAGTTGCTAAGCGATTATGATTGTGAAATTCGCTACCATCCTGGTAAAGTAAACGTTGTTGCTGATGCTCTTAGTCGAAAGGAAAGAATACCACCATTACGAGTTAGGTCATTGGGAATGACTATCGTATCACCATTACCGTCTCAAATACTTGAAGCTCAAACGTAAGTGTTGAAAGCAGAAAACAGATCTGCTGAGAATATATTTGGGATGGTTGAGAATGAGAAAGGATTTGTTAAACGTTCTGATGGATTACTATGTTTTGGAGATCGGATTTGGGTACCTTTATATGGAGGAATTCGGGAGTTAATTATGCATGAGTCGCATAAGTCGAGGTACTCTATTCATCCGGGATCTGACAAGATGTACCAAGATCTTAAGAAATTATATTGGTGGCCAAACATGAAGGCAGTAGCATCGTACGTTAGTAAGTGCTTGACATGTTCTAAGGTTAAAGCCGAACATCAGAGACCGTCAGGATTACTAAAGCAACCAGAACTTCCAGTCTGGAAATGGGAGCGGATTACAATGGACTTCATTACCAAATTACCGAGGACAACTAGCGGTTGTGACGCTATCTGGGTAATTGTGGATCGTCTGACAAAGTCTGCTCCTTTCCTAGCAATTAGTGAAGATGATAGTGTGGATAAACTTGCGAGGTTGTATGTGAAGGAAATTATTTCACGTCATGGAGTCCCGATATCGATTATTTCTGATCGCGATAGCCGCTTTACGTCAGCTTTGTGGCGATCACTTCAAACGGCTTTGGGGACAAGACTTGATATGAGTACTGCATATCATCCCCAAACCAATGGTCAAAGTGAGAGAACCATTCAGACGTTAGAGGATATGCTTCGTGCATGCATCATAGACTTTGGTAAAGGCTGGGAGAAGTACTTACCCCTTGCGGAATTCTCCTATAATAATAGCTACCACACAAGTCTTAAAGCTGCACCATTTGAAGCTTTGTATGGCAGAAAGTGTCGTTCGCCTATTGGTTGGGCAGAAGTTGGAGATAGCCAACTCATAGGCCCTGAACTTATCTTGGAAACTACAGAGAAAGTAGTTCAGATTCGTGATCGGTTGCAAGCAGCCAGAGATAGGCAGAAAAGTTACGCCGATCAGAGACGTAAACCCTTAGAATTCCAGGTTGGAGACAAAGTGATGCTGAAAGTGTCGCCTTGGAAGGGTGTGATACGTTTCAGGAAACGTGGAAAACTCAACCCACGCTACATCGGACCATTTCTTATCTTAGAAAGAATTGGGCCCGTGGCTTATAGGTTGGAATTACCACATGAACTGAGTAAAGTTCACGACGTGTTCCACGTTAGTAATTTGAAGAAATGTCTTTCTGATGAGATGCCTGTCATTCCGATGAAGGATAATCGTATTGATGAGAAATTGAATTTTGTGGAAGAGCCAATTGAGATTTTAGATCGTGAAGTTAAACGACTCAAGCGAAGTCGCATTCCGCTCGTCAAGGTTCGTTGGAATTCCCGACATGGACCAGAATTTACGTGGGAACGTGAGGACGAGTTCCGGAAGAGATATCCGAAGCTTTTCACTTCGTAGACGATTTGTTCCGAGAGAAATCCGGGACGGGTTTCTTCTGAGACTGGGAGGATGTGACAACCGGCAATTTAGGGAGTTATTTTGAAAACCCGCATTACGTTAAAGTTCGTTTATAATTTCTTTATTTGGAATTTTTATTCACAACGAACTTGTAAGACCTATTTTATGGATAATTATATTTGATGACGTTATGGAATTCGTGAATTATTTTAATAATTCATTTTGATATTATGCTCGGTGATGTATTCTTAAATTCTCACTGGCACTACGTTGACTCCGGCACTAGGTTTACCTAACGGGAAATTTTATGATTCGTTCTACGAGTCCGTCTATATTTAATTATATTTTATTATTGGATCGGATATTATTATTTTTGGAACGGGTTCGGTTTGAAAGACAATTGGTTATTGAAGTTTCGGGTTTGGTCCGTGTATTGGTATCGGGCTACTAAATCCCCTACACCCACTATTATTATTATTATTATTATTATTATTATTAATATTAAAAAGAGTAAACTACACAAAAATCGTCCTTGTGCCTGCGTTTTTCATAAGCAACACACAACCATCACCAACATCTCACCAACTCTCTCTCTCTTCTTTTAACACAACACCACCGCCGCCCCTTTATCACCACCATAGCGTCGCCACCGCCGCTCTCACACTAAAAACAACACCACCATCTTAACCCTCTCGTCCCGATCTATCTTTTGGTACCAACCACGCGCTCTAACTCCCACGTTAACACCTATTTCAAATTATATTATCACGAGTTCATCACCACTTTTTATTATTTCTTGAAGATCTCTTCGATTTGGCTTTGGTTTTGAAGGTAGGTCGAGTTTTTGACTCGAGTTGTGGGTTCGAATCGTGACCTAGGGTCACGGATTTCACTATCTTTTCGGATTTTTATGATTCTTGTTACAAGAATCAAGTGGGTTTTTAATAAAAGTGGTTTAAAAGGAGGTTTGGTATCCGGGTTTGTGTAAGCTCGTTGGGTCGAGGCTAACCGAGAGCTTTTGGCTCTCGGCTTGGGTCTTGGGTGATGTTACTCTTGACCATTTGTTGTTTATTCGGACTCTTGATGTGTATCGTGATGTTGGTCGACCTTGTGGTTGTATGGATTTCTAGCCGACACCCCCAAGGGGCTGTTTTGGTTCGGTTTGAGCTCAAGGAGCTAGCCAAGACCTATGGGTCTCGGGTGTGGCTTCCGTTTCATGTTTGAGCATATGTTGACCCGGGTTGACTTGGTAACTCAACCCGTAGCTTAATTGGTTTTATTATTTAATTGGTTGTTTACTTTGTTCCTTGGCCAAATACATGTGGGTCGAGGACCGTGTTTGGTCTCGACATTGGATATTGAATTTTGGTATTGAGAAGTGTTGACGAATTGTGTTATTGGGGACCGATTGTGAGACGGTCACTTAGATTGACGGAGATAGGTTAGTCGGGTGCCGTAGTCGGACCCTATTGTTGTAGCACGTGGATTGGGATTGTGTTGGACGGAGATGTATTGTTTTTATGACTTTTGCTTATTACTTTGGACTTGGACAATGAGCCGAGAGTTATGACTCGGGCATGTGACCATTTCGTATGACTCGATAACTATTTACAAATAAAACATAAATAATAAAACTCGTAATAATAGTTATTGATAATATAAACGTTTATATGAATATATAGACGTGAATAACGGATATATAATTATATAAGCGCGTATATTAATAATAATAATAATCACGAGTCATATTATAAATAATACGACTAGATATATATTGGGCTACGAGAGTAGCGTAATACTATTGAACGTATTATTATTATAAAAATGTGTTATAAAGCGAGAAACTCTTGACGATTACTAAATATTAAATAAAATGTCATTTTATATATAAAACGAGTAAACTTATCGAGTTGTGCGGAGTCGTAGTCACTCGAGTTCAGGTAAGTTTTATTTGTGACTTTCGTGTTGTCACGGATATATGACGATTAATATAAAAGTTTTCTATAACTAAATAACCACTTAACCGAAGGGTTGAATCGGGTTATTTGGCTATATGAAATGAATATATTAATGGGTATCGTATCCTACGACGCCCATAGGTTGTGGTATATGTAAAGGGTAATAAATTGCGTATATATATATCGGAAAATCTGGCCAATTTGACGATGTATATAAGGAATTTATTAAACTACGATATATACTATATAGTATTTATGTGCTATGTGCTTTAGGATTGGGTGTAATCTTGGAACGGTATGTTACGTAAATAAATATGAGGATTATCAAATCGACGGATTTGATAAACTTTGGTGATTTATTTAAATGATATATTGGGCTAATATTAGATTCATAGTTTATTTTATTATTCTTTGTGTGACCTTTTTGGTTTGTTTTGTGTCGACCCACCACCCGTATGGATACCAAACGTAAATACACCAAACTAATACGAAATAGATTTTCGGAAAATAAAACGGATTACGTCCGGGTTTGGGAATATTTTGAATTTGAGGAAATGATTTCTGAACGAGTTGATATTGTTAGGTCGTGCCGAGTCCGTAGTTGCTGTTTTGTGAGTTACTATACATCTTATTTCTACCGACTTCTTCTTGCTATTTTCTGGACTTGAGGTGAGTCATAGCCCCACTTTTACTCCTGAACTATGTTTTCAATACTTGGGGTGAGAAACGTGCAAATTATTTATGTGGACTATTATCGCTTTTATATTCTTTCTAAACTTGCTATGCGTATGGACTAGGATGTATTGTCAGCTTTAGTCACATATTTTGTGTGTACTATTCAAGGTTGGCTTATTTGGTTATTGGTGGATTGTCAGCTTTAGTCACACGGTTTCGTGTGTACTATTCAAGGTTGGCTTATTTAGATACTCTAGCATGCACCTATAGGTTAATGATACTTTGGAGGTTATCCGAGTATTTATTGGTATTGCGGGGGTTACCCGAATATCTATATTGGAACGGAGGGTATCCGTGTGTTAGGATTGGAGCGGAGGGTATCCGCAGGCTTTTAGTGAATCCTTAGTCTAGCTAGCAAGCGTTTTGCGTATATGTCCACTATATTGTTAGATGAATTTAAACCTATGATCTCACCAGCGAAAGCTGACTTTTAGCACGTTTTCTCAGGTAATTAAGTGATGACGTGGATGCTTGGAATGGAAGGCTCGGCTAAGGCTCTTGGTTTATGGATCTATTTTTCTAAACTCTGATATTAACATTTGGACCTACTGTTATGCTATTTTGGGCCTGACTCTGAATGATGTTGGGATAAATGTAAACTTAAAACCCCGTTTTGGTTGCGTTTTTATTATGTTTACTTTATCTCGTTCTATTATGTCTTGTGTTGGATACCAATCCCCGTAGCACCCCAAAAGCTTGTTGAGTCTTCCGCTGTATCAAATTTTGGGGGTGTTACAGATTGGTATCAGAACCAAGGTTATAGAGAACTAGGTAAATAAACGCCTAAAATATAACCAAATTTTTATAGAAAATGATCCTTGACCACTGCCCGCCAGCCCGCCAAGCCGAAGCATCTTCTATTATTTTGAGGTATTATGAGGTATTTGAGATGATTGTTAGATTTGGAATTTCTTGAGATGATTTGAGGTTTATGGATTTAGTATAAGATGGCGTTTCGAGGAATTATATGGTCTAATTGTTTTATAAACGTTTTAGTAATGCGGTAATTGAAACTCTTTATTGAGGTTATATGTTTGTATTATTTGATGAGGATTTTTGGTATGGTATTTTGAGTTGTGATTTAGTTGTTTTGAAACACTTACACCTACCCTACGCCGTTGTCACAGACCATGGCCTCCCATATGCCCGATGTTGTCGAGGATATTCTTACTGCACCGGTATTACCTGCACAGTTCACTATGTTATCTGATGATCCTTACCAGATGGCCATGCTTTCAGCTACTGTGCCGCAGGCAGCTTCTACTTCAGCACCACCTGCTGCATCTACGCAGGGACCCTCATCTTCTCTAGGGCTCCCTGGTACATCGAGGCAGCTTACTCTTCATCAGGCTTTGGCTCGTGTGGCCCCACGCTTTGCCCACCGAGCTACGGCACACATGTCGGTACGCCCTACTCCATTACCTTTACAGATTGATGCTCACTCTCTTCTGTCTGAGGCGCCACCCACATCATTGCGTCGTCGTCCTAGATCACCTACCACACACCTATTAGGAGACGACGATTGATGAGGTACTCTTCCGATGAGGATGAGGAGGAGTACGAGGGTGAGGATGAGGCTGATGACCCTGAGGAGGAGGATGACCCTCAGGAGGCTGAGCAGGGTGATGATGATGACCCTGAGGAGGAGGATGACCCTCAGGAGGATGAGATGCCTGATGATGATGATGTGTTAGTACCACCAGCTCAGGCTGAGGAGCCTGATTCACCTGTACATCCGATTGAGCCTGATTCGCCTGATCATCCGTTTTTGGTTGAGTTGCCACCTGGTAGTCCCGATGGGTCGGATGCATCTTCTGAGGTTTCTGCTGAGCATGCAGAGTTAGGTGAGATTGGCAGGTTATGGGCTCAGATTACTGAGCTTGGTGAGAGAGTTACACGTGTATCTGATCGACTTGAGAGAGTTATTGGAGAGTTCATAGCGGATCTGAGAGTTGATATGACTGTGGTTGTGGGCAGGACTACTGAGATGAGGAGAGTTTTGATGGAGGTTCACGAGCATATCGATAGTTTGCAGCGAGGTTTTGTTACTGCTCGAGAGGCCGACCGCAAGCTATGGCAAAGGAATGCCGAGCTAGAGAAGGAGGTGGCTGACCTCAAGAGAGACCGAGACACCCATAGCGTGGAGCTAGGATCATTATGGAGAGATCTTGATGGCTTGAGGCAGGAGTTGAGGAGCCTCCGCCAGCAGCGTGGCTAGTTGCTTGGGTTATGTTGTCTTGTTGCTTTCTACCCGAGGAGTGTTCGGCTAGTAAAGCTAGTTATCATATTTTGATGTATTTGTTCAGGATTCGTCTCGTTTGGAACGATTAGTATGTTTTGTGTTTTCCAGTAGTTGGAACGATGTTAGATCCCTATTGTATGGTTGATGGTTATTAATATATGGTATTATGTGATTTTGGGTATTATGGAAATTGAGTCCCTATTCGCTTTATTGATGTTACGTGGTGTATTGTTGCTATTCTTTCCATGACTTGGGTTCGTTGAATTACTTTTGTTGAGCATTGTGATAAGTTCTATTGGAGACTCATGAACTTTTATGATGTTTCAGATCAATGGCCCCACGACGAAACCCTGTTAGAGCTACCAGAACTGGTCCTGCAGTGACTACCCCTGGTCGCCGAGGACGCCGTCCTACTCGAAATGTTGAAACCCCTACTCCTGACAACCTGGACACTACTAACCGCAACAACAGGAATCAAAATGTGGATGTTCAGGGAGACAATGATCATGTTCCACTTAATGCACCAACTGTGGATTAATCAACTTGTGGAGCAAAGAGTTGCTGAACTGCTAGCCGAGTCAAATCATTCCAACAATTCTGCTGGAACTTTTCCACCTGTTCGTGCTAATGGATGTCAATACAAGGAGTTCAAGATTTGTGGTCCCATTGAGTTTGGTGGAACTGAAGTAGTGGTTTACTTGGTCAGATGGATTGAGAAGACTGAGTCAGTGTTCAATGTTAGTGGTTGTGCGGAGAATGCGAAGGTAAAGTTTGCTTCTTTTACTTTCAAGGATGAAGCCTTAACTTGGTGGAACAATTACCGAAATTCCGTTGGGAGTGATGTAGCTTATGCCATGACTTGGGAGCAATTTAAGTCTCTGCTGATTCAGACTTATTGCCCAAGGAATGAGGTCAAGAGGCTAGAGATTGAGTTTTGGAACCACAAGGTGAAAGGTAATAATATGACGACTTACAATCGTCGTTACCAGGAGTTGGCCTTGCTTTGCCCAGATATGGTAAAAACCGAGACTCAAAAGATCGAGAGGTATACTGATGGGTTGCCTGTAGCTACAAGGAATGATGAAATTTTTGCTAGGCCTGCAAACATCCATGAGGTAATCACTATTGCTCAACAACTTATGGATTCGTTGGAATTAGAAGGAGCTGATAAGGAGAAGAATGGAAAGAGAAAGAGAGACCAACACTCTAAGAGTAATGATCACCGAAGCAAGAGACAAGCTAAGGCTTATGCTATTGGGAATGGAGATAAGAAGAATCAGAACGGTGATGCACCCAAGTGTGGTCGTTGCCACCAACATCATACTGGATGGTGTAGTGTGAAATGCCAGAATTGCTCAAAGAAAGGACACACAGCTAAAGACTGTAGAGCTCGACCTCTTGCTATGGTCCAAGATGCTCCTGAAATGAGAAATAAGGCGGATGTTACTTGTTATGGGTGTGGAAAGAAGGGACACTATAGGAATAAGTGTAGAGAATCGTGGGACTGAGGAAATCAAGGCTCGGGTGGTAATGGGTACAATCATGGAAACCGTGGAGCTGGAGGAAATCGTGGACGACAAGATAACGGGGACCAACGTGTGGAAGCTGGAGCTGCTCAGGGAAGAGTGTATGCACTCGGGAACGAGAGAGGAGAAGATCCTAACGTCGTTACTGGTACGTTCCTTCTCAATAATCGTTATGCTTCCATACTATTTGATACTGGTGCCGATAGGAGTTTTGTGTCCACTACGTTTGCACCCTTACTAGAGAAACCCCTGGTGGCCTTAGGAATTGGATATGATATAGAGTTAGCAAACGGGAATATAGAAAGGATTAATACCATCATTCGCGGTTGCACGTTAAATTTCTTGAACCACCCTTTCAACATAGATCTTCTACCCGTCACGTTAGGAAGTTTTGATGTTATCATTGGTATAGATTGGTTGTCGAAGTATCGTGCTCACATACTTTGCGACGAGAAGATCGTGCGTGTACCTTACGGAAAGGAAGTCCTAAATATATTAGGAGATCGGAAGGATTCAAGGAGCCCATCCCGATTAGCAGTTATTTGGGGTGAGAAACGTGCAAATTATTTATGTGGACTATTATCGCTTTTATATTCTTTCTAAACATGCTATGCGCATGGACTAGGATGTATTGTCAGCTTTAGTCACATATTTTGTGTGTACTATTCAAGGTTGGCTTATTTGGTTATTGGTGGATTGTCAGCTTTAGTCACACGGTTTCGTGTGTACTATTCAAGGTTGGCATATTTAGATACTGTAGCGTGCACCTATAGGTTAATGATACTTTGGAGGTTATCCGAGTATTTATTGGTATTACGGGGGTTACCCGAATATCTATGTTGGAACGGAGGGTATCCGTGTGTTAGGATTGGAGCGGAGGGTATCCGCAGGCTTTTAGTGAATCCTTAGTCTAGCTAGCAAGCGTTTTGCGTATATGTCCACTATATTGTTAGATGAATTTAAACCTATGATCTCACCAGCGAAAGCTGACTTTTAGCACGTTTTCTCAAGTAATTAAGTGATGACGTAGATGCTTGGAATGGAAGGCTTGGCTAAGGCTCTTGGTTTATGGATCTATTTTTCTAAACTCTGATATTAACTTTTGGACCTACTGTTATGCTATTTTGGGCCTGACTCTGAATGATGTTGGGATAAATGTAAACTTAAAACCCCGTTTTGGTTGCGTTTTTATTATGTTTACTTTATCTCGTTCTATTATGTCTTGTGTTGGATACCAATCCCCGTAGCACCCCGAAAGCTTGTTGAGTCTTCCGCTGTATCAAATTTTGGGGGTGTTACATTTTCGACCATTTTTTATGTTTGCCTTTTTTAAATTTTCGCCTATTTTTTTTACATTTTCGTTTGTTTTTACGTTTTCGACAATTTTTTTACGTTTTGTCTGTTTTTTTACGTATTCGTGCATTTTTTAACGTTTTTTTTTACGTTTTTGACCTTTTTTACTTTTATGTAAGTTTTTTTAGGTTTTCATCCAGTTTTCGTCTGTTTTTTACGTTTTGACCTTTTTTACATTTTCGTCCATTTTTTACGTTTTCGTCTGTTTTTTTACGTTTTCATCCGTTTTCATATGATTTTGTCTGTTTGTACGTTTTTTACGTTATTGTACATTTTCTTGCGTAAGAAAACGTAAGAAGAAGGTCGAAAACGTAAAAAAACAGACGAAAACGTAATTAAATACGAAAATGTGAAAAAAATATAAGTAAAGTAAAAATCGGTTGAAAACGTAAAAAAAACGAAGACATAAAAAAAAGCAAACAAAACCGTAAAAACTGGTCGAAAACGTAAAAAACATACAAGAACAGATGAAAATATAAAAAAAAAATACAAAAACATAATGTGGAAAACTAGAAGGGGGGTTGAATAGTTTTACGTCTTTTTAATATTATTATGAAAACTTAGTTTAGTTTTAAAACCTTGTTTGCTTTTAAAACTTTGATTCAATCTTATGTGAACTCAAATCTTGAACAATATGAACAACTATATCTAAGTATGAACAATAATAATATAAACTAAGTATGTGAAATCAACACATGCACAATATAAACAATTATAGCTATATACGAGAGATAAGTAAGTAATCGTTTATTTTATAATCCTTAGTTATATTTTGTATGAAAACTTTACTTGATCGAAATGATCAATTATATGTATGTTACCTTTTTAGTTTGATTGTAAAAACTTTGTTTTGTGAATGAAACTTTCGTTTGATCTTTAAGTAAAATCAATACTAGCACTATATGAGCAAATATATATATACGTCTACGTCTACAAAAGTAATAACGATATAAGCAAGATAATAAGTAAGATATGGAAAGTTCTAACCGCAAGACAAAGGATTTATAGTGGTTCGGCTATAAGGACACCTTCCTTGCCCTACTCCACTCCTCGAGTCACCTACTCGAGAGTTTTCTTCACTATGTCAACAGGCTCCCTTATGGCGGAGAAAACCTTACACACCAATATACACACCACAACTTCGTCACAACTTATTCACACCTTCTACACAACTTCTTCACACCTAGTCACTACTTAATCACAATACTACTTCTTCACACCTAGTCACTACTTAATCACAACACTACTTCTTCACACCTAGTCACTACTTAATCACAACACTACTTCTTCACACCTATCTGTCTTCACAACTATCTAATTCACAACAATCTTCTTCACAACTATCTACTTCACAACAATTTTCTTCACAACTATCTACTTCACACTCACTCTATCTACACACCTTGCTAATCTATCTTCTATCAAATATTCACAACTATTTTTTTTGGGTAAAAGGTCAACGACCTGGTAAATATATTACTCCAAAAAATGTTTAAGTACAACGGATATGGGTGAATCCCATATCTCAGCCCGTTACATAGGCGAAAAGCTTACATAACAAGATACTTCCTATTTTCAAAACAAGAAAACAAACCATTACTCACATGGTAGTAGTGACTCTGACAAAAGATAAACTACTTCCTACGACCTTGGAGATTAAAACCATAAATGGCATTAAGAGCATCCAATTCCCCTGGAAGATCATAAATTTGCTTCGAATAATCATCATAGTCATACTCATCTTCACGCTCTTGACCACCACCAAAAAGATTTGTTGATTCGTCGAACGTGTTAAGAACCTCATCCTCATCACTATCAGAAACCACAACCTCACCCACCTTTGAAAATGGGTTAGGCCTCTTAGTGACAGAGGTAGACGGAATAGGATGACCAGCATCATCCACAAGAGTAGCTTTCCCATCGATCAGTAGCTTTTCAAGCTTACTAATTTTCTCAACAATAGGAGTAGAACCAACTTCCATTGTTCCCATAGAATCACTCACAAGCGGTTGTTGCATATCACTCACAAGACGGACTTGTGATGTAGTACTAGTCTTAACCGACTCATCCTTATTAACTTCCATTGTACTGCCAGCATCCACATCCTTGTTAGTAACAACCTTAGGAATACCAAAACCATCTGTATCATCCATATTAAGAGCGTCAAACTGATTAGAAGTAGTAATCTTGGTTCCACTCGTACTAGCCACATCAGAAGCCTTCTTCTTAGTTCCATCCACCTTCTTTGGTTCAGGAGGGTTCTTTTTGGGTTGGTAATGAAATTGCTTACCCACAACAGGTTTAGTAAACCTTCCTTTACCCTGAGTTGTAGAACCACCTTGTTTACCTTTCTTTTTGTTATTGACAGCCGTGAAACCATCATTAACCGGCTTAGTAGGTTGAACTGGAGGAACAACAACTTTCGGACAATCAATAATAGTATGACCAAAAACCTTACACTTATCACAACGCGGTGGTTTCCACGCGTATTCAACCCGAATCTTCTCAATAGTCGAACCCGTACCATCAAGTAAAGGTATCTCAACAGTAATGCTATCCCTAAGCACCTCATCCGACTTTACTTCAATCATGCATCTAGCAAAGCTACTACGGCCCCACGATTCCTTGCACATTTGGCTGGTAAAAGCATCTAACCTTTTGGGCGTCCCAATCAAATATTCACAACTAGTTACACAAAGAAATAGATATAATGGATGATGCTCTAACAACTTGGATGTGGAGGTCACAACAAGTTGTAATACTTCTTCTCTTGAAGGATTGAAGTATTCTTCTCTTGCACTTGAAAGGTAGAGGTTTGGATCACTTTGAAACAAAGATTTATGTATGTATGATCAAAGGATTTTAGAGAATAGAAATGAGATCTAGAACAGAAAGTTTTGGGGTGCAAAAGGTGAGAAAAATCTGTGGAATGAACCAGTATTTATAAGGGGAAAAATACTCTTTGGGAGTGTGGCCGGTCCCCTTAATTGGGTGCCGGTCCCCTTAATAATTAAGGGGACCGCCTAGTATAATTAAAGGGGCCGCCTAATAAAAAAATATATTTTCTTCAGATTTTTTTGTCTTTTTGTGGGGGAGGTTTTTCCTGAAGAATGTAGCCGTTTTTTGGGTTGAAATTTGAATTCAAACTATTTATTTTGAATAAAACATTTCTTATAAATACAAAATTGTTTTGTATAAGTTTAAAAATGTTTGTCCCACTTTAATAAAATGTAAGGTTTGTAAAAATAAAAATTCCTTTGATCATAAAATGCATTAGACACTTTGTTTCTTCATACCTTAAGTGATATGGATGCTAAAGCAAATATTTGCGACTAAATACTTGTTTACGTCATAATTTGTAGTTCAATAAGTTTATGTTTTGTGATTATCAAAACATAGAGATATCGATATATGTTAATAATGTTTTTAGGCATTATTTATATCAACAATCTCCCCCTTTTTGATGATTACAAAACCTAAACTCATTAAGTCTAAAAATTAATAATTTTTTTTAGACAAGTACTTAGTGAGTTTATATTCACTTCTTCCCCTTTTTGTAGAATCAAAAAGGTTATGCCGGCTAGCTTCATAAATGAAGTTAGACGGAATAAAAGCTCCCCCATTGATGTGTGCTCCCCCTCGTTCGATGGCACCAAGGGATCGAGATATGGAATGATCGCAAGAAAAATATTAGAAGCACAAGCATATATGGAAGAATATGCAATATACAAATAACAAGCATAGCAAACAAATATTAAGGATACATAACAATTAATTAAAAGAGATTATGTTAAAGATCCTAATTTGACAAAGAGAGCCATCGGACTTGCTTGTAACAAAAGGTTGGTTGATTCGTATTTGAAAGTGAAAATCATAAGCATATAGTATGCTTAGATGGTTGATGATGGAGTGTTTGGAATGAAGATGGTTGAGTTAAGGTAAGGTTGTTGGATTAATGGAGGTATATGTTTGGGTCATGAATGTTGGAGAGTTTGGTTGTGGAGAGTTTGTAGCGGAAAATGTTGATTAAGGTTTTGGATGTTGTTCAAGTGAGGGTATTGGATGTGATCTAGTGAGAAGATATTCAATCCAAGTGAAGTGTTCATTGAATGCAATGGTTTTTAGGATGAAGATGCAACAAGGTCAATTGTTGACATGCTTCTCAAGTTGATTTATGTTGTGTGGTGATGAGGGTGATCTAGATGAAGGTGGATCCAAATTGCGTTGAGCAAGATGTAAGGCTAAAAGAGCACTAATCTCATGGGATTCTTTTAGCGCCTCAACGAACATTAAGTGTTCGGAGGAAAGTGATGGTGGTGGAGCATGATAGTTGTCTTGGGTGAGGGTTTGAACATGCAACATAGGAATGGCATGTGAAGTTGTAGGATGTGGTGGTGATACTCTTGGTGGTGGAGACATGTTTGAGCTTGGGTAATCATGAAAACATGATATGGGTGGAAGAGATGCTTCATGAGTGGATGGTGTTTTTGTTGAATGAGCAACATGTAAAGTATTGGTAATGAGGCTGGGATTATTGTTTTGGGATTGTGCATGCTCATCATAAGAAGGAGCATTAGTGGAAGCATGAATGGATGATCTGTTGTTAAATGGATCATTTGTGTGAGAGTGAGGTTTAGGTGTTGGTTGATTATGAACAACATCGCTTGAGTTGTGAAAAGATTATGAAGTTTGAGTGTAATGTAGAAGGATATGGGTGAGTAAAGGTTTTTCATATGTAATGTGGTGAGAAGGAGAGTGAGGTGTTAGGTATGTAATGTTAAAGACATAGGAGGAATTTAGTGTTGGATGTTTGACAACATCATTTGGTTTGACGGGCTTTTAATGGAAGTTAGACTTTCTTCTCCAAACGGGTTATTTGGTGGTTTTGGTTTAATGGGAGAGGTCATGAAGAGATGAGTATAGATTGAGAGGAATGAGAGTGTTTATAATGTATGATTGGTGGGATTAAGGATGTATAAATTTTGATAGAAGGTTTAGGATAAAATAGGTTTATGAATTTTGGGAAGTGTAGGATGAAATGGGCTAAAAAGTAGAAAAAGGAAACAACACCTTCGACCATCAGATGGCCGGTCCCCTTAATTGGAGGCCGGTCCCCTTAATAATTAAGGGGGCCGCCTTATGATTTAAGGGGGCCGCCCATCTGGTGATTCCCAGATTTCCAGAAAAAGGGTTTTTGGTAGTGAATTGCAGAAAGGTTGTGTTTTTGGTTTCAAACAAGTCCAACTCTTTGAGGCAATTAAGCATATACTAATTATGTAGGCAATTATGTAGCCAAAGCATGTTAATCAAAGAGATTAAGTAAACAAGCAATTTCATCTAGCATGCAAACATACTTATCAAGCAAGTAAAATATAAGTGCTAGGAAACAATAAGCAACATCAAGTATTTCATAACTACATAACTAGGAGGATTAATCCTAATGTGTATCAATGTGCAATAAGTGGGTAGTTATGATAGCATGGATTTCTAGACTTGTTACAAACAAAGTCTTAATGAACAAACCATGGTCCTCTTGATTTGATTTAGTTCACTTATAAGTGTCATTTTTATAAATATAGATGACAAATATGAGATCACCATGCATGATTTTAAAAGAGACGTTTTTAGCATTATTCAACAATGTTTGAAAGTAAGTTTTCAGTTAGATGTGAGAGTTATTTGAATAAAATAGATTGGGTTTTTACTTCAAAATGTGTGAATGAACGGTAAAAAATATTTTCCCAATCTTTAGTTTTGATCAAAACAAAATTGTGGATATTGATAGTGAAAACATGTTATTTAAAAGTGGGATAGTTATTTGAAAAACTATTTTCCAAAATGTGAGGTTTTTGCATATTTTTAGAGATATTAGATTTTTGACAACAAATATCATAAATAAAATATTTTAAAAAATGTTTATTAAAGATCTCATGCTCAAGAGGATTGGTTAAGCCTATTATTATCTCATGCTATCGTTTCTACATATCCTATGATCCTAAAGGAAATGAAGACGATAATTTATATGTTAGATGCGAGAGTGTTGAATGGGGTATAACCTAACATCTATAGTTCCTTTGTTTTCACACACTTATCTAACTTAATGCCATAGTCTACGAGAGCTTGTTTGATCCATAGTTTTCTTACGCAAGGGATCTAATCCTACTTCTATATTAACGATCGATCCACTTAACTCATTTCACGTCATCACCATGAGTTTGCTAATAATGGATATAGAAGATTTCCATTTTCTATTTCGTTCGGCAATGAACAATTTTATCTTATTCCTAGGAGAGTCAACCAATGATATTTCTAGGTTATAAGAATATAAGCTATTATGTACACATATATGTATAACTAAGCATTAATCTAACTAATCATATATCTAAGCATGCAAATTATAGCGATGAACTTAAAAGAAATGCGTACCTTTTAGTCTTCAATGGAATATCTTCAAGCACTTCAAGTGACCATGTTGACTTATAGAAGTCATTTGTAGATGATATTCCAACTTCTTCCAAGATTGACAACTTAGCCACTTGGTTCCCATTGTCTCATTGGTCCAAAGTTGTTTGGTCCAAACATATTCAACATTTGGCTAGGATGCATGTATGGTGGTAGTATTCCCCAAGGATTGTAACTTGGTTGATTATTCCACATTTGATGACTAGTATTATTGTAGTTTTGTCTATTTTGGTTTCTTTTAGGTTGAGGTGTTTTAGATCGAGTATGAAGATTATTTGGTTTTCTCGGTGGTGGAGTTTTAGATCTTAATTTAAATTTAGAGGATCCTACTTCGGTATTTAAGGATGGTTTATAAAAAGTTTTTTACTTTTTCATCATTCGCAATGGGTATTTTTCTATCTTTTGTAAGTATATACTTAGGTTTTGATTCTAATGATTTTTGTTTACTAGATTCACATTCAAACTTTATACTTTTATTTTCACTAGTTGAGGTTAATCCTAGACCGGTTTTATCTCCCGAAGTTTCTTGAACACTTATTATTTTCTTAAGTGGGTTACTACTATTTTTAAACTTGTCAAGTTTGAAAATTTCATCTTTAAGTTTTTCGTTTTCATTATTAACCTCTATGCATGTTTACATTCTATAAAAACTTCTTTTCCTTTTTCCAAATGTTGTAGTCTAATTTTTAATTCGAGTACTTCATTTTCTAATAGATTATTAATATGTTTTAGTGACTTATTTTTAGCTATAACCTTTTGACCTAATTTGCATAACCTATTATATTCACTATCTAGGTCTTTTTCGTCTAATGATAAATTTTCGTCACTAAAGTATTCGGTTTCGGAACGTACCTCGCTTGATGTCTTAGCCATAAGACATTTCTCCTCATTTGTGATTTATTTCTCATCGTCATCGCTATCACTCCAAGCTACTCCAACAAACGCCTTTTGATTTTGATTTCTTGACATCATTGGACATTTTCCGATTAGATGATTTGGATCACCACATTTGAAGCACTTCCTATCACTTTTACCATTTTTGTCATCTTTATTTCTTTGGTTTGCTTTCCTTTCATCATGCGGTTGTCTAACGAATCTTCCTCGCCTTTTGAAGAATTTCTTGAAGTCTCTTACGGCCATCGCATATTCTTCGTCATCACTTTCGGAGGTTGAGCTATCCTCGTAACTAGATTCCTTCCTAGCTTTCAACACAATTGACTTGCTTTGCTCTCTTTTTCCATTGACCATCTCGGAGTCTTTCTTTATTATTGCTTGGTAGACTTTCAGGTTGCCGATCAACTCATCAAGTTGAAGAGTTGACAAGTTCTTCGATTCTTCAATTGTCGTAACTTTAGCTCGCCATTTTGGATGAAGAGCCCTAAGAAATTTCCTAACAAAATTCTTACTAGAAAAATTCTCATCAAGTGCTTTTAAACTTGTGATGATAGTGTTAAACCTAGCAAAAGCATTATCTATTGATTCCTCCTCCGGAATCGTAAATTGTTCATATTGTTGAACAAGAAGATCTATTTTGTTATTTTTAACTTGACTATTACCTTGGTGAGTGATTAGTAAAGAATCCCAAATTTCGTTTGCGGTTTTACACATAAAAATTCTTTCATATTCTTTGTGTGGTAACGCATTATAAATAACCATTTTAGCCTCATTATTTTTTGCTAGTTTCTTTTTCAAATCATCATTTTGTTTTTCAAAAGATACAATTTCATCCATTTTAGTTTCAGAATTATATTGAATAGGGGGAAAATCACCAAAGGTAATGACATGCCACAGATCAAGATCTTTTGATTTCACATAAGTTTCGGTTCTATTTTTCCAATAAAGAAAACCATCACTTTCAAATAGTTGTGGTCTTTGCATAGATTGCCCTTCTAAATATTTTTCCGATTCAATAGATCGATACAAGTTTTAAAATACAGTATATTTTAAAAATCTTGTTTAACCTGGGTCTGATGCCAATTGTGGAAAACTAGAAGGGAGGGGGGGGGGTTTGAATAGTTTTACGTCTTTTTAATTTTATTATGAAAACTTAGTTTAGTTTTAAAACCTTGTTTGCTTTTAAAACTTTGATTCAATCTTATGTGAACTCAAATCTTGAACAATATGAACAACTATATCTAAGTATGAACAATAATAATATAAGCTAAGTATGTGAAATCAACACATGCACAATATAAACAATTATAGCTATATACGAGTGATAAGTAAGTAATCGTTTATTTTATAATCCTTAGTTATATTTTGTATGAAAACATTACTTGATCGAAATGATCAATTATATGTATGTTACCTTTTTAGTTTGATTGTAAAAACTGTTTTGTGAATGAAACTTTCGTTTGATCTTTAAGTAAAATCAATACTAGCACTATATGAGCAAATATATATATATATATATATATATATATATATATATATATATATATATATATATATATATATATATATATATATATATATATATATATATATATACGTCTACGTCTACAAAAGTAATAACGATATAAGCAAGATAATAAGTAAGATATGGAAACATCTAACCGCAAGACAAATGATTTATAGTGGTTCAGCTACAAGGACACCTTCTGATGAGTGCTCAAACACTCATCATTTTTGTCGTATTTAAACTGCCAAAACATACAAAAACAATCAAAAAGTTATCAAAATACTTAAATTATCCCAGGGATTGTGTTTTATATGTTTTAAAAGCAAAATGAGCAAAACTAAAAGAAAAACGATCAAAGTTTGCAATATTGGCAGTTTCAGTCCCCCAAGTTTCAAAACTTGTCAAAAATAGTCCCTTTGAATTTATTTTGAAAGGAAAAGTCAACCGAAGCTTTTGAAAGTCAAACATCACAAAATATGATACTTGGGTCAAAAATTACAAAATTTACAGTTTAGGTCCCTGTACTTTCAAAAATGGCAAAATCAGTCCCTGGGAATTTTGAAAAATAAAAAATGTCAAAATGGTCCTTGTGTTTTTAGTAATTGGCATTATTGGTCCTTATGAGAGCTTTGGAGAATGATCAACTTCAGTCCCTCATGTTTGGGAAAATTACAAAATTGGTCCTTGTGATACATTTAACCAAACGGACCCTTTTATTTATTAAAACCAAAACCAAAGCCTGGCCCAAACCATCCCAAGCCCAAATCCACACCAGGCCCGTCCCCTTTTTATAATTACCCACGGTCAAAAGGTCAAAGAGGTCAAACCTCCCTTTGACCCGTCTTCTTCCCAACACCCCAACGCAAAACCAGGGAGACTTTGTCTCTTCCACATGCCTCCCCCCTCCTCCTTAGCCCCCACAATTAATGTTATCACCAACCAAACCAACCCCCACCACCACCACAATAAATGCCTCACCAATTCCACTAGTTTTGGTACGTTTGGTTTTTGGCGGGAAAAGGGAAATCAAAGGCTCAGATTCATTATTGCTCAATTGAAGGGTGAGGATTTGGTCAAGGGTCAAAAGGAAGACTTCTGGGAAAAAAAGTTATCAAAGAGAAGCCATGTGAAGAGAGATAGGACCAAAATTGGATCGATATATATATATATATATATATATATATATATATATATATATATATATATATATATATATATATATATATATATATATATATATATATATATATATATATATATATATATATATATATATATATATATATATATATGCTCATATGAGCCTTAGTTTAGTGTGTAGTATGTAACTTAGTAGTTTTAGTGTTTATTTGTAACCTTTGTAATCTATTTCAAGTGAATGAAAAAGTTGTTTCAAGTTTAATTCCAACTTCCACATTTCAAATTTATTTAAGAATTTCAATATCTTGTGTAAGGTTAATTAATGTTATTCAGTGGTTTGTAAACTCATATTAAGTCTTATATATCTGTTTTCATAAGGATTTAAGGTTGTGGAATTGTGTTTATCACAGTTTGAGAAAAATAAAGAAAAATACAAGAAAAATAAAAATAAAATAAAAAAGTAGGGACAAAGGTTGAAGAAAGCTGGAGCAAGGTATATCTTGGATGGCCTTGGGATTAGAAACTTGTGGAAGTCATTAGGATTGGTATTGGTCCTTTGGTTCTTGGTCTGCTAAGCTTGGAAGGCTTTTGTAAGCTCAAAATTCCATCTTTTTAGTTAATAAGTAGTACTAGCAGCTTATATCTGTTTATTTTAGTTAATTATCATTAATTAGACTAGTTGTGATCATTAGGTTGTAATTTATAGTTGTTGGTATCAAGTTTGCTTGTTAACTGTGTTTTTAAGGTGTGTTTGGATTTAACTGTGTGGACCAATTTGGTTGTTCTCAGTGTTTGTTGTTTGTATACTTAGCTCACTTATTGCCTAATAACACCAAGTCAAGCATTAAAACAGTCACTTATTTAACAAAAAGTCAAAATCTCATGTAAAGTGGCTTAATCATTGTCTTTGAAGGATTTGGTAGATCATAAGCTTCATTATAAGTCAAAAGTTGTTAACTTTGCTCAAATCAGTTCTTTTACATCTTATTTAACAACATTTAATCAGCAAATCTAGGTTTAAAGTTCATTACAGTCAAAAATCAAGTTTTCATAAATTAGTCAAAATTGCTCTTAGTCAGAAATCCATTTCTTGGGTGATTTTTCTATAATTTTGGGTTTTGAATTAGACCTTGAAATTTGTTGTGGTGATAGTGTATCAGCAGAGCTACAAGACCCCATGTTGGCTTATTTTTGTGAATTTTTCACAAGCTTGTGCACAAGCTCAAAGTGAGCTGCAGGGGAAGCACCTCCCCTGTGCACAGACTCAGTTTTACCCACCCAACTTGAGTGGACCCCACAGTCCTACTCAGTGGGCCACAGACCTAGATTTTTAGCTTAATCGAAAGCCAATAAGCTAAGCTTTAATACCCTGAGCTTATTTTGTAGTGTAGAAGCCATTTAGTAGGGTTGCAAGTGCCTTGTAGTTTGACCATCATCTGAGTAAACCTGAGTTATCAGCTTTTGCACCCAACTTTCAACCCTCCCCCTGACCTCATCTGTGGGACCCAGAGGGTGTACCCTAGCTTTTTAGATAGCTTATCACCCCAGCTTCTTGGCTTATTACTTTGTTTGGGCTTCTAGAGTCTCTAGTGGACCCCACAAGCCTCAAAAAGTGACCCTTTGAACCTGTTGTGCACTGTTTGGTGTTGAATTGCTTATTGCTTCTTCTAGTGCTTATTTCTTGTGGTTATTTGCTCAAATTGGTTTGTTTTAAGTGGTTGCATATCTGTTTGTGGCTTATTTGTGTTCATAGCATCATTTGGTAGCTTTTGCTTAACAGTCAAGTCCAAATAAGCTTTAAAAGCTCAACTGTCAACTCAATAAGCTCATTAAATAGCTTATTCTTGGTCCCCACACAAACTTGCTTCACAAAAGTTGCTTAATATCAGTTAACAAACAAGTTTGAAATAGAAAAATCCAAAAAAAGCTTAATTTAATAGAAGTGATAGCTTCTATTTAAGCCAATTGGCTTATCACCTCAGCTTATTTATAAGCTAATTCCATTTTTATATTTTTCTTAGGCTTCTGGTATATAAAAATAATTTTTGTAATTTTCTCAGATTTTTCTTGCATCATTTAGTATTTTTCTTAATTTAAATTAGTTTTTAATAATTATTAAACAGTTAATAATTAATATTAATTAATTAAAAAATCAGAAAAATATAAATTAAATTTTAAAATTAGTTTTTAGTTATTTATGATTTTTCCAAATTTTATTTTCAATTTTCTAGTTTAATTTCATAATTAATTAGAATTTAGGTTAATTTAAATAATTAAGAAGTAATTAATAATTAGTTAAAAAGTCTTAAAAATATATTTTCATTTAAAAAATTAGTTTTATAGTATTTTAGATTTTTCTAAGTTTAAATTTTATTTTTCTAGGTTAATTTCATAATTATTTGTAATTTAGGTTAATTCAATTAATTAAAAATAATTAGGAAATTAGTATTTAATTAATAATAAATATAAAATTAGTGTAAAAATTAATTTTAAATTTCCAAAAATTTTCTTTAATCATTAGGTTTGTAAAAATACCATTTTCATACCAGTAGCCTTTTCAAATTACCTCACTCACTTTTATTTTACGTACGTTTGTTCACGTTTTCAGCAAACGTACGGTTTTTAGGTTTTAGGTAATTTCTTCTCAATCTAAATTCCAGTAATCAATCACATAGCTTTCCTAAGCTATTTCTGTTAATAATTTCTAAATAATTCTCATAACCAACCTTTTCTGTGAATAATCATCCGATCACAATCACGCTCAGATACAATTCACACCTCGTCGGGGTATAACGACCTGGTGATTTCCTATATTACCCGGAAGCATTGGTCTAGGGAGTTTGACCTTGTTGACCATATCCTTGGTCAATTTAGGTTGACTGTTTAGCATCAATCAAATTTTGGCGCCGCTGCCGGGGAAGTGTGCGCGTTTCTGCAGCGTCTTTTGAGATTAGTGTTATCTCACCATCATCACTGTACAAATACCACCACTTTTGTAAATTTTAAATCAAAACACAAAAAAGTCATTAACACTTTTCCTAAAGTGTTAAAACACCAAAAAAATAATAATAATAAAAAAAAAAATTAAAAACAACAAAACAGATCGTAACGTTTTCTGAATCGGTTTTCTTTTAAGGTAATTCTTAAGGAGAAACGATTTTAGATTACGAGACGATACCAAAAATATTGTCCAAAAGTTTTTCACCCATACACAAAACACAAAAACATCCGTCTTTTCTTGTGAATAATAATCATACATAAAAACTAACCGTCGCAAACCAAGACAGAACACCTACCAACTGGGGGTGTGAACATAATAAGTTCCCAAACCTAAGATTTAAAACTTGCCTTTGTATCCCTGTGAGTGGTGTACCTTTCTTAAAGAAGCCACTTGCTTGTGATTATTGGTTTAAGTTCACTGTGGATTTGCCTCGATTTTGTTTTGACTGGTTTTTATCCTTAGTGCATGCGCACTCGTTCTTCAAGGTCCACTAGCTCATTAGGTGAGCTTGTCCGGAAACCTCGAAGACCTCGTAGACGTTCTGCACCAACAGTCGGATCTGAGATCCGTATTGTTGTCACACCCACTGTCACCATGGCGGAAGACCGCCCCATGTGTGAGCTTCTCCAAGCACCCATCGAGGGTTACGGAGATGCCATTGTTGTTCCAGCCATCGTGGTTGATAATTTTGAGCTCAAAATCGGGTTACTCAATCTTGTAACCTCAAGTCAATTCTACGGTTTTGAGAGGGACGATCCTCATGCTCACATTCGATGGTTCAATAAAATCACTTCGACCATCAAATACAAAAATGTCCCTTGTGAAGCAATCAAACTTCTTCTCTTCCCATTCTCCCTGCAGGGACAAGCCCGGATTTGGCTTGAAAAACAACCTCCTAGATCTATTGAGACATGGGAAGATCTTGTGAAAAAATTTGTGAATGAATTCTTCCCACCTTCCAAGACCACGAGTCTTAAGAACAAAATCACCAAGTTCACTAAAAAATATGATGAATCTTTTGGTGAAGTGTGGGATCGTTTCAAAGAATTACTTCGCAAGTGTCCACATCATGGTTTCTCAGAGTTGATGCAACTCGATACTTTCTACAATGGCATGGGCCAAGCTAATCAGGATTCTCTCAATGCCTCCGCGGGAGGTAATTTCTTGAGTAGAACCACAAAAGAAGCTTTACAAATCATAGAAAACAAGTCCAAGGTCCGCTCTACACGAAGCAAACCGATTATTTCTCAAATTAATGCGGGTCCTTCCACTTCATCTTCTGTGGGTCAATCTAGCACGGATGCTAAGCTTGACAAGCTCACTAAAGCGATCCAAGCTTTGGTTCTCGCCCAAACAAAGAAAGTTTCATTTCCACAACATCATCCCCCTGCTGAGGTTAAAAAAGTGGAAGTCTGTGTGACTTGTGATGGGCCGCATGCCTACTACAATTGCACAGCTACTGATGGTACTCCATATGAAGCTCATGCTGTTGTCGGGTCCCAAAATCAAGGAGGCAATCAATACCGCCCTCCTATGGACCCGAACTATCGTCCTCACCATTATCCTGGACCTCCCGGTTTTATTCAAAACCAAAATGTCTAAAACTGTGGCCAAAATCAAAATAGAGTGAACCAAGGTTATCAAAACCAAGGTAACTTCAATCAGGGTCACGGTTTCCAAAATCAAAACCAAGGTTTCCAAAATCAAGGAAACTTTAACCGGAACCACGGTCAGGGTAATTTCAATCCCGGGAACTTTCATGGAAACAATCACCAGAATCAAGGGAATTTCCATCATCAAAACCAAAGAAATTTCAACCAAGGTCCCAATCCGAACAATCGAGCTCAAAATCTTCCTAATCCGAATCAAGCCATTGTTCCAACCGGGACTTCATCTGATGAGTTGTTAAAGCAATTCATGAAGTCCCAAGAAGAGTTGAACAAGTTGCTGGTCAGCCAGATTTCTGATATCAAGAAGTCTTTAAATGATCGACCCTTGGGCTCAGGTACTACTTTACCGAGTAACACGATCGCTAACCCGAGGGGCGATGCTAAGGCGATCACAACACGATGTGGTGCTTCATATGATGAACCCGCGATTCCTACTACCTCTTCTCCCTCTCCTCCTAAGGTAGTGGAACGTGAACCTGAGGTGACCAAGGACAAGGTGCAAACTCCTAGCCCACGAAGTACAACATACGTCCAACCTCAGGTTATTCCAGAAACCAGATGTAAGCCTGGAGTTGTCTTTGAACCACCAGAAACTCCAGTGGACAAATCCAAAACTTCTATTCCTTATCCATCACGTCTCAATGAACAAAAGCTTCGCGAAAAGGCTAGTCACCAAATGGATAAATTTTTCCAAATCTTCCAAGATTTGCACTTTGATATTAGCTTCGCGGACGCTATTCTCTTGATGCCCAAGTTTGCATCGACAATTAAAAATCTGTTAAGTAATAAGGAAAAACTCTTCGAGTTGGCAAGAACTCCTCTGAATGAGCACTGCTCAGCAGTTCTCTTGAAAAAGCTTCCTGAAAAGCTTGGAGACCCCGGGAAATTTCTCATTCCTTGTACTTTCCCGGGTATGGTTGAATGCTTCGCCTTAGCCGATCTAGGTGCTAGCATTAACTTGATGCCATATTCTGTGTGGAAGAAACTCTCTCTTCCCGAACTCACTCCCACGTGCATGACTTTAGAGCTTGCTGATCGTTCGATTTCTCGTCCTCTTGGCATTGCCGAGGACGTATTCGTTAAAGTGGGAAAGTTCCATTTTTCGGCAGATTTTGTGATTGTTTACTTTGATGCTAATTCTAGGGTCCCTCTCATCCTTGGAAGGGGATTCCTTAGAACTGGGCGCGCTCTTATTGATGTATTTGAGCATGAGATCACATTACGTGTTGGAACGGAAGCCATCACCTTCAACCTAAATCAAACTTTGAGATACTCCTCCAATTATGACTGTGAATCGGTGAACCAAATAGATGTCATCGATGTTGCTGCTGAGGAGTATGCTCAAGAGATTTTAGGTTTCATTGATGATTCTTCGAGTGAAAACCTCAGGCATTCTTCTCATCCCATCATTGCCAATTCTTCTCCTTCCCTCACTCCGTTTGAGGGAAGTGACTTCATCTTAGAAGAAATTGAGGCCTTTCTCAAAAGTGACTCGATTCCCGATGGAATCGATAACCAAGATATTGACCCCGAGAGGGATATTCTCCTGCTTGAGAAATTGTTAAACGAAGATCCCTCTCCTCTTCCTGTTCTACCACAACAACTTCATAAGGAGGAAGTAAAAAATGTTGAGAAAACGGATGACTTTCCCGAGGTTGAACTTAAGGACTTGCCGCCTCATCTTGAATATGCATTTCTGGAGGGTGATGATAAATTGCCCGTCATAATTGCTAAAGACTTAAGTGTTGAGGAAAAGGCTGCTCTCATAAAGGTTTTGAAGTCTCATAAACAAGCAATTGCTTGGCGACTCTCCGACATCAAGGGCATTGACCCTGAATTTTGTACTCACAAGATTTTAATGGAGGACGACTTTAAACCTGCAGTCCAACAACAAAGAAGGGTGAATCCAAAAATTCATGAGGTAATCAAACAAGAAGTTTTAAAACTTCTTGATGCCAGATTGATTTACCCTATCTCGGACAGTCCTTGGGTTAGCCCAATTCATTGTGTTCCAAAAAAGGGTGGCATTACTGTTTTCACAAATGAGGAGAATGAGTTGATTCCAACTCGTTTGGTTACGGGTTGGCGCGTCTGCATTGACTATCGTAAGTTAAATGACGCCACCCGTAAAGATCATTTTCCTCTGCCCTTTAGGATCAGATGCTCGAGAGATTAGCGGGGAATGAGTACTATTGCTTCCTCGATGGTTTCTCGGGATACTTTCAGATTCCCATTGATCCGCAAGATCAGGAAAAGACCACTTTCACGTGCCCCTATGGAACTTTTTCATATAAACGTATGCCATTTGGCTTATGTAATGCTCCGGGCACGTTTCAAAGATGTATGATGGCCATATTTTCCGACATGATCGGGAAAACTATGGAGGTCTTTATGGATGATTTTTCGGTCATTGGGGATTCATTCCAATCAGGTCTCTCCCATTTAGACAGCATGCTAAAACGTTGTGAAGACACAAAGTTATGTCTAAATTGGGAGAAGAGTCACTTTATGGTCAAAGAGGGCATTGTCCTCGGCCATAAAATTTCAAAAAACGGGATTGAGGTTGACAGAGCCAAAGTAGACGTCATTGCAAAATTGCCTTATCCCACAACCGTAAAAGGTGTTAGGAGCTTTTTGGGTCATGCCGGTTTCTATCGTAGGTTTATTCAAGATTTTTCTAAAATTGCCCGGCCTATGACTCATCTCCTCGAAAAGGATGCTCCTTTTATCTTCTCCCCCGAGTGCATCGAAGCTTTTGAAACACTTAAGAAAAAGCTTACCGAGGCACCGATTCTTGTTGCCCCCGATTGGGACTTGCCCTTCGAGCTCATGTGTGATGCTAGTGATTATGCGATAGGGGCAGTCTTGGGGCAACGAAAAACAAAACATTTTCAGCCTATACACTATGCCAGCAAAACTATGACCGAGGCTCAAAGTCATTACACCACCACTGAAAAAGAATTATTAGCTGTGGTGTATGCTTTCAAAAAATTCCGGCCATACTTGATATTGACAAAGAGCATAGTGTATACGGATCATTCGGCTTTGAAGTACCTCTTTGCAAAACAAGATGCAAAGCCGAGACTACTCCGTTGGGTTCTCCTCCTACAGGAATTTGGTATCATTATTCGTGATAAAAAAGGAGCTGAGAACCTAGCTGCTGATCATCTCTCCCGTCTTGAAAACCCTCACCAAGATGCTTTCGAGAAAAAGGAAATAAACGAAACATTTCCTCTCGAAACCCTCAATGCGGTTTCATTTCGTGGAGACTCGATTACCCCATGGTTTGCCGACTTTGCAAACTACCTTGTGGGTAACTTTATTGTGAAAGGGATGTCGTCCCAACAAAAAAATAAATTCTTCAAGGATGTCAAACATTATTTATGGGACGACCCCTATCTTTTCAAAATTTGCGCGGATCAAGTCATCCGGCGGTGTGTGTATGGTCAGGAAGCCACTGAAATTTTAAAGGCTTGCCATGCTGGTCCCACGGGGGGCTACCACAATCCCAACTACACCGCCAAAAAGGTGTTTGATTCCGGCTTTTATTGGCCCACAATCTACAAGGATCCCCAAGAATTGGTCAAGTCCTGTGACGCTTGTCAACGTCACGGGAACATTTCACAAAAGAACGAAATGCCTCAAAATACAATTCAAGTTTGTGAAATCTTTGACATCTGGGGCATCGACTTTAAGGGGCCATTTCTGTTTTCTCATGGCAACAAATACATACTCATGGCCGTTGACTACTTGTCAAAATGGGTTGAAGCGAAAGCTTTACCCACAAATGATGCCCGAGTAGTTGTGAAATTTTGGAAAGCTCTTTTTGCCCGATTCGGAACTCCACGTGCTATTATTAGTGATCGTGGTACGCACTTCTGTAATGACAAATTCGATAAAGTCATGCAAAAGTACGGTGTAACTCACCGTCTTTCTACTGCGTACCACCCTCAAACAAGTGGACAAGTCGAAGTTTCCAATCGGGGCATTAAAAGAATTTTAGAAAGAACCGTAGGTGAAAATCATGCATCGTGGTTGGATAAATTAGATGATGCACTTTGGGCTTTCCGTACGGCTTACAAAACACCCATTGGGTGTACGCCTTACAAACTTGTGTACGGGAAAGCGTGCCATCTTCCGATCGAGCTTGAGCACAATGCCTATTGGGCTCTCAAGCATGCCAATTTTGACCTCAAAACTGCGGGTGATCATAGAAAAGTTCAACTAAATGAATTAAACGAACTTCGTGATCAAGCTTACGAGAACTCTTTGATCTATAAAGAAAAGACAAAGAAGATTCATGACTCAAAAATCAAGAACCGCGTTTTTAACGTTGGTGATCGAGTCCTTCTTTTCAACTCTAGACTCAAGATCTTCTCGGGAAAGCTAAAAACCCGCTGGACTGGTCCATTCACTATCGCAAAAGTTTACCCTTATGGCACCGTCGAATTATCTCAAAATGACGGTCCGAATTTCAAAGTGAATGGACATCGTTTAAAGCATTACTTTGGAGAGGACATACCATCCATGGTTGTCCCGGATCTCCAAACTTTCCTCAAGGACAATTGAATTCAGGGATCGAGTCAAGCTAGCGACTCGATGAACAAAAACAATAGCACAATACGGGTTTTCACCCGTATCTCTGATTTCTTTCTACTATTCTACCACCTAGTGTGGGGGAATGGCCAACCCCCCCCCCCCCCCCCCCCCCCCCCCCCGCTGTTTGAAAAATGTATATATGTAAAAAAAAAATGTGTGTGTGTATATATAGAAATAAAGTGAAATATGCTATTTCCACAGTTAGATTCGAATATTAGCTTCTTCCGTTCAAAGAGTCGGCATAGTAGCCGGGACAATAATCATTTCTAAGTGTGGGGGGGAAATTCTAGCGAGTTTTATCAAAATATATCTTCTAGTACCCCCGTTTTTGGCCAAAATTTTTAAAATTTTTTCACTTTATTTCAAAATTTTTGTGGTTATCAGTCCGCCAGGTCTAACCAACAAAGGGATTGGCTAATCCAGGAGCAAACGGCTCTTGGTAAAGATAACTCAAATCCGTTGACGGCTTGGAATTTGCCCAAAATTGTATGGTAAATCAACTCGCCATATCCCAAAAAGTGAATGAGTTGGCTAGCCCGCAAGATTATGGCTTGTGGTAAAGGCAGTGGAAAAACCATAATTGGTAATCAGCTCACCAAGATGTCGACTGTATCCATCAAGAGTTTGCTAGTCCAGGAGCAAACGGCTCTTGGTAAAGACTAATCAAAACCGTTGAAAGCTGGTGGTTTGCTAAAAATCACATGGTCATCAAGTGGACCATAGTTCTTATTTGAATCGAAACATTTGGCTACTCCAGAAGTGATGGCTTTTGGCAAAGAGTTTTCAAATCCATCAAGTTTTCTAAAAAGATTGCTAGGGACTAGCAATAGTTTAGTGTGGGGGATTGATGAGTGCTCAAACACTCATCATTTTTGTCGTATTTAAACTGCCAAAACATACAAAAACAATCAAAAAGTTATCAAAATACTTAAATTATCCCAGGGATTGTGTTTTATGTGTTTTGAAAGCAAAATGAGCAAAAACAAATGAAAGACGATCAAAGTTTGCAATATTAGCAATTTCAGTCCCCCAAGTTTCAAAACTTGTCAAAAATAGTCCTTATGCATTTATTATGAAAGGAAAAGTCAACCCAAGCTTTTGAAAGTCAAACATCACAAAATATGATACTTGGGTCAAAAATTACAAAATTTACAATTTAGGTCCCTGTACTTTCAAAAATGGTAAAATCTGTCCCTGGGAATTTTGAAAAATGAAAAATGTCAAAATGGTCCTTATGTTATTAGTAATTGGCATTATTGGTCCTTATGAGAGCTTTGGAGAATGATCAACTTCAGTCCCTCATGTTTGGGAAAATTACAAAATTGGTCCTTGTGATACATTTAACCAAACGGACCCTTTTATTTATTAAAACCAAAACCAAAGCCTGGCCCAAACCATCCCAAGCCCAAATCCACACCAGGCCCGTCCCCTTTTTATAATTACCCCCGGTCAAACGGTCAAAGGGGTCAAACCTCCCTTTGACCCGTCTTCTTCCCAACACCCCAGCGCAAAACCAGGGAGACTTTGTCTCTTCCACATGCCTCCCCCTCCTCCTTAGCTCCCACAATTAATGTTATCACCAACCAAACCAACCCCCACCACCACCACAATAAATGCCTCACCAATTCCACTAGTTTTTGTACGTTTGGTTTTTGGCGGGAAAAGGGAAATCAAAGGCTCAGATTCATTATAGCTCAATTGAAGGGTGAGGATTTGGTCAAGGGTCAAAAGGAAGACTTCTGGGACAAAAAGTTATCAAAGAGAAGCCATGTGAAGAGAGATAGGACCAAATTGGATCGATATATATATATATATATATGTATGCTCATATGAGCCTTAGTTTAGTGTGTAGTATGTAACTTAGTAGTTTTAATGTTTATTTGTAACCTTTGTAATCTATTTCAAGTGAATGAAAAAGCTGTTTCAAGTTTAATTCCAACTTCCACATTTCAAATTTATTTAAGAATTTCAATATCTTGTGTAAGGTTAATTAATGTTATTCAGTGGTTTGTAAACTCATATTAAGTCTTATATATCTGTTTTCATAAGGATTTAAGGTTGTGGAATTGTGTTTATCACAGTTTGAGAAAAATAAAGAAAAATACAAGAAAAATAAAAATAAAATAAAAAAGTAGGGACAAAGGTTGAAGAAAGCTGGAGCAAGGTATATCTTGGATGGCCTTGGGATTAGAAACTTGTGGAAGTCATTAGGATTGGTATTGGTCCTTTGGTTCTTGGTCTGCTAAGCTTGGAAGGCTTTTGTAAGCTCAAAATTCCATCTTTTTAGTTAATAAGTAGTACTAGCAGCTTATATCTGTTTATTTTAGTTAATTATCATTAATTAGACTAGTTGTGATCATTAGGTTGTAATTTATAGTTGTTGGTATCAAGTTTGCTTGTTAACTGTGTTTTTAAGGTGTGTTTGGATTTAACTGTGTGGACCAATTCGGTTGTTCTCAGTGTTTGTTGTTTGTTTACTTAGCTCACTTATTGCCTAATAACACCAAGTCAAGCATTAAAACAGTCACTTATTTAACAAAAAGTCAAAATCTCATGTAAAGTGGCTTAATCATTGTCTGTGAAGGAGTTGGTAGATCATAAGCTTCATTTTAAGTCAAAACTTGTTAACTTTGCTCAAATCAGTTCTTTTACATCTTATTTAACAACATTTAATCAGCAAATCTAGGTTTAAAGTTCATTAAAGTCAAAAATCAAGTTTTCATAAATTAGTCAAAATTGCTCTTAGTCAGAAATCCATTTCTTGGGTGATTTTTCTAGAATTTTGGGTTTTGAATTAGACCTTGAAATTTGTTGTGGTGATAGTGTATCAGCAGAGCTACAAGACCCCATGTTGGCTTATTTTTGTGAATTTTTCACAAGCTTGTGCACAAGCTCAAAGTGAGCTGCAGGGGAAGCACCTCCCCTGTGCACAGACTCAGTTTCACCTACCCAACTTGAGTGGACCCCACAGTCCTACTCAATGGGCCACAGACCTAGATTTTTAGCTTAATGGAAAGCCAATAAGCTAAGCTTTAATACCCTGAGCTTATTTTGTAGTGTAGAAGCCATTTAGTAGGGCTGCAAGTGCCTTGTAGTTTGACCATCATCTGAGTAAAGCTGAATTATCAGCTTTTGCACCCAACTTTCAACCCTCCTCCTGACCTCATCTGTGGGACCTAGAGGGTGTACCCTAGCTTTTTAGATAGCTTATCACCCCAGCTTCTTGGCTTATTACTTTGTTTGGGCTTCCAGAGTCTCTAGTGGACCCCACAAGCCTCAACAAGTGACCCTTTGAACCTGTTGTGCACTGTTTGGTGTTGAATTGCTTATTGCTTCTTCTAGTGCTTATTTCTTGTACCTATTTGCTCAAATTGTTTTGTTTTAAGTGGTTGCATATTTGTTTGTGGCTTATTTGTGTTCATAGCATCATTTGGTAGCTTTTGCTTAACAATCAAGTCCTAATAAGCTTTAAAAGCTCAACTGTCAACTCAATAAGCTCATCAAATAGCTTATTCTTGGTCCCCACACAAACTTGCTTCACAAAAGTTGCTTAATATCAGTTAACAAACAAGTTTGAAACAGAAAAATCCAAAAAGCTTAATTTAATAGAAGTGATAGCTTCTATTTAAGCCAATTGGCTTATCACCTCAGCTTATTTATAAGCTAATTCCATTTTTATATTTTTCTTAGGCTTCTGGTATATAAAAATAATTTTTGTAATTTTCTCAGATTTTTCTTGCATCATTTAGTATTTTTCTTAATTTAAATTAGTTTTTTATAATTATTAAATAGTTAATAATTAATATTAATTAATTAAAAAATCAAAAAAATATAAATTAAATTTTAAAATTAGTTTTTAGTTATTTTTGATTTTTCCAAATTTTATTTTCAATTTTCTAGTGTAATTTCATAATTAATTAGAATTTAGGTTAATTTAAATAATTAAAAAGTAATTAATAATTAGTTAATAATTAGTAATAATTAATTAAAAAGTCTTAAAAATATATTTTCATTTCTATAATTAGTTTTATAGTATTTTAGATTTTTCTAAGTTTAAATTTTATTTTTCTAGGATAATTTCATAATTATTTGTAATTTAGGTTAATTCAATTAATTAAAAATAATTAGGAAATTAGTATTTAATTAATAATAAATATAAAATTAGTGTAAAAATTAATTTTAAATTTCCAAAAATTTTCTTTAATCATTAGGTTTGTAATAATACAATTTTCATACCAGTAGCCTTTTCAGATCACCTCACTCACTTTTATTTTACGTACGTTTGTTCACGTTTTCAGCAAACGTACGGTTTTTAGGTTTTAGGTAATTTCTTCTCAATCTAAATTCCAGTAATCAATCACATAGCTTTCCTAAGCTATTTCTGTTAATAATTTCCAAATAATTCTCATAACCAACCTTTTCTGTGAATAATCACCCGATCACAATCACACTCAGATACAATTCACACCTCGTCGGGGTATAACGACCTGGTTGTAACAATTCGCAATTTCAGGTTAATTACTATTCCCGAAAAATTTCACTATTCATTTTTTTACTATTCACTTTTACTATTCATTTTTCCGAAATTTGATTTTTATTTCATATTCTCGTATGATAAATCATTTCCATGACAAAATAAAAGTTTTACACTCATCAGATCATTTTCGCGAAAGTTATTAAGAAAATACACGTTTTAGGGTAAAACGTTATTAAAAAATTCTACGCACAACGAAACTCGACCGCGTTAATTTTCCCCGCATCAGAAAAATGTTTGATACACTCATGATTTATTTGAGAATTAATCATGACTGAGAAAAATGTGACCAAATAAACCTCGGCCGTGAGAAACAGGAATTTTCATTTTTAAGCACTTTTACTTAGCCGCAACCTTAGCCTGTACCTGCACCGCGTTTCTAAGACAATTTGAGTTTTCACATTTTTGTAAAAAGTCAACATATTTTTCCCTCCTCCTTTGACCAAAAATCATTCCTTGATTTTATAAATCATTCCTTGATTTTTAGGCTTACGGTTTTATGTCTTAAAGACATTAAATACCAACCGACACTAGACTGAGCCCAGTCTAGACATTATAAGTCATGTTAAATCATTATTATCATATTAGAAAAGTAACATTTTACTTTTCTCAATTTTACACAATATTCGTACGTTTTACGTATTACGCGTTTTAGACCCGTGTTTCCAGTTTTAGCAGGGTTTTAGCACCCCAATGGAACCTACCACTCATTTTATATTTTATTATGGAGTATTTTGACAAGTTTAGTCATTCTTCCAAGTTTCACATTTTTATGATACCCGGTTTTACGTTTTGAGGCTTAATCATTTACGGTTAGCATTTTCTGGAGTCAAAACTAACTAAGTATCATGGATAATATCTTCCAAGAACCACCTCATCCTTCCTAGCCATATCAAACCGCCAATAGGGGGGATTCACACCCTTGTGTGGCTTGATCTCATGCTTGAAGCCCTTGGATGAGTACAAGTGTTCAACTTACTCTCCAAGCTTTGACAAGTCAAGGAAAGGTAACCTCCTCAAAGGCATATAAAAGCCTCCCCCTCCCTTTGTTGCCGTCCACCATCACACACACAAACACAATCTCCTTAGCAATTTACTTCAAGTTTCATGCATGATACAAGTGCTTCAACAACATAGAAACACTAGTTAGGTTTTGATTCATCAAAACTACTTCCAAACCCTAGAAACTTTGGTGATTTCTCTTGAGTTTGAATCTACTCAAGTCACCTCAACTTTCATCATCTCTCTTTCAAGAATACAAGGGTAGAAAGATTGCATGAAGTGAAGTAGGGTGAAGCTTAAGTCTATCAAAGTCCTTACCTTAAATGTTAACTTCCTTTCTTAATTGAAAGCCAAAAGTTGTAAGCAAAACCCTAACATACTACTTGTTAAATATCATATTCATGCTATTTACATATCATTCATGCTATATTTTCTCTTGTGATCATGTCCATGATGTATAAAAATGGGTAAAACAAGCTATGATATATATATGTTAACTTATGATAAGTTAACAAGTAAACTAGTAACTTTCTTGGAGAACCATGACCAAAATAGTACAACTATGATATTGGAAACTTACTTACTGTTAAAGAGGACTTAACAAGGAAAACATAGCAATTTGAATCACCCAAAACGAGTACCCGAGTCAAAAGTTATGACCATTTGAAGTTACCAAAGCTTTACGGCAAAACTGCCTAAAAACCTTCTGTGACAGAACCTTAAACACACAAAAAGAGGCCCTTCTGCTCCGATTCATCAAAAAGTTAAAACACGAAAGTTGTCCGGAATCACGTTTTCTTCAAAAACTCAGGAGCACGTATCCAGAAAACCAATAACGAATGAGATTTTCTTTAGTTTCTTAGCAGCTATTTTATATACTCAAAATAACTATATTATAGTTATGGTTATATATAACCAAGAGGTCTAATGACCTAAATTCAAGACCACAACCATGGCTAAAGCGAAGGTTGAGTCTCAAGTCCATGGTAACAACAACCAAGGTCACGGCAAAGCCATGGCTAAAGACCATATAAACATACCAAGGCGAAAACATGAGCTAACAACCATATAAACTTACCAAGGCAAATACATGAACTAGAGAGTTAGCGATAACTTAAACATGCAATTTGGATCTACTCCATCTAAAGAACCATGAGATCTTACAAGTAATTGTCATACAAGATTTAAGAAACTCATCCTAATAACAATTTTCATGTAAAAGTAAACTTTCCTAAGTTTATTCAAGTACTTGGATATGTAATTTTTCGGATCAAACTTATATATTTTTATCAAACACTACAATAGTAGGGAGCCTCATGTGAGGAGTTCATTAAGTAAGCCGTCGAGATGAGTTGTGGATTTACGAATTAAAGTGTCCTGGCTCCTTGAACGTTTAATACATGACTTCTGAATTATGTCGGCCCGAACGGTGGTAAACGATATATATAAACTATACATGTTTCATGAACCATTTCTTTGCAAAAACTTACACTATACTAAGTACCACATCATGGACTAAATGCAAGACATATATAGGCAATTCTTCGTATTCTTAGACATTATTCCAAACCTAAGTTGCAACAATTATTCTAGGTTGCTCGTAGAAGTTTTCACGGCATATCCATCATTCTCATTATACATCATCCGACTCACGGTGAGTCATAGCCCCTGCTCTTTTAATTGTTTTATCAACTCTTTGGGGGAGAATACATGCTCGTTTTTACATAAATGCAATACTTGTTTTACTTGAACATGCTACTTGTTTACTTAAACACCAATTGCCTTACTCAATGTTTGTGGTTTACTCAAACGCTTTATGTGTTTACATGTTACATACTTCATTATCATCATTATTTATATGGCATCATTGTAAAAATTGTTTATATAACGGTATTGCTACATTTATCTTTGAATCTAGATACAAGTATTACTTTTGTTAACATAAACCAGATCATATTTGGCAGTGGGTTGTAAACACACAGGTTACAAGTCTTGTATGGGCGGGGCTTGGAACTGAGTGGATTTACGATGCCTTTGCTGGGAAATCATCATTCAAATGTTTTACATTACATTTTGTCACTAAACTCTATGAACTCACCAACCTCGTGTTGACACTTTAGCATGTATTTTCAGGTTCATAATGAACAAGGATGGCACGGAAGGGGCACGGATATTCAAGAGGGCTATAAATTTTATTATCATTCAAAAACTCATTTAATGTAATTTGTAAACATGAAACCATCTGGGACCTCATTTTGTAATCTCTGATATTTATATAATTTGAATGATAAATCTTTTAAAACGACTCAATTAGAGTTCGTTTTCTATTATTGTGACTGTTGTGCCGTCGAGTAACACCCAGTTTGAATTCCGCTGCATTTATGAATTAGGGGTGTTACACTGGTGATTTCCTATATTACCCGGAAGCATTGGTCTAGGGAGTTTGACCTTGTTGACCATATCCTTGGTCAATTTAGGTTGACTGTTTAGCATCAATCACCTTCCTTGCCCTACTCCACTCCTCGAGTCACCTACTCGAGAGTTTTCTTCACTATGTCAACAGGCTCCCTTATGGCGGAGAAAACCTTACACACCAATATACACACCACAACTTCGTCACAACTTATTCACACCTTCTATACAACTTCTTCACACCTAGTCACTACTTAATCACAACACTACTTCTTCACACCTAGTCACTACTTAATCACAACACTACTTCTTCACACCTATCTATCTTCACAACTATCTACTTCACAACAATCTTCTTCACAACTATCTACATCACAATAATTTTCTTCACAACTATCTACTTCACAATCACTCTATCTACACACCTTGCTAATCTATCTTCTATCAAATATTCACAACTAGTTACACAAAGAAATAGATATAATGGATGATGCTCTAACAACTTGGATGTAGAGGTCACAACAAGTTGTAATACTTCTTTTATTGAAGGATTGAAGTATTCTTCTCTTGCACTTGAAAGGTAGAGGTTTGGATCACTTTGAAACAAAGATTTATGTATGTATGATCAAAGGATTTTAGAGAATAGAAATGAGATCTAGAACAGAAAGTTTTGGGGTGCAAAAGGTGAGAAAAATATGTGGAATGAACCAGTATTTATAAGGGGAAAAATACTATTTGGGAGCGTGGCCGGTCCCCTTAATTGGGTGCCGGTCCCCTTAATAATTAAGGGGACCGCCTAGTATAATTAAGGGGGCCGCCTAATAAAAAAATATTTTTTCTTCAGATTTTTTTGTCTTTTTGTGGGGGAGGTTTTTCCTGAAGAATGTAGCCGTTTTTTTGGTTGAAATTTGAATTCAAACTATTTATTTTGAATAAAACATTTCTTATAGATACAAAATTGTTTTGTATAAGTTTAAAAATGTTTGTCCCACTTTATTAAAATGTAAGGTTTGTAAAAATAAAAATTCCTTTGATCATAAAATGCATTAGACACTTTGTTTATTCATACCTTAAATGATATGGATGCTAAAGCAAATATTTACGACTAAATACTTGTTTACGTCATAATTTGTAGTTCAATGAGTTTACGTTTTGTGATTATCAAAACATAGAGATATCGATATATGTTAATAATGTTTTTAGGCATTATTTATATCAACATATAAATATAACGGACAAAACGGACTAAAACGAATGAAAACATAAAAAAACGACGAAAACGTAAAAAAATAAGGCAAAAACGTAAAAGAACAGGCAAAAACGTAAAAAAAGAACGAAAACGTAAAAAAAAAGGCGAAAACATTAAATAAGGGCGAAAACGTAAAAAAAAACGGGCGAAAACGTAAAAAAATGGACGAAAACGTAAAAAAACAGGCGAAAATGTAAAAAAAAACGGGCGAAAACGTAAAAAAACTTAAAAAAATGGGAGAAAACGTAAAAAATGTACGAAAACGTAAAAAAATGAGCGAAAACGTAAAAAAATGGACGAAAACGTAAAAGAACGGGCGAAAACGTAAAAAAAATGTGCGAAAACGTAAAAAAACGGACGAAAACGTAAAAAGACAGGCGAAAACGTAAAAAAACCGACGAAAACGTAAAAATTCGGTCGAAAACGTAAAAAAATGTCGAAAACGTAAAAAATAGGACGAAAACGTAAAAAAACAAACGAAAACATATAAAAACGGATATTGAGAAAGAGATGTAAGGTTTGTGAAAGAAGAGGCAAGAAGTGAAATAAAAGGTAAGAAGTGAAAGATAATATCTGAAATTTAGAAGAGGAAATAAGTGAAAAGAAGCACTTATGTCTGCAAAAAAACAAACAAGAACCTCTGCCCTCCTGTAGACAAAAGAAGTGAAAAGAGGAAAAAAGTGCTTATTGTGAAAAAACAAACGACACCTTAGTCTTCTCTCAAACACCATCACATCACCCACTACCACTATTAACCCAACACAACACCTACACGCTCGTCCTTGTCTCAAATACCATCATCACGACACCCATCATCTTCCGGCGATATCAGTTTTCACCACATAATATCAAAACATGTAAAAAACCTTTCAATACACAATATGATGCTGGTGGTGGTTGGTTCATGTTCCAGTAAACTTGATGGTAATCGCTTATGATAATGATACAGTTGCAGTGGCGGTGATTGGTTCAGATTCTAACGAGCTCGTGATGATGGTACAGTCATGGTGGTTCGATGAGGATTTTTATAGATTGATTTTTATACGTGGGGTTAGGTTTGTTGGGTGATAAGAGTTTAGTGTGGAATAACTTTAATTAACTGATATTTGTATAATGTGGATTTAGATTACCATCACTTCAACTTGAAGCTCAATTTGTATAATCTAGATTTTGACTTTTTCTTGAAATGAATTAGTGTTTGAAGTTGGCTTATTTTTCTTGGGTTTACGACATTTTTCTTTATATAGTTTGTGAATAATGAGATTTTTTCTTATTTGTTCTATGTATATATATATATATGTATATATATATATATATATATATATATATATATATATATATATATATATGTGTGTGTGTGTGTGTGTGTGTATGTATATATATATATGTGTATGTATGTATATATATATATATATATATATATATATATATATATATATATATATATATATATATATATATATATATATATATATATATATATATATATATATATATATATATATATGTGTATGTATATATATATATATATAAATATATATATATATATAAATATATATATATATATATATATATAAATATATATATATATATATATATATATATATATATATATATATATATATATATATATATATATATATATATATATATATATGTGTGTGTGTGTGTGTGTGTGTGTGTGTGTATGTGTGTGTGTGTGTGTATATATATATGTGATAGCCCGTGACCTTGAGTCTAGCTACAAGACTCGTAAATAAAGAAAAGCGCTTCTTGGGAGGCAACCCAAGTTTTACTTGTTTTATTTGTTTGATTGTTTGTTTGTTTGTTTGATTTTATTTGTTTCCGTATGCGTGTTTTGTTTTTATTGTTTGTGGATCATGGTTCAAAGTAATTTGTGAAAATGCTTTATTTTGTTTCTAACTTTGTCTTAATTACATAGTATTTTGCAAAAGCTAAGTGTAAGGGAGACCCGAATTTGTTTATAAGAACGAAATTGAGCATGAACCACAACAATATTAAATGAACATGTATATTAGTAATTGTTTGAGTCAAATGCTTGTATCGAGTCATAATGATGTTTTGCAGGATTTTCTAGGAAGTAAGGCATAAGTTTTTCCAGAAACTTAACATGAAATTTTTGCAGGACCATTCTGACGACGTCAGGAGTTACAACCTGACGACGCCAGGTACAAAAATTCTGAAAATTTTTGCAAGTTTTGTTTATACCGGAGTCTTAAAGTTTTTGTTGATTCTTTAGTTTTATAAACTCCAGAAAATCCGCAAACATTCATTCCACAAGCATTATATCTTAATTTGCTTTATTAGGATTTTTTAGTATATATAGATTGCCGCCGATTTTACGCGAGGTTTGCCTTGATTGTTTTCTCAGGTTTAACAGGTTACATTGGACAAGAAGATGATTTATATTTCTGGAGGAAAGCTTTCAAAGTTCATTTTCTTTGAAGAAGACCTAACCTTGTTGACACATTATCCACATCGAACGAATCAGGGGAGTATTTGCTTTCATTCTTTTACCTTCATTGCTTTTACATCTTTTTAGTGAACATTAGGGATAATGTTCGGCCTAAGTGTAAGGGGAGGGTAAATAATGATACCTTAGAGAATACAATTGCACTTGAGTTTGTTTGTTTGATAGTAGGTGTGTAATAAAACTGAGAAAAATACTTCTTAGGGCAATTTTAGCGCCAAATTTAAATTTTTTACATCATTTAGGAGTGAAGCTTTTGCCTTAATAAGCATCTCTTTGATAGGAGTTGTATGACTAGCACAAAAATCGTACCACTTAGAAAAATTTTCCACCAAAAAATGTGAGGTTCGCCCTTAGATTTGTTAGGAAAAGCATTCATTATTAGTGCTTCTGAGTGTACCGATAGTACTTAGATTTCAGAACTTGCGTTAGTGATGCATTCCGAGACTGCTAGTGAGACTACATTCGTGTAGTTAGGATTTACTACATGATAAGAGGCATTAGGATCACCCTTGTGTTAAACACGTATCATAATTACTTGACCAATGAAGTCATAATTATTTGACTACAAAGTCAACTAATTTTTCCCACAGCTTTGCGATGTACTCATTTTTAGTACACGATACCCTTAGTACACCCCTCCGAGCCGGTCTCTTTCGTTTCTAACTTTAAGCATCTTACTTAAAGATAGAATTTGTTACAATCTACCCAAATGTGCAACCAAATCGCCTTAGCCTTCCTTGTATGCACTCATAAGTAGATTCACGACGATTTTGTAATGAGATACCAAATGTGCAACAAAATCAGTTGTTAACGATGTCAAATCGCCGATAGTAAATTCACGACGTCCAATTGGCGACAACTGATTTTGAGATGTCAATTTACTCATCAAATAGTAGTGAGTGTTCATCATCTTCGAATAATGACAGTTCATCATCAACGAATCGTTGTTTGATAGTAAGATCTTAATCTGTTATTTTTTTTAACTTTTTTTTTTCAATTTACTTTATGTTAATTTAAATATTTAAAATATTGTAATTAGTATTGTTTGTCTTTATGATTTTGTATATTTGATCTGGAACCAAATGTAAAAAAAAAAAAAAAAAAAAAAAAAAAAAAAAATACAAAACTTGTTTAGGAAAGTTGAATACAAGGTGTTTGATAAAATATCTCAATGGGCCTTTCTAACTGTGATGCGTTAAATTTACATTGTGATGCACTAATTTAACACTGTTTCATCAGTTGTTAATTTTACACTGTGATGCAGTTGTTCTTAAATGTTGATGCAGTATGTGTTTGTTTATCGCAAATATAGATCTAAAAGTTTATTTTTGCTTATGTTATGAGTAGAAAATGTTTGTATGTGTAATTGTATGTATGATGCGGTTGTTCTAAAACTTTGGTGTAAAAGGTGCTTATTGTTATCGTATTCAGATATCTTTGATATGATTTGTAGATATGTGATATCCATTGTTGTTTATTGTTTTTGTTTATTTATTGATGCACTTGATTTAAAACATTGATGCGGTAGGTATATAATGTTCCATCAGGATATGCATACTTTAGTTTTGTCTGTCCTATAGTGTTTTCTTAAGTTTTTTTTTTATGATGTGCTTGATATAACATAGTGATGCAGTTGATTTAAACATTGATGCAGTATGTGTATAATGTTTTATTTGCGTACGCATAGTGTAGTTTTGTTTTACCCTATGTAGCTATAGAATATATTTTAAAGACTTTTAAAATATATACGAAATGTGTTTAGGAAAGGTGCACACAATGTGTTTGTTAAATTGTCTCTGTGAGATTTTATAATTTTGATGAACTAATTTTACACCGTGGCGCATCAACTATTATGCTTTCATTGTTCTGGTCACTTTTCAGTGGTAAAATACTTGTATGTGTGATGCAGCGGTTCTGAAACACTGATGCATTAGGTGTTTGTTTATGGCAAATGTTGATCTAATAGCATTTTTTTGTTGGATAAAATGTCCTATAAGATTTTATAACTGTGATGCACAAACTTTATACTATGATGCACCAACTGTTCATGACTTACTTGTTGAATTATTTAATACACTGATTTCATTGATTTGTTAAGGTTGTGTAATTATGTATGAGTTGAAGGATTTGTTAAGGCTTAAACAACATAGTAATTTGATTTATGAACTCTAGCATTGTTATTACATCAGTTGGTTAATTTTGTTTCACTAAATTGGTTTTCATTGATCAATTTAAGTTCCTTATTTTAAATTTGATGCAACAGGTTATCAAATCTGTTGAAAATTTTTTGGATGTACATATTTATGGATGTGATCTCTATTTCATTTAGCAGCAGCAAACTAGCGTATATAGATGACCAGGGTCAGGAAGACTGGACAACGGGTCAAAATTTGGTATTCATGTGAAAAAGACGGGCATAATTCCAAGACATGTTCATTGAAATTTCCACCATCGAAGAAAAGCAAGCAACGTGTAGAGGCAATAAGAGCTGGGCTTAGAGGATCTACTCGTAAATGAGCATGATTTCAATATATTTTTTAATTTAGAATAAGTAATGTATAGATATTAAAGCATTACTTAAAAGATATATTTTTTTTTGGTTGTAAGCCGTATATCATTTATTACCAAACATCAATAGAATAGTATATGACTTTTTTCCCAAAAATATACTCTAGTATCTTTCTTTTCATGCATAATAGTTACTGCATCAAGTTATTTTTTTAGTTTATATGATTTAGTAAAATAAACATTGTGATGCAGTAAAATATTATTGTGATGCAGCAGCATGATAACATTAAGAAGCAGCAGTATGTATAACATTGTAATGCACTAAATTAACATTATCATGCAATAGAGTAATATAGTGATGTTGTAAAATAACATTGAATTCAATGGTATGATAATATTGTGATGCAGTAATGTGATAACATTCGGATGCAGTAGAACAATATTGTGATCCAGTATAATTTTAAAAATATTTATAACATTGTGATGCAGTAGATTTATACATTGTGATGCAGCAAATTTACATCATTCTGATGCACTTGATATACGCGTTATGATGCACCAGTTGTATACACTATGATGCACCAGTTGTATACACTGTGATGCACTAGTATTTTCAGTGCAACACGGTTTATAATTTAGTGCATCTATGTTCATTCACATAACAACAATAATCAAAAGTAATTAATATTAAACAAACATTGACATCATTAAGATGTACAATACTTAGTATTAAACATTAACTAATCCAATGTATCATCCAATAGAATTTAAACATTGTTTTTTAATGATATACAAGTATCATTCGAGAATCCATGTTACACATTCAATAATTCTTTCTACCATTCCATCTTTCAATTTAAGTTATCATTTGGTATTAGATGATTGAAATCTACTATTTGTATCTTATTATATGCCTCTGCACTAGCCAAGACTTTCGCCTTTTTCTTATTTATACTTGTAAGACTCATCTTTGTCATGTACTTTGCTCGCAACAGATGGATTTGTCCTCCTTGACCTACGCCTTCTGTCTTTAACTACTATTCCTCAAAAATACCACAACCCTTGTAAGTTCCCATATGCTTCAAAAATACCACGACCCTTTGAGGTAAACATCTCATTCCATATTTGGTGTTTATTCCTCATCAAGTAGTCTACATACATGTTTACTTACCAAATCAACTGCATATTCACCATATCTTAGGCTGCTACTTTGTCTTCGTTTCTACCTGTAACATGATCAAACAAAATTCATTAAAAAAATCTACTGCATCACTTCTTTACATCAACTACATCATACATACAATGATACAAATACAAACAAGCACATTTCGACAATTAAAACACACTATGCTTGACCTAGTTGAACTTTATATGCCACAAATGATCACCTAATGCATCACTTCTTTACAACAACTGCATCATGCATACAAATACACACACAACCTCTTTTCCACAAGTAATACACCCTCCATGTTACTTAGTCAAACCCTATATGACACAAATGAACAGTTACTGGATCAATTCTTTACATCAACAACATCATGCATTTAAATACACATACAACCACTTTTTGACAAGTAAAACACAATATGCACTTGTTGAAAAATAAAACATACTTCGTCTAACCTAATCTAACCTTATATTCCACAAACATGTACCTACTGCATCACTTCATTACATCAAATGCATCATCCATACAAACACATATACATATACTTTTTGACATGTAATACACCCTACTCGTAGCTTAATCTAACCTTACATGCCACAGGTTAGAGCCTACCGCATCACTTCATCATTCAAAAACATATGAACACCTACTGCATCTTAGTTCAAAATTCAGTGCATCGCATATACAACCAAGCATATAAACACATTAACACACATAAAACAGCCTACGATTAGCCTATTTCATTCTTACCCGCGACAATTGAACACCTACTGCATCTCAGTTCATTTTTTAGTGCATCGCACATACAACCAAGTATACAAACACATTTACACACATTAAACAACTTAATCCTTACATGTGACAATTGAACACCTACTGCATCTCAGTCTAAATTCCAGTGCATTAGACATATAAACAAGTTTAGACACATAAAATAACCTATGCTTAGCCTACTTCATCCTTGCACGCGATAACTAAACACCTACTGCATCTTAGTTCAAATTCCAGTGCATCAGACGTACAACCAAGCATAGAAACAAGTTTACACACATAAAGCAACCTACGCTTAGCCTATTTCATCCTTACACATGACAACTGAACACATATTGCATCTTAGTTCAAAATTAGTGCATCAGAATGTAAAGTTAGTGTATCACAGTTATAAACTCCCATTGAGACATTTTATCAAACACCTTGTATGCATCCTTATACATGGCAACTCAACACTTACTACATCACAGTTCGCATTCCAGTGCATCGCCCAAACAACAAAACTTACAAACACAAATCTTAACAAATTGACAAAAACACGATTCTAGCAAATCAAAATTAATAAATCGATGCAGTAACAAATTTGAGTACATTTAAAAACTTACCAGGCCGTTAAAGATTTGTTAGGTTCATCTTAACCGTCGACGATTCAGTAAGGTTTTCGAATGGTTATCCAAACTCTAACAAATCGATGTAGAAACCAACGTTGATGCAGTAGGTTTAGTAGGTGATGAATTATCGATGTTGAATTAGTGTTTTGTGCGATGAATTATCGTTGATTAATCAGGGTTATGTGTGTGTGTTTTTAGAGAGAGAAATATAGGGGGTGTGTGTGTTTTAGATAGATAAATATGATTGGTGAAATGAACAAATGGTGTATGTTTTGGGTACTGGGTGGATTGGTTGTGTAAATTACACTATTTTGGAACTGCCCTTGATGTTTTTAGTATTTACAAAAATGCCACCGCCCCCTTTAATCTTAATGGTTTTGATCCAACGGTTAGGAGGGCTTTCTAGCCTTTTTATTTTAACACCCTTTTTATTATAACCCCACCCTATATATATATATATATATATATATATATATATATATATATATATATATATATATATATATATATATATATATATATATATATATATATATATATATATATATATATATATATATATATGCTAGAGATTAATTTAAATTGACTTTATAGAGTTTAGATTTATTGCCCACTTTCTTATTTATCATTGAATTTTGACATCATCTATGACCCCTAGTAGAATGTTTATTATTTAGGATGAATGACCAAACTAGTAGTAAAAATAGATATGTTATAATTTAACCTAGGATTAAGATAAGTTATTGTTAAAAACAATTAAGAGATAAGTAAGTATGTGTAGATGATTAGTTATATCTCTCAATTATATTGCATTAAGCCCATAGGATTATGTCATCACTTATCCATATCTTTAGCTAGCATACAAGGTGGTTATATGTGACAACGGGCTTAACCGATTCTCTTGAACATGATATCTTCAAACATGCTTTATAAATCAACAACAAGTGATTCTTGCTTTCTAAAATCAAATATCTTGCATAAAACATCACATTTTGAAAGATAATCTTTCAAATAACTATCTCATTTTTCTTCAAACAACACCTTTGACTATGAGCAATCACAACTTTGGTTTAATCAAAATCAAAATTGGGAAAATTTTCTTGTCTCTTTTATTAACATCTCTTGAAGTAAAACCCAATCTATTTTACTCAATACACACTTGAATCTATTTCAAGGCATTGTTGAATAAAGCGAAAAATGTTTTCTTAAACCTCATCATTTAGTGTTAAATGACATTCATAATAAAACCATATTATTTCATGAGAATCATGGTTTGCTTATATGGATCTTGTTTGTAACAAGTCTTGAAGTCCATACAATCATAACTTCCCATTTGTTACTTATAGGCACTCATCAAGATGTTTGAACTAGCCCATTAATCTTCATTTTCATATAGTTGAATATATGGTTAGCATGTTCTATTGTTTTCTAGCTTATATGATTCTATTGCCTAATGAGTAGGTTGCATGTATATTAGAAATTACTTGTTTACTTGATCTCTTTAAATAACATGCTTTATATACATGATTAGTATATCCTTTATTACCTCAAGGAGTTGAACTTGCTTGAATCCACACCCAAAGACACAACCTTTCTGCAAATTTTCTGCCAAAAACCCAATTCTGGCAATGTGGAAACCACCAGATAGGCGGCCCCCTTAATTATGTAAGGTGCCCCCCTTAATGATTAAGGAGACCGACCCCTAATTAAGGGGACCGGCCATCTGATGGTCGAGGTTCCTGTGGAAAACTAGAAGGGGGTTGAATAGTTTTACGTCTTTTTCGTTTTGCTTATTTTATAAAAGATAGTTTCTAAGATGCAACTTTCAAATCACTTTAATACATAAATATATACTAGTTGATTTATGATTATGTATTAATACTACTTATGTATAATGTACAATTTCAAAACACTTAACTACAAAAGTATAAATACAAGATTTATTAAAGGTTTTATATATACAATGCTTATGTATAATGTTAAGAAAGAATATACAATTTCATATATTTTATGTAAGCATATATATGTGTAGTAGTGTATAGATATAATTATATGTACTAGGTTGGTTTTTGTAAGATTAGTTTTATGAATGGATTTTAGTTTGATCTTTATGTGAAATCAACATATGCACAATACTAACAATTATGACTATGTATGAAATGCAAGTAAGTAATAAATCAAAGAGTGAGAGATGGAAAGATCAAACCGAGACACAAAGGATTTATAGTGGTTCGGCTACAAGGACACCTTCCTTGCCCTACTCTACTCCCCGAGTCACCTACTCGAGAGTTTTCTTCACTAGATCAAGGACCTCCTTTATGGCGGAGAAAACCGTACACACCAATATACACACCAATTTACACACCAATCTTCACACCAATCTTCACACCAATCTACACACCAATCTACACACCAATCTACACACCAATCTTCACACCAATCTACTATTATCTTCACACCGATCTTCTACACACCAATCTTCTATACACCAATCTTCTATTCTCTTCACACCTTCAAAGTATTAGTGTCTTGACACCTTCAAGTCACTAATATCTTCGCAACTTCAATGCACTAGTGTCTTGACACCTTCAAGCCACTAATGTCTTCACACCTTCAATGCACTAATGTCTTGACACCTTCAAGCCACTAATGTCTTCACAACTTCAATCTACAAATGTCTTCTAGTCTTCTCCACTAGAGATCCTTAATTTCTTCACTACAAGTTCCTATTGCTACAATCTCCTATCACCACTACTATCTAACCCTTCTTCTTCACTTCAAGTTACACTTCATACTTACAACAATTCTAGATTCTTCAACTAAATCTAGTTAACTAATATATACACCTTATTCACCAAAGTATGAAAGATATACAAGAAAATGTAAACAAACAACTTAGATAGCAAGATGATACTAAGTTGTAATACTTCTAATAGAAGTATTCTTCTCTTTGCACTTGAAAGAATGAGGCTTTGGATCACTTGGAAACAAAGGCTTATGAAATGAAATGATCAAAGGATTTTTAGGATTGAAATGGAGATCTAGAACAGAAAGTTTTTGTGCAAAAAGGTGGGGAAAAAATCCAGGTTTAAGGTGGTATTTATAGGCAAACGTTTCTGACAGAGGAGCGTGGCCGGTCCCCTTAAAGCATGGCCGGCCCCCTTAAAATTAAGGGGGCCGCCCCTTATAATTAAGGGGGCCGCCCCTTATAATTAAGGGGGCCGCCCAACTGTAACGGCCAGAAACTTTGTCTTTTAGTGGGGAAAGTTTATTTGGTGAAAAACTAACTGATTTTGGTTAAATATTTGAAATCATATATTTAGTATGATTAAAACATTTTTCCTTATTACCAAAAGTGTTTTTCAAAAATATATAATAAGATTATATAATTAAATAAACTTTGTATTAGTTAATTAAATACCCCTTTGATCATGCATTTCACTAAACACTTTGTTTATTCATACCTTAAGTGATTTGTTGGTGAAAGTGATTATTTATTACTAAATACATGTTTACGTCATGATCTTTGGTTTGATTAGTTTAAGTTTTGTGATTATCAAAACATAGAGATATCGGAAGATATGAATAATGTTTTCAGTCAATTATTTATATCAACAATCTCCCCCTTTTTGATGATTACAAAACCTAAACTTATTAAATCCAAAAATTAATATTTAGACAAGTATTTAGTAAGTTTACATTCACTTCTCCCCCTTTTTGTAGAATCAAAAAGGTTAGGCCGAATAAACTTCGTGAGAGAAGTTTAAACGGGTAGAAAACTCCCCCTTGATGTATGCTCCCCCTCGTTTGAGGGCACCAAGGTTTCGAGAAAGTAATTCTTGCAAGAAAAATATTAGAAGCACAAGCATGGCACAAGCAAATACATATAGCATAATATTAGCAAGTAATAATCATGGCACAAGGGAATAAGAAACATATATTAAACCATTCAATAATAGAAAAATGATTATGTCAACCCATAATCATTGTTACAAAGGCAATACAAATAGAATTCTAAATAACATAGAACATCCTATAGTGCCAACAAGAAGTGTCATCAAACTTTCTTGAATCCCAAAATGGTTGAGGAGTTTTATTTGAAAATGAGAAAACATAAGCATATCAAATGCTTGGTGGTTTAGTGGAGGTAAACTCTTGGTTCCATGGGTGTTGGTGAGTTTGTAGAGCTTGGAGGTGGTGGATTTGAAGTGGAGTTTGTTGGTTGAGGGTTGTGATGTTGTTCAAGTGATGGGGTTTGTTGAGATCTAGTAAGAAGATACTCAATCCAAGTGAAGTGCTCATTCAAAGTAATGGTTTGTTGTTGAAGGAAGATGCAACAAGGGCAATTGTTAACATGCTTCTCAAGTTGGTTTTTGTTATGTGGTGATGATGGTGAGCTTGATTGTGGTGGATCCAAATTGCGTTGAGCAAGATGTAATGCTAAAAGAGCACTAAGCTCATGTGCCTCTTTTAGCTCCTCAACGAACTTCAAGTGTTCGGAGGAGGGTGATGGTGGTGGAGCATGATAGTTGTCTTGGGTGAAGGTTTGCACATGCAACATTGGAGTGGCATGTGAGGTTGTAGGAAGTGGTGGTGGTACTCTAGGTGGTGGAGACATGTTTGAGCTTGGGTAATCATGAAAACAAGATATGGGTGGAAGATGTTCTTCATGAGTGGATGATGTCTTTGTTGAATGAGCAATATGTGAAGTGTTGATTGAGATATTGGGATTGTTGTTTTGGGATTGAGCATGCTCATCAAAAGAGGAAGCATTAATGAGGGTATTAGTGGAAGATAGGTTATGGGATGACTCATTTGAGTGGGTTTGAGGTTGAGTTGTTGGTTGACTTGAAACAACATCACAAGAGTTATGACAAGAATCAAGTTTCCTCCTCCAAACGGGTTTGACGGAGATCCTTGCGGTTCTTGAAATCTTTGGTTTTTGGTTGTTGGAAGATGACATGTTTGGGTGTGATGGCATTAATGGTGGGAGGAGAGTATTTATAGTGTATGAGAAATGTGGTTTAGGAAGGAAAATTTGAGAGATAGTATGGGACAAAATATGTTTGTGAATTTTGGGAAGTATAGGCTGAAGTGGGTCAAAAAGTGATAAAGAAAACAGTATCCCCGACCATCAGATGGCCGGTCCCCTTAATTAGGGGCCGGTCCCCTTAATCATTAAGGGGGCCGCCTTATATAATTAAGGGGGCCGCCCATCTGGTGATTCCCAGAATGCCAGAAATGGGTTTTTGGCAGAAAATTTTCAAAAAGGTTATGTTTTTGTTTTTGGATTCAAGTAAGTTCAACTCTTTGAGGCAATATAGAGCATACTATTCATGAATGTAGAGAATATCATAGAAATGATTAAAGTGAACAATTAATTCCTAATAATCATGTTATCTAATAATATTTCAATTAAGTTTGGTAACTAAGGAAGCAATAAAGCAAACTAGTTAAGTATGCATCTATATGAAGACAATGGCAAGTAGGATTAGTGCAAACGAATTTAAGATTGCTTATGATAAACAAGTGGGAAGATATGATTACATGAACTTCAAGACTTGTTACAAACAAGATCCATACGGGCAAACCATGATTCTCATGAAATGATTTGATTAGATTGTGGATGTCATTTTCTCATAAATTTATGACATATGTGAGAAAATAACAATGTTTTAAATAAAATGTTTTTAGTTTTATTCAACAATGTTTGAAAGTAAGTTTTCACTTAATGCCATAAATCTGGGAACGAAAGAATCTAATGAGAAGCAAGGTTCATAAAAGTAAACTAGCGTTAGGTATATATAGGAAGTGCAATTTAATCAAGTTGGAGAATAAGTATGAGACTATTACTAGTGGTGCTCAATTCAGGCTAAACACGACCATTTTTACGGGTTACACACACCCAACTTCTCACATAGAAGCAATTCAACCGTTAGGTTAAATTGAATTTCTAGTCAATAGATTCTCCAGTAGTCATTCTCCTTTTAGAGAAAATCGAGTTCCTAAATTTACCTATCGAAGATTACCAAATATGAAGTATTCTTGATTCACTAAAACTTGGCTTAATGTTTTGAAATACATTCAAGTTTGTATCCTAATAGGACAAATTTTGTTTTGTTTCAAAAAGAAAAATGTTTCTGCTTTGATAAAGATCAAAATAATGTTATGATAGCTTATGATTAAGCATGTTGTTTTTTAAAAAAAACATAAAATAGATATTCGAAGGGTTTTAACTCAAAGAGAGAAGTTTTTTTTTTTTAAATATGACATATTGATTTTGATAATCAAGAAATTTCAGGTGAAAAATATACTTCAAGAGAATCGATTCAGCCCATTGTCACATGTAATCATCTCTAATGGCAACTAAAGATATGAGAGAGACATTGAACATCTAAATGCAATGAGATAGGGAAGGACAAAGAAAATCATCAATGAATGCAATATAGACATGTGTATATATGCATGTATACAAGACATATATGCATGTATAACACATCTATTAATGCAACTAGTAAGATCATATAGCACAAGTGGCAAGCGTTCTATTCTAGATCATAGAAGATTATCAATATAGATGAAAACTAAAATAAATGATAATAGGCATAGCAATAAGACGGTTAATTATCCTAATGTTATGTATGCATATATTGGTATTCATGATCTAAAAGCATAGCAACTTGCAAATTAAAACATATTAATATACTAATTGAAGCATACTCTATCTTAATGTAATGTAGGCAAGTTTTTGAAAGGAAAACTTACCTCAGGTCCAGCTCTTCTTTAAGAGTGGTCATGAGAGCAATATAAAACGTCAAGAAGGTTTTCCCCAAAGCAAGTTGAAGAAGCGAAGTAATATCCCAATGCAAAGAGGATCAAGGAGACTTGATCATAGAAACACTATCGGTCGCGCCAATCATCACAAGTCGTGCAGATTAAGAATGGTAGAACAAGAATCCTTCGTCATGAGGTAGTGACGAACACACCATAAAGACAATGGTCATCAAATGAAAGAAAGCGAATAGAGTGATCCAAAAAGTAGTAGTTCCTTTGATCGTTAATTACCTACACATGACAGAGAGCTTGGTACCCAGATTCTCATGGGTCCGAGTTGATTAGTAGCGAACATCCAATGCACTTAAATGCATATGAAGAGGATGTCGTCGAGAAGTACAAGAATTCATTATTTGTTTGTTTTAGCAAACAAACAATAACTTTCTTGACTAGAGAAATAATCAATGGATGTAAATAATAATAATTCTAAATTTTTCCATTAGGTTTAACAAATTTTATTTGTTTTGATGTATTTGTCAAATACTCATTTGCCGTATATCCTAATCCGGTTTTATCATAAAATGACTTTTGAATGTTAAGTAGATATTTTAAAGATTTAGAACTATTTTCGAATTTTGCTAATATTTTAGCTTTTTCCTTTTCCATTTTGATTTCATGTTTATAGTCTTGACAATTTTTACATTCAAGATCAATTTCAATATTACTTTCAAGTCTAGACATTTTGTCTTCTAAAATTATTTCTTTTTCAAAGTTATTTTCAGCGGATGTTGAAAATTCATTTTTAAAAATAATTTTTGAGTCAATGTTGCAAAATTGTTTGAAGTTATTTTCCATTTTTAAAAATTCTAATGTAAATTGATCATAGCAAAAATGTTTGGTTTTGAATTGTACCTTATTTGTACTTGTACACTCTTCACTCGCTATACGGTGATTAACTCCATTGTTCATGTCGCTCCATGTTTTGTTTGTAGCATTGCTTGGATCTTGGAGCATGTAATCCTTGTCATCACTATTTGTATTAACATTAGTTAGGATGTTCACGTATTCCGTATTTACATCTTCTTTATCGTCCTTGTTGCACCATGATTTATTAACATGCTTTCTTCGGATTTGACACATGTGTTCTTCATTATTAGTACCTTCAATGATCACATTTGAACTAGTAGTACATGTGTTTGTTTCAACTAAATATTTATCTATTAAATTTTCTAGAGTAACAATTCCATGTGCAATATCAAGTATATCATCTTTGGTTTTACATTTCTCTTGGTGAAACTTTAAAAGGCATTTCCAAATATCATTTGCCGTTTTACAAGGAAATAATCTTTCATAATCAACATTTGGTAGAGTTTTGAAAATAAGTAATTTAGCTTTAGTATTTTTATCAATTTTTTATTTGAAGATTATTATATTGATTTTCAAAATCCATTTTGGTTAGTTTAAGATCACCAATTGAAATAATATGCCAAAGATCAAGATCTATTGATTTCACATAATTTTCAAATTTATTTTTCCATTCAAGAAAATGATCATTTTCAAATAATGGTGGTTGTTGCATAAATTCCCCTTCTAAATATTTTTCAAATTCCATAGATCGTTACAAGCTTTAAAATACAGTCTATTTTAAAAATCTTGCTAGACGTGGCTCTGATACCAATTGTGGAAAACTAGAAGGGGGGTTGAATAGTTTTACGTCTTTTTCGTTTTGCTTATTTTATAAAAGATAGTTTCTAAGATGCAACTTTCAAATCACTTTAATACATAAATATATACTAGTTGATTTATGATTATGTATTAATACTACTTATGTATAATGTACAATTTCAAAACACTTAACTACAAAAGTATAAATACAAGATTTATTAAAGGTTTTATATATACAATGCTTATGTATAATGTTAAGAAAGAATATACAATTTCATATATTTTATGTAAGCATATATATGTGTAGTAGTGTATAGATATAATTATATGTACTAGGTTGGTTTTTGTAAGATTAGTTTTATGAATGGATTTTAGTTTGATCTTTATGTGAAATCAACATATGCACAATACTAACAATTATGACTATGTATGAAATGCAAGTAAGTAATAAATCAAAGAGTGAGAGATGGAAAGATCAAACCGAGACACAAAGGATTTATAGTGGTTCGGCTACAAGGACACCTTCCTTGCCCTACTCCACTCCCCGAGTCACCTACTCGAGAGTTTTCTTCACTAGATCAAGGACCTCCTTTATGGCGGAGAAAACTGTACACACCAATATACACACCAATTTACACACCAATCTTCACACCAATCTACACACCAATCTACACACCAATCTACACACCAATCTTCACACCAATCTACTATTATCTTCACACCGATCTTCTACACACCAATCTTCTATACACCAATCTTCTATTCTCTTCACACCTTCAAAGTATTAGTGTCTTGACACCTTCAAGTCACTAATATCTTCGCAACTTCAATGCACTAGTGTCTTGACACCTTCAAGCCACTAATGTCTTCACACCTTCAATGCACTAATGTCTTGACACCTTCAAGCCACTAATGTCTTCACAACTTCAATCTACAAATGTCTTCTAGTCTTCTCCACTAGAGATCCTTAATTTCTTCACTACAAGTTCCTATTGCTACAATCTCCTATCACCACTACTATCTAACCCTTCTTCTTCACTTCAAGTTACACTTCATACTTACAACAATTCTAGATTCTTCAACTAAATCTAGTTAACTAATATATACACCTTATTCACCAAAGTATGAAAGATATACAAGAAAATGTAAACAAACAACTTAGATAGCAAGATGATACTAAGTTGTAATACTTCTAATAGAAGTATTCTTCTCTTTGCACTTGAAAGAATGAGGCTTTGGATCACTTGGAAACAAAGGCTTATGAAATGAAATGATCAAAGGATTTTTAGGATTGAAATGGAGATCTAGAACAGAAAGTTTTTGTGCAAAAAGGTGGGGAAAAAATCCAGGTTTAAGGTGGTATTTATAGGTAAACGTTTCTGACAGAGGAGCGTGGCCGGTCCCCTTAAAGCATGGCCGGCCCCCTTTAAATTAAGGGGGCCGCCCAACTGTAACGGCCAGAAACTTTGTCTTTTAGTGGGGAAAGTTTATTTGGTGAAAAACTAACTGATTTTGGTTAAATATTTGAAATCATATATTTAGTATGATTAAAACATTTTTCCTTATTACCAAAAGTGTTTTTCAAAAATATATAATAAGATTATATAATTAAATAAACTTTGTATTAGTTAATTAAATACCCCTTTGATCATGCATTTCACTAAACACTTTGTTTATTCATACCTTAAGTGATTTGTTGGTGAAAGTGATTATTTATTACTAAATACATGTTTACGTCATGATCTTTGGTTTGATTAGTTTAAGTTTTGTGATTATCAAAACATAGAGATATCGGAAGATATGAATAATGTTTTCAGTCAATTATTTATATCAACAGTTCCTGTTTTCTTTATCACTTTTTGACCCATTTCACCCTATATTTCCAAAAATTCACAAACACATTTTGTCTTAAACTATACCTCAAAATTTACCTTCCTAAACCACACCCTTCCTACACTATAAATACATCTCCTTCATCATTAATGATCATCCAACCAAACATGTCATCTCCTAACAACCAAAACCCAAGTTTTCAAGAGTTGCAAAGATCTCCGTCAAACCCGTTTGGAGGAGAAAACTTGACTCTTGTAACAACTCAAATGATGTTGTTGATAATCAACCAACACCTAAACCTCATACTCACACAAATGATTCATTTAACAACCAATCACCCATTCTTGCTTCCACAAATGCTCCTTCATATGATGAGCATGCACAATCCTAAAACAACAATCCTAACCTCATTGCCAATACTTCACATGTTGCTCATTCAACAAAAACACCATCCTCTCATGAAGCATATCTTCCATCCATATCATGCTTTCATGATTACCCAAGCTCAAACATGTCTCCACCACCAAGAGTGCCACCACCACATCCTACAACTTCACATGCCACTCCTATGTTGCATGTTCAAACCCTCACCCAAGACAACTATCATGCTCCACCACCATCACCTTCCTCCGAACACTTGAAGTTCATTGAGGAGCTAAAAGAAGCCCATGAGCTTAGTGCTCTTTTAGTCTTACATCTTGCTTAACGCAATTTGGATCCACCTTCATCTAGCTCACCCTCATCACCACACAACATAAATCAACTTGAGAAGCATGTCAACAATTGTCCTTGTTGCATCTTCCTCCAAAAACAAACCATTGCATTGAATGAGCACGTTATTTGGATCGAGTATCTTCTCACTAGATCTCAACAAACACCATCACTTGAATAACATCAAAACCCTCATCCAACAAACTCAACTCCAAACTCACCACCTCCAAGCTCTCCATCACCAAACTCACCAACATCTATGAAACCAAAAATATACCTCCATTAAGCCATCAACATGATTCCCACTCACCACTCTCACCTAAGCATACTATATGCTTATGCTTTTTATTTTTCAAATAAAACTTTTCAAGCTTTTTGGGATGCAAGCAAGTTTGATGACACTCTCTATTGGCACAAAAGGATGTTCTAATTGATTTAGAATTCTAGTGTCATGTATGATGTAACAATGATTATGTGGTTGACATAATCATTTTGATTTAATGAATGCTTTTATATGTGTTCTTTATTTTCCTTTGCCATGCTTGTCATTAGTTGTTATCATACTATATATTTGCTTGTGCTTCTAATATTTTTCTTGCAAGAATTCCATAGCTCGAACCCTTGGTGCCCTCAAACGAGGGGGAGCATACATCAAGGGGGAGTTTTCTATTTATCGGCTTAAACCTTTTGATTCTACCAAAAGGGGGAGAAGTGTATATAAACTCACTAAATATTTGTCTAAAAATTAATTTTTGGATTTAACGAGTTTAGGTTTGTAATCATCAAAAAGGGGGAGGGGGGGGGGGTCGTTGATATAAATAAAGACTAAAAACGTTATTCATATCTTTCGATATCTCTATGTTTTGATAATCACAAAATGAAAACTCATAAAACCAAAGATCATGAAGTAAACAAGTATTTAGTAGTAAATGCTTACTTTTACCATCTAATCACTTAAGGTATGAATAAAAAAAGTGTCTAATGCATTATAAGATCAAAGAAACATTTTTCTTAATCACTAGATTTTTATAAAATATCACAAAACATTTTATATCTTTTATAAAACATTTTTGGAATTAAAATAATATGTTTAAATCATTATAAATATACGATTTCAAATTTTCAACCAAAAATGACAAATTTAATCCAGAAAAACCTTCATCACAAAAAGACAAAGCTGGGCAACGTTCAGCTGGGCGGCCCCCTTAATTATACTAGGTGACCCCCTTAATAATTAAGGGGATCGGCCCATAATTAAGGGGACTGGCCACGCTCCTCATCTCTCCAACTTTGCCTATAAATACTGGATTATTCCTGGATTTTTTCCTCACCTTTTTGCACTCAAAACTTTCTGATTTAAACTTCCATTTCTATCCTCTAAAATACTTTGATCATATATACATTAATCTTTGTTTCAAAGTGATTCAAGCTTCAACACTCAAGTGCAAGGAGAAGAATACTTCTATCCATATAAACTAGAAGTATTACAACTTAGTATCATCTTGCTATCTGAGTTGTTTGTTCATTTCATCTTGTAAATCATTCATTCTTTGGTGTATAAGGTGTGTATATTAGTTAGTATGATTTAGACTTGTTGAAAGTGTGAAGTTGTACAAGAAGTGAAGGAGTAGAGGTGTATAGGATTAGTAGTAGGAGATATAAGAAGTGGTAGTATTTTGTAGTAGTGGTTAGTAGTGAAGATAAAGAAGCTTTAGAGTAGCATAGAAGTCTTGAAGTAGTAAAGAAGTTGAAGCCTCAAGAAGGTGTGAAGACGTAGAAGCTTTGAAGTAGCGAAGACATTGAAGCTCTTAAAGTGGAAGAATCCTTGTAGGGGTACATAGAGAAAGGCCTTCAAGTAGTGACTTATAAGTAATGAAGTTTTGAAGACATTGAAGCCTAGAAGTTGTGAAGAAGCAAAAGCTTTGAAGTAGTGATTAGATCAACGTTGTGAAGGCGTGAAGAAACTAGTGTTGTGAAGTAGTGTAGAAGGCGTAAAAAGGGTGTGAAGAAGTTGTGGTGTGATTGTAGTTGTGAGATTGGTTCTAGCTACGATTAGAACTCGACATCTAGCTTTGTGTCGTTAAATTGGTGTAAGCTAAGGTGTGTACGGTTTTCTCCGCCATAAGGGAGGTTATAGACTTAGTGAAGAAAACTCTCGAGTTTGGTGCTCGGGGAGTGGAGTAGGGCAAGGAAGGTGTCCTTGTAGCCGAACCACTATAAATCCTTTGTCTCTCGGTTTGATCTTTCCATCTTTCACTCTTTGCTCACTTACTTTCTTACATTTCGTATATAGTTATAATATAATAGCTTGTGTTGTGTATATATTGATTTCACATAAAGATCAAACTAGGTTCCATTCACAAAACTAATTTCATATAAACAAACTAAAATGATATATATACACACACACATACATATATATATATATATATATATATATATATATATATATATATATATATATATATATATATATATATATATATATATATATATATATATATATATATATATATATATATATAAAAGAGTGTGATAAATAACATTGTAGTTTTTGCTCAAAAAATCTAATTAAGTAGTGTTCATACAACAATTGTAAACAAACTCATAACAATATTTTTGAATCAAAGTTTTTATAATTTGAATCTATTCTTTAAAATCAAACTTTTATAAAACAAAAAAGACATAAAACTATTCAACCCCCCTTCTAGTTTTTTACACATTGCATTATACTATATTCTAAAAACCATTAGGATGAATAGTGCCAAACAGTATGCTACAGTGCACAAAAGTGCACAACATTTTTTTCCCTCAAAAACTTATTAAATCCATTTTTCCAAATCTAAACCGATCCAAACAATAATCCAAATCAAAACCGAATCAAATTCAAACGCAACCAAATAAATTTCCAAACTATCTATTTTTAAACCAAAACAATCCCGAGCCTCGCCGTGAGTCACGGCTTGGCTTAGCATAGGCGGCCAAATACCAACGCAAGGCAAACGGACCCAATCAAATCCAAACAACCAAATCCAAATAATCTCAACATCATCAAAAATATAACTAAAAATCAAGACTCGGTGAGTTGACCAAGTCAACTGCCGGGAACCAAAGGGGGCCCACACGAGGGTTTTATCAAAATTTTAACCCATTTTTGTTATTAAAATATTTTATTTTCGAATTTATATAAAAAGTTAATTAGGGTTTTGATAGAAATATTTATTAAAAGAAAATTAATAAAAAGGGTGTGGGGTTCGGTTACCGAGAACAAAAGGAAGGAGAAAAGGGGGTGTTTGGTGGTGGTGTGGTGGAGGTGGTGTACGGTTGGTGGTGGTGTGGTGGCGGTGGTGTACGGTTGGTGGTGGTGGAATGGGTTTTGAGGCGGGTGGGTGGTATATTTGGAATGAGGACGTCCTGATCTATCAACTGGTGTAATAAAAATAAAAGTGGCCGGAATAAATTCCGGTGATCGAAATATTCTCCGGAGTTGGGACGACGGTGGTGGGTATGGCCGGACAGAAATGGGAGGGAGAGAGGGAGAGCGGGAGAGAGATGTGAGAGAATGCGTGTGTGTGTTTTATGAGTGAAAAAGAAATAAATAAATAATAAATGATTTATATATTAATGGGAAAGGCTAAAATGAAACTTTAAAATGTGAGGGTGTAAAGTGAAACAAAAGGGTAGAGGGGGTGATGTTGCCAAGTGGGGGAAACTTTTGAAATATTTAATGTGTGACCCATTTGATGTACCAAACGGACTCGAAAAATTACGAAACTTGCGCTATTGTTTTCAAAATGATTTTTCTAATAAAACAAGTATAAATATGCAAAAGTTTTACAAAATCAATTTATTTAGTAAATCGTTACATTTCGTGTTTCTAGGTTGTGCCGATACAAAATACTGATAGCCCAAACTATCGGTTCATTCTTTTCAAACGCTAAAGGCCCAAACAAAATAGTTCAAACGCTAAAGGCCCAAACAAAATACTGAAAGCCAAAAACATACATTTCTTTACAAAATTAGACACTTCCATAAAAATAAATTAAAAAAAAAAAGAAAGAAAAAACACTCTCAAACATATGCATTAACTAAAGGAAAACAAATAACATGCCTCAAACACTCATATAACAAAATTAATATCAACAAATATATTCATTCCCCAGCAACGCGCGGGTTCACATTCTCGTTTTATAACTACTAGTCGGATACCGGCGCACAGCGGCGGCGAAAAATATAGTAATATGGTAAGTAAATGAATTGCTAGCCCAACTCTCCCCGCAATTCCCTACCCGCTTAGTGAATTCGTTTCACAACACTCCGGATGTATATGTGTTTGCTTGGGTTTCCCGTAGCTTTCCTGTGACATCATTATTCCCGTATATAGAATGATCCTCGCAATCTCTTTCCCGTCAAACACTCACCCAAAAGTATATGATTTTGACGAATCAATATTGTATTGATTGAAATAAAGGTTAAAGTTGTAAAATTTTGAAGAAAAAAAAAACCCACTGAAAATCTAAAAACTAAAAACTCATAAATATATATAAAAATGGATGTTGAATTAAAGAGCATAAAATTTTAAAAAATATGGTGAAATTAGATAATTAAAAAAATAAATAGATAAATAGATATTTTAATTTGAAAATAAAGGTGAATTTTAAGTTGGGAAGTGACACATGTCACCTTATTATTAGAGGTCCTTATCTTAATTTTTGGTTAAGAGTTAGGATTGGTTTGTATAGATAAACAAGGATTAGACCGTACAATAGTTACGTACTTTTACTAATGTACCGTTTTGGTACGTGAACTTGTTTCCGTTCCACTTAATGTTGTCTATTTTTTTGTTTTGTACCATTTTGCACTGTTAAACTTGTTTTACCGAAACTTTTAAAAAAATTACGAAAATTTTATAAAGTTTTACATTACGAGAATTTTTATAAACTTCTTATTAGATTACGAAAATTGTATAAACTTTTAAATTACAAAAATTATTATAAACTTTTTTACAAAAATTTTATAAACGTTTAAATTACAAAAAATACTATAAACTTTTTTAAAAATTACGAAAATTTTATAAATTTTTACATTACGAGAATTTTTATAAACTTTTTATTAAATTACGAAAATTTTATAAACTTTTAATTTAAAAAAATCATTATAAACTTTTTTATGAAAATTTTATAAACTTTTAGATTACAAAAATTATTATAAACTTTTTTAAAGATTACGAAAATTTTATAAAGTTTTACATTACGAGAATTTTTATAAACTTCTTATTAGATTACGAAAATTGTATAAACTTTTAAATTAAAAAAATTATATTAATTTTTTTACGAAAATTTTATAAACTTCTAAATTACAAAAAATACTATAAACTTTTTTAAAAATTACAAAAATTTTATAAAGTTTTACATTACGAGAATTTTTATAAGCTTTTTATTAAATTACGAAAATTTTATAAACTTTTAAATTAAAAAAATTATTATAAAATTTTTTACGAAAATTTTATAAACTTTTAAATAACAAACATTATTATAAACTTTTTTAAAAATTACGAAAATTTTATAAAGTTTTACATTACGAGAATTTTTATAAACTTTTTATTAAATTACAAAAATTTTATAAACTTGTTAAATTACAAAAATTATTATAAACTTTTTTAAAAATTACGAAAATTTTATAAAGTTTTACATTACGAGAATTTTTATAAACTTTTTATTAAATTACAAAAAATTTATAAACTTGTTAAATTACAAAAATTATTTTAAACTTTTTTAAAAATTACGAAAATTTTAAAAAGTTTTACATTACGAGAATTTTAATAAACTTTTTATTAAATTACAAAAATTTTATAAACTTATTAAATTACAAAAATTATTATAAACTTTTTTAAAAATTACGAAAATTTTATAAACTTTTACATTACGAGAATTTTTATAAACTTTTTAAAAATGGTTGGAACGGAAATAATTTCACGTACCAAAACGGTACATTAATGAAAGTACGTAGTTATTGTACGGCCTAATCCCAAAAGTTTTATATGCCACGTTGGACTTTAGCCTGTTTTACAAAAGTTTAGCCAGTTGCAGTAAAATTTGTGCAAAATGGAACAAAACAAAAAAATAGACAATATTAAATGGAACGAAAATAAGTTCATACCAAAACGATACATTAGTGAAAGTATCGACCTAATCCCGATAAACAAATATAGCAACAATCTTTTCCATTACACTACGTTATCCTTTGTTTGATAGCAAAGGAAAGGTTGGACGATAATAATACAGTTTGACAGTTGACAATAACCACCCCCAATTTTCCTTCCAACAACAACCCCAGATTTTCTCATTTCGATGGCTTCCACGTCATCATCATCACCGCCGTCACCACCACCACCACCAAGACACACAAAATACGACGTGTTCCTCAGCTTCAGAGGCAAAGACACCCGCCACACTTTCACCGATCATCTCTACCACGCCCTAATCTCATCCGGTATCAAAACCTACAGAAACAACAACGATGATTATGATTCACAAATTGAAACAGCAATTAAGTCATCCAGAGCTTCAATTATTATACTATCCGAAAACTACGCGAATTCGAGCTGGTGCCTTGATGAGCTTGTAATGATAATGGAAAGAAGGAGGAGGTTTTTTCATTTGGTTATACCTGTTTATTATCATTTTGATGTTGGCAATTTGAAGAATAATGAATTTGAGTTGAAAAATGTTGATAAGAAAGTGGAGAGGTGGAAGGAGGCGTTGAAGGAAGTTTCGGATTTAAGCGGAATGGTTGTTTCGGGGTACGTATAAATTAATTTATAGGGCGTTTGGATTAGCTTATTTAGCCGGCTTATGCGCTTATTTGATTTTGGAAAAGCCGATAAGCTCACTTTTTATAGCTTATTAACTTTAGCTTATTGGCTTAAGCCAATAAGGTGAAGTGATAAGGTCATAAGCTTGAATAAGTGAGCTTATCGGCTTTTTGAAAATCAAATAAGCCCATAAGCCGGCTAAATAAGATGATCCAAACACCCCATTAATATATGATTGGTAGCTTGAGTTTGTGATTTGTAATTAAGTTGAACAAACGCCTCTAGTACTAGTGGCCGAGCCTTGATTAAAGTGACAAATTGAGTGACTTTACTTTTTACCTATTAACGGACTAACGTCCCGCTAGTTCCCCCTTGTCTGTTGCTTGTAGTTGATACCCTAAAGTTACATAGATGGCCTTGCTAACTTAAGTTTTATTTAGTGCTTAGACCGCACAATCTTGTATATTTGAACGGTGGTTGTTATAAGAAACTTGTGCGAATGAAAATTTCATCAACTCTTGGAAAAAAGGATTGCCAATTGCTTCCTCCTTCCATTTTAATTGGATATGTTATTTGATATTATAGCATCCACGATACAAGGTTTATCGGAGTTGAATTTGAAGAAGATTGATGGCATTTCACTTGAGGGATAAACCTTCTCTTCAATTTGGCATTGATTGACCGCCCATTAAACTCCACTTCACTAACTAAATTGTTTTGCTATTATTTTTTGTTGAATTTTATATAGCTGAATATATATCATAGGATTAGATGTTTGATGTGCCAATGCATTAAAAATTAAGAAAACATGTGGATTATTATGTGTACCACCAATATCTGTGATGATCTGTGATTGTGGAATAAGTAAATTTGAATCGGTATCTTTCCAAATAGGGAGGTGTTGCGATACTTGCTAACCTTAACTAAAAGCTGTAACCTTAACCTTAACAAATAGGGAAGTGCCTGATCATTTGTGCATCATAATTTTACATACCTCTTTGTTAGATGGCATACAGCTGATGCAGCCTAATATGCATGTGAATAATAGCAGAGTTTAATGCTCCTGCGTTTAATACTATTTTCTTGCTATTTACTGTCCCTTATAGTAATTCACACGCGACGTGAATGCTTTTCAATTTCGTGTTGTTCATATGTGAGCTCCATTACTTCGTTTTTAGAAAAATGTTGATGCAATTGCATTCCATTTACCTGACGCGGGGAGTTAGTATGGGACCAACAAACAGTCGACATTGATTCTCTTTAACAAGCTTAATGTCTTGTCTTTTTGGGTATAGCTTAAGCTCATATCCTGAATACACCCAAATTCCTATTTCAGGCCTGAAACGAAGTTCATCGCTGATATTGTAAATACAGTTAGCAACAAGCTGCGTCTTAAATTAGTTTCTACTCCACCTCATCTAACTGGAATGGACATTCGAGCAGAAGATATCAATTTTTGGGTGAAAGATGTGCAAGATTCTGAGGTTCTTGCAATTTGTGGCATGGGAGGAAGTGGAAAAACGACACTTGCCAAATATATTTATGATTGCAATTTGCCAAAATTTGAAAGCAGCAGTTTTCTAGAAGACATTGGAAAAATCTGTGAAAAACCCTATGGTTTGTGCACATTACAGGAGCAACTTCTCGTGGAAATTCTGGAGGACAAGAAAAAAGAACTCGATGTTACTTGGTATAAAATTCAGATTGAAAAGGTGTTGAAAAACAAAAAGGTGCTTATTGTTCTTGATGACATTGATACAAAAGAGCAGATAGAAGCTTTACTTGGAATGGAAAAGATTAATACGGAAAGCAAGATAATTATAACAAGCAGGCTTTCAGTTGCGACTATACGATTATGGTTGGGGTCTACATATCGTAGGTGTAAAGAGCACAAACTCGAGTTATTAAACGAGCATGAATCATTAGAGCTTTTGAGTTGGTATGCATTTGGATCCAAGATTCCCACAGAAGGTTTCAAGGAGCTCGCGTTAAAAGCAGCACAATATTGTACAGGAAATCCACTGGCTCTTAAGTTGTTGGGATCATTATTTGTTAGTGCTAAAGACTCACGAAAAAGAAGTAACATAGAATATTGGATGAGTATACTGAAAGTATTAGAAGGAGCTCCTGATAATAGTATACAAAGTATACTCCAAATGAGCTTTGATCGTTTGCCATTTTATACTTACAGAGAGTTATTTTTGCATATTGCTTGTTTCTTTGTCGGAGAAGATGAAGATTATGTGGTGAAGATATTGGAGCCTGATTATTGTGCAACGGCTGGGATTGTTACACTAATCAACAAATGCCTTCTTACTGTTTCACCAAGCAAAAAATTGATGATGCATGGGTTGATAATAGAGATGGCAAGAAAGATTGTATTTGAAGAATCACCTACAAATCCTGGAAATAGAAGTAGAGTCTGGTGCAACGAGGAATCTTACATTTTGTTGAGACAAGGAGAGGTAAACCTTAAGATGCATTGAAAATACACTTTGGGTCAAAATGGGTCATCTTTTATGCGGCTGTATTAGGTCGGGTTGGTTGACCTGAAACACTTCTTATCAAAATATGTTTGATAAATCAGTGTGCCAAATATGATTACAAAAGCTCTTCTGTCTCAGTATTGATATAAACTATTAATAAAATGATTTTGAAGGTTTATGCAATAAAAAAGCAATTCAGGCGACTTTGGACTTGAGTCGTTTCCTTGTAAGCTATTTTTTGTTATTTAACCCGTTCGTTTGACCTGATAGAGATGAAATGTAACCCGATTTGACCCATTAGCAAATTGATTGGTCGAAGTTGCCACCTTTAATATTTATGTATATATTAACTATTAAGATTATTTAATATCTATCTGTTTCAACTAATATTGTATTTATTTTTTTTTTATTTTTTATTTTTTTCCCATTAGGGTTCAGATTCTATAGAAGGTTTAGCACTTGACATGCGAATGGTGAGGGAAGAGAAGCATGATATGGTAATACTGGATGACTGAAAATTAGTAAATTATTCCAGTTGTAACAAATAATATATTTTTTATAAACTTTACAGCCAACAGCCTTTGACGTAGATTCACTTGTGAGGATGGATAGTTTAAAATTGCTCCAACTCAATTATGTGAAATTATCTGGATCCTATGACGATTTTCCTGAAGATTTGAGGTGGCTGTGCTGGCATGGATTTCATCTAGAAACCCTACCTGATTTTTTCATGGGGAACTTGGTGGCCTTAGACATGAGTTATAGCAAATTAAAACTATTTGAACCACCCATGGTAGGTATTCTTGTGTATTTCATTTTCTTTAATTTCTTGGCCTTTCAGTTTATTAGGTTTTAAAGGGCTCGTGTATCTCCAATTTAAGCTTGATGCTTTTCAAACAGGTAATTAGACAACTGAAGATTCTAAAGTTTAAAGACTCGCAAAGTCTACTTGAAATCCGCAATATCTCCAGACTTCCTAATCTCGAGACATTGATTCTTTGGAACTGTTACAGTTTGGCTAATGTTTCTGAAACCATTAGAGAGCTTAAGAGTCTTACTATATTAAACATGATAGGATGTGAACACCTTTTTAAAGCCTTAGTTTTTGGTAGGCAAAGTCCGCAACAACCATCGTTTTTTCTTCCACTCTCGCTAGAGCACTTATTTCTTAAAAGTTGCAATCTTGAGCATAACAATTACTATTTGACATTCCAAGACCAATCACTTTTGCAGTACTTGAATTTATCTAATAATGTATTCGAGTTGTTGCCTGATTATAATCATCTTAAAAATCTTCGGGTACTTGACTTAAGTTTTTGTTCAAACCTTAAGTGCATCCTACGTCTCCCAAGTACACTAGAAAAGTTGTTTATTACTTGCTGCAAGGCATTGGAGAAAGTAACATTTGAATCACATCGGTTCACATTGGGGGAGATTGATTATGAAGGTTGTATTAATCTGTTGGAAATTGAAGGCCTTGTAGAGTTGGTGCCGATATCCAAAATCGATGAAATAGATATGGGACACATGAAGTGGATTAAACAATATCAAAATCACGAGATGTGCTTGATTGGTGATTATCAGCTCACAGTAGGCAGAAGTTGGCATATACAGGTTCTTTCCTCTTCTCTCAAATACAATCACAAGTACATAAAGTTATCATTTCAAAATTAATCAACTGAATGTGGCAAAATGGGTGGGTCGGCTTGATCTGGAATTACTTGTTCACAATCTAAATCTTATATAATAAATTTCAAGTGTGTCCAATGATGACAAAACATTATTATTT